>JARGCV010000021.1:1297500-2730000 GCA_034064705.1 Bothrops alternatus | reverse complement strand
TTCAGAATTTTGCATGTCAATGCATTTGGAAATACCACTGAAAATCAGAAATTAACATGACGCATAAGCCATCTAGCCCTTGGACCTTGACACTGAAATATTTCTGGTTTTACTCTACCCACTTCACTCTTATTTCCACAATCTCCTGAATACTTGTTAAGAGTTGTGCAGCTTGGAAAATGATTTGAGGAAGTGATTCACATCCACAGGGCTGGAACACTTCTCTCCTGCTCATTAAATAGTTGGGTGCATTCTGAGCCTGAGAAAAGCTCTTTACTAAATAGTAAAGAAGGACTGCACTTGTGCAAATCTGAAGCATTTTTTTCAAATGGTTTTCAAAATATGCCTGGCCCTTTTGCTTACCAGAGAAAGTAATATTCATAAGCACTTAGATCAGGTCATGTGATCAGTATATAAGCCAACTACCTCCTGCCTGCCTTGTTCACATATGATAGATGAGATAACCATGCACATGTCAGACATAATTATACACATGATCTATGCATACAAAAAGAAGTTTATCAAAAAGTAAAAGAGATCTATCTGGTGGCATTTAAATTACACACATAATTTTGGATCACTTTAACATATAAAAATCGATATTAGTCTTTGATATTATTTTCTGGCTCTAGATTAAAGTGGATTGCAATGTTTTGTAATGCTTAACTTAAATGTACTGCATATTATAACTTATTTTTATAATGTTTACTGTTGTATACAATCTCAGACAAGTGGTCCATTACATGGAGTGTATAAACATTTTGAATAAATAAATGCATCTTGATTTTTCTTCCTTGAATTTTGATGAAATCAAAATTCTTATTTTCTTGATAATGGAGAGTTTTCATGTTTTCTTTTTATAGTCCAGAGAGAAAAGCATCAGACAGTTACAAACTAAGAAGCTTTCTGCAGAAATGAAGAGAATAAAGCTATAGGAGCTCTTTGGCCAAACCACAACCATACATCCAGAACCAATAAGCATCCACGTTTCAAGCATGTCTATTTTTTCTCCTCTTTCTTTATTGTTTTTACAGATCAAAGTTCTACTCCTTATCCATAGCTTAAAACAGCATTTCTCAATCTTAGCAACTTTGAGACTTTGTGGACTTCAACTCCTAGAATTGCTAGTTGCAAAATACTGGGAGTTGAAATCCAAGAATTGTCTTAAGGTTTTCAAGTTGACAAAGATTCCCTTAAAGGAATAAATTCTTGGATGCTGAATTTCTCAGACATAGTCCGAAAACCTGACTGAGATGAAGGCTGACAGCAAAGGTCATGGTGTGAGTTGGATTTAAATAAGTATTGCACTGTAGTCAAGGACAAACAGGACAACTATACTTGATTGCAGAGTCCCAAGGACTCATTTCATACTGTAGAATACATACATATGTATAATATTTATTGTTTTATATTTACCCAAGTAGACATAGGTTAAAAATAATAATTTAAAAATTGAATTGAAATGTTGCCATTTCCTTCAACAGAGGAATTAATAGTTCTATGTATGCTTGCTTATATTAACCAGAAGGAGAACTGGAATTGTCTTAATCCTAAACTGCATTTGAGTGGAGAAATTGAAGTTTTCCTCTTAAGCAAGGTATTAGTTAGGGAAAATTAAATTTTCAAATATTGTATTTCACAACACATAATAATGTTGAAAGATTTGAATTCTATTACTAAACAAAAATGCAATGTTCTCTCTGGAATCTGAAAATACGTGTTTTCACAACAGGCCCTGGGGTCTATTGAAAAGATTTTTGCAAGTTCCCCCAGTTGGATTATAAGATTCCATCCGAGACTCAGAAACCATCCATCCAACAGGTGGGTGAAAAACACGATAGCATCATTTTGACTCAATTTATTGGCCCCAGCAACCCAACCAGAAATAAGCTTTAAAAATGCATGGATTTTGAAATAATAGAAGGATCCTAATGAGCATCAATTTCCATCAAAACAGTCAAAGGAGCTTCAGTTCAGCAAGCTTTGGAGGGCTTACATTAGAGCTGCTAGTATAAATGCTGTTGATTTGGGTACAAGGGCCAACCAGATGGCTGTGCTGACAGATCTAGTGTCCATTAATTTGCTGAATTACCTATTCAAGCCATTAAAGCTAGTGACCATCAGAGCATCACATAAAACTAGGCTGTACAAAATTTTAGCTGGCAGACTGTTGCTGATTGCTGACAACATTTACAGCAACATGATCATTTTTCCAAGTTTTCCTGTCAAATAATTCCCCATCCAACATTTTGCTGCCCTTTTAGAGATTTGTAGATGCCATGGGACATAAACAAATACAACTTCAGATTCTAAAATTGAATATCTAAACTGAATTTTGAGTACCAGGTTGTTTTGATTTGAAGAGTATGTATTACTTAATACAAGATGCATTTCTGACTTGTGGCATTTGACCAAAGGAATCTGCAAGCTCTAATCTATCCTGTGACTCATTTTAGAAGAGGGGTTTGCTTGAGCAAACATGAATCAAAATGAATTATGAATCTGAACATTGTCAATTATGTGTATCACAAAATACAGAGCACAATGATAAACCACAATCCAGATTTTCAGCTTAAATAGCTTTACATTCATGCAAGCAAATTAACCATAAAATGGAGGGGGGGGTTGTGAGAGAAAAACAAAATATCCCAAGAAAGAATAAACTGCAGATAATAAGCACCAATCTGGTGTTGAATGCTGCCCAAGATACCAATTGTTTTAAGTCACGACAAAGACAGCTGAATGCTCATCTTGTAGATATAGAGCATGGATGATTGCTTGCCATGAGTATCTTCTCTCACAAATAACAGTTTTTTCGCTCTTAATTTTCTGCTAAATTGGAAGCTAACTGCTTCCCACATTGTCATTGGAACACCTGCAGCTGTGCTGGATTTCTGCGCACCATTTCTTTTAGGTAAAACAGCACTCCGCTTTCCTTCAGCTCCACATTATGCTTATGTCTTCCTTTCATTGCGCTACAGTACTAATGATTCAGGCAGGCTGGTCAGTCATTAAGTGACAAGCAAATGATACTGTAGGCAATGTGTGACTAATCGGTCTGAACAAATGAAATCACAGACTTGCTTCTCTCATCATTCATTTCCCAAACAGTAGCAATGTGGCGCACAGCAGGTAGTTCAGTTAAAACCAGCCTTGTAAAACAAATTTCCTGCCACCGTTTTAAGTGTGCGCCACTGTGATGGGTTTGAGATGCTCCAGTTGGGAGACCCAAAGGAATGAAGAAAGGTTGGGGAGGAGGGGAGGAAGGGGGACGCAGAGGAGAAGGAGGAGGAAACTTTAGTACATACATTACTGTAATTAAGGGTTTTGTATCTTATTGATGTGGTTTCTGTTTGGATGATTCTCAAAAGTGACTGTTGCATTACAAACCCCAAACATGTCACACTTAACATGGAAATGATAAAAAATAAAAATAAAACAGGCATTTGTTTCAACCAAAATTTCAAAGATGCTTTGTTAGTATTGTTTAGAGATGGAACTGAAATCCTGAAAGTATTTCCTGCATGCTAAACTGTTGTGTCCTGAGCCTGCAAAAGCAGGCTTGGGACTTTGCATTGATCCCGGGCATTCCAAAAGCTGCCCGGGACCAGACAGAGTCATGCCGGGCTTGTGCGCATGCACAAGGCATGAAAACACTCTGTTCCTATTGGTTGTCACTGTCCGGGCTTCTGGCCATATAAAAAAGCCTGTGTGCCTTTTGCTTTCGCTTGGTTGTTGTAGAAGGAGAATATAGTGTTTGTTCAGCATCGCCATGTGTCTTCATCATTCGCACTCGAACGAAGTATACAACATAAACCATGACATCTTTTAAAAAAATAGTGCAGAATTGAGGGGCTGAATTGAGGGGCCTTATCTTTCATGTGGTTGAAAGGACTGACTTATTTTTTTTCTCTTATAACTGATTTTATTATGATTGTACCTTTCAGTTGCCTCAGTTGTCAATGTTTATGCAGATCTGTGCAGAATATGCAGAGTTTACAGACTATGATCAGAACTGAGATTAGAATAGCAATAAATAACACGGAATCAGGGACGATAGTCAAAACAATGAAAGGAACATTGCAATAAGTGGAACAATTTCTGTGGCTTTCATGCATGTATGTTCTGCCCCTACAAAAGGGATAGAGACTAAAATCAGATGTACAGAGCACTATACATCTATGAGATAATACCGGTACATAACATCATTTAGCACCATGTCAACCACCTGCTCCCAAATATACAGAGACTGCATGCCACTTCCAAGTTGTTAGGGCTCAATGCTCTTCATTTCGGTGGCATTTTGGAATCTGCTGGGCTGACTGAACATTTCAATGTCTCCTTCTCATTCTAAGCCCTGCTAAAAAAAATGATCAAGCATACGATAATAATAAGGAGATTGTTTTAAAATTAGATTTAGATAATGCTAAACCAAATTTAGACAAGCTACAGATTTTACCCTTTGGCTTGTATATATTGCAATTCTAATAATGCGTATTAGGTTTTTGCAGTATGATTTTTTTCCTGTGAGGCTTAGCATAGCTATTTTGCACTCCACCACAACCAGGAAACAAATTCACAGATATTGCCACATTATCACCACACCCTCTGATAGGCACTGAAAACAATTTGAAATGAATGATGTAGTTCTTATTTCCTCTTCCTTTATAGAGAGCAGCTATTCATACAGGGTTCACTAAGAATCATTTCTGGAAATATGTTGTCAGAGTCTGATACTTAGCTTTATATAACATAGCAACTTGTTTTTTTTTTCATTGAAACAATTTAAAAATAAAATCTTGGGGTTGAAGAAGCAGACAAACACTGTTCACTTAGTGAACACAGATATCATGTTGGTCCTCATTTAGTGGACCAAGAACTTGGTGAAGTGATCAAGCAGTCAATAAGTGAAACAGTGAACTAGTGGAGATGACAAAATTGACTGTATTAATTAGAGACAAGAATATAAATAGTTTTTTGGATATTTGTAAACCACTTCTGTATTTTCTGCATAAAAGAGAAAAAGTGAAATTTTGACTTTGGGTTTTGATAATTAAGTGGATTATTGTTATAGAAACGACTAGTGGTTATTATTTGGCATAACTAAAAGTTGATTTTATAACTTTAGTGTGTATCTTACTGCACCAAAAAAAGTTATGTCACTGCTTTTTGCTTCTTTATTTTTTTCATCTTCCCTCACTTATCTCTTCTATTCCTTTCTGTTCCCATTTTTCCATTGTCTTTATTTCTATTTTATATTAAGAAATAAACTTTTAGATGTCTGTGTGTGCATATGTGTGTGTGTGTGTGTGAAACTGTGAATGTGCTTACAAACTTATAAGTTTTCCTTTGCTTTACAGATCTGTGAAAGTCGTTAAGTATGAGGATTCTTCATAAAGTTATCTTTTCATCACCTTCATAACTGCAGTCACTAAACCATTTGCGCTTATTACTGATTCTTATATTTTGTACTAATAGTTTTATATATTTGTTTTATCAGACTGTTGTATGCCACTGCACTTTTATGAGATGGGTCACTGTACAAATTTGAATGATCAATAAACAAATAAGGCAGGTTCTAAACAAGTCCTAAGCTAAGAACTATCCATACTATACAGCCAGCAGCAATTTTTCAAAGACTGAATTTATTTAACCGTAAATTCACAACATTAAAGTGAAAACTATATGACTACAAGTAAAAATGTATGTTTTAGGATAGAAACAGAAATAATTCTAATTTTCATTATAAATATTATAAACATAATTTCATTATAATCCTTTATAATTTATTCAAACTATAGTACAGCAAGAAAGCAAAATTTATAGTTTTCGTTCATACATGTGCACTCCCAGATCTACTACTGGCAACTGGCTTAGAGGTAAAATCCCCCAGCAAAAAAGTGTTTTTTTTCTGGTAAGTTGGAAACCACATGGAGCTTGTGATGATTTCTATCAACCACACAGGAACTATTATCTTTATAAACTGTCATTAATAATATGTATACTCCTGATCCATACTGTGATTTAAAGAAAGGACTCCTCATAAAATCAATAGTGGTCCTAGGCAAAAAAAAAAATTGTTTCCTGAAGGTGAGCTAGTCTATAGAATGTATTAATAAATGTGGCATTTTTTTATTATGTATTAGAAATCTTATTTCAAAGGGTAAACTCAACGCAAAATAACCATAGTCTTTCATTTCATGGGACGAAAAAAAAAGTGTCTACGTAACAGTGTTTAAGCAATTAGGTTTCGTTACTGTTGCTAATTGTCTTAAGCATCATACTTCAATGAATAGGCAATGTCTATTTTAAACAAATAGTAAATAAACAAAACCAAAAATCATACATTTATAATATCTCAACACATCCAGCATTCTTTTATATTCAACACAGTTTTTTGACTTCCCAAAATCTTAAAAACTCTCTCTTCACAAAACTTAATTTCAGAACCTGGGAAAATTTCAACTGAGAAAATATCAAACATTACATTAGAGAAGAGATTCACTCTTTTCAAGTGTTTCCCCCCTCAGTTGAGAAATCAAACATAGGGGTTTTTTTCAAATCTTCCCTTCATTGTTATTTCTAATTCTTCAGACTAACTTCCTTTTGGTAACTATAATTCCAGAATTTAGAATAGATTAAATACCTTAAAACTTTCTCCAATTACATATGTTTAAAGTTTAGCAAAAGAACTATTTTCTGATCTCCCTCAATGCAAGTAGATCACAGATTAATGGATAAAGACAGAAGTGGGGCTTATGAATACCAACTTCCCATCTAATGAAGCTGAATGCCACATTCCAGTGATTTTTTTCCCCACTAATGTCCCTGTATTTAATTAGCAATTCAGTATAAACCTAGATCCAATACCTGTCTCTATCTATTAAAACTGGACTCAAAATCCATTCAAATTCTGCATGAAGCATGTGAGATGAAGAACTGGTGAATGATTTCTCTGAATTTCACAGAGTACAAAGAAATGTCTTACTGGCTAAACATCCCCATTAGTATTGTGACTGAAAAAGGTCAGCAGGAAGAGGTTCCTCGTAGTACCGGTATCTTTTGAGGGATGTAAGGGAACTGTGAGAAGCCAGAGAACTTGTAGGCCACCAGAAAGACAGTTGAATCATGAAAGCCAAGATATTTACTTATGCTTCATGACCATTTGGTTATTAAATAAGGGCAACATCACAGATTCCATATGAATATTTGTTTGGAAATGTTATTTTTAGCTTTGAAAAAGATCAATTTTACTTTCAGGAAATTGAACAAAAACTGGTTTTAAAAAAGGCAGAAGAATTTCTTTGCCTATCTTTAACCCCCATACATATTTTAAGTTCTATGTGGAGGCAACACAATTCTAATTTCTGTCTGCTATATTTTTGCTTTTCAATTAAGTTTGCATTCTAGAGAAGTTTACCTCAGTAACCTCAGTCTTTTGATGAAAGAATGTTGAAAATAAATTATTTTAAAGATGAAGTGTAATTCAATTATATATACGGTATGCAATAATTTGATTTGTACAGTTTTAACCAATCTTTTACTTATTTATTTTTGCATATTTATTGTTTATTCTTTTTGGCAGACAGCTTTGCATTTTGAAATCAAACTAAAATTTGTGTGGGTTATATCCTGAAAAGCATTCTGTGTTCAAAGAACAAATATAGAATGATGATGAATTATTTGCATTTAATGGTATTTATCAGTATTATATAATGAAAATGAAGAAGGCTACTGTAACCAGTCCCAATGAAATGAAAAAAATAAGAACACAAGTTATAAATTCCCCTTTTTAAAAAATGGCTAAAGACATCTCTTCTATACTTCTTTTTCTACAGAAAATTATGTCCCCTCATCTCTTCCACTCTTGGCTCTTCTGGATTTGACACCCTTTAATTAACACTTTCCCTTTCTCCCTCTCTCTCTTCTTTCTTTTTGGCTGGCAGTGCAGGCTGTAGGTTGCTTGCATGACTGGATTCCTACCCCTGCAGCTCGATTAGGCTCCCTGTGGTGCATAACAACAAAAAAAAATCTCCCAAGAGCCTAACCCAACCATTTTCCTATGAATAGAATGCTGCGTCTTTATCAGGATAGAAAAGAGCTGTGAGTTTGCCTCCGATGCATATTGAGGGGAGGGAAAGGGACCGCAATATGTGGAGAAATAATGAGCATGCACCTGTTTGAAGCAATATTTGCTAATACCCCGGTTGGTGGGGGAAGGGAAGGTGAACAGCAGTAACGTTTGATAGTCTGTTGGCCTTCAGTCCTCATCATGGAGTGCATTTAAATGATAACATTATACTTATTCATTTTTGGCAGATTCTCATTATGGCCATACATCTAAAAATATGGCTCCTATAAACAACAATCGGAAACATCAGGGAAATAGTGCAGTCACCCTCTTTTGGACAGTTTTCTCTGACAAAAGCCTTCCCACTATGTAATAGCATTCAGAATGCCTAGCCAATCAATGGATATTCTTCTCTGAGCCAAAGTCACAAGATGGAAAAATAAGCCAGGATACTTTAATTATTGCCCTCTTTTCCTATTTTTCATCTCTCTGTAAACTACCGGTATCTAAACTATTTCATGTGGCAGTCAGTTTCAAAGGTCTTCCATAAAATATATTTCAGACTTCTCGTAAGTACCCTGACCCCCTCTTTATTATTGTCTTCTTGGGATGGGAAGTATCATGAGAAAGAAAAAGTATGAAGGGAAATCAGAACTAAAAACAAAAAGTAGTCCTACTCACATTTGACTTTAGTCTTGGGGTTCTCAACTAGAGGTACTCGCATTCCTGGGGGTGCGAGACAATATTCCAGGGAGTGTGAAAACTTGAGTTTTCAAAATTAGAGTGTATATGTATAATTTGTTGCCATTATTTTAAACTTTTGTAAGAGGTGCAAGAATATATCAGAAGTGTTCTAGGGGTGCGGGGTATAGACAAGATTGATAACCACTGCTTTAGTCCTTCCATTTTTTTGTTGCTGTAGTTTTAATATATAAATAGCTTAGTGCTTTATTCTGTTACTTTAAAGCTAATAGAGATTGTTTTTCTACTGATTTTATAAAATATACTTTTAAGATGAATCTTGAACCTCTTTTATTCATTGGACCAACTGGACTATTGAGACTACTTTCTGAACACAAATAAAGACATGAACCAATGGACACTACAGTTTCTAAGCACAGATTCCGGCTATGCTGGTTCTGGCTAGTACAACGTAAGTAGCACATTTATTTGAGATGTGCTGTGGGCATAGCTTTGTTCTCAACATCTTGATGCTTTTGGTTCTATATGGCTATAAAGCCAGCCCTAAAAATTACTAATCGACTCTCTTCTTAGAGAGTCCAAAGAAGGTGAACTGAATCAGGATGAGCAACTTGTACTTTGACATGCTCTGTTTTATCAGTTGTGGTCAGCATGGTCAGTAAGAAGGAGCTGTCAGAGTTGTAATCCAAAATGTCTAAAGGATATCAAATCCATTACTCTTTCATTTCTTTTCCATTTCATATATTATCCCATATACTCTGCACTGTATAAATATACATTTTGCACTGGAATCTTATCCTGAAAAACAATTTAATTTAAAGAACAAAGTCTCGGGCACAATAGGGAATAAAGTGTGTGCTCAACAAAAGATAAGAGCAATTACTAATTATGCCACAAACATGCTTTGGAAGGGAATACATAGTACATTTTTAAAATAAAAAAATGCTAAGTAATTTGAAATATCTAAACATTGTATTTTATCCTTGAGATACACCAAACCTTTGAGGAATGGCAACTACACTTTAAAACTCCCTGGAATCAGCCATCACTGGGAGTTATTTGAGTCGGTCCACCCAGTTGATAGCTCAGAAAAAGCAGTGCTGCCATAATACTTTACTGAGAATAGAATCAAGCCTGTGATCAGTTGGCAGCTGAGGTTTACAAAACACTTCACTGCTGTTTAAATAGCCAGAATAAGGGAGAATAATTAAAAACTGCTACTTTAGCCCTCATTGAAAAGTGAAAGATTAAAAGCTGCTTTGGCAGCCAGTAAGTGGTGCTGAAAGACACAGCTGGGCCAGGTGGGTGTTTGGTAGGAGCATATGGCCAAACCAATGATCAACAGGAGATGTTGGGGTGGGGCCGGGGGAGGGTAAGATAGAAGGAAAAGCAGCAAGACATTTCTTCTGCTTCGCATAGATGTTGATATCATGGTCAGCCAGCCTAGATGAATAGGGTGTATTTGTAGATTCTGAAGCTATAGAGTGAAATTCCTTAAGCACTATCTATCTTATCAGTCTGACAAATTGTTAAAGGATGAAATGAGCCACCTACTATAAAGATGCAATTTGCTTCTGCCCTGTGACATTAAAAGTCAAATAAGGTAGCTTTTTGCAATCAAATGTTTTTCACAGCAAGTAGAAAAGGTAGCTTTTGGTTGAATATAACTAATTATATAAACATGCATATAACATGCGTGGTAGAGAGAAAAGAAAAGCTCACTTGAATTCAGGAACTGAAAGACGTAGTGAAGCAGGAACAAAATAACCAGAAGAACTAACTGACTATAACTATAATAGCAATCGTCTTTAATAAAATTCAGCTTTGCTCCAATTTCAGGTAGGACAGAAATATACCAATTCTTCTTAGAGAAGAGTCTGTGTCATGAAGATACCGTAGATCTGAAGTAGATTCATAGTAATGAAATGCATGTAGAGAGGCACAAAGTAACATTTCTTGAGGGTTTGTACTATGTTTTAATCTGTTCTATTGCTAGATGAAAATAACACACGTAAACACACTTTCTGGAAATTTGGGAGTTTGTGAAAATATTTATCTCCCTTTCTTCTGCAATTAAATGAAAGATAAATGGGAAAAGTGGGGGGAAAGAGAATTAATAAAACAATGGTTAAATAAAAAAATATTTTGATTCCATAGGTACAGGTAATCCTTGACTTATGACCATTTGTTCAGAAATAGTTCAAAGATATGACAGTGCTGAATGAATTCCTAATTTTTCTGTTTTGGATTCAGTCTGCTCTACTTTTATATTAATTTGAGATGGTTTTAAAATCTGTTTTCATTAAATCTGTGTGCATTTCCTCCTAATTTATGCATATGTTTGCAATTTTACCTACTGTGCACAGTTGATGGAAAGCATTTTTTCCTGTCAGTATGCAATGTAATCATCATGGTTACCAATGATCGCAATTTTTTTGCAAATTTTCTTCTAATGTAATGGTTTTCTTTTCATTTTTTAATGAAAGCTCACTTTGTAAAATTTAGAGAAATGTGAATGTGATTTGATATCAGTTTGTAAAAAAAGTCATTCAAATGTTTTCACACCATGTCATTTACTACTAAATATTGCAATAAAAATACAAGCAACAGGGAAAGAAATGTTATTTTTTGCAGTTACTTTGATT
Organism: Bothrops alternatus; assembly: GCA_034064705.1. Lineage (NCBI taxonomy): Eukaryota > Metazoa > Chordata > Lepidosauria > Squamata > Viperidae > Bothrops > Bothrops alternatus. Next base: position 2,718,582 of record JARGCV010000021.1, on the reverse strand, counting down.
GCATTTTGATGCAATCACAAAGAATAATGATTGCATTACTACCACAAAGAATATGATCACTCTTGGTATGTTTTTGATTGATTTTATTCCTTAGATTTATTTTCTCCACAAATAATCCCAAGCAAATGATCTCAAGTAGCATTAAGATAAGAAAGTCAAGTCCTGCCTTAGCCATGAAAGCCATCTGGGTTACTTTGGGCCAGTCACACTCTCTCAGAGGATTGTTGTGGGGAAATAGGAGGAGAAAAGATATGTTTGCTGCATTGAGTTATTTATAAAAATAATAAAAGCTGGGATACAAACAAAATAACAATAACAGTTGGAAAGGACCTTGGAGGTCATCTAGTCCAACCCCCTGCTTAGGCAGGAAATCCTTTACCATTTCAGACAAATGGTTGCCCAGTCTCTTCTTAAAAACTTCCGGCATTGGAGCATTCACAATTTCTGGAGGCAGGTTGTTCCATTGGTTTAATTGTTCTAACTGTCAGGGATTTTCTCCTTAGTTCTAGGTTGCTTCTCTCTTTGATTAATTTCCATCCGTTGCTTCTTGTCCTGCCTTCAGGCACTTTGGAGAATAGCTTGACTCCCTCTTCTTTGGGGAAACCCCTGAGATATTGGAATATTGCTATCAGGTCCCCCCTCGTTCTTTTCTTCATTAAACTAGACATACCCAATTCCAGAAACCGTTCCTTATATGTTTTAGCCTCCAGTCCCCTAATCATCTTTGTTGCTTTTATCTGTACTCTTTCTAGAGTCTCAACATCTCAACATTCTTCCACTCATTAGACATTTGCTAATGAGATGCAACAAATGTCTGCAAGTTAATCTTTCAGCCAGTCTATATGAGTACTTGTTAAAAATCCAACCCATCTTGAAGACACCAGGTTGGAAAGGGCCGATATATAGGATCTTCTGAAGATAACTCCCCTTTCTCTATGAAGACATTATTCATATTCTGAACCATCACTTCTGCATGCCTTCGACATATAAAAATGCAGAACCATTATAAATGGCAGCAACAAAATCTAAGAAAGATGAGATAGGACCTCTCTAAAATTTTAAATATTTCACTTAACAAAAAAATACATTTATGTGGCATTTTGTGGTTTCTTTTTTTGTTGTTTTTGTTCTGCATTGTTTTGCAGCTGTAGTACTGACCACAGTTTAATGAAGCCACACTTTCCCTACCATAGTGACACCTGCTGAGATTATCTGGTACATGAGCTGCATGATAACAAGAATACTATCCCTCTCTCCATGGCTACAAATGTTTCACACTTATTACCAATATATTACACCAGCACAGCTGCTGTGTTCACAACAAATACAAATCTTAGACATTATCATTATAAATTCACCCTTTGGAACCAGATTAAGGCTTCCAAAAGAAAAAGAATAAGTGTATGGAATATATAAGCTGACAGAGGGAAGAGTAAAACTAAGTGTTCCAGCAGCTGTTATTTTCAGGAATAGTTGATGCACATGCACTCTTCAGAGAAGGAATAAAATTCACTATAGATGTTGCATCCAAAATTGTATCAGTAAGAGTATCTGGATCCTGTTTATCTATCCGGTTTATGTTTTGTCATACTAAAATTTGCTTAGCTGGATGAATTTATTTTCCATACCCATTTCATCTATACTATCTCTATTATACATAATTTGAATTTTTTCCCCATATTAAAAATAATCATCTTACATCTTTTATTAATTTATGCTTCCCACTCTTTGTTGGCTTTTTAAGCACACACAATAAAGCAGAAAATTCAATATTATAAAAATACTGATATCATTGCTTGGGATAATAAAGATAATAAAGTACAGTAGATATGTCCCTTTGCATAGAAGAATTGTATAGCAGCTACAAAGTGAGGACTGCAGGGTTCAACCCATGAATTTGTTAATTAAATCAATTAATATTGCCACATATTTTAATTTTTTATATATAATTACAGAAACAAATTTTATAAAGGAATTTTTAAAATTGCAATTACAACCACCTTTTATTTTGATACACAACATCTATTTTCCTAAAGAATTAATGTGAAGAAATATTCAAATTATTTACATGCCCCACAGTATACACATTTAAACTAAAACTCTTAAAAGGCTTAATCAATTTTCCTAAGCACTGGTTAGAGGTTTCAAAGATATTAAAACTAATAATTAAAAATTATTTGCATTCTCTACTATAGCATTAGTGTTGTTATAGAGCAGCAATAAATAAAAAACCCACTAGATGGTGCTGGAGGATTTTAATTACACAAAAATATCTACTCTTAACCTCTTAGTTTGAAAGAAAGGCAAGAGCAGTGTAGGAGAGTAGTTAGGAGAGAGTAATAGTGCATTGCCCTTCCTTGGAAGGTCCCTCTCAGTTGCATACTGAAGAGATTCCCTTCCACACACATGATCCTGGACAATAAAGCTATTTCTTCCTTTCCTGTGGCTTGGCAGGCAAGAAATAACTGCTCACAATCTATTCTGATTGAAGTGACTTAAAATCCCTAATAAATCAAAATAGTAGAGCTTGTAAAATTAGGGTAGGCTGCCAAATTGCAGAAGAAAAAGGTTTGCAGAAAACAGACACAGTTAGAAATGCTTTGCCAATAAGCAGTGCAATACTTTTAAACAGAAAGGCTATAAATTGGGTAAAGTTATAAAATAAATAATGTGAGAAGATTAAAAGTGAGCCATATGGTGACAAAGAGTGCCAAAAAAAGGAGAAGTTAGGGTTGATTATTGGAAGGGAAAGAGGACCCTGTTGCCTGGTTGACCAAGCAGCCTTATGGCACCTTTCTATTCCTAGCTAAATCATGGCACTGGACTTTTTCCATTAACTATTGCCGATTTACCACAGATATATTTTCAGCATCTATAAATCATCATTCTCCAGTTCAAGCCAATGTGCTTTGGATCACATGGCAAAAAGGAAGCTCCATATTTATTCTACTGTTTTTCAGGAATGATGTGAAGAAAACAAGTCAGGATACCATGAGTGATGAATCATGAAAAGGAGAGGAAACCGTTGAATGGAGGAAGCTGCACCCAGATTACATGCCACATACACTTGTCAGTAGAAAATGTATCCTTTTATAAAACAAAAAGATGCAATTCATAGAGTCAGTTTTTACAGATATTAATATTCATCCATCTAGTGAATATCTCATGATATGTGTGTTTTGTATATTTTAATATGATTTTCACATTTTTATTGGGTTATAGGTTTGTATAATGATATAAATCATATTTGAATTACATATATCTGCAGGACAGGACATAGGAAAAATATAATAATAATAATCAGCATTGACAAATTCACCATCAGTCAATTTGAAAAGGCAAATTCACCATAAGAGAATTGTAATCCTATATGGAAAAAGACCATCTGAAAATGTAATCAATGTTCAACTTCAAATAAACAGCTAAGCTTGGACTGGACAAATGTCCACCCTTACCATCAAAGAAGGGAACAATAGTAAAAACTAAAGGAATCAAAATGTCCAATGAAAAGTAATATTAGGAGTCTGGATGAAGAAGAGTCTGTTTAAGATTTCTTTTTCTCTACTTGGTTTCCAGCAAAACTGAAGTGCATTTACTACCATTTATTACTACTAAAATAATTATTTGCAACCATAGGTTTTAGAAAAACACATATAAAATTATAGCAATCATATCAGTTTACTACATCCCCTCTAATTAACAGTATTATTTGTCAGGATATGCTTTTGTACTTTCTTTGCATCCATTGCAAAACAATGCAACCTGTTTCTGTATGTTTGTTTTCATGAGACAAAAAACCCCCCCCATTTATTTAGTCTTTCTAGTATTCACAATTGCCACCAGGGAATTGCTCATTTATTGTTTCACACACACATACATGCACATGTTTCTCATGTTACTCCCACTGTCACACTGATAATACTGTCAGTCTTTGTGTTTCTAATACCCCATTTTCTTTTTTATGCAGAGATTCAAGCATGTAGAAATAAATGCAGACGTAGAACTTTTTTTTGTTCTCCTTCTCAACTAAAATCTGCACTTTTTCAGACTTTCATATTTCTACAGGTAAAAGTCTAGTTGGCTATATGCTAGATTGGAATTCCTAAAGAATCCAGGTCATAACCAACATAAAGAAGTCATTCCATGTGATGGGTTCCCAAGAATTATAGTTCTCATACATTTTTTATATTTTCCAACAAGGCTTAAGCTTAGTCAATCCCACCTGGCTACTTTTTCTCATATGTTCTTATACTTGAGTGCTAGTGTCTTTGTCAATTCTGATTTTTTTTTTTCACATGCTGCATAAACTGAAATCTTTCTGAGCAAACTTCTTGGGCTTCTTGTTCTGCTTTGGTTGGCTCGTGCATTCCCTTATCTTTCAACCATGCCAATTCACACAAATATGTGACATTCAAATAATAGATCATTATTATACAATTCCCATTATAAGCTATTAGCAATGCACTGGCATTCTATGCTGATCCATGATTCATTAATAATATAGTCATATGTAACTAACTCACTCTGGCAATACTTGGGGCCTAATGATATGTAGGGACATTTAAACTTAGAGAGAAACCATTTATGAATCAGTCATGGAGAACTGCATTTCCACATCAGGACATTAGCCTCTGAAAGGATCCTGGTATCTAAGCAGAATAGTGTAGTGTAGCGTTAAATAGAAAGCAATTATCATCTTGTCCTTGTATGCTTAGATTCTCTTTCAAGAGCTTATGACAAGGCAACGAAAGAGAAATAGGCATAAAAGCAGACAATTGTAAATCTAAGAGGAAAGCTTTAAGAAAACAATTTTCCTTTTCTCTATAAACAAATACTTGGCTGCTGCTTGAACTCTTTGAAAGAGAAAACAGAGCAGCTGTACAAAACTGTGGAAACCAGACACCACTGTATAAAAAGAATAAATCTCAACAGATCCTTCTACATTCACTTTAATTCACATTTTAAGCCTTGATTTTCATCATTGGGTTTCAGTAACATAAGAGTATCGTTGGCAGTAAATTATTGGTAAACTGTAGTTCACCTATTAGGAAATTTGATGTGCAGGTGAATTTGGTCAAATTAATCAGCATGTTTATATCTTTCAAGTTTTAATTATATTTTGATTTATTCACTGCCAAGTTCCCTTCCATTTCATGAGAAATTCTAGAGTAGAAGTACAAAAACTTCCCATTAGGTACCTGAGTCATCTCTAATTTCATGCTATTAATCTAGTATTTAGTTGTTAAATTGCTGTAGGCAAAGCATGTATTAAACTAAGATAATTACATCTTTTGTTTTGCTAATGGAAAATTTGGATTTTTTTAAAGAAAAGAAATTAATTCTTGCAAAATATATGTATTTCATTTTTTAAAAACTTTTATGTGGCCGCTCATCTTCAACAAAACTCTGGTTACTTTAAGGCAGTATGTATAAACAATGAAATAAAAAGAATGAAAACAAATAGATATGGCAAAACACAGCTGAACTTTCCAATGCAACCTACAGCACATTCATGCCAATCTCACCTTATCCCACCCAGTGGTAGGTTTCAAATAATTTAACAACCGGTTCTCTGCCTCATCTTCCCTCCACCTTGGTCGGGGTGAGCTGCTTGGGGGATCAGCTGGGATGAGGGCAGGAGGCTCCAGTGGGGGGGGGGTAGGAGCTTCTGGTTATGGAATTGCTAGAGGTCCCAGCTGGAGAGGGCAGGGGGGTACAGTGGGGGGGGGTGCAGGAGTCTTGGAATGGGGAGGGTGCAGGAGGGTGGGGGGTCAGCAGGTCCCAGCTCAGGGAAGGTGAGGGGGTCTGGCTAGGGTGAGTGGGAGGGCTGGGACGCCTCTGCCAGGGAAAGCCGTGTCCCCACTGGCCGAGCCTGTCATCCACACCATGCTCAGATAGGATTGCATAGAAGGGATGCTGGGCAGGGGGTTGGAGGGGGAGCTGCCAGTGGGGGGGAATCAGAGCAGCCATCTTCCTTCCTCAGCACAGCCCCATCAATGCAGGCAAAGATGGCCCTGGGGCAGCCAGAAGTGGGCCCTTGCCCAGCCTGGGCCCCATCCACTCGGAAGCTCTGATGGGGTGGCAGCTGCTGCTCTGAGCCCCTCAACCAGCCGATCTCACAGGGAAGCAGGAGGCAGCGGCAGTGATCCCTGCAACGCCAGGCCTGGCCAGCAGCAGCTCCAAAAGTGAAGCTGTGCCATCCATCCTCGCGCTGGTGGGGACGGGGAAAGGCAGGCTCTGGCATGCACCCACCCCTTGCTGCTTCCATTCCACATCATCCCACAGCCCCTTACCACCGCCATCCCGGCAGATGCTGCACTGTGGAAGGGAGACAGCATGCTGCTGGCTGGGCCTGGTGATGCAGGGATCACCGCTGCCACCTCCTCCTTCCCAGCCCGATGAGTTGCCCAGGCATTGCAGCGCACCATCTGCCAGCCACACAGAGAAGTAGGAGGAGGTGGTGGCAATCCCTGTATCGCCAGGCCCAGCCAGCAGCATGCCGTCTCCTTTCCGCAACACAGCATCTGCTGGGACCCCACCAGCACAAGGGCAGGTGGCACAGCTTCGCTTCCAGAGTTGCTTCCAGCCAGGCCAGGCAATGCAGGGATCACCGCCACCGCCTCCTACTTCTCTGCATGGCCAGCAGGGCAAGAGGCTCAGAGCAGCAGCAGCCACTCCCATCAGAGCTGCCAAGCAGACAGGGCCTAGGCCAGGCAAGGGCTCCCTTCTGGCCATCCTGGGACTGTTTCCACCCACGCCAATGGGGATCCGTGGCTGGTTTGCCATGATGCAGGGCAGCGCCTCTTATGTTTTTGATTACAAGTGGTACCTTCCTCGACCACACAGTCTCCCTGAAAACAATCAGTTCTAACACCGGACACAGGCAGTTGGTTCTTCTTATGGAACCAAAGTTAGAGGGTGGGTGGCTAAAGAGAGGGACGGTCGGAGTTCTGCCTGCTTTATTACGGGCAGGCTATTAACCCTATTTTTTTAAAAAAAAATATTAATGAAATGGAGCTGCCTGTTAATAGCTGCCGTGTAATAAAGCAGACAGAACCGTGACCATCCCTCTCTTTAACCAGCTGTCCACTAACTCACCGAAGTCCCACATGGTTGGATACATCCTAGCATGGCTGCTTTCCTTCCCCTCCCCCCCATCCCAGCCTCACATGCTCTTCTTTTTCTGGGCACGACTCACTGCAGCACCTCCTCAACTGTTGGCCGGCAGGCCAGCCAGCTCAGAGACAGCTTCTGTGAACTGCTGGCAGCAGGCAAAGCAGGAGCTGCTTTTTGTCTTCTCTTTCAGATGGCTTTGGCAAATCCCCCTTCACCTGCCCACCCATCCTCTTCCCTTTCACTCCCCTTCCAAGCCCTCTTCACAGCTCTGACCACACCGCCACCAAAGTGGCAGTTAGAGTGCCAGAGCTGGAAAGCATTTCGCTGCTGCCGGAGAGTTGGAGATCTTGCCCTACCCACCACCACCCAGGTACCCTCGCTTCCCAAACTATTTCTTTTCTAACCTTCTTTCCAGCTTCTCTGTCACTTCATCTGCTGCCATGTGCAGTCCCAGAAACAAAAGTTTGTGGGACTAAAAAAAAAAAAAAGCTAAATCAATCAAATCCAACTTATCGTGAAAAAAAAATCTCGCGTAGTTGGAATTGATTGATTGAACTTTTTTTTTTAGTCCCATAAGTGACGGAGGACCATGTTGGAGCTGGAAAGAAGGTGTCACATGGGTCTGATCAGGGGCAGGAGGGGGTGGTGTTTTAGCAACACGTCAATCGGTTCTCTGAAATTAGCTATCAGTTCTACAGAACCGGTCCAAACCAGCTGAATCCCACCACTGATCCTACCCCTTTGGGTAAAACCAGGCCTTAAATGTTTTATGGACAGTTTCCTTTATTCTTAAACACAACCCAAAATCACCTTTGGTAAGATAGGTGGCTATATAAATTTGATAAATAAATAGTTGGGGGCATGCCAGATTTAATGGGGAAGGGCTTCCATAAGGAAGGGGTTTCAATGTCTGACATAGTGGAATTTTTCTGTTCACAAAAATGTTGCTACAATGGGCGTAGATAGTTTCAGTACAGCAACTCACCAGAAGACAAAAAGTGAGATTTTTATTCCTACCCTCCCAGAATACTTTTTATCCTTAGCTTCTCCTGTACATCAGCAAAAAAGTATTTTAATTACAATCCAGAAACTAAACTCAAATGAGACAATTGGCAGACAAAAATGATCTGTCGGAAGATTATATTGATATCAGATGACAGTATATCAATCTAATGGTTGCAACTCTTACTTTTATATATAGCCTGGAGTAATTCTTCGCAATGCAGCAAACCTCAGTTAAGTTGAAGACTAACTTTTGTGAGACTTATCAGAATGACAGTGTCTTTTCCCATTAGCTTCTAAACTGCATCAATGTGCACTACTGTCATGAAGATGGAAAAATAAACCTAATGGAAACCATGCAGGAAAAAAGGCTTAGCTGATCATTCCCATTTAGTTCCTGTCTTGCCAGGTATCAGGGCAATGATCAGGTCACCAGGCAATTGTTTCTTTTGGATCCAGCAACAATAATCACACCAGTAAATAAAGGGATTTTAAGTTTTATTATTAGCTCATTAAACAAGAGTTAAAAGTATAACATAAAAAGCACGTATAGCAAGCAAAATGAGACCCAAATCTCTGGTAAGCTGCCAGGAGTTCTGTTCTGAACTGTATAGCTCTATGTAACCTTGTATAGCTCTATGTAACACTAACTAGTGAGCATGTATCAGTATGTTAGAATATCTGGCAGTTATTGGGTTAAATGCTGGGTTTGTTGATGGGTTAGTGGGAGGAGTTTCTAAAGGGCACTGGGAGACTTCCTGGACACAAGCCAGATTGGAATGAGTCTGCACCATTCCTTAAATAAGGGCAGAAATAACCCATGGGCAGCCAATTTCCACAGTACCTAATGCCAAGTTCTGTGCATAAGCTTCCCATAAACCATGCAGCACTTAAGGTTTTTATCAAAACCTGACACTATGACTTCATGGCTCTGCTATGGTTGGGAGGCTGCAAGACCTGACCTTGACTGCCTAGCAAATGACTCTGGGATGGGAATCAAAAGTTTGAGACTTTCACAGCTTTGAAGCTATGTGAAGATTCACCCATCCCTTCTCCTTTGTTCAGCAAGCAAGAGTGGAAAACAAGCAGGCTAGCTCAGAATAGGCTCTGAACTAATAAACTTTTCTTAATATGAAGGAGAAATCAAAACGTCACTAACTCCTCACAATGACAATGGTCTTCTTACACAGCCACTCCACTTCCTTATTCAAACAAGTCAGAGCAGGCCCATTTCATTCATTAAAGACCACAGAATGTGCTCTTCCTAGGAATTCACACAGTTTAAAGCAGGGGTAGGCAACCTCGGTTCTTTTATGACTCATGGACTTCAACTCCCAGAATTCTGCGAGTTGAAGTCCATGAGTCATAAAAGAGCCGAGGTTGCCTACCCCTGCTTTAAAGCAATTGTGAAGATTTTGTTTTCATACACTAGATGTCGCTCATGTCTGCAGTGTTGGAGAACTATAAGGTGGTGTTCAGAAAAGAAAAATTGCGTTGAAAAATCTCTTACTTGGACAAAGGGAATATTCCAGAGAAAGCTTAAGGGAGGCAGGGGGAGTTTCACCCCAGTCTTACTGAGGAAATTTTATATGAAGAACAAATGCCATCATGCCCCATTGTGTTGAATTACTGCCTTTTCATAATCTTTCAGCAAGCAAACATAGCAGGAGTAAAATAGGAAGCAGCTGGAAATCAACATGAAGGTTACTCTGTCTGAAAACACCCAGGATGCAAAGACGGAGCCTAATAAGGAAATATAATTCTTCTCTAATTCTTGTTATGGTTGATATTTTCATCTGCTCTTTAAAGCTCCAAATGTTAGGATGGTCAGCTTTCAAAAGTCACTTAAGGGGTAAACATCCAGTTTCTATTTCTCTGATTCTTAACATACCTAATATTCCTTTGTCCTATTTTCCTCACAAGAACCCTCACTGTGAGGTGAGTTGGGCCAGGAGAGAATGTTGGCCCAAGGTTACCAGCTGGCTTTCATTATCATTCTATTGTATTTTTTAATCTGCCTACCACAAAATCACCTGCTGATTAAAATATAGCAAGATACATAATATACAAGTAATTCTCCACTTATAATAGTTCGTTTAGTGACTGTTCAAAGTTACAACAGCACTAAAAAAAAGTGACTTATGACCATTTTTCACATTTATGAGGGTTGTTGCAGCATCCCCATGGTCACAGGATCAAAATTCAGACTCTTGGCAACTGACTCAGATTTATGACGGTTGCTGTGTCCCGGGGTCATGTGATCACCTTTTGTGACCTTCTGACAAGCAAAGTCAATAGAGGAGCCAGATTCATTTAACAACCATGTTACTAAATAACTGCAGTGATTCACTTAACAATTATGGCAAGAAAGATAATAAAATGGGACAAAATTCACTTAACAACTCTCGCTTAGCAACAGAAATTTTGGGCTCATCTGTGGTCATAAGTTGAAGAGTACTGTATACAATAGGACCTCCCTGTAAGCTATCTTATTTTTTTTTCCAAACTGTCCTGCGATTATGTATCTTCTGGATACAAATGGAACGCAAGGTATGCCATGACCCAACCTGTGATTGCATCCAGATGAACAAAAATGCAATCCACTCAACGTTTCACTACTATAGTTTGTGTCACTTTCTCTCTACTGATGTCCTCCCTGCCCCCATTCTACATTTTTAAAACCTGTTCTGCTTTTTTGATTGAATGGTCATTATGATGAGAAAATTCCAAACTTGGGAAACATTATTATTCCATTACATGTTAAAAAGTTTCTTGAAAGCTATGATGCTGCAATTAGCAAATGTGCCTTATTTTTGCAATCAGGAATTTCCCCCTGTATTCCTATCCATAACTGGATTCTACTAAGGCAGCTAAAGTGGAGGAGAAGCATTGTTCTTTGAAATGGTGGTGGGATTCAAATATGTGAACCACCAGTTGTCTGGGTGGATGCCGCTTCTGGAAGTCCATTCTGGGCCTGGGCAATAAAAAATTAGCTACCGGTTCTGCTGAAGTGGTACAAATCGGCTGAATCCCACCACTGATGGGAAGAGAGTGATAATTGGTAAATGAGGGTGATCTGAAATGGCAGGATTTAATTGCATCATTCATTAAAGTTTGGACAAAACTCAGCAGCACTTTTTCATGCGGCTGATAAAAACAGGATCGCCAAGGTCCGATAATGGATATGGCACAAGAAGAATTCATTAAAGTGAAATTTGCCAATGTAAATGCTAAGTAGGGTCCAACCTATTCAATATTTTGATGGAACCACAGGAAATCACAGGATTATAGATTCAGCAGGGAACTTGAATAAATATTCTAGAAAACAAAGGCAAATGATTGCCAAGAAATTAACATGGGCGTATCTACTGAAATCACAGTTAAGCTGTACTTGATGTACTGTATGAACATCAGAAACATTTCTGATCAAATGACACACACACACCCCATGTCAATGGAAGAAATTTTACTTGGACCACAATAAATGACCTGAAATATAGAAGCTGCCTTACTAGTCCAGGGGTTCTCAACCTTGGCAACTTTAAGACTTGTGGACTTCAACTCCCAGAATTCCTCAGCCAGCTTTGCTGGCTGAGGAATTCTGGGAGTTGAAGTCCACAAGTCTTAAAGTTGCCAAGGTTGAGAACCCCTGTATACTAGTCCCTCCAGCCATATCCTGCTAATTCTAACGCGTCAGGCAGAGGTTTTCCACAGTTATCTGCCCCCATCCCTTTAATTATAAATATTTGAAAATTTTCAGTCTGCTTGATAAGCCTATGAATTACTCCCCAAAGAAAGTAAATTTCCTTGTCAATTATTTTGTTCATTAATAAGCATCAGATTATACTATAATGTACAAAGACTTTCCTGCATATTTGTCAAGTGAGCAAAGAATTGTCTCATTGCTTGTATGATTAGATGCCAATTACTTTAATGTGTGGCTCTTGACAATTTGAAATACAGAGGGTTTTTATAAGGCTGCAAATGGGTAATATGCTATGGACTGTATTCTTAACAGCAGAAGACTTTCTCTGTATGATTTGTGCACCCTTATCATAATTGTTATACTGTGGACCTTAATCTTTTAGATTGTCATTACTTCCTCCATACTGTCTGAATCTAGGTGGGGTAAAACTGAAGAGCAATGGGTTGCCTAAGATCATCCAGGGACATCATGATTATTTAAATTAGATGTGGGACAGCACAAGTACATGCTGTGAAACATCCCTTTATGGTAGACAAGTTAAGCAAGGACTCACAGAGACATAATTTATTAATATCATTTGTATTTTGAAAAGCATATCAAAAAAAGTTTTAAGTATAACAGTTTGCTTTTACAAGTTTTATTTTTGTATTGCTTGTTATTACTCTGACATATAAATTATTGCTTGCTAGCTCTCATAAATATGCAAAACAATGATATAGACAGAAATCAACACAATTAAACATGTAAAGGGCTCCATTGTCAACTGTATTTTTGTTAAACCAGAGTATTTTATATGTGCCAGTTCTAATAATGCTAGGTAAGTATAAGTGTGTCCCTGAGAAGTGTTAGGCAAATAACCTTAGCTTGGACAATCTTTCTGTTAATTTTAATGCAGATTGAAACACAATGGTTTGGAGAGAATAAAATGGGAAAAATTAAACCAACCATATCAGGGCTGCAAGCAGCAGCTTTATCTTATGCTACCATCACAATTATCCAAACCTGCGCAGCAAAGATGTAAGTAGCCTTTTCTTTTTATCTTGAGAGTGCCTTTGTTCCCAACAATGTAAAAAGAACATAATAAATAAGCTATGCAAATAAATAGCAATTGCTACAAAGGTTAGTATTTACAACTTGTTTGCTTTTTTACAGCCATGCAAATGTTCATTTATAGTGCTCAATACACTTCAAAAGGTCTTACTCTATTCTGCAACAGTGCCTTTTTGTTTTCATAGATATTTCTAGAGTTTATCTCCCCTCTTTTAACTGCTATTTGTGCTCCTATTATAGGAGCTCATAGCTCTTATAGCAGTTTGGGGTCCAAGAGTCAGCCCAATTTACACTGCAATCCTATGCAAGTTTATTGAGGAATAAGTCCCATCGTGTTTAGTGAGATTTACTCTCAAGCATAAGAAACATTGTATAATTTTGATTCTAATCTTCTAAAGCCAGCAAGACTTAGGGTATACACAAAAGACTCAATGCAGGGACTGTTTATTGTTACAACTGTGTATCTTAACCATCTCAAGGCTGACTCAGTCATTGTCTTAAAGTTGGCTTCCTTCCTGGAGAAAGTTACATGAATGTATCAGGAGTAGGATAAAATGGAGATTATACACTATATATCTGGCTTCTGCTCCAAATTGTGGCATGCATTTTTCTTTTCCTGAACATAACCTTGGAGAGAAAGTTGTTCATTTTTACAATCTAGTCTGAATGCACTTCCACAGAAATGCAATTATCTAGTTATTTAGCTCTAAAGTTAAGAAATGAAGTTACTGGACTTTAAAAAAAAACTGCTCAGCAGGTAATACATTATTGCATCATATTTGTTTCTCTTGTTTTAATATAGCTTAAATTACCTAAAGCCCAGTTGACTGCAATATACTTGTCAACGCTGCTAATATTGAATATTCTTGCTTTGACAATATATGCAGAACTGTCTGGTATTTTTAGAGTTAAATCGGTTGACAATGAAATGGGAGGAGAATATAAGGAAGGGGGGAAAAGAAAGTGAATCTTTACTCTCCAAGTTAATTGGAAGATGTGAATCATGACCCCAAAATAGGGGAGGGGAAATGCCTGGAATGTTATGTGCAAAGGAAGGGAAATTCAGATCTTAGCATTTCCACCATGCCATGCTGACATCTCTGTAATACTAATAAAGGCTTTTTAGGCTAAAAAAATGCCTGAAAGTTCTTTGAAGTGTTTCGTTAATCAGACACATGACAATACTCTTGCATTAGTAGAATAAGACCCAAGTTTTAACCGTAGCTTATTTTTAGGAAATATTTGGCTCATAATTCTGAATGGGCCCTTTGGCTAAATAATTACCAAGAGGCCACTGAAGTGAAGAAGTGCTCAAGCAATGCTGCTTACAACACCTGGCACAAGACAGTCCAACTCACAAAGTTTGAAAATTATCCAGTTTTTGCTTGCTAAGAATGGTAGCAAAACAGAAAAGATTTGAATTCCTATTAGTCTTTTGTACTCTTAAGACTGCAATTACAGAAAACTTTTAATGGATGTGTAAAGGCAAGACAATATTTAAAAATAAGAACCAACCACCTCATGTTACCTATCATTAGTTTCTTATCTACTAATCCTCCCCTGTAAATCTCACCAGTTAACTTATTCTAGAACTACAAATGCAGAAATTTTATTTTATAGGTTTAAACTCAACTACGTAGCAAACAGAGCTCACCCTAATACATGAATTAAACAACAGACTCTAATTCTTCCCTCTAAATATTGGTATACCCTTTAGTGGCATTATAAAACAAGCCAGGTTGCAATGCCTTTTTCAAAATGTTCAATTCCATTTCTAAAGGTGTGGTTTGTTTGTGCACATAGAAAGCTTATTTACAACAGTTGGGACTTCTCCCACTACAAATGCTATTTTTGTGTGTGGATAAAAATAAGGCTTATAACATATTTTTACTACAACTCCTACTGCCAAACCAAAGAACTGCTCTTCAGCTAATAAACAAATTGCTTCTTCAGCTAAGTTGCTATAGGAAAAAATTCTGAAAATTCCTAAATAATTTATCTATGCTGTTTCTAATTTGTTCAACTTCCTAAGAAAATAATGTAATGTAATGTAATGATTTCTACCAAATAATTCCTAGAAGACATTGGATAACCAGTATAGTAAGTGCTAACAATCACAGTTCAGAAATGTACATTATTCTCTTCATATTATACCTATACAGGGTTGTCAATTTTATGAGAAAGGCCAAATCTAATGGAAGAACTCTCTACTTCATTGCAATCAAACAAAAAGCATTCCTTATCACTTAAAACTGATTTTGTCTGCTAACAAACAGTCAATCTTCTATGAAGGATCTTGTGTAGAAAAAATTCTTGAATAAATGTGATCCAAGCAGTAAAATAAAATAATTCAGATTATTATTATTTCAAGGGAGGCCTAATTTTTAACATAGCCTCTCTTGTCAACCAGTATAGTCTTGTGGTATTATAAAAGTCTATTTTGTATAAAGCTGCATATAAATAGATTTTCACAATGAAATGCATTCCTTTATACTCAGTGGAATAAATTCTATTTATTGCATTCTTTAGGCAATTTCTTGAGAATACTTAATAGAAGGATAAACAAGACATTCTGAAGATTAGAATAAATTGCAAATATAATTTCAAGAATGTAAGTCTAGTTTTGATATCTTAATGTAAAAACCAAGGCACAAGATTTATTACACCAAAGCTTTCACTTTTAAATCACATGTTCAAATTACACTCAAATACATTGCAACAAATCTGTGATTCTCTCACATATTTGTCGCACACGCTTTAAATCTTTCTTTTCAGAAGACCTTTTTTTAAATCATAGATTATCATGATCCATCCAGTCTGTTGTCAGTGTGAAACCCACAAATCTTTTGTAATTGTACGTTGATGAAAGAAAACTATCAAAAAAAAAGTTTCTTAGACAGATTTTGAGAATCATCCATTTAATTTCCAATGCAAGTTCTCTTATGGTATTCAGAGACCTCCTCATTCTTGTAAATTTGAATTCAACCTCAGCTTTTAATCTTGCAAGGAAAACACAACAACTATATGGCTGTTTCTCAAAGTATAATTCCTCTATGGTCAGATTCCATGACAAACCATAATTGTTTGAATTTGGCTTAATATGTTGTATGAACTTTTTTCATTTTTGTTTGTAGATCATGTTAATGACAGATAAACAAGATCAGACTGAATAGGTATAAATTATTACCACTTTAAATAATAATAGTAGTAAGTGTGCCATAGCACTTTTACTTTCTTTCTTTTTGTAAAGTAATTCTGGGGATTCCACTGTAGTTTTCTGAGTTGCAAGCTACAGCCCCATGATAGATTCTTCCTTAGTAATTTAGTACTGTTTTGCAATAAATGTGTATCAGTCTAAAGATAACAGTAATTAGTAATAGCATAGTAAAGTGAACACAGAAGTAAAACAAACTATATTCATTTGTAATAAAGCTACAGACAGGATACTTTTGTGACATTCTTGCCTCTAATAGAATTACTAAGTAAAGGACCAAAAAACTGAGGTGTCTCTAAAGTTTCAAAAGCATTTACTCATAAGAAATATTAAAGGCAGAGTGCTCTAAAACCTAATCCAACATGAAAATTACCATGATTGATACTGTGACATTTTGCTTTATTAGGCAGCACATTTTGAAATACTGTACAAGATATTAAATCAAGTATTAACTGTGCTTGTTTTAAATTAAGTATCTATGTTCTAACAACTTCTTGATACTTTACACTTTAATCTTGAAATGGATGCCATATCTCAGGGATAATTCATCAATACCTGCCCTATTACTTTCTTTTTGGCACTTAGGGCAGCTTATGATTAATGAGGTATATCCCCATGCGCCAAATTATGAACATCTTTCTCAAAACAGTGTTGCTAGATCCTTATAAGGATAGAACATTTTATTTCAATTTAATACTGAGCGCTGAAAGCTACTTTGAACAAAAAAAATCAAGAAAAAAAAGGTTTTCAATATGGTGAATCATTTCTTCTCCCTGTAGCTAAGCAGATTTGGCATTTTTCATCTTGTAAGGTTGTTGTGAAGATCCTCTTTCTTTGCATTGAGAGGCTAATGTCTACTGTGGCACCAATTACTGATAAAACTCAGTATTCATGAATTGAAAGTGCTGGAGATAGGTAAGTATGAATTCATGTACGGGGTTCTATCCTGTGAGAAAGCTCAAACAACATCTGCTGGTTGTCAATGATACGCAAATGATGGACATAGGACTTCAGCTCCTCATGCTCTTTGGAAGGTATATCATTTCCTACAGTTTTATAAGAGAAAAATAATAGGTAAGTCATCTCACAGCATTTTTCTGAAGGCATATTTTGAAGTTTAATCAACCATTTATTTTAAGGAATTCTTGAAGTTCACATTATTTATTTCTATAAAATAATGGAAATTTTCTAATGACTTCTAATTTCATAGAGGCCTGCGAATACTGCCTTTGTATGACTTCTACATTAAGGAAGAATATAAAGTAGGCATGTCATTACATTATATCTGTAGACTGTACAAACATGAACAAACTTTTCACCATGTGTAAGGAAGTAGGGGAACTCAGGCAACACATAGATTATGTAGAAAGTAAACAGAGGGTCAGTCAAAAAGCACTCAAATGTCTATACACCAATGCACAGAGAATTAACAATAAAAAGGGTGAATTAGAAATTCAAGTAAATGACAGCAGATATAATATTGTTGGCATTACGGAAACTTGGTGGGATGAAACCCACAAATGGAAATACAGCACAAGAATGATGAAACTGTCTTGAATGCATTTGGGTCAATGATATTGCCATAGGTGTATACAGTGGTGGGATTCAGCCGGTTTGCATCAGTTCGGCAGAACAGGTAGCTAATTTTTTGTTGCCCAGGCCCAGAACGGACTTCTGGAAGTGGCATCCACACAGAGAACTAGTTGTTCACATATATAAATCCCACCACTGGGTGTATACTATAGGCTACCCAACCAAACAGAGGAAATAGATGAAGTTTTTGCTCGTCAGTTAACAAACGTATGTAGGAAGCACATCACAACAGTAATGGGGGACTTTAACTACCCTGACATCAGCTGGGAGATAAACTCCCCGCCAAGTGGAAGATCAAACAGATTCCTGACAAACCTAGCAGACAACTGTGTCTCCCAAAAAGTAGAGAAGGGAAATATGATATCAGCCAAATTGGACTTAATTCTCACTAACAGAGATGAAATGATAGGTGTTGAATTAATAGGAACCTTGGGGGGGGAGTGATAATATAATATTAAAATTCAAAATTATGGAAGCACAAGCAATAGAATATAATCAAACTAGAGTCTTGGACTTTAAAAGAGCTAATTTCAATAAACAGAGAGAGCTTGGGAAGGATTCCATGGATGAGAATCCTCAAGGGGAAAACAACTCAAGCTTGAAAAATTCTGAAAAGTGAAATTATAAAAGCCCAGTCTAGCACAATACCAATGAAGAAGAAAAATAACAGCTCTCAAAAGAAACCAGCATGGCTGCATAAAGAACTCTCTGATAAATTGAAAGACAAAAAGGACAAATCTAAAAAGTAGAAAGACACATAACTAAGGCAGAATATCAACAAATAGACCAAACCTGCAAAGATGAAGTGAGGAAAGCTAAGGCTCAAAATGAACTAAGACTTGCGACAAAAGTCAAAAATAACCAAAAAAAAAAAGCTTCTTTCAAAATGTAAAAAATAAGAAAAAAGTCAAGGAAATGATTGGTTCATTAGTGGGAGAACATGACAGGAAGGTGACAGGCAAAAGTGAGAAAGCAGAACTGCTTAACTCCGTTTTTGCATCTGTCTTTACACAAAGGGGAAAAACAGTCCAACCCATCAAAAACAGTACCATAGAAAACAGATCAGAAACACAAGTTAAAATAGGCAAGAAAATGGTAAGTGAGCACCTGTCCACCCTAGACGAATTCAGATCACCAGGACCAGATGGATTACACACCAATATTCTGAAGCAACTGGCAGATGTGATCTCAGAACCACTAAACTATATTTTTCAAAGATCCTGGAGCACTGGGGAACTATCAGAAAACTGGAAAAGAGCTGATGTAGTTCCCATCTTCAAAAAAAGGGGAAAAATAGATCCAGGAAACTATAGACCTATCAGCCTACCTCAATATCTGGCAAAGATGATCAAGCAACAAGTCAGTGAACACCTAGAGGCAAAAAAAGTCATAACAAAAAGCTAGCATGGGTTTGTCAAAAACAGATCTTGCCAGACAAATCTTATTCCATTATTTGACAAGGTGAAAAAATTAATGGACCAGAAGAATGCTGTGGACATCAATTACTTGGACTTCAGTAACGCATTGGATAAAGTAGACAACAACCTACTACTAAATAAGATAGAAAAATGGGTTAGACAACATCACCACTAAATGGATTTGTAGCTGGCTGACCAACCACACTCAATGTGTAGTCCTCAATAGAACTGCATCTATATGGAGGGAAGTATGTAGTGGGGTACCCCAAAGTTCTGTTTTAGGTCCAGTACTCTTCAACATCTTCATCAATAATATGGATGAGGGGATAGGTGGGGTACTCATCAAATTTGCAGATTACAACAAGCTGGCAACACTCCAGCCAACACTCCAGAAGACAGGCTTAAGATACAAAAAGATCTTGATAGATTTGAATATTGGGCACTATCTAACAAAATGTAATTCAATGGTGAAAAAGTAAGGTTCTACATTTAGGCAAGAAAAACCAAATGCACAGGTACAGTATAGGTGGTACCTCACTCAATAGTAGTAACTTTGAGAGGGATCTCAGAGTCCTAGTAGACAATCACTTAAATATGAGCCAGCAATGTGCTGAAGCAACCAAAAAAGCCAACCCAGTTCTAGTCTGCATTAACAGAGGAATAGAATCAAGATCACATGTAGTGTTAATACCACTTTATAATGCCTTGGTAAGGCCACACTTTGAATACCGCATCCAGTTTTGATCAGCACAGTGTAAAAAAGATGTTGCAAAGAATAGCAACAAAGATGATCATGGGACTGGAGGCTAAAACATATAAATAACGGTTGCTGAAATTGGGTATGTCTAGTTTAATGAAAAGAAGGACTAGGGGTGACATGATAGCAATGTTCTAATATCTCAGGGATTGCCCCAAAGGAGAGGGAGTCAAGCTATTCTCCAAAGTACCTGAGGGAAAAACAAGAAGCAATGGATGGAAACTAATCAAGGAAAGAAGCAACCTAGAACTAAGAAAAAATGTCCTGACAGTTAGAACAATTAACCAGTGGAACACCTTGCCTCCAGAAGTTGTGAATATTCTAACACTGGAAGTTTTTATGAAGAGATTGGACAGCCATTTGTCTGAAATGATATAGGGTTTCCTGCCTGAGCAGGGGGTTGGACTAGAAGATTTCTAAGGTCCCTTCCAACTTTGTTATTGTATTCTATTTTATGAACTGATATAAAACTGAATTACAAAATTTCTGTAAAGATTACATTGAAAAAGCTATTCTCCCAATCGTTTCACTATATGCTGTTTCATGTACAGGATAAAACATTCAAGATGATGGAAATGATCTTGTGCAAATTAGGAATATTAACAATTATTTATGTGAATATATAGGATTTCCATTTCCTCGCATTTGTTTTTATTCCATGATTTGCATGTATTCTGTGTATGCATGTTCATTTATAAAAATGGTGAGAAAACAGATCTTATGAATTTAGTGCCCATCAGCTATATTGAAAGTATGCTTGTATTGGCTGCTAAAAGTTATTGGGAGTTGAAGTTTAAACTTCAAATTAACTTGTAATATTAATGTGATAGAAATAATTATTAATACCTAACTAGAGATAATAATATTATTTCTTTTTAAGTGTAATGTAAATAAAACCAAAAGTTGTTATCACTCATCTATTAATATTAGTAGATTAATAGCCACCAGCATATCAATAAAAAAACAAGGCTAACCTTTAGGGCAGGGGTGCCAAACTCAATTTCATTGAGGGCCCATCAACATTGCGGTTGCCCTCAGGGGGCCAGGTGGGTGTGGCCAGGGTGGGTGCAGCCTACTGAGTGGGCGTGGATGGAGTGGTTATGGCCTACTGGGTAGGCGTGGCCAGCTCTACATCGTTTGTGTCAAGGGTGCCTGTGGGGGCCTGGGCAGGAATGGGATAGATCTGAGGGTCTCTGGCAGAAGGGGATGGGACCAGGGCAAGTGCCAAGGCATGGTCCACTGGAGGAGCCTCACTCTTCCTTTCAGGCCATGCCGGGGGTGGGCGGCTTATGGAGCTAAGACTGAATGCCTTTCAGCATAGATGGCCACCACAAAATTGTACATTGGCTCCCAGCCGGCCTGGGCCAGAGCCAAGGCAGAGAGGGCCATTCCCTCACTGTTTCCAGGATGGCTTTGTGGGCCACATGAAGCCACTTTACGGGCTGCATCTGGCCCCCAGGCCTTGCGTTTGACATTTCTGCTTTAGGGCTAAATGAATTTTGTACTCCTGCTCTGGTATGTAAGAACAAAAACACAGAGAAGAGACTCTGATTCCCAAATGTTTAAGCTAGATAATGAAGGTGAGATGAAGAACCTCTCAAAATATCATTCACTTACCAAATTGGTTACGCCTACAATGCCTCAATGATCGTACTGTGTCTGCAATCATGTGCTGGGAAGATAAAATACACAGATTAATGAGTCATTTAAACTGGGAATGACAGCATGTACAAGCTTCAAATTATTAGGGCAGGAAGTGTTTGCCATAGAATGGAAATCTGGATTGTATTTGTTCCAGTAGTCCCTATATGGATGATTTCAAACATTAATTCATGGTTGCAATCACAGATTTCATTATAGGAGGCCATTTGAATTCTGCCTTATCATATTTGTGGGAAGAGGTAGCCAAGCAGACATCCAAACTTTTTTTTCAACCCCCCCCTCCAAATTCCATTCCTTCCAAAAACAGATTAGTAATTCATGTGAACAGATTTTAGCCAGCAAAAAGTAGGCAATATGGCATCAGAAATTGAAGGTCATAAAATCATTCTACCCAATATATCTAGGAACTGCAGCTCTTGGAGTTAATGGTTTAAAAAAAAAAAGAATAAATGTTTAATTTAAAATTTAAGTTAATTTAAAAGAATGACTCTTATGCCATTTTTTCTCTAGGTAGATCACAAAGATCTATATGTTACCAAAGAGAGAAAAACTATACATATATGATCAGACAGGCTGATTTGAACTGACATATCTCCTTTAATGTTCACTAATTTATTCCTGGAATAAAAAAATGTATTTTTCTACAATTATTATTAAATCACAGTTGCGATCCCTTAACCAATATAGGCCAAATAATTTAATTTGTAGAGCAATGAACTAATAGGCCTACAAATAAGGCATATGGAAGCATATAGAATAAAAAGCACAAAATGCCTAACCTCCTAAAATATAACAATATTTTCCTACAATAAGGTAAACTAACCTAACCATAATTATTGGTCCTATGGAAATGTTAATTATGCAGATGTTTTTATCTCTTCAAGTGTCTGCCTTCTATTTATATATAATAATATAATAATCCTTATAAATATTTACCCCAACCAATAAAAATACGAATATTTCTACAAGAGAAGAACAAACCCATGCAAAACAGAGAACTAAAAATAATGGTGATGTCCGGGTATTTTGTTTTGCATAGATAATTAGGAATAATACATGGTGATCAATTAACAATGTGGGAAGAATTTAGAATATCAAATGTTAATTAAGCTTGAATATCATTAGTTGCTTTATAGGGGGAATACTCAGTGGAAAACTGAAACAAAGAGAACTAAATTCAATTTTAATCTGAAGAAATATTATAAGAGTAAGAAGAAAGGAGGGTGAGTAATAATATAAAAATGGGAGTTTGCCTTTTTATTATGTTGAATTTAGTGAGGAATGATACATACCAGCTTTTCAAAGTTTACAAGGTTATCCAGGAATGTTTTGTTTCCTTCATGTATAAATGTTACGTCTAAAAAAAGGCAAATATATTTTTCAACTTAACTTTCCATGTTCACATTGCAATGGTAATAAAACACAATGGTAATTGATTCCTTTATCATGTCTAAGTAAGCATTCTGAAATTTTAATTGTGATAAAAATGTAAAAACACCCCCCCCCAAACTTCAATTTCTGGAGTTCTAAGTGAAACAGAACAGAATAGAACAGAACAGAATAGAACAGAACAGAATAGAACTGAAAGAGACCTTGGAGGTCTTCTAGTCCAGCCCACTCATGTAGGAGAACCTGTCCTATACCATCTCAGACAAGTATCTGTGCAGTCTCTTCTTAAAAACCTCCAGTGATGGAGCACCCCCGATCATATATGCATAAGGTAGTTTTCTGGAAACACATCTAATGTCAACAAGTTCCTGTTGGTTACTCTTCTCCTACAACCTTCTGATAGGACCAAATTTTGCATTCCCCTTTGTCAGTAGAATCACCACAACCATCAAATAAACACTGATACTCTTTCTTCTTTTATAAACAAATCCTTACTACCACCCTATCTTGCCAATTCAAACTGGTGGACTTTAGGCATAACTTTCATTCGTATTTTATTCTCACACCAAAAGCTCAGCCCAATTAAGTTAGGGAGCTGCTTGCTATCTCAAAGAAACACCTTCTTCTTTAACCCTTTAAGCTAAAGATCCCAACACCCACCTCTCACATGGGCCCAATAATTGAGGGGGGAGAGTAATTGAGAAGAAAAGTGGGAGGAAGCAGAATGGCAGGAGGGAATTTACAGTGCATCTTGTTGGTTCTTTCAAGACCAAAGGGAAGAGGCTCAATAAAATTCTTAAGTTAGGAAGATTAAAACAGCAGCCCTATGAAACACAAATTAGATTAATATAGCATGAAAATAAAATGCAATTGTATTTGGCAGAAAATACAATGCAATTGCACTTCATAGTTGTTCATTGTGATATTATTGAATGTAGATGTGCTGTGTGAATAGTGGTTACTACTTCAGAACCATCTGACGAAGGGGTAGAAAATTTTATTGATAGATTTCTGTTCAACCTTTGTACTGACCAAAGGCAACCTAAGTAAGTTTCTTCTGGAAGTCTTAATTTGCATGGTTGGGGGGGGGGAAAGACTTGCTCGGGATACATCTATCCATAAAAACAAGCTTAGTGAGTTGAAGGTTATACTTGATCTTTAAATAATAGTCTAAAGGCTATATCTCCAAAAATGATGGATATGGCTGGGAGAAAAACATTTTTTTAAAATGTTAATTTAATCACATTTAAATATAACCACCTATTTAATTATTTATTATAATGATTTCCCCTTAATAGCTTTCCTTTTCACAAATACTATTCATCTGTCCCCTTTTCCACAATGACTGGCATTTTTCTTTCTTGGAACTTATATTAAATTGCATTATAACATCCTAATATAATACATATGATACATATCTTTTCCTCGGTAATTGTGTTACTGTCAGTATTAATAAAAGTTTTAACAGCTTTTTTTAAAAAAAAAATTGTTCAAATCAAGACAAAACTGAAAGTCTTGGAAAGACTGGGAGGTTGAAGTAAGGAATTTGCATTGCTGCCAACAATTACAAGCTGAAACAAATTCAGTGGAGCAGAAAACTGCCTCTGAGCTGCAGTGTAAGAGCAGGATAAACAAACTAGAGTTAAAAAGCAATTGATTGTGATTTTGTTATAGAAATTCAATTAATTTAAATGATGTATTACAGAACTAACAATAGTAGTTCAATTTTCCTTTTAATATTATTAGTAAAAAATCAGACCTCTTTGGAAAACAAGAATACATTTTACCATTAATCAATAAAGCTGATTGAGCAGCTCTATAGGATTTCCCCCCCAGTTAAGGAGATCAAATCTGAAATTGAATCTGATTCAAAATTCAAAACATATACCATAATTACAACATAATCATATCCATGTTTACTTTGAAATGAAGCCCAATATATTTTGTCAGCTTTACTGGCTAGTACAGGAGTCCCCAACCCCAGCCATGGCCCACTATTGGGCTATGAGCTGTTCGGAACCAGGCTGCAGAAGTGGTCCTTGTGCACTTGCTGGTTCCGTGCTTGCCGGCCGTCACCCCCCCCCCCAGATCTGCAGGTTGTGGAATTCTGAGCTAGTAGATCTATGTAAGATTGCAGCTATAAAGGTATGTCTTAAAAGTTGCTTTACTTTTCAGTGCCTAAAAATATAATTCTAAATATTACTGAAATGGATTAAAATCCATTACACTTGACTGAGGCAAGGCCTCTAAGTTTAGGACTGCAAATATGCTTAAATCATTTTACCTTTAAGAAGTAAAGGCATGAAAGGGATCTTTGGGGACTTCATTTTCTTGAATGCATCCCTATAGGCTTTGTGGTTCAGAGAAGGATCCTGTTAAAATGATTTGACTCTATTAGGAACTGCAGTTTATATTGATAGAAGCTTCCTTTAAATACAACATGTGTAGATACAAAAGTATTTCTTTCTTGAAAAATAAGACAGAAAAGGTTTCTTAAAGAGAATTAGATGAAGTAATATATATTTTTGTCTAGAACATATGACATTTGTGTAAAGCTAAATGTTAAAGTGCAATACATCCAAAGTTAGATAATAATAGTAATAGCAATAGCATTTAGACATACAATAATGGTTCCATTTATCAACAAAAATACATATATAGGAAAATTAAAGACTGTTTTACATAAATTATACTTACTGTCAAACTTTCAAGTTCAGCAAAGAGCTTCTTAAACTTTCCAGGCATTCTCTGCAATAAAATACTGCATATTAAAAAACTGGAACTGGAAATAAATACTAGATTCTATCAGTGATTCATTTGTAGTATATCAAAGAAATACACTTTCTCTTACAGTATCTTTCTTAGTTTTTTTAACAAATAATGTTTGAAAATGACATAAAAATGTGTTACAACCCACATTTATTATTTAATGCTGTTTATAAGCATCTGGATTTGGATACATTTAATAATATATTTGTTAAGATTTATATAGAGGAGGGAGGAGAAAGGTCATCATCAACCACATTATGACTTTTGTTGAAGAGAGAATGCTATGGTTATTTATTTTATCACAGTAGCCTTACTGGAATATTGAAGGGAAAAATCACTGATGTTATATTTATATGAAAAGATTCATCAAATGCAATTTTTCTCAATCAAAAAAAAATGAGGGTAAAAATACAAAAAAACTGAAATATGCAGCAGAAAATTAGGTTCGAAAACACTTGGCACTTACATAGTCATTATGCAAGAAAATTGTCCTCTTCAGCAAAGTGAGTTAAATTAAACTTTTTGAACTTATACTGGTTATACCAAATTTTATATAATATATGTATCTATATATATATATACATACATATATTGCATATATACATATACATACATATATATATAATCATGTAACTTTCCAGGAATCAACTTTTATCAACTTTTGTTTTAAATGTATAGAATTTTCCATGGTAGTTCCATGTCGTGCAACTCATTCTAAAAGAAAAACAATTTAAAGACATTATCCAAAACAGTTTATAAATTTTGTTTTGGATTTATTTATCTAAAATAAGGTTCTTAAGTCTGTTCTTTTAATATCAGTAACATTTATGAGAAAGTAAAGAATGCATGCCTGTACTAAAGTGCGACTTTTTCTTTTCATATATACCAAACTGCTGAAAAAATATGATTAAAAATCATTATCTAGAAAAAAAAATAAAACAATAAAGTTCTCATATTACCTCCCAGGTCTGAGAAAGCCGGCTGATAGAGGCAGTGTTGAGCCCCATGACAATGGCAAAAAATGAATTCAGATTTCGCTGGGCTTTGCAACTATGAAAAAATATCAGAAAAGTAATTTCCTTGTGGTATTCAAAGTCACTTAACACTCTGTTGTTTAAAATAGAGTGCTGACTTTATAACTTCATGAATCTAAACTTTGTGAACTTGAGGGATTCATTTATTTATTTTTCTTTAAAAAAAGAAAATACTGCTTCATTCTTTGGAAATCACACCATAATTTTGATAATTCCAAATACTATTTTAAAATGCAAATTGAAAGTTCAAATTTATGGAGATTCACAATAGAAAGAACAGTTTTGTTTTCTCTCAACTGCCAGTCATAAATGTGCATCTTAGAGATATACATAGATTACACACAAACACACATACCTCACACGCACAGGTCCTGGCAAATTAATATTCTTTACTGCACAAATTGGATTTTTCTAAATTAAATATTTCTCCACTGTTGTCTGCACAAAGCTTTCCAATGTTAAGAATATTGTTCATGTATTCTACAGCCTTCAATATACAGTATTTTATAGCTTCTTATTGAAAATTTAGTTAATGTGCAACCAATATTTTCTAGTAAATTATTATATATTATTGATTAAAATCACATTATGATCGGGAAAGTACTTTTCTGTTACAGGTAGTCCTTGACGTGCGACCACAATTGAGCCCAACATTTCTGTTGCTAAGTGAGACAGTTGTTAACTGAATTTTGCCCCAATTGACCACCTTTCTTGCCACAGTTGTTAAGTGAATCACTACAGTGTTAAGTTAGTAACATGCTTGTTAAGTGATCTGGCTTACGCATTGACTTTGCTATTCAGAGGGTCACAAGGATTCACATAATCCTGTGAAACTGCAACTGTCATAAATATGAGTCAGTTGCCAAGCATCCGAATTTTTGATTGCATGACCATGGGGATGCTGCAACTGGGGTAAGACTCAAGTATGTTCCTTACCTCAAGGAAGGCAGGGACTTGCAGCGTTTGGAAAAGAGAGAAGAATGCATCCCTTTTCTCAATCCAGAAAGAAAGGGTGGAAAAGCCAAGGAACGTGCACTTTTGATCAGAATGCAAGCTTCTCCAACCTACTGCATCTTAGCCTACAAAGCCAGCCCAACTCCTAATACTAGATAATGCTGGCCATGTTTCGCTACAACTGAGTTGTGGAAAGCAGCATACAAAGCCCCTGGTTAAGAATTTTTGAAACACTGCCGAGGGAATACCAGCAGAAAGTCATTCCATTTTGCCTGTGTAGGAATCCCCCTCCTGAAGAGCTTCAGAAAAGCTCTTTGTGCAGAAGAAGCCCTTTAAATCCAGATTCCCCATGAAGTGAAGGGAAGCAGCTTGGCTCCTTGTAAAAGCGAGTCACTGCTTGCCCTGAGAGCAGGAACTCTTTAATTTTGGCCAGTGGGGTTTTGGGAAGTTGCAACAAGAGAAGCCACTAAAACTTGGAGTGTCTCTTTTCCCTCCTTCATCCTGACAATGAAGTGCGCAGACTTCATTGGTCATAAGAGAGAATCACTGCAGGAGTGCTGCAACAGTCATTACTTTGGGATTGCAATTACTTTTGGGGATGTTGTAACTTTGAACCATCGCTAAGTGACCTGTCGTAACTCGAGGACTACCTATACTAGAAATATTTGCTCAAAGAAATATAAATAAGGACATCATATGCAAGTATCAGTTGCACATGACACAACATTATGAATGTTATGTCAGCTTACCTTCAAGTTAGCAAAGCAACTAAAATTTTAAACTACTCATTTCTAAATTCTTATTCCAAGTATGAATTAGTTTTATAATTGTTATATATTCTGCCATGCATAATATTTCCAGGATACAGCATAAATATATTATGTACAACCCTAATCTATGGAAAATACTTATAGAGCAACTTTTCTCTGGCTAGGCAGTATATTGTTTCAACAGAAGGTATTTTTACTGAGTAAAGATAGCAGTATTTTGATTATTAGAAATTATAATTATACTTGCATTGTTATTTTTAAAAACAAAGAATTTAAAAAGATCTTAAATACTTTTTGAATATAATATGACTTTCCACTTAGGTATAGTTTATTGAAAATGTATATTAAGTTTTTAACACCTATTTTTTGAATAGAATTTACAAACATATAAAACAAGTGTCCTGAACGCTCAGACCATGAATCGGTACCAGCCCAGGTCACGATTGGGAACCAGGCTACACAGACAGTGGGGAAACACTCAAAGCTTGATTTGCGCATCTGGAGGACTTAGGTTGCACGCAAAACCATCCTCTCCCTTCGCCACTGCTGCTAGTTGATGGAGCTAGAAAAGTTGGGGACTGCTGATATACAAAAACTATTGATGTTCAATTCATTATGTTTAGTTTTACATTTTCTCAAATTTAAATAATAATACAGACAACCTTTTAAAATTCTTAGCTAATTTTTATGTCTGTATACTGCACATTGGAAATGCGAAAACTCAAAATCAACTTTACATTAAATAATCAAATCTGAGAAATATGCAAAATGACTTTGTTTCAGGTCATAATGTTAATATTCATATGAACAGTGTCTTCATGTTTTGTAAGCACATTGCTGAGAAATTTATTTTGTATAATTGGCAGGATTTAAGTACAGTGAATATAAAAAATTTATACTCCCCAATTAAAATGCCAAGTTCTGAGGGGAACTTGTTAAAAAAAAAATCAGACCAGAATTTCTAACGCTTACACAATTCAATAAAAAACAAATTGAAATCTTTTAAGGGAAAAATAAGAATAAAAAACTTACAATAATGTGTTTGCATAAGTGTACTCCCATAAGTAGAGATGTGGCTGTGTTCAGAATTAACCAATTACATTCAAATGGATGCTAAATAGTAGTCAGTACATATCTGTCACCAATTAAAATGATTCTGATCAAGCCCATATAAAGTTTATCTGTTTTAGTAGGATTTTTTTGATATTTACTTAGTTGACTCATATAGCAAAAGCCATGGTCTGCAGAGAACTTACAAAGGATCAAAGGGATATAATTGATGGAAGATATCAGTCAGAACAAAAAATATCCAAGGGAATCCATGGAACACAGTGAAGACAATCATCAACAAGTGGAAAAAATATGGCACAACAGTTGTGCCAAGAATTGGATGTCCCTCCAAAATAGATGAAAGAAGAAGAAGAAAACTGGTCCAAGAGGCTACCAAGGGGCCAACAGCATCATTAAAGAAGTTGAAGGAATCTTTGGCAAGTACTGTTGTGTACAATATGTGACAACAATCTTCTATACTCTTCGTATGGCTGGGCGGTAGGGTAGGGTGACTAAGATGGAAGCCTTTTTTTACAACGAAAAACATCCAAGTTCAGCTACATTTCGCAACAACATATATCAAGTCTGACAAAAGCATATGGAAAATGTGTTATGGTCTGATAAGATCAAAGTTGAACTTTTTAAGCATAATTCCAAAAAGTATGTCTGGCACAAAAATAACACTGTGCATCACCAAAAGTACACCATATCCACAGGGAAGCATGGTGGTGGCAGTGTTATATTTTGGGGCTGCTTTTTTTCAGCTAGAACCGGGAGTTAGTCAAGATGGAGGGAATTAAGAACAGTTCCAAATTTCAGTCAATTTTGGCACAAAACCTTCAGGCCTCTCCTGCTGAAGATGTGCTGAAGATGTAGAAGAATTTCTCTTTTCAACATGATAATAACCCAAATAAACAAAAGAATGGCTTCACCAGAAGAAGATCAAAGTTTAAGAAGGGCCTAGCCAGAGCCTAGACCTGAATCCAATTGAAAATCTGTGAGGTGGCCTATAGAGGCCTGTGCACAGGAGATGCCCTCGCAATCTGATAGAGTTGGAACACTTTTGCAAAGAAGAGCGGGCAAAGATTCCTAAAGAAAAGATGTGCCATGTGCCTGATAGGCTCCTGCGCCAAAAGACTGGATGCTATTCATAAAATCAAAAGGTTCTTCAATAAAGT
Organism: Bothrops alternatus; assembly: GCA_034064705.1. Lineage (NCBI taxonomy): Eukaryota > Metazoa > Chordata > Lepidosauria > Squamata > Viperidae > Bothrops > Bothrops alternatus. The sequence goes on along the minus strand of JARGCV010000021.1, from coordinate 2,687,920 downwards.
ATTAGTTTAAGGCTGCGTATACTTATGCCACCATGCCAAACTGTAAGTTTGTTGTTGTTACTTTTCCTCCTAAAAGATTTTGATTTCTTTTTAAATTGAATTGTGTAACTTACATTAACAATGGAAAAATTATGAAGTGATTTATCTCGATCTGATTTTTTTTACATCATAAAAACCTGGCATTTAAACAGGGGTATATAGATTTTTTTTATATCCACTGTATACAACTGAAATAGGCCATGAAGAAAGTAAAGGAAACGAATGAAATGAAACTAATATACTTTAATAATAGTTGGTAGTTCAGTAGGATTTTGGTTAGTATCACTAGAGAAGCATCATCAAAAAGAGAAACAATTGGAGAAATTAATCATATGTATATATACTAACTATCAGTTTGCAGCAAATTTTGGCACATAATTCTTTTTCAATGGACAAAGTCAAATATATAGAATTTTTCTTTCATTACCCCTTGTTAAGCAGATTCAACAGGAACCAGCTATCAATATTTATTTAATATTTAACTTACTGAGCAGCAATTTTAATGAACTTTTTCACTAGCTGTACACGTTTACAGAGCTGGTTGCAGAGGAGTATTTCTGTGGCAACCCAAAGTTGAACTTCATTGCATCTTTGAAGCAGAAGACTAAGATTCACAGTGTTTTTCCCACTTCCTTGTCGGCTGAAGGTGAAATATATCAGTTCTTGCTGGAAGACAATTTAAAAGAACGTAAGATGCAAATTAGAATTTAATTTAATAATCTGAAAAATGTAATTATTGTTGCTTGGTCAGATAACCCATATTAGTAACTTGAACAAATCTACAGTGATTCCGAAAAGTAATTTGGCAATTACTCTTTTAATCGAAACTATAAAAAATTAATAATCAGATCGTTTGTGACTTAATATCTATTAGTCATTGTTGATTTCAGTTTGAAAAGCTTTTGAGAACTGGGTGAGATCTATTTTTCTTTTTTGTAAAAGAAGTAATAGAAAGGTTCCCAACCCCCAGGCTGTGGCCTACTACCAGGCCTTGAGTCTTTCAGAACGAGGCTGTGGAAATGACTGGCAAGCGCATACACATCCCCACTCACGTGAGCAGGGGGCAAGTGTGTGCACTCCATTTGCGTGAGTGGCAGCCTCACGTGCCCGTTTGAGCAAATGGAGTTATGCGCACTTACACCACGCACACGGAACCATCCCCTCTCCTGCCCCTCTCCTGCAAAGCCGAAAACATTGGGGAACTCGGATGTAATACATACAGCTATATTTGGCAATAAGTCTGTGGAATGACCCAAAGTAATTACAAAGAAATAATTTCATGAGAAAACTTGTTGTAATTAATCAAAGCTAAACAAAGCACTGATTATAGTTAGCGTGCAAATTCATCATCTTACTTCATGAACCAAATTGAAAAGATTCCAGTCAAAAACTGTTAATTCTAAAGCAAGGTCCCAGGTGTTAATCCCCAGAATTTTCACTGATCGTTGGTGGATTTCCTCATTTTCAGCAAAAGGGATCTAAATCAAGAAACACACATTTTAAAAAAGCAGATATAATTCAAAGATAGCTCCAAATAAATATTTTAAATGTATTTGCAATGAAATCATTATGGCCTCTAATTAATTTTAATATTAAGAGCAACAGCATATGTCTTATTACATTAGGAATGCCATGAAGATAAACATCTGGAGTAGAATAATAACAAAGTTGGAATTTTTACATTGTGGCGACCAAAACTGGATGCGGTATTCCAAATGTGGCCTTACCAAGGCATTACAAAGTGATATTAACACTTCACGTGATCTTGATTCTATCCCTCTGTTAATGCAGCCTAGAACTGTGTTGGCTTTTTTGGCAGCTTCAGCACATTTCTGGCTCATATTTAACAGTTACATGCACTAATAACCCTACTAGTGTTAGATTGCTGGGGACAGAAATGTTCTATATCAATTAACTCACTGTTCCAGTTGTTTAGTTTAAATATTTCTCCAGAAAGTCTGTGAATTTAAATTTGAACAGTTTTTCATTAGAGCAGCTGCAGACATCATGACTAATATAACAAGCCTTCCCCTTTACATCACTCTTTTAGCCACATATTGAACTCCACTATACACTGGTCTTTTCCTTTTTGTTCCTTATATGCTGGTGTGAGGTACACAAGAAATGTACATGTTATAATTTTTCATTTTTGTTAAAGGAATAGGCATATAGAGGCACTTAGCTAAGGTACTTTTAGGAAAGGAGATGTAGTAGGTTGGAGGAACAGAGAGGAACTATATACACTGACTCAAAGCATACTTATAGAATAGTGCACACTATTGAAGAACAGCATATAGCTTATGAATAACATATTATTCAATTTATATAAAGTTTATTCTTTATAAAAACTGCCTAGAGTTAGTATTTTAAAGTATAGCTATGAACCAAAGTGTAGCCATTTTTAACTGAAGCATGAACTCTGTTACACACATAGCTTCTAGATGAAAAGCAGGCATTCTTATAGATAAACAAGAGAAAACATAAATCCTTTATAATTGCAACTATCCAGTTTGGATAGCAGTTTACCTTGTAGATAAGCTACACCCTTAGTTAGTAGGATGTTACAAATCATGCCACAGAAAAGGGAGGGGAGATAAGAGAGGAACAAAAGGAGCTTTTGATCTAATAATTGGAGAGTCTGGATGCTAGGCGGTCAGAAATCATGTGACTCAACCTGGCTATCTACTGGTCTGGTTAGGAAGGATGTGGCTTAATTCTATGGGACAGGGTATAAAAACTATGCAAAAATTGATTCAAGTGCAGACTCTGGGATTTGCAATTACCAAGAGATCCATCAGCTTTTGCAAAAGCTTTAATAAAACTTGTTTTGTTTTCCAATACCCTTGGAGTTGAATATTTATTCCTCACACTGATAAAACCTCTGAAAAAGTAAGCCTACAGCCTTTCCTACTAAGTTCCTGCCCCAAACTCTGGAAATCATTCTGCACATTCTATATTTGCAATTGTATAAACATAAAAATAATAATCAATAGGATACACAAGGACCATATTCTGCACATTCTATATTTGCAATTGTATAAACATAAAAATAATAATCAATAGGATACACGAGGACCATATTGAAGCTAACATCTCTAATCTGTCATACCAATGGCAAGTTATTACAAGTAAATTGTTTTTCTAAAACCTAAATAAGCATGCTGTACTAATAGTACTCTAATAGTTTTTTATTACTGTATAATTAATCATGTGACTTGGTTCTACATCAGAAATATATCCCACTAAATTCAACTGAATGTATTTCACAGTAAATATGTACCAACATCAAAAGCAAAGGATAATTAACTTCCGATTTTGGGTTGCAGTGGGTGCAGATACACGAAGACACTTCTCTCTTCGTTATCTGCTTTTCCTCTGCCGGTAGACCCTTAATCGGGTCGAAAAGTCACCCTGGAGGGGTGACTACCGATGAGGAGGACTCTTGTCGATCGTGGGGAAGGAGGCAGCTCCTTCTGTGATCTGAGGCAGCTCCTCAGGGCTGACGGTGAGAAGATTGGCCAGTAACATGGCCGGTCATTTAGCTGCTCCAGCCGAAAGTCAAAAGAACATCTAAGTGTTAAGAAACCATCATGGATGATCCCGGTGAGACTTTTCCCTCTCTCTCTTTGCCTAACTATTCTCCTGTTAAAAGCCTTTTGGAATTACTTCCCTGCGTTGAAAGAGCTGCCTCTGTTTATCTGGGAAAAAGAGCTTTCCATAACAAAGGAAAAAAACTTCTTATTGACTTTTTATTTTTGGTTACTTGGGGGCCCTGGAAAAATCTTTATTATAAAACTTTATTATTATATCCTCTAAGCTGGAGAATATTGTTTTTCTATGTCCTGGACTTATTTTTTTAAAGGGATAAATCTTTATTGTTTGGGGGGGGAATTCGATGAGAAGCTGGAAAAGAGAGTTCACAGCTCATTGACTTTGCTAGCCTCATTTTTTGGTGTCTGGAAGAGACTTTCATAGTTCACTGAGGACACCTTGTGGAGAAATTTTAAACTGCAATTGTCTCTTGTTCTCTTGCTCCAACAGCTGTTATTGGTGGGGGTGGATACGGACTAAATGTTTTGGAATACAGTTCCCACTAAAAGATAACAGGATTGGATTTAGTTACTACTGAAATGGAGAATTCTTATTTACAACTCAATTGTAAACTCATACTGGATAAAATTTATGAAGCTACTGAGGAAATATGTTCCCAAATAAAAAAGAGTACTACAGAAATAATAAACAGAAATTCTACTGTGAACTTACAAACTGATCTTCAGACTCTATTTGATCATTCTTCAGATCAAAAAACAATAGAAGAGGAATTAATTTACATACAATCTATGGAGACTTTGGATGACCAAAAAATGATTGTAACTAAACTATCTACAATTGCAAAATTAACAGAAATGGACTTGAAATTACAACCATTGGAGAATTATGACAACTTTGATAATCAACTACTAATTATAAAATTGGACATGATTGTTTTATGCAGCAGACAGGAGCCAGGCATCAAAAACAGAGGATGGGAGGTCTATTACTGACCCAAATGATATTACAAGCAATAATGGGAGATCTATTTGCTGAAACAGAGGCCTTTTTATGGAAACCTGCTTGACATAAAAAGAAAGGCAGAATAAGACTAAAAAGAAAAATTTTAAATTATATGTAATGGTTTAAAAAAGTTTGAGAAATATGGATTGATTTAAGGACTAAGATTTAGAGTTGAAAATTTGTGTTTATTAGAATATATACATTAAACAGAGTAAGAATGTATTTTTTGGAATAATATGTTTATTTGGATGAAAAAAATTTGTAATGGAATGAGAATAAGAATATGAAAGAGGTTTTTAGAGATTTGGATTGATTTAACAACTAATTGAGTGTGTTAAGCTAGTAAGACGATGCTTTGTGTAATAATAGGTGTGTTCTCTTTTTTTAGACATAACTATTTGAATAAGATTTAAATGTTATCTGAAGAAATAAGAGAGATTTGTGATAAAATTAATGATTTATGAGATTAAGAATTAGAATATATCTGGATTAGTATTTTAGAAGGGATACCCAAAGTGATAATACATTTATCTAAGATCAAATTGGACTATGGTAACTGTAAATTAATAAAGTTCAAAAATAGGATTAGGATTTATAGATATGTAATGTAGAAATGGATTATGTTAAATAGGTTATAGTATTTGAGGGAAATAGAGAGGGAACATTTAATGTATTTACTCGAGGTATTATATGATTTTGTTTCTGGATGATTGATCACCTAACCACCACGATGTGTCTTGAGCATTCTGTTGTAAAAGTTAAAAAACCAATAAAATTTGTTATAAAAAAAAGCCAAGGATGATTCAGAATCGCCATTAATATTTCTTTCAATATAGTTACAATAACAATTTTTGCAATGTGGAATGCAGGAATGATAGAGGGCAACCAGTTAATTTGAATTATCATATATCACTATATCATAGGACTTAAAACAAACATTTCTACATACAGACTATTGTTTAATATTAATAAAGATTTAATAAATTCATGTCTTATGCCTTCATAATTTTCCTTACTTTATAACAGATTTTCTTGATTGTAAATACTTCAGGAAAATAGAGGGTCTGAATTTGTGCAAGTATTTTCCTAAAAATGATATAATAAGGGAGAAAGACACCCTCAGTCCTTCCTTTGGAATGTTTTGGTTCTGTTCATCTCTGTAGATGAACAGTGATTAGTAAAGGAGGTCTTCTTGTTTCCACGTTAGTCCCACTTCTTTATATACATCAGTTCTACACAGAGTTTTTGGGAAATCCTCCTCTATTTGGGCCTGGCTATATACAATAGGAAAAAAACAACAACTGAAAGACGTTTGGCAAAATCAATAGCTCAGCGAAGCAGAGGCAAATGATAGAGGGTAACTAATTAATTCTAGAAATCAGGACTGAAACAAAATCAACTATTGAAGTTACTAAAACTACGCACACACAAAACAGAGATTAAAAAGATAATATACAAAAGAACCCTATTGCAATTCTAAGTATAACTAAATAACTTTCAACTGTGCCTGAGGTCAGCACCTTCATACTTCCCACCCAAAACCTGACAGAACTCCTTTTCTTCCTTAACTAGAGATTCCTAGCAGTGATTCACTGTGGACCCTAAGGCTAGTTGGATGTTTAAAGCAGGGGTTACCAACCTTTCTGGGTTGGTTGCTCTGTGGGAAAGGGCGGGACAGGGACCTTTATGCACACATGCACACCCACACAAATGTGGCTCCGTGCACATGTGTGTGAACAGGTCTGTAAGCATGCACGCTCCACAAATGAGGTTGTAAGCGCCTGCATGCAGCTCGTGGCTCTCCTAGTGCCAGCGAGAGGCTTGCGGCTCTCCTAGTGCCAGGAAGAGGTTCGTGGCTCTCCTAATGTCAGCAAGAAGTCCATATACCTGGAGAAGTCATAGGGTAGGGAGAAATGGCCTAGTTCAGTGATGGCGAACCTTTTAGAGACCGAGTGCCCAAACTGCAATCCAAAACCCACTTATATATCGTCGGGTGCCGGGTGGGTGTGGCCAATTGGGTGAGCATGGCCCATTGGGTGGGCATGGCTGCGGTGGTAACAGTAGACTTGGTGGGACTAAAAAGTTCAATCAATCAATTCCAACTTTGCGAGATCTTTTTTTTTCCTGTGAGAAGTTGAAATTGATTGATTGACTGAACTTTCTTTTTTTGTTGTACATGGCGGTGGAGGCCTAAAAAGTTCAATCAATCAATTCCAACTTTGCGAGATCTTTTTTTTTCCTGTGAGAAGTTGAAATTGATTGATTGACTGAACTTTCTTTTTTTGTTGCACATGGCGGTGGAGGCCTAAAGTGAAAAGGTTTTATAAAACCCAGCCGAAGGCCTAGGACTGGGGCAACAATGCGTGTGCCCACAGAGAGGGCTCTGTGTGCCACCTGTGGCACGTGTGCCATAGGTTCGCCACCACGGGCCTAGTTAATGATTTCCCTAGCCTCTTTTCATGTTGAGTTTATAGCAGAGTAATACAGTTAATACAGTTTAAAATTTCAAGCCCCCTAAAAACAAGACTTACCAAAGTATCTGTCAGATCCTTTTGAAATACAAACATACGAGCAGATAACTCAAGAGATTTGGAGATTGCTACATCATTTGGTTGCAATTCATGTTTTTCTTTAAGAGTAGAGAAAAGAATTATAGTAAGAAATTAAAACATATTTTTAAACTAAAATCTAGTATCTTCATAGGGCTGAACAGGGCTGAAATTTTATTCTCAACTTTTTATTTAACAATTCCCTAGGCTGGTAAAGTCAAATGCTGACTTAAGAACAGAATGTAATAATCTAGTTTTTGTACTACCCAAGACTGCTGGACTTGGAGTTGGAGAATACAAATACCTTGGATAGTTATAAAGAATGTTTCTTAGCAGAAAGAAAAGAATTTACAATGTTTGCAGGGTAATAAAAGTAGTTCATATAATAAATTGCACCAGCAGTATTTTGATTAACCGTATCACATTTACAGCTATAGCCTTTTTTGAACCCATAACATTGGGACCAAGATGATCAATAAATCAAGACTGGGCATCTCTAAGCAGTATAATTTATTTCAACAAGCAAACAACTTGACTTTTTTTTTAATGGAACATATCATTTATTTTTACACATTGATATCCAAACTCTAAATTAAGGATTTAATTTTTTTTTTAAAAAGTTGAGGTAGTCCTCGACTTACAACAGTTCATTTAATCGTCCGTTCAAAGTTGCAAGAGCACTGAAAATTGACTTATGACCATTTTTCACACTTATGATCGTTGTAGCATCCCCATGGTCACATGCTTGGCAACTGACTCATGTTTATGACAGTTGCAGTGTCCTGGGTCATACGATCACCTTTTGCAATCTTATGACAAGCCAAGTCAATGGGGAAGCCAAATTCACTTAATAACCATGTTACTAACTTAAGAACTGCAGTGATTCAACTGTGACAAGAAAGGTTGTAAAATGAGGCAAAAACAATTTTCTTACTTAGAAACAGAAATGCTGGGTTCAGTTGTGGTTGTAAGTCAAAGACTATCTTTATTTTAGAAAACATTCATTTTCTGAAAGTAATATTTCCCCACAATTTGCCTTCTTATCTAAATACCATTTGATTGCTTCAAGGTAGGAATCCATTTTGCAGAGTGCATTTTTGTTTTTCAGGTAGTTTTAAATTATGAACTGCCTGTCTATCTCTAATTGCAAACCTTACAACATGTTTCTGAAGAAATAACATCCTTTTCAATGTAGAAATGAAGTGGAATGTATTATACAGCAGAACTAAAGTACTAGTAATTGTCATGGAAATTACTTTCTGCTTAACAGCTCTTTATTGTAACTTTGGTCATCAAGCTGTGGACCAACAGGAGGAGACCTACATCTGCACCAGAAAATAATTTTCGGATAAGAAACCAAAAATAGTATTAAAATATTAATAGCTGAGTATCATTTACCGTCAGAGAATGAAAGAGCCACTAGAGCCAGATCTTCCTGAGAATGTTGGAGTTTCTCTGCTACAATTTTCAACATCTCTTGAACTGAAGTGGATAATTTAGTTTTTACACTGATGTAAGAATGTTCTGTTATATACACACGGCAAAAAACTGTGAAGAGAGAGGAAAAATCATTTTCATCAATAAAAGAAATTCTTATTGAAAAGTGAAAAAACTTTAATGATTGCAGTGTTTTAGATGGCTTTGTCATTATCAAAGTCATTCTTTGATAAAAGAAATTATAGTTACTATAGGATTTGGATTTGGAAAAATGAATCCGTTTAAAGATCAGAGTAGCTGTAATTTCTATAAAATAAATGATGACCTGGTGTAATATGTCGTCATGTCATATGTCATTGTGTGTTGTTCATCTAAGGTTGTATTTACCCACTTTTAAGAACTGCTATGACTCAAATGATTTTTATTATGTCCTGATATGTAAAAGCATAGTATTCAAAAAGAGTGTACCTTTTTTTCCAAATGATTGCATTATAAAAGGAGTTATTACTTCATCCATATTTTGTGAACCTTGTCAAAGACATCTTTTAACCTCTCTTATATTTAATTTAGGTTTGAAACTACTGGCCTATTGATTTTAAAGATAGCAGCAGGTAAATAATTATATGCAGGAGAATGTTGAGCCTTACTAATTGTTTCATGTGGAGTCAGTAAACACAATACAAGGCATCACTGTGCAAAAGCCATCTTTCTTAGAGAGAGGGACTACAACAGGAACAGGAAATGCATCACAGGAACAATAGAGATGAATCATAGAGTAGCTGTGAAGCCCTGCAGGCTTGACACTCACTGATGAGGGGGTGGACAGAAGCAGCCAGCCGAGCCGCCACCTATCTCCAGCGCCCCAGCTGGTCGTCGGACCATCAGCTGGGCATCTAAAGTGCTGCCTCCCCTCTGTGGAAGGCCACTGCCGCATGCCACCGTCCCCGGCACATCAGCTGGTCAGATGGCTAGCTGAGCGCCAGGAGTGCTGCCTACCCTCTGCAGAGTGCTGTTGCCGCAAACAACCAACCCCGGCACGTCGGCTGACCCTCGGACAGCCGGCTGAGCATCAGGAATGCTGCCTCCCTCCCACGGAGCATTGCCAGCAGCTGGTAGGGAAGCCAGTTGCCGGACAGCTGTATGAGGCCGGGCAGCTGCAGGAAGCTGGGGGAGGAAGCCAACGGCTAGGATGACCAGCTGGGCATCGGAGACACCGCCGGACACCGCTGAACGCAGCAGAGGGCCGGGGGAGGACACCAGCAGCCAGGAAGTTCAGCCCTGTAGCCTGAAGAAAGCACTTAACGAGGGCATGGCTGGAACGGCTGCAGGAGCAACGGCGATGCAAGGACCAGCAGGGGAAAGGCCGGAAAAGGAACTGGGGGCTTTTACGTTTACAAGCTGGATTCTGGCTTGCTGCTTGGGGCGGGGTTGTAGACGGAGAATCCCTATGTAAAGCACTGGGAGCAAACCACTCCCAATGCTGACTTTCTGTCCCTTAATTCAAGACAAATCAACAAGGACAGGAATTTGAAATACCAAAATAGTAATTTGATTCATAGGAGCAACTCTCTTCAACCATCTGGCCTCCATCTTCTCATTTAGTTTGAGTCTCACAAAATAAGTTATTTTAAAGCTTTACAGTATTTGAACAGACATGGAAAGGCTCTGGCAACCACCTTCCTCCGATGCCCAGTGTGCGCGCCAAGCTGCCCTCTTGGCAGATAAGAAGCACTTGGCAAGCAACGGGTCGTCTCAACCAAAGCTCTGGGTGGGGTAGATGCAACTTTAACGGAACAGCCGGAACACCCTGGGAAGGCGCCCGTCCTTGCTAACAAGGGCGGCCTGGAGGTGCTCGTAGTGGGCAGCTCCCGCAAGTCCCCCAGGGCAGCCATTGCCGGCCTCTTCCACAGCATCTTCGTCGCCACCTGCCTGTTGTCAACGCCACTAACTTTGTCGATCAGGACACAGCTCCTGCGGCAGCTTCCTCCCTCCCATGGCCAAGACCTGTCTCCCGACATCCTCGAAAATGACCGGCGAAGACTCCAGGTTCATCATCAGCATGGACCGCAACCGGGTCTTGGCCCGCTCCAGTTCAATCTCTCCCAGGGTTCCAGCCACTAAAACGAATTCCCAGGTAATGATTTCTTTTCGCACGAAATAAATCTTGCATGTCACCTTGTACCTGCGTTCCTGGCCTCTGCTACCACAGGACGACGAAGGACGGTTTGACAGTAGCAATGTGACACAGGAAACAAATACAATAGAGATGAATGATAGAGCTGCATATAAAGTGAATGTAAGACCCATAACATCTTCCCTTTTCATGTTAACAACCTTATGAAATTTTGGATGAGAACCAGTAACAACACTTCCTATAGGTTGAGTCTGTTGGATGGTTGTGAACATCTGCCACTATGGGTGAAGTCTGGCCCTCTTTGTACTAAGATTTTCTCCGATCTCACTGAAGTTGCTGGGCAATTCTCACCACTTACTGGGACATTCTGTGTTTGACTGCTGTCAGGTATGCTGGCTCATTCAAATATGTGAACAACCAGTTATCTGTGTGGATGCTACTTCCAGAAGTCCATTCTGGACCTGGGCAACAAAAAATTAGACTACCGGTTCTGCAAAACTGGTGTGAACTGGCTGAATCCCACGACTGGCTGGCTCACTCAGCATTGGTCTTTGGCATCAATACTATGCATTCCCTATTGCCAGTGGTTAAGTGTGGCCCGGTAATACCACGTGAATCAGGTTTGTCGGCTGCGAATCAGGCTGCTCAGCCGCATGCAGATCCACACAATTGTGATGAGAGAGAGGTCCACTAGATAGGAGCGTGGTGCCACCTGTTGTAAACAGATAACCATTTTCCATTTTCGATCTCCAGGTAATGGTTTCATACAAACTCATTCTCCAATATTCAAATCTGGCAAATCTCTGGCTGATTTATCATATTTTGCTTTGAATACTTGTTTCTTAAGCTGTAACTTTTCTGGACACCTCACAGAGGGCTCAAGCAAGTTATTTGCCATTGGTAAGGAGATCTTCAGTCTCCTTGATATCAATCTCTGTGCCGGACTACTGTCCATGCCCTTGGTTGGGGTATTTCTCCAATGTAAAATGGCCTTCCATGGGTCTTTACCATCACTTTGCGCCTTCTTGCATAATTTTTTAACCAATCTTCACCGCTGATTCAGCTTTGCCATTAGTTTGTGGATGATGTAGTGAGGAAGTCACATCCTTAAAGTCCCACTCAGCAGCACATTTCCTAAACTGTAGGCTTGCAAACTGAGGACCATTATCCAAGATCGCTTTATCTGGTTGGCCATAATGTGTAAACTGAGCCTTGCATCTCTTAATGTAGTTTCAGCAGACAAGTCAGGAAGAAGTTCAATTTCCCAAAAGTCTGAATAATGATCAACTAGTATCAGGCACTCTTTTCCTGCATAGTTGAACAAATCTATACTAACAATCTGCCAAGAATGTGAAATGTATATCAGTGATACCCTGAGCAGGGCTACATCAGATCAGGTGACACCTGGAGGAGAGCACAAGCATTATACGGTTTGTTGGTTGCAACAGGAACAAACCTTCTTTGCTGAAGTCAATCAAACAGACTTGATTGACAGTCACAAATCAATGGCTACGTCAGCTCAAGCAGCGCACAGACACTGATGCAACTTTACAGGTAATAAAAGTTATCGTTCTGAGTGGGTGGTCAGATGAAAAGGAGGCAGTTCCTGCAATTGTGAGGGAATATTGGTCCTTCAGAGAGGAGATCAGTGTACAAGATGGTATCTTGTACAAGGGCCCAAGATCATAGTGCCAAAGTCACTGAGAGCAGAGATGTTATTGTGCATATATTCAAGCCACATTGGGGGTGAGGCCTGCTACGACAAGCTTGTGATACTCTTTACTGGCCTAACATGCAAGGCAAAATCAAATACTTTGTTAGCAATTGTCCCACTTCTGACACCATGTTTCATGTGGAGTCAGTAAATACAATACAAGGAATCACTGTGCAAAAGCCATCTTTCTTAGAGAGAGAGAATACAGCAACAACAGGAACAGGAAATGCATTACAGGAACAACAGAGATGAATCATAGATTAGCAATGTGACTCAGGAAACAAATACAATAGAGGTGAATGATAGAGCTGCAGAAAAGGTAAACATAACACCCATAACACTAATAATAGTAAAGGCAGTTACCCTAAATTTCAGGGTATGGTACAAATTTCTTAAATTCTCACATTATTCAATTAAGTGAAGCAAGTCCAATACTGTACATTTGTTGATGGGCGTAACAGAACGTTTGAAATTTTAAAATATTGTTTCTTTCGTGACTGAAAGATACATTTGGAAGATTTTAGAGTGGAAGTTTAAGTTTGATCACAGATCATGCATAACACTTATAATTTTGAGATAATTGTAATTTGACAATTTAGACAAATACACATTTAAAAGTACTTGGACAAAAACAGTATTAACTGTTATATTCTTAATTCTTTCTATGAAATATTGCAAGAATTTAGATTGTCTGAAACTGCAACGTGACAACACTTTGCATTAAAATACAAGCAAACTGGCAGAGGCCATATGGAAACAACTATAAGGCACTGGAAAACTCTCCAAGGACCTGTTGGAAGCCAAGCGAATCCATAAGTTGCCTGAGACAGACCAATCTAACAGGATTATCTTCCCAGACAAACTTGTTAATGTCCTCCACTTAGAAACCATTGTTCCAAGATTAAAACTATATCAAGCGTGTGGCTCTCAATGTTAAGTTGTGTGCCTTGAGAAAACCCCATAGTTGTCATAGTAGAAGTGAACAAATTCTTGAAGAATTCCCATGTTCCTTCTCCCATTATGTAGTCAAGATTGGTGCACCATCCAAAATCCAATTGGGGAGATTTGAGGTAAAGGCATTCTTTCATCATTATCCAACCCAAACCAGTTTCCAATTATACTGGTCATGTCTGCTTTTTCTCCTTCCCCCACCAGGTTGTGGAGAAACAAGGTCACAACCCTGGCATTTAACAGAATCCATTTGACTCTACAAGGACATTGTGCTGGAAGGAGGAGGGAAAAGTTGGAATAGGAATCAGATCCTTACCATCCAAACAGTAGATGCTCTTAATACGATTTTTATTTCTTTTTGTGTTTTATTCATACTTACCTTCTTCTGTTTCATTCACAGGTTCTCTGGTCTGAAGCCAGTTCTGCTTGAGGCTGTATTGATGTAAAATGGATTTATGCTATAGAATTTAAAAAAAATTCCAAAATTATTGGATGTTTTAAAAAAAGGAATCAAAGAAAAAAGTCTATGAACAGTTTGTCAAAATAAACTATTCATGGAAATTCACATTCTATTCATGGAAAACAGGAGATGAGAAGATGAATACACACACACACACACACACATAAAAATAAATTTTAAGAGAACATTACTGAAACTTTATTTTCTGCTTCTGATACTTTTATTTTATTATTTATTCATTCATTCAATTTCTGTTGCTGCCCATCTCAATCCAATTTACTGCAGGCAAGTAATGTCACAATAATTAAAAGCATAAAACAAAAAATGGTTACAAATTGCATGTATAGGCAACAAAAAATTGGTAACTACATAAAAATTAGTAGTTCAACCAGTTAATAAACACAAGGGTGTCATAGTGCCGGCCCACAGGCCAGTTGCATCATGCGGAGGCTGCGCCACCCCAGCTCTGGCAATGCGAAAAAAGTCGCAATACATCGCAACACATCACATGACATGGCGAGTTTGACACCCATGCCTTAACACATTTGGGAACCCAGATTCGGGCACATAGTCAGATCTTTAAAGCCTTTCAAAAGACTAACATAGTCAGGGCCATCCTAAGCTCCAAAGAAGATGCCAATAAGATGTAACTCCTGGACCCTATCAGCCAACATTTTTTGGCTGATGGGACCTGCAATCAACCTATTATATTGAACTGGATGGGTAGAAACTATTGGGAGAAGACATTCCCTTACATACTCACTCCCAAGTTATGTACCACTTTAATGGTGAGAACCAACACTTTGAATTGCATCTGGAAACATGAGAGCAGCCAATGCAGCTCCCATAGTAGTGATTTTAGTCATGCTGCATAACTGGCACCATTAACTACTTATGTTGTCTCAATTTGACCAGTTGAATATTCCAAATACTCATTAAGGGCAGCCCCATGTAGAGAGTGTTACAGTAATCCAAATAAGATGTAACTGGGAGCAAGTTCTGGAATAACTGAATTCATATTTGAAAACTCTTTACTGTTACCCACACCCTAGTCACCTCCAGTCTTGACTATGCAAATGTGCTCCACATGGGGTTGGCCTTAAAAGTATCTGGAAATTTCAATCGATTCAAAATGGGTTAGTTTTGTGCAAGCCAAGATTTGCACATGTATCACCTCTCTTGCAGGAACTGCCT
Source organism: Bothrops alternatus (assembly GCA_034064705.1). Classification (NCBI taxonomy): domain Eukaryota; kingdom Metazoa; phylum Chordata; class Lepidosauria; order Squamata; family Viperidae; genus Bothrops; species Bothrops alternatus. The sequence continues at coordinate 2,672,888 of JARGCV010000021.1, read as the reverse complement.
TGGCTGCTGATTTGGTTCCGGGCCCAATTCAAGGTGCTGGCTATCACCTTTAAAGCCTTACATGACTTGGGATCAGGTTATTTGAAGGACTGTTTTTCCCCCAGTCATATTTACCCAATTCATCAGTGCAAGGAAGCAGGGAATATTACGAGCCCCCTTTTCTAAGGAGATCCATCTAGTGAAATCAGAAAGCCTTCCGGATGGCTCCCCTCTCCCCCGCCCCAGAATATTGTCCCTGTAGAGATAAGACTTTGAGCCCTAAAAATATGGTTCTGCCAATAGGCCTGGGGACCCCAAAGTGATATGGAACTTATCAAGTGATTTATTGGCTTTTTTTTGGTAAGCTATCCAAAATCACTAGGAATGAGTTGGGAGGCCATATAAATTTTCTACATAAATAAATAAAATTTTCTGACAAGAACACACTTAAAAATTAATTTCTCTAAATTTGGAGATACATTACTTACACAGGTAAAGACATACTGGTATATACTCTTTCTTTCTGTCATTACTCCTAACAGTTGCATTCAATATGTTTGTCCAGATTCAACATTATCTACAAGAAATATTACTTGGCTTCTCCACAATGCATGCGAACAAACTACCCGTTAATTTTGCTACAAGCATCTTCTCTTTGTTTCTATGGTTGGAAGCAGAGCCACATCATTAGCAAACAGTTTTAATAATGCCAGCAGAAAAGTATAGCTTGCCTATTTATTTATTTTGGCTGTTTGTTTTCATTAATTAAAAGAATCAAAGGCAAATAAAAATGAAGTTATTAAATTAGAATACAAATAATTTTAGCATATTTTCATATTACCTTTCTGTGAGGTGAATATTCATCAACTGTGCTAAAAGAAAATATATATATGTTATTCATTTTTCTAATAAAATGCTTTTAGTATTGGTTTAGATCTCTACTAAAAAGAAGCATAGAATCTAATGGCCTAGAAGTTGGATCTTCACACATTTAATTCAACACTTTTAACAATACACCACACTGACTCTAGCTATGTTACTATTATATATGACTAATTATTTCACTTATTACTATATGTTGTTATTAGCTACGTAGTAATCTGTAACAGCAATTGTTGTGACAGTAATCATTGGTAGGAATAATATTTATAGCATTTGTTTACACAAAACTCATTGCCTACATAAAAACTAATCCAATAGCTCTCTAACAAACCTTTTTACATTACTAGTAAGAATGGACTATTAGATTGCAATAATAATTTATGTATCAAACCTATTCTTTCAAGTTATTCCCTTATAAACTATACAAAACCAAAGCTAGCCTATACAAACATTAAATTTTATTTATTCACAAAAAACCATTATAATTAGAAAAAAAACTAATTATAACTCTTTATTATAACTAATTATAACTCTTTAAAGGAAGAAACAAAAAAAAAACTTACTGACGACGATGCATTCCAAGTAATTTCTGAAATTCTTTCAGGTCTTTCTCCAATATAGGGTACTCATACACATCATCTAACACATTTCTATATATTGTCTAAGGAAAGAGGAAGTTGAGAGAAAAGGGGGAGGAGAAAGAATCAAACAAATATATGCTACAGCTTTGCGGTAATCCAGTTAAAGCAATATTTCACAAATGTTTCATGTTAATATTTTCATGTTGGAAAGAGGATTTTTAAAGGTTTTTTTTAGAGCCAGTTTAGTGTAGTGGTTTAATGCAGAGAATGAGTTCAAGTCTGCCTTAGGCATGAAGTCAGTTCAGTAGCATTGGGCCCATCACTTTTTCTCAACTCTAGGAAGAAGGCAATGGCAAACCACTTCCAGATATCCTTGCCAAGAAAACTGAGGCACTAGTTCAGGCAGTGGCCAGGAATCAAAAACTGACTTGAAGGGACACAACCACCAGTCAATATTAGTTATTTTGAAAGGTAGTATCTTAATTACCTTATTGCCGATGTATGCTGAATAAATGAAAATAAAACCTTTCAAAAGAGTACTTAAAAATAGTCATTATGTGCTTTGTTGATTATAGAAAGATCTTCAATATTGACTATACTAAGATATGAACTGTTCTTAAGAAAATGAGAACCCCAGAACATTTCAGTGTTCTCACATAAAGCATAATCAAAAAGCATCATGGTGTAAAAGACTGGCTGTAAGTTGGCAAAGAGGTAAAACACTGCTGTGTAGTTTTATTTATTCATTTATTCAACCTATATACAAAACATATATTGAGGGAAGCTGAATTAGAGAAAGATTAATATTGCTTTAAAATTGGAGGAAGGGACTCAATAATTGTGCTAGGATGATGACAATACAAGTGATTTGAATGCTCCAGATTAAGTATAAAGAAGATCAAGTAAGAAACCAGCCTGACAACTAACAATAAAAACACCAAAGCGATAGACAGCTTCTGCCTTTTAGAATCACCTACCAACACAAAAGGAAATACTCAGGAGACTCTCTGAGGAAGGCTATAATAGTGGGCAAGTTGGTGACAAAGAAATTTTTTTGGGAGAAAATCTATATACGTAGTTTGCTAAGAGTTGTTATTAATTTAATGGAACATAATTTATTAAATTTTATGACAACTATTTTATCATCTATGTACTTTCCACAACAGGTCAAGATTTATTACTCCATCTTAATCCTCTTTTTTATATAAGGTTACAATCCCCTTTTCTATCTTTCATATAATTATGAAAAATTAAGAAAAATAAAGGATTTCATGACCACTCCATGGACATTACATATGTAATGTATAAACGCACTATTAGAACACCAGTTTCTCTGAATTCTGGAATCACAGTTAATTGTGCGCTTTTAGATCGTAACAAAAGAGCAATTATTTGTAGGCTACGTACTCTTCATTTAGAAGCACCCAGTAGAATGTTAGGAGATACTACATTATAAATGCTGATCCTATATCCAGTAAGTGTGCGTAACTCAAATATACCATTACAGGAAGTGGGGTCAGCCAGTTCGCACCAGTTCGGCAGAAATGGTAGCTAATTTTTTGTTGCCCAGGCCCAGAATGGACTTCTGGAAGCGGCATCCACACAGAGAACTGGTTGTTCACATATTTGAATCCCACCACTGATCACAGGTTGGAGAGATTAAGGTACATTTTTGGATTTAAAAAAAATTATAATTACTGTATTGTACAGAAAGTATCTAAACAAACATACCTTTAGAAATTGCTTCAAATGCTCATCTTCATGCAACCAATCTTTGTAGAGTGAAGTCCACTGTGACACCAAATGCAAGACTTTTCGTTTTCTACAGGGAACATCAACAATTTCATCCTTGTCTTGATGGTTCTTAGCACAATAAGTGGAGATAAATTAAGGTGAAATCTCAAAAACAACAAAAATTTTCACTGTTTTCTGAACATACAATTTTTGCAATTTATGTAAGCAGCTTTAATTCTGATGAAACTTTAAAATATAATGAAAAAAAATCAAATATTTGTATGTAAGGTTTATTCAGTAATAATTTAAAAACATTGTTATATACTAAGTAATATGTGAAAGTATCTCTTATCAGAAGGTAAAGTTTAGTATACAACACAATTTCTTTCTTACATACTAAGTAATGGATGGAAGGAACTATCTAAAGGTTAAGGTTAAAATACAAAAGATAGTAGCATTTCCCATTTACATATTTTTTAAAAATAAATTCTAAACTTTTTCTATTTTCCCCATCTTTTATTTATAGTTACTACATTTATTAACACATTTTTTTTACATTTCCATTCCATCTTCCCTCTAAGATCAGGATAGAAGGTTCCCATCTTATATCTGGATAAAGAAAACATTGCAAGGGATTGCAATTTCCCAAATATTACAACAGAATTAAGTAATCATCTAGGTTATCTTGTTTTTTTCTTTTAGTACAGAAATTATAACAATAAATAAAACACAAACATAATTAAATATAATTGTAAGCCGCTGAGAATCAGTATAAGCCATTCAGAGTGACTTATACAGTGAGATGGGTGGCATATAAATTTGATTAATAAATAATTTCTGAATATAACCAGTGATCTCAAATTATTAAACTAAAACTATACTTCATATAGCATTGCCAGTGAAATTCTCAAATGCTATTAGGCTATGCTGAAAATTAAAGTAATCGCTGTATTATATCCCTGTAAGCTGATTAAAGGAAGTGGTATCATTGATTAAAAGAGCCTATTATTATCATTTTTATTGGGAATGGAAGTAAATTATTTTGTAATCCTAAATCTGTCTTTCCATCTATGAAAACTGAGATATAAGCATAGACATATCTACTGCAATGATTAATAAATTCTCATTAATAGGGGCAAAGAAGTTGTGTAGATTTGCCTTATAGCTAACTTATAAAGATCATTAGATACAATGAGGCCTGAATGACTGGTTCTCTATTCTTCTACAGAGAAGGATATTGTCTCAGCAGAGCTTGACACAAGTCATCTGTTGTCATGAAGACTGTGTATGTAAGAAGGAAGTCATCCAGAAGAGTTTCTACAAACAAAGAAGAAAAATAATGATCAATTTTAAAGCATGTTATTAATAAAGCTCAAACTATGACAGTAAGAAGTCACAATAAATATAAGAGCAAAGTTTCAGATAAATATTTAAAGATAAATATATAAATCTTAAAATAAAAACTATTTTCCTAAAATAAAACAAATTTATAATTCTGAAAATCAAATTAATGTCTGTATCCCAATTTAACCAAGAACCACATATAGGACAGTCCAAATTGGAAGACCACACAATTTATATGAATGAGTATTCTTCTATTTTGTTATATTAGTATTTTTGCAATCTATAAATATCTTTGTTAGATTCTACATGACCAGGATGTAATTCAAATGGATATGAGCTTCAAAAGGATATGGGTCTCTCAAAACAATATACAAGAGATAATTTCTACTGAAAAAGGAATTGCTACAGCACATATAACAGTGGTGGCAAACCTATGGCACGGGTGCCAGAGGCGGCATCAGAGTCCTAGGCCTTCAGCTGGGTTGTATAAAACCTTTTCGCTTTAGGCCTCTGCCGCCGTGTGCAAAAAAAAAAAAAAAGGTTCAATCAATCAACTTCTTGCAGGAAAAAAAAAAGATCTTGCAAAGTTGGAATTGATTGAACTTTTTAATCCCATCCAGTCTGCCGTTACCATCGCAGCCACGCCCAGCCAATGGGCCACGCCCAACCAATGGCCACACCCACCCGGCACCCGACGATGTATAAATGGGTTTTGAGTTGCAGTTTGGGCACTCAGTATCTAAAAGGTTTGCCATCACTGACATATAAAATTGACTTCAGCTTTTTAAATACTTTATAAAAGGTAATGTACTTCATTGCAAGATAACTTGAAATACGGCATTGTATGCACCTACTCAAAAGGAAGCTCCACTAAACTTAACTGGAATTACATTAGTAAGCAGCGATGATCAACCTGTATTAAAAAGCCAACCATCAACACACCCCAATCAACATCTAAAAAGCCACATACAATAGGCGCTATAAATACCACACATTCTGCAAGAGAGACCTTCCCTGGAGATGGGCTCCAGCATAAGTCTGAAAGCTTGGAAGACAAAACCTCTCCTCCCGGTGACCAACTCAGATTGGTTCCTACATCAACCTGTATTATTTACAATATCCTGTCATGCCAGTGAAATTTATTTTATTTATTTATTATATTTTTCTCCTGCCTTTTGTTACTTTATAAGTAACTCAAGATGGCAAACTTATGTTATGCAGTGTTCCTTTCTCCCCCTTTTTTCCTCAGAATAACACAGTAAGGTGGGCTTGGTTGAGAGAGAGAAAGAATGACTGATCAAAAGGCACACCCATGCATGCCTAAAGGGGGAGGGCTAGAATTTACAGTCTCCTGGTTTTAAGACCAGCATCTTAACCACAACATCAAACTGGCTCTCTTGTATTTTGATTGCTGAAAATCAGTAGAATTTCTAGCCACTTTGAATGAAAAATACCTAGAAGTCATAGCATAATCCATATTTTAACACCATTAAAATAAAACAAAATCCCAATTGTATCCATACTTCTGAAAACATAAAAATATCCTATTCCTTTTCAACTAACAAAGTTATTCAAAGCACAGAAAGTTAGGAAGAATAGAAAGCCAAAGAAATTAAAGATGACATAAAATACAGCTAAATCTAGCTTATATTAACCAAATCCTGTTAACTTTTTACCTTTCCAGCAAACTTTCTTTGCATCCATCATACCCACATTCCAAATTTGCTCTTAAATGTCTTAACTTTCCAAAATATTTTTACTTTCTAAGTTATTAACTGTAAAGTATACTGTTGTTCTGATTACACCTATATTCTGTATTCTTCTTTGCTTTGACCAAAATCGAAAATACAGGTAGTCCTCAAGTTATGACCACAATTGAGATCAAAATTTTGGTTGCTAAGCAAGGTGGTTGTTTAGTGACTCACACCTAATTTTACAACCTTTTTTGCCATGGTTGTTAAGTGAATCACTCCAGTAAAGTTGTTGTTAAGCGAATCTGGCTTCCCCCACTGACTTTGCTTGTCAGAAGCCAGGTGGAAAAGGTTGCAAATGGGGATCACATGACTTCAGAATGCTGCCACAGTCATAAATACATTCTGGTTGCCAAGCACCCAAATTTTGATCACATAATCATGGGGATACTGCAATGATCATTAAGCGTGAGGAATAGTTGTAAGTTACTTTTTTGAATGCCATTGTAATTTTGAACAATCACTAAAGGAATGACTGTTAGTCAAGGACTACCTGTACAACTAGAATAGTCATTAAATATAAAACAGTATATGCATACCAATGGTGGTCTTTACAATAAACAATTAAACAAACATTAAAAGCAGGAACAGATCAAATGGATCAATTCATCAGACCAAAGACCTTCGTAAACTATAATAAATGCTATTAAGATGGGAAGGGAAAGGGGTCTGATCTGGATTAGGTCCTCCACCTTGGAAAACTGGAGATACAGTTAAGTCCTACACCGTATGTTTTTTTAAAAATATACATGAATCAATTTTTGATCACACATGCTGCAAGAATAAGAACTATTTTTCAAATAAAATCTCAAATCAATATTTTTACTAATGGTTTATATTGGCTGCTGTCTGACCAGCGTATATGATGTTACTTATCTATCTAACCAAAATGAAACTAATTGTTGATGATTGCAATCTATCTGTACATCCTATCGAACTATTTCAATCAGCAAAATTTAAAATTTGATAATAGGTAAGAAGAAAAAATGTATTAAGCCTGTGCTATTTTCACAGCCTCACCAATCCTACTGATTTCAAAGAGAGGTTTCTAGTTTAAAGAATGAAAAGGCATTCACTGTTCAAATGGAAAGTACCCTACACTATAGCCATGAAACTCCATGGTTCCAATTTCCACATCATTTTGCACATTCCTGTTTCAACTGAACTCAACATGCATGCATGAAATTGGCTGGATAATAAGACCTCAGGAGGTTTAACTTTCAGGATTTCCTAATTAGCATTTTGAAAGAGAAAATCATATTCCCTTCCAATAAGTGGGAGTGATTCTCAGAATGTGGAAAGGAAAGGAAAGGAAGAGAATTTTTTAAAAAAAGGATGCTCTTACATACATTTCAATCTATATTTTCATCCACTTGCACGTAGTACTGAAACAAGAATATTGCTTATACCTTAAGAAATACAGAAATCCAATCTCAAAGAAGAAAAAACAGGAGTCATTTCCCCCATACAATGTAACAATGCAATACTGTAACAATCACTACATGGGACAGAAAGGTAGAAGATTGCCAAGACTGTATCCATAAACATTATCTGGCAACAGAAAAACATAATGAAAACTCCATTTCTGCAACATATGGGTTCACCTACAGTTTCAACCAGAAATTTAGAGATCAAGCCAAATCTAAAACTGCTAAGGAATTTGTGGTAGCTTGGCTTTCAGACAAATCACGTATCAGTGGACACACAGAAATAAACATCTTTACATACCATTTAAAAGACAGAATCAAAAGCCTAGGAAGGGAATAAACAGCCTAGATCAGGGGTCAAACTGCCGGCCTGTGGGCCAGATGTGTCACGCCAAAACTGCGCCCATCCCATTGCTAGCAATGGGAAAAAAGTCACGATACATTGCAACACATCACATGACGTAACAAGTTTGACACCCGTGGCCTAGACTATATGTCAGTGGTGGCGAACCTATGGCACAGGTGCCAGAGGCGGCACTCAAAGCCCTCTCTGTGGGCACACCTGCCATTGCCCCAGCCTTGCCTCCTCCCGTGACCCCCTCCTCTCCAGCATCCCCCCGAAGGAGAGTTGCCCTCAAACGTGGCCCACATGGAGCAGTGCAGACAAGGACATAGCAGCCAGGCAGCGTAGACAAGACTCTGCCCTCACACCCCATCATGCAGTTGATGCTGCAGGGCATGGGCAGAGGATGTGGCCACCATAGCACTGCTGAGCTGCCTGGGCAATCTGCGGTGGGCCCTGGAGGCAGTGAGTGGTCCTGTGGGCAGGAGGGGCGGGGGGTGGGGGTGGAGTGGGGACGGGGCGTTTTTGGGCACTCGGTCTCTAAAAGGTTCGCCATCACTGGAATAAGGCAATACACTTTGCTTCCTTTCTAGGAAGGATGGCTTTTAAAAAAAATATCTTTCTCAGCTAAACGTCCTCTGAAGTTTTTTTTCTTTGCTCTTTAATGTTCTTCCATTCACCATCTTTGTTTGCATAGCTATCTTCCAATATAATGATTCTCTTCCTATCAGTATCTAAGCAAATGTTAGAAAAGAAAACAACAGGACTTTTTTTGTTTTAAAGGGTCCTATTTATATTTTAGTTCATTTTCTGCTTTAAATGAAAGGATCTGAAATGCAATTATTATCAATAACATGAAATGGTAAGCAGATGAATGCAAATGTATCATAATGGTGCATAATGCATAATTGTCAAAGATAACCTTTAGAAATATGGAAGCATAATAAAATATTTATTTGTATTTATTTGAATTCAACATTATGGAAGCACAAGCAATAGAACACAGTCAAACTAGAGTCTTGGACATCAAGAGAGCTAATTTCAATAAACTTAGAGAGGGTTTGGGAAGGATTCCATGGGTGAGAATCCTCCAAGGGAAAACATCTCAAGAGGCTTGGGAAATTTTGAAAAGTGAGATAATAAAGGCCCAGTCTAGCACAATACCAACAAAGAGGAAAAATAACAGCTCTCAAAATAAACCAGCATGGCTGCATAAAGAACTCTCTGATCAATTGAAAGATAAAAAGGACAAGTATAGAAAGTGGAAAGAGGGACAAATAACTAAGTCAGAATATCAGCAAATAGCCCGAGCCTGCAAAGACGAAGTGAGGAAAGCTAAGGCTCAAAATAAACTAAGGCTTGCAACCAAAGTCAAAATTAACAAAAAAAAGCTTCTTTCAACATGTAAAAAACAAGAAAAAAGTGAAGAAAATGATTGGTCCATTAGTGGGTGAAAGTGGCAAGAAGGTGACAAGCAACAGGGAGAAAGCAGAACTATTTAACTCATTTTTTGCATCAGTCTTTACACAAAGGGAAAAAACAGACCAACCTATCAAAAATAGTGCCATAAAAAAAATAGAAATACAAGTTAAGATAGGCAAGAAAATGGTAAATGAACACCTGTCCAGCCTAGACGAGTTCAAATCATTAGGACCAGATGGATTACACCCCAAGATTCTTAAGGTACAGGCAGATGTGATCTCAAACCACTGAACTATATTTTTAAAAGATCCTGGAGCACTGGGGAACTGGAAAAGAGCTGATGTAGTTCCCATCTTCAAAAAAGGGGAAAAATGGATCCAGGAAATTACAGACCTATCAGCCTGACCTCAATACCTGGGAAGATTCTGGAAAAGATAATCAAACAATGAATCAGTGAACACCTACAGGCAAACAAAGTCATTACTAAAAGCCAACACGGGTTTGTCAAAAACAGATCATGCCAGACAAATCTTATTGTATTCTTTGACCAAATGACAAAATTAGTGGACCAGAGAAATGCTGTGGATATAATTTACTTGGACTTCAGTAAGGCATTTGACAAAGTAAACCACAACCTACTACTTAAGAAGATAGAAAGAATTTCCGAAAGAATTTAAAAACCTACCTCTGCCGGCAGGCCTGGAGATGATTGTTGATTGTGGTGTGACTGATGAGTATGTATGGGGTTCTATTTTTAATGTTTTTTGTTCGGATTTAGCCGAAATTGTTTTATATATATGCTGTGAGCTGCTCTGAGTCCTCGGAGAGGAGCGGCATACAAATCCGAATAAAATAAATAAATAAATAAATAGAAAAATGTGGGGTAGACAGCATCATCACCAGATATATCCGTAGCTGGCTAACCGGCCGTACTCAGCGTGTGGTCCTCAATGGAACCGCATCTACATGGAGGAAAGTGTGTAGTGGGGTGCCCCAGGGCTCTGTTCTGGGCCCAATGCTCTTCAACATCTTCATCAATGATCTGGACGAGGGGATAGATGGGGAACTCATCAAATTTGCAGACGACACCAAGCTGGTAGGAATAGCCAACACTCCAGAAGACAGGATTAAGATACAGGAGGATCTGGACAGACTTGGACACTGGGCGCTATCTAACAAAATGAAATTCAGTGGTGAAAAAAGTAAGGTTCTATATTTAGGTAAGAAAAACCAAATGTACAGGTATTGTATAGGGGGTACCTTGCTCAATAGTAGTAACTGTGACAGGGATTTCGGACAATCATTTAAATACGAGCCAGCAGTGTGCTGCAGCTGCCAAAAAGGCCAACACAGTGCTAGGCTGCATTAACAGAGGGATAGAATCAAGATCACGTGAAGTATTAATACCACATTACAATGCCTTGGTAAGGCCACACTTGGAATACTGCATCCAGTTTTGGTCACCACGATGTAAAAAAGATGTTGAGGCTCTAGAAGGAGTACAGAGAAGAGCAACAAAGATGATTAGGGGACTGGAGGCTAAAACATATAAGGAACGGTTGCTGGAATTGGGTATGTCTAGTTTAACGAAGAGAAGGACGAGGGGGGGCATGATAGCAGTGTTCCAATATCTCAGGGGCTGCCACAAAGAAGAGGGAGTCAAGCTATTTTCCAAAGCGCCTGAAGGCAGGACAAGAAGCAACGGGTGGAAACTAACCAAAGAGAGAAGCAACCTAGAACTAAGGAGAAACTTCCTGACAGTTAGAACAATTAACCAATGGAACAACCTGCCTCCAGAAGCGATGAATGCACCAACACTGGAAGTTTTTAAGAAGAAACTGGACAGCCATTTGTCTGAAATGGTATAGGGTTTCCTGCCTGAGCAGGGGGTTGGACTAGATGACCTCCAAGGTACCTTTCAACTTTATCATTATTATTATTATTATTATTATTATTATTATTATTATTATTGTTAGATAAGAATACAGTGACAATTTAAATTGCAGGCTCATGATGATACTGAATTAAAAGGAATAATAAAATAAATGTGCTTTCTTACTGTATAATGGTAATACCCACAGATGTAAGCAAGATAAATTTTAGCAGCCAGAGACAATTCAGAACTGTTAGAACTACAATTTCAGAAAGAAAAAGCACAGTATTATTGTGAAAAAACCCACTATGCACTCTTCATTGTTCCCTTCAGCCATCTGCTGTAGGCAATTTATCAATGCTACACCTTCATGAAAGAACTCTTTTATTCTTATGTTAGTCAAATTACATTTCTATCTTTAAAGAGGTAGGATCTCCGGTATGTGCCACTGTATGATGTTTACTTAGAAGTATTGCTTATGCAATTGATAATTCAGATAATTCATACTTAATTCAGAAATACATTTTGTGATTTAATTTCACCCACACTTTAAAATTGATATATTGCAGTTAGTCATTTGTGAACAAGACATGTATTTATTTCATAGTCTGGGGAGTACAAGCATAAATAATAATGTACAACCTCTTTTCTCTACAATTTTGCCATATAAAGTAGCAAAAAGAAATTTCAGTTGTGACAGATTAGAGCAATATGCAGTAGATAGGGCTGACTAAATTTGAAAACTTAAATATAAACTTACTTCAGAATCACTACTGCTAACCTTTTTACTATAATTAATTAGATAACATCTGCAAGCTTATGCTCTTCTTCCTTTTTGACTCCAAGGAAAATTGTAAACCTCTTAGTTTACACTTTCAAAAATATGTAGCAAGAGATATAGTTAACCCTTTACTGGATTAACTATAATGCTGAAAATTAATATGCATTCATTTCTCTAATACATATTCCTCAGCAGTCTCCTGTAGTTAAAAGTATTAAAATATTCAGTCCAATGACTCGCATGTATTTCAAGTCCCATTGTTTTCAGCAATTATCAGGGGGTAATACCTTATGTGCGAAAACCAACCTTGCTTGAGTAAAAATTGTTGCATCTGAAGGGCCACAAAGAACAAAAGAAAGCAGAAATGGGATTTTGAAGTTTTTTTTTTCGCGGGTGTTTGTATGTAGGTCTTTGGTTCTTCGGGTTTTCTCCCACGTAGAATTTGAAGTGTCTTGGCGACGTTTCGATGAAGTCTCATTCATCATCTTCAGGCTGGTGCTTTTGGCTTCTGCTTTTAGGAGCAATGTGTGGTCTAAGCTGTTTTTTCCTTTTAACTGCCAGTGGGGGTTTGAACTGATTGGCTGGGAGCTTGGCTATGTTCTGATTGGGTGGAGGTGTGTTCTGATTGGTTAGGGGCTTGGCTGTGCTCTGATTGGCTGGGGGGTTGGCTGTGTTCTGATTGGCTGGGGGGGGTGTTCTGTTTGGGTGGGGGCTTTGTTATGCTGGAGGGGTTCAAAGTGGCCAATGATGCAGCTGTGGTCTGGCTCCTGGTCTGTGGTCATGCCTCATCATCGGTGTGGGTTTGGGTTTGCTTTTTGCGTGGATGTGTGGAGGTGGCATCCTGTGTGGTTCTGGTGTCAATCTTTGTGTTAGGAATTCGTTTGTCAATAAGGGCGGGTTTCCAAATGGCTGGTATTCTACGTGGGAGAAAACCCGAAGAACCAAAGACATATATATATATATATATATATATATATATATATATATATATATATATATATATATATATATATATATATATATATATATATATATATGTGTGTGTGTGTGTGTGTGTGTGTGTGTGTGTGTGTGTGTGTGTGTGTGTGTGTGTGTGTGTGTGTGTGTGTGTGTGTGTGTGTGTGTGTGTGTGTGTGTGTGTGTGTGTGTGTGTGTGTGTGTGTATGTGTGTTTTCTGAGGTTTTCGCGGGTGTTTGTATGTAGGTCTTTGGTTCTTCGGGTTTTCTCCCACGTAGAATTTGAAGTGTCTTGGCAACGTTTCGATGAAGTCTCATTCATCATCTTCAGGCTGGTGCTTTTGGCTTCTGCTTCTAGGAGCAATGTGTGGTCTAAGCTGTTTTTTCCTTTTAACTGCCAGTGGGGGTTTGAACTGATTGGCTGGGAGCTTGGCTATGTTCTGATTGGTTAGGGGCTTGGCTGTGCTCTGATTGGCTGGGGGGTTGGCTGTGTTCTGATTGGCTGGGGGAGTGTTCTGTTTGGGTGGGGGCTTTGTTGTGCTGGAGAGGTTCAAAGTGGCCAATGTTGCAGCTCTGGTCTGGCTCCTGGTCTGTGGTCTTGCCTCATCATTGGTGTGGGTTTGGGTTTGCTTTTTGCGTGGATGTGTGGAGGTGGCATCCTGTGTGTTTCTGGTGTCAATCTTTGTGTTAGGAATACAAAGGAGCTTGATTTCAAAAAGACCAGAACAATTGCCAAAACTGAACATTTTAATAACAGAATAATCAGAGAAGCCATCGAGATAGAAAAACGCCCCCACAGCATGAACAATCGAGATGATACCTCCCGCCTACCAGCCATTTGGAAACCCGCCCTTATTGACAAACGTATTCCTAACACAAAGATTGACACCAGAAACACACAGGATGCCACCTCCACACATCCACGCAAAAAGCAAACCCAAACCCACACCGATGATGAGGCATGACCACAGACCAGGAGCCAGACCACAGCTGCATCATTGGCCACTTTGAACCCCTCCAGCATAACAAAGCCCCCACCCAAACAGAACACCCCCCCAGCCAATCAGAACACAGCCAACCCCCCAGCCAATCAGAGCACAGCCAAGCCCCTAACCAATCAGAACATAGCCAAGCTCCCAGCCAATCAGTTCAAACCCCCACTGGCAGTTAAAAGGAAAAAACAGCTTAGACCACACATTGCTCCTAGAAGCAGAAGCCAAAAGCACCAGCCTGAAGATGATGAATGAGATTTCATCGAAACGTTGCCAAGACACTTCAAATTCTACGCGGGAGAAAACCCGAAGAACCAAAGACCTACATACAAACACCCGCGAAAACCTCAGAAAGCATATATATATATATATATATATATATATATATATATATATATATATATATATATATATATATATATATATATATATATATATATATATATATATATATATATATATATATATATATATATATATATATATATATATATATATATATATATATATATATATATATATATATATATATATATATATATATATATATATATATATATATATCTCGAGTGTTTCTTTTTAAATTGCACCCTGTAAACCCAAATATGGGAGAAAGAAATCTTTCTTTCTTTTACCTGTTTCAGCTCAACCCAGAGCCATCCGCAGGAACCAGTATATATATATGTTTTTAATTTAAATTGCTAACAAAGAATAAGGGAGAACTGGTATAGCTATTTCGAGTTTCTTAACTCTCTTCAGCTAGAACTTACCCTTATGAGATTCTAACCTGGGCTGTCTGCATGTTATATATACACATATATATACACATACACATATATACACATATATACACATATATGTACCTGTACCTGTACCTGTACCTGTACCTATACCTATATATATATGTTTTCTGAGGTTTTCGCGGGTGTTTGTATGTAGGTCTTTGGTTCTTCGGGTTTTCTCCCACGTAGAATTTGAAGTGTCTGGGCGACGTTTCGATGAAGTCTCATTCATCATCTTCAGGCTGGTGCTTTTGGCTTCTGCTTCTAGAAGAAGATGATGAATGAGACTTCATCGAAACATCGCCCAGACACTTCAAATTCTACTATATACACACTACCAATCCTTAAACCAGAAAGAGCAAAATTGCAACAAAATTCACGCCGACAAAGCTTGGTAGCAAGCTTCTAAAATACAATAGAACAATTTTATATCTTTTTTAAAAGGAAGTCCAAAATAAAATAAACTTAATGGATCTATTTCATTTAACACTTTGACTCTAAAAGATTTAAACAAAAAAGGAACTGAAATTCCAGTTCTGCCTCTATGGAGTCATTCCAAAACAAGAAGGGAGGCAAATACATTTAATAAATAAATAGACAGTAATACAGTCAATATATCAGTCCAAATTCTGATGATAAGGCTACATAAACCAAGAAAGAAATCATAACTTTATTGAATTATTAAATTTTTGAGCAATCTGAGAATTTTCTGTTGATGATTACTCACTTCGAACAATATAAACCAGAACATAGGTTTGAAAAGCAAACCTATGTATGCTAACTCAACAAAAAAATTAAGACTTGTTGATATATATATATGTGTGTGTGTGTGTGTGTGTGTGTATGTGTGTGCGTTAAAAATATTCTATCTCCAACTGAGTGACAAAATTAGATAATGATCTGCAAAAAGGTGGTTACATTTAAAACCTATGTATAGACATTTTCAGATGGAAGAAATGGATGGTAACATTGCAAAAGGATGCTTTTTTAACTTTGTCATCTTTCACATGCTTTGAAAGGGAAATGAATATAGTCTTTTATTTTTCACAGAAACATCAGAAACAAGAAAATCTTTGTTCTAAAAACCTTTGAGTACAGAAAACACTGGAAACACTGAAACAAATGGCACAATGAACACAGTAACTGAGTTGTATTCTCTGCTTAAAAGTAAGGTTTTGTTCTGTTATTTAGTGTATTCATTATTCTTATATCCTGCAGTATTTTTATATATGATGAGTCAAGTAAGCTGGCCTTTTCAAAGCCCAAAAAGATTCCTTGCAGCTTTGAAAATTCTCAGTCACCATCTATAAATAGTGGAAAGATGAAAAGAGACATGTTCTACAATCTATTATATTTATACATGAAACTTGCTCCAACTTGGAATGGTGATTAATATAAATGACGATATATATGTTGAATTTCAAACAAAGCATATCTCTTTTCCAATGATTTCTCTCTTAAAACAGTTCATGCAGTATTTTAAGCACAGGAACATTAAAATATATAAATGAAGGTCACATATCAAACCAGCAAATTTGTTTTAATTAACAAAGAAAATTGTACTTGTACACATAACTAGAACTTTTCAGTGGGAATGTCATGTTAATGTTCAACTATCTCTGGTTAATTGCAATATCACCAAAAAGTAAAGGACCAAGAACCACGGGGAATAGCAATTCCTCCTTCAAATGTTTAACTGAGTGCTTTAGAAAGAGGTAATGACAACTTCAAGGCAATTGACCTAATATGGAAGATGCAATATTCCAATACTCCGAAATGTCTCAATTAATTATTTAAATTTTTCAATAATCTTTGTTTTGAGGCTCAATCACTCTGAGGGCCATTCTAACATTTTCATAATCCAAAGGACCACCATCATGACATTTAATGGGGATAGCATTTACAATTTTTTAGCTTACTTCTTCTTCTTCTTATTATTATTATTATTATTCATTAAATTTCTATACCGCCCCTCTCCCGAAGGACTCGGGGCGGTTTACAGCCTTAAAATTTAAAAAACATATAAATGTACAAAATTAAAATATTTAAAAATAAATTAAACAAATTAGGCCATAAAATCTATAAAACCCAATATATACAAATCCTAAAATCCTAAAAATTACAAAAATCCTAAAAATTAGACAATCCCCCTAAAATATTTTCACCCGGTTGGAGCCGGAGCTTCTATGCCAGGCCGGCCTGTTGAAAAAGGAAAGTTTTCAGTTCCCGACGGAAGGTGCGTAAGTCCATCATCGTACGGAGTTCGGGGGGGAGCTCGTTCCAAAACGTTGGAGCTCCCACAGAGAAGGCTCTCCCCCTGGGGGTCGCCAGTCGACATTGTCTGGCCGACGGCACCCTGAGGAGGCCCTCTCTGTGGGAGCGTACCGGACGGCGGGAGGTATTTGCTAGCAGTAAGCGGTCCTGTAAGTATCCGGGTCCGATGCCGTTCTTTTATTATATCCATTTTCCATTACCCTTGGATATTTCCACGGTGTTTTTAAGAAGATGCAAAGAAAGCAGAATACATTTTGAAATTCTTATTCAGGTAGTCCTTGACTTACAATAGTTTGCTTAGTGACTGTTCAGAGTTACAACAGCACCAAAAAAATGACTTACGACATGGTCATGTAATTTACATTTGGATGCTTGACAACTGATTTACATTTATGACTATTGCTGTGTCCCAGGGTCATATGATCACCTTTTGTGACTTCTGACAAGCAAAGTCAATAGGGAAACCAGATTCACTTAACAACTTTGTTACTAATTTAACAACTGCAGTGATTCACTTAACAACTGTGGCAAGATAGGTGGTAAAATGGGGCAAGACTCATTTAACAAATGTCTCACTTAGCAGTATAAATTTTGGGCTCAAATGTGGTCATAGGTTGAGGACTATCTGTTCTCAATTATCCTGCACATCTATTCTATTTGAAATAGTCTTACAACAACAGACTTCAACCCAGTCAAAATCTGCACTCTAGTATGAGACTACTATGAAACTCTTTATATTAACAATCTACAATGTCTCTCCTCAATACATCTGAATGAACTATATATTGATAATAGGTAAATAATTTGGGTTTTGGTCATTACAGTATCAATACACCATTCAGTGCAATTTGTGGACTATAGATGTGAATGCTTGCGTCTCTGAAAACTAGACTGAAACCAACCTTTATCTATAAAATGCTGACAGAATGACAATACTGTCTCAAAAAAGACAATTGGATTTTTCTCCACATAAGTTTACTAACAATCATTTAATATTTTAAGAAATATGAAATTTCAAAAATGTCATAAATCAAGCAGTAAACTGAATCATTTTTAATTCACATATGCAACTCACATACAGAGATTTAGATAGGCTCATAATTGTTTTAATATACTTGGATTAAATTGCAATATTTGTCAAATTTCATATACATCTCAAACCAAGAGAACTCTGTAATCAGTTATTATAATAACTAAATTAAATATATAAGCACACATAATTTAATTAATAACACTATATAAAACAACATGAAAAGAAAAGAAAAGATTTGTTCTTTATGGAAGAACTTCAAACTCAGAAATAATCAGAATCTGGATAAGATTGACACTATTAAGATAAGTCACATTGCCATATTATTGGCAAAGCCAGAAGCAGAAATAAGGACCAATTTATTAAAATTCTCTTTTTACCTTACATTTTTACTGACAAACTTTCTAATAGCACAAATGCAGTCTCATTATCTATAAAATTAGGCAGAGAATTTCACCTAGTATTTGGATAAGTATCATAAAGATTACAATTGTGCTATTACATTCAATCAGCACTACTACTATCTGATCCTTCAAAATAAATATTTCAGATCACATGACACTCTATATGGGCATGTAGTGTTTAAAATAGCTGTGTGGAAAAGGCATAGCTATTTTAAAGGATTTGCACAGCCCTGATAAAACTATTTGGCACCAAATAGTTCATTCAAAGGCACAGGATTTAAAAAACAAAACTCTACTTCTGAATAGATGCAGCAATCTCCCAAGCTCCTAAATGCCTCCACATTTTGAATATATTTTGAATTAAATTTGTGGGTGCCTATACATCTAATGTACCAATTTAAAATCCCACAGTCTCTGACACAGTACTCAGTTTACTTATGTATATAAAATATACATCAATGTATTGGAATCAAGCTGCAGCTCAGAAATAAAGCATATTCACACAACACAAGATGGTTAAAAGAACTGAACTGTAATTTACTTTAGCATCCAGTTTCCTAAAAATGCCATGGGAATTGCAAAAGAAGGCATAATCAGATTGAAAGATAGATATCAAGAGTGGAATTCCATATACACACTATTGTGCTGTAAATTATTAAGATCCCCTTTCTGGCAAATGACATCTGCTTGGTTCAGAGTTGCCATGTACTCAGTGAAATTAATGCATTTCTTTATTCAGTCAGTGCCAGATCTAATCAACCTACAGCGTGATCCAGTGTGACAATCACAATAAACTGAACAGTTCCAATAGAAAAGATAAATATCTGCAGCTCGGAGTTGAATTATGAGCTTTTGGTACAGTCTGAACTTGGGTGTTTGCTTGCAGACAATTCATTATCCAACTAAATAACAACTGTCTGATGATGTTGGATAACGAAATGCATGCTAGCAAACAACCAAGCTCAGACAGCACCAAGAGCTTCACATTGAACTGTATAGGTCAGTTCAATGCCCACTCAACGAGCATATAAACGTGTTTTTTTCTCCTTTATCCCTTTTTGAATCACCCTGAATACTTGCAATTATCCAAAGAAGGAAAACAAAAGTAATGAGAGAGCCAGTTTGTTTTAGTGGTTAATCCAGGGGTCCCCAACCCCCGTTCTGTGGACCAGTACTGGGCTGCGGCATGCCAGCAAATGGTCCACCCAAACAAGCAAAGCCCCATCTGCAGGATGCAGGCAGCACACACAACCACGCACCCTCTAGTCCACAGAAAAAACTCTCTCCACGGAACCAGTCACTGGTGCCCAAAAGTTTGGAGACCTTTGGATTAAGGCACCAGACTAGAAAGTGGAAGATTATGAATTCTAATCCTGCTTTAGCCATGAAAGCCAGCTGGAGAATGTTGGGCCAGTCCCTCTCTCTCAGCCCAACTCAATCTACCTCACAGGGTTATTGTGGGGAAAACTGGAGGAGGAAGGAGTATTGGGTATGTTCTCCACCTTCAGTTATTTGTAAAAATAATAAGGGCAACATGCAAATAAATAAAAGGGAAAAAATACCAGAAACTTGTGATATGTACGTTCACAAATAAAAGGAAATACAAGTTCACAAATAAGCAGAAATACCAACATTAAAATATCCATTTTCAAATATTTTTTTACCCAAACTTTAACCTGGACAGATTTAAGAAAAAATAATTGATAAGAAAAATCCTTGACAATATAGCTAGAAGATTGTAACCACATCCAAAGAAAATTATCCTACCCATAGGATACTACAAACTTCTTTGTTGTTGTGTTATATCTCAGTCTAAGTAATTTCTCAATTACCACTGATGCAAAAGATTTTGTGATTTTTTGTGTGATAATAAATATAGCAGTTAATAACAGAAAATTATTTAATTTCTTTTAAATGGCATCAATTTATATAATTTGTTCAACGAACTAATACAATTCACTATTCTGATTTCTTAAAAAAAATGAAGTTATGTACTAGTTTGCCTACTACTTTACTACAACCATTTTAAAATATTATTATTTAGAGAACTAATTTTAGTGCGAATGTAATACCAATCACGGATCATGATCCTGTATGTTTGCTAAAACAGATTTAAACAAAATGCCTTATCTCATATAATTCATCAAGCTCAAAGCTGAAATAATTTTCTGAAAGATTTTTAGATAAATCTGCTGTATCTTATAAGAAACTTACTTAGTATCAAATATTATAAAAAGATTCCCTTGATTTGAATTAAAGATGATATACAGTACATTATTCTTCTAGTACTATAATTGGCTGTATCTGATAAAACACAGCAATATTATGAAAAAACTTCAGCTCCTTTCATCTAAGACTTCAAGCCTTTTCTCTTCCAAATCAGCAGTGACAGGTTTTTCATTAGCGCTTTAGATTCAAACACAAAAAAGTGCTTTAGAATCCATTTGGGTAAGTGGATGTCTACAATTTCTTAAGTCAGCTATAAGTTCATGTGTCAGCTAGTTTACATCAATCTCTAATCCTCTTCCTTTTTATTTCTTATAATGAATAAATTTAATGTCATGCATATAAATAGAGTGATCAATGAATAGCGTAAGATCAAGAATCAAAGACTTTCCATTTTTTTCAAAGCATGTACTTGAAACAGTAGACTTTAATTACTTAAGGATAGTTTATTTGGATTTTCTAATGTCTAATATTTGTAATTAAACCTTGGAGCCCACACAATGAATGGCTTTTATCCAAGGCCTTAGAAAAGTACCATCTATCAAAATAGCTAAAAATGAGTTAGAAATGTGAATAAATCTTAACTTTTTATGGACTTTCTATATATCTTAGTCATCAATTTGCTAGTTAAATACTATGAATTTGCCTATAGAATTAAAGCATGTAAAATATTGCACAAATCTTTCCTTTTTGGAGGTATACAACATATTAGTATAAATATTGAGCTAAATATTGTCTAAAAAGGTCCCAACTGGTGGTTGAACTCTGCCTTAAGTTTATCACCGTATATATTGTATGCACTCATTTGCTAGCTAAGGTAAAGCTCAAATTGAATAAATCACTGTAAAACAAAAAAGACAAAATGTTTCCAAAACATCATCAGACTGTCAGGAAATAATCAGATAACATTTTGTGTGATCAGTAGTTAGGTTCTTTCTCAAGCAGCATAAGAAGAGAATGAATGTAAGAGTAGGCATAATCCAGATAATCCAAAAGGAACAACAATGGCTGATTTCTCTGAACTTAAATAGCCAAAGGGGCCTGAAGAATGCCTTCTAATACCTTCTCAGCAGTTGCATCCAGTTCATCATTTAGGAACCCTGGTGGCACAGTGTTTAAAATATAGTATTGCAAGCAAACTCTGCCCATAGCCTGGAGTTGAGCCTGATGGGTTTCAAGGTTGACTCAGCCTTCCATTATTCCAAGGTCAGTAAAATGAGGAGCAAGATTGTTGCTCCTCATATAATTCTTGTACATTGTGCCCAGAGAGTGCTGTAAAGCTCTATGGGGTGGTATATAAATGCTATTGCTGTCATTTACGTGTTCAGATCTGTCATCCAACTGAAACCTGCCTAAATGTTAGTATTTCACTAGCAAATGTTAGAATATTTAGGAGACCCTTTATTGACTGAGGGTCCTAGAATGGATGTATTCACAGCACCAATGAAGAATCCTTTTCATGTTCTTCCTTTATTTAGAAGTACAGGTAGTCCTTGACTTATGATCACAATTGAGCCCAAAATATCTGTTGTTAAGTGAGACATTAGTTAAGTGAGTTTTGCTCCATTTTACACCTATCTTGCCACAGTTGTTAAGTGAATCACTGCAGATGTTAAGTTAGTAACACAGTTGTTAAGTGAATCTGGCTTCCCCGTTGATGTTGCTTGTCAGAAAGTCACAAAAGGTGATCACATATGACCTTGGGACACTGCAACCATCATAAATGCGAGTCCAAATGTAAACCACATGACCATGGGGATGCTTCAACGGTCGTAAGTGTAAAAAATGGTCATAAGTCACTTTTTTCAATGCTGTTGTAACTTTGAATGGTCACTAAATGAATTGTTGTAAGTTGAGGACTGTCTATATGTTATAAAATGATTTGTTTGGCTTCAACATAAAGTGTTCAATTATTTTATCCAGTTTTGAAGTCCACATGCCTTAAAATTGTTAAGGTTGAGAAACACTGCTCTAATCCTTTAAAACACGTACTTTGTAGAGTATTAGTAACTTTTGCAAGACTGCTACAGCTGCTTTGAAAACTGTTCTTGGCTATTTCTGCAAGCACATTAATTTTTGCTGTCTACACATGCATTGATTAAGCAGAAACAGCTTCTAAAGACTAGAAGAGTTTCTTGAAAAAAAATTATGGCCCTTTCTTAACAGTTTGGAGAAGTATTTTATTGATTTTGCTTCTCAGGTCGCAAAAGGGGATCACATGACCCAGGGATCCTGCAACCATCATAAATATGGGGTCAGTTATCAAGCATCTGAATTTTGATTATGTGACCATAGGAATGTGACCATGCAATGGTTGTAAGTGTGAAAAGTGGTTGTCTCTTTTTTCCAGTGTTGTCGTAACTTCAAACGGTCACTAAATGAACTGTTGTAAGTCAAGGATTACCTGTATTAGAAGAAATTATAACTAACATGGGATATTGCTCCAGAGCAACCACCATCAAAATGTGCTGTGTAAGTTTTCACACATCACCTGTTATATTTGCATCTACAAATATACTGAGGTCAACCACAACAGCTTTTTATTTATTTTAATACATAAACATTGTGTTCTTTTATTGTTATTAGGACTGCATTGATCATACAACAAGCCTGTCATTGTCAACTCTTTTGAGTAGTAAGGATATTTGCAAAAATGTTCAGGAAAATATATCACTGAATATATTTCATTGCAGCCAGTTATGCTTGGATAGTTATTTTTCACCTTAATCTGGAAATATGACATATAGTATTAATGAGCACTGGAATAAGTCTGAGAAATGGGAAAGGGAATTATTATTATTATTATTATTATTTATTTGACTTCTATGCCGCCCTATTCCGGAGAACTCAGGGCGGCTCACAACATAATAGAAATCAACATTTAAAAATACATGTATATAAAACCCCTTAATTTAAAAAAAAAAACAATCATTCAACATACACACAGACATACACTGGCTTGGGGCAAGATGTTAGCTGCCCTAGGCCTGCCGGCAGAGGTGTGTTTTAAGTAATTTACGAAAGGCGGAGAGGGTGGAGGCGACACGGATCTCCGGGGGAAGTTGGTTCCAGAGGGCCAGGGCCACAACAGAGAAGGCTCTTCCCCTAGGCCCCGCCAGGCGACACTGTCTGGCTGACGGGACCTGGAGAAGGCCGACTCTGTGGGCCCTAACCGGCCGCTGGGATTCATGGGGCAGCAGACGGTCCCGTAAGTAACCTGGTCCGATGCCATGTAGGGCTTTATCGGTCATAACCAACACTTTGAATTGGGTTCGGAGACCAATTGGCAGCCAATGCAGCTCGCGGAGTGATGCCGAAATGTGGGCATTTCTGGGCAAGCCCAACACTGCTCGCGCGGAAAGTAGGAAAAGGAAAGTAAAAATGAATTACTGGAGAAATATTAATTTGTACTTTTTTTAGATGTTAAAAACAAGCAACCATAATGCATAATGATTGGGGAGTCCAATGTGTACAATAAGATCTATCAGGAGTCTATAGGAGAGATCACTCCATACAAATATTCAAATGTTAAAAACACAGTGGGATTCATGGTGCCTAGCTAAGACAATCCTGACATGGACCACCACTTTTTATATAGCCTACGATTTGATGCTAGAGAAATTACATACATTACTATGATTATGCCTGAGGAAGCACAGCAATTACATAGGCATGGTTTCCATGCACAAAGTATTAATCCCTATTCGCAGAGAAATAGATCAGTGAACTATACAATAAATCAAACACTAGGTCTTTCTTTCTATTTATAATTTAGAAAACCTACATAGTGCAGGAAGCATAAATACCTTATGCCTAACTATGTCCTATTGATTTGCAGGTAGAAAAATCTGACTCAGAAATGCCTAAGACTTTGTAAATGTTATTTATACTTTAATCTTTTTAATTCTTCCAAATGTGTTTATTTTTAATAATCTCATTTGGGGAACAACATTCCTCTGAGAAAATAAAAATATTAATTCCATTTCCAGCTTTCTGTATTTCACAATCTTTCTTCAACTGTATAGGGAATGCTTCAGGACAGCTAAGTCTGCTTTAATTAAAACTGTAAATAAATTGCAGATGGTCTTGATAAACTACTGAAAGAGCGTTGGTGACAGCATTAGAGCTAGAAGATCAAGCTGAAAAATAACCTGCACATCAAGCAGCCTGATCAATATAGTAATTGCTCCAGGCTGAAACAAAAGTACAGTCTTTAGCTGAAGGCAGCCAATTACTAAAGGAGGTTATTCTGTTACACATTATGTGATGTGGGTAAGCTATTAATGCTAAAAAAAATTAAGAAACAGTTGATACTAAACAAGTAGCTTTGGAGTACTTTAAATAATTGCTGACTTATAAACCCTACAGCTATATAACTCAGCTTGCTATCTTCCAATTGCTTCATTATCACACACACATTGCTAAATTATTTTCTTTTATCTATCAAGATATATATAGGTACTGAAAGTTAATGGAACATTTTTTTAAAAGCCGTCATTTTCAAGTTTGATTGTTTTATTGTTAAATATAGATGAACTATATTAACACAATAAGATGTTACTATGAATGCTATGCATATGAAATAGTATTATCCAAAACACTGTATAATTATAATAATTTTAAGTAAAATGCTGGTAGGAAAAAATACCATATTATACATATTTGCATAGTAGCTGATCAACTGTGTTTGCTAAAAACATGAGTGGATATAGAGAAAATGCTTTTTGTGAGCATGATGTTATTATAATGTACCTGTGTCTTTGTCCTGTGCTTCTTCTAGGTGCAGGTCATTCAGGAGATGCTCCAAAATCTTCTCTGGTGTCCCTGACACCACAACATATCTGTCAGAAAGGAGAGAGTCCACAGAGTCATCCTCTGTTGAAGACTGAGAACGGCTGCTCCATTCATCTTCCTCATCTTCTTCATCAATGTATTTAAAATAAGGCACATCGAATGTGTGCAAAGGCAGTTCTCTGCCTGGAAACAAAGCAGAGTCCTTCTCTATGTGAGGGTCAAAGATCCTCAATCTCGAACTTCCCATACTGTATGGCAAATGAAAATGACATTCCCTCAAGGCTGCCCTCTCACTTTGGTTGCCAGCAACCGAATTCAGCCAGCTGCTGAGAGCTCTGCGTCAGCGTGACTCTAGCTGGGTCTGAGACCGAAGGAAAAAACTCTTACCTCCGATCATTCTCGGCACTCCCCAATGTGGGGGCTGGGCTCTGTGACAACACTCTCCTAAGCACCAGCACATCTTGGTCCAGTTCCCTCATTTGAACAGTGGTCACTTCATCATCCAGCTTTAATTTGGCAAGGGAGATAAACAACAAAGAGAAAAATGAATAAAACCTCAGGGGACTGACAGAAAGAAGGGGTGGGGAATAGCTTTGATTAGAGCTGCATTTTCTCTCTATCAGTGCTGCCATCCGCAGCAGGCACTGCCTTTGATTTACATTCAGGAAATTCACAATGCACCAGAATTTGAGCAGTACCCTCTTTTCCCAGGTGCACTGAGAGCATACAACAACGCTGTTAATTACAAATTATTAGATTTAACACTTAAATGAAAGAACAAGCATTAATAATAGAAAGAAGATCGTTCTTTAGTTTGCTTTTTACTTGATTCAGTTGCATCCGGCTCTTGCCTACAACTTAAAATTGTTACGGAAGTTATAACCATTTTATACCACTTTGCAGCATTCCAGTGAGTTTAACTGCTATATTAATATAACAGACCATCCTATAAAATTACTCAAGCAATAAATATGTCAAAGCATACAACATTCATTCCTGCATACTGAGCTCACATACCGAAAAATTAACTTCTGAAAACCAAAGCCCACTAAAAGCATAGAATAAAATTCACAAAAGATTGCCTCTTTAAAAATTAGTATCACTGCTTGTTATACTGATTTTTTCTTATCCCAGAACCTATTAAATGAAGGGATTATTGATAGTCATACAGTATAACAACAATCTCTACACAAACTGTGTAGAGCCAGGACTGTTGACTGAACAGTCATACTCTCATTTCTTCCAAGAGTCTCCTAGGAAAATCTTGCATGAAGCATACTCTGATATTTTTTAAATTAAGTGAATAAACTGCACTCATTCTAGCTATGTCTAAATGCAAATACTTCTCATATTCCATAAAACAATGCAAAACATAAATCCAGACTCATATTATAGAAACAAACTGGCTGAAAAGGAAAACGTAAAGAATTATAAAGCAATGTTATTTGATGTTTAATCTTCTTTTGATCATCAGTTTTTATAACATAAAGGAATTTGAAAACAAATCAGCAAAAAAACTATATATAGAGGAGCCACAGAAATATGAAGTCATGGCTGCACACTTTTAATGTTTATATATAGCACAGAGAGAAAGAGAGAGTGAGAACACAGAATTATTAATTTTTGCAGGTTCAGATATGCTGGTACTGAACCAATTAACATAAACCTTTTGTTGAAAAATTCCCTTGGGAGATCAAGACATCATGTTTCAGGAATACCAATGTACAACTGTAATTTTCTATTTCACGGTATACGCTTTTGTTGCCCACAATATGCAAGACAGCCATAAAATAGTAAGCTATGTAAAATCAGTAACATTATTCAATTAAAAGAGATTTCTCCATACAGCCTTCTCAGATGCATTGATTCTAATCTATTATAGTCACATTTATATCTCAACTTTTCATTAAGATATCAAAACAGTATACATGGACAAACTCCTCATTATATCACCCTCAATAATTGGACTGAGACATTGACTAGTCAAAATGAGTTCCTTATTCAAGGGAGAACTTGAATCTAACTGTCCCAGTCCAGTATCTCAAGCAATATTTTGCACTAGTTTTCAAAATAATCCTCTATATTATTGCTTTCAGATGTAAGCTACTGCAACTTCAGGGAAAAAACATCACACAAACCAGGAGTCCCCAACTCCAGGTCTGTGGCCTAGAACTGGCAAGCAGGCAAAGCTACATTTGCCCATGTGTGGGATTAGATTGAATGCACAAAAGCATCCACTACCCCCCCCCCCCCCGCTGGTCTATGGAGCCATAAAAGTTGAGGACCGCTGACATAAACAATGGGAACTAATAACCACAGGGACAGCAAATGACAAGGTATGCATTGCAACACAAATTCCACCCTATTCATACTTACATACAGAAGTATGTAAGAGAGGAACTTGCTTTGTGATGTCATAAATTAATGTGAAAAATAATTCCTTGATGAAACATATTAAGATACCTTTTATATCTCAGTATAGAAGTATTCTGTATATATGTGTTTATCTGAATCTCAAATGTCTACATTTAAGTAACTAAAATACATTAGGGTAAATATTTAGCCAAAATTTCTATTATGTTAAGATATAGGAAAATATATATTTATATTTACTATACTAAGCAAGACATAAAATGTTGCTTAACTATGGCTGGATCACTTCCAACAGCATCTATATGTTACTTCTCTGCCTATGCTGTGTTGGTTATGGTATCTTACTATGTTGTGTATACCACACATATTGTGTCCACTTCTCTGGAACTTGCCAGGTAGATTATGTTACTTTTGAAATCTTGCTTTTACTGAAAACCCTTAAATAAACAGTACAGAGAAAATCTCATCCTGCCAAGAACAAAGATGAACATAATTTAAATTACTACTTTAATCAAGTATTTTCAAACTACACACATATTTCCTTAAATTTCTGAATCAGTAGTGATTTCAAAATACCAAAAGAGGCTTTCCATAAAGGAGTAGCACAATAATTGTTTAGGAACATAAAATTACAATATGCATTCATTAACTTCAGTGAGACATTTAGTGAACAGGAAAATTTATTTCACTGCTGCATTAGCTAAAACTAACACTGATACATCAAGTGATAATCTATTTTTAATCTTCCCACAATGTGATGCTGGTACCTGGGCATGACCTTAAGCACAAAGCAAAGGGTATATTTGCAGAGCATGCCAACAGCTTCACAAGTTATAGAGGGCCCGTATTGAAAAGCAGCATGTTTAGGAAAACAGAAGATGCTAATACAGTGTTGCAGTTCTCTGAAAGCAATGTGAAGTTAAATTTCTGTGTCTGGGAAACTTGTCATTTTTACTTGAAGGCTCAAAAATATATTTCAACCTGCTTTGTGAAATTTCCTCATTTGTATTCTAAAAAATTATTCTAGAAAATCAGGTTCACATTTAATTTACATTTGCAATTTTATCATTTTTAGAGAGGAGTAACAAATAATAACTTCCAATTGTGAAACAAGAACTAGAAATAAGCTAGCTTCACTATTTTCTATCTAACAAAATGAAATTCAATGGTGAAAAAAGTAAGGAAAAGCAAGAAAAATTAAATGCACAAGTACAGTATAGATGGTACCTTGCTCAATAGTAGTAATTGTGAAAGGGATCTTGGAGTCCTAGTGGACAATCACTTAAATATGAGCCAGCAGTGTGCTGCACCGGCCAAAAAAGCTAACATAGTGCTAGGCTGCATTAACAGAAAGATAGAACCAAGATCAGGTGTTTATAACACCTTGGTAAGGCCACACTTGAAATACTGCATCCAGTTTTGGTCACCACATACTTGAGACTTTAGAAAGAATACAGAGAAGAGCAACAAAGATGATCAGCGGACTGGAGTTTTGGGCACCAGGGTCCAGTTCTGTGGAGAGAGGTTTTTCCATGGACCGGAGGATGCGTGGTTTTGTGTGCTGTCTACATCTTCTGGATGGGGCTTTGCTTGTTTGTGCAGATGGTTGCTGGCATGCTGCAGCCTGGTACCAGTCCATGGACCGCAGGTTGGGGACCCCTGGTCTAAAACATATAGAATTGCTGGAATTTGGTATGTCTAGTTTAATGAAAAGAAGGGCTAGGGGTGACATGATAGTAGTGTTTCAATATCTCAGGGATTACCACAAAGAAGAGGGAGTCAAGCTATTCTCCAAATCATCTGAAAGCAGGACAAGAAGCAATGGATGGAAACTAATTAAAGAGAGGAGAAAAATAGAACTAAGAAGGAATTTCCTGACAGTTACAACAATTAATCAGTGGAACAACCTGCCTCCAGAAGTTGTGAATGCTCCAACACTGGAAGTTTTTAAGAAGAGATTGGACAGCGATTTGTCTGAAATGGTTTAGAGTTCCCTGCCTGAGCAGATAGTTGGACTAGAAGATTTCCAAGGTCCCTTGCAACTCTATTATTATTATTATTATTATTATTATTATTATTATTATTATCATCATCATCATCATCATCATCATCATCACCATCATCATCATCACCATCATGACAAAAATAATATTTCGTATTTGTAATACAAAGTAATTCTTAAGTGGTTATGCTTATTACAAGATGATCAAACAATGGCTTCATGACAGGTACACATCTCCATTGTAAAAAGCCCTTAACCTATTTCAAATCCAACTATAATGAAACACTATCCTTCTCT
This sequence comes from Bothrops alternatus, assembly GCA_034064705.1. Classification (NCBI taxonomy): domain Eukaryota; kingdom Metazoa; phylum Chordata; class Lepidosauria; order Squamata; family Viperidae; genus Bothrops; species Bothrops alternatus. Next base: position 2,642,641 of record JARGCV010000021.1, on the reverse strand, counting down.
AAAATATCAAAACAAGAAAATATTGTTTATCTAAAATGAAGTTATCATGTGCCATTTTTTTTAAAACATAAGATTAAACAAGATAGCACATGTACCAAAATTGCTGATGTTATCATCTTACCGGTTAGAGTTACAATAGGTACTATTAGTACTGTTAGTAAAATCTTTTTAACTGGAACAAGGCTAGAGGGACATATCGTCACTCTAAAATAGTACCATTTAAGTACACTAAGCCTATACCATCAAGAGTTTTATTCAATAAGAGAAATAAACAGACTGTCTTGATTTCTTCTTTATGCACGATTGTTACATTAGGACAGGACAAAAGTCCTTAATGAGAAGAATGGCTGAAAAAGAAAATGCCTGTGAAAAGGTGGATAAATTACCTGCATCCAATTAGTTTCCATTTGGTCTAATAAGCAAAGCAGAAAACCAGAAGACAAAATATTTCTGAAAGCACACAATTCAGATTTACTGAAAATATATGCAGTGATAGGATTCAAATAATTTAACAACTGGTTCTCTGCCCCAATGACTGCTTTAAGCATAAAAAAATGATATATCAAAAGGTAGTTTAGTATTTCATGCATGTAATACTTATATAAGAATAAAAGAGGTAGATTATGATATAGAAAAAGGGTTTTAAAATATTAATGAAAAATATTAAATAATACATGACAAAAAACAATAAAACTGTTATTTAAGATATTTCCATATTGCTTCTTGATTGGCGGCCTCACTTGCAATTTTCTTCACTTTTATCTGAGCATCATCGGCTGTGTGCTTTATCCTTAACCATCTTTTCACTGAAGTAGTAGGATCCCATTCCTTTAGAGGTAGGCTGATTAGACTAATAGTTGTTGTATTTTATATATTAGAAACAGTTAGGTGATTTCTCTTGTCTGAACATATTATGTTCATCTTTGAAAAAACCCTTTCTGCTTCTGCTGAACTTACAGCAATTGTTCTGACAATATTTTTTAGCTTTTTGAACACTTTCAGGAATTGCATAGTTCTGGAAATTTTTAAAAACATTCCCCACGAAATTTTGATAATCATTAATATCAATTTGGTAATTAAAATGTCATTAAATACAAGCAATAAGTTACTTTTTTCAATGCCAGTCACTAAATGAATTGTAAATTGAGGACTACCTGTATAGGAGTTATATCTGACTAAATCAGTGTTTAGTATATGCAATCACATATCTCTGGGCTAAAACCAATGTTTCTGGAATAACAACTCATGAAATCTCTGCTACTTATAAAATGATAAAATTGCTTAACTAAAGCATTTGCTATATGAAGTCACAGGTTGTTACCACTGAACCGCTATTTGCCGTCTGAAATAGCACTTGTCACTTAAACGGTGCTTATTATGTTAAAACACTAAACTAAGGTTTGATATATAAAATTGAAATTCTGCTATTTTAAATGTATTTCATAGGACTTGGTATAAAATAGGAAAGCCCCTGCTGCTACAAAGAACTACATTAGCATTTAATGTATGAAATCACAGAACTTTTTAAGAGCTTTCCTCCTCATCATTAGTTGCACTCTGTATAGCTAGACAGGAAAAAGGTCCAGAGCCTCATCCCCTTTCCCATATGCACCAATTGGGAACTAGAGAGATGAAACGTCTATTCCTGAAATTACTTCTGAGAAGTACCGCCTAGTTTCGCCTGAGTGACATGATTGAAGGCGCCACATCTCCATTTGGTTTCCATCACTTCTCTCTTGGGCTTTTGGGAAGGGTTTTTTTCTTCCCACCTGGAAGGAAGTTGAACAAAAACCAGACATGTTCCAGAAAACACAGATTTATCATAACTGATTCACCGAACTCAACAAAAAATTAGGTATCGGTTCTCCCGAACCGGTGCGAACCAGCTGAACCCCACAACTAGATATATGGTAATTTTGCACATAGAAGAGTTTCTTTCCCCCTATAGTTCTATTAAAAACTGGGTGTTGAGGGAGTTGGTCTCACTGATTTAAAACTAACTTGTTCAAGCACAGTCATCCACCACATATAGTTTGCTTTTTAACTCTTTGCATAATACACAAATAACGTTTAGCAAGTAAAATAACATCACAGTTGGTGGCAGGCTTAAGAGAAATTAAAAAGCAAACTGTTTTTTAATTGAGTCTTATATAAAAGTCTTATACAAAAAAGTTGCAATTGTATAAGACTCTTGTTTTTTCATAGAAACCACCATAATAAAATTCTAGTATGCTGAATTTCAGATGAAACAATGGGCCCATAATCTTTAAAGTGGCTATATTTCAGCTAATTTTAAATTCCCTGGATCAAACAAAAAATTACCTAGTTTAGAATTCTGTTACAGGGGCCACCTAGACGTTTATGGGAAGTCCAGAAAAGACACAAATACAAAAGCACCTTGCCATATACATTTCCTTACCAAGTGATACTTAGAATAATATGGGTTGTATCTGTGATACTGTCTGTAATACATTTGAATATTCTAGCTAATTGCCATTAGTAGGTCTGTCCTCCATAATTCCAGTCTTTAAAATCATTTAATAACAAAAGGTAAACTTAATTTACAGTGTTTATTTCATTACTTACAGAATTCATGATCTGTATAATCTAGATCAACAAGACATCACAACCAACATTTCACAAATCATTTCTCCAAGTAGCTTTTTTCACTCCTCCTAGTAAAGCCATCCAAGATAGTGAGTACCTTACAATGAATTTTATGGGTAAAAAATAGCTTCTTTTATCTTTCTGAAGTTTCCACCATTAGATGATCCAGTGATTTTAGTTTTATGTAATAAAAATATCTGACATAGATCTATTTGTTTTTATTTCTAAGATAAAAAGCATATTTGTGGGGAGTTGGGCAACATATACATTAATTATTATTATAGAGGAATTGCTCTTCATTCTTGATCATTATGATTTTGTTTTCTGCATTTTTCCCATTCTAATTAAGGTCTAACATGTGTTCAATATTCCAAACATGGTGATATTACATATTTACAATGCAGTGTTGTGCTAATGGCATTTTAATTGGCAATTTCTTTCTTATGAACCTTTGATCCACAAAGAATTTCAGGAATATGAATAATATGATGAAAGTCTATCACAGCTAATATCCATTGTGTATTGAGATTTCATTTAAACTATTTATTGCCAATGCCATCCATTAGGAATTTTTGTCCTTCTAGTTCTAATGTGGAAGCACAATCATTGTTTACATTTCAAATATCATTTTTTCCACCAACTACAGGAAAGATTTTAAACACAAGTGGAAGTCTGCCTTGAAAATATGGATACTTAACAGTTTCTGTTAACTATCATTTCATTAGGAATAAGTAACAAAACCATCAAAGCAGAACCATTATATATAATTCTTGGCCTTCATGTCTCTTATGCAACAAGAGAACAGGTTAAAAAAAGAACTGCTCAAAGAATCATTGACATAGAAACACAAGATGATATAGGCATTCTTAGTAAGGCTGGTAATTTGAAATGGCTGAGTAAATATAAACATACTTTTGAGACAGACAGCTATTTAAAGTTACAATTGCCAAAACATCTTATTTATGTGAGCGAGATTCAAACAGCTTGATACAATGGTCAGATATGAGAAGTTCCATTTTTTACCATATGGTGGACATATCTGCATTTATGGATCAGTAGAGGTAGAAGACCTGGCTCACATACTACTTGATTGTTGTTTGTATAAGAGAGTGAGAGGCAGGTACCTTGATTCATATATTAAATAAATGACACATTGGGAACCCCATATTAAAACAACATATTTTATGTGCCAAACTCTGAAAACAATATTTAACACAGCACAGTACTTGAATAAAATCGTTTGACTAAGATTGGCATATGTGGGACTCATTGGGGTAGCTTATATGAGTGATACTGAAATATAATTTTATCTTATTTTAGTTGGCTATATATTAAATTATTGCATTGGATATTTTAGATCACTACACTAGTTATGCAAAGATAATGGATTGTCTTTATCACAAAGCACTCCAATAGACTAGAAAACAGGTTTGCATTATGCTTTAAAATACTGTACACCCACTACCGTTTTATAGTTAGTGTATCTAGAAATCATTTGTGCAAAATATGTGCCACACAATTATGTATGGTTTAACATAATTATAGAAAATATAATAATCTATTTACAAAAGAAACAATTTCTCCATTTCCAGTTAGCATTTGCTTTTGTCATTGCAACAGCTTTATATGACAATTAATAAAATTTATCCAATGAGAATATTATAGGACTCTATAACGTATTCTCCATTTTCCTATAGGATATAGAAATAAATGAGATGATGGACAGATTTCTATTTTGCAGCGGGGGGAGGGGCGTCCTTATTTGTTTTCATTTTTATAAAAGCCCCAATTTCCAAATAATCTGTAGCATTCTTTAGTGCACAGCAGAAAATTAATGTTTCCACAAAACCTTATCCTTGAAAAAATTGGAAGGATTATTTAGTGCATAATGTTAGGGCATGAATCTAACATTCACTGCATAAAAAAGTGAAGCTATGACTATGGTTTCTGGCATGTTAGTTTCACTGGGGTATTCTATCCACACAATTTCCATCTCAACAAATGAAAAAGACCCCTAGTATGTTAACATAAATCCAGATAAATATATCACTAAGCGGACCAGCAATCTATAAGAAATTTCTGAAGCTCTATAAGTTGTTTGTGATAGAAAGTGTTAAGCATGATTTGCAAGTCAGTAGGTGTGGTTTCACAGATTCAAGAACACTACAGCATCAACAATGTCAACCTGGCATAAAGATTTTCTCAGGGGATCATAAATCAGCAGACATATATTCATAGGAATTCCAGCAGCTGATTGATTCTAAAATTACAGGCCCCAGCAAATTTTAAATGTGGTAATTTTCTGTTCTGGAAGCAGATGTTATACCCTTGCTTCATCAATACAAGAGGTAAATGTCATCCCATTCCTTCATCAATAACAAGAAAAATGTGTTCATTATAGCTTTCAAGGCTACCATGGATAATTTCACTTTTCTGATGCCAGGAACAATGCAAGAAAGCAAGGAGTTTATTGAATAAATCTCCAGAGCATTTCAGGAACATTAAAGGTAATAATACTATATACGTACATCTTAAAACACATAGTTATTTAAATCTAAAACTAATACATTAGAAACCTTAAAATTTAAGCCTAAAGCCTTTTAACCTATATGAATTAACATTTTAACATGGTTAATAAATAGAATAAAAATGTAATATTCTTATATGCCTTACACCTATTAACAAACTCAAACTCCTGTAATCAGCACAAAACCCATATATCCTAAAATGGAATAAGAAAAAAAAAATCCATTTTTTTAGCTAACCAAGAGAAGAGAATGATTCAACTGAGCACTCTTCTCTGACTTTTCTAAAAAGATTTTTGTTCGTTTTTTTCATCATTTTTCCAAGACACTAAAATCCCACCCTTTAATTCCTCTTTCATAAACATCCATGGCTTTGCTATCTGCAGGTGAGAACCACCTATTATGTGATATATGTACACAAATATATGTACATTTTACACCAAAAATATCACTTGGTTTATTGAATATTTAAAGTAAAAAAGAAATAATACAATTATATAGTTGTGTATGATTTCTATTTAGCACATCTATTCAATAATAATAAATCAACCGAGATAGTGTTAAACACATAAAAATAATAAAATTAATGGTCCAACATTTTTAAATGGCATTGGGTTAGATATGAGCTAAAATTAGAATCAAATTATTAGAATCCAATAGGATAAATTTGCAGTGCCTAGTCTAAATTCAATTGATTACAACATGACTAATCTAATTTGGAAAGGGAGCACAATAATTCAGCTATTAAACATGCTGTGCTTGTCAACTACAAAGTTAATAGCCAGGTTGTGACCAGAATACTGTGGGATGGGGTGAGCTCCCATTACTTGTCCCAGCCTCTGCAAACTTAGCATGAGAACAGTTAAATAGATACTACTTCAGTGGGAAGGTAATGGCGTTCTGTGCATCTTGGCATATACCGGTAGTCATGCTGGCCATATGATGATGGAAGATTTTTCGGACAATACTGGCTCCTTCAGCTAAGAAATGGAGACAAGCATTGCTCCTTAGAGCTTGGTACAATGGATAGGAAAACCTTTACCTTGCATTAATCTAATTTGGATGCAACTCACTGTATGATATGGCAATAGAAAAAAGTTTTACTTTCAGAGAAAAAGAGTATGTTTCCAGTCATGGTAATTTTAGCTTTTGTTACAGGGAGCTGACAATAAATTTAAAATAACTGAATAATTGCATTGAAAGTTAGTATTTTGTTCAAGAGAATGGAATATGTTAATGAAGGATTATGTTACCGTAACAGTGCAATGTTTGAGTAAAACAGGGTTACATTTTGTGTACTATTTTATATATCAAATCCTACAAAATAAATAAGTATAAGCACAATTATTCCTAAATGTGTTGGAAAATGCATAACCTTAATGAAGGTTTTAAAAGTGAGGCTATTTTTCTCTGTTCTCTGAAATTAAAAATATTACCCACAAATTATAAAATATCCATTTACCTAAGTCATATAAATCATATGACATAAACTGTTAAGACTTTTATACAGAAAATTAAGCCATCAATAAATTTTCTTCTGTATCAATCATTTTCTAAAAAATTTTTTAAAACAGTTGTCTGTGAATTAAATGTTACAAATGAAAAGACTGCCCTTGCATGGGGCCACAGATTCCAGTGACTCTCCCTATCTTATCTTTCATAGTGAATCTAAACATAAGAACATGTCCAAAGAAATGGAGTTAAAACCATCCTCTTCCAAGCTCATTCAGGTGTGTGTCCTTGGTTCATAGTTTAACAAATACTCCCCAAGGAGTCGATCAAAGTATTAGTCTACGGACAGACTTGCCATATGTATTTTAATAAAAAGGCACAACAGATGAGTCCAGAAATACTAATTAAAAATAACAAAGAATGTTACATACTAACTCAATGTAGTAAATCCCTACTGACATATAAGAACCAAATCTTCCCTAGCCTTGCACCTGATGTCATAAAACTTTACAGCCATGGAACAAAAATGCAAAGCTAATTAAAATTGCTAATTGCTGCATGTGTAATTTATAGTCTGAGAATATTATAAATTTATGACTAAGAACCTACATCATGTCAAAGAAAAACTCCTCAAATTACTGAGAAGAGATATAAAATCAATCCATTCTTGCCTAGTAAGTGTATTATATAGACATCTTTAAAAAATCTTGCTTTAAGAAAAACGAAATCAAGTTTTATAGTTAGCAGATTTAATATAAAGACAGTTCTTAGAAAATAGTGTTCCTTGAGGCTTTCTATGTTTTAGTTTAAATAATAAATCAAATAAATAATTATTTTGATTCAGAATTCATAGAGTAAAAGGAGGGGAATGGTTATTTCTACTATCCTTGCTTTTTTTTACATCCCATGTTTGCAAATTTATTGATTCATTAATATTAATATTAATATTAATTTAATTCAGTATTGATGTACCTGCTAAAAGCAGAATCATAGGGCATCAGAACAGTTGGCAAATGCCACTTATCACTACCACTGAAGGAGTTTATTGAAATGCATTTGTTGCTGATAATAGATAGAAAACTCTAAATGCAAACAAATGTTTCAAAACAAAGCAACATTAAAAGGCACTGAATGTTGAAATATTCACTTTAAGGTGTTATCTTGACAAAAAATGCTTTTAACTGATTGACTAAATAGTTTTTATTTAATTTGCAACTATTGCTTAGGTGAAAAATTAGTATTTAAACATCACTGTATTTAAACAAGGGATGAGAAAGAATTCAATAAGGAAAATGTAATCTATCTTTTCAGAAAATGCTTGCAGATTGTACAGGGTTAGCTGGATTCATAGAATGTAGTAAGACATAGTAAGCGTTGCTTGGTTTCAATTTTAAAAATATACTGAATAACTTTGGAACCACTTCTTCAAACTGAATTACAGAATTCGACAATATTTAGTGATGGATACCAACTTGAATAGCTTTCAATGGGGAGAGCTGGTTACTACAGAGTAATACTCATATTCTGACTATGGACATCCTATTAGTATTTGATTAGAAGATACATTATACTTTATAGAATTTAACATTATTAATCTCTTTGGGTATTAAATCTAGCAAATGCCTAAGTCCAGTTGATTTTATTTGGTCTCTTCTGACTAAAAGTGCATGAAAAACTTAGCTTTAGGAATATGCTTAGATATTAATATTTAGCTGATAATCTTAAAGTTTTACAGCACAGGTGTCAAACTCATTGCGCCACATGACCTGTTGCGACATATCACGACTTTTTTCACATTGCCAGAGCTGGGGTGGGAGCGGCCTCTACATGATGCAACCACCCTGCAGGCCGGCAGTTTGACATCCCTGTTTTACATAACAGCCTTATAAACTATTTAAAAGTAAAACAATCCTAAAGCTAGTTTTGTCTTTAGGATGGCAACTTTTTCAAACAAAGTTCTTAACTGTTTTATATTCTGAATTAGTACTGAAAAGTTTTTCTTTCAGAAAATACTTCCTTATGACTGCTAGGGAGAAAAACATGTTCAATTAATTTATTTAAGTTTTTTTTAAGTTGCAACAACAATTGCTAATAAATGTGTGTACATTCAGAACATAGGTTTTCTAGCATATTGCCTAGATTTTTGTTAATAAGAATTCGAAGGAAGCAACTCTGATACAAAACCAGAAACAACCTAACTTGCCTCATGTCTGGTAGTCATCAGAACATACAATTCTGATATCCAGAAAACACTGGCTGGTAATAAGATTAGAAGCAGTTTGAGAATGTGCCCATTTTCCCACCCTTCCTTTAACATACAAAGAGAGTGATGTCTGAAGTGACAGGTCACTATTATTTGAATGCAGGATTTCCTTTACTCAGGAAATTGAATGCTGCAACACACAGCAATGTTATCAGAGTCTCTTCTGCAAGAATAATGGCCAGACAATTAGCCTCTTAACAACAAATCAATGACTTCTCATATACTGGGTGGCATTTAGATTTATACTTTATACTTTGGATTTCTCTGGAAGAAGCAAGAGAGACCATGGAAGTTCTCTAGGCTTTCTGAAAATGTGTTCCTTGTGGCAGCAGCAATTTTTGAATGGCTTGCTATATATACCTTTTCAGAAAGCCTCACAAAGCTTCCAAAACGTGGAAATGCTTTAATATTATTTTAGTGAAATTATGCAAGACTTAATGGTCTTAAATCTCTGCTAAATCTCTGCTAAACATGAAAATGCCTATGTGTGTTACAGTGTGTATGGATGAGTGTACCAAAATATTATAAATTAGTCCTACAAGAAGGTGTCCTGCTCATGCTCTTAAAGAATTTTGTCTTCTGTCTGAAATCTTGCAATAATAAAATCACTTGATGTCATTACTGAATATTGTGACTAACAGTGACTCCATGATTTTTTTCCTAATCTTTCCCAGTTTTTTGAAATTCTGAACTTTTGAAAAATGAAATACCATTATGAAAGTTTGCCTTTATCAAATATTGTTATTGCATAAAAAATCCTAAGGTGCATTTTGCTTATTTTCAAATCTAATCAGTTGTTTCAGTAGTTTTTGTTTATTTTTTTGTCAATTGAATACTGTAAACAACAAAACATAATGGAAGGAAAACAGGTAGAATCAACAATCCAAATAGAGATTCCAAGATAAAGAGAAATTGTTCATTATGTGACATATTGAAAAGTTAATTCATGGAAAATTTATATAACTAATACTGTGTTCTGTAATAGGCACAAAACTGTATTGATATAAACAGCTGCTTGCTGGATGCAAAACTTTGATTGAAGTAGTATTTCACATCAACTAGCTTTTTAAATGGATTTTTTTAAAGCTATACTACTAGGTCGTCTTGCATTAATCACTGAATGATTAAAATTATACATTTTTCTGTTATTTTCACCAAAAATGTCTTACTTTTTTGTCATAGAATGCACCGGAACAGATTTCTGGCACCTTTTTTCGACGGATTTTCCAAATTTTAAAAGTAACTTTTGAAAATGTGATGTTTGGTCCACGTGGACTTGAATCACCCTGTCAAGCGTAGCAGGTTCGACAGCAAAATCATTAAAACGGTGCATGCAGGCTGCTTGTGTGTCGAGTCCAATGGATGCATACTTTGTGCTTGTTGTGATGGCGCTGCTCAGCTTGTGGGACTGCTCAGCTTGTGATTGGTCATGCGGTCATGCGCTGAGTGCTTATTGTGGGCAGTGACTGTTATATTTTGTTATACAACTGACATGTGTGGATGTGTGTACAGTGATTGATCATGTGCAAAAGATAAATAATTTCTTTATTTTAAAAAATCGTTGGTGAATTGAAAACCTTTAAAAAATTTTTAGTGTAAAAGTGTGATCCCAAATTTAAAAATGAAAAAAAAAAATACTAATTGCTTCTCAACCACCGGTCCTGTTAAGAACTGAATATATAATTTTTTAAGTAAAAGATTAACAAGATGTGAGTTCCGGCACCTTTTTTCTTACAAAAAAGCACTGCTTCTTACAGAAGCCTCGCATGATGAAGCAGACTCTGAAGAAATAATTTGATTTATGTAAATCAAATAAAATATATTTTAAAATTAACATTTAAGAATAAGTATAAAACAGTTAAAAGAGGCCCTAGAATTGGATAAGAAATACTCAGGGGAATTAATTTAAGGGCCACTTCCTCTTGTAGAATGTCCTGGCTAAGCAGAAGAACAAGAGCAGAAATTATACAATTACAAGCACATACTGGGCCCGATTCTCTCTACAAAGATTCCAATAAATGTACTATTAAGTAAGTACAATGTGCAGAGTAAGCTTTATTCAACAGCTGAATAAATGAAAGAAACATTATAATTCACTGTTACCCTTCATAAATAGCAAATTAATTAAAAAGAATAATAGCGCCTTCAAGATATAGTGATCCTTATGTTCAGAGTAGTACTTTCACTTATAGCTTTAAAGGTGTCACTTGTTCAGGGCTTAGAATGCATAGCAAATGAAATCAAACATAATACAATTTCAAATTTAAATATTTCTTACTGTATATTTAGTATCAGGTATCAAAATCTGTAACTTTGTCTGAATGAATGTTTTCTCATCATGCAAATGGAATTCTTCTTTAGGCATGACACTGAACTCAAGGCTAATATAATGGTCAAACTCAAATTAAAAAAAACTCAAATTCTGCAGCCAGACTTAATTATGTAAATTAAACAGAACTGTATGCATATGCTAATGTTGCATAAATTACTTTGCTTCCAAAGCACAAAGTATTATTATTTAATATGTTCCCCACTGAATAATCACCTGAAAGTATGTTATTAAAATGCAGCACTGGATTTGTTAAAAACTCAGGAAATTTCTTGACATTTGATTTGGCACAGTTTGACTAAGCTATAGATCTTGAAAGTCTACGAGGAATCTCAGTCATCCAGGTCATGGTTGTTCCAGAGATGCTTTTCAAAAGGAAACTTGTCTTTCTTAATTTTTTTTTCTTGACAATGTTTCACTTCTCATCGAAGAAGCGTCTTTAGAACTGGGACATTTCTGTCCAGTTGTCTTTTCAAAAGCACTTTTGGGACCATTTGAAGATACCTCAAAATAGTTGATCAACTAAACATAAAGTTCTTTCCTTTGTGATTTCTGGTCTCTGGAGTTTTCTTTTCAGGCAAAGAAACTCTTCGACTGAATTCATTTATCATCCTATGCTTCTTTGAGGCTGGGCAACTGCTGATTGTTGATATATCTAAAAATTCTTTACTTGTTTTTTTATATATGTGTGTGTGTGTGTGTGTGTGTGTGTGTGTGTGTGTGTGTCAAGTGGTTATTTTTTAGATTGCACCCTGTAAACCCAAATATGGGAGGAAGAAATCATTCTTTCCTTTGCTTGTTTCAGCTCAACCCAGAGCCATCTGCAAGCACAAATATATATATGTTGTTTAAAATTGTTAACAAAGAAATAAGGGATTTCTGAGATAGCTATTTCGAGTTATTTACCTCTCTTCAGTCAGAATTCACCCTTTTTTGGATTCGAACCTGGGCAGTCTGCATGCTAGGCAGAAGCTTTAGCCTCAAGCCACAGGCTCTGTCCCACTTTGTTAGTAGTCAGGGAGTGGATATGTGTGTCAAGTGGTTATTTTTTAGATTGCACCCTGTAAACCCAAATATGGGAGGAAGAAATCATTCTTTCCTTTGCTTGTTTCAGCTCAACCCAGAGCCATCTGCAAGCACAAATATATATATGTTGTTTAAAATTGTTAACAAAGAAATAAGGGATTTCTGAGATAGCTATTTCGAGTTATTTACCTCTCTTCAGTCAGAATTCACCCTTTCTGGGATTCGAACCTGGGCAGTCTGCATGCTAGGCAGAAGCTTTAGCCTCAAGCCACAGGCTCTGTCCCACTTTGTTAGTAGTCAGGGAGTGGATATGTGTGTCAAGTGGTTATTTTTTAGATTGCACCCTGTAAACCCAAATATGGGAGGAAGAAATCATTCTTTCCTTTGCTTGTTTCAGCTCAACCCAGAGCCATCTGCAAGCACAAATATATATATGTTGTTTAAAATTGTTAACAAAGAAATAAGGGATTTCTGAGATAGCTATTTCGAGTTATTTACCTCTCTTCAGTCAGAATTCACCCTTTCTGGGATTCGAACCTGGGCAGTCTGCATGCTAGGCAGAAGCTTTAGCCTCAAGCCACAGGCTCTGTCCCACTTTGTTAGTAGTCAGGGAGTGGATATGTGTGTCAAGTGGTTATTTTTTAGATTGCACCCTGTAAACCCAAATATGGGAGGAAGAAATCATTCTTTCCTTTGCTTGTTTCAGCTCAACCCAGAGCCATCTGCAAGCACAAATATATATATGTTGTTTAAAATTGTTAACAAAGAAATAAGGGATTTCTGAGATAGCTATTTCGAGTTATTTACCTCTCTTCAGTCAGAATTCACCCTTTCTGGGATTCGAACCTGGGCAGTCTGCATGCTAGGCAGAAGCTTTAGCCTCAAGCCACAGGCTCTGTCCCACTTTGTTAGTAGTCAGGGAGTGGATATGTGTGTCAAGTGGTTATTTTTTAGATTGCACCCTGTAAACCCAAATATGGGAGGAAGAAATCATTCTTTCCTTTGCTTGTTTCAGCTTGTTTCCTTTGCTTGTTTACAGGGTGCAATCTAAAAAATAACCACTTGACACACATATCCACTCCCTGACTACTAACAAAGTGGGACAGAGCCTGTGGCTTGAGGCTAAAGCTTCTGCCTAGCATGCAGACTGCCCAGGTTCGAATCCCAGAAAGGGTGAATTCTGACTGAAGAGAGGTAAATAACTCGAAATAGCTATCTCAGAAATCCCTTATTTCTTTGTTAACAATTTTAAACAACATATATATATTTGTGCTTGCAGATGGCTCTGGGTTGAGCTGAAACAAGCAAAGGAAAGAATGATTTCTTCCTCCCATATTTGGGTTTACAGGGTGCAATCTAAAAAATAACCACTTGACACACATATCCACTCCCTGACTACTAACAAAGTGGGACAGAGCCTGTGGCTTGAGGCTAAAGCTTCTGCCTAGCATGCAGACTGCCCAGGTTCGAATCCCAGAAAGGGTGAATTCTGACTGAAGAGAGGTAAATAACTCGAAATAGCTATCTCAGAAATCCCTTATTTCTTTGTTAACAATTTTAAACAATATATATATATATATATTTTAAACAATATATATATATATATATATTGCCTTTATTATTTTTACAAATAACTCAAGGTGGCAAACACATACAATACAGTCAGAGGGTGGCAACAGTCTTAGGCTAACAGTAGGAGAAAGGCTTTCTTTTCCACTTCCTTTAAATTATGAATATATTCATTTGGAAACTCTGTAAAAATGTATTTCTTTCTCCCAAGTTCTAATTGTTAGTTTGACTTGTTTTCATTATTATATTATATTATTATATTATTATTGATTATATTGATTCCAATTTTATTTATGGGGTTTTTTTTGTTTGTTAGTCGTTTCAGTACTTGCTTCAGTAAAAAGGCAATTCACAAATTTCACAGACAGAAGTTAACCACTTTTTCTGTAACAGCCTTTTTCAACCTAGTGCCCTCTAAATGTTATGACTACAATTCTCAAATTTATAATTAATTTAACTGAAGATTTCAGGCATTGTAATCCCAAAACATCCATACAGCACAAGGTTAAAGAAAGATGGCACCAAAAGTTTAAAAGATACAATACAGTAGATCAGCAAAGGGATTATTTTTCACCCAAAGACACACAAATAAATGAAGCAATCCTATGCCCTTAAGTATGATTTCATTTCCTGTGTTTGTATAGTAAAAGCATTATTTATGGACAGTTATTTATTCAGTTTGCCACAAAAAAATTTTGAAACCAGACTGTGGGTTTAAAAAATGGCTGAATATTATGCATGGCCTATGTTTCCAGGATTCTAACAGTTTTGTTTTGGTTTCTGGGGAACATCCTAAATTAATATGTAGCAGAGAAAGATATTTCTCAATTTACGAATATAGTACTCACTTGGGCAGCATATATACTAAATTTACAAATATATATTTAAAAAATGGGAGCAAAAACACGTTACCTAACAATGCAATTATGAGTTTTAACTTTTTTTTATTTATCAGCTATTTTAATAGCTACTTCTTCCATAATCAAGCAAAATAAGGCAACTATTATTTCCCATACAGCGTAAGAAAAAAAATAAAACAAATTCTTCTTCTAATATTTTCTATTAGCTAAGGTCAGCAATTTCAAGTCTTTTTTAAAAAACAAAATTCAATATGCCATAGTACATAAATAATACTGAATACCTAATGAGGTGAAAATTGAAATCTACTAGTTCTTTTTAAGACAATAAATGTTAATAAAAGGGACAAGCTTTCAAGAACCATAGTTCGCTTCATCACATATATGGTGGATGTATGGATAAATCTATATAGAATTTAAATTGGGATATTTGGAGGGAGGGAAAGGGAGAAGAAGATTATGCAGAGGCAGGTTACATATGAGATTATAAATATCTAATCAATTAACAAATGTAATGTGTTAAATCACATTCAATTTGTTGAGACTGTCTGAAAGACTTGAAACTTTTTAATGTAAATGAGCTGAAAATTATTTATATAGTTTTATACAATTTTATGGGTTCCTGCAAGCATCTGGAACCTACCTAAAGGATCAAAAGTTTACCCATAAAGCATCTCACAGCTTGGGACCAATATTCATATATGTTACTTTCCATTAGGTCTATGACATATCAATGACATCCTCTCGGCACTGCCCACTTGCCACAGTCATGTGGCAACAGCTACTTTGATGTGGCCATCTTGACACAGGACAAATCACCACAGGAAACTTGATGCGAGACAACTGAAGTCATTAATGGTCACCAGACAGCTGTCACCATCCCTGCTTGCCCCTCTCTCCACTGGGAGCTATCAGGACAGCATGCTGAAGGAGAAATCCGCAATATCAAAATTATCCTGGATACCACCCTCCCAAGGAAAAAGAAACGGCTGAATGTGGCGTGGGCATGGCGGCAGGTTGGATGTGCCTCTCTCATGCAGGCAGCAATGTTGACACAGCAGTCAGCCATATGGAACAGACATGTTCTGACCTGACCAAGCAGTTGTGCCCATGGAACAGACCCAGAGATGCAGCCCATCATGACACTTGTGGTCGACAGCTCGCTCCCATGAAGGGAGGTGCTGCAGAGAGCACGTACAGTTGTTCCAAGACAAGTTTCCCATGGCAATTTGTCCCATGCTGAAATGGCCACACCAAGGTCCATAGCAACATGGCCATGGCAAGTTGGTGGTGCTGAGATGGCAGTGCCAAGATGTTCCATTCCATTTCTGACATTTCACTATTTCCCAAATATTTTAGATACCTTTCCTTTGAAATGATGCTAATTATGGGCCATGTTATATAAATTATCAAGTGTTGAAATCAAAAGCTTCATTGTATAGATGCGCATCTTTTGCAGCACTGGTCCCAGGTTTATTATTATTTATTTGTTGCACATTGGTATCAAATGATTTCAGAGCATAGCGTAATCCACTTAAGTAAGCAGGCTAAGTGATTCTTAGCATTTTTAAATGTGTTAAGTGTATCTAAGAGTTTATGTGTTATCTTTGCTTTGCTTCCCATCAAAAATTAAAAAGCAATGGTTGTTTGGGAGTTTGCCACTGGATTGCAGAAACTCAATTTTGAGGAGCTTACTCCACTGCACTCTACTCAATTTTTGGGGGTAGGTTTTTTTGTGAATGTATTTTTAATATCATTTTAAAAGCAGCATCAATTTAACGTAAGTTATCACACTGCAAAAACATAACCTGATTAAAAAAAACAATAAATTAGGCAACAATGAGATGGCATGGAACGGGATATTTGAGGGACCTTTTTCTGGTTATACTTCCCTGTTCTACCTGGTTCAGTAGGAAATGCATTTTGTGGGTCCTATTAGCAGGGAGTTTAATCAGGCAAGACCTAGGAGGAAAACCATTTCTGCCATGGTACACCATCCCCTCCCCCAAGGTGAGGCTGGCCCCAACCCTGCTGAACTTATAGAAAGCCCTAACACTATGACAAAATGGAGTCTGCTAGATGACTACAGGACAACTGAATGCAATTTTGCACATTTTGACACCATTCTGTTGTTTTAATTTTCTTTCATTGTGCTTGTATTTTTTAATTTCAATTGGATGTTTTAATGATTTTATGTATTTTGATTGTTTTATTATGTATACCGTTCAGAGTCACTATGTGCAATGGGCAGTTATGCAAATGTAATTAAATAAATAAATGAATAAATAATATGAACAAGCAGCATTACTGGAGAAAGAGAGAAAAAGTAAGTGAAAAAACCACACTAAAAATTGATAAGAGAACTCATGGACTGGTAGAATGCTGTAAACAGAAAGGTCCTTTGCTTTGCAGATAGAAATAGGACTCCACAAATTCCCTTTCTAGAAATCAAGACAATACAATGTACTCCCAAATATGATTAACTCCTAAAATTAAAAAAAATCTTGTCTTGCCATCACTATTACAACATTTGCAGAAAAGAGTTGTTCCAGTGTTGTTCAGTAATGCACGTATGCTGGTCACATACAATTAATCCTAAAAAGACTCTAATAAACCAATTATTTTTCATTATTTTAAATTACCATACAGCCCTACCAACATAGTCAGTTACAAGAAATGATGGGGGGAAATCATTTTAAAAATCTGGAAGAAACATAGTGGTATATAAAATCTAGTACATTAAATATATTAACAAGAAAGACAGGATTGAAGCATCATAGGAAAAATGATCTCTTAACTGAGAGAAGATAGATTTCTTCAATTTAATTTAAATGCCTGAGATAGCAATATTTTGCAGAAACTGTCAGTATGCAAGAACAGAGAGTTCATCACATATTTTAAGAATGTAAAACTTCTTAGAACACCTGAATATCTTGACTGGATTTCCTAAATACCAAAAAAACACCCTACCATATATTGGTAATCAAAAGTTAGTGTAATTACATCACATCTTTAGTTTAAATGCTAAGGAGAATCCCTTTGGTTGTCATGTGAGTTATAAGTAATTTAATTCAGGCTTTTTTTAACTTGGATCCCCTCCATGTCCCTGAGGCTATAATTCTCAAATTCCCAACCAGTATAATCATGTCAACATATCAAGTAGATAGCTGCAACCCTTTAGAAGCATTTACTTTTTGTCTATTAGTCTAAATGGCTCAAGAAAACTATTCCTCATTCTAACACCTTCCCCATCTGATGGGTAAACATCTGGAAGGTGCCAAGTTGGGAAGCCTGATTCAAAGTTCACTTTTGAAGGGGAAGAATCTGAAAAAATGCCAGATGCAAAATGTAAATTATGAGTCCCATTCAAAGATATGAAATAAGTCATCAATTATGGCTATCTCTCTCTCTCTCTCTCTCTTCTCCCCCCTCTCTCTCTTTCTTCCTCTCCCTCTTGCCCTTCCTCCCTCTCCCTCCCTTTATCCCATGTATGTATGTAAACTAAGTTATTTAAACAGCTCTTACTTCTCATAACTATTACAGAATTATACTGAAAATTCAATTTCATTAATTACACTATGAATCATTCCTGGACTGTATCCAGTTACTTTACTATTTGGGAAAAAAATAGAAAAATGTCTTACCTGGTCTGTATTCCCTAGTTCTCTTTTGTTTGCCTGTGGACCACGACAATTTTCTTTTGCAAATTTCTGGACAAGTTCGATGTGCCCAATATCTTCTCGTTCTTGAAGCTTGCACATAACTCCTGCCTTCAGTGTTGATGGAAAAGGAAAAAGATATTTAAATCCACAATCCCAGGACATGACACTCACAAACTTTTAACTTCAACAAAAACTCATCTTCTCCATTTCACCCTCTGAATTGTTCCAATTTTATGCTGAGCAAATAGGTGTTTCTTGCTTAAAAAAAAAAAAGCACCAAACAGTCACACAACTTTCTCCTTCTATGTGATACTTTCTGCTTAACATAGCAGAGGCAATGTTGAACTGAATAAGCTGCTATTATGGATGCAGCTGATATGCAGGCAGTGCGTTTGTTCCCGTCAACTTGTTTCCTGTTACATAAGAGAACCACAGTAAAAGTTACAAATTCATTGGAAAGTTAGCCAAGAACAGCCCTGGAAAAGGATGGAGAGCAAGAGAGTCATTCCTAAAAATAACAGCACAAGCTTTTATTTCACACACTCCACCCTTTCTTTATGTATAACATATAACTATTAAAGTATGTTAGATAAAAAGACAAAAGATATGTATATCATAGGTATATGTATTTGATTTTTGTTGTTTCAGACATGACCGTCTATAAAAATAAATGTTTTGTATGAAGACATTATCAAGTACTACATCTGGGAAAGATAACTAGCAGTATTTTCATACACAAATGTCTCTGTGCAAACAGACACAATTTAAGAATCTAAAATATAAGTACATCTTTTCATATGGTAGCATAGTCATAAAGAACTTGGGCCTGCTACCAGGAAGCTCGAAATTCAAGTTACCCAGTAGACTGCAGAGTTCATTGGGTGATTCTGAACAATTATTCTATCTTAGTCAATCTCACTTCAGAAGGAATGAAGAGAAAACTCCACCTTAAAATTATAAAAAGCAGAATATCAGGGCTTTTTTTTGTCATAGAACGCACAGAACGGAGTTCCGGCACCTTTTTTGGATGGAACCTTGTAGGGTAGGCAAGGCGGGTTGTATGATGTGTGTGAGTTCCGGCACTTTTTTTTTTTTTTTTTTACAAAAAAAGCACTGCAGAATATAAATGCAACAATAAAAAATAAAATTGCTCCAGAGGTTTTGCCCTCTGTAATTTAAATCAGATATGAGAAAGTAGTAAAATATGAGGAAAAATGATATTTAACTGCATTTAATTAAGAAATGCATTTTGTTTCTGTCATAATCCTGTTTACTCTGTGAAGTACTACAGAGTCTGGATAACCAACTCAAAAATAAAGCCTATCCCAAAGTGCATGTGCCACCTTTTTGGAATCAAATGCCACATGTGGATTTAGTAGTAAATCCTAATATGTCAGGATGTTTATGTTAAGTAGGATGAAGAGAGAATTGTTTGGGTCAAAAAATGCAGAATGAATGTATTACAACTTGGTGCCCATCTTGTAATTATAACATCATCCTGTAGTCATGTGATTGACACTTGCAACCTTATCTGACAAATTCCTACAAGCAAAATAAATGGGGAAACCAATGGGAGCTCTCAAGCAGGGACTACATGACATCCTAACTTTGGTAACTGGCAATTATTCACTTAATGACAGCAACCAGAAATGCAGTAATTTCTGTCTCTAAGCATTCCAGTCACATGTCATGCTTTATTATCACATCGTGTAGCAACAAAACTCCAGTCCAAATTACAATTGATTAAGTGAAGGTTACCTGTTTTTCAAAGTGAAAATTTGAATATTTTGATTATAAAGTGAAAAAATGAATATTTTAAACAGATTTTCTGCAAGTTCATTCCCTACAAGATTACGTTTATCCATTATTCCTTTATCCTGCTTTTAATCACTAATTATATCATAATAAAAATTAATAGTATTTGAACAGATTCTGAGGCTGAAGGAGAGGTGGCTCAAAGTCACCTAACTGCATGATCATTAATGTAAGCTTTAATTATATTGAAGAAATTGGATGTGTTATCCCATCTTTATTATTTTTACAACTAACACAAGATGGCAAATGTATCTAATATTCCTTCTTCCTTCTATGTTCCCCATAACAACAACCAGGCTTTCTTTCTGTTAGAACGCCCAGAACGGAGTTCCGGCACCTTTTTTGGATGGAACCTTGTAGGGTAGGCAAGGCAGGTTGTATGACCTGTGTCAGTTCCGGCACCTTTTTTTTTTTTAAGAATAAAAAACATTGGCAACAACTCTGTGAAGCCATTGGGCTGAAGCAGTGTCTGGCCCAAAGTCACCCAGCTGGTTTCATGTCTTAGACAAGACTGATTTCATGTCTAAGTCTGGAGCCTTAACCACTAAACCAAACTGGCTTGAAAAGAAAAAAAATACTACAGTATAGTGATTCTATAGCACACAGCAAAATCTTGTTATCTTAATGACAGTAAAATGATCTCAGAAAATTATCTTAAAAGCAAAATTATCACTACTAAATGAATAAGTCAAAAGTGATATAAAGATAAATAATTGAATCTCTTAAAGAAAACTGAGAAAAAAATGTTGTCATCCCTTTAAGGTTAATATCACTAAAAAGGATTTTCTGTTCTCAGAATTATTCTTGATTTACACTCAGACCTTCAAAACTTCTGTTTACTGCAATAAAAATCACAAAACACTAATCTCAGCTTCCCTTAACCTTGAGATTTGCATTCCATTTATGCACTTGCAGATGCTCCTTTATCAGTTTGTAACTATGTGTATAACAAAAGAAACCCTACATGATAGTAAACCATGCAGTTATTTCTGCATGTTTTTTTAAATAAATCAGAATTGGTTAGTTTGGTGAATCAAGCGTACTATTACATACAATGGTTTAGCATAAGATACAAATGAACAACATTATTATTAATGTAATCTATAAATTCAGCTTCCTCTGTATTGTTCTGTCAGTTAAGACACTTTGAGACATAATGAGAAATTTACAGAAGCAAAAAAATTCTGATTCATACTTGCCAAACCAATAAAATCTACTGCCTTATTGAACAGAATGATTACATATACAATTGATAAATTATTACTTTGTAAACAGTGTTCAATAATAATTTTGTTTATAGAAAAAATACATTCATTAGTGCTACCAAATGGCCAAATATGCAAATTAATATATGGTCTTGTGCTGGCCTTATCTGTTTCATCTCGGTTTAACACACCCAATAATTTCTATAAAGTAAAAAAATGGTATATTAGCTAATATGCATGTTGCCAGTTTTGTGAAATGTTCACAGTAGTTTTCAGACCAATTAAATGTCTGGATTCACTGAAATTGAAATACTTTTGTTTTCTGTAATTCACTTGCATAATCTTATTACCATGCTGCTTATTAGACCAAATGAATACTTAATGAATTCCTTTGTTTTTAAATCTCGAACAACAAAACCTTGAAGTGAGCATTTATATAAACTCAATATGGACAACAAAAAAACCCAACCTAATGGTCTGGACATGACGTACAACCAAATGATAAATACATCAACTGTTCTAAATATTATAAATATAAAGTATTCATTATATATTGAAATGAATAACATGCTATCATTATTTATAGTTTTCCTAATGCAGCTATTCCAATTTTGCCCTTCCTGGATAGATTGGTAGAAGCTCTGGACCAACACAATTGAAAGTCACCAAATGTAAGGAATATGGTAACATTTGGTCAATTAAACAGAAACTTGCAAAAGATCCTATCTATTTTCCCACATGGAACAAACAGAAGAGAGGAATTAAAATTACAAACATGTTTTTATTTATTCATATATTCAATTTATATGGCCACCAAGTTGATCTGCAAATCAGGGTGCATATATATTAAAACCAACTAATTAAAAACATATTTAAACATACTTATCATTAAATAGGAGGACCAAAGAGTTAAACTACCCTCTACTAGTACTGAGAACTTCACAGATAGTACTTACCCAAAGCAGAAACAGTCAACACAGTCCATTATGATGCATCAGGTTTGATCTTATAAAATGTTACTGCAATTACTGTCATCAGCCTTCTTCAAACAACATGAGCCAACTCCCATAATAGTTAGTTAATGTGTCCTAATCCACCCCATCTGTTCATCTCAATTCAACATCAACTTGAAGGCAGCTATCATACATCAAATAATAATTTGTCTCTGGTTTATTGAATTTTAAACAGTCAACAGGGGAAATCATCCATATCCTCAAGGGCTAGGTTGCCAAGTCCTTTAATTCAAAAGCACATCTTAATTAGTGGTGGAATCAGCCTGCTACATAAAAATAAATGTAATAAGGTTTGAAGAAGGATTTTTTTAAAAAAGAAGCACTGCTGGAATTGGCAAATGACAAAAGTCACATCAATTTTTTTCTTCCCAATTTTTTAAAATAATGTTCTTATTAAGCAGATAGGATAAATCCAGAAAAATAGCAGTGATGCAATTTCTTGCATGAATGGACAGGTAGCTAACATCTTGCAATAGAAATGCATTGTCCATTTGTTAGGGACTTATGTTTTTACCTTCTACCCAACATCAGACTATATCTCAATACGAACTATAGCAAAGTTTGTTCCTTGGGCACAAGTTTCTACACAGGACCAAATTTTATATTACTTTTCAGGAATTAAACTATAAACCTTTATCTTTTTACATGTGGTATTAAAGAGTTTAAGCTTTTCCCATTATAACTACAAATTATATTGCCCAAAAATAATATATTAATTCAGTTTTATTCACTTTAATCCAAGAAATCAGAATATGACAATACTACAAATTCATCTACGTAAAAGGATAAATGTAGAAGTGTAATCACACACCTTATTTCCAGGAGGTTAGTCCTTTAAATAGCAGAAAGTGCCAAACAAAATCATGTAGTTTTGTATATTATGTCTAGCAGGACTGTGGGGTAGTACACAAGTATTAGAAATGATATTTATAAAAAGAGGATCCCCCAAACTCTATCATGTATGAGTAATCATTTTCTACCTGTACATCACAGATATCCTTCTGGTTTTTTTGCAGTATTGCTTCTCCACTGCAGATGTCATAACTTTGATTCATTGCTAAAGAAAAAGAAAATAAAAGAGACATAAAAGAGCTTCTAACAGGAACTATAAAAACTAACATTCTATCTACCGTATATACCTGCCAGCAATGTTAAAAGCAACTTTACAATTTTAGCTAGTTATATTTTAGTATGTAACTGTCGTAGTGTAGCAATAACCTCCTGATGTTATTTCTGTTAATTTGTAGAGTTAACAGAAAGTACAAGCAATATTTACTGTATATTTATTATGCTTCTATTTTACTTCCCTTCCAGAGAGACCACTCATATAGATACATATTTAGGTACTAACAAGATATTTCATAGAAATTCATTAATTTTCATTCCAGTAAAATAATGACAAAACACAAAAACGTACATCAGTAAAAAAAAAATAAAAAAATAAGAAAAACAAAATTAAAAAAGTGAGGTATCACTACCAGGTTCATTAGTGGGCAGTACTAACCATCAGGAAAACATCTGGGACAAAATCTGCTGTTCTCAGTTGCCAGTGAAGCCCCCTCCCCCCCCAAGCTATGAGCCTGCCTTATTTTAAATCTCCCTCTTTTTATCTTTACAGGAACTCCTTCAGGAGGTCTTGTCTGCATGTCATTTCCTAGGCATTTCCATCTCAAAGGACCCAGGAAAACAATGTTTGTGCCCTGGTGTTCGTCCTTTGGAATAAATATCATGTTCCCTGAGATTAGATTTGCTCTTGTCCTGTGATCTTTTGCCTTCTTGTCTGGGATTCTGGAACAAACCCGTCTTATGACTGATTTGGATGTACTGAATGTTCTCAGCAGTTATTCTATGCTTATTGATATTGTGGGGTTTTTTTTAAAAAAATGGTTATTTTATCCTGTTTCTGTTAATAATTGTTAGCCACTCAGAGTCATGTGCATATGAGATAGCAAACATAATATTTATTAAATATTTTTTTTAAAAAAAATGACAGCCAAATACTTTATAGCTTCATCCCTCTCTGCAGTAAAAGGCAAACTTCCTGGGTCCTAATTTAACACTAATCATTACAGAGATTGCTGAATACATAAAGACACATACTTTATGTAGTTAGTTAGCAATAAAAATTGCTAACCAGAGCAGAATACTAGCATACTGATATGGTTCACACATTAAATTAAGCTACAAACATTTTTATAAGCTACAATGACTGCATCACCCAATGTTCTATATCAAATTAAACAAACTACTTTATGGCAAAGTAGTTGCCATAGATATTCTAACTCATTCATAAAATTCCCTTCTTATTCACTCTTTCACCATAAATTTTTAAAATGCTAGAAAATTTCTCTAGTTCTCAATACTAATGAAATGTTTTATTAAAAAGTAATGTAAATTCAATCCTTTCAACCAAATTTTTCCATTGTTTTATATGCATATTATAACAACATTTTTATTAAACAGAGCCCCAGAGAAGGAAATATTAAAAGGGCAGAAAAATATATTTCCTCAAAAGAATTTTTTAAAGCAGAAACCAACTCTGCCCCCAAATCTCTCTGCCCCAAGCAGGAGCCATTCCTATACAAATGCAAATGTAAAACCATCAGAAAGTTGGAACCAGAAACTCAAGAAGAGACCTAAAATCTGCATACCCCACCCAAACTCTAGGAGCCATTAGCCCCCTCATCAGGGAAGCAGGATATGATAATATAGGACTAACACATCACCATAAAGAATACCAGAGAGGCACACCTAAACTCAAGTCAGAATACGTGACACAGGAAATAGCCTCAAAGTTCATGCCATAGGAACAGGAAACTATTCCAAATAAAAGGCTAGAGAAGGTATAAAAACCTACTACCCATGTGCTCAGGCCCTTCTCTCCTCTGGTCTTTCCTGCAAGAACCATCTTTCTGGATCTTCAATAAATTGCAACCTTCTTCACAAAGCAGTCGCCATGTTGTTTATTTATCCCCGGCTTGGATGAACCAGGATGAAGACTTTACTTCCAACAATTTGGCACCCCAGAGATAAGACTCCAAGCGAACCTCTCCAATGGACTGAGACTGGTAAGCCCCATCTTGCCGGCAGCAGACCCCTTGTGTCTGTAGATGTGGAGCCAGAGCAGTAAAGGGAGTTTTGGGTTTGAGCTCAAAGGCTGCTTCGGAAAGAAGATGAAGGTGAGTACCTCTAAATTTTAAGTGTAAAGCCCAGGGGAACAAAGGAAATGTGTGAGTGAGAAGACCCTTTTTTCACAGTTGGATTTTGCTCCATCTGGTCTTTCCCAGCCGCAGAAAGGATCTGTTTAATTGCCAGAACCTGGAAAGCATGCGGATTTGGCCAGAGAGTAGGACCTTTTGTTAGGGAAAAGGGAGAGACTGTATGAAAATGGGATGGAATGAGAAAATTGGATTTGGCCAACTAGCTGGTAAGGCCCTGTAAGCAAAGCTCATCTGTAGGAGAGGACCATACTAAAGTGCACAAAGCATACGTCCTCCCAGACTTCTCCTAAATCTGAAAACTGATAGGCGGAGTATAAATGGAGGCCAGGTACCTGTGCCGCAGGTCCTCCTCGGACAATTTATTTTTGAGGTCCGCAAAGTGACGGTAGAGAGTTCCCTAAATTGGAAGGCCTTTACGCCGTGTAGGGAAGCGGAGTCTTCCTGGGCAATTTTGTAGTGCAGAAAAACTGAAGCGGGGTGGCAGGGTTGTTGTCGCTAAGAGTGGCTGGGAAGTGCTGCTGGGAAAAATCTGAACCAGATTGAAACCCACATCGGAAGTGGAACATGGGTAGCTGCAGTTCGAAGGTTGGAATTAGGACACTTATTGGAGATTTGCTCGAGGTGTGGGACGAGAGGCAAGTGCCTGTCCTGGATAGTATGAAAAAAGAAAAAAGTGAGCAAGACAAATTTGTGGAAAATGGGCTTTGCTAGGGCTTTGCTGGGGAACCAATTTGGCTAAATAAAGGTACTTAAAAAGGGAAAATAGTGATTCTCTCTCCCTCTCTCTCTCTCTTTGTGCAACCACGTGGTATGTTTAAAATGTGTGCCTTCCCTAACTTGAGTTATCTGAAATTTATGGTGGGAATGACTAGTGGTGTAAAACTAAGACTTCTGTTTCCTTTTCTGTTTTCCTTGTCTTTGTGTATAGATGTATGTCAAAATCTTCGTTTGTGAGGTAAATGTGACTATTAACTGTTTCAAATCCAGAGAGAAAAGAATTTTAAAATTCTGCTAGAAATTTTGCTTAAAATAAGCCACAAAAAGGAAATACCTGAGTTTCTGGCCAACAAACAGAGTGAAGAAAAATGTGTTTGTTTGTTTTTTCTTTTCCTCTTTCTGTATACTCTTAAGAACAGCCCAAAGTTAGCAGGAGGGAATGGAAGTTCATCTGCTAGAAAGGTTTCACTCTTGCTTTTAATAATATATAATAAAGTTGGAAGGGACCTTGGAGATCATCTAGTCCAACCCCCTGCTCAGGCAGGAAACCCTATACAAACTTTATCAAATGCCTTACTGAAGTCCAAGAAAACTATATCCACTAATTTTGTCACTTGGTCAAAGAATGCAGTAAGATGTGTCTAGCATGATCTGTTTTTGACAAACCCATGTTGGTTTTTAGTAATGACTTTATTTACCTCTAGGTGTTCACTGATTCTTGTTTGATTATCTTTTCCAGAATCTTCCCAGATATTGAGGTCAGGCTGATGGGTCTGTAGTTTCCTGGATCTATTTTTTTTTTTAAGTGGGGAACTACATCAGCTTTTTTTCAGTCCTCTGGTAGTTCCCCAGTGCTCCAGGATCTTTGGAAAATATAGTTCAGTGGTTCTGAGATCACATCTGCCAATTTCTTGAGAACCTTGGGGTGTAATCCATCTGGTCCTTGTGATTTGAACTCATCTAGGCTGGATAGGTGCTTACTTACCATTTTCTTGCCTATCTTATCTTAACTTAAATATATTTTTATGGTAGTTTTTGATAAGTTGGACTGCTTGCTTTTTTGTTATTTTTGACAAGTCTTAGTTCATTTTGAGCCTTAGCCTTACTCATCTCATCTTTGCAGGCTCGGACTATTTGCTAATATTCTGCTTTAGTTATGTGCCCCTCTTTCCACTTTTTATACTTGTCCCTTTTATCTTTCAATTTATCAGAGAGTTCTTTATGCAGCCATGCTGGTTTCTTTTGAGAACTATTATTTTTCTTCTTTGTTGGTATTGTGCTAGATTGGGTTATTTTTAAAAGATTTCCCAAGCTTCTTGTTTCTCCTTGAGGATTCTCATCCATGGAATCCCTCCCAAGCCCTAAGTTTATTGAAATTAATTCTCTTGAAGTCCAAGACTCTAGTTTGACTGTGTTCTATTGTCATGTGCTTCCTACGTACCTTAGTTAGCTGACTAGCAAAAAGTTCATCTATTTCCCCTTTTATATTGACCTAAATGCATTCAAGAGTTTTCATCATTGTTGTGCCCTATTTCTGTAGATATGTAGTTATTTCTTATATAGAGAGCAACTTCTCCTCTTTTATTTGGTCTGTTTCTTTTAAACAATTGAAATCCCTCTAGCTGAGTGTTCCATTTGTGGGTTTTATCCCACCGTGTTTCCATAATAACTATATCATATTTGTGTTGTAAATGGGTTTTATCTATCTATCCTTTTCCTGAAAAATGTGTGTCTAGCTACAAGAGCCTCCTGTAGCTCAAGTCTGCTTGTGTGGGGAAATAATTTTCTTAAGTTACTTTTCTTATCCTATCACTAATTGGTGAAACTACTATGAAGCTTTTCTGAAACATATAAGCATTTCTCAATCTCTAAAACAATGTGGTCTATTTTAGAATAAATGTTAAAGGCAGATTCTCCTGTCCCTGGAAAATTGCATACCTTAAAATATTAGGTTTTTAAAATTATTTGGAGCTTTCAGCATTCTCAAAAGCTACCTAGCAATTTTTTTCTCCTCAAGTTGCAAGTCCTTGTCTTTAACATGTTGCAAATGTTCAAGTTCAGAAGTGAAACATTTCATGTATGTTCTCTTACCAGAATCCAGGTTTTTCTTGTCCTCATCTGTGATTGTCCTCATTTTGTCTGCCTATCTGTTTCTTTGACCACTGCAGTATTAATGCCTTTTCAAACTGCCTGCAAGCTACCCCCCCAAATTCTTTTCTTATCCTTTGTTCTCCATACCTTTTGTCTGTCTCTCCTGGGAAAGTCCACCCAGAAAGGGGGGCAGAATCTTATTCTCATGTCTTTCAGCCCTGCATAAATGATCCCCCAACCTTTGGAAGAAGAGCACAAAGACCCAAATGCTGCCTCCATCCAGTTGAGCCATGGAACTGAGTTTTGAATCCAGCCATCCACTAAAAAGTCACCATGCAACCTGAGTGGAACATCTTCCCAAGTCCTACCATTCCCCCAGATGCCTGTGAAAAACTACAAAGCAGAAACAAGAACTCCTGGTGCCATGTGAAGCCTCAGGGAAAAAATTCGAAAGACTATGGGGGGAGGGTGGAAACTCATTGTAAAGTTTTTCTTTCTTGCCCCATTTGTATTGTAACAAGCCAGTTGAATGTATTTATGGAGAGATGGCATTTGGGAATAGTTGGCACAGCAAGTACTGAACACCTTGGACTTCTATCTGGTGGGAGGGAAAATTTATCCAGAATGTTTGTATAGCTGCACACACGCACACACACGCACACCATTCATAACCACACTGAGTCTCTTCCACCTACCTTCAGTAAAGTTTCCCAGGCTGATTTTTACTCTATTGCACCAAAGCTTTGTAGGAACAATTTCCAGCAAAATTCCAAGGGGGAGGGAACCAGACCCCCTCAGGTAATTTGCAATTCATATGCCATGACTGAGGAAATAACAGGAAACAGATCCCCAAACCTTAGCCCTGAATATCTTGCACTGGTGGACTCAGATTGGGAGTCCTAGAGCTCACTATGTGCACTTTAAGGAAAAATGCAACAGCCTGGCTTGCATGGCTAGCCTCAATTGGAAATTACAAACCTGGATGCACTGAACTAAGAGCTAAGGCAGGAAACAACCTTTGAAAATGGGCAGCCAATGGTAATGTACTGAGAAAACCATGGCTGTGAAGAATTTTGGGAGGAATGTGCAAACCTGACTGGAAGCTAAAAGTAACATCCAACATTTGAAAATGATTGGCACAGAATATTGGATACTATAAATTTATTTTTCACCTAACAAAATTTTTGCCCTGACTTTTAGAACTTTATGGGTTGCAAGCTCCCCTTTTGGGAGCCACTGAAGGGATTTTTTTCTGCTGCCTCCATTAATGTCTTATTTTTTGGCTTAACAGTTTAAAAGCTTGTCTACCAAGTCTCCCTGACGAGATCAATTTTAATGTTGTGCCAGTAAGTGTGACATTCTCACACTTAAGGCACAAAGCGGGGATTGTGGGAAGTCAGAGCCCCAGAGAAGGAAATATTAAAAGGGCAGAAAAATATATTTCCTCAAAAGGATTTTAAAAAGCAGAAGCAAACTCTGCCCCCAAATCTCTCTATCCCAAGCAGGAGCCAGTCCTATACAAATGCAAATGTAAAACCATCAGAAAGTTGGAACCAGAAACTCAAAGAACCAGAAGACAAAGAGATCTAAAATCTGCATACTCCACCCAAACTCTAGGAGCCATTAGCCCCATCACCAGGGAAGCAGGATATGATAATAGGACTAACGCATCACCACAAAGAATACCAGAGAGGCACACCTAAACTCAGGTCAGAATATGTGACACAGGAAATAGCTTCAAAGTTCATGCCACAGGAACAGGAAACTATTCCAAATAAAAGGCTAGAGAAGGTATAAAAACCTACTACCCATGTGCTCAGGCCCTTCTCTTCTCTGGTTTTGCCTGCAAGGATCATCTTTCTGGCTCTTCAATAAATTGCAACCTTCTTCCCAAAGCAGTCGCCATGTTGTTTATTTATCCCCGACTTGGATGAACCAGGATGAAGACTTTATTTCCCACACACTTTTACTTGTTCTTCTGATACAAATTTTAATACAAATTTACATATTTTAGTAACTACATATTCATAATTTGTATATAGTTCTATTTGAAACTCAGCCTTACTATGTTCAAAACCACAAATTATTTTTGTTTACTTTCAGTTAGAAAATTTTTGATATTAATATACAATTGAAACTGGAGATTTTTGAGACAGGTAGATAAAAAAGTTATGGAATTTTGTTTTTATAACTGTAGTAAGATTATTACATACAAAATCCACAAAATAATTGTTACTACACACAGTGAATGGTTGTTAAAGATAATTGAATTTACTGAGATAATCAAATAGACTACTTTGATCAGAAAAAATATGTTAATTGCTAATAAAAACTTTTACAGACTTTTTGAGTGAAACAGTCAAAAATAAATGTACAATTTATAGTTTTCATTATTAGAAGGAATATAGAAAAGAGAATTATGTTGCAACTATAGAGCAAATATAAATTTATAATTATAACTGCTCTAAAGACAATCAGAAGTGGCTTCTTTGCATCTTTTTTCCTTCTTTGCTTTCATATATTCAGTTCCTTGTTTGATTTTGTTTTCATTTTCTTTTTCTTATTATATATTAGCAGTGCTTTTTTTCTAATAAAAAAAATGATGCCAGAATTCACACACATCATAGAACCCACCTTGCCTACACTACAAGGTTCCATCCCAAAAAGGTGCCGGAACTCCGTTCTGGACATTCTATGACAAAAAAGCCCTGTATATTAATTAAATTTTCTTACATTTTTAAATAACAATACATGAGTGCCTATATGTTTTCCTCCCTCTCTCTCTCTGTGAGTGTGTGTGAGACTCTGTCTCTCTCTCCCTCTTTGTGTGTGTGTGTGTGTGTGTGTGTGTATACGCATGGATGTGTGCACACGTGTGTGTATAAAAGGGAAGTAGTACAAAGTGCAGTCCATCAAAATCAGTTAGCTCTAAGAATTATTTTATAAGATTCTGAATATATATAGAAAATAGAGCAGTCATTCAGCTTGAATTCTAAACAAGTCCAACTTCCTTTTCTGCATATACAAGGACACATGAGCAGTGGTGGGATTCAAATATGTGAATAACCAGTTCTCTGTGTGGATGCCGCTTCCGGAAGTCCATTCTGGGCCTGGGCAACAAAAAATTAGCTACTGGTTCTACCGAAGTGGTACGAACCGGCTGAATCCCACCATGAGCACATATGTAAATATTCATGGGAAATGATTAAATATATAGATATCTATCTCCATTGTAAAACTCTTTTTTGGCACTATTGTAATGGTTGCTGAATGAGCGTTCAATAAGTTAGAACTATCTGTACTCCAATCATGTCTCATTTGTATCCTAATATGTCAGAAAATAGGTGAATTTTGGCAATTTTATTTTACTCATTCTTTTACTTCAAAATTGAGAATGTGCTATTTAAACCACACTCCAAATGACTCATATTAATGCAGATAGGAATAAATTGGGAAACCTCTGAGCAGCCAAACCATCTCTTCAGTAGCCCATAAAATGCCTTTAAAATTGTTTCAAAATCTTGAATTTCACAAATGTTTAAAATTTAAATACTTAGAAAATTTTCCTATAGCAATTCTTCTATTATGGCAACAGAAAGAATGTGCTCAGTGCCTTGTTGAAAGCAAAAGAAGGCATTTTTATAATTGGAATGCAAAAACTATAGATAGAGCCATACATTCATTCAATAATGCACAAACAGGGTAACTAAAGAACAAAGAATTCAGTCAATGTTATTACAGCTACACCTTGTTTATACCTATGTTTTTTGCTTTATCCATGCAATAAGGCTCAGCTCCATTAATAAATGAAAGGTAGAATATTAAATAACATCAGGTCGCTGAAGTGTAATTTCAAATGCATTCAAATCCCCATAAGCCTAAGGAATTTAGGATGCTGATTTTTTAATAGCCACTTAAGAGATCACGATGCTATCCCTTGTTTTTATTTCATTATTCATTATGTGGACAGCAAGAAGCATTTTCCTTTAAGATTTTTAACATAAAACAAGTAATGGAGTAAAGGTTTTACTAACAAAATGGATTGCTATTTTTGCTAAGCAAAGTTTATTTGATTTCTTCAATAAGAATAGTCTTCTCTGTCCTTAATGGAAGATTCACTTGATACATAATAATCATGTATTATTTCTTTCAGTTAAAATTAAGATTACTCCATAGTAATTCCATTATTGGTTTTTACTTTTATTGGTTTAGCAGAGAAACATCTTATGCCAAATTGAAATATATGTAAAACAGAATTGAAATTAAACTTACTTCCACAAGATGGTTTACAATGGATTTAAAGAAGAAATCAAGAGTATGCCCTTGTCTATTATCAGAATTGGCTGTAGTATGTTTGAGGGAAAAGTTGAATTATGTAGGCAATCTTTCATGGGTTTATGTGCAGATTCTAGTCCCAAAAGCATTTTTCAATGTGCAGATTTTAAATTTTGTTTCAATATTAGGATTAAAGACCCTGCATAGAATTGTGGATGCTACTGCTAACCAGTTATAAAAGCATAGAGGAACTTTTAGCAGAAAGAGTAACCTGGAACTGAATACAAGAAGAATGTATACTCAAATATAAAAGGAATATTTTAGTGTAATTGGGTACTTTCACTCAAGAACAGGATATATTTCTCTACGTTTCTGTGTTTATCTCAGTATTAAAGTTTAATCCATAGTCTCCCACGATGGCCTTCCCTAACATCACTATCATATAAGCTAGAATGGGAGGGCACAAGGTAGGGAAACACAATTCTGCTATATTATACAAAACAATTCTTAAATTTATTAGTATAGACTTCACAGATAAAATTTTAAACAGACTAATTACTTATGCCCAATATATTCTGCAGTCAAACAGAATGGAACAATATAGCCAAGGAAAGTGTCAACTTCCTTTCTTTAGGTTTTACAGAGTGAACAATTAATATCAATGCTAACTACTTTGTAAAGCTGATACATAAAATGCAAGGCAAATCAATTGTTGGAAATGTTAATTGGAGAAAGCTTCCCCTCACTGACTCACACAGGAAAAGGACTCAAAGTTTTTAAAAAGATAACAGCTTTCCCCAATGTTGCATATTCTGAATGTGTTGGATTACAAAATTCACAGCTAGAATGGAGACTAACTTATACAAAAAGCACCAGGTTGTTTAAACTGAATTTTCCAATTATTCTATAGCTCAAATTATATGTACGCCTGAATAAAAAATATGGGAATATCTCATTTTCCACCAGCCATGTCAAATATGTATGTTAGGCATTATGCTCACTACCAAAGCACCAAACAAAAATTACAATACTAGCAAATTGTATTTATCACATAGTTTCTAAAATACCATTAACAATCCAAGTAGAAAACCACAGAGGAAAAGCTTAACAATGGTTTTGGGATTATGAGATTTATGGATTTGCTTTGAAAATAATTTAAACAATTAAATAAGGAGTAGATAGTTAAATAGAAAAGGGAAATAAGATTACTGAATTGCACCATTCATTGGTTGAATGGTTGTCCTTCATCTTAAGTTTTCATATTTTTAAAATTAATACATGTGTACAAAAATACAGATGATCCCCAACTTAATTCAGCGACTATTCAAAATCACGATGGCACTTACGACCTGCTACAGCAGGGAATTACACCTGCTGCAATGCCCACATATTCATATGAACAAGATTCTGGCCCTTGGCAAGCCGACCACCCTTAAGATTAGCTGTATCGCCCTCCCACTTGCCCCCCATCTCATCCTGCAGAGTGCTTGCTGACCTTGGGCCTACTTCCTGCCCCACTGGGTCCCACACCTTCTCCCCATTACTGTTTTCTTTACTTACCTTTTCCAAAAATCATTTTGGTAAAGAGAGTCAGCCAATCTGCTGTGTGGTCTTCCTATACAGTAGCCACATGGTGCCATTCTGGAAGTGGGCACCATTTGGAGAACAACGCTATTCGCAGATCATGAGAACTGCAGCCATTTCTGAAGCCCACTTATAGGATGGCACCATGCAGCTCCTGGGGCAGATCGGCCAGTTGTCTTTCCCAAAGGAAAAGATAAAGGAGCGAGGTGTGATTGAGGGGAGGAAGCCCAAGGCTGTAGAACCCAGCATAGAAGTAAGTGGAGTACAGGGTGCCTCAAGGGGTGGGGATAGATTCTGAGAAACCCAAAATAGGATGGCAAGATACTGCAGTGGTGGGCCTGTGCCAGACCTCCCAGTACCTCTCCAACCCAAGCAACCTGTGATCCGCTTCATAACTACACTGGAAGAGTAAGAGATTGGATTCATTACATGGGCATCTTGCTTAATGGGTAGGAATAATAATAAATGCTAACTCTGGGGACATTAGTAAAATCTCATCACTTCCAAAATAAAATAACTAGCCAACAAAAAAGCCTTTGAAATTCAAATTTAAAAAATTGTGATGTGGCCTGTTTGATACTCTGTTATAATAAAGAATGTTCATTAAGATCATTTTCTTTACTCAGATTCATTGATCACACCAGAAATAAGCCATGCCTGCAGAATAATATTATAATGCTTTGCTTATTTAGAAAGAATGTATTCCAACCAACATGGATAACTAACTTCCATTTTTGATTCTGATATGGATAAACTAAAATTAATCACATTCATTAAACATGGAAGAAATACTGTTTTATTGCAGTGATGTTTAATATGCATTTTCTCAGAAATGTACCCTGAATGACTTGAAAGATTGGGTTTTTTAAAATCACAATCATAGTAGTAGCATTATTTATTTTTTAATTTTTTAAATATTTAATGATATATTTATTTTTTATCAGGAACATATATTATAAATATATTATAAACAAATATTTTAATAAATTGTGATTTCAATTACAATGGAATTTGCTTGGTTTGAAAAACCTCTTTGTTCTCTTTGGCTAATATTTTCTTAACAAATTCTCTAAAACATAATGAATTCTTACTGAAGCTCCCCCTAACCCAGTGGTGGCGAACCTATGTTACACGTGCCAGAGGTGGCACTAGAGCCTTCTCTGTGGGCACACGTGCTATGCCCCGGAGATGGCAACCGTCCCTCTTCAATCAACCACCCGCTTACTTGCCGAGGTCCCACGTGGCTGGATACAACCCAGCACAGCTGGTTTCCCTCACCCCTATCCCATCCCTCCTGGCCTCGCATGCTCTTCTTTTCCCAGGCACAACCTACTGCATCACCACTTCAGCTGTCGGATGGCCATCCAACTCAGAGGTGGCTTCGCTGAACTGCTGGCAGGCTGCGGAGCCCCAGAATATGCCGGTCGAGGGGCCGGCAGGCTGTGGCTGCTGATGGACACTGTTGGACCCCATGCCCTCGCTGGCCTCTGTGTGGGGGGGCGATGGTGTCAGGCAGCAGCTGCCCTGGCCCCTGCCTCATCTTACCCTGCAACAATGGCACCCTCGCCCTGCCTCGCCTTGCCTCACCCTGCAGGACGAGCCTCCTGCCCACCGCCCCACCTGCAAGAGACCCCCTGAAACTCCCCCAACCCTGCTGACCCCCACAGGCATCCCTCCCCACGAGCAACATCGAGGTAACCATGCCCACCTTGGCCACACCCACTCAGTCTGCCATGACCACAGCCACGCCCACCCAGTGGGCCATGCCCATCCAGCACCCGGCGATAAAGAAGTGGACTTTGGGTTGCAGTTTGGGCACTCAGTCTCTAAAAGGTTCGCCATCACTGCCCTAGCCTGTCACCTTCCAGATGTGTTGGGATATAACTCAAATTAGGCAGCTAAACTGAAAGGGATTTTAGAAATTACCATCAGAGAATATTTCACAGTACTAGCTTGGGAAGCCTGTGTTACAGGGGCTGGAAGGGCATTTTCTCTTGTGCTTTCAAGGGGATACATAAATTTGCTTCTAAACGTAACTGACACAAATAACTCATGCTGCTCGTTCTTTTTAGCTTTCACCTAATTGTGAAATGGGCATTGCTTTTGTCTATCCATTTCAAATTTTTAACAGCTTTTCCTTTGAAAATGTGGTCTATTTCAATGACTTGACATGAGATTAGAAAAAATCCTGTTCTTCATAGAAAAACAAGGTTTCTCCCAACAGCAAATATCCCAGAGTTCCTACTTAGGGCAACTTCTATAAAGTCAGGTAAATATTGGCAATTTTGAAAAATATACTTTGGTTCCTAGATAAGCTGCTTAAACAATGGAAATAAATAGCACCTTCAAACTGAATCATGTATTTCAAATTAAGACAATGTACTAATTTATAAAGTATAAAAATGCAAGCAAACAGAATAAATCAATATACAAGTTGTCCTCGATTTACAACCATTCATCTAGTGGCCATTTGAAATTACCACAGCACTGAAAAAAGCAACTCATGGCCATTTTTCACCACCACCACCCCGACCTTTGGTTACTTGATCAAAATTTCAAATGTTGGCAATATATTTATGACAGTTGTCGTGTCCCATGTGACGACCACCTTTTGTTACTTTCTGACTAAGTCAGGAGTAGGCAACCTTGGCTCTTTTATGACTCGTGGACTTCAGCTCCCAGAATTCCTGAGCCATTATGGCTGGCTCAGGAATTCTAGGAGTTGAAGTCCACGAGTCATAAAAGAGCTAAGGTTGCCTAACTCTGGGCTAAGTCAATGGAGAAGCCAGATTCACGAGAATCTGGCAAGAAAGTTATAAAATATTGGGCTTAATTTTGGTTGTAAGATGAGGACTACCTAAAATATAGCAAGCAAATACATCAAGTAAATATTAAATGGATGAATGAAAAATGAAAAATATCTGACATATTTCATACATTTCAGATATCAAATATCAGTAATATTTCCTGTCATATTCATACCATCAATTCTGTTTTTCTTTCCACGATTATATTCAAAAATGTTGTATATAGTCAAAAACTTGGTATATTCACCTGATTTTCTTGCTTTCATAGCAAGAACAGCTGCCAGTTCTCTCTGCACCTAGCACATCAAGAAAATTGTGTTATAAATATATTGATAGAATACATAAATTTATTTTATTTTACCATTTATGTTGTTTCATGGTTAAATACCAATGGAACTCCCACATTGTTTATCTGCTGCCTATACAGTAGAAGATAGAATATGCTCTTTCCGCTATCCTGAATTTGAGAATAGAATGGAGTTCAGCTTCAAGCCCAATTATATTTATTGAAATGTATGCTCCATTGGATGCAATAGAGCTGAACTATAGTATTAACTAAATAGCATTAGCTTCATGAAACAAGTATTTTAACTTCAATAAAGTTGTGAACAAGCTATAAATCTAAAAAAATAGGGGAAAATATGGGGAAAATATACAGTTTTCATCACATTTGGCACACAGAGTTCCCTCATTTCATCAAATGTCTTCCCAGAAGTCTTCTCATTTCATCAAATGTCTTCTCATCAACAACCTTGATTAAGCCAGGATAAATAGAAGAGAGTCTCCAACAAAAATTTCAAAAATAAGCAACTCAAACTGGCCGAACTTGTGAAGAAATTTAAAAGCCTAAAGATACAGGATTGTAATGTTTTAATATATACCCTTTTAGCAGTTTCCTGACTTCTTAGTATCATCCATTGCCTTATGTACAACGTTTACATATTATTTTAACTAACTGAAATAAACTATTTTGACCAAAAGTACAACCTTTGCAGTTATTTCCTGCTCTTGAACTAACTTGGCATTATTCAACACAGCTGTTCTCATTCAACAGTTCCTCGCCCTTCTATTGTTTGGAGAGAACATGCATTTCCTTTATTTACAGGTTTCAGTCTGACTCATCAAGAAATAAGTACTTAGAAAAAAGGACTTTTAAATGGCAAAAGAAAGAAGTGAAAAGATCAACTTGAAGAACCACATCACTCACACACTATTAGTTATTCATTAAACCTTTATTTTAGTTTATGCAGTTACAATTAATATTTTACATTTAGATTATTATTGGTTAACAGTGTTTAACTTAGCAAATAACTCAGTGCTTTTGGTAAGCTCAGTCTATTGATTCCATATAGGAGAAGACTAAACAAACAAATGCATTTTTTAAAACTTTATTTATTTATCTATCTATCTATCTATCTATCTATCTATCTATCTATCTATCTATCTATCTATCTATCTATCTATTTATTTATTTGGGTTTGTGTGCCGCTCCTCTCCGGGGACTCGGAGCGGCTAACAACATATACATAACAAAGAATACAATATAAAAAACCCAAACAAGATATCTAAAAACCAATAAACACACATTCAACAATCAACCACAATCATCCCCAGGCCTGCCGGCAAAGATGAGTCTTTAGGTTTTTCCGGAAGGCCGGGAAAGTTGGAGAAACACTGACTTCAGGAGGCAGTTGGTTCCAGAGGGCGGGCGCCACAACAGAGAAAGCCCTCCCCCTAGGTTACCTATTCCCTGAAGACTCTGGGCAGCTTCCAATCAAAAATACCACCAAGCAAAAGCCGTCCTCAAAAACAAATAATAAACTCACCCATAAAATAAACTAAATACAGTACCAAAAAATATAGCAAAAGAAAAGTGAACAAAAATACAAGTCCGGCCATTTATATGTTCAAACACAGCATGTACCTTGGATAGAATAATCATGTCTTAACTGCTTTTCTAAACCCTGAAAGAGAAGCAGCTTAAAAGAAGGGAAGGAGAAGAGTAGGGGGCTAGCCCAGTGGTGGGATTCAGCCGGTTCTCACCACTTCGGCAGAACTGGTAGCTATTTTTTTGTTGCTAAGGCCCAGAATGGACTTCCAGAAGAGGCATCCACACAGAAAACCAGTTGTTCACATATCTGAATCCCACCACTAGGCTAGCCATACCCTTTGCAACTTCAAGTAGCTGAGCTTCTCAGTTACAGCAACCAAGGAGTTGTAATGGGCCCATAAGAAGGGAGTTACTGCAATAGGTCAAGCACCTTAGTTGTCCCTTTAACTAATGATTATGGTCTCCTCCAAACTGCTCATCAGAATCTCAGGCCCAAAGCACCTTCTGAAAAATCAATAATTCTTTAAGTATCTGGGACAGACTGATCTAACAGATCCTTGCTCACAGCAGAAGAAGTTGTACATTAAGTTCCATAGCCATTTGTGTGTGAACTATCCATGATAAGGAGCCAAATTCAATGCCCCATCACATATGTAAGTGGCATCAGACTCTTAGTTGTCTGGCCCACTCCAGACTCCCCACCAGGGAAGCTTGGTTAATAATAATGATGATGATGATGATGATGATGATGGAAGGGACCTTGGAGGTCATCGAGTCCAGCCCCCTGCTCAGGCAGGAACCCTACACCATTTCAGACAAATGGCTGCCCAGTCTCTTCTTAAAAACTTCCAGTGTTGGAGCATTCACCGCTTCTGGAGGCAGGCTGTTCCACTGGTTAACTGTTCTAACTGTCAGGAAGTTTCTCCTTAGTTCTAAGTTGCTTCTCTCCTTGATCAGTTTCCATCCGTTGCTTCTCATCCTGCCTTCAGGTGCCTTGGAGAATACCGGTAGCTTGACTCCCTCTTCTTTGTGGCAGCCCCTGAGATATTGGAACACTGCTATCATGTCCCCCCTCGTCCTTCTCTTCGTTAAACTAGACATACCAAATTCCAGCAACCGTTCCTTATATGTTTTAGCCTCCAGTCCCCTAATCATCTTTGTTGCTCTTCTCTGTACTCTTTCTAGAGTCTCAACATCTTTTTTACATCATGGTGACCAAAACTGGATGCAGTATTCCAAGTGTGGCCTTATCAAGGCATTGCCATTGTTAATGTGTCCCAATATCCCCAGTCTGGGAAACAAGATCATCACCTCAACAATTAGGTCAAACAGCCTTGACAGAGTCATACGGATCACAACTACTACCTCTCTACTGTATTTGAGGACCTTAGTTTATGCTAAACCTGAAACCCCAGGAGCAGACTTCCTAGAGATACTGTCCTGTCCTCTAGGTTTTTGTAATATAAAGCAGAGGTAGCCTCCTATCCACAATTAAATGGTGGATGAGAGGTTTTTTTCAATAGCAACAGTAGGTAGGAGAAAAACAGGCAAGTTAGGGGGCAGAATTAAGTATGTCATCAGCTTAGAGTCGTTACATTCTCATAAACAGTCCAAGTCCAATCCTTCCTGAATTCTGTTGACCCTTATCTAGCACCATTTTAGCACTGATCTTTACTTGACTGGATTCTTGTGTATAGGCTTGAACAATTTTTCTGTGTCACTACTTAATGAATGATTCTGATCCTTTGCAGCTAACAAGGCCAGAATCCTGGTTCTTGTGAAGAAGACTAAGAACCTGAGGGAGAGGATTGGTAAAAGCTATCAAACCCTTCTTCTCCAAGGGTAGCCTGCTCCCAGTGTTCCACTATACTTCTTATTGTCAACTATAAACTCATTTCACTCATTTCACAAAAAGCCCATCCTTGGTTGCATCACCCCCTACAACCCAAAAAATCTGCCATCTAGTAACTGAACCAAATCAGTCAAAATATTTCCAGAATTTGAAGCCCCTCAATCAGTCCACTAACCCCACTTCCACCTATTTCCCCCATGCTCTTCTCATTCAAGATTCAAAGTTTTAAATGACATTGGGAATCCTAATATCACCGAGATATAACTATATCTGGACCACTATGTTGTCCTCCAGATTTTGTTGAACTTTAGTTTCAATCTGCTTTTACAATCATAGCAAAATGTGAAGAATTATGGAACTTGAAACCCTGAAGTACCTGATGGACCAATTAACCGGTTTCTGTTTTATAAATTAGTATGCTGTATGGAGAAGCAGTTAAGAAAAATAAGTGCCGGGCAGCATGATCACCTCCTTTTCTCTAACATTCCTTTTCACCCAAATCAACAATAACTATTTTCACAATAACTTAGGCTGATGTGAAAGCAGTTCCCTAATTTTATTCAATGTACTGATTAGTGTAATGCAATGTTTTTCAGACTCAGCAACTTTAAGATGTTTACACTTCAATTCCCAGAATTCTCCAACCAGGATACTGACTGAAACATTTTGGAAGCTGAATCCACATATCTTAAAAGTTGCCAAGCTTATAAAATACTGCTCTATTGGAGCAATCTCTGGTCCATTCTGGACCAAGACTGCACTATCAGTTCTGCAGTATTTAATCTTTCTGCCTAATTCCATCATAAATATCCACAACAGGAATAGGCAATGAGCTGTTCTCCAGATCTTTGAGCCTAGATGTCTCCAGATCTCTGATAAGTGCTCATTATATTGCCTACCTTGCTTCTATCTATTCCAAATATAATGGTTTCTTCTGCATAATTACTAAATAATTTATTCTTTAGTTTTAGAATGCAATGTCAGTTTATGCCCTTACCTTTCATGAAGAAAAGTTCATTCCCAATTGGTTCAATTTTATTTTAAAATATTTATATCCAGGTTTTCCTTCATATTAGGACTAAAATATAAATTTAACAAAGGCAGCATTGAAGTTTTATTTTTTAAAAAATAAAAGAGTGGCAAGATAAGCATTAATGGGCAAAGTTGGCAGGACTATCTCTTTAATTAAAATTACAAAAAAAATGTTTCTCTGATGCATTAAGGGAAAAAGTCTGCAATACTTCAGTTCTATCAACAAGGCATTACTGGCAGATCTAGCAATAAAAATAAACAATTCAGTCTACATGCTAAGCAAAAAAAAGTGTATTTCAAAGCTATCTGAAATCAAAGAAATGGGGCATTGTCTTACCTGAACGCCTTTTCTCAGCATGAGGATGTAGAATCCACCGGTGGGTAATTATAGCCTTCCTGCTCAGCTAGACTAAGTCAGAACTTTAGCCACGCCTCCTTCAGGGAGTGCCTTCTGCTTCCAGTTTTGACGAGGCGAAGCTTCCACAACAAAAGTCTGACACAATGGCTCCAAACAAAAAAACAAACAAAGACACCTGCCTAGACTGGTTAGAGGAGGGTGTGGATTCTACATCCTCATGCTGAGAAAAGGCGTTCAGGGAAGACAACGCCCCTTCTCCAGCATGAGAGGATGTAGAATCCACCGGTGGGACATACCAAAGCCCTACATGTCCCTACGGGTAGGAGTCTAGGCTAGTGTCACCCGAGAAGAAACAACCTGCTGCAGCACTCTCCAGCCAAACGAGGCATCTGCAGCAGCAAACCTGTCAATGTTATAATGCTTGACAAATGAAGAGGGAAAAGACCAGGTCGCCGCCCTACAAATCTCCTCCACGAAGGCCTGAGAGAGCCAGGCCGCCGAAGTGACTGCACTCCGCGTGGAGAGGGCCGTAATGTTAGATGGAACCGGGAGTGATAAAGACACATAAGCCTTAGCCATACAGGCCCGGATCCACCTGTCAATGGTTGAGGAAGAAACCATCCGACCCATGGACGACGGCTAAAAAGAGACAAACAACGCCTCCGATTTACGGAAGGCCAAAGTCCTCATGACGCAATGGAGCAGGACTCTACGAACGTCCAATGTGTGCCATCATCACCCCAGACGATGGGAAGGACGCGGACAAAAGTCGGGAAATACAAGGTCTTGCAACCTGTGGAACCAAGAGTTAACCTTTGGCACAAAGGAGGGATCCAAACGTAGGATGATCTTGTCCGCTGAAAAAGTGCACAAGACCTTGCGAACTGAAAGAGCTGCAAACTCCGAAATTCTCCTAGCCGAAATAATAGCCCGAGAAAGGCCACCTTCAGTGAAAGATAGCGAAACGAACAAGACCCAGGGTTCGAAAAGCGGCAAAAGCAAAGCCTGCAGGACCTTGGGCAGGTCCCAGGATGGAAACGATGGACTACAGGTGGCCTTACCGCGACAGCCCCTTTCAAAAAGGAACATACAGCTGGATGTTGTGATAAAGGGGCAAGGTTATCACAGGAAAGAACCGTTTGTAAAGCCGCCACCTGCCTACGGATGGTGTTGAGCACCAGACCTTTATTCATCCCCTCTAAGAGGTACTCCAGTATGTTAGGGATAGTG
The DNA here is from genome assembly GCA_034064705.1 of Bothrops alternatus. Lineage (NCBI taxonomy): Eukaryota > Metazoa > Chordata > Lepidosauria > Squamata > Viperidae > Bothrops > Bothrops alternatus. Next base: position 2,599,320 of record JARGCV010000021.1, on the reverse strand, counting down.
ACCGAAAGAGGTGCTAGACTGTGCTTACTGCACCAGGTGGAGAAACTCCTCCATGTGGCATCATATATTCGGTTAGTGGAAGAACGTCGTGAAGCCTGGATGACCGAAAAAAAACCCTCTGGTCCCTCCCTGCTTGTTCACGTGGGCCTCAGCTGCTAACTGGCCAGTGGTCACTGTAAGTCTGGATGGTTCCCTGAAGAGTGACCCCTTGGACATGGCGGACGAAGTCCACCATAGGAGAGAGGAGAGGACCTGCTGTGGAAACCTGACCCTTCTTGAAGACGCACTTAGATTCTGCCTTTGGAAGGGAAGAAGGAACCATGGGAGATTTCTAGAGTGAAGTCTGGCCCAAGGAACAATCCCCATGCATGAGGCCATCTTCCCCAGGAGCTGGGATAGCTGCACTAGAGGGACCGAACCTTGACTCTGAATGACTTGCGTGAGCTTTCGGATACTCTCCCGACACTCCTGGGAAGGTAAACCGTGCATGCGTCGGAATCTATGACCGCCCCAAGATGGAGAAGTCTTTTTGTGAGAACGATATGACTTTTGTTGTAATTCACAGAAAAACCGTGATCCTGAAGGGTGCCTAGTGTAACCTGCAAAGCCGTTTGGGCGGACTGGAGGGAGTTGGACTGGATCAAGATATTGTCCAGATCATTGGACGCGCACCGGCAACGTGCGAAGGTGAACCGCCCAGACGGCCAACATCTTTGTAACACTCGAGGGGCCGAGGACAGGCCGAATGGTAGGGCCCTGTACTGGAAGTGTCAGTTTGCGTGTCAGAAGCGGAAAAACCTTTGATGTTCCTGCAGGATTGAATGTGCAGGTATGCCTCAGTTAAATCGAGAGATGAGAGCAAGTCCCCCCTTTTCTGATGCTGGCCAAGATGGATTTGAGAGACTGCATCTTGAACCTTTTGTAGACCGCAAATTGATTTAGCCTTTTTTTAGGTCGAGGATCGCTCGCCAATTCCCCGGAGCCTTGGGCCCGACAAACAGGATGGAGTGAAACCCCTGTTTCTCCTGTCCTGGAGGAACCTATTCTATTGCCCTGATACCTATAAGGTGGTCTATGGCCACTTTTAGCAGCCTTGCTGTGGCTGATTTGTGTGAGACTGGACATTTTATAAAGCAACTTGGGGGAGGAGAGTAAAATTCTATGGCCAGGCCTTGTGTTATGGTATCTGTTACCTAAGTGTCGGTAGTCATTGCCTGCCACACGTCGGTGAACTGCTGCAGATGACCTCCAATGGGACAGGTTCTGGCGTCACTAGGACCGCCTGTACGGATGACCCCCTGCACCCCTGAAGGGTCGCCTCGAATTGGCCCCTACCGTTCGGGCGGTCCTGGTTGCGATCCTACCTGGAAAGAAATGATCGCGGGCCTCTAGACCAATCCCAGGACTGCCCGCCACAAAAGGACGGCCTCCATTCCCAGGAGTCACTGGCGAGACCCCCGCCAGCAAAACTCCTGCTGTGGACTTCTGTCAGATTTCTTTGAAGGATGTGCGAGAATCTTTCGCTTGTCCTTACTCTTGATAATGTAAGGGTCTAGAATGGGCCCAAACAACTTGGAACCCGTATACTTGGATGTGGACAGCCGCCACTTAGACTTTAAGTCTGTCCTCCATCGTTTCAGCCAGAGGAGCCTCCGTGAGGCCACTGTTGCCCCAATTGATCTGGCTGAGTACCTAGTGGTGAATAAGGATGAATCCGCCATGTACTCTGCCGCAGTGAGTAACTTGGTTAGTGTTTGTTGTGTGCGTACCTTCTCAGGTGGGACACTCGATTGGAGCTCCCGAAGCCACATAATTGAGGCCCTGGCGAAAAAGAAGACCGAGGTGGCTGCCCTGATTGATCATGCCGAGGATTGGTGAGCCCGACAAAAATTCAAATTTTTTTGTCCTCTGCCTCCAGGGCCTCAGCCATGTCCCCTGGGATGGCAGAGGTGGAGAAAGGGACATAAGGGGATCGTCTACCAATGGTACCTCCAAGAGGGACGCAAAGGAGGAGGAAACATTGAACAACCAGTTCTCCGTATTGTTGGGAGATGGAACAGTTGCTAGGGACGCCCAATGTGTTTGAACCGTGGAGTGAAAAAAAGCTTGGTACAATGAATATGTTTCTCCTCTGCCACCGGAGTGATAAAAAGAGGATTGGATTCCTCCTCATCATCCGAAGAGTCGGGCTTAGCTATCTTGGCAGAGGCAAGGTTAACCGTAGCACAGGCTTTGAGAAGGAGAGAACGAAAAAATGCGGGATCAAATAAACCTGAGGTCGATGCCTGTTCTGGGGCAGCTTCCTCATCCTCAGATATCGGGATGTCAGTCATCTCCAGGTCCACAGATCCTTCCTCTGCTACCTGCGAAGAAGTCTCTGAGATGCCAGAAGCCTGGGTTGCGGCCCGTCCCGTACAGGGAGGGAGCACAGATGGAGGCAAGGAGCCTTGAGGAGGAGGATGACCCCTGGAGGAAGACATAAACTGATCAAATTCCTGTTGCATAAACGAGTGGTATTGATCAGACCACTGACTACGCTGAACCCTAACACTAGACCCCGCTTCAACATGGGTGGCTGCAAAAACCTGGGTGTTCAGGAGAGGGTGAAATGGAATGAGGGGAACCAACCTGCTCAGTTTCCCCCAGAGGAGACCATAGCCTAGGTCACTGCCCAGATTCCAATTGTGGCTCAAATGGTATAGGAGTGTCCAATGGGGCGGGGGAAACCACTTCAGCCCCACTGGCTCTGAGCCTCTGGGCCTTGGAGAACTCCCTCTCCAGCGCCTGGTGCCTCCTCATGGCCTCTCGCTCGGCGGCCTTCAGCGGCTCCTTCGTAATCAGGCGCTTAGTTTTAGCCTTCTTCTTGCCCCCCCGCTTCCAAATCAGTAGATCTGCATTTTTTCGTTGTAGGGGGGTGGCTGAGCCTTGGTATGCCTGGGACGAAGCACTGTCTGCCATGCTGTCTGGAAGGTCCAGTAAAGGTATCCAAACTGTGGGGGGAGAGCCCAAAGGCGCACATCCTACTGGCAGAGAAGGGAAACCTACCCTAATTCTGCACTGGCGCAATGACACTCACAGTCAGACAATCACTAAATTCGCCACCTAGGCCAAGTGACAAAAGGTCACAACTAGGGACAGCAGGTGGTATCAAATCCCCTATGGACAGAAAGGACTTGTAAATCGCACTAGCTAAAGTTCTATACTCTAATGCAAGCTATAACACCCCCTGTAAACAATTGAGGAGTTTCACACTCTGGAAAATCAATCAAGTCATTCTCTCTCACTCCCCCCGGTAAGGCCTGACTCAGCAGGCACTGCGGCGACAATTTAGGCACAAGACCTTGGCACTAGGCCCTCGGCCAGCCACCGATAATTTTCGGCCACACCCTAAGCAAAAATGGCGGACTCACCTCCCGAAAGAGAGACCGCGCCTCCTAAAATGGCGGCAGCACCAGGTAGAGGCCACTGGTATCCAAAATGGCGGCCTGCCACTCACACGCAGCTACCACAGCCGCAAAGCTCCGAAAGAAAAAATTGTTTTCAAAACGGCCAAGCCGAGAGGGAATCAGTCACGGAGCCCAGAACCCTTCCGGGGCAACAAGTATCGCTTTCCCCCACTTCGCTAAACACTTGCTGGTGGCCACACCCGTAAGGAATCACTAGTTCTGTTTCCAAAATGGCGGTCGCGCCCGATTCCAAAATGGCATCTGCGACTCTCACACGCGGCTACAACGGCCGCAAAACTCTGAAAAAACCTCAAAACTGCCACCACCGAGAGGGGAGCATTCGGGGAGGCCACCATCCTTCCAGGGCAACAAGGATCGCTTTCCCCCACTTTGAGGTACACTTGCTTTTAGTTGTAGCAGCCACGCTGCTATTCGGAAAAAACTTCTCTTCGTCCATCGGATCTAGAGCGTAGAAGAAAGTCCCTGGAGACGCTCCTGTGAGGGAGCGGTTAGCTGGATCTGCTCAGGCGGCGGCTAGGCAAGCAAGGGAAAATTCCCTCAATGCCCCTGCGGCCCAAGCCTCTCAGGCCTGTGAGCCCAAAGGCCTTCACCAAGTGCAGCCAAACCTCAAATAATTTTAAATGAACGAATCAATCAGACCGAAATAGAACCAATGAAAGAAATTTAAATTTAAATTTAAAATGCCAGAACTAACTGCAATACTATACAAATTTCTGACTAGGCCTAACTAGCTAAGGAGCCACCAAATTTTGGTACTGCTGAGCTGTAGACTAAGTCAAAACTGGAAGCAGAAGGCACTCTCTGAAGGAGGCGTGGCTAAAGTTCTGACTTAGTCTAGCTGAGCAGGAAGGCTATAATTACCCACCGGTGGATTCTACATCCTCTCATGCTGGAGAAAATTATAAGTACGTTTAAAAATAAACACTACAATTTCCATCAGCACCAGCATGACTGATCAGCAATCAGGGTAATCCAAAAGAACAGGAAGACATGAGGTCGTGAAAGCAATTTTATTCATGAAAGTTAAGCACATTATCTTATGGTAGGCAGAAGTACACGGTTTCTAATGCTGCCACTGATGAACAGAAAAAAATGATATCTCTTTTAAACTATTTTTTTTTAAATGGCTCATTTTTACAAGATACATAGCTCAGGATATTTCTTTGCTCTTGCTGTTGAGATTTTGCTTATAGATGCCCTTAACTGTTAAATGGAGTTTGCATTAAACAAGCGCTGAATTATTAACCTTGATTTAAACAAACAGTACAGCAGAATTAAACAAACAGTACAGCAGAAATCCTGGCCCATAGTGTCATTTTCAGATGTCTTGGTCTAATGCTTGGTATTAATGTTTATTTTCCCATGGATGATAAAAGTCTGATAGTTAATGTCTGGTCTTCCTGCACACTCTTCTGGAGAAAGCTGAACAAAATGTTCTCAAATGAAGATATTTTATGAATTTAGGATCTTAAAGTCAGAATTGGCAAAGATATTCCAGTTGTAATAGGCTAATGCAGACCAGTCCAGACAAGAAGTTGCATGTGCCCAGTTCCTCTTTAACTGCCTTGAATTCAGTGGGATCTCTGAGAAAAATCTTTCTCATCAATGCCTTAAATACTCTAAAGAAGCTACATGTATTTCACATTCTATTATTTAAAAATATTTCCCAACTTCAGTAATATCTCTTACTGTTCAAAGACATGTCTCTGAAAATGTTTCAAAATTTCTCCCGTTAATAGCTTGCTACTGATAACTTTCTTATTAGAAATAGATCAAAATCAAAATACTCCATGCTTTTTAATACAGCACTCTTGCTTCGCATATTAGCTACACTTACCTTAATTTTGAGTTTCTTTATTTTAATAACTAGCTCTGTTCCACAATTAATATTAATTACTATTGCTCTTGTCTTTTCCACTGCTAATCAATAGTGGAGAATTTACAGTCCAAATACAAAAACAAGAAACATAATGTTTATGTAATTAATTAAAATCATCCCACAATATTTAAGAAAGGCTTACTGCTGCTGTAAGACGAACAAGAATTTCTGCATTGGTTTCAGCTGTTTCTTCTATTCTTCTGTTATCCCTTCTGAAACAAAAAGCAAATAAAAGCTAAGGTGTAAGACTGATCTGAATGCATAGGGAAACAGGGAATTAATTAGACTATTATGACTAAGACATAATGCCTAGGTTTGCCCATGTAATACCTCTGCTGTGCAAACTGCACTGGCTCTCACTTTTCTTTCAGGTACAATTCAAGGTCACAGTTATCATCTTTAAAACCCTACACAGGATCAGGTTATCTGCCAGAACGCTTCTTCCTAAGGACATCCATTCTACCAGATCAGATAATCTCTTTCCTTAAACATTAACATGTTATGGACTCTAGGAAGTGTGCCTTTTTCACAGCAGCCTCTGCCCTATGTAATACACTTTCTTTTGAAGTTTGGCAGGCCTTTACCCTCCTAGCCTTCCAGAAAGCTCTAAAGACCTGGCTTTTCCCATAAGTGCTGATATGAGGTGTGGTTGATGAGATGATTTATGAGGAACTGTATGTTGAAAGTTAACTTTAGTACCTTTAGTTTTTTAATGTTTATGGTTTTAATATATTTGTATATTATATTATTTTGTTATTAGTGTTTAATTGCTGATTGGGAACTGCCCAGAGCTTGGTATAAGATAGGTGGCTATATAAATCTTTTAACTAAATAATATAAATGATTAAAATGTTCCTAACATTACTACAACCAAATGCCTTTATTTTTTTATCAAATATGCTTATATTAAGAAAATATAATATTCTAGATTTGTTATTAAGTTTCCTGGAATGGCATAACTGAACAGCAACTTTAAGAAGGCACCCCAAGGAACTAAACTCTTCAGTTTAATAACAAGGAAGAAGAATTAAAGTTATGAACCTCAATTATTAGGTTCTTGTGACCAACAGATGGAATCAAGAAAGCCATTGACTTTGCCTCCAGTGGGTACATGATATAAAGTACAAGAAACAAAACAGATCACTGAATCTGATGTTTTAATTTCAGTTTCTCCTATCAGTAAGTTTTTTTTAATGATTTTTTCCCCCAATCTCATGTTCTCCTGTCCTCTCTCTTTTGCCATTATCCACTGATTATTTTAATGGTCCTGCTTTTTAATTTGTCACTATTTCAAAGTTGAATAATGTGATAAAGCTCACATATTGTCCTAACTCATAGATTCTTCAATCAAAATGATTAAATAACCACAATAATACAGATTTATATTATGGTGATGATAGTTGAGGTCTCAAATCAAATTAAGCCAAAACTAAATAGCCCTGATTATGACATTAGTGCTATCTGTATACCTGATGTCATCTTGGGTTTGATGTCTTTTGCCTATCACTTAATGCAGGGGTGTCAAACTGCCGGCCCATGGGCTGGTTTCATCATACTGAAGCCGCGCCCACCCCGTTGCCTGCATTATGTTATGTTGCGCGATGTCACATGACGTCACGAGTTTGACATGTCTGACTTAATGCAAAACTAACTCCTAATTGAGACAGAGATAATAACCTTTTAGTTTAACTAAAATTGTTTAAAAATGAGGAAAAATACAACATGCATGCTTTTTAGATACTGTGATATACTTGATTAAAAAGACACATAAGTAGCAGCGGGCTTTATAAAATGTAGAAAATAGAAAGTAAAACAATAGGTTTATTTCTATTCAAAAGCAGTATAATGTTCATATATAATGTTAAGTGTTTTAATACTTTGATTAATATAATGATTTAGGTTTATTTTTATATAGTCATTTTTACAATGGTAATTATGTTGGTACTTATAAGTAATATTTTACACTGATTTAGGTTTTTTTTAAAAAAATTAATTGCAATATTTTGAAATTTTATTAAAATGTTTGAAAAGTAAGATAAATCATAATAAACAGACTCATAACATGCTGTGAAACCAAAGCATTTAATGTATATATGAAGCAAGTCAGTCAGTAAATAACAGAAATATACTTACAGGTTACACATATTAATTCTTGGAGAAGTAACAGGCACCATCTTCAATAGAAATTTCACACCATTTTTCCATCTTTTTTCTCCTTCATATTCACAGAACAGGTATGTGCATTCATCAGATGAGAACTGGTAGAAAACATACCTATCTAGAAAATATATCTGCTTACCCACTGTTTAAAGAAAAGAAAATATATATATTATATATTTTTAAAAGAAATGGCTCTTACCTAATTGTCACAAGCCAAATACATACATGCAACTTTAGTCTATAATTCATCAAGTAAAAACATCTGGCAATCTGTGTATAAACGTGAAAAATAGAGTTAGGGGAATATTCCTATGGCCAAACCTCCTCCCCAAGAATTCCAATGCTATAGACTAGATAGAAGGTTAGAAAACAAAGATTCTGAAAATGGCATAGAACAAAGGGAAACACTACTTCCATACTACTGCAAGACAAATAACATGAGTGTGTTTACATCATGTTTCTCAACCTTAACAACCTCTAGCATGCTGGCTGTAGAATTCTGGCTGTTGAAGATTTTAAAATGGCTAAGGTTCAGAAACACTGGCCAATTTGAAAAAAGATGGTAAAGACCAATACATATATGGCAACCAATGTGATAATTTTATTAATTTTATTGTTATAATCTCATTTTATTGTTTGTAAGCCGCCCTGGGTCTTAGGAGAAGGGCGGCATATAAGTTAAATTAATAAATAATAAATAAATAAATTTGACTACTTATCACAGAATCAATGAGTTATGCTTCCTTAACAAAACATTTCATTTTCTGACAAATTTTTTCATGAGTGCATGTTGGTCTAATGATAAACTACCTATAAAGGCTGGTTCTGTTCATTACAAGATGCTAGTTAGGAATAACATTATTAAAAAGCACCCTGTTCAACAAACAAAGCCATGCTAACTACACAAATTATTCTCACAGCACACACTGAAATGAAATGGTTCCATTTTATATTGCAGAACTTCTTCACAGAGAGGAAAAATAAACTGCATGCATATGTAGACATGCATATTCTGAGCACACAGCTGGAAAAAATATGGTTGTAACATGCTATTACTGAAAAGTGGCTCTACTTTAGCATGGTTTGAATGAAATAAGAAACTCATACAACAAATATGCTGATGGATGAATTTGCATTAATTATACTTCTATTCAAGCCCTACGTTGCAAAAAACTTATCACTTAAGATATCTTAAGTGTTTTTCAAGAGTCATTCAGTAAAGATTCAAAGCCTTACAGAGTACAGTAAGCACAATACTCCATAAAAAACAATGAAACATTACATTAAGCAAGTTGTACTGAGCTATCTGAAGAAAAGATAAACATCATAGCAAGAATCAATGTAAAAAGATCTAGCAGAGAGATGAAGAAAAGGTTCAGTCATAAATAAAGAAGGGGGATGGAGAGGCCAGACATATCAATGACGTATATGTGGACGGATCCATGATAAATGTGGTAAAACATGAAAAAAGGTGAACACAGATATATATCAAAGCAATATATTTATTAATGTATGTGTGGACATGCATGCCACCTTTTAATACAATAATTTAAAAATGACTGAAAAGGAAGAAGAAATAAATAGAAAAAGGAATGCATATTCAATCAAAAAATATTCAATCAAAAAATCTAGATAGCAGATTCACTGTATGCTTATGGTATTTGAAAATACCATAAGCATACAGTGAATCTGCTATCTAGATTTTAAAAATTTAATGGAAATAATGTCCAGAAAAAAATGATAAAAATAACCAAGTGATGTGTATTACGAAAACTGATATGTACTTTCATGGGCATAAATATATAGCAAATATATCATTGTAATTATTCAGAATATGAAAGATACAAATGCATGATAAAGGGAGATTATTTTCAAAATAATACTCTTTTTTTCTAATTTATTTTCTATATATTGTAAATTTAATGCTCCAATAAAAGATGAAAACAAGAGAAATTAAATGTTTTACACAAGAGGTTGGACTTGCTACTCACCTGTAAACACAATTCCCATATTTAGTAGTAGCTGCCAGACACCAGCTGCTGTAGATCTGCTCCTAATGAAAGTGCAGCATTTCAAAAGCCAATCTACCAGTTCAGATCCAATGCAGCTTTGCCTAACAAAATAAAGATCAAAGTTGTAATCCTGAGGCATTTACAAGAAAATATGTTCGGTGCTCATGTCAGGCTTACTTTTGAATAAACATATATTGTACTTTGATTCATACTATGATAAAATACACTTACCTAAACTGAAATGCAGCATATATTTAAGGTTAAATCCTGGTGACACAAATGATGAACATGCTACTATGCAAATAATCTTGTATATCTAACTTTGCAGTTCAGTGTAACTGTGTTCACTCCAAAGACTGGTTACATTACAACAGGTGCCATGAAGTTTACATATTCCGAAGTAGCTATCAAAACAGCTATTTAAACCACTGTGTGCCTGCCATGAGTCACTTTCACTGGAATAGCTGGTGAATTAAAATCTGTCTAGAAAATACTGAGAGCCTTGATGTGCTGAATTTTCTAGGAGCAAATCCCATTCTAAACTTTTTGCACAGACCTAATAGTTACAGCACTCCAGCTGTACCTATTGTTCTCCTTACAAAGACCCAAAAAGAGATGGCTTTGAGATTAATTTAGTTCATATATGAACACCATAAATCCTTTAGCCTCGATTTTTCCTTTTACTTTGTTTTTCATAATCTATATAACCATATAAGAGCCCAGTACTTTCTCAGAGCTGGATAGTTGAAAGTGCCAAAAGAAAAATATGTCTAATCTGGGGGTTTTCAAACTGTAGATCATGACTCAAAGCTTGAAGCAAAGTCAGACATAGCTTCAGCTCTGCCTTCAGACATCTCATGGACCATTCCCTACTTTCTACATTGTCCAGAATGTCTATTAGCCCAAATCCACAAGGTTCATCAGATGTTGTGTGCTATGAACTTGGAATCACCAAATAAGATTCCATAAAAACGTCAAGGCCCTTCTGGCTCTTTCTCATTGCCTTTTGTGTCTGCAGTTATAGGGGGATGTGAAGAAAACAAAATTTCCACATGATCCAGGCAGCAAATCTGTTTGGCAACAGAATTGAAAATACTTGTCCCAAACAGGAACACCTGCTGCAATAAATTAGAAGAGGGATAGTACTTCCTACGTTAGCCCAGTGGTGTACAATTTACTCTGAGTGATTGGTTTCCTTGATTTAGCACTCAAATAAAAGATGAAATGAGTTTACTTAGTGCAAATAAGCTTTTGCTGACTGTTCACCTATTTATTTGATCAACTAAACTGGTTTGTTCTGTTTTCTATGTATATACACTACACATACATACTAGACACTAACTCACAAACACTAGGCTGTACTAAGGAAAGAAAAATCCATATAAAAATCACTAAATAGTAGCAAGATATCAGGCTTATGTATCTCTTTCTAGTGATTGCCCACACTTTTATTGCCAGATCTAATTTACTTCAGCTATTTAGCAACATGCAGTCTCAGTAATCAGGCAGATATGTTAAGAAGAAACCTGGTAGTGTTTACTGTTGTCACAGAAACCCTGGTTGGCGTCAATCCCAGTTTGTTTGTTTTTTTCCTGCTGCATTTTACTTTGAGCATTTAATAAGGCCCTTAGTTAGCTGTGAAACCACTCAAGTTTTGGGGGGAGGCCAGCAGCATCTGAGTGATCCTTCTTCCTTTGAAACTATTCCTAATTTCTTCGAAAAGAGTAATACCAAAAATATCCTTAAAAGAGCAACTAAAACAGCATTTGGGGATAATTATTTGAGCCACAACAGTTGTGGAATTATTTGAACCACTGTAACAGTCAGAACTTGTTCTTATTCCGCCTGGACAAGACAACAGCTGGAAAGTTCTGACAAGAGTCTGCTTTTGCCTGTGCAAGCCTCGTGGCTTTCACACTCACTTTTGAATTACCACCAAAATTAGTTCCTGCATCCCCCGATAGCTTGTCTGTCTAACCTAAGACTTAAAGGAGTTTTGGCAAGGCTCCAACTTTGGGTGCATAAGCAGCATATGAAATACAAAACTGGAACATTGCCAGAATTTGTTCTCACGAGCCAGCAAAAAAAAATCAGAATTTTCTACAGTTGCTGGAATAAAGTGCTAACAGTGATCCAATAAAAATGTATAGTCAAAATGAGACTGACCCTTTCAAAAATTATACAAAAGTGATCAAGTTTATCATTCTCATTGAAAATATGTTTCTAAATCTATTGAAGTATTGTTTCCAATAGATTATTTTATAACATTAAAAGGCTCTATTACTACTTTAACATACAGATTAACATTAAATTATTAAAAATATATATTTTGTCTATTTTTGATTGAAATCTTTATTTTTATTGGGAAGGAGAAAAGAAAAATGGTACTTGTGTTCTACTTGCGTTTCCCATAGTAAATGATTTTCTACATTAAAAATAGCTTAAATATGTTTTAATCAATTAAAAATGGCTTACGTATTTTAATTAGTTTAATTAATTAAACCAAATGGAGATGGATAGGTTCTTTCTTAAACTAATATGACTTCATAACTAAAAATTTCTTTGAAAATTAAATTAACAGAATAACAGAATTGGAAGCGACCCTAGAGGTCTTCTAGTCCAACCCCTCCTTGAGCAGGAAGTTGCAGCCTAGCGATACAGAAAAGACTAATTCTTTGCTTCCAAAGATATTACATTATATGCGCACTTAGTACACTTAAACAAAGATATTACATTATATGATGCGCACTTAGTACACTTAAACAACACATTAAAGATCTGGAAATCCAGCATGATAGGGCTGCTTTTCCCAAAAATATTTATTTCAGCCAGCTCCCTTTTTAAAGCAGTGACATATTTATATCAAATAACAGTCCCCAAAATCCAAACTACAGCAATTTTAGCATACAGCACATTTCCCACAGCAGTTTTGGTGGATTTGGACATTGAAACTGTAGCTCATGTCCTCCTATATTGCATCTTCTATAACAGACATGTCAAACTCGTGATGTCATATGACGTCGCACAACGTATCGGGAGAGTTTTGCCATTGCCGGCAATGGGGTGGGCGCGGCTTCCGCATGACGCGTCCGGCCTGCGGGCTGGCAGTTTGACACCTCTGTTCTATAAGAACTCACGGGCTCAATTTGTAACTCCTTACCTAATAAAATATCTGGGAAATATCAATCTTTTTTATGTGCAACTACTATTATCAGATGAGTATGAAGTAATTTCTCTGAATGTGGCCAAATTCTGTTATGCTCTATGTAAAATTAGGCAAATTTTAACTGCCTACTGTTAATCCACCACAAATTGCAATATATTATTTTGTCTTGTGTTTTTATTTTTTACTATTATTATTGTTTTTAATGCTGGTCAGTGACCATAATAAAAATTGATTCACTGATTTTGAATTGTGCTAGAAAAAATTGCTGAAGACATCTTGGACTGCAAAAAATAGATGATGATGTAAAACCAGATTGCTTACTAGAACACAAATAATGACGTTAAAGCTTAAATACAGATAATGTGCACTCATAAAGTAGAAAACCGAATCTTTGGAAAAGATCCCAATTCTTGGTGGGGGGAAATCAAAGCAATCAAAGATCGTTTTCTTGTTTCACGACAAACAATTCATCTGTCACTGTCATAATTTATCAGCATAATCAAGTTTATAACTTAGAAATAATATTCTGACTGTATTTGTGTATCATGCCAATCCAAGGTTTGTGTAACTATGATTTAATAAACCAAAAATCAACTAGCACTTTAACTTAAGCACAGATTATGGTTACAAATCATAATGCCAGGGTTTGATGAACTTATTTGTAAGTGGCTGGATGTGCAATCTGTGCAGAACAATGCTATAAACTAGGTCAGAAAGTAATTAACACAATCACATAACTAAGAATCTTCAGAAACTGATGAGCACACAAAACACACAAACAACAAAATTACAAATAAAAACAGTTTATTCAGTGCCTTAGATCACAAAGTTATTTCCACGTAGGCTGCTGGTGACCATCACTGCATTTACATAGCATCACAAGATTGCTTTGGATTAAGAAGTTAACAGCGTAGAACTTCAAACTCAGCCCTTTTATGACTCATGGAGCTAGCTGAGGAATTCTGGGAGTTGAAGTCCATGAGTCATAAAAGGGCCGAGTTTGAAGACCCCTGGCTTAGAAAGAGATCGATGCCAAGCCAGAAATACATGGGCACCGATTCAGATCCAATGCAAGTGAATGACAAAGCAGGTGGAAGTTAAAATAAGATTTTTTTTTTTAGTTAAAATAAGAAATGCACTGTTACCTGCAAAAGCCCATCAGAGACATTCTATCTTTTATCAGAGCGGAAGCTTGTAACCGAAAAACGTTTCTGAGTGCTCTTCCAGCACACAAGGCATCCTCTCCATAAATCTAAAGGAAGATAAATTGGACAGACAACAATTTTTGCAATTTAGACAGTTATATGGAGCTTTACAACTATATAAAACTAGTACAGCACAATTTCATTAATCTTTTAAAGCAGTGGTTCTCAACCTTTTTCAGGTTGAGACCCCACTTGTGCCGCCCATGCGCGGCGCGACCCCGGCGCGCATACGCATGATGGGCCGATCCGTGCATGTGCGGCACGCGTGGCGCAAAAAATGGCAGACCACGACGGGCCGATCTGCACATGCGCGGTGCGCGTGCAACGGGCCAATCTGTGCATGCGCGGTGTGCGCGCGATGGCCCGAACCGCTCATGCGTGGTGCGCGCACGATGAAAAAAACCCACAAAATGGTGGACTGCGACGGGCCGAACCGCACATGCGCGGCGCGACGGGAAAAGGCGGACCGCGGTGTCTGGCAACCCCCGCGAAACGGTCGTTCGACCCCAAATGGGGTCGCGACCCATAGGTTGAGAACCGCTGTTTTAAAGTATGGTTTTAGTTATCAATAAAAATTATATATTAAAATTACACTCCACATGGCAATTATGGGCTCAAAAATAAAGAGCTGTTAATACTGCTGCATTTAAATATAAAATAGCTCAAAACAATGAAGAAATGTGACTAGAGCAGGGGTAGGCTCAGGAATTCTGGGAGTTGACGTCCACGAGTCATAAAAGAGCCAAGATTGCCTACCCCTGGACTAGAGTTTCTATAATAATACAAATAGAAAAACAACAGTAACAATACCTTATTAGGAGGGTTTTCCTCATATGGATTTGAAATTCTCCTAGATATAATCTGTAAATAAAAATAAAAAGTATAACAATAAGGAATAATTTAAGGCAACTCAGATAAATAAAAACATTTCTTACAAATCACTTGACACTCTCTGATTCGTTTCCATCCATTGCTTCTTCTCCTGCTTTCAGGTGTTTTGGGGAATAGCCTGACTTCCTCTTCTTTGTGGCAGCCCCTGACATATTGGAAGTGCCTAAATTGCAATCATATGGCTGCAGGGAGGCTGCAAAAGCTTCAACATCAAGGACTGGTCATAAGCCCCCCCTCATTTAATGATATTGTAACTTTGAATAATCACTGTAAGTGTAGTCATAAACTAAGGACTACCTGTAATTTGGTTCCCTGCGTGTATTTAGAATAAAGGAACAGGAAAGGGGGAAAACAAGAGACCCGTTTAAAGTAAGTCATAGAGAAGAGTTTGTTCTTGTACATTTCAGTTTGTGTGGATGACTAGAACCTTCTGAAAGACTGATGTCAAATGCCTCAAAACTTGTTTTCAAAAGAAAAAAAAAAACAGTTCCCAAATAAACTGAATGAGGAAGGTGATGTCATTCAAGTGAAAATGTGCCATGTAGTATGAGATGAATACCAAGATGATTTTGGCAAAGTCCTATGATGTTATAAATATCATCTCTGTGACTGTCTGTGTCTGATTATAAAGAGGAACCTCATGGTTTTGAGCCACATTCTATTTATACAATGTAAAGTTAATGTGAAAACAATATAAAAGCCAGCTAGATGACTTTGGGCCACTCTCTTTCAGCCCAACCCACTTAACAGGGGTTGTTATTGTGGGGAAAATAGGAAGAGAAACAAGTATTAAGAATGTCCACAACTTTGAGTTACTTTTGAATTACTAATAAGGGCAGGATAAAAAAAATCTAATAAATAAAAAAATATATAAATAAAATCCAGATATAGGTATTCTCACTTAATAACTCCTTGTTTAGCAACAGTTTCTGAAAAAGTAATATAATCAGTGCTTGCATTTCCAACCCCTGCAGTGATGTGATCAAGATTCAGGCGCTTCACAGCCACTTGGCATTTACGACTGTGACACTGCTCTCCACTGTCACATGATTGCCACTTGCAGGCTTCACGGCTGGTTTCAAACAGTCAATGGAGAAGTTGGCAATAAATTTGCAAGTCCCTATCATATGACATCTCACTTAATGACTGCATTACTTAGTAAAGGTTCCAGTTGTAGTTGTTAAGGGAAGACTACCCATAAACAATATTTTTTATTCAATATTGCTTTCCTGATCCAAGCCAGTACAGACCAGATACTATTAGATGCTTTTTACAAAAGTGAGAATAACTTCTTAGATATAATCAATGACCTATTTCCCCATTGATTTCAGTGTGCTAAGGCAATATTATCTTAACCGCAGTATTACCTAAACCAGGGGTCCTCAATCTTGGCAACTTTAAGACTTTGCTGGTTGAGGAATTCTGGGAGTTGAAGTCCACAAGTTGCCAAGGTTGGGGACCCCTGACCTAAACCATAAAAGCTGGGTTCATGCATAGTATTAAACCATGTTCAAACCAATATATACTTAGCTATATATGAAGCTAGCTATTGTTCCTATAGTAACCAATTAGTATTTCTGGGAAGACCATAAGCTGGAATTTTTTTTATTTTATCAAACTGATATGAAAACACTAGCCTTCACTGTATCACTTCCAACAACCAGTCTCAATTGCTTATTCTCTTTGAACATACAAATTGTACAGCGACTACCAGAAAATCTTTCATAGATCTGTCTAAAGAACAGTTATCCTCTTTAATGTACTCTATCACGCCTATCCCAGCACTCATAGTGAGTTAACTTGGCTACTTTAACTGGATACTTATTTGATTAGGATAGTCTCCTGGGGATCATACTTACTATTAAGACATAAACCATATTTGGCAACTAGTGGCCGGATTTACACACTATGCTAGGGTGTAACCAAGCCAATTTTTATTTAACGTAATATATAAATATGATTAATTTATGTATCACTAAGGAAGTATGCCTGCAGCTCTGCACTAGAACTCCTTTATGCCAAAGAATTCAATCATTTGACCAATCTCCATGCTATGTTACAACCACTTTGATTTAGATTGTCCAAATATCAAATATGGTATTTCCCTTAACTTCCCAATGAAGGTTCTGGTGAGACTGGTACAAAAGCAGAGGGACTATTTATGAAAATATCTCTGCAGAAGACCATGAGTAAATTCCAGGGGAAATATCGATTTCTGAGCATTTTAAAGTATTTTTAGACATAGTTTATAGCTCTTAGACTTTTAAAATGCCAAGTATGTTGAGATAATAACTTAGATAATACCGATCCGAGCTTCTGAGGGAATGGCTACATGGAAATGTAATATAATCAGTGAGTCAAAAGTCTCCCAGGAAGAAGGAAAAAGTGGCAGCATGTGATAATTGATCTTGTAGTAAATCCCATAGACAATAGTCACCGCCAGAAAGAGAATACAAAAAGCAAAAGAAGGAAAAATCAATCAATTTGTACTTTTTTGGTTCTTATGACACCAACAATTATGAATATGAATGAAAGCAGCACAGGTATTAAATGTTAAGCCCCAACTCGTCAAATATGGTGTACTGAATCACATTGGATTGGATTCAAATGAAAAGATAAACCTAAACCAAACAAACCATTTATGGTTTGGTGCAGTATATAAATCCATCTACTAACTACAGCAATTCCCAAATTTATATGCAAGAACTTTTCAACACTTACTTGGAGATATCAGAAGTTGAACGTGTGACTTACCATCATTATGTCTTCTAAAAAGCAGACAAAAATTGGGTAAATTAAAACCATTCTATTAATCTTTGTAAATTAGAAAAATGTGATTTTGGGGGAAGGAATGAGGATTTTTGTTCCCAATTACTTTAAAAATGTTTAAAAATTCACAAGATTATTCAAAATGTTTCTCATTTAACCAAAACACTTAATACTCCAAAAAGAGATATCGTCTAGGGAAGACGAGGATGGAAATAATTTCTCTTCATTATCTTATTTCAGGTTTCATTCATAGTATTTTGATCAAGAAACATGATGATGATGATGATGATGACAATGATGAAG
The DNA here is from genome assembly GCA_034064705.1 of Bothrops alternatus. NCBI lineage: Eukaryota > Metazoa > Chordata > Lepidosauria > Squamata > Viperidae > Bothrops > Bothrops alternatus. Next base: position 2,581,468 of record JARGCV010000021.1, on the reverse strand, counting down.
ATTATGATGATGATGTGATGGCTTAATAGGGAAGAAGTTAAACATAAAGGTAATGAAGCAAAAGAGATCAAAAGAAATCTAGATATGTTACTGATCTATGGTTTCTCCTTGAAGTATACTATCAAAGATTTTCTTACCATATGTTGCAGACTAATAAAAATGTAAATCCGAATCACTTTTCTATGTAAATTATAAAATTAGTATAGAAAAAAATCATATAAAATAAAGTATCAGGAAACTAAATGCGCCTGTTGTTACTTAATATGGCTCTGGCATATTTTAATAACAATGATATATTTTAATAACAATGAATTGCTATGTTTTGTTATTTAATACATGTTCAATTTTGCAGTCCACTTGTACTATAAGATCTACTTCCTTCAATCTTCCTAACAATTTAGAAATAGATTGGCATTTCCACATACTTACTGGGTCATGGTTGATTAAAAGCTATTCTTATTATATTACCTCTAGAAATGTATTAATGAAAATATTTTGGATAATAGTTGGAAATGGGGCTAGAGAACAAATCACACAAAAAAAATCTACATGTGTCCTTTAATTTATGAAGGCTGATAGTTTATCAATGAAATTCTCAACCCAAATAAAAGCAAGGGCTGAATGAAATTCCCAATGAACAACATTAAATCACTATTCTGTCTTGTTTTGAGATAAAAACTTGATGAGCTCTGAAGTCTGGAGCTGTATGTTTATTCATTTGATTTATCTCATTGTGTGGATGGCTCATTATTTGCAGATTAATTAAAAGAGACAGAACATCCATATTCATATATCCACATGTATGTGCACAAAAAGGCAAACATGCTATTGCATATAGTTAGAATATTTAAAGGTTAGGTATAATACAAGTGAAAAAAATCACTTGTGGCAAATCTAATTGGGTCATTCCAGCTGCAAGCTCCAAGTTATTTCTTCTCAGCAGAACACCTTTAGAACAATTTCTCAGCAGGTGAAAAAAGAAGTTGCTCTATTTAGGTTATGTGGCCATGCAATTAAGTGCCCCCCCTACCAAAATTGTGAAAGAACTGCATGATGACTGGACCTGCACCATCAGCCACTCACTTCAGAAAACATTGAGGGGATGAGACAAAGTCCAAGATGTTAATAAGGTCCAATGACAACAGAAGGATAATAAATACTGCTACACTATTCAAATGACCTCAGTGGAATGGAGGAAAAACTTTCAGAAGAAGACAACAACATGTTCTGTGGTTTCGTTACCTATTAGTTTTACCTAGCATGGATTTCTCTTGAATAATAATGGTCACCTGTACTGATACTTCATGTTACTCCCTTCACTTTCCTCTTCTATTTGTTTCATGCTTAATACAATACACGTGCTATTGTATTGTATATTGTATATTACTATATTACCCTGATCTGGTTAAGGGTTCACATGATTAAGGATCTATTTTAATTTAATAAAACAAAATTAAGAAGATGCATATAAAAAGAAAGCACATAACTGTTGTCATTTTTCTATTATGCATAATATACAGTGACACAATCATGAGAAAATTCAGCATTGGTGAATATCTCTGAAGACCTCTCTTATTTTCCTCCCAGAAAACAGCATTAAGAGATGTTGGTTATGTCCCATTCAGCTGGTACTGTTAGGAACCACATAGACAGACCTTCTTCAGTCTGTCCTTCTCCAGTTTTGTGCCCGATCTGGCCCTCCAAATTTTTCAACACTGTACCCAATGCCTCTGGGAATCAAATCCATCTACATTAGTGTAGATCATCTTCCTTTCACCTTCCTCAGTATTACAGACTTATCAAGACAGCTAGTGTTCACATAATGTGTCAAAAATATAATTTGAGCCTGCTCATTTGTGTCTTGAGTGAGAACTCTGGGTTGATTTGTTAAATGATCCTTTGTTGTCTTGCATTCTTAGGAGTCTTCTGCAACACCAAAATTCAAAAGAATTAATACACTTTAGCCTGCTTCGTCAACATCCATTTTACATTTCCATAAGAGCATCACAGGAAAATCATTGACTGCATGATTTAGGTCTTTGTAGATATAGACACATTCTGGCACCTGAATATCTTGTCCAAGGCCTTTATGGCTGCTCTATCAAGTTCATTTCTTGCTGTTGGTTCCTTTTATTGTTGATAGTCAATCCCCAAAGGAGAAGCTATTTACCACTTCAGTATCTTCACTGTCAATTCAAAGGTTCATTGCTGCACTTTTATCATTAGCCTTCTTTATATTTAATTTTAGTAATTTTTCAATGTGCTCTTTCACTAAAAGCAGATTATTTGTAATTTTAACTATAAACATCATCAACATAATGCAGATTATTGATGCTTATCCCCCCAGTTATAAAATAATTTCCATTTACTTTCAATCCTGCATCACTCTGAATATATTCATCAGATAGACTCTCCTTTGATGATCCAGATTGTGGCTTTCTGCCTGTGTATAGGTTTGGCATAAGGATAATGAGTTATTCTGGATTTCCCATTTTCCACAGATTGATAGAGTTGACACAAACCTTTCAATGAAATATCAATGTCTCTTGCTCTATAACTTTCTCTGTAGTCATCATGAATATCTAATATCCCTCCTACTATGTGGGTCTCTAATCCAAATTGGATGATCCTAAGCATTATCTTTCTAGCATGTACAATTAACTATAATAAGTATGGTTAGTACACTCTGTTAGGTCCTCTTTTTTAGTATCAGTATGTAGACTATAGTTTGCCATGTTTCTGTAGATACTCCATTAATTCCTGCAGCCTTCCAATTTGGTAATAACCAGAGTGCGAGTCTAAATTCATTTTATACTGCAAGAGGTTCTTGTAAATAAGGAATCATCTTTTTCAAACTGGGATGTTGACAGCTCTAATTTTCTACTGCACAGTTTCATTATACTCCTGAAATGTATAGTTGTCATGAATTAATTTTTCTCTGTGCAGTACAGCGGTTTAAGTTTATACAAAATAAATTCCCATTTATTATTTCGCAGATTACTAGTTCCATTACAGGCTTGAATCCCAATTAGTATCCTGGCAATTGCAGAACAAGAGTAAGAAAAAGAATACATTCCTATTAAAACTCTGTCCAGGAGTTTTCTTTGATCAGAACAAAATAGAAATAAGGAAAACAGATATGATCCTACAGGCTATGCAACAGCTTGGTAGATCATGGCTACACATGTATATTTTAGATTTATTAATAATACTTCAAGCCAAATGTAGTCAACAGCAGAAGCTTACAATTATATCCAGATTGTGAAGGAAGGATCAAGGCACAAGTTTCCTCACATTTTTTTGGATAAAAATGTTCTGGAAGAAATGTACCTCCTGGAAAAAAAATAACCTTTTCCTTCCAATCTGGTAAGACTCTTTCCTTACATTCATGTATGACATAATTATAGATATAATGAAAACTGTAGTGTCGCCAGTGTTCCTTTCCCCACTGTCTATACTTATTGGATAAAGCAGGAGTTCCCAACCGGGAGTGCAAGACAATATTCCAGGGGGTGTGAAAACTTGTGTTTTCAAAATTATAGTGCATATGCATAATTCATTGCCGTTATTTTGAACTTTTGTAAGGGGCGCGAGAATATATCAGAAGTGTTTTAAGGGTGCGGGGTATAGAAAAGGTTGGGAGCCACTGGGATAAAGGAATGTCCAGAAATGACAAAAAGCCTATGCTTATAACTCTTTTTCATGTGGGAGAGTAATAACATGGCATTCAAGTGAGCAAATAATAGTCAAAGAAAATTTTTACCTTTTATCACAGTGCAATTCAAATAACTTCTATGTATATAGAAACATACAGGTTCATAAGAGAACTTGACATTAGTTAAGTAATGAAATGTTGCCAAATAAATTAGCAGAAGCAAATCTCAGAATGATTTGAGTTCTTAATCCCACAATTAAACTAAACTAACCAAACCTGTTAGTGAGTTTCAATCTAAATAAATGGTGATGGGGAAGATGCTGCCTGCCCCCAAAGTAACAAAGCAATTTCTTAAAAACTATTTTAAAAAAGTAAGACAAGCATTTTTGCTACATAATAGCAATGTTTCTTGTGTCAACTAATAAGCAACACCACATAAGGCAGGGGTAGGCAACCTTGGCTCTTTTATGGCTCGTGGACTTCAACTCCCAGAATTCCTGAGCCAGCATGGCTCCACGAGTCATAAAAGAGCCAAGGTTGTCTACCCCTGACATAAGAGAATTGGTTATAAATATCTTATTTCCAGTGAAAATACTACCTCTGTTCTGAAAGAGAGGGATTTTTTTTTATGGAAATGTCTTCATCAGAAAGAGAGACAGATAAAGGCATGTCAACATTGTGTTTTGCCCAAAACTGGCTTCCAAACTTTCACACAAAGCTATATTTTTAATAACAAATCTTTTACAGCATGCCATGAATGAATCCATTTAATGGAGATAAATTAGTTGCAGCGTAAAGCATTGGAAATTATGTTTATAAATCTTTTGTAATACAGGAGTAATCCACAAACATTCTTCATGAAGTATATTTAAATCTCTTATAGTAAGAATCATACCAGATCTAAAGGTCAAGCAATGTTCACATTTTCCAAACCAGTTTTAGAAGATTTCTAAATCTGCATATGAAATGTATATATAAAAAGTTTTTTAAAAATTTAACGTTTTATTCATGTGATTTAATAAACAATTTCATTTGAAGGCAACTAAAGTATTCAAAACATTTCAAACATCACTTTCTATGAACAGAAACTTCCTCAAAACAATCTATAAAATGCTATAGAAATAGCAATGGTCATGTCACCATAGGGATACTACAACAGTTTTAATTGTGAATACTGGTTATGAGTACTTTTTCCAGTGTCACTGTAACTCTGAACAGTTGCTAAATGAATGGTTGTAAGTTGAGGACAACTTGTAGATGCAAATCACATTTTGTTTTATACATATCAAGTTGTCAGCTTTGCAATGTATTGGCATCATCTCCAGTTAATCAATAATTTGATTGGACAAAACAAACTTTGGCTCAATCCTAACATGACCATTTGGTTCTCTAAAGGGTCAGGGATATTACTGTTCTTGGTCTTGAATCAGGTGGTACCTTCCATTTTCAACACTGTTGGGCAACTTGCCCTGGCACCTACCTTATATAACAGTCTTCCCTCCCAGAAGTCAGGCTACTCCAATCCTGCTGCTTTGTCACCAGGCCTTGGGATCCCAGGGGATCAGCGAAATGATAATTTCATCACTATGGCTGATAAATGCTTTCTCCTGTGCTGAAAAGTTTCTATTTTTTAATGATGTTTGTGTGAAATTTTAATAATGACTGTTTTAATTCATTGTTGTATGCCACTCAGATTCACTTTTTGTGAAATGGGCAGCTATATAACTATAATAAATAAATGAATCAAAAATTGGGGCATCTTTCTGGACATGCAGTTACTGCCTAAAGACAGGTAGCAGCTGTGGTCAAGAAGGCCTTGTCTAGGTTCACCTGGACTATCCTTTGCTCAATTGGGAGTCCCTTTATATGTGGTCATCTAATGACAGAATGATTGCAATACAATCTACATAGGGCGGCCCTTGAAGATCACATGGAATCTACCACTTGTTCAGAATGCAGCAGCATGAAAAATAATGGTTGCCTGCTGGGTATCACTATTGCTGCATAAACTACACTCATAGCCAGTTGGCTTGTTATTAACTATGGGTGCTTGTTATTAACTATGGGTTCTCCTCAATTAATGGCACTAATGAAGAGGTCTACAAAATTACAGCTGCCCCAGCACCCTTCTCTGGATGCTTGACAATCAGCTTTACTTATGAAATTGCAGCATCTTGCGATCACATGATCATGATTTGCCATTTTCCCTGTTGTCTTCCCACAAGCAAAGACAATGGGGAAGCTGACAGAGATCACAAGTCATTATGCTAAATCTGTCTCAGTGTGTAGCAGCCCCTCCAGCCCCTCCCCACGTGCGCTAGCTTCTTGCACTCTCTCCCATACTGTGCAGCGATCACCCCAAGCCCCACTGCACTCACAATGCAATAGCCTGCCATGTATCAATAGCAGTCACTTACCTGCCTATTAGCCTGCTTCTGAGCTGTCTGGGATTTCCAACTTCCTGCCAGCTTTGCTAATGAATTTGCTTGTTGGGAGCCAGCAGGAAGTTGCAATGAGATCCTCACTTAATGACAATCCTCTTTTAATAATGGCAACTGGAAGTGCCAGGATTGCCATCTCTAAGCCTGCTGTCGTGTAACATTGGACTTACCCGAAATTTCAGTCCCAATTACTGTTAACCTAGGACTGCCTACAGAGAGTCCTCTAAGGTACTGATATATGCCATCAAGTTATTTTTAATTTCTAGCAAGCACTTAAGATTTTTCTATGAAAATCCACTGTATGGCACAGAGTCCGGATACCTGAGGGCCACTTTTCTCCGATTCCTTCTATCCATCCAATACATTCTGGCAGAGTGGGAACATTGCAATCCCCTCCATTAAATGTGAGCCTCTTGTGGGACCAAGGAACTAAGCCTTCTCTTCTTGGCCTTCATCCTCTGGAACACCATCACCAGAAATAAAGACAGCATCCTCTCTCTTAGGATTTCGAAAAGCTCTTAACACCTGGCTCTGATCCCAAACCTGGGATTGGTTTTTTGTTTGTTTGGTTGGTTGGCTGGCTGGTTGGTTGGTTTTGGGGAGAGTTTTTTTTAATATGGATTTTAGACCATTTTACTCCAGGTATCTATAACAGCAGTCCCCAACGTTTTTAGCACTAGGAACCAGTTTTGTGAAAGACTATTTTTCCACAAACTGGGGGGCGGGGCAGGAATGCGCAAACTAGATCCCTTGCATGTGCAATTTACAGTAAGGTTCACACTCCTATGAGAATCTAATGCCTGATGACCCGAGGTGGAGTTGAGGCAGTGATGCTAGCACTGGAGAGTGACTGCAAATACAGATGAAGCATCACCTGCCCTTCACCACCAGCTGTGCAGCCCAGTTCCTAACAGCCCACGAAGCGGTACCGGTCCGTGCCCAGGCACTCCTGGTCTATGAGACAATAGGTTGTTTTATAGTTTTTGTTTTCTTTTGTTTTGTACACAGGCCACAATTTATTGGAGCTGGGTGGATATAATAAATGAAGTTTTTTAAATCCATGACTAGTGGTAACACATTATACTGTATTTTCAGTTGTTATTCAGCTGTCTTGTTATTTATCTTCCCATTGTATTAGAATCTCATTTTACAAAATATAGTGTGACAACATAATCATAGTTTATGCATCCTAGAATAACAAAAAGCAGTCTTAACTAGGATGTAACAAATACATTATTTGCAAGCCACCTCATCGCAGAGCTTTATATCATATAAATGTAATTTTTGTAACTAATTTTTGTTAGTATTGAACTATGGGCATACACATAATACAGAGAATCATCTCATAACTAATTATTGTGCTGTTTTAACGCCATGTACAACCAACCCCCTAGAGATTTTAATATCCACCTTCCCTAAGGGTAGGTTTAATATCTACCTTCCCTTAAGGATAATGTCAAAGGACAGGCACGCTCAGGTTAGAATTAATACTTCAAAGCTTTTAACAATTTCACACCGAGATTAAGGAAAGCTTATGTATTTAATTTATATTCTGAGTATACACTGGGATAGGCTGAATTGGAAGATGATCACAGTTTTGAAATCAGAAGAAACACTAATAACCTGCACTGTGCACTCTGATGATTAAAAATGTAAATGATCTGCAAGTTCTAATAAAGTTATTTAAAACAACCCAGTGAACAATGGGATTAAGATTAAATATAAAGACCAAGATGCCAGCGGACACAGCAGTAAGCCATAGCATTGTCATTGAAAACACTGAAGTTTGTGGATGGATTCTACGTTTTGGGATCATCTGTAAATAAAGGAGCAGTCAAGAAATACACTGCAGACCAGCACTTGGCAGGATATCCATGAAGACCTTGGAAAGGCATTCAGAGGCCAAGATGTGTCTGTATCTACAAAGATCAAAATCATGCAGACAATTGTTTCCTTGTAACCTTCTATTAAAATTAGACTTCAAAGAAGCAGGATAGACTGTGTATTGGTATTTTTGAATCTGGTGATGGAGAAGACTCCTGATAATTCCATGGATAGCTAGAAAGACAAACAGATTGAATAACAGCAATCCAGAGTTCTCAAAAATGACAAATTATCATGTTTGGGACGTATTATACAAATGTATAGCCATCAAGAAATGTGTAACGGTGCAAAAGATGGAAGAAAATAGAAGACACCTGCAGCAGGGTGCATTTAATTACAGCAGCGTTTGATATATTGCTGGAAGAGCCAAATTGGGGACAGATCATCCTACAAAAGATATTTCTGTATAGTCAGTAAGAGTTGATAACAACTGAATGACATATAATCATTTCTTTCTAAAAAATTGTATTACCTTCCCCCATTAAATTAACAAATAATGCTTGATGTTCTGTTTCAGGAAAAGAGGCATTGAGATGAAGCAACGAGTTCCAACAGTTCTCCTTTATTGCAAACACCAACAGAACAGGTTTTAAAATGGTGCAGCCCCCTTTTATAACCCCCCTGCACAATACCTTGCTGGCCAATCTTTGCAAAGGATCTTTTCCGCAAGGCTGGGAGCAGCCTTTCTTGTCCCAGGCATCCACATGGTCTGCCCGGGCCAATCGCAGCAGCCTGTGTCTGCTGGCCCAGGACATAACACTTGATTTCACATAGATCCCAATCTGGGTTAGATAATTACTCTGTTTTCTAAAAACAAAAAATAAAAACCACATCCTCAGCTACTACAAACACAACAGCATGTTCATGAATGCTGAGAAAGATTTGACTTCTTAGCAATGTAGTATTAAAATGAAGGATTTCTCAATCTAGATAGGAAACCTTTTTCAAGTTTCTTAGTTTAATTAGAAATACCTATGAAAACTGCTGACAGGAACATAATATTAGGATCCTCCATTTATCTTTCAGGATAATTTTCTAAATCAGGGGTCTTCAAACTTGGCCTTTTTATGACTTGTCATAAAAGGGCCAATTTTTAAGACCCCTGTTCAAAATAATGCACATGCAACGCGTGCTTGCTTCATCTAGGAGAGAAAGGCAAGATGTGGCCCCAGAGACTTGACTGCTCAAGTTCAACTCTACTTCTCTAGCCAGTGAGAGATGATACTCATCTTTGTCTATAAACTACAGGAAAAATATATCGGATCTAGAAACAAATTTTATTTAAAATTATGCTATAGTCTTAATATTGCTTAATCGGCAATGTTTTTCTATACTACTTATTCAGAAATAAGTTTGGCTAAATTCAATATTTACTCCCAGGTGAGTAAATATTAGATTATAACCTAAAATGTATATGTCAATTACTTTTACTGCAGCACTGAAGTATTGATATTTCTTCAGAAAAGTAAGTACAAGTAGTCCTTGATTTACAACAGTTTGAAATTACAACAGTACTGAAAAAAATGACACGATCATTTTTCACACTTATGATCGTTGCAGCATCCCCATGGTCATGTGGTTAAAATTCAGATGCTTGGCAACTGACTCATATTTATGATGGTTGGAATATCCTGCTGTCCTATGACCACCTTTTATGACCATTTGACAAGCAAAGTCAATGGGAAAGCAGATTCACTTAACAACTATATTACTAACTTAACAACTGCAGTAATTCACTTAACATGTGGCAAGAAAGGTCATAACATTAGGCAAAACTCACTTAACATCTCACTTAGCAACAAATGTTGGGCTCAAATGTGGTAGTAAGTCTAGGACTACTGTGTACTGTATAGAAATTATGGAGCAAACTATAAAGCTAGTAATTAGTAGCTTCATGCTACTCTGTGTACTACTGATACTGATTTTACCAACCAGTTACAATTTCTAATTCTAGGCATGTTGCCCACATCCATGATTAATCAATGCACATTCCATTCATAAAAGCTTCTTCAAGCTGGCCAACTCACATTTAATTTGCATTCCTTGATAGCTTATATGTGCAATGGATAGTCTTGCCCAGTGCTTTTTTTTGTCATAGAACACACCAGGACTGAGCTCCAGCATCTTTTTTTGATGTGTTTTCCAAATTTTAAAAATAACTTTTGAAAATTTGATGTTTGGTCCACATGGACTTGAATTCGCCCTGTTGAGTGTAGCAGGTTGGCAGCAAAATCATTAAAATGGTGCATGCAGGCTGCTTGTGTGTCGAGACTGATGCATGCGTACTTTGTCCGCACTAGTTGTGATGATGCTGCTCGGCTTGTGGCACCGCTCGGCTTGTGATTGGTTTTGTGGTCATGCACTAAGTGCTTACTGCAGGCAGCGACCATTATGTTTCGTTACATAACTGACATGTGTGGGTGTGTGTACAGTAATTGATTATGTGCAAAAGGTAAATAATTTATTTTTAAAAATAATTAGTGAATTGAAAATCTTTAATTTTTTAGTGTAAAAGTGTGAACCCAAATTTAAAAATGAGAAAAAAAATACTAATTACTTCTCAACCACCGGTCCTGCTAAGAACTGAATATATATATATATATTAAATAAAAGATTAACAAGATGTGAGTTTCGGCACCTTTCTTCTTACAAAAAAAGCACTGGTCTTAGCAATTATATATGGTTAAATGGTAAATCAGTGAAAGATATCAATATATATATATTGAATAATGTACCTCACAGATTAAGTGGCTTATTTTAGTGTAGATAATTACAGGGAATAGTCCACTGAATCAAGAAATTGACTAGAAATGCTAAAACCTGGTAATAATGGAATGGAATGGAATGGAATAGCATAGCATAGCATAGCATAGCATAGCATAGCATAGCATAGCATAGCATAGCATAGCATAGCATAGCATAGCATAGCATAGCATAGAATAGAAGTTGGAAGGGACCTTGGAGGTCTTCTAGTCCAACCCCATGCTAAACGGGAAATCCTGTATCATTTCAATCCAATTTCTTCTTAAAAACTTCCTGAGGCAAGTTGTTCCACTGATTAATTGTTTTGTCAGGAAATTTTTCGTTAGTTCTAAGTTTGATTAGTTTCCATCCATTGCTTCTTGTCCTGCCTTCAAGTGCTTTGGGAAATAACTTGACTCCTTCTTTGTGACAGCCCCTGAGATATTGGAACACTGCTATTATGTCCCCCTTCCTCCTTCTCTTCATTAAACTAGACATACCCAATTCCAGCAACTATTCCTTATATGCTTTAGCCTCCAGTCCCCTAATCATCTTTTTTGCTCTTCTCTGTACTCTTTCTAGAGTCTCAACATTTTATTTCATGATGACCAAAACTGGATGCAGTATTCCAAGTGTGGCCTTACTAAGGCATTGTAAAGTGGTATTAACACTTCATGTGATCTTGATTCTATCCCTCTGTTAATGCAGCCTAGCACTGTGTTGCTTTTTTGACAGCTGCAGCACACTGCTGGCTCATATTTAAATGATTGTCTACTAGGACTCCGAGATCTCTCTCACAGTTGCTACTATTGAACAAGGTACCCCCTATACCAGTGATGTCAAACCTTTTAGAGACCCAGTGCCCAAACTGCAACCCAAAACCCACTTATGTATCATCGGGTGCCGAGTAGGCGTGATCCATTGGGTGGGTGTGGCTGCAGTGGTAACGGCAGGCTGGGTGGGACTAAAAAGTTATGTCAATCAATTCCAACTTTGCAAGATAATTTTTTTCCCCGCAAGAAGTTGAAATTGATTGATTGAACATTTTTTTTTAATACGGCGGCAGAGGCCTAAAGCGAAAAGGTTTTATAAAACACAGCTGAAGGCCTAGGACTGGGGCGATGGTCTGCGTGCCCACAGAGAGGGCTCTGCGTGCCACCTGTGGCACGCGTGCCATTGGTTCACCACCATGGACCTATACCATTATTTGTGCATTTGGTTTTTTATGCCTAAATGTAGAACTATGTCTTTTGTTTTTTTGTTTTTTGTATATCAAGCAGCACCTGGCAAAAACAAATTCCTGGCAAAAATTAAAATTCCAAGGTTGCTTCAACAAACTCTCCCAGCCCAAATAATACACTTCAAGGCAATTTTTTTTTAAATTGTTACATTGTTGGATACAATCTATGTTTACTTAGAATAAAAGATCATTGAATTCGGTGGTGCTCAACACACAGCTGCCAATCTACGGTAGCTATTCTTGAATGAACTATCCCCAAACAACTGCATTATCTCCTCACATCTTCTCTGCAACATGGCCTCCGTTCCAATCGCAGCTGCGGATACAGAATTTCAGCGAGCTCAGGTCAATGGCCTGCTACCCGCCCGCCCCCCAAACGTTACATAGAGTACACGTTCTTTGCAAACCTCACAAGGATTAAAAGCAGACTTCCCTTTATGGCACAGGTAGATTAAAGACGGGAGTTTAAGAGAATACAACTCTCTGACTGTATACCATTGCTGTCCATTCCTAATGCCAATTATTTTATTCCCGTGGTAGTTGTGCACGATTAACCGGGTATCAGTTGCGTGTCGGGGATCTTTTTTAACTTTTAAAATAAGCAAAGTGCAAAATGCCTCACAGAACAAAAAGGAGAGGGGGGGGTCTTCCTTGGCTACCAAGTCACCCACTGGCTTTCTAAGGCCAAGCCCTGTAACAGGGACGAGTCAATTCTTGGAAGCACCGCGGCCATCCGGCGTCGTCCACTCACCCGGTCTCCGCCATCTGAGCGCTTTCTCCGCAGCGTGAGTCCACTCCGGAGCAGCGTCGGTAGTTCCTTCAGCTTCTGCCGCAACTGCACTTGCTGCTCCTGGCCTCTGGCGTCTGTGGCGTTACGGTCATGGAGCAGCGAGTCGGCCCTGTCACACGCAGGTTGCATCTTAACGGAGCTCCCAGCCATGCATACTACTTGCCGGAGAAGCCTCCTCCCAGCTGCTTCAGCGCTTATCTCCGGGCATGCACGACGCACACCTTTCTCTTGTTATGCAAAACACGACTGTCAGGCAAATGAATTGGTCGCAATAGTGGCAGTGGCGCCCTCCTCCTCCTCCTCCTCTTCCTTCTCCTCCTCACGGGAATTGGGAAGGAAAAGAGAAAGAAGCCCGCACAAACATTGCTCTCAGCTTGCACGAAAATCAAATTGTGCGGGAAGGTCGATTCCCTAACCAAAATACTCAGAATAAGGCGTTTACCACTCAGGTGCAGGTAATGCGCCAGGAACCTTAATATTTCTTATGGCTTCCACCTTTTCCTACTCTCGTGGCCCCTCCCCCTTTGACGCTGTTTTTCCTCAACTGCTACGACGGGAACAAACAAAAGTCAAAGGAAGGGGCTCGAAAGGAGCAGCGGTATGCTGAATATAGTATCTTGTGGCTTCTTGGTGTGCTACTCTTCATAATGCACATCTTCCCTGGAGAATTGCAAACACTATCAACAGTCAATAAACCATAGCAATAAAGGGATAAAAGTTACAACGAGTGGGTTTTCAGACTCTTAAGTATTTAGCTATCCTTTATTAAATGAGCCATAATTAGCAGAGTTATCATATTGGCTGTTTGGTAACATCCAGGTGATAGTACAGAAATGGAAGCTAGCGTGCTGGGAAAACAGCAATAAGTATATCACAAATGAAAATAATTTAGCTTGGTGTTCAGGTTTGATGAGCACACTTACCAAACCAGATTGAGTATATGGATTGTGGATCATTAGGTCTACACAGGCACATTTGAAGATGCATTGGAGTAAATAAAATACTTCTCCAAACTGTTACGAAAGGGCCATTTTTTGCAAGGAACTCTTCAGAAGCTGTTTCTGCTTATCAATGCACATGTAAACAAAGTTACACAGACAGAAAGATTAATGTGCTTGCAGAAATAGCCAAGAACAGTTTTCAAAGCAGCTATTGCAGTATTGCAAAAGTCACTAATATTCTATAAAGTACTATTTTAAAGGATTAGAATTAATTGACAAAGAATCAAAAGCTGCTGAAAGACTCAGCATGTAAATGTATTAGGCCAACACACACAGCTGTGTTACTGTGATTTGCAAAACATGATAGTTGAACACTCTATGCTGAAGCCAAACAAATAATTTTATAACATGCAGGTAGTCCTTGACTTACAACAGTTCATTTAGTGACTGTTCAAAGTTACAACGGCATTGAAAAAAGTGACTTATGACCATTTTTTATTCGACCATTGCAGCATTGCCATGATTCATGTGATCAAAATTCAGACGCTTAGCAACTCATATTTATGACGGCTGCTTTGTCCCAAGGTCATGTGATCAACCTTTGCGATATTCTGACAAGCAAAGTCAATGGGGAGGCCAGATTCACCTAACAACCAGGTTATTCACTTATCAACTGCAGCGATTTACTTAACAACTGTGGCAAGAAAGGTCATAAAATGGGGGGAAACTCACTTAGCAAATGACTCATTTAACACCAGAAATTTTGTTGTATTGTTTATTTTTATTATGTAATTTGTTTGTTTTCAGTTGAGTTAATAGGTTACTATGTTATAATTGTTAAAAGTTTTTTATAAAAAATTTTAATAAAAAAATTATTAAAAAAAAAAAAAAAACACCAGAAATTTTGGCTCAATTGTGGTTGTAAATTGAGGACTGTGGTGTTTTGTGTGAACTCTGTGACTATAATTACAAGACATACTAAATACACTGTTTATTGAGTAAGCCCTGGTTTCTATTTTATGGATCCCCATCCCTCCATTCCTTCTAAACTGATCTGCAATTTTCCTAAGCATTCCAGTCAGAATAAAGTTAGTACGCAATCTTTGCATGAATTTGCTTACAAGAAAGACACTGATATAGACTTTTTAGATTCTTTGGGAACGTCAGAGAACTAAAGCCACATGTGAAAGAAAATCATCTCTAGGCAGTATATATACTCAATAATACAAAACATCAAACCTCAGTATGATGCTGTTCATTACAGTTCTACATTCTGCAAGAATTTTAATTTGGCTTTTTTATTATATCTGTTTTTCTCTACTTGTTTGTTCAGATAGTTAAAATCTTTCCAAATTATACATTCAATTACACATATAGCACAATTAATAAAAAATATAGTGAATCTCTGTTATGGTGCAGAATTAAAAACTTGTACAATCCTGTATTTATTTAATTCTGAATAACTCTCTGAATTTGAAGAGCTTATTTCTGAAAAGACAGAAGATAAGGCCATACACATTGCAGTATGTCAACATCGTGACCTGTAACTTCTAAGTTTCGGCACCCGTTAGAAAATCTGAACAGGTTAAGAATAGTCCAGTGAGAATTGATCAGATCCTTTGTGATGGCAATGTAAAATAATAAAAATAGGAGTTTAGTTTCTGAATCATTTTCTGATTTCTGATACTCTAAATGTAAGATACTAAAAACAGAGGATGGGATAAGAACTTATGCTCCCTTACCCTCACTAATGTTTCATGTTACTTTTACTTTGGGTCTTCCTGACATCATTATTTAATCAGGAAGCCAGAGATACTTTTTCTTACTTCATTTAGCCTTCTAAAAACGTTTGCACATGCTTTGAAATACAGCATTCTTACATTATTGTTCCACGATATTATTTGGAATTATTTCTTTCTCATTTTCATTTTACTTTCTTTTTTTTATTTTAGCTAGCCTTGAATCAAGAAAATACTACTAAAAAGGTGAGAGAGGGGTAAGAAATCCCATAAATTAGGCTAAGATGTTTTTCAGTCATATTAGTCCTTGGAGACTGATTGTATATTGAATCAATTGCTAGTGTTAATGATACTTGATAACATCTAGCACTTACAGCCAAAACTAAGCACAATGACTGATGCAAAAGGACTTTGAAATGCTAATTAAAGTAGTCTTTCTAGAAAATCTGAAACAGCTTTTCAGCAAGCTGTATTTGGTAAAGCATTTCTGTTTATGATCTACTTTACAGAAATGTTAAACCTCTCTTAAATATGTTTAATTTTTATTTATTTCTTTCCCGCCTTTATTATTTTTACAGATTGTTCTCGGCTTATGACCACAGTTGAGATCAGAATTTCTGTTGTTAAGCAAGGCAGTTGTTAAGTAAATTATTGCAGAAGTTAAGTGAATCACGTGGTCATTAAGTGAATCTGGTGTTCCCACTGACTTTTCTTGTCAGGAGCCAGCTGGGAAGGTTGTAAATGGCATTCACATGGCCCCAGGATGCTGCAGCATTTTTAAATACATACCAATTGCGAGCATCCAAATTTTGATTATGTGACTGTGGAGATGCTACATCGGTTGTGCAAAGATTGGTTCTATGTCATTTTTTTCAGTGCCGTTGTAACTGTGAACTGTCACTAAATGAATGATTGTAAGTTGACAATTACCGTAATTCAACACACTTTCCCCCTCCTATTTTCCTCACAACAACAATCCTATGAAGTGAGTTTGGCTGGGAGACAGTGGCTGGCCAAAGTCACCCAGCTGGCTTTTATAACTAAGGTAGGACTTGAACTCTCACTTTCTAGCATGGTGCCTTAATCCCTAGACCAAACTGGCATTCTAATTTAGCAATAAATTTAACCACAGTTTGTACCCTAACTCTGTTTTATGTCCTATGACTTGGTTGTTTTTTAGATTTGGGTAGGGATTAGCCTATGCTAAATATTCTTCAGTATTTTATATATAGATTTCAGTGAGCTGCTGCCCACTTAGGTTCTGTTTTCATACATAAATATCCAGAATAACAGTTGGAAGGTTCCTTAGAGGTCTTCTAGTCTAACCCCGTGCTCAAGCAGCCGATCTTATACTATTTTAGACAAATGGCTCTCTTAAAACCTGCCAGTGATGGAACACCCAAAACTAGCTGTTCTACGGGTTAATTATTCTCACTTCAGAAATGCTTCCTTAGTTCTAGGTTGGATCTGTCCTTGATTAGTTTGCAATCATTTCTTCTTATCCTGCATTCAAATGCTTTGGAGAATAAATTGATCTCTTCTTCTTTGTGACAGACTCTCAAATACTGAAAGACTGCTATCATGTCGTCCCTTGTCCTTCTTTTCATTTGACTAGACATATCCAATCCTTGTAACCGTTTTTTATGTTTTAACCTCCAGTCTCCTAATCACCTTTGTTGTTCTTCTCTGCACTCTTTCTACAGTCTCAACATCTTTTTTATATCATAGCAACCAAAACTAGATGCAATAATCCAAGTGTGGTTTTGCCAATGCATTACAAAGTGGTACTAACATTTCACGTTATCTTGATTCTATCCCTCTGTTAATGCATCCTAGGGCTACATTGGGTTTTTTGGTGGCTGCAGCACATTGCTAGTTCATATGTAAGTGGTTGTAAACCCTAGATCCCTCTTGTAGTTATTGCTATTGATCCAAGTACCACTATTCTATACATGCACATTTAGTTTTTCTTCCCTGAGTGTAAAATCTTACTTCAGGATCTTTGAAAGTTAGGGTTCAGTGGATCTGAAATCCTATTTCCCAGCTTCTTCAGAACTCTTGTGGTCCATCTGGTCCTGGTGATCTGAACTCATCTAGGGTGGATAGTTGTTGCCTTACCTTTTTGCCTTTTTAACTAGTATTCCTTGTCTGTCTCTTATATTTCTGCTAAAAGCAGATTGGGCAATTTTTTTTCCTTTTGTGGAATGAAATAAGAAGTTCTTATTTCTCTCCTGCCCGTCACTTCCTTGCCATCTTCTCCCATTAGTGGACTGTTTGTTTCCGTGATCTTTTTTCTTGATTTTGATATTTTGAAAGAAAGTTTTTTAATTACTTTTGATATTTGTTGCAAATCTTAGTTCATTCTGAGCCTAAGCTTTCCTCACTATCTTTGCAGATTTAGGCTATATGCTGGTATTCTGCCTTAATTATGTGTCCCTATTTCCATATTTTTATACTTGTCCTTTTTGTTTTTTCAGTTTATCACAGTTCTTTTTTTAAAAAATATTTTATTAGTTTTTTATAATTATTAACAAAAAATCGAGTTAAATAAAATACAACTCAACTTAATACAATCATTTTCAACTATATCTCACACAAAACAAAACATAAAGACTTATATAAAATAGAATAACTATAGATGTTGCTTGGCGGCACCCCCTCCACCACATCCCCCTCTTCCTACCTCCCTATCTCTTACTTCCCACCCCCTCCCTTTCTCCCTCCCTCACTCTCCACCCTCCTCTCCAACAACCTCCCTACTTCCCTCCACTCCTTCACTCCTCACTCTCCACCCCCTCCAGATGTGGTGCAGAGGTACCGCCCAAGCAACTCCTCTTATATCAATAAGTACATCATCCTTATATATTGCAAGTATTACAGTTGAGTGCATTATAATACATTAGTAACCCCCCCAACCAACCCACCCCCCCGACGTCCCAAAGTGAATACAGGGTAGAATAAAAGAAAACCCATTTAAGTTAAACTAAGTTATTATATAAATTCTAATAAACATTTAACTATATGATAAATAGAATTTCTTAGATTGATATTTCCCTTGAATATAATCTATCCATTTTTTCCAGTCCAACATATATTTTTCATTTGAGTGATCTTTCAAATATGCAGATACTTTGGCCATTTCTGCCAAATTTATAACCTTCAAAGTCCATTCCTCGATGGATGGTAATTCTGCCTTCTTCCAATATTGTCCAACCAACAATCTCGCTGCTGTGATCAAATTCAAAATTAAGTTCATCTCTATGGTGGTGCAGTCCTTTATAATACCTAATAAGAACAACTGTGGTGAAAATTCAATACGTTTTTTCAAAATATTTTGCATTATCCACCATATTTTTATCCAAAAAGCCTTGATTTTTCTACAGGTCCACCATACATGAAAATAAGTAGCCTCCGTACAATCACATCTCCAGCAATTGTATCACAATTCTTTATGCAACTGTGCTGATTTCTTCTTGGATCTCTTATTTTTCTTTTACCAAATTCACAGATACAATGAAATATCTTTCATCTACTCAATGCTGACTTCAATCATGCTATCACATATTTTTCTTGGTTTTTTTTATATATAAAATTCTTTTATTAAAACAATCAACATTGAACATAAAAACATATTGTGCAGCATTCATCATGGCACCTGATATACAATACTAAGTATTAGTCATTGAAAACGTCTGAGTTAGTAAGCCTTGTTCCACCCCTCGCGTCTAGCCTCAACTATACTCCTGTTACACTTTGTTTGATTGGTGTTTCTCCTATCTGGTTCCATATTAATGTGATCAACATTAAACGAAAGATACTATTGCTAAACAATCATCCTAGAACATAGCATACAACATTAGGTATTAATCTTTGTAAACATCTGTTTTAGTAAACGTTCTTCCCTCCTCCCTTCCCTCTTCAAGTATACTCCGAGTACCTTTTATTTGGTTGGTGTTTCTCTTATATATGGTCTATCTGCTGTATCTAGTTTATTGCATATTGTTCGTTTGCGTTAAGGAAGTAGAACCACAAATGACAAAACAGGTTTTGTACATGATTCATCCTAATTATGCAAGGCTTACGTGTCTTGTAGATGTGATTGATACAATAAACCAAATTAAACTATAATGTGCTATATAAACCATCTCACAAGGATCTCTCAAGTATAAAGTAAGTCTGACTGTTGTATTTTCGGCTCATTGGCAATTGACGAAGACACATGGTGAAAACAACAAGCTCTTTATTACTCTTCTCCTACAACCAAGCAAACAGCAAAAGACACGCAGGCCTTTTATAGG
This sequence comes from Bothrops alternatus, assembly GCA_034064705.1. Lineage (NCBI taxonomy): Eukaryota > Metazoa > Chordata > Lepidosauria > Squamata > Viperidae > Bothrops > Bothrops alternatus. The sequence goes on along the minus strand of JARGCV010000021.1, from coordinate 2,561,738 downwards.
GCCAGAAACCGAGACAGTGCGAACCAATAGGAATTGAGCATTTTCGCGCCTTGCGCATGTACACAAGGCTGGTGCCACCCTGTCTGGTCCCAGGCAGCTTTTGGAATGCCCAGGGCCATTTGCAACATTCTGAGCCTGCTTCCAGGTCTTGCAGGCTCATCTCACAACACCCTTCCCCCCTAGATGGAACATACCTGAGTTACACACAGGTGCATTGTATAATGCAGGGAGAGTGGAACACAGATGCATTATTCAAATGAAAAGAGGTGGAAATGCTTGGGTCTGCATGCAGGCAAACACCTTTCAAAATAGTTATTAACTCAAATAAAATATATCCAAAATCAACATAGTATATGAACTCTTACTAAGTGTTAATTCTCTCATTCAGGGACTCATAGCAAGGTTCCTAATGTGTTGACAGCAACCTCACATAATCTGCTAGATGTTTAGGTGGGCACTTGGCCCACTGTGACCTTCTAAGGGTCGGTGAGGTTGCTTGGCCAACCTGTTTGCCCACCAGGCAAGGCAGGCCAGGGCTTTGATGCCCTAAATACCCAGGCGACCCTGGCGAGGGTGCCTGGCCTACCTGCTTGCCTACCAGGCTAGGCAGGCCAGGACTTTGATGCCCCAAACACTAAGGTGACCCACTCAGCTGCTGACTGGCTGGACCCTCTGAGTCCAAGCCAGTGTACCTTGGAGGGGTGGAAGTCCCTGAGTCCATAATGGACTTCTCTTGGGAATACTGTCCCTCAAGCCCAAGACCAGCAGTTGGAGAGGCCCCAGTACTCCATAGCCCCCGAGCATGTGCCAGAGGTGCCAGAGTCAGGAGCCGCCTCCAAGGCAAACCCCCTTGCTACTGACTTCCTTTTCAGAGCAATAGCTGAATTATGAGAGTGCCCCTGTTGGAATTCCCTTTCTATGGCTGTGTGTGATTTATGTGGATATCCCCGGTGTGACTCCCTGTCTGGAGCAATAACATATGTGTGGGATGACCCCCTATCCTGGGAATTCCTGTTTGGAGCACTTGCGGAAACTTGGGATGACAACCAAACAGCCTCCACAGCTTGTGAGGCCCTGTTAGGCCTGAGAACCTGTGACCCAAAATGCATATTATGTCCTCCTCCTCACCAGAGCAGAGCCAGGAGTGGAAATGTGGCTGTCCAGTCTCCAACGCAGTTGGTCTATGTGTCTGCAAAGAACGTGGCCATCATCCAAGGCAACTTCATATGACAACGGCCCAGAAACCTTGCAGACCACAGCTGTGACCCAGAGATGTCCAGGCCCATAGTTCCTTGCCCAAACTGGATCGCCCACCTGAAGTCTCCTAGGTGCCTGCGGTTGTGACACCTGTGAAGCCACCCAATCTGGGTGCAACATGTCCAGTTTGGTGATGAGGCGGCGACCCCAGCGGAGTTCTGCAGGGCTCTTCCCTGTGGCTGTGCATGGTGTGGTGCAGTGTGCAAGAAGGAAATCTGCTAACCTGTGATGCCAGTTACCGTAAGTCAGTTTCTTAAGAGCATTTTTGGTAGTGTACACCATTCTCTCTGCTTGTCCGTTGGAGGATGGATGGAAGGGAGCAGAAGTTGCATGCCGGATCAAGTTGGCCTGAAGAAAAGCCTGGAACTCAAAAGAGGTAAATTGAGGGCCATTATCTGAAACCAGGACATCTGGAAGCCCGTGCGATGCAAAAATCCCTGTCAACACCTGGATGGTCCTGGCAGTAGTAGTGGAGGAAACAGGAACACCCTTTAGCCACTTGGAATGCCTATCAATGACGATCAGGAAGAATTGCCCCTGAAAGGGCCCAGCATAATCTATATGCACCCGTGACCATGGGATTTGAGTTTCCTCCCACCTTTGTACTGGGGCCTGAGGCATTTCAGACCGTGACTGTTGGCACAGTTGGCACCCGTGCACCTGAGCCTCGATGGCTTTATCGAGCCCAGGCCACCAAAGATGGCTGCGTGCAGGCGCTTTCATCCTTACTATACCAGGATGTCCCTCATGTAGAGAGAGCAAGATTCTAGACCTCAATGAGGCTGGGATTACTACCCTGCTCCCCCATAACAGGTACTCCTTGAAAGTAGAAAGTTCATGCTTCTTGTTCCAGAAGCTTTGGAACTCAGTATCTGGGCACTTGTCAGGCCATCCTGACAACACCCAGGTCAGCACGCATGTAAGTTTGTGATCAGTGGCAGTTTCTGCAGCCACGTCCCTAGCATTTATGGGAGATTCAGGCAACTCCTGAATGGAAAGAATATTAATGGTAAGAGCAGGATCTTCCTCTATCTGTTTAAGAGGTAATCTACTAAGGCCATGAGCATGGCCCATTTCTTTTCCAGGTTTATGAATTAGAGTGTAGTCATATGCTGACAGGAAAATGGACCATCTCAGCATATGAGGAGAAATGATATGTGGTGTCTGTTTGTTAGTGGTAAACAAACCCAGCAGAGGCTTATGGTCTGTATAGACCGTAAAGTGGCGGCCATATAAGAAATCATGGAATTTCTTTATGTCGGCCACTATGGCCAAGGCTTCTCTGTCAATCTGAGCGTAATTCCACTCTGCAGATGACAGAATCCTTGAGTAGTAGGCCACAGGGACTTGTGTCCCATCAGTCTTCAGATGGCTAAGTACTGCTCCCACTCCATAAGGAGATGCATCGCATGCAATGCAAACAGGCAGTTGCTCATTGAAATGCGCTAAAACAGCATTTGAAGAGAGCACGGCCTTAACCTCATTGAAACTCCTGTCATGGACTTTAGTCCACTGCCATGGAGCCTGCTTGTCTAAGAGCCTGTGTAACGGCTCCACCACTGCAGCCTTATGTGGGAGAAATGCATGATTAAAATTTAATAGCCCCCAAAAGGCTTGGCAGCTCACTTGGGGCCTGCTGAATAGCTTGCAGTTTGGATTCAGCAGGGTGAATGCCTTGGACATCAATCCTGAACCCTAAGAAGTCAGTGGAAGTGACTCCTATCTTGCATTTATCCTGTTTTAATTTAAGGCCTGCTTTTCGAAAGCGAAGCAAGACAGCCCTTAACCTTTCTGCTAAATTTTGAGATGACTCCCCAGCAATGAGGACGTCATCGAAGTATGGACAGACCCCAGGAATACCTCGAAGTGTGCTCTCCATGACACTTTGGAATATGCCAGGGGCTACCTTTACCCCAAATTGCAGTCTTTTGACCTTGAAGGCCCCCCTGTGAGTTACAATCGTCTGGGTCTCTGCCAATGCCTCATCAACAGGTAGCGGTTGATAGGCCTGTGACAGGTCAAGTTTCGCAAAAATGCGCCCCCCTTGAGGGAGGCCAGAATGTGGCTTACAACAGGGACTGGATAAGCGTGCTGTTGCAATGCTTTATTCAGTGTGCATTTATAGTCTGCACATGTACGGATTTCCCATTAGCCTTTAGAGGCGTTACTATGGGGTTTTCCATGGACTAAAATCCACAGGTTCTAAAATGCCCTGCTGGAGCAATTTGTCCAGCTCAGCATCTATCTTACTTTTGAGGGCAAAAGGCTTGACCCTGATGGGCGTGATAATTGGGTCTAACCATAGTGCAATGGGAGGCCCCTTGTAGGATCCTAGCTCTAAACTAAACACATCTGCAAACTCCTTGCAAACCTCTGCAAGGCCCAACGTTTGCAAGTTGTGCAGCCCAGTTACTTGGATTCCCAGAGCCTCAAACCAATCGAGTCCAATAAGAACTCGTACATTGGAGGAAGGGAAAGAGAGGAGAGAAGATCTGTGCATTTTAGGAGTGAGGGGGGGGAGGCGGCTTTGGCTAGGAGATGCAGAGAAGGAAGAGAGAAAACAACAGGCGAGGGAAGAGTAAGAGAAGGGGAGCCGGATGGGGAAAGAGAGAAAAGGGGAGAGAGATCTGAGATAAGGCAGGGAAACCAACCCTTTATAAGAAGAAGTGGAAAGAAAGAAGAACGGCTGTGGAGGACGGCAGAGAAGAGACTGAAGGAGCGATTGCAGAGAAAGGGAAGGTGGAAGGAGAAGAGAAAGAGTGAGAGGGGGGAACGTAAGAAAAAAGGGGAGAGAAAGACAGGTAGAGAAAGAAAAGCTAGAAGAGCAGAGGGAGGGAAAGCAGAAAGTAAGCCGGGGAAAGAAGAGGCAGCGCGGAAGAGGCTAGTCCGCTGAGAGGCAGAGAGAGGCAGTGGGAAAGAAAGAAAGAAAAGAAAAGAGAGCGAGAAAGAAGTAAAGTTAAGGACGCCTCGCGGACAGCATCGTCTCCTTCCCGCCACCCTCCAGATCCAGTCCCAGCGACCCCAGCCGCGGAGCGGGCAGTCCCGCCACTCTGGCGCCTGGGGGGGCAGAGAGAGAGGATGAGGCGGCGGTGGGGAGGCAGCTCTTCCACCCACTCTTCCCACCCACCCCCACCCCGGGTGTGCAAACTCTTCACGGCCGGAGCTTGTTCGCCTCCCCGGACGCCACACGAGCATCTTCCGCATCTAATTGATGTGGGCGGCGGGGGGAGGGGGAGGGGACTTGGTGGTATCCCCGGGAGAAAGGGCGGGAGGAGGAAGATGGAGGCGTTGAGGAAAGAGACCTAGGGAGCGGGAGAGTGAGAGGGCATGGAAAGGGCAGGGGGCTTCCGAGGATGAGGGCTCACTCGCGGGGTGCATAAGGGCCGCCCGCCAGGAGGCTCGACTTCCGCCTCTCTCCGGAGCCTGTGAACAGGGTCTTTGCCGCGGGATGCTGTGGAGGGGGCCTCTCAGGCTTTAAGCCCCCTCCTGACCCACCAGGATGTGGACCGGGCCTAGCAGGGGGCTCTGCCTGCTGGGAGCGCCAGGGCTGGTGCTGCTGCTGGTGCTGAGAGCAACTTGTATGGCTGTGCAATTTGTTCCTGCAAAGACCTACGAGGACTGGTGGGCATACAAGGAAACACTTCACTGAAGCTTTGTGCCAGGTCCTCCCTTCTGGGGTCTGGTGAATTCAGCATGGAGCCTCTGTGCCATTGGCAAACGCCAGTCTCCTGTGGACGTCAACACAAGTCAAATGATTTTTTTTTTAATTATAAAAATTCTTTTATTAAAACAATCAACACTGAGCATAAAAACCTATTATGCAGCAATCATCATGACACCTGGTATACAATACTAAGTATTAGTCTTTGAAAACGTCTGAGTTAGTAAGCCTTTTTCCCCACTCCTCGCGTCTAGCCTCAACTATACTCCTGTTACATTTTATTTTGATTGGTGTTTCCCCTATCCGTTTCAATATTAATGTGATCAACATTAAACATAAGATCCTATTGCTAAGCAATCATCCTAGAACATAGCATACAACATTAGGTATTAATCTTTGTAAACATCTGTTTTAGTAAACGTTCTTCCCTCCTCCCTTACATCTTCAAGTATACTCCGAATACATTTAAGTCAAATGATTTTTGATCCCTTCCTCCCTCCACTTCAGCTCAGCATTGGTGGAAAAAAGATTAGTGGAACCATGTACAACACAGGCCGACATGTCTCTTTTCGTCCAGATCCAGTACAGCTGGTTAATGTTTCAGGAGGACCTCTGCCATACAGTCACCGGCTCCAAGAAGTACGGCTGCATTTTGGCAGTGAAGATGGATTTGGCTCAGAACACCGGATAGATGGCGACAGCTTTTCTGCTGAGGTGCAGTTGATCCACTACAACCAAGAACTCTACCCTAATATTTCTGAGGCTTCGCGCAATCCCAATTGTTTAGCTGTCATTTCTATCTTTGCCAATATTGGACCAAATCCTAACTCTTTCCTGACCAGACTGTTAAACCGAGAAACAATTACCCGGATCTCCTATAAGAATGATGCTTATCTTCTACACGATCTGAGCCTTGAAGACTCAGAGACATTTGGTTTTATCACTTACCAAGGATCCATGTCAACCTCTCCATGCTACGAAACATTCACCTGGATTCTCATTGACCGTCCCATCAATATTACCTCCGTTCAGTTGATGGAACACAGCCTCCCAAACCAGGCATGTAGTTTTGCTGCAAGCTCCTGAATGTCTGAGTGTGTCCGTCGCTCAAAATGCTCAAAGTGTCCCACTGAGGAAGCTACAATCTCCCATCTCTGAATGATTGCCACAGCTTCCATTGTGGGAAAGGCAACATGTGGGGTACCAGGGAACCAGGCTGGAATTCTTGCCTTGGGTTGTTTGGAAAACTTGGATCACAATAGGGTTGGGTTGCCAAAAGCTTAAACAATGAAATGAGGGCTATTAATTTGCAGAATATGGCACATCTCCCCCAGTACTATAGCCTAATATTTAAAGAAGGCGGGAGCATCCAGGAGTGTGAGGATTAGAATCTTTGCACTGCCTCCCTGCTAAAGCAATGCTGTCTGTTCTGGAGATCAAATTTATTCAAAATCTCTATTAGGTGGAGGCAATGTATCCCAAATTATATACAGAACTAAACTGTATCAGGCAGACAGTTGTATTCCCAATATTGAATGCACCTTAGAATGTTTCCTTAGAAATGCAGAGGAACATCCTTATAATATCCTGATGAGACCCCAGTATGTTTGGGGGGACATTCTGAGACTCACAGGAGCCTTGGGACTAAAAATTATAGTGGGATAGTTTTCTCCAAAACTTTAAAATGCCATGAATCTCAGGAAGTTTAAGAGGGGGGAATTGCATTACATGGGTGTAACCCCCACAAACTCTAAGCTTCAATTGTTCTTTTTAAGAAGAGTTAACTTGGAACTTTAATCTGGGTAAAACTTGAGAGAAACTGGGATGGAAAACAAATATGATCTCCCTCCCTACTCTATCCTGGGGGGGGGGAGGGTTGAGAGAAACAGTAAAATAAGGGATCTGTGCTTATCACTTCATTCTAAATGGCCTTCAACAGCCCTAACTGTAAAACAGGAGAGAGAATATTTTTATTGCCAAACGAACCCACCTTTTGAATATTGATGAGTATTATTAACTTAAGAAAAACACTGGTTTTCCAAACAAACAAACAAACAAAAAAAAGAACTCGTACATTCAGCCCCAACTACCACCATATTCAGGAAACCTTCAAAATCCTTATGCTGAACCTTGAGTGTGGCCTCCCCCTTTACACAGACCTTAGAATTTTGAAAATCAGTAAGTATTAGAGTTGATGGCCTGAGTTTTACTTGAAGGCCATTGCTGCTGCAAATCCTTTTAAAGGTGTCCAGTGGAATGATTGATACAGCAGACTCTGTGTCCAGCTCCATCAATAAGGGAACCCCTTGCAACTTCACATCAATGCAAAGTTTTTTCTTAAGGGGCTTGTGTGTCCCTGTCCTCAGAATACTCCTGCGCTATGCACAGAACCCCACCCTGTTTTGGCTGGGGACCCTGGTACCTTTCTGAAGCAATTCTTCCCGAGGTTGGACCTTCTGGCGACCCAAACAGACGGAGGCAATCTTGCCTTGCCTGCCACATGCCCAGCAAATGACAGAGCGAAACCTGCAGTCAGCTCGCTTGTGACGTCCTCCACACCCGAAGCACTGAAGAGATGCTGGGGCCTTGTCTGGATTCCCCTTTAGCCTCCTTTCTGCTGGCTGGTGAAGTCTGTCTACCTCTTCTTCAGGATCCGTTTCTGATTCTTCTCGAGCGTCCTCTTGATGGACAGTAGTGGTGGCTGGAGGGTTCCTGGAGAGCCGCAAAGCCTTCACAGCACTGCCTGCTGCTTCTTCAGCTGCCACCTCTCATAATGCGTCTTGGAAGGAGACATCTTCTTTTGCAAAGATCTTTTGTTGTAGGTCTCTGCTTCTTAAGCCACACACGAAGTGATCGCGCAGCCTCTTTTCCAGATCCTTGAACTCACAAGGCCTGGCCGCTTGCCTTAAGGCAGCAATAAAGTCCGCAGCAGATTCACCTGGCCTCTGGTCTCTCTGCTGGAACACGTGCCTCCAAGCGATGACAGATAACTTCGGCTGGAAGTGTTCCTTCAGCATCTTCTTCAAGTCAACGTATGTTACTGACTCCAGAAGTGCAGGGGCCACCAGATTTTCCGCGGTGTCAAAAGCTTCTTGTCCACAGGTACACAAAAGAGTTGCTGCCTTCAGGCCATCTTCTCTTATCTGATTTACTCTAAAGTAGTTCTCCACCCGTGCTACGTAGAAAATCCATCTCTCTGGGTGGGAGACATCAAAATCAGTCAAGCAGCCAATCTTCAACATCGTAAATTTTGCGACCTTCGCTAATTGCCTCCTCTACAAGCTGATCTTTGGGAAAGGGCCTTTTTGCCAAGCTCACCTCCAGCGACGCTGTATTGGCAGGCTGAGTTGCGAATGCAGGACGCCGTCTTCCCGATTGTCAGGACTTCCTTGGTGAGTCCTTAATTCTTTCTATTGCTTGCAGGGATCCCACCTTCATCGCCAGTTGTTGTGTTTTCGGCTTATTGGCAATTGTCGAAGACATATGGTGAAGCAACAAGCTCTTTATTACTCTTCTCCTACAACCAAGCAAACAGCAAAAGGCACACAGGCCTTTTATAGGGCCAGAAACCCAGACAGTGTGAACCAATAGGAATTGAGCATTTTCGCGCCTTGCGCATGGGCACAAGGCTGGTGCCACCCTGTCTGGTCCTGGGCAGCTTTTGGAATGCCCGGGCCATTTGCAACATTCTGAGCCTGCTTCCAGCTCTTGCAGGCTCAGGACACAACACTGACTATTATGAAGTTTCTTGATTAGATTCCTTTCAGTTCCTGGTAGAATACTGTACATTAAAATGTTATATGGAGCACTTCAGAAAGGAAAGGTGCTAGCCTAACTTTGGTAATCCATGTTGATTTTAATTCAGTTAACACAATGCTTTGGAACAGGATGCAAATAATTCTCAATGTCAAACACACTTGGGAGGAAGCTAACTTGAAGCTACTGACTATCTCCATCATTGGGCCATGATGTCATTCTTCATCAAAATTAGCAGTTGCTGAAGTTAAGTAATCAGGAAGGTGCTTTTGTTTCTATTATGAGTAAACAGGGTATATTCAATCCAACAAAGACCAGGCCTATTGATATTCTTGAATGCTCACTTTCATTTAATAACATAAACTAAAATTCTAATACAAAGAAGACTAGATTGATCAGACCTTTGTGACAGTTAAACAGATTATACAGGATCTCATCAGACTCGTCTTTTATATTTACATAATTAAAAAATGGCTGCTGAATCCAGTTACAGGTTTATATTGCATAGCACTTGCTGTGTTGGCTAGTATTCTATAGAGAGAGAAAAAAGGATCTCCTAATCCTTTGTAACGTCCAAGATCACACATACAGAATATGTGAGAAAGACCCTAAATATAGCAGACTAATTTATTAGATTTTAAAGCAGAGTGAAATATGAAATTCTAAGTCTCTTAACCTCTGTAATTAACTAAATCAAAACATTTTAAATAAAATATAAATGAACATTTTTCTCAGTGTTTTTTTTCTGTGACATGTAGTACTTTTAAATCCATTTCAGTCTATTTCTAGCAAAAGAAATAGGCTATACAAAATTTATGAAAAGGATTATTTTGCAAAGCATACTAATGTGAGAAGGAAATGTAATCGAATTGTTAAAGTAGCCTCTAGAACAGCATTTCTCAGCCTAAGCAAATTTAAGATGTGTGGAGTTAAACTCACAGAATTTCCAGCCAGCATGGGAAGTCCACATATCTTAAAATGGCTGAGGTTGAAAAACAGTTTTCGACAAAAGTTGTGTGACTATTTTAAAAGTTGTTCCTGTCTGTTGGCATGCTGCTTTTCTGCTTGGCAGTTCCTAGGAGTGTTGTCTGTGCAGATACAGAAAAGTGGAGAGCCTTTGAGACAGCTTTGCAAACCCTTTCAAGGACTTCTAAAGCAGGATTGAGTTTTTGGAGCACTGAGGGCATGGCAGAGATGCAGTATAGTTTTTACTTTATAGTAAAAACTATAAACAATAACGCCAGGATTTCAACTTGGGTTTCTTACTTGGGTTTCTCTCTACTTATTTTTTTTTTCTCACTAGTTTTCCTTGTGTTTCCACAATACTAGGGTTGTTGGGGAGAGGAGTATTAAAACAATTCAGAGGACATTTTCCAGCTTTACTTTTTTTGGGGGGGTCTCCAAACCTATCCTAATTTTTGGAATCTTTTTTCCCCCTAGGGGCATTAGGAGCAATTGGGAGTCATAAGATTCAAGGCACCCATTTCATCCCTTTCCCAAATAGGATCTGCATCAGTTATTTTGGGAGGAAGTCCCTCAACATGCCATGCAAAGATGGGACATATGGATTGAACATGATGAGCAAACGAGCAGCTACTATGCATTGTTCTACTAATTTTGACATTTACCTTCATGAGGCAAAAAATTGATGGTTTGGAACATTAGTGTGGGAAAGGGCATTAAATGGTATGTACGCTGTATGCAGTAACTTCTAAAACAGATGTGTTAATGACACCATTAAATTAGGTCATAGAAGCAGGCAGTGTTCTACAATACAAACGTCTAGGATGTAGTGACAATGATACAGGATTGATTACATTTCCTGGATGACCTCATTCAAAGAGTTCTGCAAGCTGTAGATAAGAATCAGGGAACTTTGGCTTAACATCTCAAAAGGGAAAGGGAAGGGAGGAGAAATAACTTTTTGCCCATGTGTACTTCTTTTGCCATTCTAAGTTCTCAACACCTGCAATAATTGTGGCTCTTTGCTACTAATTTAAACAAAAGAAACCAAATAGGTCAAGCATGCAGGTGGCTGGGCAAGAAACAACCTTGAATTAAGCTTCTTCATGTGCACAAGCCTCTGCTCTATTGATATTTCATTTCATGGAAAAATTAAATATCTCATTAATTCATGTAAGATAACTATATATGATAAACTTCTTAAATATTTGATAGCTCGATAGAGTTATTCTAAGAGATAATTAAAATCTTTTCCAAAATCAAAGTTTATCTTGCTAATCAAAATAATAATGATGATGATCAAGGGAACTCAAATGCTTATTAGATCTGGACAAATCCTCAATTCTCCAATTTTTTTAAAAAAACTAGATAGTTATAAAGAATGGCTGAGGATCATTGTGTTCTAACTTTAATCTAATGTCAACTCTACAATGAACCTGGCCGCAGCCACCTTGCTCGTTCTAGATTGCCATAAGATTGAGAGGGGGTGTGGAGAATTTCTGCTAGTCTAAACATTTTACTGTCCTGTGGGAACCAAGGTCATTACTGTCAGTAGGTGGGGGCGTGAACATTTGATTTAAAAAGCCTGTCAAGCTATTCTATTGGGACACGTAGTTGATTGTATAGCATTATTTCTGTAATGGTGTTTCTCTTTGGAGGACTTTTCAGACTTGGTTTCACTTTCAACCGTGCTGATACTATGTAACCAATAAACATGTTCTTTGAGGAAATATCTAGCCTCGGAGTCCTGATTTGTTTGGTCTCATCTATCGGAACCTTGATATCTAATTTAATCTAATTTGAATGTTAATCTGAATGCATATCCTTTAATATTGTAAGACATCTCTCATTCTGTTTGCTCAGGATCTGTCTTCACAACTGTAGGCATCTGGCTGCTGAGGCAGGGTGAAATCAGTCCACTTCTAGCCCTAAAGTAGTATTTTCATAAGAAAATGGGAGCATATCCATTCAGACAACACATGCGAAGACACCTTGAAATGATTCAGTTAGGGGAAGTGATCTGCTTGTCTTCAACTGGACCATATGATGGCTTGTCAACTTGTTGAACCCATTTTTGGTGCATAGTTCATGAAAACAATCTTGGGCTATGTAGATAAATCCTTAGTATGATATGATTATTATATAAAGATTTGAAATTTAGAAGAGTGAAAACCCACATGGGGAATTATTTCTTGATAAAAGATGGGTAAACTGCGGTCTCCAAATCCTTTTTAGTGGTCCCAAAATACCATTCAATTGTTGCAAGTTTGATATAATTTTAAGACTATGCCACACACTTAAATGGATTTAGTACAGTTTTCCTTTCTCAGATTACTGATTTACCATACGGTTCAGGACCAGATGCAGTTGCTGTACTGTAACTCTGTGTGCAAGTTATTACCTCCTTGATCTCACATGCTGACTGGATAATTTAGGGCTCATAGAATTGGTACTAAAGATCAGTTGCAGCCACTGAAGGTAGTAATAGTTACACTTAGCAAAATATCATGCTGTAGATATCTCACTGGGAGCTGATGCATATTGTATTTTGGCAGCTCTTCAAGATGGCCACAAGAAGCTAATATCTCTTATTTGCAAGGGCCTAATTGCAAGATATTCTCACAAAACTGAATAAAGTATGCCTATGAATATTTTCTTCTAAAATAAATTCTGCAAGCTTCAAACTCGAGTAATAAAGGAGGTTGTCCAAACATAGTCAGGGCAGCCGGAAAGAAAATTTTTTTTTACAGTTCCTAAACTAAAGTTCAGGTACTACCAGCAATTCCTTCAAGTTGCAGTTGATGCATAAAAAAGATGGTTATTCTTATTTATGAAATAAAAAATGCAGACAATAGCATATGAGGTTTTGAAAAATGCAAATATTTGATAAGTGATTCTTGCTCTTAATATGACTTTAAAACAAAATCATATCCACTTCAAGGATAAGATTAGAATAGCTAAAACATATACGTATTTAAGAAACTTCCCACCAAAGTAGAAATTTTAAAATTAATTTAAAAATTAACCATGGTAAATTTAGTTAAAATCATTTGATCTGAGCACTGAAGATGAAGGTGTGTTGAGGACTGGGCACACTGCCAAGAGAGTGAAAGCTGCATAAAGATATAATTGTATTTTATACAAAAAGTAATGAAAGCCCTACATTTAATTATAAGAAACATTCAATTAAAATATTTCATGATCTGTTACTTCAGTGCAGGAGAGAAACTTTCAGCTCATATCTTAGGGCTCTAAACTACTTGCTATCAACCAATATAATCTGTTAGGGTAGTAATTGTCACAAAATATGTCATTGGTATTGAGCAACAAGCAACAGATATTTTAAAGCAATTTATATCTACAGGATAACAGACACAAAAATTATTCCCCCAAGGGAATATATTCACCATGGAAGATTAAGCAAGGAAATAGCAAGCAGAAAAGGACTCATTTAGCTTCTAGTTGAGACTCTCAGGACTAAAACAAATGGAGATTGACTATAAAGTTTAAGCTAAATAGATGACAAATTATTAATGACATTCTTCTAGGCATGCATATGCATATTTATATAAAAGTGTGAATATTTGTAAGGAAATATGTTAGTGAGTATTTCTGTACTTTTATGCAGGGCTTTTTTTGTCATAGAAGGCACAGAATGGAGTTCCGGCACCTTTTTTGGATGGAACCTTGTAGGGTAGGCAAGGCGGGTTGTATGACATGTGTGAGTTCTGGCACCTTTTTTTTTTTTTTTACAAAAAAAGCACTGCTTTTATGCATATGTGAAGGTATATATAAGTAGAAGATATATATATATGGTATACATGGAAAAATATAATTACATGTGCTGTTGTAGAATAAGAGAATATGTGTGTATTACTATATTATAATATTAACACTAACAGAGATTGAGATTTTCTAATAAATTTTGTATGTGCATTCCTTATCAACCATATCAATAGTTAATATTAAATAAGAGTAGTCTTTGTAAGAAAAATATATTTTTCTATTTACATTTCAGTTAACTAAGAAATTATACTGCCAAATTTTATCTCCCCATTTTTTCAAAACCCAGATAGGATACATGATTCATTGTCCCAAAACGTCTGCCTCAATTAGGAAACTTTTTCCTAATGGATCCTCATTAAATATATATATTATGAAAACATTTACTTTAATGTATTATTTTTGTCCATTTTTAATAAATCTGGCAGAGTTTTCTTCTTAGTATTTTAAAATGTTTTGTTTAGTTTTAGCATTGTAAAAACATTGTACGAAAATTGGAGGGGAGTAGTGGTTGGTGCCTCCTAGTCAGTGTTGACTCCTGGTTACTGAGTAGCCATGTCCCTACAATTTTCTTGGCGAGGCATCCAGAAATGATTTGCCAAGGCCCCCTTCTTACAGCAGAGAGAGGGGGGAGGGAGGGGGAGGGAGATAGGGAGAGGGAGAGATCTGCCTTAGGCCAGGGGTAAGCAACTTTGGCTCTTTTATGACTCATGGAGTTGAAGTCCATGGGTCATAAAAGAGCCAAAGTTACCTATCCCTGGCCTAAGGCCATCCAACTAGTTTTGTGTCTATACCAAACTAGCTCTCCTATACCAAAGCAGGAGATCAAAAATAGAGATGCAAGGAGTAAGATATACAGGTAGTCTTCAGGTTATGATTACCTGTTCAGCAACTGTTCAAAGATATACAGGTAGTCTTCAGGTTATGATTACCTGTTCAGCAACTGTTCAAAGTTATGACAGTGCTCAAAGTTGTTGTTCCTCAAAGTTACCGCTGCTGTAGCATTCCCATGGTCATATGATTGCAATTCAGGCACTTGCCAACTGACTCACAATCATGATGATTACTGCATTCCGTGGTCATGTGATCGTCACTGGTTTCCAAAAAGCGATGTCAATGGGGAAGCTGGCAAAAGGGTAAAAGTTGCTCCCACAAGTTACAAAGTTCTTCATGGCCACAGTTACCACCTGCTCTTCCAGCGGGAGCCATTGATCTAAGAGGATCCCTGGATGCAAAGCTGCTCTTTGTGGGAGAGCTCAGTCCTGTACAGAGATAAAGACAAACTTTCTCCCAAATCAACATAATAACCCAAGGTGGCAAATTTATCCCACGGAGTTTCCTTCTCCTATTTTCCCTCACAATAGCAACCTTGTGTGGTGAGTGTGGTGGGAAAGAATAACTGGCCCAAGGTCATCCAGCTAGCTTTCATAGCTAAGGCAGGGCTAGAACTTATGGTCTCCTGCTTTCAAGCCAGATACCTTCATCACTAAATTAAAACATCACCACTTCATGACCCTGATTGGAAGAGATGCATATCATATCCAATGGGGGGGTGTTATGCACAGCATTTTTAGTTAGGGTCATGACCTGCTGACATCAGCACCACATAGGGTTTGTGTAAGCTGCCATCAAAAAAGATGTACACTACTGATAATGTTTTGCTTAGAGTTAAGCAAAATACTGCCCCTTTTGGGACCAGTTCAGTATTTTAGAAAATACTTCTATTCAACTCAGACTGAATCAAATTATTTACTTTGATATAACAACAACATTCATGGAAAATCTTGTTCTCTTCACAAGCCACTTCAGGAAAACATAAAGGGCTGATATTTTTAAACACAATAGCATGAAATCTGCTGTCACTGTTTAGGGAGAGAAGACCCCAAACTTTTCAGGTCATCAACACATTCATGAAGTTTCATTTTGTTTATCAAGCCCCAAACAATTATTATAGGAATTTAGTTTAATAAATACTACTTTAATGGTATTATTAATGATAGACTGGAGATGCTAATATCAAGAGATAAATCTTTCAAGGAGATTCACTTTCACCATTTCTGTTTGTCATTTCACTGACTCCTCTGCAATAATAGCGAATATCTGTAGCTCGGGTATAGGATGAGGGTGAAGGCTTGTTCTCAGAATTTGTGGGTTGGTTTCGGAACATTCCATTACCAGGCTGTGTAACTTTTTCAGCGGAGTTTAGAGGAATTGATTCCACTGTCAACAATACTGAATATATCAGGCCATTGCTATCAAACATCTGAAACATCTGCCAGGCTACCTCCTTTAAATGGACAATCTGAAGCTGTATGAAAAAACAGGGTCTGAAATAAAATCACTGCTCAACACTGTCCATATATTCAGCTCAATTTGGACTAGACAACTATGCCATGGTCACCATCAAATGGAGAAAAATAATAAAAACTGAAGGAATCAAGATGCCCTATAAAAAGACTCTGGGTGTAGACTATCATTACAAATATCTAGGCATCCTTCAAGCTGACAATATCAAGCATACTGAAATCAAGCAAAAGGTTAGAAGTGAATATATCAAGACAGTGAAGAAGATCCTAAAGTCCAAACTCAGTGGAGGAAATATCATCAAGATAATTAAGAGCTGAACAATTCCAGTCATTAGATACACAGTTGGAATAGTAGACTGGACTCAAACAGAATTAAAAGCTCTGGATAGGAAGATCAAAAAAATAATGATAATGACTCATGCCCTCCATCCTTGCAGTGATCTTGACAGACTCTACTTACCAAGGAAAATAGGTGGGCATGGAATGTTGCAAGTACTTCAGAATACTGAAGAAGAAAAGAATGATATTGGTAAAATATCTGAAGGGCAATGAAGAAGAGGCACTGAAGCTAACACACCAGGAAGACTTACTGAGTACTGAAAGAGCAAACTGTTCAACCAAATGAAGAAGAGAAAAGAGACATAGAAAGATAAAATATTACATGGCCAGTGCATTAAAAAAAATAACAGGCAATGCAGATAATAATGGTTAAGAGCTGGAAAATTGAAGAAAAAGGTAGAGAGACTAATTCTGGCTGCACAAGACCAAGCCTTAAAAATAAATGCATATAAACCTCGGATTAAGAAGACAGCAACTGACAGCAAATCTTGTCTCTGCAAAGAAGCTGAAGAAACAGTGGTCTGGTTAGCTGTTGCAAAAAGATTGCACAGACTGACTACAAACAATGGCATGAAAAAGTTGCAACAATGGTGTGTTGAAAGATCTGTAATCAATACTATTTGTCTGCAGGCAAGTAATAGTGGGACCATAGACAAAGAAAGTAATAGAAAATGAAGACGTGAAAGTGCTCTGGCACTTTAAAATTCAAAATGACAGGCACCTGCCACATAATACTCTATACCAGTGGTGGCGAACCTATAGCACGCATGCCAGAGGCAGCACTCGGAGCCCTCTCTGTGGGCACACGTGCCATCACCCCAGCCCCGCCTTCTCCCACAGCCTCATCCTCACCAGCAGCCCCCCTGGAGGAGAGTCGCCCTTGGGCACAGCCCACATGGAGCAGCGCAGCCAAAGACATAGCCGGCAGCAGGGACAAGACTCCGCCCTTGTGCTCCATAGTGTGCAGATGATACTATGGGGTGTGGGCGGAGGGCATGGGTGCCATGGCACTGCAGGGCTGCCTGGGCGATCTGCAGTGGGCCATGGAGGCAGTGCGTGGCCCTGCACGTGGGCGGGGGTGGAGCAGGCAGGGCAGGGGGCGGAGCGGGGGGTGGTTTTTGGGTACTCGGTGTCTAAAAGGTTCGCCATCACTGCTCTATACTTAACAATTGTCAATAAGAAAAACAAGTCTGGTTAATGAATGTGGCAGATAATCTGGAGACAGCAGAATAGAAGAGGAAGAACTGGAGAAGATTAGAAAATACAAAGACCTAAAATAGAAATAGACTGACTGTGGCAAAAGAAAGCAAAAGTAGTATCAATAGTAATAAGGGCCTTGGGTGCAATCGCAAAACAACTGATGCACCACATGAACACCATCAGCATTAATAAATTCACCATCAATCAGATGCAGAAGGCAGTTTTACTTGGAGTAGCTTACATCCTGCAATGATACCACAAACAATCACATTTCCCTATCCCAGGTTGTTGGGAAGGAGTCAATAAATGGCGAAAAATGCCAAATCCAGTTTAAAAATCTGGCTGGCTGTGCAAAGAATGATAATAACAACTTCAACACCTTGCATAGTCCCACTGATCATTGAGAGTCAATACTCTCCACTTTGGGGAACTCTGATTTATGATCTACAGAAGCCTAACCCACTTCCTTGAGGGCCAGAATATGGGGCCAGAGTATGGAGAGAGTTTCTCTATATCATCATTCCTTTGGCCATTGGCCCCGCGGTTAACAACGGACATGGTTTGTTACTGCAATCAGTCAGCATTTATACTCTGACAGTGAATTTGATAATGAAAAAGCTTCTTTCTTTCTCTGCTTTTTTTTTCTTGAAGGACAAAATATATAGAATGAATCAATGTATTGGAATTATTAAAATATAATCCCTGACGTTTACTAGACTGGACTACTTTACCTTTAGTGTACACAAGAAACAAATGCACACTCCCAATCTACTACAGTATGTTGTAGAAACATTATTACTTGAGAATTGATATACTGAAAGCAGTACTATTTATCCTAATAAAATAAAATAATAATTATAAGATTCCCAGAGTCATCTTATAGGAGAGATGAGCAGCATAATAAACAAACAAACAAATAAATAAACTAGCTCTACAGTATTGGATCAAAAAAAATAGACAATCTAGAATTGATGTTTTTTTTCATCTTCCATTAATTCTAGCTGCCCTATGGAGAATATCCTGCTGGATTGGCTCTGTGTACAATTTGTTTTCAATCTGGAACAAAAACTTACTCAATTTTCTCAGGCTTTAAAAATGTTATGTGACTATATTTCCTTAAGGATTATATACAAAGTTATCAAAACCTGGTTACCCCATGACAGATTAAATGAGGATTTAAAATTAACATATTCTGGAATAAATTGGACATTATTACCACATGGCCTCAGTTCAAAGAACAGAAGTCACATGGTATATATTCATGCTATATATGTTTGGCTGTACTAATCAGACTTTCCTTCAAAAGGACTCTTTGCATCTAATTGGTGTATAGACTGCAAAAATTGTGAAATTAACTGCGGATCCTGCACAATTTCTTAGCCTTTGAAAGAAATAATAATGGATAAACTAGCACCCTCTAGTGGAATGACATAAAATTGTTTTCTATTACAAGTCTATGATATTACTACAGTAATATTTATTTTAAATTGATTGTACAGTACAAATGTCATCAGAATTTAGATCTTCCAAGAGAAATGGTAACCTGCATATTTTTGAAATGTAAAACATTTGAAAGAATGTTTTATTCAATTTCTTTTCAGCTCCTTGGTTTTTTACATATTTTTAAAAAAATCCTTCCCTGTCTTACAAACACCCACACCCACATTCACTTTTGTATAAACTATATAATTACTACTAATTAGAAAATAATCTATATTTTTTCACTTGGGATAAGAGCTGAAAAATGTCACATATATCTTAATACAACAGAGAACGAAAGATTTATTTTATCTGAAGGTTTATAAACTTATAGTTTATAATCATTACTATCATGGTGTCACTGTATCTCAGAAAACATCATCATAGTGTCATTCACAAACTAAAATAATATTAATTTATACAGCACATATATGCTGTATTCACCATGATAGTATGTGTGTGTATGTATGTATGGATGTATATGTATATATGTACATGTATGTATATATGTATGTACTCTCCTCACACTTCACCTCAAACTCAGCAACAAGATCCACCCCGCACTTTGGGACAAATCCAAACAACTCGCTGTCTGGAGAGCCGAAACACAGACCACCCTCAAGACAGACACACACACCAACAAACTCCGAAGACTACAAGAACACCAGAAACAAACCCCTCCTCCCTCACAGCCACACATGAAACAAACAGTGCATAACATCTCAGATAGGATCCTCACCAAAGCCGAAACCAATGTCCTTTCCAAAGGATTCAACTTTGCAGTCGCTCCCAAACAAACAACTACAGCCCTACCCAGAATCCATCACCTCACACATAAAAAACTCATTCCAGTTCATAGAGATCATAAAGAAACAAAACTTACAGCCCAGCGACCTACTCGTTAGCTTCGATGTTATATCCCTCTTCACCCAAGTGCCAATCAAAGAAGCCTTAACAGCTATCCAAAACAAATATAACCCCCCCAAACACATCCTAGATCTGACCAACCACTGCCTATCCAACACATACTTCATCTATAACAGACAAAAATACAAACAAATAGAAGGAGCACCCATGGGATCACCTCTCACCTGCCATTGCAAACCTCTACATGGAACACTTTGAAACCCAAGCTCTAGAAAAATCTGATCACAAACCCAAACTCTGGCTCAGATATGTAGATGACACCTTCGTAATCTGGCCACATGGGAAAGAAAAACTAGACAACTTCCTCACACACCTCAACAGCCTACACCCCAAAATACAGTTCACCATGGAAACAGAAGCTAATAACCAACTTCCCTTCCTGGATGTCTTAGTCTACAAGAAATCCAATAGCTCCCTAGGACACACCATCTACCAAAAGAAAACACACGCAAACCGCTATCTGCACGCACTCTCACACCACCACCCAGCACAGATCAACTCCATAGCCAAGACACTCATCTCCAGAACCAAATGCCTAGCTGATGAACAACACCTAAAAACCGAACTACACACTCTCACTAATGTACTAACATCCAACGGATTCCAAAGAAATAAGATTTCCAACTTAATCCAAAAAGAAACTCCCACTAAAATCCAAGACAGAGAACAAGAAAACGGCAAAGCCCTCCTCCCATACATACCGGTAAAAGGCACCACAGAGAGGATCAGCAAAATCCTCCACAAACATAACATCAAGACAGCATTCTGCACAAACACAAAAATATCCACCATCCTGAGAAACCCTAAAGACAAAATTGAGTTAGAAAATCAAGGAGTATATGAAATCCCATGTACTGCTTGCCCCACCACATACATCGGACAAATCAACAGAAGAATAAGTGCACGCATTGAAGAACACAAAAACTCAGTCAAAAAAGAGGAACCAACTTCTTCCCTGGTCCAACACCTTAAAGCCACAGGACATGAAATTGACTTCAAAAAGACCAGAACTATTGCCAAAACTCAACACTTTAATAACAGAATAATCAGAGAAGCCATTGAGATAGAAAAACGCCCACACAGCATGAACAAACGAGATGATACCTCCCATCTACCAGCCATTTGGAAACCCGCCCTTATTGACAAACGAGTCCCTAACACAAAGAATAACACCAGACCCACACTTACGAAAACCACACAGGATGTCACCACCACACATCCATACAAAAAGCAAACCCAAACCCACACCGATGATGAGGCACGACCACAAACCAGACGCCACACCACAGCTGCATCATTAGCCACTTTAAACCCCTCCAATCCATACACGAAGCAAACTGACACCCACCATAAAGATGAAGCACGACCACGAACGCGAAGCCAAACAGCTATGCAGCTCACCATCTCTAATCCCCCTGCAACTCAGACTAACCTGAGCACAACAAAGCCCCCACCCAAACAAAACGCTCCTCCAACCAATCAGAGCACAGCCAACCCCCCATCCAATCAGAGCACAGCCAAGCCCCTAACCAATTAGAACACACCTCCACCCAATCAGAACACAGCCAAGCTCCCAGCCAATCAGTTCAAACCCCCACTGGCAGTTAAAAGGAAGAAACAGCCACAATCACACATTGCTCCTAGAAGTACGAAGCCGAAAACACCAGCCTGAAGATGACGAATGGGACTTCGTCAAAACATCGCCAAGACACTTTCAATTTTACGTGAGTATATATGTGTGTGTGTGTGTGTGTGTGTGTGTGTGTGTGTGTGTGTGTGTGTGTGTGTAGTTTGTTTTCTGAGGTTTTCGCAGGTGTTTGTATGTAGGTCTTTGGTGCTTCGGGTTTTCTCCCACGTAGAGCTGAAGAAACTCCTTCTGCATTTCAGTCACTCAGCCTTTTCTGTGATGTCATCCTGAAATCACATAACTACGGGATGATAAGTGAACCCCTCGGGATCTGACTGGCTGAAATTACAGAGAGGGTTTTATCCCACTCGTTTCCTACAAGCCAAGGGAAAAATAAGTCTCATTCCCATGCCTGAGACAGATGGAGTGACAGTCTGCTCCGGCGAGCTCTTTTAGGAGCACCCTTGCACTTCAACTCTGAAGAGTAAACAAACAAGCCCAGTTTCTCTCCAGCTGCAGAGACTTCCCTAAGTGAACACACCTCCACCCAATCAGAACACAGCCGAGCTCCCAGCCAATCAGTTCAAACCCCCACTGGCAGTTAAAAGGAAGAAACAGTTGCAATCACACATTGCTGCTAGAAGCACGAAGCCGAAAGCACCAGCCTGAAGATGACGAATGTGACTTCGTTGAAACGTCGCCAAGACACTTCAAATTCTACGTGGGAGAAAACCCGAAGAACCAAAGACCTACATATGTGTGTGTGTGTGTGTGTGTGTGTGTGTGTGTGTGTGTGTGTGTATGTATATGTATATGTATATGTATATGGATATGGATATGGATATGGATATGGATATGGATATGGATATGGATATGGATATGGATATGGATATGGATATGGATATGGATATGGATATGGATATGGATATGGATATACATATATAGGTCTTTGGTTCTTCGGGTTTTCTCCCACGTAGAATTTGAAGTGGCTCGAACACTCCCCCATCCAATCAGAGCACAGCCAACCCCCCATCCAATCAGAGCACAGCCAAGCCCCTAACCAATCAGAACACACCTCCACCCAATCAGAACACAGCCGAGCTTCCAGCCAATCAGTTCAAACCCCCACTGGCAGTTAAAAGGAAGAAACAGCTAAAATCACACATTGCTCCTAGAAGCACGAAGCCGAAAGCACCAGCCTGAAGATGACGAATGGGACTTTGTCAAAATGTCGCCAAGACACTTCAAATTCTACGTGGGAGAAAACCCGAAGAACCAAAGACCTACATACAAACACCCGCGAAAACCTCAGAAAATATATATCTCCAAGATAAAAAATAAAGCAGGGATAGAATTTTATTTGTTTGCCTATATACTATTAAAAGTATCCTATTTGCCTATATGTAACCTTTAATTGAGCTAAACAGTGCATCAGAAGGTAACAATTTTTGAACCAAGGTACCTAAAATGGGCTAGTTTATAGAATGTACCTAAAATCTAGAACCCATGATTCCTGTGGAATTGAAATTTGGCAAATTTTATAAAACATTATATAATATCACAAAGCATTTTATCATAAAATATTTTATTACATATCATGTGGTCATGATATGTTGACTGTACTATATAGTTCAATATGGGCTATTTTCAAGATAGATATCTCTTTGAATGTCTTAATGAATTTTAAGAATTTTCCCCCTGAAGGTCAGTCCTTAGAAGTACTGCCATTGTTGAAGGCATTGAAGAATTGCCCAGTGAGGATCTTTAAGTACAAAGTGGTAACCCAAGAATTAACATAGACCAGAGGTCCCCAAACCCTAGGCCAGGCCATGGCTTATTCAGAACTGGGCCATATGACTCTGGCCAGTGGCTGGCGAGAGTGTATGCATGCACGCAGTTCAACTTGCACGAGTGATGGGCTGGCAGACATTCACGTACGTGTGTGCCAGCCTGCCACTCACTCAGGCCCACCATGCATTGGCTGGCCCACTGCTCACGTGGCCCAGTTCCCATCTACCTCCCCAAGCCA
The DNA here is from genome assembly GCA_034064705.1 of Bothrops alternatus. NCBI lineage: Eukaryota > Metazoa > Chordata > Lepidosauria > Squamata > Viperidae > Bothrops > Bothrops alternatus. The sequence continues at coordinate 2,538,411 of JARGCV010000021.1, read as the reverse complement.
GGCTGTCAAGCCGCAATGGTTGACATAGACAACTTCTCTAAGAAAAGGAGGAAGAAGAATTCAAGAATTGTCCAGAAGATCAATCTTCACTGACATGTTGCACTTTATTTATTTATTTATTTATTTATTTATTTATTTATTTGTTTGTTTGTTTGTTTGTTTGTTTGTTTGTTTGTTTATTTATTTATTTATTCGACTTGTATGCCGCTCCTCTCTGGAGACTCGGAGCGGCTTACAACATATACAAAACATCATGGTCTTGTGTGTTGTAAGAAACCAGCTGAATATAGTCTGGTGCTCCATGTTGCCAAGAAAATTCTGAATGACATCTTTGAACGCTTTCTAGGACATTTTCTCTGGTCTTACTAACAAATCTTTGAACCACTTGTCACAGAAGATGTATTTCATCTGTGGACCAACAAAAATGGCTTTTTTTAAAACCTTGGTATCAGTTATTCTTGGAAACATCTGATTCAAATAACAAAAACCTTCACTTTCCTTATTCTTATTGCTTTCACAAAATTTTCTCATCAATCCAAGTTTTATGTGAACCAGAGGCGAAAATATTTTTGTCAAGTCAACAAGTGGTTCATGTGCCACAATTTTCTGTCCTGGAATCAAATTCCTTTAGAATGTACATTTCTTTTTAATGTATTACAACTCTTCATTGGTAGAAGCAACATCCTATATTCCTAGAATGGCTATTGCATTTCCTGCTTGCTGGTTAGTATTTTTTCCCCCTCTTCATAGTGGCAGCAACAGTAGCGTAATTCATGCCTTGCCCAACTGTGTATAAACCTAATTGCCTAATAGGAACATGTAATCTTGTCCTTCTAAACTGAAAATAGATAGGGGCAGGGTGAGGGTAGAGGAAGAACATTTGCCAATGAGGAGAAATGTGAATGAATTGAGAAAATACATTATTCAGATATTTGAATCATTCATAATTTCAGTTCTCCTTTTTTTTGCAAAAGGATTATGCTTAAACTAAATATTGTTCCTCAATCTGGTGCCCCTCAGAAGATCTCAGTTGTATTTCCTGTCATTCATTCATTCATTCATTTATTCACTCACTCATTCATTCATTCATTCTATATGAAATTAGACTTTTTCAATGCAGTACAAGTATGTAAAACAAAAAAGACATAAAAAGTATGAAAAAGGAAAAAAGGATTAAAAATAAAGAGAAGACTTCTACTTTTCTTTCTATCGAGTAATTATCATCTCATTCTTTTTCCCATCTTCGTTAGCTCTTTTTAATCTCCAAATCCAGAAATCATCAATTCAGTCTTTTCTTTTAACAAAAAGTCCATATGACATTGCCAGTCAAAAAAACTCTTTGCTGTTTTTTCTCTGTCTAAATTGGTCCGCTTCATTCTTTATAAAAATGTTAATTTATTTTATGATTAAATCTTTCACTGTATATGTAGTGCAGGTAGTGATCACTTTTTGTGATTTTCTGACAAACAAAGTCAATCAGGAAGCCAGACTCACTTTACAATCATTTATATTTTTTATTTATTTATTTATTTATTTATTTATTTATTTATTTATTCGTTCGTTCGTTCGTTCGTTCGTTCGTTCGTTCGTTCGTTCGTTCGTTCGTTCGTTTATTTATTTATTTATTTATTTATTTATTTATTTATTAATTAAATTTCTATGCCGCCCTATTCCGGGAACTCAGTAACTCATGTTACTGACTTAACAGCTGCAGTGATTCGCTGTGGCAAGAAAGGTTGTAAAATGGAGCAAATTAACAATCGTCTCACTTAGCAACAGAAATTTTGGGCTCAGTTGTGATTGTAAACTGAGGACTACCTATATTTCATTACTTTTCCAACTTTTTGCATACAATAATTTTGCTGCAGCTACTTTTGATCATTCCTGTGAGCACTGTTATCCAACAAATAACACTAGGCTGGCTTCTCTATGTGATCAGAAAGTTTGACCTTAGAAAGCTGGCTTTGGAGATAGAAGGATGTAAAATTCCAGGTAAGAGAGATAATACTAGTATTTAATCCCAACTAGATAAGCAGAAATTGCCCTTTGTTTGTTTATTTATAAAATTTATTGGCCACCCATCTTATATAAGGTAACTCTGGGTGGTTTACAGTCAAAAAGATACATATATACATTAAAATGTTAAATAAATTAAAAGCAAGAATTAAAAATCAAGGACATGTGGGGAGGGCAGGGGTAGAAGGGGGGAGGTGGGATCTGTTGTTAATCGGCCAACCACCTCCATTATACTGTTCTGCAGGCCAACTGGCAGAGGCACGTCTTTAGGCCCTTACAAAAGGATAGGAGGGTTGGAGCCAACCTCACATCTGGGGGCAAGATATTCCAGAGGGCAGGAACAAAAGCAGAGAAGACCCTCCTTCTGGACCCCACCAGCTGGAATTCATCAAAATATTGGAAAGGATGCAGTCAGAAGGGAAGGAAATATATGTATTTGACTTGTGAAAATTATGCCTTACTGGAAGATATTATTCTAAGACATTAGAATAATAATAATCAAGAAGTAGATATGTTCCAGAGCTGGAATTAGTACATATTTTAGGCAGGGAATTCTAATTTAAAGAAATAGGAGTTTATTGTATTCTTACCCCTAGCTGCAGAATTTAGAATTGCTCAAAAATGAATATTTCTGGATAAGCTATCTTTGAATAACTGGCATTCAAAAGTATGTCCACTGTTATTATAGAAAAAGTTATTAATAAAACCGAACTACAGACTTCTCAGAAGGATGATATTTTATTAGATATAGCAAGATTACATCCATGCTAATAATCATCTTCTATTGATAAGTGTTATATGTAATCTATTACTGAATGTTGAGATATATTATTCTAGGCTGTTATCTTGTATCCTTGTGTCTTTTTGCCTTACAGAATTTTTAAATTGAAAAATAAATAGAAAATAGATTATCACATGTAGATGACTATTGGTATATATTGATACTATCACATGCAGATAGATCACTATTGCTATATATAATGATGATGCTCCTTAAAAATATATCAAAAAATAAATGAATCTTTACAACACTTCAATTTTACTTGTAAACCTTGCTTGCTTTAGAATTAAATAACTGATTGGCTGATTCACATAACAGACTGAACTGAATAAACTGAACTGAACAGACATAACTATTATACTCACATTACATACTTTGTCCCCAAAAATCTTCTTTATTATGGATTATCATAATGACCTTGTTCACAGTTATGAAAACCAGGTGGCAGAGTTCCCACAACACAACATAACACATTTTAGCCTAGCTTAACATATTGGACAAAATCTAGCCTTTTTGTCCACTGCCAGTTTTACAGAAGGCCAAGACACCCATACATGAATCAGCATTCATTCATGTTGAACCCAGAAAGTCAGATGAGATTACATGATATTCAAGTTGAGGTAGATTCTGGAGTTGTCATGATGCTATCAGATTAAATAGAAAGAGTTGCATGTTCAATTTATTTAAAATTGTACTATTGTCAATAAAAGGATATGAAACCTGATTGAAATCTGTCCCCATAAATATCTGATAAAACCCAAAGATGGTCAAAGCATCCACCATACGTAAGATATATGTAGTTATTAGTTGTTCTTATCTAGCTCAGAAAATGTGCAGAAGAGTGTTGAAGTATATGCAAAGTTTAATATTATCCCATTTGAATCAGTATTGAATTTGAAGCCAGATGGGAAAAAACCTGAAATCTTAAAGCTAGTCTGGGCATTTCCAAATTCTTTTCCAGCGTACCCAGGTTGCTCTTAAGACACCATCACTTGTGTTTGGTTTTTCTTATAAACATTCCAGATTTTAAAAATAGGTATGTAAATAAGAATTGGTTCTGTTTTCTGATACATGGTTAAAATCAGTAATTTAGAAAGAGTTCTTTCCCTTGTCTTAGATAAAATGCTCTCCTCCCATCTGCAAGTCAACAGAAAATAAAACCAACATGGATTTTTCTTATCCCGCTATCAACAGTATTGCTCCGTTTTGGACTGCAACTGGAGGAGAGTTGTCATTTCTCTTTCAGGAAAGACTGCCTTCTCTATATCTTCTCAATTTCAACAGCTAACAGGAAAACAAGATGTTGCAACCATCGGTTAGAACTTGTCCTCTTATTACCTACTACCGGTATTTCTTCAGGCCAGGGATCAGCTGCTGGGGTGAAAAAAAGGACAGATGCAGGGGAAGAATAGACTCTTTATCCCAGATGACTTCAAGCCAGACTTTGGCTTGAAGATCTCAATCAGCCAAAAGAGCTAACAGTCTAAACAATGGCTGGCAGATCATATATGAGGAGGGGTTAAATCCAGTGGTGGGATTCAGCCAGTTAATACCACTCTGGCAGCACCAGTAACTAATTTTTTGTTGCCCAGGCCCAGAATGGATTTCCAGAAGTGGCATCCACACAGACAATCGGTTGTTCACATATTTGAATCCCACCATTGGTTAAATCCCTCTTCGATGCTTCCCCACACAATCCCAGCATCATTCAGCTTCTATTGGCTGCTTTAGCACCCTTCTATTGTATGAGTCTCATTCCCTTCCAATACATTTCATAAAAGAGACAAGGGTCTACACAAAAAAGCTTAATTTGAAAATTCCTTCTACTCAGAAGCAAAAAGAGGTCCATAGGGTTGAATATTGATCTCTTAAGCTAAATATTATTTTAGCTGCTTAACCTCAATATACCCACCTACATTTGTGGACCTTGAAGATGATAATACATTGGGCACTATACGTATTGACTTTTCTAAAATCTTGGTGTAACTATAGGTCATTAAAGTTTAATGGAGCAAATGCTCCTCAAAAAAGAAAGAAAAAAATTAAAGAAGATGTGAATTGCTTAAAAGAGTAAAAAAAATCTAGTTGGAGAATTCATTTTAGTATGAATGAAAAAAAATTGAGTTGTTTTGTATAAATTCTCAATTATATCCCAAACTTCTATTAACTGATGATTATGGCAGATATATTGGGGTGGAAATTAATCTACAAGGGAATACGACTTTGTTATTGGGGATTTTTGCCCCAAATGAAATAAAACAGCATTTTATAAAAAACCTATGGGTAAATTACTCAATCTTCTTATGAAATTAAAGTCTCCTTGGATGCTGGAATGGGATGGATTTCTCCTAAAAAGCTGGAATTTGTGAGAAAAATAGTAAAAATACACAAGACAACCTACAAAATGTTTTCTTTGATTTAATGGACAATTTGAAACTTGTTAATGTATGAAGACATAAAAATGGTGATTCATAAAATATAGTTTTGTTTAAAAAAAGACATGGATATTTAAAAAAAATACAGATACAAACTGGAGATGTCTCAAAGGTGCTTTTTCAAAAGGTAACTGGACTATTTTTTCCCTGATTAAGAAGATATTTTGCTTCTCATCAAAGAAGCTTCCTCGGTTCTGGCAAGATGGTGGGGGCTATGGAAGGATTAGTTTTGACAGGATTTGGAGAGGGGTTGGAAGGATCATATTTCTTTGCAGTCATCTGATCTTAACTGGCTTCTTGGATAAGAAGCGAAACAATCTCCTCCTCCTCCTCCTCCTCCTCCTCCTCTTCCTCCTTCTAAAAAAAACAGTCCAGCTGCAACAATCCAGAATTTAAATTTAAAAGGGAAAATGGCTCTTTTAGTTTGAGATTGAATGAAGTATTGATGCAAAAGGAAATGAACTACAAAAAAGAAGCTAAAATAATTTTTGAGAATAACCTGAATAAAGGCACAGAAGAATAGTTTGCAATCAAGCAATGCTTTTGTAAGAGGATATGTTATACAACTATAACCCTACTTTATCAGAAGTGGTTTCATCTTGCAAATTACGCAAAGACTTACAGATGCTGGTGATGTTTCTCTTCTCTCTGAGCTGCTCAGCCTTTCCATCAGGATAAGAATTTCTGTGATCGACTGCAAACAGCCAATCTTTGGTAGGTCAGTTAGCTGGCACTCCCTGATCAGCTGGTGGATGTAATCTCACCCTTGAATGATGAGGGGGTTGGACTTGATGACTTCCAAGGTCCCTTCCAACTTTATTATTATTATGATGATGATGATGATGATGATGATGATGATGATGATGATGATGATGATGATGATGATGATGATGACTGAGAGGATTTAGAAGGAGATGTAGTCTTGAAGGGAGGAAATTGGGATCAAAGTGCAGGGAAGCAAAACTACAGGTCCCAGAAGCTCAGAGAGGAAAAAGGAAGAGACAGCCCTGAAGGGGGAACTGGAAAAAGACAGGAAAAGAAAGGTCTGAGAGAAAGAACTGTGACATTCTGGCCTGTGAAGCGCATTGCTGCTGCCATGAGTAGTGACAATCCTAATCCAGGACAGAGCTCAGATGTGGCTATGTTCCCCTGTTCCAGCTTCCGTTTCCTGATTCATCATCTCTGATTAGAGAAAACTATTACTTCAATAAAAATCTCATAAGTTTCATAAGATGTGTTAGTGCAGGTGTCTTCAAACTTGGCTCTTTTATGACTTGTGGACGTCAACTCCCAGAATTCCTCAGCCAGCATGTATTTGGGCCAGTGGGCTGATGGGGTGAGAAGAGGGTCAGAAAGACCTGATTATTAGCAGCTCCTTTGGGGATGATTGCTTCACAACCTAACATTGAATTTAAAAAGAAAAGGGAAGAGAAAATGCAAGTGGTTTTAGATCCAATAAAGAAGAGTTTTTAAATTCCCCAGAGAGGACAATTATTACCCACCAAATTAACTTTCTACAGAAGCAATAATCTATATTAACAGTGAGAGGGATGGAAATAAAAATGAATTATGAAAAACAAAGTAATTTTGATTTTGTAAATAAAGTTGTGAAATTGTTGGCATATTAAGCTGTGAAAAGAAAAAGAAATTAATATTAAAGCTACAAAAAGAAATACTGTAATAATAGATAATGCAAATATGTAAAAAGAGTTTCACCAGTATTATTTTTCTTTATTTGAAGATCAAGACATTTCCCTGGTAAAAGTATATGAATATTTTATAAACAGAATTCAAGATCACAGAGAAACAGATGCAAATTTTGAATAAACTTATAACAATAAGAGAAGTTTGTGAAATTATTGAAAACACTAAACCAAGAAAGGCATCTGATCTAGAGAATCTACCATATTTTTACTATAAATGTTTTAGAATGTAATTTTATAAACTTTACAACAAAGAATGAATATTATTTTATAGAGTGAAAACATTCCTGATAGCTGGAAAGAGGTAGCATTTAGCACTGATTTCTGAGGAGGCCTATGCTAAACAATGATTTGGGCTGAAAGGTTGAAAATAATTTTACTGGACTTGATTCATGAAGATCAATGTGGGTTTTAATCTAAAAGACAACTACAAGATAATATTAGAAGTATGTTAGATATTCTCAGGGCCTTTTTTCTCATAGAACGCCCAGAATGGAGTTTCGGCACCATTTTTGGATGGAACCTTGTAGGGTAGGCAAGGTGGGTTGTATGATGTGTGTGAGTTCTGGCACCTTTTTTTTTTTAAGAAAAAAAGAACTGGATATTCTGGAGTATTGGGAGCAACCTAATGAAAAACAAGCTGAATGGATAAACTTAGAGGAAGAGAAAGCCTCTGATAATTTGATTTGGAATTTCTTATTTAGAGTTCTGGAACATATAAACCTCAAAGATATTGTTTTTAACAGGTAAGATTGATTTATAGTGCAACTATAAATAATTGTTGATGGAAAACTAACAAAACCTGTGAGAGTCAAAAAAAAAATGCCCACTGTTTCCAGAGGAAATGAATAGAAACATGAGACAAGATGAAAGATTCATGGGAGTTACGATTTAAGAAAAACTGATAAAATTTTAAGGGCATTTGCACATGGATCAATTAGAGAGAAAGAATAAATATATTAATCAGAAAATTAAAGGACTATAGTAAATGAGCAGAATTTAAGATTAATTATAAGACAAAAATGTTAATAAATAATGAAAAATGAAAAATAAAAGATCAAGTAGAACTGATGGAGAAAACTGGTTTTAAGATTGAGAAAAAATTAAAATACTGAGGCATTATGACAAATATGAATTATATATGATTTTAAAATAATTTTTTTAAACTATCAAATGAAATTAAGAATATGTTAAGATGGGAGAAATTAAAACTGCCACTATTAGGGAGAATTTCTGTGACAAAATTGAATGTTTTGCATACATTAATGTTTTGACAACTGATGTACCATTTAAGCAATGGCAAAAAGATATGTGTAAATTTGTGCAGAAAGGGGGGGGACACATAAAATATACAATGTTACAAGATGCAAAAGAAAGAGTAAAATTGGATTTACTGGTCTTGAAATTGTTTATTTAACAGTTAGAAAAGAGCCATGGAAGATTATTTCAATGATTACTGCAGTGAGGTTACTATACACATAAAGATAGAAATTACTCACCTAGAGGAATAGTTAGTGAAATTAGCAAAATTTGCTGAAATGGACAAACTTCTTTGATTAAAGAAAGATCAGTATTGATTTTTCAGTGACTGGACGCCCCTTTTTTGATAAGAAAGAAAATATATTTATGACTAACAGTTTTGTTTAATAGAAAGAATAAGTTATAGAAAGAAGGGAATTATGAACCCTTAGAGAGAGAGATTTGATTAAAGCTATATATATATGTGCCAAGAGGATAATTGGAGGAGGTAAATAGGTTTTTTTTTAATCTACTTTTTTCTTTTTTTCTTTACTATATTTTTCTTTGATTGTATTTCTTATCTATGTAAAATCTTTTAATAAAAATCATTTTATTAAACATGCTCACTTTCATCTTATTTTCTTATTGTGATCATTTTTCTCTCTTGTGGCAAACAGCAGCTTTGAAAGTGGATAAGGGAGTTAAATCATGAATCTTAAGAAGGATTAACTTTACTTTTACCATGTTGTAATCAAAGTAGGTTTCCCAATTCTGCAATAATTATCCTATAGCTCTTTTTTAAATTAAAAATAAATGCAGGACTTTATTGAATGGAATTTCCTACTCTGCCCATTCCTTTTATCATACTAATACAAAAGTTCCACCTGAGAGAGATGAACAGTTTAGAAATAGAAAAAATAGATAGATAGATAGATAGATAGATAGATAGATAGATAGATAGATAGATAGATAGATAGATAGATAGATAGATACACTTCAACCACTGAAAAGCATGAATAGATGTATAATATGTGGCAGAGATTTCCTTGGGCAATCCCCTAATGCAGTCTTTGTGCATCCCTTAACTGTGAATTGCCAAGGATTTCATTTGGGAATTACCAAAATGTATTAGTCATAACTTCTATAATGTCTTCATGTTTTGCATGAAGGAGTCTTTCCCAGGCTGATGCCATTCAAATCTGTCGGATTTCTCTTTGACTGTGAATAGATAGACAAGAGTATAATATGCTTGGACAGCTCTTTGTGTATATGCCTCCTTTCCAAATTACTCTACTCTACTAAAGCAAGTTTTCTCAACCTTGGCACTTTTATGTGTGGATTTCAACTCCCAGAATTCCCTAGTCAGCAAACTAACTGGGGAATTCAGGGAGTTGAAGTCCATGAATCTTAATGCTGCCAAAGTTGAGAAACACAGTACTAGTCCCAATATTGTCCCAATATTTTAAGACTAAGATCTGAAGGAGGTCTTTGGAATATGAATTGTCTTTCTTCAAATCTAGATCATAAATTTAAGGGGAATTTGTGCCTTTACACAAAATGTTGGAGGCCATTTGGAACCAGAGAAGGATTTGGTCTCATCCCAGCAGGGCCTTGGACTTTTTACTGACTTGATTAAATGAAGTCATACATTCCTATGTAGAAAAATAAGATGTTAGGTGTTAAGTTCTTTGTTCGTGTGCAGATGATGAAGACACTTGGCAAAGTTAACAGCTCTTTATTCTTCTCTCTCTCTCTAACAACAACAAATAGCAAAAGCAAACAGGCTTCTTTTTAAGACCAGAGATCCGGACAATGGCAAACAATGTATCCGATTGCTTCTTGCCTTGCGCATGTGCGCAAGGCTGGCCCCAGGCAGCTTTGGAATGCCCGGGACCAATGCAACATCCCGAGCCTGCTTTTGCAGGCTCAGGACACAACACCCTTCCCCCCTAGCTGGAACATACCTTGCACACACACATGTGCGCCATTCACTAGAAGGAGTGTCATACAGTTCCAATAATCAAATGCAATGAGTGTGGATAATTGAGTCTGCCCTCAGACAACCCCCTTCACTTTCAGTAATACAACGAATGTTTCCGAAATAAAAAAATACTACAACATTCTAAGGTCCTCATGAAAAGAGCCCTAGTGACTTGACAGCAACTTCACAAATTCCCTAAGATGTTTGGGTGGCCACTTGGCCCGCTGCAACCTTCTAAGGCCAGAAGAGATCACCTGGCCCACCTGCTCGCCTACCAGGTGAGGCAGGCCAAGGCGTTGCTGCCTTAAATCCCCAGGTGACCCCGGTGAGGGTGCCTGGCCTACCTGCTTGCCTACCAGATAGGCAGGCCAGGACTTTGCTGCCCCAAATACCTGGTTGACCTGCTCATCTGCTGGCTGGCTAGACCCTCTAAGTCCAAGCCAGCATACCTTGAAGGGGTGGAAGTCCCCGGGTCCATAATGGATCCTTATTGGGAACACTGTCCCTCGAACCCAAGGCCAGCAGATGGAGAATGCTGGGTAGCAGAAGCGTCCAGTACTCTGTGGCCCCCAAGCACATGCCCAAGGTTCCCGAGTCTGGAGTCACCTCCATGGCAACCCCCTTTGCTGGTGACCTCCTTTTGGGAGCAATTGTGGAATTGGACAAGTGCCCCTGTTGGAATTCTTTTTCTCTTGCTGCTTGTGATTTGTTTGGATACCCCAGGTCAGTCTCCCTGTCTGGAACACTATCTGACATGTTTGAATACGGTGTGACTCTCTGTCTGGAGTAATTATGGATGTGTGGGATGACCCCCTATCCATTGAATTCCTATTAGGAGCACTTGTGGAACCTTGGGATGAATCCCAATTAGCCTCAGTCGCAGCTAGTGAAGGCCTGTTAGACCTGGAAAACTGTGACCCAGAATGCATATTATGGTCCTCCCCCCACCAGAGCAGAGCCAGGAGCGGAAGAGTGAGAGTCCAATCTCCAACGGAGTTGGTCTATGTGTCTATGTAGAACGCGGCCATCTCCCAAGGCAACTTCTTATGACAACGGCCCCGAGATGTTACAGACCACAGCTGTTACCCAGAGATGACCGGGCCCATAGTTTCTTGCCCAAACCAGATCGCCCACCTGGAGTCTCCTAGGTGCCCGCAGTTGTGACACCTGTGAAGCCACCCGGTCCGGGTGCAGCCTGTCCAGTTTAGTGATGAGGCGGCGACCCCAGAAGAGTTCATCAGGGCTCTTCCCTGTGGCTGTGCATGGTGTGGTGCGGTGTGCAAGAAGGAAATCTGCTAACCTGTGATGCCAGTTTCTTGAGGGCATCTTTGGTAGGGTGCACCATCCTCTCTGCCAGTCCGTTGGAGGATGGATGAAAGGGAGCCGAAGTTGCATGGGGGATCAGGTTGGCCTGAAGAAAAGCCTGGAACTCAGAAGAGGTAAATTGAGGCCCATTATCTGACACCAGAACATCTGGCAGACTGTGTGAAGCAAAAATTCCTCTCAACACCTGGTTGGTCCTGGCAGTAATACTGGAGGAAACAGGAACAACCTCTAGCCACTTGGAATGGCTGTCAACAACAACCAGGAAGAATTGCCCCTGAAAGGGCCTAGCATAATCTATATGCACCCTAGACCATGGGGTTTCAGTTTCCTCCCACCTATGTACTGGGGCCTGAGGCATTTCAGGCTGAGACTGTTGGAACACTTGACACCCATGCACCTGGGCCTCGTTGTCTTTATCGAGTCCAGGCCACCAAAGATGGCTACGCGCAAGCGCTTTCATCCTTACTATACCAGGATGTCCCTCATGCAGAGAGATCAAGATTCTAGACCTCAATGAGGCTGGGATCACTACCTGCTACCCCATAACAGGCAACCCTTAAAAGTGGACAACTCATGCTTCTTGTGCCAGAAGCTTTGGAACTCAGTATCACGGCACTTGTCAGGCCATCCTGACAACACCCATGTCAGCACGCGTGTAAGCGTGTGATCAGTGGCAGTTTCTGCAGCCACGTCCCTAACATTGAGGGGAGACTCAGGCAACTCCTGAATGGACAGAATATTAACGGCTGGAGTAGGATCTGGCTCTACTTGGTTCAGGGGTAATCTGCTCAGGCCATCTGCATGGCCCATTTCTTCCCCAGGTTTGTGAACTAATGTATAGTCATATGCTGACAGGAAAATGGACTATCTCAGCATACGAGGAGAAATGATATGTGGTGTCTGTTTGTTAGTGGTAAACAAACCCAGCACAGGCTTATGGTCAGTATAGACCGTGAAATGGCGGCCATATAAGAAATCATGAAATTTCTTAATGCCAGCCACTAAGGCCAAAGCTTCCCTGTCAATCTAAGCATAATTCCGCTCTGCAGAAGACAGAGTCCTTGAATAGTAGGCCACAGGACCTGTGTCCCATCATCCTTCAGATGGCTAAGTACTGCTCCCACTCAATAAGGAGATGCATTGCATGCGATGCAAACAGGCAGTTGCTCATTGAAATGCGCTAAAACAGCATTAGATGTGAGCAAGGCCTTAACCTCATTGAAACTCTTGTCATGGACTTTAGTCCACTGCCAAGGGGCCTGCTTGTCTAAGAGCCTATGTAATGGCTCTGCCACTGCAGCTTTATGTGGGAGGAATGCATGGTAAAAATTTAATAGCCCCCAAAAGGCTTGCAGCTCACTCTTAAACTTAGGGCTTGGGGCCTGCTGGATAGCTTGCAATTTAGTTTCAGCAGGGTGAATGCCTTGAGCATTTATCCTGAATCCTAAGAAGTCAGTAGAAGTGACTCCTATCTTACATTTATCCTTCTTTAGTTTAAGGCCTGTTTTTTGAAAACGAACCAAGACAGCCCTTAATCTCTCTGCTAAATTTTGAGATGACTCCCCAGCAATGAGGACATCATCAAAGTAAGGACAGACCCCAGGAATACCTCGAAGTGTGCTCTCCATGACACTTTGGAATATGCCAGGGGCTACATTTACCCCAAATTGCAGTCTCTTTACCTTAAATGCCCCTCTGTGGGTTACAATAGTCGGGGCCTCTGCAGCTGCCTCATCAACAGGTAGCTATTGATAGGCTTGTGCTAGGTCAAGCTTCGCAAAAATGTGGCCCCCCTTGAGGGAGGCCAGAATGTGACTTACCACAGGCACTGGATAAGCGTGCTGTTGCAGCACCTTATTCAGTGTGCACTTGTAATCTGCACATATACGTATGTCCCCATTAGCCTTTAGAGGCATTACTATGGGGGTTTCCCATGGACTTGAATCCACAGGTTCCAGAATGCCCTGCTGGAGCAATTTGTCCAGCTCAGCATCAATCTTACCCTTGAGGGCAAAAGGTACCCTCCTAGGTTTAACCCTGATGGGCGTGATGGTTGGGTCTAACCGTAGCGAAATGGGAGGCCCCTTGTAGGATCCTAACTCTGAACTAAACACATCTGCAAACTCCCTGCAGACTACTGCAAGGCTCAATGTTTGCGAATGGTGCAGTCCAGTTAACTGGATTCCTAGAGCCTTGAACCAATCGAGTCCAATAAGACTTGTACGTTCACCCCCAACAACCACCACATCTAGGGGACCTTCAAAATCCTTATGCTGTACTCTAAGGGTGGCCTCCCCCTTAACACACAACATAGAATTCTGAAAATCTATAAATATTAGATTGGATGGCCTGAGTTTAACTCGAAGGCCACTGCTGCTGCATATCCTTTTGAATGTATTAATAGAAATAATGGAGAGAGCGGACCCAGTGTCCAGCTCCATTGATAAGGGAACCCCTTGCAACCTTATGTTAATGGAACGTTTCTTCTTAAGGTACTTATGTGTCCCTGTCCTCAAAATACTCCTGCGCAATGTGCAGAAACCCAGCCTATGTTGGCTGGGAACCCTGGTACCTTTCAGACGCAATTCTTCCCTATGTTGGACCTTCTGGCAACCCAAACAGACGGATGCTATGTGGCCTTGCCTGCCACATGCTCTGCAGATGGCGGAACAAAACCTGCAGTCAGCTCACTTGTGGCGACCTCCACACCTGAAGCATTGAAGAGATGCTGGGGCCTTGTCCAGATGTTCCTTCTGCCTCCTTTCAGCTGGCTGGTGAAGCCTATCCACCTCTTCTTCAGGATCCATTTCTGATCCTTCTCGAGTGTCTCTGGAGAGCTTCTGGTGAGCCGTAAGTTATTCACAGGCCCACCTGCTGCTTCCTCAGTTGTGACCTCTCATAGCGCATCTTGGAAAGAGACTTCTTCCTTAGCAAAAATCTTCTGCTGCAAGTCTCTGTTCCTTAGCCCACAAACAAAGCAATCTCGCAGCCTCTCTTCCAGATCTTTGAACTCACAAGGCCTGGCTGCTCTCCTTAAGGCCACAATAAAATCCGTAGCAGATTCACCCTGCCTCTGGTCCCTCTGTTCAAATGCGTATCTCCCAGCAATAATAGACAACTTTGGCTGGAAGTGTTCCTTCAACAGCTTCTTCAAGTCAGTATATGTCACTGACTCCAGAGGTGTAGGGGCCACCAGGTTCTCTGAAATTTCAAAAGGTTCCTGTCCACAAACACACAACAGAGTTGCAGCCTTCTAGCCATCTTCTCTAATTTGATTTACTCTGAAGTAATTCTCCACCCTTGCTACGTAAGAATTCCATCTCTCTGGGTATGAGACATCAAAATCAGACAAACGCCCAATCTTCGCCATTCTTAGTTACAAACTTCACCACTCGCTCCTCTGCAAACTGCTATAAGGGAAAGGGTCCTGCAGCCGAACTCACCCTCCAGCGACGCTGTACTGGCAGGCTGGGACACTGATTCAGATGCCGTCTTCCCTCTTCAGGACTTCTTGGGTAAGTCCTTAAAAGTTTCTCTTTAGTTTGCAAAGGATTCCATCCTCATCGCCAGTGTTAAGTTCTTTGTTCGTGTGCAAATGATGAAGACACATGGTGAAGTTAACAGCTCTTTATTCTTCTCTCTCTCTCTAACAACAATGAACAGCAAAAGCAAACAGGCTTCTTTTTAAGACCAGAGACCGGACAATGGCAAACAATGTATCCAAGCGCTTCTTACCTTGTGCATGCGCACAAGACTGGCGCCACTCAGTCTGGTCCCGGGCAGCTTTGGAATGCCCGGGACCAGTGCAACGTCCCAAGCCTGCTTTTGCAGGCTCAGGACACAACACTAGGCTTGCTGGCAGTCAAAGGAGGCAAACGTGCCTATCACACTTGACCTCAGATAGCTCAGCTCGTTCTAGCAAGGATAAAGCCATTTTTATAGAAATGACATTTTTATAGAAATTGATCTTTTATCCAATTTCAAAAAAATGTTCATACAGAAAGGCATAAATACACATTTATTTATACTACACTATGTACAATACACAATCAGTTTGGTATCGACAAGGCTTTTTTTTTTCCTATTAGCATCTCAAGAAACTAGTTACAGAGAACTCTGCCACTCCTGTCAGAAAGCTTTTCCTACCAATCTGTGTTCAGACACATTAAATGACTGTAGATGGTTCACAGCTGTGGTACTTAGCAGCAGCACACAGCTGGCCTTGAGTAAACCCCAAAGAACCGAACATGTCTCGACCTAGTTAATATTTGTGTGAAAGATCACCAGGAATTGCCAGGGCCGTGATCCAGAGTAAAAAGATGAACATACTTCCTACAATAGTGTACCGCATTACCAAAATCTCTAGCCATTCAGTTTGACTCAAGGAAGTCTTGCCTTGTGTTTAAAGGCCCTGCTAAAAATGATCAATTTGGGCTTCATCCATTTCTTTTAAAAATTGCTGCAATAGATTCTCCCAGAAGGTGGCTGCAGTTCACTAGCAGTGACAAAGTTCTTATACAATAGTTCACTTCAGTCACGTACTTTGAATTATCTACCAGAATTTTGAACAGAGAACAAACAGAAAGAGATTTACTAAATGGTATCATACTGTGAATTATGAATCAGGCATAAAGTTTGTCAATAATGGTGAGAGGAATAGTTTGTTACATAGATGTGAGTAATTATTGTTTTAAATATGAACTGGGTTATGAATTTCTTTTACACTAATGTAGCTTCTCTTATATTAGAATCTGTATATGCAGGATTATACAGATTTAGAGGTATAGGTACAATTTGTTTTAGAATTAATAGTTTTGTCTTTAAAATATTTATTTCAGGGGAAAACCAAGACTGCATGGATTCATCAACTGTTCATATTCATTTTCTTTTAGAGTCAAGCATTATTCATGCATAATTACTCAAGTTGTAAGTATGATATTTTGCAACATGCTACCGAAAAGCTAAACTTTAAGCTTAGCCAGTATTTCCCACCAATCTTCTCAAAGGTAGTACAAAAGGAAGAATAAATTGAAGATGTAAGAATCACAGAAACTCCAGAGATGCTTAAGACATGTTTTTAGGTTTGGTGTTATTTTTCCTTTGTTTTTTTACTGTTCTCTTTCCCATTCCCTTCAGAGGAATTTTTTTTCCTAAAAAGACATTAGGTCATGAGTAGATTTCCTTCTGCCAGTTGCTTTACTGAAACTTCCAGGACTATCTCCAGTGCATCTGCAATCTTCACAAAATATACAGACAGCCCAAGATAACAGGATGGATCACAGGAATATTCACTTAACTCTAACAATCATAGCCTTATGCAGTGTTTCTCCAACTCAACAACTTTAAGGTCATAGACTTCAACTCCCAGAATTTCACTACTCTAATACACTATAAGCAGTGCTTTTTTTCTTTAAAAAAAAAAAAGAGAGATGCTGGAACTCACACACGTCATACAACCCGCCTTGCCTATCCTACAAGGTTCCATCCAAAAAAGGTGCCGGAACTCCGTTCTGGGCCTTCTATAAGAAAAAAAGCCCTGACTACAAGTAGTCCTTGATTTATGACCATAACTGAGTTCAGAATTATGGTTGTAAAGCATGGTAGTCATTAAGTAGGACACTATGTGACCATGCCTGCTTTTATGACTATTTTTGCAACTATTGTTAAGAAAACCCCAGGATCATTAAACAAACTTGTGTTTATCAAAGGGCATTTTTTGCTGCAAATGCCGTAAACTACAAAAACCATTAAAAATGCAGTAAATGTAAGCTAGTTGCCAAGTACCCAAAGTGCAATCATATGATCATGGGGTGGGGAGGTCCAACATAACTTTGAATGGTCAGCAAGCAACCTGTCATTAAGCAGAAACTATCAATACTGAACCAGCAAAACTAAATATAGGCACCAATATTCTTATTTGATAAGCCACCAAGTCTGTTACCTACCATTGGACTTTTGTGGCAAGCAATTTGGGTTCACACTATATTCATTCCTGACTAGTATGTGAACACTGACCAATTATTATCTCTTTTTTTGCATCTGAGAAACAGGAGCTATTGTGAAACAAATTTAATAAAGAAATAGAGCACCCAATACAGCAAAAAAAAAAAAAGTCGGCTTCATTGTGGTTTTAACTAAAGCTTCATAGACTCAATAAAATACCATCTGAGTCCTTCTTTTTTATACTCACTTCTTTCCCAGGATTGAGTAATTTTGCCTGACCTCCTCTTCCCTTAATAGTTTGTTTATTGGTAGGCCAAGTTTACATTTCATTATATTTAGAATTCCTGTTCTATGAGAGCCTTCTCTGTGGTAGTCCTATATTTTGGAATATCCTTGTTTTAAAAGTCTTCATGATCTCTTTCCTCCAGATAGTTCATAAAGATATTAAAAACAACAGTAGTCCTTTTTGCTTGTAACAATTACTGAATGTTTCTGGTGCTCATCTGGATTATTTCTATTATTGCATATATTACTATTTTTTTTTAACTTTTAATGTGCTTTGTTATGCCCAGACTCTGCAGATCAGAGCATGTTACAAAAACTTCCAAATAAACATAGACGATGTTAGGTAAGCTAAAATGTAATTGGCTTTGTAATGGAAATCTAATAATTGTTTTAACCTATTGTGTGAACTGGACTGTTAAGTTATAATGTTTGTTTTGACATAGAACATTTCAAGAGAAAAAGAATAAAATACAGCTATACTTGCCTACATAATTTATATGTTCCAGAACTAGAACATATAAATTATACTTGCAACTTTATCAAAACCAAAGGTCAACAAAAGACTGCCACCAAGAAGCTTTTTCAGCTCTGACTGGATGGTGGGGAATGAAAAGATTTATACTCCTGCAGACAGATGTTCATTTGTATTCTTTTAGTGAGTCATTAAAGCTACCTGGAGGTTTATCTGTGTCTCTTCTACTGATACTTTCTCAGCCATAGCTTTCTGGTACAATGAAGATACACCCAATTTTCTGCCTCTCCTTCCTGATACTAAACAGGCTCCTTTCTCTTTTGCACCTTCACTCTGTTGCTCCTATTCACCTTAACTAGGAAGAAATTAAGAAATTTATGATAAATGTATTTCTGATTTCCAGCAGAAGAGACCCAGATAGGAATACCTGGTACACTGGAAATACAATTCAAATATATGAATAACCTGTGAAGCAGTTGTAACTGGCCATTCATTTCTAGAACAGTCCCATTTGCAGTACTTTATCAAAGCCAAGCATCCTGATTTTACATGCAGGATTCAATACGTATGGATTCATCAGACTTTGAATGAGAAGGCATCTAGTTTGAGTGGAAAAGTAGCAGATGTTGTCCTAGAAGAGAATCTCCTTCTCCTTTTCAAAGCTTAGGGAAGAAACTATTGGACTAGAAAGGGTGATTGATGTTGACTTAACAGTGATGGGAATTCTTCCCCTCTTGGCTGTTGATTCTTACATGGAAATGGACACTGATGCTTCCTCAACTTCTCCTATCTAAGGCTGAGAGGAAAGACTCTAGAGCTGAAAGCTTATTGTCAACAAGTTAACTGGAATGGGAGTTTTCCACTTGCTGTTTGTTCTCAAGAGGCAATGGCCATCCCCATTTGATCTGCTCATTTCTAATAGGAGAGTTCTGGCCTGGTTCCTAACCAAGGTGCATTGCTGTTGAAAGTCTCTCCATCATCTATTGACATCTCTTTGGAGAAAATGAAAATCCCTTCCCCTCCACTTCTCCTGGTTAGGGAGAAATTTCAGTTCCATCTGTAATGAAGAAGGTAAAGGGATAAGGTCAGAAAAGGGACCAGATAGATTTGCTATAGTCACCAGTGTCAGCTACTCCTTCCACAGAGCACACACCAGTTTTCATCCTACATATTGTTTTCCAATGGCTATCTTTTTCACTAATGCAATTTCATTTTATTCTGTCAGCTCTTCAAGGTAGGCAAAGTAAAGAAACAAGCATGGCAGGGATTCTAGGAATGCTGTTTATTAGTCTAAGCTGAATCTTGAAAGCCTGACAGAATTTCCCTTGCCTTGTCTTAACCTAACAGAATAATATTGAGGTCTTGGAAATGAGGAAGGAAATGAGGATGGAAAAGAAAAGGAAAACAGTTAAGCCCAGGTAAAAGCTTAAGATTGTTTTGTTTTGAGTCAGAATAGTTACTGTCTTGGCCTTCAAGTAAAATTGCTCCAAATTCTACATACACAAACACACACATACGCATACATATACATCAGAATAGAGCTGAAGGGAAGACCTTAGAGCTGGAGATCTTCTAGTCCAACCCTCTGCTCAAGCAGGAGACCCTATACCATTTCAGATAAAATGGCTGTCCAGTCTTTTCTTAAAAACCTCCAGTGATGAAGCACCCACATCTTCTGAAGGCAAGCTGTTTCACTGGTCAATTGTCCTCACTGTTATGAAGTTTCTCCTTAATTCTAGGTTGCTTCTCCCCTTGATTAGTTTCCATCCATTGTTTCTTGTCTTGCCTTTTGGTACTTTGGAAAATAAATTGACCCCCTCCTTTTTGTGGCAGCACCTGCTATTATGTTTCCCCTAGTCCTTCTTTTCTCTAAACTAGCCATACCCAATTTCTGCAACCGTTCTTCATATATTTTTTTGTCTCTAGGCCCTTATTCATCTTAATTCTAATCATATATAAAATGATGCCAATATGAGAAAAAATATTCACATCAGAGTTTAGGGGAAAAAAGAAATGAGAAAGTGTGTCCCTGCATAATAGATACAGTGCCCTTGTTGAACTTAACAGGGCTACTAAGATGGCAGGTTCAGCTGTTTCTAATGACAGTGATGACTCAGCTGAGTAGGGCATTGTGGTCCATAAGGAAAAAGTTGTTTGGGATAAAGGAAGGTGTGAATCAGGTATTGCAAATCAGTCAAGTGAGGTGAACAAGGTATCTAAAAAGATAAGCCATCTTCTGGTTGGTGACTTAATTGTAAGAGATGTCAGAATTCGACACAGCTCATCCGGAATGTTGGAGTTCTTACGTGGCCCGGATAGAGAACTACTTTCAGATAAACCAAGTTCGGGCAGACAGTCTTAAAGCTGCTACGCTACTGTGTGTCTGTGGGCAAAAGGCTTTCGATATTGCTGATAATTTGATCACCCCAGCACCACTTGAATTCATTGCTAATGCAGAGCTGAAGAGGATGTTGTGAGAACACTTTGGACTGAAGCTTTTGGTGATTGCATGGCGACATGCATTCGAGCAGAGGGACCAGTGTCCTGGAGAGTCTGGTACGGATTTTATTGCTGCACTGTGGCAAGCAGTTAGGCCATGCAAATTCAAGGACCTGGAAGAAAGGCTTCGGGATCGTTCAGTCTGTGGACTGAGAAGTCGTGAGCTGCAACAGAAGATCTTCGCGAAGGAAGATGTTTCCTTTCAGGACGCCCTGAGAGAGATTTCAGCAGAAGAAGCATCAGGCGGAGCTGTGAAGGCCTTGTGGCTCACCAAGAACCCTTCAACTTTGAACACAGTCCATCAAGAGGTCACTCGAGAGGTATCCGAACAGGATGCAGAGATGGAGGTTGACTGATTGCAGCAGCCAGAAGAAAGAAGGCCCCAAGGGCGCAACAACAAGGCAACTTCATTCCCTTGGTGTTTCGGATGTGGAGGATGCCACAAGTGCTCCGATTGCTGTTTCCACTCCGCCAGTTGCCGGGCATGTGGCAGGCAAGGCCACATAGCCGCCATCTGTTTGGATTGCCAGAAAGTCCGGTCTTCGGAAAAATTGTCTCGGAAAGGTACCAGGGTCCCCAGCCAGAATAGGGTGGATTTTTGGGTGTCCCAAAGAAGCATTTTTAAAACAGGGGCCCATAGGCTGCTAAGGAAGAAGCTTCACATTGACGTCAAGTTGCAGGGGGTTCCCCTTTCGATGGAGTTGGACACAGGGTCCGCTTTATCAATCATATCTCAGGACACTTTCAAGAAAATTTGTTGTAGAAATGGCCAGCGAGTTAAACTCAGGCCATCGAAATTAATTCTTACCGACTTCCAGAATTCCAGAGTCAGCGTGAAGAGAGAGGCCATGCTCAAAGTGCAACGTATGAACTTTGAAGGCTTGTTAGATGTAGTTGTGGTTGGGGGGTGACCGCACAAGTCTCATTGGACTCAATTGGTTCAAGGCCCTTGGGATTCAAAACTTCCCAGCTTGCAAACAACAGGCCATGCGGCAGTTTGCAAGGAGTTTGCTGATGTGTTCAGTCCAGAAATTGGATCGTACAAGGGGCCTCCCATTGCTTTACGGTTAGATCCATCCATCACCCCCATTAGGATTAAGCTCCATCAGGTGCCCTTCGCGTTGAAGAACAAGATTAACACAGAGCTGGACAAGCTGCTTCAGCAGGGAAGTTTAGAACCCATGAACAGTAGTTCATGGGAAACTCCCGTAGTTATGCCACTGAAGGCCAATGGAGAAGTCCGCATTTGTGTGGACTATAAGTGCACACTTAACAAAGCATTGCAACAGCATTCGTATCCGGTGCCTGTAGTGAGCCACATTCTGGCATCCCTCAGGGGGGCCTGAGTCTTCGTCAAGCGTGACTTGGCTCAGGCCTATCAACAACTACCAGTTGATGAGGAAGCAGCAGAGGCCCAAACAATTGTAACACACCAGGGAGCATTTAAGGTTAAGAGGCTGCAGTTCAGGGTTAATGCAGCCCCTGGCATTTTTCAAAGCGTGATGGAGTCCACAATATTCCAGGAGTTTGCCCTTACTGTGATGATGTCCTCATCGCTGGGGAATCATCTGACAATCTGGCTGACAGGCTTAGGGCCGTCTTGCTGCATTTCCGCCAATGGGGCTGAAGCTAAAGCAAGACAAATGTAAAATTGGAGTCACTTCCACAGAGTTTCTTGGGTTCCATATTGATGCTGAAGGCATCCATCCTGCTGAATCCAAGCTCAAAACAATTCAACAGGCCCCAAGTCCCAAGTCCAAAAGCGAACTTCAGGCTTTTCTGGGACTGTTAAACTTTTACCATTCCTTCCTTCCTCACAAGGCTGCAGTGGCTGAGCTATTACACTGGCTCTTGGACAAACAGGCTCTATGGCAGTGGACAAAAGTCCATGAACAGAGTTTTGCAGAGGTCAAGGCTTTGCTGTCTTCTAATGCGGTGCTAGCGCATTTCAATGAGCAGCTGCCTGTCTGCATAGCCTGTGATGCATCACCTTATGGGATTGGGGCTGTGTTAAGTCACCTGCAGGCTGATGGGACACAAATCCCTGTAGCCTACTATTCTAGGACCCTATCATCTGCTGAACGTAATTACACACAGATAGATAGGGGAGCCTTGGCCATAGTGGCTGGCATAAAAAAGTTCCATGACTTTTTATATGGCTGCTAATTTACGGTCTTTATAGACCATAAGCTACTGCTGGGGTTGTTTACAACCAACAAGCAAACCCAACACATCATCTCTCCTAGAATGCTGAGAAGGTCAATTTTCCTTTCCGCATATGACTACACACTGGTTCACAAACCGGGCAAAGAAATGGGCCATGCAGATGGCCTCAGTAGATTACCTCTACAGCTAGTAGCTCCAGCTCACCACATACTTTCCATTCAGGAGTTGCCTGAGTCTCCCCTCAATGCTAGGGATGTGGCTGCAGAAACAGCCACTGATCACATGTTAACACAGGTGTTGACATGGGTGCTGTCAGGGTGGTCTGACACATGTCCTAGCACAGAGTTCCAGAATTTCTGGAAGAGGAAGCACGAGCTATCCACCTTCAAGGGTTGCGTCCTCTGGGGTAGTAGGGTAGTGATCCCAACCTCATTGAGCACTAGAGTCCTACAGTCTCTGCATGAGGGACATCCAGGTATAGTCCAGATGAAGGCGTTTGCGCACAGCCATATTTGGTGGCCTGGGCTCGATAAAGAGATCAAGGCCCAGGTCCACGAGTGTACTGTTTGCCAACAGTCCGGGTCTGAAATGCCTCAGGCTCCTATACATAGGGGGAGGTGACACATGCCCCTTGGTCAAGGGTTCATATCGACTATGCTGGCCCCTTTCAAGGGCAAGTCTTCCTTCTCATGGACAGCCATTCCAAGTGGCTAGAGGTCATTCCAGACTCCTCCACTACTACTGCCAGGACCATCCAGGTGTTGAGAGGGATCTTCGCCTCTCATGGGCTTCCAGATGTCCTTGTCTCTGACAACGGACCCCAATTCACCTCTTCTGAGTTTCAGACTTTTCTACAGGCCAACATGATCCGTCATGCTACATCAGCACCATTTCATCTTGTGTC
Organism: Bothrops alternatus; assembly: GCA_034064705.1. Lineage (NCBI taxonomy): Eukaryota > Metazoa > Chordata > Lepidosauria > Squamata > Viperidae > Bothrops > Bothrops alternatus. The sequence goes on along the minus strand of JARGCV010000021.1, from coordinate 2,514,661 downwards.
CAATGGTCAAGCTGAGCATATGGTGTGCATAACCAAGAATGCTTTAAAGAGGATCACTCATGGCAGTTGACATCACAGATCAGCTGACTTTCTTCTTTGCCACCGCACCACACCTTGCACAGCCACTGGAAAGAGCCCAGCTGAACTGGGGTCGCAGACTCATTACCAAACTGGACAGGTTGCACCCAGACCGGGTGGCTTCACAGGTGTCACAGCCACAGGCACCTAGGAGACTACAAGTGGGCGATCCGTTATGGGCAAGAAACTATGGATCTGGACATCTCTGGGTGACAACAGTGTTCTGCAAAGTCACTGGGCTGCTGTCATACGAAGTGGCCTTAGATGATGGTCATGTGTTACGTCACCACATTGACCAACTGCACTGGAGGCTTCCCAGCCACTCTTCCGCTCCTGACTCTGCTCTTGGGGGGGAGGACCACGATTACGATCGTGGACCACAGTCTCTCCATGAAAGTGGAATTTCACATGCACCAGTAGGGGGTTTTGCCAATGAGACGGTCCTGACTCTGGCACTGGGTCAATGGGAGATTGCTCGCAACCGGTTTTTCAGGCCATTCCATCTGCTGGTCTTGGGCTCATGGGACAGTGCTCCCAAGAGAGGTCCATTGTGGACTTGGGGAATTCCACCCCACCAAGGAACTCTGGTCTGGGTTTACAGGATCTGACCAGTCAGCATGATGGAGGTTCGCCTGAATCTAGGGGGCATCAAATCCTGGTCTGCCGAGCCTGGCAGGTGAGCTTGCAGGCCAGGCACTTACAACCGCTCCAAGAAGATTAGAGCAGGCCAGAGGTCCACCCAAGCATTTACAGGACTATGTAAGATCCCTGTCAGTAGGTAGGCAGGTGAAAGGGTACTTAGAAATCAGAACAGGCTCAAAAGAACAAATGTCTGATTTATAGTAATGCAAAATAGTAAGTATTACTGTGTTGTGGATAAAGGATTGACAAGGTATTAGATTTGTAGTATTGTAAAATATTATGCACTATGTTTTGAAATAAGAGGGGAGGGATGTTATGTCCTGGGCCTGCTGAGTGACTCAGCAGGTCAGGAAGCTGCAGAAAGGCCCAGGCAGACCACGTGGATGCCCAGGACCAGACAGGCTGTCTCCAGCCTATTGCGCTTGCGCAAGGCGGGAGAATCTGTTGCATTGATTGGTTGACACTGTCCCTGCAAAGGGGTATAAAAGGAATCCGCGCCATTTTGTATTGGTTTTGTTGGATGTTAAATAAAGAGAAGACTGTTGCCTCGTCTCAATGCCTTTACATCGAAAACAGAACAGTTGCCATTATAGAACCATGGCGGGATGAAACTCATGAATGGAATATACAGCTAGAGAGATTTAAATTATTTAAAAGAAATAAACCTAACAAAGGTGGATAAGGAGTTGTGTTATATATAAAAATAATTATATTTTTACAGAAATACAGCAGAACAATATGAAAACCAGCTTCAATGCATTTGGATCAATATAAAAGGAAAAGACTGGCATTGCTATAGTGTATGTTACTGGCCACCCAACCATATAGAGGAAATAGGTGAACTTTTTGCTAGTCAGTTAACTAAGGTATGTGGGAAGCTCACCACAATAGTAATGGGGATTTTAATTACCCTAACATCAACTGGGTTCAACTCTGCATCTACTGGAAGAACAAACAGATTCCTGACAAACTTTAGAATAAAATAAAGCTGGAAGGGACCTTGGAGGTCTAGTCCAGCCCCCTACTGAAGTAGGAGAAACTATATCATCTCAGACAAGTGACTGTCCAGCCTCCTCTTAAAAATTTTCAGTGATGGAGAACCCATGATTTCTGGAGGCAAGCTGTTCCACTCCTTAATTGTCCTCACTGTCAGGAAGTTTCTCCTTAATTCCAGGTTGTTTCTCTGTTTGTTCAATTTTCAACCATTGTTTCTTGTCCTGCCCTCTGGTGCTTTGATGAATAATGTGACCCCCCTCTTCTTTGTGGCAGCCCCTCAAATACTGGAATATGCTATCATGTCTCCCCTATTTCTTCTTTTCTTTAGACTAGCCAAACCCAAGTCCTGCAGCTGTTCTTCATGTGTTTTAGTCTCCAGGCCTTTGATCATCTTAATTGCTCTTCTCTGAATTCTTTCCAAACTCTCAACATCTTTTTTGTAATAGGATGACCAGAACTGGTTGCAGTATTCAAGATATGGTCTTACTAGGATTTTATAATGCAGTACTAATACTTCAGCTGCTCTTGATTCTATGCCTCTGTTTATACAACCCAGGATTTTATTAGCTTTTTTGGCTGCTGCTGGACACTGCTGGCTCATGGTCAAGTGATCATCCACTAGGTCCCTCTCATAGTTATTGTTTTTAAGCCAGGTCTCGCCCAGTCTGTACTTGTACCTTTGATTTTTCCTGCCTAAATGTAAAACTTTGTTTTTCTTCACATTGAAATTCATTTTGTTGGATAGGGCCCATTGTTCAAGTTTGTCAAGAACTTTTTGGATCCTGAGCTTGTGTTCTGGGGTATTGGCTACTCATGCCAGTTAGGTGTCAACTGGTGTCAACCAGTTTGGTGTCAACCTAGAAGACAACTTTGTCTTCCAAAAGATAGAGAAGGAAACTAGAGAGTCAGCCACACTGGATTTAATTCTCAGTAAGAGTGATGATGGTATTGAAATTATAGGAACCTTCTGAGGAGGGCAGGGGGAGGCAGGGGAGTGACCATACAATATTGGAATTCAACCTTATGCAAGCACAATCAATAAAACAAAGTCAAACTTGGACTTCAAGAGAGCTGATTACAATAAAATTAGCAAGAGACTGAGAAGGATTCCATGGATGAGACTCCTCAAAGAGAAAACAACCCAAGAAACTTGAGAAACTTTGAAAAGTGAGAGCCATATCATTCCACAAGTGGCCATCATTCTGGGATTACATCAGTCACCCAATAAAGAGATATGTTCTAATGATTTCCAAAGCTCTGGAAATCTTCAAATGATAAATACACAATATGGGATGGGGAAGAAGCCCAAGTCCTGCATGAACCCAATAGGAGAAAAAAGACCTGTGGAGACCCAGTGGAGTGGGGGAGAAGGCTTTCAGGGACCCAGTAGAGTAGACATATCAAACTCGCGACATCACGTGATGTCGCGCAACATATCGGCACGGTTTTGCCATTGCCAGCAATGGGGTGGGTGCAGCTTCCAGATGATGCATCTAACCCAGTGTTTCTCAACCTTGACAATTTTAAGGCATGTGGACTTCAACTCCCAGAATTCCACAGCCAGCAATGGAATTCTGGGAGTTGAAGTCCACATGCCTTAAAATTGTCAAGGTTGAGAAACACTGATCTAACCCATGGGCCTGCAGTTTGACACCCCTGCAGTAGAGGAAGTGATGGAAAAGCAGGTCAAGGGCTGTGAGGACTCCAAGAAGTGGGAAGCAGAGCATGGGGAGTGTTGGGGTGGGGAGGGCTTTGGGAGGCCCATGGAAAATGGCCCTAGGCCTGTGTGAGATCTCTCAGGATCTCTCCCATCCATGAGGCACCCCATGTTCCACTTAATATTGCACATTCATTTAACAACACATGAGGGAGAGTAGGAGGTGATGGTCATTAAGCGAAAGCATCTTGTTTAACAGCCATCACCACTTGGCAAACTCCATTATAGTCGTAAGTAGAAGATCACTTGTAGGTTGATTTTCCTTTAAAGGAGGTATAATTAACTGTATAAAAATTAAATAATTTCCTTTCTGTCATCATGTCTTCATTTCTTAGGGTCACTGTTCTCTTTCTTTAGGGTATTTCATCACTAATCTGTTATCCATTCAACTTTTCTCTGTTTTCTGAGTCTCTTTCAGAAAAGCTTGCTCTTAATTTACAGTAATTTCAATGAGATTATTTTGTCCTCCTTTCCTAGCCAGGAATGTGTTAGTCTTACTGATTACTGTAATATTTGGCTGAGTTCCACTGGTCTTACTAATATGTTTATATATCTTCTGGGATTAGAAACTTACCTTTTTTTAGCTGAAAATGATGAGTCATGCTAAATTTAAGAGAACATGCTGAACTTTTTTAACGCTATGCAAGAAATGGCTCTCTTCTAGCTTGTACTTTATAAACTGTAGAATATGAATCATGTTGGAATAGCAAAAATCTGTCTCTAGCACACACAGAAGAGTAAAAGAAAAAAGACAAACATGGAGCAGGGAATCATTCCTATTTCTGATCTATAACCACATCATTCTACAGACAATTTCATCCATGAGTTGAATATATTTTTAAGTTAAACATGGACAAAAATGTACGGGTACATTACATGTATTTTGAGGCTACATTTTTGCAATTTCAATGATTAATTTAATTATGCTTTGTGGAATTAATTTGGATTCATATAACTTTCTCAACTGCCAGCAGCAGTTCCTGTAATAGTTTCCTGGGCAGAATTTAGTGAAATTAATATCACTGTCCTAGGTTAATAATTCCAATCCTAGGATCAAAATTTAGAGATCATGTGAATACTTGGAGTTACACACCATATTTAAACAAAAACTATAGGTTTACAAATCACAGCATTTAGGACTCTGTATTAAGCCCCAAACAAGGAAACACAATTTAGCTTAGCATAGTACTTGACCAACACCAGCATTTTATACCTAGTTGTTCAGTGACTCTAAGCCAGGGGTTCTCAACCTTGGCAACTTTAAGACTTGTGGACTTCAACTCCCAGAATTCCTCAGCCAGCAAAGCTGGCTGAGGAATTCTGGGAGTTGAAGTCCACAAGTCTTAAAGTTGCCAAGGTTGAGAACCCCTGCTCTAAGCTATTTATAACTTCAACAAGAAGGAATAGATATCCCAGCCTGTTGAATATAAAGAATTGTCCTTATAAATACTCAGATAAGTGAAAATGAAAACATTGTTTGGACATTAATCTTGTCAGATCAGAATATAGTGAATTCCTGAGTTCTTTATATTGGCCAGAGAAGCATCAGTTACAAGAAGCTGGCTTGGTTTCTCCCTGACAGACAAAATATTTAACTCTGACTAGAGCTGGAGCAGAGAACTGAAGCATAGTAGAGTCTGGCCTGGCCTTATTCATTGACTCAGATACTAAAGAGCACTTAATAGTTATTCAAATAAAAATAGTAACCATGGGAACATAATCTTGGCCCAGACTTTTACAAATCCTAATTAATACTTTACAATCTCTTGAAGACTTACCATTTCCTTCCTCATCCCGTGTCTTGTCTTTTTAGACTCCAAATCTAAAGCATAACTTCCTCTCTTTAAAATTGATATAAATTGCACTGATATGTGTATAGGACTATAATTTTTAATAATTATTGCATGGATTTTCAAAAGAGACTGAATATTGACAAAGGAAACAAGGATATAAGAAGATATTATTTATTTTGATAATAAACAAATGCAGGAATTCTGGAAACTCAATTTTATCCATATTTAAATTTGGTGTTGCCAGAGCATTTATCTCAAGCAATCCCTCCTAGTTATACTTCAAGACTCCATTCTATCAGTTTGAATCAGATGAATGCCTTGGGTAGCATAAAGTAGAACATGAGACTTCTTAAATTCTTCTAAGTTTTCCATTTTTTTATGCTTTTTCTGTCTTTCATTTACGTGTCTTTCCCCCTATTTTTAAACTGTTGAATGTTTAATATTGCAAGGGAAGAGAAGGGAAAAAAGAATTGTGATTACAAAGAGAAAGTAAAAAAAAAAGAGGAACCAAAACTTAAATTACCTCAATATTTGTAAATAGAATGTGGAAAGCAGAAGGTTTTTCTTGAGTAAAGTAGTAGAGTACATTGAGGCTTTCTCAAGAGTCATAGTCATTTATTACATAGATGTTGTTACTACTGATATTCAAGGAATGGATAAGGAAGTTAGAATGACAAAAATTAAAGATCAAAACCATTGTTGACTGATACTATTCATTTTCAGGATATTTTAGATTTTTGCAATCCTTGTTATATCCTTGGTTTTATTTCATTCATAAATTTCTTCCTTCTGTGTAAGCAATACAAAATGATCCTCAATTTGTCTGTCATAAAAGTAAGCATCCTCACTACAAAAGAGAATATATCTACTTTGTAGATCCCGTTTTTCTGATGTTATTTTTTAATAGTCATACAGCTAGTGTCAGTTTACAATAGCAATTATGATCTAAATTGCTGTCACTAAGTGACATGATTGTAAAGCCATATCTCATGTGACTTCATTGTATAATGATGGCAACCCTACTTACAGAACTACCGGTATCATACCAAATATCTTTAAGAAATAGTTACATAATACTGTTTTTGTATAATAATTTTAATATCACATTGCCTAATAATATAAAATCCACATTTGTATTAATTAAGTTAATATTCTATATTGTCTTTTCAAGCACCCAAAGTAGTTATCATAAAATAAGAAAAAAATATACCTTACTGAATCAAAAATTAATCAATAAATGTAGGCGTGGACAAATATCTATGGAGATTCTCAGTCATCCAGGTCATAACTGCTTCAAATGTGCTTTTTCAAAAGGAAATTGGATTATGTTTTTTTCTTGAGGAAGAAGACATTTTCTTTACTGATCTCGGAAGGATGGAAGGATGAGTCAACCTTGACCCAATGAGACTCGAACTGCCAAATAGTTGGCAGCCAGCAGTCAACAGAAGCAGCCTGCAGTACTGCATTCTAACCTGGTTCATGGACCAGCATTAGGCATGCCAGAAACGAGGCCACGCAAACAAGCGAAACCCCATCCATGGAATGCAAGAAGCAAGCAAAACCACACCCCTTCTGGTCCATGGAAAAACCTCTCTCCACAGAACTAGTCCCTGGTACCCAAAAGGTTGGGGGCCACTGGGTTAAACAGCAAAGTTAATTCAAAGCACTCCGTTATTATAATTTACTCATAGAAAGTCTACATATTTTTTTATTTACTACAAATCACCCTGATCATTATCTCTGATCAGTCCATGATCAAATTGATTTTGTTTGATTCTTAATAATGAAACTTTCCTTAGGTTTTTAATAGGGAACTTTGCCAACAATTGGATCTTATTTCCAAAGTTTATAAGTCTCTGTTGTAAATATCCCTGCAACATCCATTTTTGAATAATTTTCCTTGATGGCACAATATTCCTTTTTAACTTTGCTGTTGTTCAGTTTGTTAACTGTTTTTTCTTCCACATATATAATGTATGACAGGTCAATTGGATTGCAAATAAATGCAGAAAGCTTATAAATTTTGGATCTGTTTTGGAAGGGGGGAACCTATTATTGTTTCAATACATTTTTCAGTGTTCATCTACGGGGGATAATATGGGGGTTGTTTTTTAGTTTGTTTTGGATTTTGCATTTTAATCTTTTGAATAAAATTAAAAATTGTAAAAAAAAGAAAGAAAATTGTTATTTCATCTTTATTGCCAAGCAACAATCTATGTCATTGCTTAATAATAGTATTTACCCAGGTCATGTATACGAATTCTGAAATACTAATTCCCAGTGTATTTGTGGGTATATTTGTAAGCCTTTAAAAGTAGAAATAAATTTATTATGTATTAAATTTAGTTGCTGCCTATCTCGTATTGAAAAAACTTAACAAACTTAAAAAATGATTATATAAAAGTAATAAAAGTATTATTAATAATAAAAGAAAGATAAGATTGAAATTCCAAAACAATGTTAACAACCTGTTTATTGTTATCAACTTGTAGAAAAATTATCATGGCTTCAATCCCAAATTATCCCCAAAATTAACCCTAATTGGTCCCAGATCAAATACCCAAGTTTGTTATTAATATGAACTCTTATCAATTGCTGACTGATGCAATACAGTAAGTCCAGTTTCAAAACCAATCTATCTTCCAAAAAAACTAATCCAGATGAGATTTTTCCCCAATTAAATATAAGTTCATTCCCCATTCTCCTTCAAGCCCCTTTTTAAAACAAAAACAAAAAAACCCTCACATATTAACCATTTATCCAGAGAGTATATAAAAGCGCAGGCTTGAGCTTCAGGAAAGTGTATGAAGTTATCTGTTATTTCTGAGCCCACGTTTCTTCCGGACAATTTGCTGCTTGGAAATTACACTCCACAGAAACAGTCTACGTTGTCTCAGAATCCACATTTCTTTCTGATGAGTATACTGCTTTGAAAACAAGCTCCTTGTGAGGGTTTAACGTGTTTAGGGTCAGCTTCTTCAAAACAATTTCCACAGCCATTATTTTTTAACAAAAAATTCAGCTAAAATTTGCATGTTGCTAAACAGTTTCTTCCCTCCCCACCTGAGTGTCATCTCCTCCTTCTCTCTGCAATCCAATATGTTGTTGCTCAATAGTGTGGATAAGTAGACCTGGAATAAACAAAAAGAACAAAGAGGATATTTTCTGACTATTTTGATCCTTTTTTTGTTTTTTTGCAGGTTAATAAAATACAAATTCCCTGCAATGAATATTTAATATTCAATAATATATACTTAAAATATAAATACTTTCACCATCTAGATGCACACTGTGTTTCCATAGAGAAAAACATGTTGATAAAAACAGCCAAATAAATCAAAGAGAGAAAGCAGAAAAAACAGCAGGGGATTGAAAAAAAAATTAGCATTCACCCAGCCAAGTAACATTTAAAGATAAAGAACAGAAATAAAAGTTTCAAAAAGTTGAAGTTAAAAATCCCAGATTTGCTTATGAAAAAGTTCTGATGATAGGAAAAGATATAAAAAATACTGTTGACTTTCCCACTGCTCCTTTGGGTGCTCCAGTCTTCAAGCTTCTTCTCCTGGGTGCATCCACAGCCATCCCAAAGTGATCTTGGGGGATCTAAATCAAATCCAGGGGGCAGGACTATGAAGAACCAGTTCTGGCAGAAAACACAGCAGATAGTAGACAAAGAAAGACCCTTACCCTTCAGCAGCCATTTAAAGAAAGAATCTCAGGGCTTTTGATTCAACGAAAGACTGCTACTCAAAGTGTACTTTATCATTTTAAGATCATGGGTATTTTGAGCAGTTCTGATACCTTTTTCCCCACCATATGTCAGGAAGTTATTTTAGAAATAGTATTTTGGCCTAATTTAAATATAATTTAGGAGAAGGAGAAAGAGAATGTGTATTTGTGTTTATCTTAAACACTGATCATGATACATGAAGTTAGCAGCCATTCTAATAGTCTACCCCTGGAGTGTACAGCTGCTGAGTGCTCAATTTGAAAAAGATACTAACCCATGTAAGAAAGCAAGGATAATGTCTTCTTGTATGGATATGTCAGGTTTAAATTCATCTCAAGTAAAGACTGTTTGGCAAAACTTTAACTGAATCTATACTTCATTGTATAGATTAAGATTAAAAAGATACTGGACAGCCACTTGTGTGAAATGGTATAGGGTCTCCTGCTTGAGTAAGGGGTTGGAATAGAAGACTACCAAGGTCCCTTCCAGCTCTATTCTGATTAATTGTTTTAAAAGGATTTCATGGCACTCCTATATATCATAATGTTTCTCTTTTTTAGACACATGAAATTAATGCCACTTTTGAACAAACATAATACCACAATTTGACAGGTCGATAATACCCGATAACTATGTCTTTTAGATTTATATTTTTGGGTGTTAACCTGTCATTCTGAAGATCAAACACAGAAAACTGCAGCCAATATCATATGAAATATTCTGGAATGAATCCTGGGTTGACTGGTCAGCTCTGTTTATACAACGTTTGCTCTTTCCACTATGTATTCAAAATGGACAATGATTAATATATGTGTGTTATGTATGTATATGAGTAGATATATACTTTCTTTTGAGAGCAGGCCAGTGTCCTCATAATAAAAAAATAACAATAAAGGTTATCTTGTCTTGTCTTGTATTGTCCTATCTTAACTTAGCTTAGTTTAGCTTAGCTTAGTTTAGCTTAGTTTAGCTTATCCTATTTTATCCTATCTTATCTTGTCTTGTCTTAGCTTGTCTTGTTTTAATCATGTGATCACCTTTTCTGGCCTTCTGACATTCAAAGTCAATGGGGAAGCCAGATTCACTTAACAACTACATTACTAATTTAACAACTGAAATGATGCATTTAACAACTGTGGCAAGAAAGGTTGTAAAATGAGGCGAAACAAATGTCTTGCTTAGCAATGGAAATTTGGGGGTTGATTGTGGTAATAAGTTGAGGACTAGCTGTATACTGGGTTTTGTTATAAATCTTGTGCTTTAACATATTCATAGATGTATTGAATAAAAGATTAGAAAAATAATTGTCAAATTTGCCAACAACACAAAAATAGGAGAAATACCAAACACATTAGAAGACAGTGTCATGATTTAGGTGGCAAGTTGGAACAATGGGCAGAAACTAAAAGATAATTTTTAACCGGAACAGCCTTAATTTAAATTGGAAAAATCAAAGTCATGAGCATAAGGTAGAATAAACTATTCTCAGAAAACAGAGATATCTTGAAAAAGAATCTGTGTACCTTTTTTTAAATAAAGTTTTTATTGAATACAAAAAAAGAAAAGGATTAAAAACATTGAACATGGTAAATCATCTTTGACTGACATCTCAGACCATATTGTACAGTAATTGCATATAAATTATCTATATACAAACTATACATTTCTAATCTCTATTTTAACTTATTTCTTTATTTGTGACCTCTTCTTCTGTCAGAATGTCTTTGTATATAATAGCCTTATCTTTCCTATACAAATTGGGATATGTGACTGCCTCCAATGGTGATAGCCAAGCCGGAATCTTTGTGTAATATCGAGATTTAACTATATTCCAGCTTTTTATTAATTCTTGCCGAACCTTATGCCTTAAAAATTATTGGTGGTTTCTACTTTGCCCCATCCATGTGTGAGCATGCCAACCCTGCTGGAGATCATAACCCTCTAAATGTAAACATCTTTTATTTTCTAAGGTTATCCAGTCTCTAATCTAAGTTAGGGCCGCTGCTTGGTAATATAGCTCTCAATCTGGGAAACCTAAACCTCCCCTTTCTTTGGCATCCTGTAAAACCTAATTTTATTCTTGCCTTCTTACCGGACCACACAAATTGTAAGGTTAATTTATTTAACTCCTTGAAAAATTTCTTGTCTAATTGAATTGGGATATTCTGAAACAGGAATATCATTTTAAGTAAGATGTTCATTTTCACGGCAGCAATTCTCCCAAGTAATGAAAGATGCAAATTTTTCCAATGGTCTAAAGCTACTTTTATAGTCTTTATCAATTTGCCATAATTGTCTTCTTTAATTGATGAGCAGCATGCTGAAATAACTATCCCTAGATATTTTAATTTGGAAACTACTTGTATGCCTAATTTTGCCTCGGGATTTCCTTTTTGTATGTTAGTCATGTTTTTTGTTATAATCCTTGTTTTGTTTCTATTTATTTTCAAACCTGCCAGATCCCCATACTCTTCCAATATTTCAAATAGTTTCTGCCCTGATTGTTCTGGGTCTTCTAATATGAATGCTAAGTCATCTGCATAAGATTGAAGTTTGTATGTTTCTTTCTTAATCTTAAATCCTTTAATCTGCTCTTCTTGTCTTACTACTCTAGCAAGAATTTCCAATGTATAAATAAATAACAATGGCGAGAGAGGACATCCTTGTCTTGTACCTTTCTGAATGTTGAATTTACCAGTGGCCTCTCCGTTTATTATGATCTGGGCCTTTTGTTTGGAATATATTTTGAACTTGTAGACTGTGGATTAACGGAGCAGGATGGAACATAGGGGCTTTCTCCTGCCCGGATCATTTAATTGCATCATCATCTTCATTATTACTGTCACCCTCATGGAATTATGGAATTCTGGAATTTTGGATTTTAATTTAGATCGAACTGCCTGGTTTCTCGCTGGACCCCATCGATGTATTTTATCTGACTGGCTCCCTACTTGAGATCGACTCATCTTGCATTGCGATATTTCCCCTTCTCGCAATCATGGCCCTCTGCTTTATCAAGGGCCCATCTCGAGGATGGACTTTGAAGTCCTGAGAGATGGCATGCATCAAATAAGGGGCTTTGGGGTTTTTTAAATTGTTTTTAACGAAAGTTTTAAGGGAGAGTAGAGGTGGGGAAGGGGTGTTTAAGGTGGGGGAAGGAATTGTTGGAAAGGAGCTAGAAGACAGGCCAGGCAATGGAAGGGGATGTAATCCTGTGGGTTTGGATGGGGAGCTGTTTAAGGCTGATTTAGTTCCAATTAGTACCGTAAGCGGGAGGGACAGATATGGCGGGAGCAGGGGGCCGTATTATAATAAGGGAGCATGTACCCACTGTTTACGAGTGGTCATGCACTCCGACCCCCAAGGCCCTACCTGTTCTCGAGGTTATTCAGAACCACAGGGCCCTGGCTGTAGGCTGATGTTGTGCAATGCCAGGTCTGTGGTAAATAAGGCCCCCCTCATTCAAGATTTAATTTCAGAGGGGGGAGCAGACCTGGCAGGTATAACGGAGACCTGGTTGGGACTGGAGGGTGGTGTCCCTCTGGTGGAAATGTGCCCACCGGGTTTCCTTGCATTCCATCGGCCAAGAGTTCAGGGCAGGTGTGGGGGAGTGGCGGTCATGATTAGGGAAGATTACAGGCCAAGGGAGGTCACTGTTCCTCAGACGGCAAGCTGTGAATCCCTCCTGGTGAAGTGGGACCTTGGGGGTCCGAGGGCGGTGTTGATTACGTACCTGGCTCCCTGCCATGTGTCAACCTTCCTGCTCGAGCTCCTGGACGTTATCGCCACAGTGGCGGTTGAGGTTCCCAGGCTAATAGTCATGGGTGACTTCAACCTGCCATCTGTGGGCGGGACGTCCGGGGAAGCTCGAGAGTTCATGGCTTCCATGGCAGCCATGGACCTGGCCCAGGTAATTCAAGGCCCCACACACATAGGGGGGAACATGCTTGACCTGGTTTTTGTCTCTGGACAGTGGCTGAGTGGTCAGAATATAGGGGATATAGTTATTGAGCCCCTGTCATGGTCTGACCACTCTCTCCTTCGCTTGGACTTTCTGACCGCTGCACCCCACCACAGGGAGGCGGAACCAGTGAGATAGTACCGCCCCATGCGGCTGATGGAGCCCAAGTGGTTCCAGGCAGAGCTTGAGCCAATTCCTGAGGTTCGGGTACACGACTCAGTCAAAGAGTTGGCAGCAGCTGGGATAGGGCTGCGGCCGGTGCTCTAGATCGGGTCATGCCTTTGCGGCCTCTGATTTGGCGTATGTCTCGATCGGCCCCTTGGTATAATGACGGGCTGAGAGAGATGAAACGCCGGAAAAGACGCCTAGAGAGCAGTTGGAGATCGAGCCGTGCCAAATCTGACCAAACACTGGTAAGAGACCATATTAGGTCCTACCTAGCGGCGATAAAAGCAGAGAAGTGTTCTTACCTCACTGCTCTTATCGTGTCATCAGATAACCGCCCAGCCTCCTTGTTTAGGGTGACCCGCTCCCTCCTTCATCAGGAGGTGAGGGGAGACCCCTTAGAGGGTAGAGCTGAGGATTTCGGAAAATATCTGCATGATAAAATCGCTCAGATACGGGAAGGCTTTGATTTCAACTGGGTATGTCTGGTGGGTGAGACAGTATCTGGTCTTGAGACTGTTATCTGGGCTGAGTTTGACCCCGTGACTCCCGAGGACGTGGACAGGTTGCTCAGGGGACTTAGGGTGACCACTTGTTCATTGGACCCGTGCCTCTCCTGGCTGGTGTTGGCATCCCGGGAGGTGGTACGAGGCTGGTTCCAGGCAATTATTAATGCTTCTTTAAGTGAGGGTGTCTTTCCTGCCACCTTGAAAGAGGCGGTAGTGAGGCCCCTCCTTAAGAAGCCTACCCTGGATCCAGTTGTTTTATCAAATTATCGTCCTTTCTCCAACTTTCGCTTTCTTGCGAAGGTTGTTGAGAGCGTGGTTGCCCGACAGTTCCCGTGGCACCTGGAGGAATTGTTATACCTGCATCCACACCAATCGGGCTTCAGGCCTGGCTACAGAACGGAAACAGCATTGGTCGCGTTGCTGGATGACCTCTGGCGGGCCCGGGACAGAGATTGTTCCTCTGTTCTGGTGCTATTGGACCTCTCGGTGGCTTTTGATACCATCGACCATGGTATCATGCTGCAACGGTTGGAGGGGTTAGGTATAGGGGGCACTGTTTTGCGGTGGTTCTCCTCCTTCCTCTCCGGCCAGATGCAGTCTGTGTTGACAGGGGTCAGAGGTCGACCCCGAGACCCCTCATATGTGGGGTACCTCAGGGGTCGGTCCTTTCGCCCCTACTGTTCAACATTTATGTAAAACCGCTGGGTGAGATCATCCGTGGTTTTAGTGTGGAGTACCATCTGTACGCTGATGATACTCAGTTGTACATTTCCACGCCGAACCACCCCAACGATGCTCTTGCCGTGCTGACCCAGTGCCTGGAGGCCATGCGGGTCTGGATGGGGAAGAACGGACTCAAGCTCAACCCTTCCAAGACCGAGTGGCTGTGGCTACCGTCGTCCCGGTTTAGTCAATTGATTCCTTCGTTGTCCGTTGGGGGCGAAACAGTGGCCCCCGCGGAAAGGGCTCGCAATTTGGGAGTCCTCCTGGATTCACGGCTGTCTTTAGAGGACTATCTGATGGCCGTGGCCGGGAGGATGTTCTATCAGGTTCGCCTGGTGCGCCAGTTGCGTCCCTTCCTAGACCGGGACTCGCTATGCACAGTTACTCATGCCTTCGTCACTTCCAGGCTGGACTACTGTAATGCTCTCTACATGGGGCTCCCCTTGAGGTGCACCCGGAGGCTTCAGCTGGCCCAGAATGCGGCTGCACGGGTAGTGACCGGAGCGTCATGGCGCTCCCATGTAACACCGCTCCTGCGTGAGCTGCACTGGTTGCCAGTGGCCTTCCGGGTGCGTTTCAAGGTGTTAGTGACCATCTTTAAAGTGCTCCATGGCATCGGACCCAGATATTTACAGGACCGCCTTCTGCCAGCAAATACCTCCCGCCGTCCGGTATGCTCCCACAGAGTGGGTCTCCTCAGGATGCCGTCGGCCAGACAATGTCGGCTGGTGACCCCCAGGGGGAGAGCCTTCTTTGTGGGAGCTCCAACGCTTTGTAACGAGCTCCCCCCGAACTCCGTACGATGACGGAATTGCGTTCCTTCTGTCGAGAATTAAAAACACATCTTTTTCGACAAGCCGGACTGGGATAGGAGCTCCAGTACCAACAAGGTTATAATTGTTTTAGGGGATTATGCTTTTAAGATAATGTATTGGGTTTTAAATGTTTCTGGGCCAAATTGTTTAATCTATTTTTAATCATTTTACTTTTTGTATGTTGATGTTTTTAATTGGGCTGTACACCACCCCAAGTCCTTCAGGAGGGGGGCGGTATAGAAATCACAAAAATAAATAAATAAATAATAAAAATAAATATTGCGGTTATCACGTTTAAAAATTTTTCCCCAACATCCATTAATTTTAGTTGTTGAAACATAAATTGCCAATTGACATTTTCAAAAGCCTTCTGTGCATCAAGGAACAGAAGTGCCACTTGACGATCACTATGCGATTCATAAAATTCAAGAATGTCTAAGATTGTTCTTATATTCCACTTAGTCTGTCTATTTGGTAAAAACCATTTTGATCCAAATGTATGAAATCAATTAGGTATTTTTTGAATCTCTCCGCCATTATTGAGGCAAAAATTTTATAGTCAGAATTCAATAATGATATAGGTCTATAATTTGGTATCCGTGTTTTTTCCGCTTCTTCTTTTGGAATCAATATTATATTTGCCTCTGACCAAGACTTAGGTATTTTAGCATCGGTTAATACAGCATTGAAAACTTCTAGTAGGTATTGATTGAGTGCACTTTGTTGTTCTTTATATAGTTCCGCTGGTATTCCATCTGGGCCAGTCGCCTTATTAATCTTTTGTTTATTTATAGCCCTAATTATTTCAGCCATTCTTATTTCCTCATTTAACATAGATTTAATTTCCTCCGGAATCTTCGGTATGTTTGCCTTCTCTAAGTATTCTATTATCCGAAAAGAATCTGTGTACCTTGATGTATCATTAGCATGATGCAAATGCACATGAAAAAAGCAAATGTGACCCCAGATTACTAAACTATTTTATACCAAACTAAAATATAGCACAAGATCAAGAAAAATCATAGTTCCTCTCTTTTTTGCCTTGGTCAGATCAAACATAGAATATTATATCTGGTTTGTGAGAACTGCATTTTACAAAGAGCATAGATAGATTAGAAGACATCTAGAAAATTGTAGCCAAGATGATAAGAAGCCAAGGGCTGGGTAAATAAAGAAATAACAGAATAACAGAGATGAATGGGACTTTGGAGGTCTTTTAGTTCAAACTTTTGCTCAAGCAGGAAACCCTATACCATTTCAAACAAAACCTGCAGAGTTGGAGCACCCACAACTTCTAGAAGCTAGTCATTCCACTGATTAATTGGTCTGTCAGGAAATATCACCTTAGTTTTAGATTGCTTCTCCCCTTGATTAATTTCCATCCATTGTTGTCTTCAGGTGCTTTGGAGAATAGTTGATCCCCTTCTTCTTTATGGCACCCCCTTAGATATTGGAATATGCTATCATGTCACCCCCTAATCTCTGTTTTCATTAAACTAGACATACCTAATTTTTGCAACCATTCTTAATATGTTTTAGTCTCCAGTCCCCTAATTGTCTTTGTTGCTCTTCTCTGCACTCTTTCTAGAGGCTCAACATCTTTTTTTATATCGTTGTGACCAAGACACCTGAGGACACTGGATAAATTTAGCTTGGAGGCATAATAACTTTTCGTCAAGTATCTGAATGCTTGCCAGATAGAACATGGGGTGGACCGTTCACTTTTGTTGCAGTGGACCAGAAACAATAGATTTAAAATACCAGGAAGCAGGTTTTAGTTAAACACTAGGAATAAATTCCTGGTGGTAAGAGATATTCAGCAATGGAACAGGCTGTTTTGGGAAGTGATGGACTTTGCTTCACTAAAAAGATGATATATGGCTGTCTATTGTAGATCCATACCTTGGATAGGAGGAGTTGGGCCACATGGTCTCCAAAAGTCCTTTACAACATTATATTCTACAAATCTACCATTTTAACAAGTTTTTCCTAACTCCCAATTATTTAGAATATTCCTTTAATAAGATATTGTATCATTTAATATTTATTGATTTACAGAATTATTAAATGATACAATGGTTTTAATCATATGAAATGAAAAATCCCTGCACGCAGTAAGCCACAAGACTGAATGATATTCATATATCATGAATGTTTTTGATTATATTTTCTGCTTTGTCATTGTTCTGTAGACAAATTTCATTAAACAGAAACATGTCTGCACATGCACACTTTAAAATGGCACCATACTTTTAGTGGCTTTATATATTATTTAGAATTCTGTCAAAATAGAAGGGTGCATTCCCAGGCTATAGTTAGGACCCCAACATTCTGGGTTTCAACTGTTCTGGTGAATGTTGAAGTATAAAACATTTCAAGAACTCAACTCATGTAACTCACCCATAAATAGTCCAGAGGTTGTCTCATACATACATTCTTCTGTTTTATAATGTATTTGTTTGTGTTTAAACCAAAGATGGTGAACCTTTTGGCCTCAGTGAGTCAAAAATTAGAAAAATGCCTAATCTCTCTCTCTCTCTCTCTCTCTCTCTCTCTCTCTCTCTCTCTCTCTCTCTCTCTCTCTCTCTCTCTCTCTCTCTCTCTCTCTCTCTCTCTCTCTCTCTCTCTCTCTCTGTGTGTGTGTGTGTGTGTGTGTGTGTGAGAGAGAGAGAGAGAGAGAGAGAGAGAGAGGCCCCCCAATTCTTTACATATTCATTTATTTTTTAAAAATACAGTCCAGCTATATGAGTGATTTCAGGATCTGCAGCATGCTGCTTATTGTGAGAAAGAAAGAAGTTTAAAAATAAAATGGTCACAATTGATTAACAATAGAAAGATTAGCCAAGCCCTGCACGTAGGCACTAGATTCCAGGAGGCTTGGGTAGAAGACACACTCAACAAGACAAAAGTATGGCAGAGGGAAGTTCTAAACAATGTAACTGAGGGGGAGGGATGATGTATTCTGGCTAGGCGGATCGGACAGATTGTGCCCCCAGAAGTCCTCTCAAATGGGACCTAAGGCGAGGGGACAGGGGTGTCGCGATAGGAGTGTATATAATGTTATGTGTTTGAATATTTTTGGTGTGGTCTCTGGGTTTAGAACTTCCTGTTGAAGTCTCTCATCAGGATCCACTGCGCTTTGCAAACCGCTTTTCTATTTTCTGCAGAATAAACTCTTTTTCTTACCAATCCAATTTTGTTGGTATTTTAATCATGTTTCCAACAAATTGGCGCCCAAATGTGGGGCTTGGGCATCTGTTCCTGCATCTTCGGGAGGCGAGGTCAACTGAGGAAGGCATGCCCCATTGATTTCAATGGTCCAAAGTTGCAGTCGCAGGTCGAGGAAGCAAAAAGGAGCCAGGCCCAGGGACCAAATAGTGATTGGTAAGAACTGAGGAGATGGGACCAGAGAATTACCAGGACAAGGACCAGGCAACTTTGTGCACGAACCTAGGTGAGTAAAACTTGGGGTAAACCAAGGAATAAAACCTAGGTGGTCGGGGGTGGTTGGGTAGCACAGTTTGACTCTGAGATCTATGAGATCTGGCAAGACATACACAAGTTGTGGATGTCCCGAGAGTTTGGACTGGCAAGGCAGAGTGAGGGAACTCCTGAGTAAAAGAAGAAAGTGGCTTGGTGAAGCAAACCGTGGTCTCATTAGATTGGTAAGGACAACAAAATTGTGTGGTAAACCAACCATGGGTAATTCAGGAGGTCCCAGGAGAAGGAATGTATGAAAAAGATTAGGAAAAATCCAAAACTAAAAATAGATCCCAACAGCCCATTAGGAAAATTGCTAGAAAACTGGGGGAAACCACCATACAACAAGCTGATTACTAAGTTAAATTTAACAAAAGAAGATATGGTAAATTTGTGCTGCTTCCTATGGTGGGGGGGGATGAGAAATTGAGTAGCCCCAAACAGGAAAAGGAAACATAAACCCATCTTGCTGGCACAGACCCTTTGTGTCTGTAGCCAGGGTAGAAAAGGGAGTTTTGGGTTTAAGCTCAAGGACTGCTTTGGAAAGAAGGGGAATGAGAGAACTGTGTGTGTCTCTGTGTGAGTGAGAAGACTTTTTTTTCCCCAATCACAATTGGATTTTGCTCCTTCTGGTCTTTCCTAGCCACAGAAAGGATCTGTTGGAGTGTCAGACCCTGGAAAGCATGGGGGTTTGGCCAGAGCGCAGGACCTTTTGTTAGGGAAAAGGGAAAGACTGTGTGCAAATGGAATGGAATGGGTGAATGAAAGAATTGGATTTGAGTAACCAGCTGGTTAGGTCCTGTAAGCAAAGCAAAGCAAAATTAGGAAAATGGAATTGGCTAAATAAAGGTACTTAAAAGAAAAATTAGAAGTAGTGATTCTCTTTTTCTCTCTATCTTTCTATGCAATCACATGGTGTGTTTAAGATTCTTGCCTTCTCTCATTCGAGTTAGCTGAGATTTGTGGTGGGAATGACCAGGATATGTAGAACTAAAAGTTCTGTTTTCTTTTCTGTTCTCTTTTCCTTGTCTTGATATATATGTGTGTGTCAAAGTTTTTGTGTCTGAGGTAAATGTGACAAGCTACCAAAAGGAAATATTTTCACTCTGATTGTCTGGCCAACGAAAAGAGTGAAGAAAAATGTGTTTGTTTGTTTGTTTTTCTTTTCCCCTCTCTCTCTCTCTCTCTCTCTCCCTATATATATATATATATATATATATATATATATATATATATATATATATATATACACACACACACACACACACACATATACATACATACATATATATATACACACACATATATATGAATATACACATATATACATATATATACATATGTATATATATATATATATATGTATGTATGTGTATGCATGTATGTTATATGTACGTATGTATTTAATACAACCCCCTACTCAGGCAGGATGCCTTTTCAACTTCTGTCTGCAGGCACAAAAACCCCTGCTTTTTCTGGCTGTGTTGCTTTAAGAGCGAGACAAGAGAGACAGAAAGAAAAGGGAGGGTTGATCTTTTTAATTTTTTTTTTTTGTTTAGAATTCTGGTTTGAGGAAGGAGGGTGGATGGGAATGTTTTAACCTACTTAATGGGAATTTGTTTCCATCTGAATGGAATCTGATTAAATTAGAATTTGACTAAATTTATATTAAAAGCAAAGAGTTGATACTAGAGTTTGATATAAAACTATTTCAGTAACTCAGATTTTTTGTTTGTGTGGAGTTGGTTTTTGTTGTTGTTTTATTTTTTTATGTTTTTATGTCTGTGTGCAGGACACACTGATTAAAAAAAATACCTAAGAAGGAATTGGAATTCAACACTTGTTTAAAACAAAGGAGTTGAGAAATTTTTTGGGATTATGTTGTTCTGAATAAAGATTAGTGTGCAAACAAACTCAAGCAGAGTTTTGGTAAAGCGCTCCTTTGTTTGTTCTTTATTAACCAATTTGTTTGTAAATACAGACAAAGCAATTGCTAAGAGAAGGGGGGTTTACCCAGAAGTGGGGGAAAAGAGAGATGAATGAATGAAATAGGAAGTAGAAGGCAGGGAGGCATTATTTATAGATGGCTCCTCTCGGGTAGAGAATGGGTTAAAGAAAAATGGGTATGCAATCATAAATGGACACAAAGAGTTGGTAGAATCCGGTAGCCTGCCAAAGAACTGGTCAGCCCAAACTTGCAAACTATGCATTAAATCAGGCCCTAAAATTGTTAGAAAACAAGGCTGGAACTGATTATATGGATTCAAAGTATGCCTTTGGGGTGGATGGGCCATACCTTTGGAAAATTTGGGTGGAAAGGGGAATGATTAACAGCAAAGGAAAGGAATTGACCAAAAGAATTGCCATAACCTATGTGAATGCACATCAGAGGAGCAATTCTTTTGAAAGTGTGGGAAATAGGATTGTGGATGAGGAAGCCAAGAGGGCAGCAAATGAAGAAAGCGTAAATGTCTTAATACCCATTGTAGAAACACTAGAAGAGATCCCTGTGTTCAGCAACAGAAGAAAAGAAATAATGTAGATAGGTGGGCAACAAGGAGAAAAGGGTAAATGGTTTCTCCCTGATGGGAGTCAGGTAATCAATAAACCCATAGCGTGAAGATTATTGGAGAAGTTACATGAAGGAAGCCACTGGGGGAGTTCAGGCATTGGTGGATGAGCTCCTGAAGCATTATAGATGTATCGGAATTTATACACCAGCAAGACAAATGGTGAATAAATGCTTGATATGTAAAAAGGTAAATAGGCAAGCAATCAGGAAACAAGAAGGGGGAGGGAAGCCTCCAGCCCTTAGGCCATTTCAGTGCATTTAGGTTTTACTACCCATGTAGTACCCGTGTAGTAATGCAACAACTAATATGGTTTCTAAAATACTATTGGAATAATATGTGCATAAACTGTCCAGATATTTTGATTTTCTCAGGAAACAAGGATTGCTGGCACAAACACCTCCCTTGGAGTTTCCAGTCCACAGATTCCAGATCAGAGATTGGGTGCTGATCCGGAGCTGGAAGGAGGAGAAGCTGGTTCCGAAGTGGGAAGGCCCTTTCCAGGTGCTGCTGAAATCCGAAACAGCAGTATGAACAGCAGGGAAAGGCTGCTACACCTGTGTGAAAGGACCAGTGGACGCTCCAACCAAGTGGGAATGTGTGCCTCAACCTGATCCTTTGAAGCTGATAATAAGAAAAAGCAAAATATAGAGACATTAGAAAAAGGGGGGGATTAAATGTGTTGGTTTTGTGACTGTAAATGATGGTGTAATTGTTGTTGTTGTAGCCATTGCCCAGACTGCGCACCGATACACAGAGACTGCGGAGAAAAGTGTGAGATAGTGATTATCGAAGACTGGTGTCCCGAGTACCAATCTCAGCCTGTTACAGGCGGTGGTGTCAAAAGTGAAAGGGAAGAAGTACTTTTCCAGGGGTAGACAAATTGGGACAATGTTAGACCTCAATATGACCTTGGTTATAGGAGTAATTAAGATGTGGATTATAGTGGGAGTAGTAGGGTCCGGGAACATATGCAAAGGTCAAAGTATAAATACCTCTGAAAACTGTAATGATTGCATTAGAACCACCAAAATGGATAATAATATAACCAAAACTATGACATATCATACTCAGATGGACTGCAAGAAGGTGGTGGGAACAAGTATTCATAATACCACTCAATTTTCCCTGTGTAATGAAACAGGAAGGGTTACATGCGTTGACCCCTCTAGTATGAAATATCAACAAAATCATTCAGATATTTATTATTAGGACAGAACACCAGTACCTCTGCTAATCACAAGAGTAGAATCTGCTTTGATGCCTGTTGTGCCATGAAGTTTAGTCCCTGGACCACTTGTGGGGGCCTGAGTTGGAAGCGGAGTTACCTTACATATTGGTACTCCTAGAGTGTGGACTGAGAAGGATAATGAATGACCACCTGAACATATAATATAGGTGTATGGACTTGCCACTTGGGCTGAAGATGGATCATGGGGATATAGGACTCCAATTTATATGCTGAATCGCATTATTAGATTACAAGCGGTTCTGGAGATTATCACTAGTGAGACAGCGCTAGCGTTAAATAAGTTGGCTAAACAAAATACCCAAATGAGGACTGCAATTTATCAAAATAGGTTAGCCTTGGATTTATTGGCAGAAGAAGGAGGGGTCTGTGGAAAATTTAATTTAACCAACTGTTGTCTGCAAATAGATGATGAAAGGAAAGCCATTGAGAAAGAAGAAAAAACAGGATGAGGAAAATAGCCCATGTACCGGTCCAAATCTGGACTGGAATACTTGATGATGAGGGGTTTTTGGGAGGAATTTTTAGAAACTGGAAACAAGCTTTATTCATGTTAGCAGTTGTATTTTTTGGGTTAATGTGCTTACCCTGTTTGATCTCTATAATAAGAAGTATTGTACAAAACACAATGGAAGGAACGGTAAATGCAACCAATAAGAGTGATGAACAAATGCTGATGTTAAACAAGGTGACTGGACATGCTGCACTACTTCACTTCCAGAATGCAGAGGAGATCTGGGAAAGTTTAAAACCATTTGAGAAAAATTTTATTTTTAAATTAGTATAAAAATGGAAAGGGTGGATTTGTGAGAAAGAAAGAAGTTTAAAAATAAAACGGTCACAATTGATTAACAATAGAAAGATTAGCCAAGCCCTGCACGTAGGCACTAGATTCCAGGAGGCTTGGGTAGAAGACACACTCAACAAGACAAAAGGATGATAGAGGGAAGTTCTAAACAATGTAACTGAGGGGGAGGGGTGATGTATTCTGGCTAGGCGGATCGGACAGATTGTGCCCCCAGAAGTCCTCTCAAATGGGACCTAAAGGGAGGGGACGGGGGCGTCGCGATAGGAGTGTATATAATGTTATGTGTTTGAATATTTTTGGTATGGTCTCTGGGTTTAGAACTTCCTGTTGAAGTCTCTCACCAGAATCCACTGCGCTTTTGCAAAACGCTTTTCTATTTTCTGCAGAATAAACTCTTTTTCTTACCAATCCAATTTTGTTGGTATTTTAATCACGTTTCCAACATTATCTTCTTGTGCTGTTCTCTTTCTGTTGACAGGCCTCCTGGCCCAACTGAGGCAGCTCTGGGTTGAAGCAGGTCTTTGTTCTTTGTTTGGAGAATGCTCTTTCATGGCCTCACCAAGCTCCAAAAATGACACAAAAGTACACCCATTGTCATGCAATATTTTAGGCTGTACATGATCCTCTTATGTGACATTTGGAGGGTCTGGAGGCCATGTAAGAGCACACCCCATTTCCAGGCAGCATCTACAGCCTCTATTAATTGAACAACAAGGCATGCTTTTGAGAACAGTTGTCGGGTGTTAGTGAACACTGGCATTTCACCAAAATGTTGTGGCCTGTCACCTTTCACACAAATGTCATTGCTTTGCCATCACTGATTTAGACCATCCTGCATGAACCAAGCCATTGCGGTTTATAAACTATGGGCCTAGAGTGTTGTACAAATAGAACATAGAAGATAATAGAAGATGAGATGCATGAAGCTACAGAAATTTGACATCTAAGTTTTATATATGAAGACTGAGAGTCAGTTTCAAATAAGATTGTCAGATACAATCCAAGCTAGGCTCCTCAAGAGTTATTATGAAAGCAAAAAATCCAGAAAATAGTAATGAGGAAAGAAATTTTACAAAGTGGCCTCAAGTGAAAAAGTAATTGGTGAAAATTATTTGATAGATTTATCTTGTATATTTGGCAGTGTTCAATTCACTAGAAGTTGCTTTTTGTAAGGAAAATGAAAGTATGCTTCCTTGGAAAAAAATTTAAAAGACATAAAAAGAAAAAGTTTTATAGAAAAAAACAGTTCCATGGAATAGGAAAACCTCTCCCATGAACAATTATACAGAAAACATGAGATATGTCTGATAAACATTAAAATAGATTGTTAAATCAAATTTTCAGTCATTCTGACTAATCATTCCAATGAATACATGTAAGAAATCTAGGGAAAGGGTAGCCATATCTATTTATGTACGCAAGCTATTTAAAGAAAGGATGTTTTTAACTATAGCTCTTTGCCCAACTCTACCTATTCTGTAGCCCCAAGCTAATTACCAACGAACTTATATTTGAGTCTGTCTAAGAGGTGTTCTCATCTATCCATGAATGCATTATGCCAGGAATGTATTATGGCAACAGTAAAATTGCTTTTGTCTTTGCAGAACATCAGAGTAAATGCAATGTAATATATAAAGCAAAACTTACTGACTAGGTCTCCACATCTTGCTAAGCCAAACAATATTTTGTTTTACTTCTTACCTTACCATATTGTATAGACCCAGTTAGAGTGTTTTGTAAATTATGGTGTACACTTTAACATTTTTTTATAAATTCAGCCATCTGTGCTGTATTTAACAGACAACACTTAAGCAAACTGTGTTTAATGTGATGCGTGAACCCAGTCCTCAAATATCCCTTGAAATATTCTGAATTTGATATCAGAAATAATGGATATGAATATGTATTAACTCTTCCCCTGTGGTACCTATTCATCTGTACTTCCATAGTTTATGCTTTTGTATTTATTTATTAAGGGACACAGATTTCTTGGAGGGAAGGAGTAAGGATGAGCAAGGGTTACTATAGTTGTGTTGTCAACTCAGAAGCACTTCTGATTTGAAAGGATTGAACGGTGACATCACCATTGCCCAGGGGATGCCCAGTTGGGGGCTCCCCTCATGTCCAAGTTGACCACTGACATGATATTTATCTACTCACAGTCGCCCACTTTCAAACTGCTGGAACATGATGGGAGCTCACTTTATCACAGCAACCAGTTCTCAAATACAATCCTGCCAATCATCAGTCCAACGGCCTAACCTTGTGAACCACCGTGCTCCCAGAGAGCAAGGGATAAAAATACACATTGCAATTCCACAAAGCAGTCTGTCTTGTGGTTATTTATGTGCCAAGTTAGGTATATGTTTGAAAGGGTGGGTTTGCATTGTTTGATCATGACACATGTTTTGTCATTACTGAGATTAAGAACAGATGTTTGTGTTCTGCGGATATGGTAAGTCTTCTAGGTGATATACAGAGAATCAATTAATCAAGCTATAATTTTATCACTATTTTCCTCTTTTCAGAACTCAAATTTTAAGAAAAAAATAGCATTTTTCAATTGGTAATAGCAAAAATGTGTGTTGAACAGCCCCACCCCTTATCTTGGTTTTTGAAAGAAACTATGACTAAGAATTCTACATTATGCAATATATTCAGTAGTGGGTTGAAAAAGAGTAATTTTTAAAGATTTCATAATGTTAAAATATGTAATGAAAGTTAACAGCTAAGGGATTGGATTTTGATGTTCACTTTTACCTCAAAATTTTTGTAGCAATGAAACATCATTACAAGATTTCTCATGACATTGTGATGGTTTCATATTGATTGTGGAATGCTCTTTCATTCTCTCTCTTCTCTTATCTACCACCTTGACTGAAAAAAAAATAGAGAGAGAGAACTCAAAAGCATGCATAACATTTTCTCAGTGTGAGTTGATTTAACTACCAAAATATGGATTTTGAAATATATTTTTCCATATCAGTACAGAAAAATTATAGTTAGTCCTCGACGTACGACCACAATTGAGCCCAAAATTTCTGGAGCTAAACAACACAGTTTTTAAGTGAATTTTGCCCCATTTTATGAAGTTTCTCACTACAGAGGTTAAGTGAATCACTGCAAATGTTAAGTTAGTTACATGATTGTTAAGTGAATCTGGCATCCCCATTGACTTTACTTGTCAGAAGGTTGTAAAAGGTGATCAGTCGATGTTGGGACACTGCTACCATCATAAATATGAGTTAGTTACTAAGCATCTGAATTTTGATCATGTGACTATTGGGATGTTGCAACGGCCGTGTGAAAAATAGCCATAAGTCACTTACACTGTAACTTCACTAAATTGTAAACAAGGACTATTATACTATGTGGCATGTACATATATTTTTTTCATTTATTTTGTTGTGGTCTGCAGCATTATGCATAGATCTGAATAGAAGTGATACACAAGGAATACCATATCAACTGAGTAAGAATTCTAAAAACCAGAAAAATGAACACTATGATGGAAACTAATATAATGTAATATTATATAATATAGATTTTGCTCTGATATGGAGTTTGAAGTTTTTCTAATAGCTCAATACACCTACTTAGGATAGGGTCTTCATGAATATTATTCAGTTACTTCTTCAGTCAAGCATATTTCCTGTAGATTTGCATTCACAGAATCAAAATATCTAATTAGGAACAATTAGAAGATAGACAGTGCAAAACAGATGTCTTCCATTCAGCCCTTCCTAAACAGCTCCTTTCACTGTCAGTTTTCCAGAACAAAATATAGGTAGTGCTCGAGTTACAACCACAATTGAGCCCAAAATTTATGTTGCTAAGTGAAACATTTGTTAAGTGAGTTTGCCCCATTTTACGACTTTTCTTGCCACAGTTATTAAATGAAACATTGCATTTGTAAAGTTAGTAACATGGTGTCAACTGAATCTGGCTTCCCCATTGACTTTGCTTGTCAGAAGGTCACAAAAGCTGATCACACATGACCTTGGGACATTGCAATGGTCATAAATGTGAACCAGTTGCCAAGCATCTGACTTTTGATCATGTGATCGTGAGATTGCTGCAACGGTCGTAAGTATGGAAAACAGTCATAAGTCACTTTTTTCAGTGCCACTGTAACTTTGGATAGTCACTAAATGAACTGTTGTAAGTCAAGGATTATCTATAGAATATTCAACCAATGTAATAGCAGTCAATAACTACAAGGCCAAATGACCCATAAGACAGAATGTTTGAACTACTGAAACTCATTGAACAGAATAGGATTTACTTCTTAGCTTAAAAATGTAAGATTGTGTCATTGGAAATATCAGGTTTGAAAAGGAAAAAATATTTGATTCATGTTAATAGTGAACAATGACCAATGATTTTATCATCAATTTCCTTGGAAAGAAGTGTATAATAGAACAAATATGCAATGGATGTTGCTCAGAAGCTATCACAGAGATATACTTAAAACCTTGAAGAACATTTTTGGGGTATTGGTGGAGTCACATGGTGTGGAGAAGCTCTGCTTCCTATAAAGCAGATGTGTGTTTTCAAAAGTGCATCTATAAGAGTTATCTTTTTAGTAGAAATTAGTAGAATTTGTGAGGGAAAACATGGAAAAGTTTACTTCTTCCTTTTCCACTAGCTGGGACTGATATAGCTTGTACTTATGTTTTAGTCTTTTCCAATCCAGCCTCTGCTGGCTGAGAATTCTGAAATTTGATCTAGAGTACTCAATCTGCAGGGTACCCCTATTGGAGAACTACGCACATTCATAAAATAATATAACAGAGTAACAGCAAAAGGGAGCAGAACAAACTGGTGAAAAACTGCGCCTTAAGGTGGCTTCTTCTCAATAGAAAATTATAGAACTGTTAATTTGCTACTGATGAAAACTGTATCTCTTCACTCACAAAAAGTAAAGAGGCTTTGTAAATTATGGAGAAGAGAAACAGATTTGGATGCATTGTATGATTTGTAAATCAACAATATTTTTAACTCATAAGTTTTTATTAATAACAGCAACAAAATTAGTGTGTTTGAAAAACACATTCATGTTGAAAGCTACTATATTTTAGTAATGCAAACCCAGTTCAACTGGCCATTTTATGTTCATTGTGTCCTGCAGACTGGGAATATTAAGTAAACTACAGTTCAGTTTAGTCATGTAAGTATGTTGTACTTCATAGCCTCCCATTCCTGCACAGCCGGTAGTCAGAAGAAATTCTGGGATGTTAAATTTATAATTTTAAGTATATATCTTTTAAGAATCGGTTTGGTGAGAGGAGGACCCCCCCCAAAGGTGGGGAGGACCCCCCTTTTTTCCCTCAGAGATTCTTTGCCTCACATCTTAGGAATACTTTTTGCCTGAATGAGTTTCCCTCCAAAGTTGTGGAGGCTTCGCCTACCCCTTTCTTCTTCCTTCTCCTCCTCCTCCTCCTCCTCCTCCTCCTCCTCCTCCTCCTCCAAAAAAAAAAAAGAATCGGTTTGGTGTAAAAGATAAAAGTATCAGGCTAGAAATAGGAGACTGTGAGTTCTAGTTTTGCCATAGGGGTAAAGGCAGCTGGGTGACCTTGGGCCAGTTACTTGTCTCTCAGTCCTAGGAAGGAAGCAATGGAAAATAATTTCTGAAAAATTTGCCAAGAATATTGCTGGGGCTTGTCCAGGCAGTGTTTCAGAATTGGATATGTTTGAACTGAAGGGGAAAAAAGTTTTACACACCTGCTCCAATTGGTACATATTAGTGTTCAAATTTAAAAAAATATAAAATAGGTCCTACAAGTCTGATATCTGCCCCATCAATCCAGATCTACAGCACTAAGATAATTGGCTACTCTTTTAAAAAAAATGATTTCCAGCAAGGAAAATACCAACACTATTCCAGTTTATTGTTTCCATCACATGGTCTGGCTCCTTGTATAAGATACTTTTTCCAATATTCAGCCAACAACTATCTTCTTTAACTAAAACCCATCAATACTCATACACATATGGTATTCATACAAGTCAAAGCAGAAGCAATCAAGGCTTTGTGATATTTTGTGTTATAGCTGTTCAAATATGCAAAGACTGCCATCTTTTTGTCTATAGACTAAGCCTTGTAGTATTTTCAATATTTCCCCATAAGATCTGTTTTTATTCTTATGTCCTCTTTGTTGATTTTCTCTGACCCTATCTATGTTCTTCTTAGGAGATAGTGTCCCAGGTGCAATAGATAAATCCTTCACAGCTTGGAAACAATGTGATTTATGAAAGTATTAGCATTTTTTTTGTAGTCATGTCAGATTTCTGGGCAGTTTATCACATGGTGTGAACAGCAGAATCTCCTGACATACCTTCGCATGTGATTTTCTTCCCCCAATGTTGCTACTTTAAACTTAGCTTTCTGTTTTATAAATGTACTTTTTAATATAATTCAATCTAGTGAACTGTTAAATATCTCTTTCTGTTTGTGTCATTGGTAAAAAAAATGGTAGGGATTCTTTGTGTGCTTTCACATGAAGCCAGTCCTGGTGAATATTATCTCTAAAAAATTTTACATACTTATGTTATGAATGTTCCTAATTGAAGAAAACTTTATAAATCCTTTCTGTGTTGAAGGAGATAAATCGGGCCTTCCAAAACATTTCTTCTGAAACCATTTTTAAAGATCTGAAGCAAATTATTGTAGTTTTTCCCCTCAAAGACTGAACTGATTTTATTTCAAGATAGAAGCAAGGAAAATAATTTCAAGTAAATCAATCAAATTTGTTTTAACTACAGCTATATAGTCCACACATCTTTTTCACTTTCCTGTTTTTATTTAAACCCCAAATGTTTCCAATTGAAATCACATAGATTGACAGTATTTGAAATATACTAAAATTATACTTGTTTTTTTGTTTTGTTCCTTTTAATTTATACAAACTCTGCAAAAATTAGACATGTTAATAATAGTTTCTTTGATCATTCATCATCATATTTTAATGTCCTCTTTTTGAAAAAAATAGGTCACTGGTTCTGCTGGGGAAAATTTTTTTTTGGAATGTTATCACAAAGAAAAAAAACCTGTGGAAACTTCCTCCTAAAATTGCTGACAATCTATTTTTAGGCTAACCATTGATGCAACCAACAAATTTCAGGCGTATTTCTTAAAGAAAACATGGCAATATCAGAAATAAATACAATAGCAGAAAAAGGAAGTCTATGGTGGGGGTAGTGCCTGATTCCTTAGATGTCTACAGAAAGTAAAAAATATTTTTAATTTACTAAAATTAAAATAACTTTTTAAATATGATTTTAATGATTAAAATAATAGCTAATTTATAATCCCATTGCACATATGGGCCTCACCTATCCTGGCAGTTCAGCATTACAATATAATCCAATACAAAATAAAACCACTGAAGTATTTAATTAGAAACCCAAATAAAGACTGCAAAAAAATAGTTGTTTAAAAAAAATGGAATGGCATGCATAATGAAAGGGCTGGTATCACCAAAGAAGTTTTGTTCTTTTTCTTTAAATTGCAATTAGAGGAATTGGAGCAATTCTGGATAAAACAAAATTCACACAACTAATCTATAGGCAACCCTGGCTCAGTAGATGTCTTTCCTTTGTGAAACTTCAAGGTAGGCATGGAGCAGGTACTTTAAATGTGTTAACACGTTGTTTAGGACAGAGGAAAAAAAGATCCTGACACTGCTAATAATCCAACTATCTTTCATGAGCTTTGGTGTCATTATTCAAGGGTTTTGTCATCTCGGGGAATAAAAATACAAATTGACTCTAATTCGGTTAATTCAATATGCAGCAAATATTTGCAGTTCCTCCAGAGAGTTCCCCATTAGGTCACTGTGTGTGTAATTTATTTGCATACTGGTAGTATACTGCTGTAAAGCATCTACTACATATCTAATCAAATGAAAGTAAAAGGGGGAGAAAAAGGGCATTTTATAAATTTCCATTCTTCTTCTACTAAGTGATGAGATAGGGGAACCAAGTATGTTTCATGCAATAATAGCAAAACTCCTATTTTTTTTACATCAGAAAGACCAAAATAAAGATAGGGAGCTCAGTTGTGATGTGATTCCAAGCCAGAAGATGCACCAATGATTAGGCTTGCAACCATTTCTTTCATCAGCAAAGCTGATGTGCATGATCACTTTGGGTTGCGGACATACAATTAACAAAATATTAATAGTGTGTCTGGCAGGAGAGCCAATTTATTTTTGGCTTGGGTGCACTGCAGAAAAATCTGTTCGAAGCCTGACTTTGTTTGGAAACCTTGGAGCTCTGAAGAATTCCTCCCACCATTAGAAGAAAGGTTTATATCCTCCCAGTTCTTGAGCTTTGGGCATTGTAGCAATTCCCATAAAAGAAATACAGGGTTGACAATTTCACATACCCCCCTAAGGAACTCAGGTCAAGAGGGTTTTTGCATGGAGAAAGGATGAGATTTTTACTGTAGGATGTGCAAAGGCTGGATCTACGCCAATAGCTTCTACTCCTTTTTTCAATATTTTTAGCATGGTGTTGAAGGTCATTTTAAAACTGCTTTTGAGAGACTAGGAATGAAACACAACAGTGGAAGTACAGCAGTGGAAGATCTTATTTTATCTGATCTTATTTCACCTGCAAAGAACACTGTCTTCTATTAAAATGGTTTTGGAACAGCTTTCTCTAATTTTGTGCTTCACACATATGTTAGAATTCAAATCCCAGAATACTCAACCGCCAAAGCCACCTATCTGAAGGATATCAAGTTAAGGCAGAGTGCTTTAAACAACATATTAAAATATATGAATGTACAATAAATGTTAAATATATCCAACAATTATATTTTCAGGCATTGTTGTAGGTAAAAGCAAAATGGGCAACACCGACTATTTGAATAGCTCTCTCCACATAAGAACATAAGAAGAGCCATGCTGAATCAGGCCAAAGCCCATCGAGTCCAGCATTCTGTGTCACACAGTGGCCCACCAATTGTACATGGGGATCTTGAGCAGAAAGAGAAGGCAAAACCCTCCCTTTCCCTTGACCCCCAACAAATGGTACCTGCCTGCCTCAACCAACATAGAGGCGGCTTTTAATAACCACCAATACACTTGGCATCCATGAATCTATCTAGCCCTGCCTTGAAGCTGTCAAGGCTGACAGCTGTCACGACCCCTTCTGGAAGTGAATTCCATAAATCAACGACCCTCTGGGTGAAGAAATGTTTCCCTTTATTTGTCCTCACTTTCTTACTCTAAAGATCCAAGTCAGACTTAGGATTATTTGTACTATAGCCAGGAAGAATAGGTTGTCCGAATTCCATAAAATCCCACAAAATGTCTCTGATGATGGTTTTTCACTGGCAAAGATTCTCCAAGATCAGATCTGCCTAAAGTGTCTCTGTGCAATGTTGGATCTGTTGAATATGCATTACACACTAAATTATAAATCATGGTTAACCAACCACAACAGCTTAGTCAAAATAAAACATGCTATATTATTTATATGTTCATTCAATGTATATACTCATTTGCCAACCAGATGATGCAGGCTGGTTAATAAAAGTTAAAAATATCAAATACAAAGGAAAAATAAATAATAAAACAAAATAAAATATACTATGCCTGGGTCCCATTATGCTCTTGTAAGTTGTATGAAATCAAACCGTTATTTTATATACTGAATTTATTAAAGATATCATAGCATCACCTAACAACTCTCTTGGTAGTTAACAATAAATAAATTTAAAATCACTCTATTAAAATAAGCAATAAATAACATTTAAAAACAACAGTTAAAACCTGATTAAAAGGATGTATTTCAGGAGCTTTTTATAAGCCAATTAAGAGGTCAGTTCTATTAAATTAGAAAGCAATACCTCCTAAAATCTGGGTATGGTTTAATATTACGTATGTTAGACACTGCAGCTTCTCTTGATATCAATTTGTTTATTCTAAGATACTAAATACACACAGAGAGAGAACCAATTGTGAGTGAAATTTGATTACCAAATTCCTATATCACGTTAAGTCATGGGGTCAATTATTTTTTTCAGTACCGAACTACGATTGCACTGTAA
This sequence comes from Bothrops alternatus, assembly GCA_034064705.1. Classification (NCBI taxonomy): domain Eukaryota; kingdom Metazoa; phylum Chordata; class Lepidosauria; order Squamata; family Viperidae; genus Bothrops; species Bothrops alternatus. The sequence continues at coordinate 2,481,365 of JARGCV010000021.1, read as the reverse complement.
TTGAGAATGTATGAACTAAGCTTTATGGTTTGTTCAGTTAACAATGGTTAAAATAAATAATGCCCTTGGTCAACTTCCCCAAATGTGGTGTCTCTGAGATGTGTAGACTTAACTCCCAGCCAACATGATCCTAGTTGAGCCTTTTGGAACTGGAACACACACAACTGGAATGAGATCATGTTGAGGAAAACTGTCTTAGTCTATTATGTGAACCCAGTTTTATATAGGCTGCAACAATGTATCTTCTATATATGATAATTTTCAAGTAAATTAGCTTTATACGCTTTCTATAATGCTAAAATGACAGCATGTAAATACTCATTAATCCTTTCCAGAACTGATGGCTTTGCATGTTTATGAACACATCCATAACAGAGTGAACTCCCATCACTTGCCTCAGCTTCTGCCAACCTAGCAGTTTGAAAGCATATTACATGCAAATAGATAAATAGGTACCATTTCAGTGGGGGAAAAAACGGTGCTTTGAGCAGCAGTATAAATTCAACCAGTGTTGAACCTGCCCAAACGCGACATGACATTGGTGGTGGGAAAACCCTGGATGAACCACAGAATGCCCTCAGGTTCTATGTGTGTAAAGCTAGTCTGCCCCCCTGTGGTATACTCTGGCTAGCCTGCAAGCATGAACATGAGGGACTGGCAATTGTTGGCAGCCAAACAACTACTTTGTAATAGCATTGTAGTCTCCTGGCTAATGCATCATCACCGTATACCAAATAATAATCAGAATCACTTGTGAATAGGTCCAAGTATATATTTTATTGTAGATCACCTATATTACAAGAATCATGTCAGACTGTCTGCCTTCCCTTGGGAAATGGCAAATATAGATTTATTGATCTCAGGTGTTTCCTCCTTTTAACCAACTCTAAGCTGAAATGTCTCTTTACTCCCCATGAATAGGTTTTTTAGCAAGTCTTTTTTAGAGAGAAGGTGGCTTTTTATATTTGAACAAAGTAGGGCAACCTGAAGAGCCAATTTGGTTAAGGCATCAGGCTAGAAAGAATTCTAGTCCACACCAACTGGGGACCTTCGGCCAGTCACTGTCTCTCAGTCTTAGGAAGGAGGCAATGGCAAAACTATTTCTGAAATCCTACCCAAAAATCTGCAGGGAGTCACCAGTGATTCAAAGACACAAAAACAGTCAGGCATAAGTAGCCAGGTCCACCCATGAAAGATTGAAGTTGAGTATTTTATTGTTTTTACAAGAAACTCTCCAGACTGCTTGCCCTTCTTTGAGAACAGAAAAAGTTTTATGGAACTTAAGTGGGAGTCAGTCCTAGATGTCTGGCATCTGGACAGTGAATCAAAGCTAACTCCCGACTTGATCCCTCCTCCTTGCGTTGCTGGTGGTTTCCAATCCAACAGGACAATCTGACCTCTTACACAGATAGAAATCCAAGATAGGTGCAATATTTATGACTGGAAGCTTTTGGCATCCACTTGCATCTGACCTTAACAGGAAGCTCTTTGTGAAGGTTTCTGTTCAATTATCTTAACACTTGGAGAATATTGCACTAAGCATATAAGAATATGATCTAAGAGATTTCATAAGCAATTAAGATTTAAAGACTATTATTCTGAGAGGTCACCTAGCTAATGTTAGGGTTCAAAGTTAAGCAGAATCAGATCTGGTTAGTTTTTGGATGGGGGACTGCCAAAAATAAAAATCCAGTTAGATTAGAAAGATCCCAGAAGAATACAGTGACAAACCACTGAAAGATTATTGCTAAGAAAACAATATAGATTGTCTCTGTAGTGACCAAGATTGAAGCTAAACTCAAGGGACTTTTATTCTGGTTTATCATTATATTATTCGGGGATCTTCCTAGTCTAACTGGATTTTTTTTTTATTTTTTTTTTTTTGCAGTCCCCCATCCAAAAACTAACCAGGTCTGATTCTGTCTGCTGGCAGTTTTGAATCACTGGGCAATTTACATGAGGATTCTTTCTAAAAGTGGAATCAAAGCATAGCTCATGCTTGAGAACATGTGAAAGTATGTTAATATGTTCCACTATGGTCATCAAAGATTTGTATTTTGGAATGGAACAGAGATAGGCAAAATGATCCTAATCAAGTCAGCATTTGCTAAATCAACTTAAAATCATTCCAGCTGGAGTCACATTTTAAATACAAAAACCAATCAAAGATTGGAATGATAATAATAAGTGTCATGATTTTAAAGTAATAGATAAGGAATTTTATTTTTTTCATTTTATCGTAGTTATAACCCAGCCTAATCCCAAAAGATTCTGGGTGGCATACAACATAAAAGAAAAAACCCACAATAATAAATAAGTGAAATGAATATCAAGAACAAAATAGCAATATTATCCATAAACTCTATTCATTGTTACAAGTGTAGATTGGGCTGACTGATAACTGACTATAGTTCACTAAACAAGTCTGATTAACACATAATGCAAATTCACATACTATAATTCACAGTCCACAAATGGTCTGGGTTCATATAAATGCTAACCTAAACCAAATAAATTACTTTATAGTATCATTTAGTGTGATGTGCAGACTCAGACAGGATAGGGTGCCCAGTATTTAGAGAATTTTGTTCATTTAACATTTTTAGTTGCCAAACACTTTTTAATCTAGAGTAATTAATGCTAGCCATTCATTGAACAGAGAAATTAAAAGCACTCTTGTGATTTCATTGAATCACAGGGCTAAATCTTTTCCTTGCCCCATTAACACCAATCTTAAAGTCAACACTCCTCCTTTACTTTGGCTTAGCAAGAAAGATCCTGTTCACTCATGAAGTTGATTTTTTTATTCATGTATAAATCACAATTGTCTGGGTTTATGAAACTAAACAAATTGTATCCCTTGTGGAAATACCTTCTTTAGTTTTTAACTTTATTTTATTTGGAAGGAACCCCTTTCATCATTATTCTCTGTCCCATATAAAATCATCAACTACTTTAAACAATGAAGTGTTCTAAGTCTCTTTAAAAGTAACTCCCTACACTTCCCATGAGGCCCACTCCTTTATAAATGTGCATGGCTGTAGATCAAAGCTTCTTCAAATAAACTTAATTTTTAAATAAGTATTTTTGCCTGAGTCTCCTATCAGTTTGTTCTTTCTCCCCAAAATAAAAAAAGTAGATGTCCATGAGTTTCAAAAAAATTATTTCATAAATTAAGCCCACTAAGAATTCTGATCTGGGCACGAACTTTTGCTGTACTCCTATTTCCTTCCTCTGCGATGTAGTATTAAAAAAAAAAAACCTGTTCTGTGAATCAACCATGGATTTTCCCGGAGCCTTTCAATAAATACAGTAGATTCGAAATGTGGCACCACTCATTCAGCCCTTCAGCCACCCAGACTACAAAGCTTCTTGCCTGTTTCAAAAAGAAAAAGAAATAAAAGATTTAAAGTCTCAAGAAGATTATGCTTGCACTATCAGGATGTAAGTTTAAAACAAATTGGGCAAGGGAGCCTCTACTTGGCCGAGGAAAACCTGTTCACTCCATTTCCTCTTTTCTATCTCTTTCATCAGGCTGTTCCTGGGCTGTTGCTGCCCTCCTGCTGCTGCTCTTTGGAGCCCACGCTTTCCCTATCGGAGATTCCTCCGGAGAAGAGGAATTTGGCGAGGATCCCTCCTCCAGAACTCCGGCAGCCGGGCGGGTCCAGCTGAACGCTCGGACAGAGTTGGCTCTTTGGTTACAACGCACTGCGGCGAGGTGGAATCAAGAGGTGAGTTCGGGCGCACAATAAGGAAGTCTGAAGGTTGCTCTTTGTCGGGAGCCGAAAGAGGAGCGTGGCCCTTCTTCTGATCTGAGCTCTCCTGGCTTTTAACAAGGAAAGGAGGATGCTCCGTTTCCGGGAGCGGGTGTCTGATTGCACCGTTTCTTGGAAGGGCCGGGAGTCGTTTTGATTCCCGTGCTTAGATGACTTTGAGTCTTGCGGCATCAAGCTTACCTGATGCGCGGAATGGGGTTTGTACTTATCTGGCTCGCCAATTAGAGTCCAATCTTTGCCAGAGAAGCTACCTAGGGCAGCATTTATTGCAAGCAAGGAAAAGAAAGGTAGTCTTGAGGGGGATCCAACAACTTGCTCGAGCATTTTTTACGCAGGGGTTCTCAACCTTGGCAACTTTAAGACTTGTGGACTTCAACTCCCAGAATTCCTCAGCCAGCTTCTGGGAGTTGAAGTCCACAAGTCTTAAAGTTGCCAAGGTTGAGAACCCCTGCTTTAGAGGCACCCCCAACCCCATCACTTATATGAACTCGAAAGTTTGCATATTGTTTCATGGTCCCATCAAAGGATTGCTTTAATATGCTTTTTGGAGAATATACAAATATTATCATCTAATAGCAATGATTGGTTAAAATATCTGCCAATCGTGTGGCTATTTAAACAGAAATTGGTTTATTATGAAATAAGATTCCATGGATCACTTCCTCAGATGTAGGGATCTGAGCCAGTGGATTTTGATACAAACAAGTTTGGTTAGTTTTTCTAGTGACTTAAAATTCTTTGCTGTTTTTGCTGCACAAAGCAAACACAGTCCTTTCTGGAAGCAAAAGCTACACTCTTTCAGTTGCTGGATTAAGTATACAGCAGTGTAGTCATTATAAAAGATTGTCCAGTTTGTCTGTATAAGGATTGTATCCTTTTTTTCCCCAATTAAAAATAAAAACAAATAAGTTTAGTTTTAACATTCAACTAAGCAAAGATAATTCTGGGAATTTTGTAGTAGAGGAACTCAAGAGGAATATACCTTCTGTATTCACTTCTCAGGCATGTATGTTTTCATTTTCATTTTTAAAGTGCTCAATGTATCAGATGTCCATTCTTTATTTGTGTAGTATTTGCTTGTGGGTTAGGCAAATTCCTTACAGTCCACTGTAGTCTTTTTCAGTCAGGTTTTCGGTGGCTTAGAAAAAATATACTTTGGACAGTTGACTGTATACTACAATAGTTCCAGTAAGTTGAAATTATTTCTACATATTTGTGAAACCCATATACACTGCTATAGATATGACATTCTTACTGAATGGCAAATTAAGCACAAAACAGCTGTTCCAAATCTACAAGAAGTAGCTTGATGTTCTTCTGACCATACCATTAGTTTTTTAAGCTCTTAACATTCATAATATGGGCAAAATAGCAGTAGAGGAATTTTCAATAAACATATAGAGCAGGGGTCTTCAAACTTGGCCCTTTTATGACTGAGGAATTCTGGGAGTGGAAGTCCACAAGTCATAAAGGGGCCAATTTGAAGACCTCTGATATAGAGCAACCTATTTTAAACTCAAAACAGGTGATGGGGTGATTGGGTTGTTCATCTCCTCCCATAATCAGTGCTGGCTATTTATTTGCAACAGAAGTCTATAAGGTTATTTTTCATTGCAGAACATACTTGCATAGCACAGAAGAAAACTAAGCACATTAGTTAAAATGCTTAAATAAGTTTTGTGAGGTTTAAGTTAGTGTAAAACCTAGCACAACCAACCATTAGCAATACAAATGGCAAACTATTTCAAATTTCAAACCTTACTGTTTGAACGTAAGATAGGTAGAACATTCCAGATTTCTGCCTGCTGTTAAAATTGTCAAATGTTACATTTACATGCTACTTTACTAGATGCACCCTCAGACTTCCAGATATGTAAGGTTTACCATTCTTACATTTGCTAATTACCATGGCTTGGGATTCTAGTAATTATAGTTCCAAAACAGGTTGATTTGAAGAAATTAATATAGACTGATTGAAAGAGTCAGAAAGCCATATAAAACTATAGTGGATCACCTGCAATCAATTATATCTTTATGTTTTACCAGCTGTGCAAGGAGCAAAATGCCTGTAAAGGTACATTGGAAATCATGGCACAAAATAATCTCAACCTTCCAAAGATAATTAAAGAAGATGGATGCTACCAGCCTGGATTCCAAAAGGCAAGTTGAATATTAATATACATTGGAAAGGTTAATGCTTTTTTGTAATATCTTGAAACATTTTGTACATAAGCAGAGCAAATCTCTCATAACTGTTTCATCTTGCAACCAGAAGAATAACAGGGACATGAAAGTAATCAAAATAATTTACACATGAAAGTTGAAATACCAAATGTTTCACATCCATGTTGGAGGAAGACAGAGGGTTTTAAATCCTGGAGATCCAAAGCAACGTTATCTATTCATAGCTTGGAGGACACCTATGGATCTGTTTCTCCAAGACCTCGTTTCTCTTTCTCCTCAGCTTGGAGATGGGTTTTTATCTAATAAGATATCATTATTTTGTTCATTCAATATGTAGATAATTACATTTAGATATAATATGTACTATAACATATTTAATGATCTATTGGAAATAACAATACCTTTTGTTTTCATTCATTTAGGAAAATTGTCTAAGAAAACTTTCAAGTGGCCTCTATGCATTCAAAACATTCTTGGAATATATAGAAGAAACTACACAAAGAAGTGTATCTATATCAACAGGTGCTCAGCACCTGGCAGAAACCTTGAAGTTGATGGTAAGCAGTATTTACATTTGACCTTGCACATTTGTTCTGCTATATCAGGGGTCCAAAACCCCAGGTCACAAAACTGTCACCGGTCCGCAGTATGTCAGAAATCAGGCCACACAAACAAGCAGATTTTTATCACTCTCAAAATGGCTGGCACAGGAGCACTGGCCTAATCACAATGACAATGGGCATAATTGCTGCATCGGTTACAATATAGATTAATTTATTGTTTATTTGTATCCCACCCTTATTATTTTTACAAATAACTCAAGGCAGTGAACATAACCAGTACTCCTTGCTTCTATTTCCTCACAACAACCCTGTGACATGGGTTGGCTGAGAGTGACTGACTCCAAGTCACCAAGCTGGCTTTCATGGCTAAGGCAGGACTTGAACTCAGTCTCCCCCTTTCTAGCTTGGTGTCCTAACCCAGAGGTCCCCAATCTTTTGGACACCAGGGACCGGTTATGTGGAGGTTTTTCCGCGGACCTGAGAGAGCATGGTTTTGTGTGCTGCCTGCATCCTGTGGACGGGGCTTTCCTTGTTTGTGCGGACCGGTTGCTAGCATGCCGTGGCCCGGTACTGGTCCACAGACCGTGGGTTAGGGGCCCTGTCCTAACCACATTGAGGTATTAATTGGCTTACTTTTTGACTAAAGAATATAGTGAGTATACCTCAGTTAAAATAAATGTAAATAAAATACAATTACCAAATACCAAAATAAAATTTCTGTAACAAGTGTAATTTATAGATTAGATATACAAAATATTTTTGCACATAAAAAAGCAACCCTTTGTTTCTTCTTCCTTTAACAGATGAACAATCCTGAGTCTGTGAGCATACCATCTCCTGACACTCAGAAAACTCTTGCTGCACAGTTAAGAGAACAGAGAGCTTGGAATATGATAGTGATCAAGCACTTTATTCTTCAAGATTTTACTTTATTTATGGAGACCACATCAAGAGTTATTCGTCTTCCATAACAAGTTAACTGTAATGCCTGAATGATTTAAATCAGGCATATCAAATATTCACATCTGAAACAGATGTCATGGTTATTCTCCTGCGAGAATTTATTTTTTAGATATATACTTATTTATGACATTGATTTAACTTATTTATGGTATTTAATATATTTATTACATATTTTAATAATTTTACTTCAAAACTTAATTTAATTTTAATAAATAATGTATAATTATATTTTTATGAAACAATTTAATATATTAAAATATTTTTAAAAGAAAAAAATCCTGCGTGTTTATAATGGAAGCAAACGTCGTCTCCACACACTGCAACTGTATTGCAGACCTATGCCATTTCTACCTTGAAATTATTCTAAATATTTATTCAACATTGTCATTCCAAAAGTAACATTCAAAGGGAAACTTTGTAGTCACCAACAATCTAGGATAAATCATTTTTTGCCTTATCTGTTTTCATTCAATTATCCTGGAACTATTTAAATAGATATTTCATAGAATGATAGTTGTACTCAATTCAAGATCGCAAACTACATCCCAGACAAATGGCTATGCAGACTTTGCTTGATAGCAATAAATTATCTATCTTGATAATTATTTCCACTTTAAAACTTTACTTTTTTGCCTTATTCTATAAGAATCTACCTTTCTACAATTTAAATCTATTATCCCACATACTGTATTTTAGAAGAATGGAAAAAGCTAGTCCTGACCTTTTCCTATGTGACATCCTTTCAAATATTTAAAGACTGCTATTATATCCCATCATCCTACCATCTTTTCTCAAGATTACATATACCTAGATCCTTCAATCTTTTTTCTAATCCCCTAATCAGTTTCATTATCACAGAACATGTTCCAGGACTGAATCTACCTTAGGATGTAGAGTTCAATACCTGACATACTACTCTGTCCAATACAAAATAAAGTGGAATAATTACTTTTTGCAACCAGCAATTACATTTCTGTTGATGCAGCATAAAATTACTCTTTCTTGCAGCCACATTATGCTTCTGGCTCATACACATTTACAACTAACTACTATCCACTTATCTGGCTTAAATTTTGTTATTTTTAGCCTATTTCTACAAGCGCTTCACATTCACTACAATTTTTTCTAGTCCTTGGGTAATAGCTAATCCTATCCAATTTTATATAATCTGTAAGTAATAGTTTCTGGCTGAAAGTCCTTTAGGCCTTTTGTCTGCTGTCAACTCCTGTGTTGCCGCAGCCTCACTAGGCACTAAATGTAGAGATCAATGTGCCAAATGTAATCTGCTATTCTGCCACCACAGATGTGCCATTATTTTTAATTTATCAGGATGGGCCTCTGTCCATTAAGTTATTCAGGCCTGGCCTGCACTAATGCTAGGCAGGTGAAAAGACCAGAAAAAAAATAGCTTTATTTTTAATTATTTAGATTTATTCCACATCTTCCAATATTCCAGAAAATCAAAAATTTCATTTGACCATTTGGATAGTTAATAATTTTGCCAAGGATTCTGTTAGGATTCTTGAATGAGTTCAATGGACTTGTTAACATTACTGAAATCAATTATATTAGTATAAAGCAGTGCTTCCCAATTTTTTCCCTTTATTATCCAGAAATGCTTATCAGAAAGTTCTTTTTACTCAATATAGATAAAATACTTTAAGTCAATTTAAATGTCCTGTTGTGATTGGGTAATCAGTTTGTGTATTTTTATCCAAAGAAAAAACACCTTTATCCAATTTTGGGTAATTAACCCAAGTTTGGGAAGCACAGGTATAAAGAATATTATATTGCATTATTTTCCCTCATTAAAAATAAGATCTTGCTCAACTCATGGTGAGAAAAAAATTAACACTTCAGATTCTAATTATTATAAAGGCAAGACTCAATCAAATCCATAGTGACTGTGATAGTTGACTAAATAAATAAACTCATCCACCTTGAAGCACAAATAAAAGACATGCTAATATTCTGGAAAAAAAACACTAGTTTGCCTCAATATAATTTTTAAAATCTAAATATTTATTCCAATAGAAATAACAAATACATTACACTGACAAAAATGTCATTTACATGTTATCAGATAAACAGCTGGCCAGTAGTATTGCATAAGTGTCCTTCTAGTCTTCGGAATGTATTCATCTTCAAAGGCATACTCTCAAAATACATTGGTTAATTCCTTCAACCCCAAAGTAGACTAGGAGAAGCAAAAAAAGAACAAAGTTGATTAGTAAAATTGAAATAGCTACAATATGTAAATACCATGTCCAGTATCTTAATCACTGTAGCATAATGTGTTTTCCTGAAAGTAATGCCTACCTCGAAAATAAGTGCTAGCTTGATTTTGGGGGATGGGCCTAATATAAGCTCTACCCCCAAAATAAGCCCTAGTTTTGGGGTGAGGCACACACCTAAAAATCAAGGTAGAGCAGGGTAGGGGTGTAGAGCTGTTCCACGCGCCCTGCACCATTTACCCTGTACCAGACCTTTCCTCACTGGCCCACTTCTTCTGCAGCTTCTTTTGCAGCCAGCCTGCATTTCTCAGTCACAGGCCTTTCCAGAAGGCCATTGCAGCTGAGAACTAAAGTATGGATTCAATCCATAGCTCAGTACCCAGCTGCAGTGGCCTTCAAGAAAGGCCTTACTGCGAAATGTAGACTGGAATGCAACTGTGGAATGAAGCTGCTCCCTCGGCCAGAAGTGGACCGGCTGGGCGGGGTTGTCGGTGCCAGAGGTGAGTATAAAAGACACCCCCTGAAAATAAGACTTGGTGCCTCTTTTGGAGGCATAAAAATAAGACTCTGTCTTATTTTCGGGGAAACATGGTAGAAGTAACCTCCAATGAATTCATTGTTTCAAAATGGTGGGAATACACATTATCAAACCTTTATTATGTTTATGTAAATTTTCCCAAAATTGTCTGCTAAGCGATAGGTAATCTCTTTTCTTCTACCAACAAACACTTGATTATGCCACCAAAGCCATCTATTTGGCTGCTCATCCCCCAGATTTGACTGGGAGCTATTAGGAATGACCCAATGCAATCCTAGGATGATCTCCATAAAGAGAGATATTGATCGTAATTCTAGGTAGGAGCGATTAGAGGGTTGAGTCTTTCATCTTTTCTTCTCAGCTGTTTATTTAAGCATGCCTTATTTTTAAGTGCACCTTTTAAGCTTTTTTTTTTTACTTTTGATCTATATTAGTTTAATTGACTGGATGAATGGTGACCAATTGTATAAGTTTCTGAAAGAAAATCACTTTCTCCCAATCCTACGAACCACTTCTGAAGAACCTCAACAAGAAAACTGCCTCTAAGAATTGAACACAATTAAAAAGAAAAAACAAATTTATGTTAACCATTATTTTTTAAACAGAATGCAAATATAATTTAAACATGCTTCTATATACAATTTAAATACAGACTCAATTTACAAAAATTATTCTAAGATACAAAAAAAAACAATTATGTGCATGTTAATATTAATTTAAACGAAACTTTTTCTGAATTTAAGACTCAATTTGATTATTGATAATTTAGAGAAGAAAACTACATGTCTGTTAAATCATTTTAAATTATTTAAATTTGAGGTAAGATTAATCTTCCATGGAAATAGATATTTCAAATGTAATAGATTATATGCAGCATATTTAAAATATCATAGGCATATGACAAAATATTTAATTGAAAGAACTAGCATGTGAAGATTTATTTTAAACAGATAAATGAAATAAAAAATAATTACAGTAGTTTTAAATATTAATTAGACCAGTGGTAGCGAACTTATGGCACACGTGCCAGAGGCGGCACTCAGAGCTCTCTGTGGGCACGCGCGCTGTTGCCCCAGCCCCGCCTCCCCCTCTTCACCAGTAGCCCCCTGGAGTCACCCCCAGGCGCAGCCTGTGCGGAGCAGCACAGCCAAGGACATGGCAGCTGGGCAGTGGGGAAAAGACTCCACCCTCGTGCCCTGTCGTGCATAGATGATGCTGCAGGACAGTTGGAGGCATAGCAGCCATGGTGCTGCTGGGCCACCTGAGTGATCTGCGATGGGCTGTGGAGGTGGGTGGCTCTGCGGGCAGGCAGAGCAGAACGGTTTTTGGGCACTCGGTCTCTAAAGGTTTGCCATCACTGAATTAGACCATAGGCTATACTAAATTGCAAATTGTTTTTATAATAATAAAAATTGATGTAAAATTTTAGTGGCTTTGAATAACTTTTATAATTCCAAAGGTGAATATTTTCTTATGTGCTGGTGAAAATGCAGCTCACATCAGTAGTTTTACAATGTACAGTGATTTCTACTGTAAGTATAGAAGTAGTGTTATCAAATACTTTTCTGGAAATTCTATAATCTAGTCTTTAAAACAAATCATAACATAGGATTAGTAATCATGAGAGCATGTTTTATATTATTTTTTTTAATCAGTAATTTTTAAACAGTAAAGTTTTTACCAGTAAAGACAGCTAATAGTTGCAGATTATTTGTCTTATGTCTGCTCAGGAGTATAGCGTTTTAAGTTTATTTATTTTTATTTTATTTATCCAATTTTGATGTCACTGATTCCAGATTGACTCTGAGTGGCTTCAGTATAAGAACAGTTGCTAAAAAGACAAAATAAAACTAAACTATAAACAAGATGGTTAATCTGGCCAACAATAGAGAAAGACTTATTACATAACCAGCAAAGGGTTTCAATTACCCTAATCTGACAGGTCTTTAATGCCCTCCAGAATGCCATCAGGATAGGAGTCCCACAGATTTCAGAGGCATGTTCATTCGAAAGGGAGGGTGCCAATAATTTCACATAATGTAAAGTTAACAAAATTTTATAGAATTTTACATTAACAGAACTTCATAAAATAGTAATCCAGGAGTAATATATGTTGCAACCTACAGTACTTCGCAGGTGGTATTAAAAATAATCACATACCTCAAAAAAGTTGGCTCAGGCATTCCAGGATCTGCGCCTCTCTTAAAACCTATTTACAATAAAAAAAATCCTGTGAACTTTATGAAAATAGTATTGGTCTTCTTTACATAATATAAATACTACATGTAATATATTGAATGCATTAATATCTTGTACTTTTCCCACCTTCTGTAGATTAGATTCAGTTATTGTATTTAGCAAGTGATGGTTCAATATTATGAATTACAAATGCTATATGGAACCAGTCAACTGAAAAAAATAAAATAAAATCCAAATCACAAAACATAACTTGTAATCTTCAACAGATTGGTTCATGTGACTCTCAGAGAAAATTAAATGCAAATATTATGGCTTACTGTGTTGTATGAATCCTCCTATTATATGCTTAACAATACATATCTATCTGGGAAGGAAGAAATTAAAAGACCTGATATCGAGTTGATCTATTTCTTAGAATTGTATCTTTAACCACCAACAGATTCTATATTTGCTAATATGATTTTATTTGCTGCTTAGCAGAAGCTGAAAAGAGCTGTCTTAAATACTAGCAAGTTATTCACTTAGTGAGACTACAAAGAGCAGATGTACTGCCAACAAAATAAAAATACTTTATTTATTAAATTTATTTGCTTTATTCTCCTATTTGAAAAGTTTCAATATTCTAGTAATGTGCTAATATACAGATTATCTTTTTCTCAAGCCTGAATTAAAATATTTTTATGAACAATTAACAAAAAAAGGTTATATGAAAATTTAGGAAAAGGGAAGGAATATTTTAGATAAAAATTCATCTAAATATAAATCTGTATCCAGATTCAATAATATGGTACCTTTAAAATATATTGTAAAACTGCTACTCAGAATATACCTATTGTTTAAATATGAATTATAAATTTATTATACTATATAAGTGTACAATTAAATTAACAATGCAATAATTCATTCATTGTATTTTTTGTCTTAATCTTCTCTCCCTCCTGATTCCCACTTATCTCACAGAAGCAGATATAAGCTTAATTTATGTGTAAAGTACTAAATATAGATGATTTCAGTTTTCCTATAAAAAATGGAATGTTTATTTATTACAGCAAAAAGACTATAGGATGTGTCATATTAGAAAATCTTACCAACAATCCTCATTAAATCAATACTTGCAGTGCTTTCACAGTCATTTACAGACATGTTCAGACTGGTAAAAAAAATCTGATTCACCCAGTGGGCATGTTTCCAGCTAAGGTCAAACTAGGAAATGCTCTACCTTCTTGTCTCAGCATTCATAATAATATTCTCAGTCCTATATTTGTCCCAATTTTCACTCCATTATTTATTTCATAGAACATAACTACCACACATAACAAGAATGGACTGTAGCTAAAACTGGAAGCAATATTAAGTTAGAACAGCAGTGTTCTGTAACCATTTACAGACCATCTTGCACAAATAAGCTTTGATTTTTCAATATCTGTTATATTAGGTGAATCAGTGAATGGGGACACAAACTGACAGTACAATTCCATTATAGTATATTCTACATCAAGGGTAGGCAACCTTGGCTCTTTTATGACTCGTGGACTTCAACTCCCAGAATTCCTGAGCCAGCCATGCTGAGGAGAAAGGGAGAGGTTTCCATGCTGAGCCATGCCAGATCAGAAATTCTGGGAGTTGAAGTCCACAAGTCATAAAAGAGCCAAGGTTGCCTACTCCTGTTCTATATGCAGTTATGCTTCATTTAAGGGCAATAGCACGAAAAAATCAACTCTGATTGTCATATTTCTTTCATCTTTCACTCCTCTCTCATTCATATTTTGCAAGTATTTCAGATATTTTGTTCGGCTGGATTTGTTCATACAGTAGACTGCAGTTTATTGACTATTCTATTCATTTTACAAAACTACATTACAGTATAGCTTAGCATATTATGTGAACCCAGTCACAGCTTTTGAAAAAATATTCCAACAAACCATAGAAATTAGGGCCTAAAGTGAGATCCAAAAGAGGCCATTCTATCTTTCAATTATTTTTCCAGAAAGCAAGTTCAAACTCTGAATTTACTCTGTGTGTTTTACAAATATGCAAAAGTTTATTTGTATCATTTTTTTCTTGCAGAATATCTGCAAGACATACTTTAGTTTACCCATTAGCTGTCTATCGTAATTGTACTCCATTCCACCAATGAGCAATTTCTTGAAAGATTGTGGGCAGAGCTGTATATGAAAAGAAGTATCTCCATGTGCAATCTTTCTCAACAGCCTTTATCTTAAAACAAGATGAAAGCCTTTATGGAAAATGTTATTTTATATATATGTAGCATATATATATGGACACATGGACATAAATCTTATGAATGACCGGTTTCATATTTCACTGCAATTTTGATCAATAGGCATTTCATATATAGTAAAATAAATATGGGAAAAATAATTCAAGTCAATCTAGAAGTGTCCAGAGTTGGGAAAGATGTACAAAAAAGAAATCACCCTTTCTGCATCAACTTCAAATAAGTATCTACTCCAAAAATACCTATTCTGCAGTAATAGGACTTTGGGACGGCACATCTGATTTAAGGCAGGATATTACCTCAAACTATTAATTCCTGGCAACAAAAAGTCAATACTTCAGAGATGTGCTGCAAATCCTTTCATTCTTTGATTTATTTTCTTTTTACAGGGAGACATCCTATAAAGCAGGGGTTCTCAACCTTGGCAACTTTAAGACTTGTGGACTTCAACTCCCAGAATTCCTCAGCCAGCTTTGCTGGCTGAGGAATTCTGGGAGTTGAAGTCCACAAGTCTTAAAGTTGCCAAGGTTGAGAACCCCTGCTATAAAGTGTAAGCAACAGAACTGGGGGGGGGTTCTTTGCTGGGCACTAATTCTGTTGATCATTTGGCTGGTTGTTTCCATTCTATTTCAAAAAGAGAATAAACAGAACCTGTTACCATTTAGTTCCTATTCTTTGATACCCCAAAGTTGACCTTCTCTTTTTAAAAAGCCTCTTTTAACGGAGGCTGCCTAGATAGAAGCAAACCGACTGGGTTACCGATCTTGCAAATTTAATTCGAAACGAGCAACAACCATCGGGGGGGGGAAGGATCCTTTTGATCTCAACTCCCCATTTCTTGTTGTGCAAGGAACGACTACAGAAGTCTCCGCGAAGGCAGGTAATGGAGGTTCTCGTCATTTTTGGCAGGCCGTCGCTTTAAGACCCGACTCTCCCCCTCCGCACTGACCTAAATAAAGTACGACAGGGATGAAGCCCCAACGGATGGCGAACTGGCCACCTTTGAAGAGGTGCTGCAGTCGCTGCTTAGCTTCCTTGCTCAGCTTCGGCATGGCGACGGCGGCGGCGACGGCGGCGGCAGCAACTCAAAAGCAGCCGAAGCGCGATGGCGTGGGTCGCAAAGGCTCAACCTTAAGCGGCTGGCCTTAGGGCGCATGCGGGGCAGCCTTCGGGGCGGGGCTTTGCTTCCAGGCCGCTGCGGACTGAAGGCTGTCGGGAGGAGAAAGCATCATCGAAGCAGAGAAAACTGAAGAGTTTGGCCGACAAAAGTGAGGAAGAAAGGTCACGGTAGTATCAGTTGAAGTCATGAATCAGGAACGAACGTTACAATAGGTGAAAAGAGTCCTTTCCTGGTATACGCTCATTCTACGGGATTAGTGACGCTGCCTCTTAACAGTTAACTGACAGTAAACAGTCGCGCGCTGCCATGGAGATCTGCCCCGCCCCCCAAACCTACCCCGCGTTATCAATCGTCAATCCACGTGATGGTCTACGGTAGCTGGGATTTCGCGTTTCCTCTCTACAGGAAGTGTCGTCAAACCTGATGTCACGCTCGATGAGTATGGATCGCCTTCCTGCTTTGTGCGTGATTTAACACGTGCAACTGACGTTTATGATAGCCTAAAAAACACATTTTTGAAAGTTAATCGGAACATTTCTAGGGCATCCAATTTGGGTATTATTAATACTATCAGATTTTTTTATTCCACCTTTTATTATTATTATTAGTAGTAGTAGTAGTAACAAAATTCTAACTCACCTTTATTACTTTAAAAGTAATTCAAGGCAGCGAGCGTACTGGTACTCCTTTGTACTCACAATCTTGTGAGGTGGGTTGGGCTGAGAGAGACTGACCCAGTCATCAAGCTGGCTTGCCTGACTTAGGGTTGTATTAGAAAAACAATGCCTGACTTAGCACTTGTATTGAAAAACAAAACCCCACAGGTTTTTTAAAAAAATCTATCACCAGTCTTCCTTAAGAAAAAAGAATTAGACAAAAGGAATTATTATAATTTTGTTAGATGTTCCTAAACTATTAATATTATATACACACATTGTGAAATCTCAGTTGTCAGTTCTTTAACTGATGTTGGCCTTCATACAAATCTCATACAGAATTCTTCCCAAGAACCTTGGATATCCTAATGCAGGGGTATCAAACTCAATTTCATTGAGGGCTGCATCAGCATTGTGGTGCCCTCAGGAGGGGCCAGGGGGTATGACCCATTGGGTGGGCAGGGCTGCAGTGGTCACAGCTGACTGGGTGGGCTGGGCATGACCACTTTTATATTGCTTGGGGGGATGCCTATGGGGGCCGGGCAGGGTTGTGGGAGATCCAGGGGATCTGTGGGAGGTGGGCTGGTGGGCAGGAGGCTTGTTCTGTGGGGTGAGGAGAGGTAGGGGGTAGGATGGGGTGCCATTCCTATGGGGCAAGGCAAGGTGAGGCAAGGCCCCGGGCAGCTGCTGCCTGACACCATCAGCCCCCGCACACAGAGGCCAGCAAGCACATGGGGGCTAAGGTGTCCGTCAGCAGCCACAGCCTCCCGCCCCCTTGACTGGCACACTCTGGGGCTCTGCAACCTGCTGCAAATACCGGCCAGCCCTCCAGCAGTAGGGGGAGGGGAGTGGGGAGGCATGTGATGTAGATTGCCAGACATGCCTACTCCATCCCATCTGTTTTTGCTTGCGGTTGGACAGCAGGTCACTGCTGGTCATCTGCTTGGCCCCCCTTGTAGATTTTGCCCTTGGCCTGCGTGTGGAGCCTGTTCCTCTTGTGCACCTGACGCACCTTGGTCCCGCCTCAGGCCGCAGCTACCAGCAGCTCATGCAGATCCATTAGGCTGACACCGCCACCCAGAGTGGCAGGCCTGCCCAGCACAAAGGCGCAGCGGCCAGTTAGGAAGCTCAAGTAGAGGTAGGTAGAGCACTCCAAGCAAGAAAAAGGCCATCCCAAGTGGGGAAAGCTGGATCCCCATCAGTGCCATGGCCGCCCAGTCCCAGCCAGGATTGCGTGCCTCCCCCCATCTCTGCTGGGTCTGGGTGGCCATGGTGCCGATGTGGATCCAGCTTTCCCCGCTCAGGGTGGCCTTTTGCCTGCTGGCCCTGGGCGTGCTCTACCACATCTATTTGGGGCTTCCTGGCTGACTGCTTCCCTGCCTTTGTGCTGGGCAGGCCTGCAGCTCTGGGCAGCGGCCTAATGGACCTGCATGAGTGTCTGGCGGCCATGGCTGCAGTGGGTACAAAGGTGCACGAGGGGAATGCGCTCCACCCATGGGCCAAGATCTGCGAGGGGGCTGAGGAGATTACCAGTGGCAACCTGCTCTCTAACCAAAAAGAGATGACGGAGTAGGCATGTCTGACAGTCCACATCACATCCCCCTCCCGGACTCCACATACTGCCAGTGCTTCCACAGCATTGCTGCTAGAGGGTCAGCCCAGTATTCATAGTGGGCTATGCAGCCCCTGCTGCCAGATGCCGTCAGCCCCCGCAAGCTCACTATCTCCTGTGCACACGCCTTGGAGGCTGCTGGGGTAGGCGGGGCCAGGGCGGTGGGGGCCAGCCCCTTGACGTCTCTGGGGAATCCCCATGGGAAATATAGGCCAATCGTTTGTCCTAATATATCAGCATAATATATGTGCAGATGCAAGCAGTGTGGTCTTTTGTAATTGATAAGTGAAAATTTTGTCAACATTATGTCATAATATTTCAAGTTCAATTTTCAGATCTTGGTACTTTATGATATGCTTCAATTATTTGTCTTCTAGTCTTCAATTTCCTAGGATTGCCACATCAATTATTCATGCTTTGTTTTTTTCAACCATAGTTAAATCATTGTGTTATACACTGAGATGTCAGTCTATTAGCTCATATTCAAAAATATCATAATATTTTAACTTGCTCATTTTGACAACTTTCTTAATTACATGTTCCCACCTATTTTCTATTACTGGCACATGATAAATTTTATAGATGTTCTATGGAATCACTTTGGTGTATTATGTTGTGCAATCTTCTTGCATAAGTGAAGTATATGATCTACTGTTTCCTCCGTTATTTTACACAATCTGCACTTTGAATCATTGATGATTTTTCCAATCTGATCTTCATTGCATTAGTTCAAATAGCTTGCTCTTCTGCAGCCAAAATCAGACTAATTTCTTTTTTTAGTTTTCCAGTTGTAGTCATCACCAAGTTACTTTTCCTTCTACTTTTTGTATACATTGATCATATAATGCTTTTCTTAGCTAAGATTCTTGTAAATGGTTTTATTACATTTATTACATTATTTCAATATTCATATTTTGTTTCCTGTACATTCAGTGAGTTCTGCTTTTAACTTGCATCAGTAATTGTTCTTGATTGTCTTTTTCATAATCAACCAACGTGTACTTTTCTTCTTTGACAGTTTGGTTGACCTGAAGTAAATCTCTGCCTTCCTTTCTGTAGGGCAGATATAATCTATTAATAACACCATGGGAATGTAATGTATATTGAATAGTCATTAGTTTAGAATAATCTTGTTTTCAATACAAGCTGCCCAGTTAATAATTTCAGCAATATATCATATCATAGATATGGACTAGATGATTGATGTGTTTGATAGCGTTTCCACCATTCAATTTTGTCTTTAACAATTCACTCTTTGTTAGTATTCTTTACTAATTGAGTTTAACTTGACTATGATAGATGTTATCCAACTGTATGGCCAGATACTTGTAGGCATCATCCTGATAGCTTCTGATGGTTTGGCCATTTGGCATTTCAATTCTATTACACTATATTCCTGCTGCAACATATTTCTCTAAGGCCAATCCATTGCTATATCTATGCTAAAAATTATTACCGTGTTTTTCCATGACTGGATTTCAATTTCAATTTTCCATTATTATGGTTCATTGCACAACCAGCCATATGTTTAGGGTTAGGGTTAGGGTTACTGTTGTGTCTTCAGCCTGCAAAACCAGGCTCGGGACGTTGCATTGGTCCCGGGCATTCCAAAAGCTGCCCAGTACCAGACAGAGCGGCGGCAGCCTTGCGCACATGCGCAAGGCGCGAAAATGCTCTGTTCCTATTGGTTGACATTGTCCGGGTTTCTGGCCATATAAAAAGGCCTGTGTGCCTTTTGCTTTTGCTTGGTTGTTGTAGAAGGTGAATAAAGCATTCAGCATCGCCATGTGTCTTCATCATTCGCACGCAAACAAAGTATACAACACTGGCGACGAAGGTGGGATCCTTTGCAAGCTGGAACAAAAGAGTTGAGGACTTACCCAAGAAGTCCTGAAGAGGGGAAGACAGCGTCTGAATCAGCGTCCCAGCCTGCTGGTACAGCATCGCTGGAGGTTGAGCTCGGCTAAAGGACCCTTTCCCCAACAGCAGCTTGTAGAGGAAGCGAGTGATGAAGGTCGTAAAGCTTACGATGTCGAAGATTGGCTGATTGACTGATTTCGATGTCTCCCAGCCAGAGAGGTGGAATTCCTACATAGCACGGGTGGAAAATTACTTCCGAGTAAATCAGATTAGAGAAGATGGCCTGAAGGCAGCAACTCTTTTGTGTGCCTGTGGACAAGAAGCTTTTGACATTGCAGAAAATCTGATGGCCCCTGCATCTCTAGAGTCAGTAAGAATAAAATGTTAAAGTAACATTTCCAACCGAAGTTATATTCCAAGGTTCCGCAAGTGCTCCTAACAGGAATTCACTGGATAGGGGATCATCCCACGCATCCATAATTACTCCAGACAGGGAGTCACACTGGGGGTATCCACAGTATTCACATATGTCAGATAGTGCTCCAGACAGTGTGACTGACCGGGAGTATCCACACAAATCACAAGCAGCAAGAGAAAAGGAATTCCATCAGGGGTGCTTCCCAAATTCTGCAATTGCTCCCAAAAGGAGGTCTCCAGCAAAGGGGGTTGCCATGGAGGCGACTCCTGAATCTGGCACCTCGGGCACATTCTTGGGGGCCACAGAGTACTGGGGCACTTCCGCTACCCAGCCCTCTCCGTCTGCTGGCCTTGGGCTCAAGGGACAGTGTTCTCAAGAGGGGTCCATTGTGGACTCGGGGACTTCTACCCCTCCAAGTTATGCTGGCTTGGACTTAGAGGGTCCAGCCAGCCAGCAGCTGGGCGGGTCAACCGGGTATTTGGGGCAGCAACGCCCTGGCATGCCTAGCCTGGTAGGCGAGCAGGTCGGCCAGGCAATCTCTTCGGGCCTTAGAAGGTTGCAGCGGGCCATGTAACCACCCAAACATCTGAGAGACTTTGTGATGTTGCTGTCAAATAATGAGGGTCCTATTCATGAGGCCCCTGAATAACGGGAGCAACTCGTGGGTAGATTATTTTGTATTATTTTTTTTATTTCGGATACATTTATTGTACTAATCAATATTGTAGAGGGTTTGCCTGAGGGCCGACTCAAGTATTCCACACTCCTTGCATTTGAATAATGCAACTGTATGCCACTCTTCCCAATGCATGGCGTACATATTCCATCTAGGGGGGAGGGGTGTTTTGTCCTGAGCCTGCAAAAGCAGGCTCGGGACATTGCATTGGTCCTGGGTATTCCAAAACCTGCCCGGGACCAGACAGAGCAGCGCCAGCCTTGCGCACATGCGCAAGGCGCGAAAACGCTCTGTTCCTATTGGTTGACATTGTCTGGTTTTCTGGCCATATAAAAAGGCCTGCGTGCCTTTTGCTTTTGCTTGGTTGTTGTAGAAGGTGAATAAAGCGTTTGTTCAGCATCCCCATGTGTCTTCATCTTTCGCACATGAACGAAGTACACAACAGTTACAATTTGGCATTTTTATCCACCTATGAAATCCTTCTCAAGAAGCTGGGATAATGCATGTTGTTGTTTAATGGTGCATATTATTTTCACACAATCAACCAGATGTTCAGAATGGGTTTGGCATTTTTGAGTCCTTACTTCCCAAGGACCTGGAAGAGGCAGATGTGGATGTTTGATATTGTTAGAAATAACATAGCAGTATATAAACTGTTGTGAGTAAAGCAGCCTTTGGCAATTAACTGATGGTGAATTTATCAACGTCAGTGGTAGTCAACAAAATTGCACCCAAAGCACTTATGACTATTGGTATTACCTGTTTTCTTTTGCCATAGTCATCCTATTTCTATTTGCAGATCTTCGTATTCTGTTACTTTCTCCAGTTCCTTTTCTTCTATTCTGCTGTCTCCAGGTACTGCCACATCCACTATCCAAACTTTTTTGTCTTTCTTATCAAAGTTATTAAGTCTGGAGTGTTATATGGCAGGTGCCTGTCTGTTTAAATTTTAAAGTCCCAGAGCCCTTTAACATATTATCATTCTGCCTTTTTATGTACAATTCAAAGTGGCAAAGAGGCCTAATACTTCTGCTTCTTTTTTCCCGACAACAAGAACCCTCTGAAGTGGGTTGGGCTGAGAGAGATTGACTGACCCAAAGTGATCCAGCTGGCTTTCATGCCTAAGGGATACCTGAACTTACAGTGTTGTGGTTTCTAGGCCAACATCCAGTGGTGGGTTTCACCCAGTGCTTCACACCACTTTGGCAGAACTAGTAGCTAGTTTTTTGTTCCCCAAACCCTGAATGGATTTCTGGAAGCGGCATCCAGACAGAGAACCAGTTATTCACATATTTGAATCTCACCACTGCCAACACCTTAACCACTACACCAAAGTTTTTGAAAATCTAAATAGGCACAAATAAAAATAGTTTTAGTTGTAAAGTAACAGTAAGCTAAATTTTAACTTAGCAGCAGGGAAAAGCCCGTAGTTCCAACCATATTAGATCATGTGAGAAAATAATTAGTTATGTCTACATATTTGGCACTTAATTATAGTGGCAGGAAGTTATCATTTAGCATTTATATTGCATCTCTTTTGTCGTTTTACTATTTATTCCTTGGTGATTTTAATTTTTGAAGTGATTCACAGCTGGTGCAGAAAGAATGGCCTTTTTTTGGTACTTCCTAGTACTTTTCTAACAAAAATTAATAAATATATGGATGCATTAGCAAGCTATATGGTTACCTTCTGGATGTAAAAGCTGGATTCTCATAGAGTAATATAGAAAAAGTATTGATGCTTTTAAATTTTTGAGTTGAAGAAAATGTTTGAGATATAGATAGGCAGAAAAATAAAGAAATGGATCGTAAAACAAATTAAATTTCTCACTCAAGGCCTAACTGTTCAGACTCAAATTATAATATACTGACATAATGTGAGACGTGATGTGCTCATTATGCAAAGTCTCCAGTCCACAATGGAACACTTTGGAAGGAAAGAAAAGACGATGACAAGCAGCAGCAAGCTAGATGAACTCAAATACAGAGGCAACTGTTGACATGCCAGAAGGGCGCAATTGGAAGATAATCCTTGAAAACACTGACTTGACAGTATTTAATCATATCAAATTGCACTTCAACCATAATCTAAGTATCAAATACAGAAACACACAAACTTAAAAAATATACAGAGACTGTAACACTATTCAATTTTTTCTTGTGTAGGTTTTCCTCAGTGAAAAGAGGAGATAGTAGGAGAAACATAGAATGATGATGTACAGGTCTATTTCTTTCCCAACAAGGATGGCTTGATAAACTTTTCACTTTCTTCCAAGGAATAGGAAATCACAGATAAATTTGGGTGCATAATTATAAATTAATTAATAATTATCTTCTATGTTGAAAGTGTACTTAAGGATGTAGCCTAGGAAATAGGATAACAATCAGGAACTGCAGTATGAGGCTTGTGTAACTTGCTATTTATTTTGAGACAATGACTTGGTGCCCATTCCACTGAATATCAATTAAACACAAGATTGGAAGAGTGATTCACATTTGAACAACTGTGTTTAAATTAACGAATATCTTAAAAGATTGAAGGATCCATAAAACATAAATCCTACATGCACAGACGGAATACTTTGCCTCGCTATTAATGCATGCTGTATAATTCACTTCTAGAGCTTGGTTAATTTGGAAGCTTTTCAGACAGCCTCCCACATGACAGCTGTAGCACAAGAAAAAGATTTAACCTACAAAGAACAAGCAAACTACTGAAAAGATTGCCTTGCTGGAAGGATAGCATTTAACTACAGCAGAAAGGTATTATTTACAGCACAATAGTGTGCACAGTTTCAACACATTCTAACGTGAACTGTTAGCAGCATAAATTGCATGCTAATTTGAAAACAGAAGAGAGGAAGGGAAAAAAGAAAGGAGGAAAGACTGGTATTAATCTGGCTTGTTCCATGATAATGTATATGTACAAATGTCAAGTTGTTTACTGTCTGATAGTCATAGCTTAATTTTTGGCATTTGCTAAAAGCAGGGTATGCTTCAGGATGATTGGTTTACTATTTTGGGCTACTTGCATAACTTCCATTTGAAAGAAATCGTGTAAAATCTCCTCTGGAGATTAGAGGGCAAGTAAGTTTGTGTAAAAGTGCATAAAGAAATACAATTCATAATGACTCTGATACAGTTTTATTATAATAATAAAATAGTAATTGTTTCTTGAAATCAATTCTTGCACAAAAATCTGAAATTTTGTTAAGAAAAGATCAGTTTAAGAAATTGAATTCCTAAAAATCGTAAACTTGCTATCATGCATTAAGATTTCTTGTAAAATGTTGACCTTCAGTTTTGTTTGTTTTATTTTCTTGTAGATTCTGTAATGAAAACAAAAGATTTATGACATAATGTATCACTTCAAACAAAGGTATATTACATAAATATTTATATTTGAAATATATTCAGTATTTTTATTCAATATTACTATAAATGGAATATCTGGCCAAAGATGAAACTAGTAAACTGAAAGAACTATTTTTGTAGAATAGTGTGCACCATATATGATGGCTTAAAGGATTTTCTGAGGCCAGAATGTTAGCTGAAGTACATATATATTTATATTTATGTTTATTGTAAATGTACTTATTTGTTAGCAATTTGCTTTCTAGAAACTTCAGTTGCATAGCTTTGGTAAAAATTAAAAAACATACTAAATATGTTATATACAGTTTATTTAGTACGTTTGAAAAATATTATGTTTTAAGAATAGTTATTCTGTTAAAAGTGTTATTAACAGTTATTGAAAATCAATACACATAGTGCTCACTTAATTATTTTAGTTGGGACTACAATGTCTACTACTCAGCAAAGTGGTCATTAGGAAAAATATCATATGATGACATCACTTAGCAACAGCAGTTTTAGTGATCCTGGTTGCATTGTTACGTGAGGATTATATCGTCATTAGGCTGCAGCCATTGGATTGTGGGTTAAAGGTGGGAAAGATGGTAGTTTACTTCTTCAAATTTATAGTCTTGACATATAATTCTACCTTTTAAAAAATCTATATAGATTGTCAAGAAAAAAATGGCCTTGTTCAGTGAGCATTGCTAACAATATCATTTTTTGCTGGCTTGCTGAAGAGTAAGTTGTTGTCCCTGATTCAGAATAAATTGCCTGGCCCAGAATTTATAGGATATCTACAAGCAAACCTTTACTATTGACTATACAATCTAAAAATGCATGCCATTAAAAATCAAGTTATTTATTTTTTTTAATGCCATATTTTTCAAAGAAGGAAATAATGTGGACTTGTATGATATGGCTCTTAAATTAAAGAAAATTTAATTTGTTTCAGAATTTTGAATATGGTTTCATAGGCAGTAAGGTAAATAGATTAATACTTTATGGATACAGAAACAATTGTTTCCTTTTATTTAAAGCAATAATTAGTTTTATGCAGTATACAGTATTAATTTATCCTGAATGTCAAAGCTTATTTAGAATGTTTCATTTGTGCAAAATTCATTCATTGCTTGTAATAAAATAAAATAAAGTCCAAAAAACTTGACAGCCTGAATATTGTTCCTAAATAGAAGTATGTCACAGTAGAATGATCTAATAATTGTTTCTAAAATATTGTCTGAATGTCTAAATAAAACATTTTATTTTTTGTAAAGCAATTTGCATTAATGTCCGGAGAGCATAACTGAAGCTCTCATGTAACTGAACAAGCTTCAGCAAATAGACTAGATTCAGCCAGAGATGCATAGATTAAGACTAAGGCATCTGGACTGCAAAAATCTCGACAGCAATAATAGTTACTATTGTGTCCTGAGCCTGCAAAAGCAGGCTCGGGACGTTGCATTGGTCCCGGGCATTCCAAAAGCTGCCCGGGACCAGACAGAGCAGCACCAGCCTTTTACGCATGCGCAAGGCGTGAAAACGCTCTATTCTATTGGTGGACGTTGTCTGTGTGCCTTTTGTTGTTGTTCAGGTGTTGTTAGAAGAAGAATAAAGAGCTGTTTAACATCGCCATGTGTCTTCATCATTCACATGTGAACGAAGTACTTAATACTGGCGACGAAGGTGGGATCCCTTGCAAGCTGAAAAAAAAGCTTTAAGGACTTACCCAGGAAGTCCTGAAGAGGGGAAGATGGCGTCTGAATCAGCATCCTAGCCTGCCAATATAGCGTAGCTGGAGAGTGAGCTCGGCTAAAGGACCCTTTCCTCAATAGCAGTTTGCAGAGGAGCGAGTGGTGAAGGTCGTAATAGTAAGATGGCGAAGATTGGCTGTTTGTCTGATTTTGATGTCTCACACCCAGACAGATGGAATTCCTACGTTGCAAGGGTGGAGAATTACTTCAGAGTAAATCAAATTAGAGAAGATAGCTTGAAGGCTGCAACTCTTTTGTGTGTATGTGGACAGGAAGCTTTTGAAATCACTGAGAATCTGGTGGCCCCTGCACCTCTGGAGTCAGTAACATATACTGACTTGAAGAAAATGTTAAAGGAACACTTCCAGCCAAAGTTATCTGTTATTGCTTGGAAGCACGTGTTCGAGCAGAGAGACCAGAGGCCAGGTGAGTCTGCTGCGGATTTTATTGCGGCCTTAAGGCAAGCAGCCAGACCTTGTGAGTTCAAGGATCTGGAAGAGAGGCTGTGAGATCGCTTGGTATGCGGTTTAAGGAACAGAGACTTACAACAGAAGATTTTTGCAAAAGAAGATGTCTCTTTCCAAGACGCGCTATGAGAGGTGACAGCTGAGGAAGCAGCAGGCGGGGCTGTGAAGACCTTACGGCTCACCAAGAACCCTCCAGACACAGCCACCATCCATCAAGAGGATGCTCAAGAAGGATCGGAAGCAGATCCTGAAGAAGAGGTGGATAGGCTTTACCAGCCAGCTGAAAGGAGGCAGAAGGAACCTCCGGACAAGGCCCCAGCATCTCTTCAATGCTTTGGGTGTGGAGGACGCCACAAGCGAGCTGACTGCACATTCCGCTTCGCCATTGGCAGAGTCTGTGGCAAGCAAGGCCACATCGCATCCAGCTGTTTGGTCGCCAGAAGGTCCAACCTCGTGAAGAATTGTGTCTGAAAGGTACCAGGGTCCCCAGCCAACATAAGGTAGGTTTCTGCACATCGCGCAGGAGTATTTTAAGGACAGGGACACATGCTTCATTTTCGAAAAGCAGGCCTTAAACTAAAGAATGATAAATGTAAGATAGGAGTTACTTCTACTGACTTCTTAGGATTCAGGATAGATGCTCAAGGCATTCACCCTGCTGAGACTAAATTGCAAGCTATCCAGCAGGCCCCAAGCCCTAAGTCTAAGAGTGAGCTGCAAGCCTTCTTGGGGCTATTAAATTTTTACCATGCATTTCTCCCACATAAAGCTGCAGTGGCAGAGCCATTACACAGGCTCTTAGACAAGCAGGCTCCTTGACAGTGGACTAAAGTCCATGACAAGAGTTTCAATGAGATTAAGGCCTTGCTCAGTTCTAATGCTGTTTTAGCACATTTCAATGAGCAACTGCCTGTTTGCATCGCATGCAATGCATCTCCTTATGGGGTGGGAGCTGTCCTCAGCCATCTGAAAGCTGATGGGACACAGGTTCCTGTGGCCTATTATTCAAGGACTCTGTCTTCTGCAGAGCGGAATTACGCTCAGATTGACAGAGAAGTCTTGGCCATAGTGGCTGGCATTAAGAAATTTCATGATTTCTTATATGGCCGTCATTTCACGGTCTATACTGACCATAAGCCTCTGCTGGGTTTGTTTACCAGTAACAAATAGACCCCACATATCATTTCTCCTCGTATGCTGAGATGGTCCTTTTTTTGTCAGCATATAACTATACATTAGTTCACAAACCAGGAAAAGAAATGGGTCATGCAGATGGCCTGAGCAGATTACCCCTGAATCAATCGGAGCCAGATCCTGCTCCACCCATTAATATTCTGTCCATTCAGAAGTTGCCTGAGTCTCCCCTCAATGCTAGGGACATGGCTGCAGAAACTGCCACTGATCACACGCTTACATGCGTGCTGACATGGGTGTTGTCAGGATGGCCTGACAAGTGCCCAGATACTGAGTTCCAAAGCTTTGGGAACAAGAAGCATGAGTTTTCCACTTTAAAGGGTTGCCTGTTATGGGGTAGCAGGGTAGTGATCCCAGCCTCATTGAGGTCTAGAATCATTCAAAGTTACATTCAGATCTGGGAAAGGGTGTTTTACAGCACATAAATCACTTCCAGCTGTCCTAAATGTAAATTCTTGAAGGATTTGTCCTCTGTGCCCAGAGGGGAGGGGAAAACTTTTTATAGGGCTGCAGGATTTCTGTTCCTGCAGCCTGCTAAATAATTTCCTCTCCATGCATCCATCCTGAAGAAAAGTGGGAGTCAGTGCAACTCACACAACAGAAGTATAACATGGGCAAACCAGTGAAGATCCAATACTGCTGCATTCTGGATAACTTGTAACTTTCGAGTGGTCTTTAAGCCCCTTGTAAAGTGCATTAGAGTAATCAAAATTGACTAAATGACTAAAGTGTGACTGCTCATTAAACAGGAACTGAGAATCCAGAAGAACTGCCAGTTTGGTCCTCAAGAGAACAACCCTGCCAGAGTCAAAGATGACAAAATTACCAGACCCTGGGGGTCCAAACCTCAGAGCCACTCCATCTTGCCAGAGTTGATCCAGAGTTGGTTCATCTCTATCCAAACCCTTTATCACTTCCAGGCATTTGGATAGACTGCAGTAGTATCACCTGCCCAGCCAGAGATAGAAATGTCTAACTTGGTATCATCAGGGTACTGATCATATCACACCCTGTACTGTTGGATAACCTCAAACAGCAATTTCATGTATTAGAGGATTTCAATACAATTTCATGTATTCTGTGTTTCTCCTGCTGGCCAGGTAATTAGGACAAACATTGTTGGCCACCTACCAAATTGACCAGAGACACTGAACACTTCCACACAACATCCACATCCTCAAACTTTTCAGAAAAACTTACCAAATAGGCATCAACATCAGCACCATGATTAGGAGATAAAAAACCCATATGCATAAATATCCCCTTAAATGTTCACCTCCCCTAAAAGGCAAACACAAAAACTAACAAATGAACAACAAAAGCAAAACACTGAAACTTTAGTTTTAATAAATACATAAAAAATAAGAATCTTCACTCCTTCTCTGGACTTTGTCTGCACCTTTTATTTAACTATAACATTAGAAGTGCTTTTATTAAAATCACTATTCCTTAAGCAAATTTTGAATATTCATGAATTTTGGTTTGTTTATTTATACTTTGTCTTTATTATTTTTATAAATAAGGCATCAAGCACACACAATACTTTCCCTTCTTGTATTATCTTTACAACAATTACTTTATGACAGTGGTTCTCAACCTTTCTCAGGTTGAGACCCCACTTGCCCCTCCCATGCGCGCTGCGACCCCGACCCGGGCACGCGTGTGCGCGCGCGCCCCAGAAAAAAAAAATTAAAAATTTTTTTTTTTAAAAAATGGCGGCCGCGATGGGCGGATCTGCACATGCACGGATCGGCCCGTCGCACGTGCCGCGCATGCACGCATCCGCCCGTCGCGGGCCACCATTTTTTTTATTTTTTTTTTAAAAAATTTAAAAAAAAATTAAAAAATTTAAAAAAAATGGCGGCTGCGATGGGTGGATCTGTGCATGCGTGGATCGGCCCGTCACACGTGCCGCACATGCGCGCATCCACCCGTTGCAGTCCGCCATTTTGTTTTTTTGTTTTTTGTTTTTTGATTTTTTTAATTTTTTTTATTTATTTTTTTCGGCGCGACGGGCGGATCTGCGTGTGTGCGGCACGCGCGCGCCAAAAAAAATAAAAAAAATTTTAAAAAATTTAAAAAATAAAAAAAAATTAAAATTTAAAAAAAAAAAATGGTGGCCGGCGGTGCCCGGCGACCCCCGCGAAATGGTCACGCGACCCAAAATGGGGTCGCGACCCCAAGGTTGAGAACCACTGCTTTATGAGGTAAATTAGACTGTGAGTGGCTGAAGATGCCCCAGTTGGCATTTTCAAAATGTTTTCCTTTTAGGAGAAATTGCATACTTCACAAGTGAACAGCTAATGTAAAAGAAAAAAAATCTAAAAAAAGAAATAATGCAAATTTTAGTGAGATCCCTATGGGAATATGCCTGTCAGCCTTTTGAGTAGGAAAGTCCCATGGGGAGCACTGGACAGAAACAGTGGGACTTTGTCAGGCAGTAACCTGTTCATTGCAGGAGCTCCTTGGTTGATTCAACAAGTTTGACTAGAACTGTATTTTATTGCTTTTGGCTATATAACAGAATTTTCAAAGCCTGAATATTTTCCCTTTTATCTTTCTTATAACCTAGGAAATAAGGACAGAGATAGTTTTAGCTTTTTTCTCATATTTTCTTTGTTTCCTGAATTTAACAAAAAAATGTTTTTCTAATTCTAATTATTGCTAAATAACATTGTCTGACAATTATAGCTATCTTTAAATTCTTTTATATTGTGTATTATATAATCTTTGTATATAAAGTTTGCTTACATACAGTATGTTCGTCAAAATGGCAATTTCTTTCATGTGTTATATTACCTAAAATTAAAGAACATACAGTGGATATAAAAAGTCTAAACACCCATTAAATTTTTTGAGATGTAAAAAAATCAGACCAAGAACAATCATTTCTGATTTTTTTTCCACCTTTAACATAATACATAAGCTGTACAATTCAATTGAAAAACTGAATATTTTTAGGAAGGAAAATAACAAAAACATACAATAACATGGTTGCACAAGTGTGTATATCCTTAAACTAATTCTTTGCTGAAGCTTCTTTTGATTTTATGATAATTATTCAATCTTGCCTTGGGAACCTTTGATAACTCTTCCTTGAAAAAGTGCTTCAAATCTGTCAGATTGCGAGGGCATCTCCTGTGCACAGCCCTCTACAGGTTACCCTCCTGTGCTATATGAAACAAAACTATAACTGAATTCGAATGTTCTACTTTGGATACCATGGAGCCTCCTCCCAGAAGGTAACAAAGAAAACAGATGCGAAGGCGATGTGTAGCTTTCCAGACAATACTACGGACCCTGCTCATGCAACTCTTATATGCTATGTCCTAGATAAAGGGAGTTAACTACAATAATCTTTTCTGCCATCCTCACCACTCTCTGCACCACCTTCCTGTCTGAAGCAGTAATGCTTCCAAACCAGACTGTAATGCAATATGACAGGATGCTCTCAATCATCCCTCTATAAAATGTGGTAAGGACAGGGGAAGGAAGATGTACATTTCTCATGCAACATAAAAAATGTAGGTGCTGCTGTGACCGCTTCACCAGTCTCGCTGTTGAGCAACCAAGCCAGCCTACTGAATAAATGTCAGAAAAATCCTACCAGAACAGTTGAACTTTATATGGCTTGGTTAGTTACTAATTGAAGGGAGGTGTGCTTGAATGTGATTAGTTAAATTCTGAACAGTCACATCTCTGTTTATAAGGGGATGTGTACACGTATGGAACCATGTTATTGTAAGCTTCTTGTTTTTATTTTTTTCCTCTGGAATTTTTTTTCAATTGAATTGTATAACTTATGTATTATATGAAAGAAAGAAAAAATGATCTATCTTGGTTTGGTTTTTACATCTCAAACACTTGGCATTTTAATAGACTTTTTATATTCACTGCAGTTGAGAATTTTGAATGTTCATCAGTTACTATTAGCTAGTTAAATTGTAATATTTGGAAATCTTGCTACATAGGAATGCAAACAGTTTTAACATCTCCTAACTGTAATACTGTATACACCAAATATGTTTAGAATGTAATGTTGGTCAGCTTATCGCCTTAATAGAATTATAATTCTGTATATCACTAAGCAAATTTTTGGGGGACCACTGGAGGGCAGACTTGAATTAAACTCTGATTATAAAGAGCTCCATAAATTCATAATTGCAAAAAAATTCAAGATGTGTTTATGTGTATTTGTTCCAATAGTATACTAAAAACCTGTGATAAAGTCAGTAAAAATTACAAAAATGCAAGCTATTATATGTATAAACTTGAATGGGGAGGATAATTTTATTATTCCTCAGAGATTTTATCAAAGGAGTATGCAACATATATTAATATAAGCAATATATTAATATTTTAAACTTCTGGATATATTTTAATATAATATTTTAAACAGTTCAGATAAAAGCAGGTTGTTTCATTTTCTTTTGTATTAAATGCATCCAGTAAATTAACATAATAGCTCAATTTTCTTTTGACCTTTCTGTTGCGTAATGAATAATTACTGGATTCTGTGTTTATTATATAGCTGATGGATGAGATAAAAAATATTTAGACCCAGCTATTTAAAAGATCACCTTCCCCAATACAGGTAATCCTCAACTTATAATCATTAGTGGCTGTTAAATTACAAGAGCACTGAAAAAAAAACTTCCCATTGCCATGTGATCAAAATTTGGACCTTGGCAGCTAAAACAATTGCAGTATCCTAGGGTCATGTGATCACCTTTTGCGACCTTCTGATAAACAAAGTTAACGGGGAAGCCAGATTCCCTTATCACCCGTGTTACTAACTTAACATCTGTAGTAATTCACTTCGCAACTGTCACAAGAAAGGTCATAAAATGGGGCAAAACCTACTTAACTGTCTTGCTTAGCAACAGAAATTTGGGGCTCAATTGTGGTCATAAGTTGAGGACTACCTATACACGTGATTCAGCCAAGCAAAAGTAGCCTTATTTATGTCTTACTGGTATAGTTAAATCAATGTTATCACATTGAATAAGAATAGGCCTTTGTCAGTAGTAGAGTCCCAGTTACGAATTGTTTTTTTTAAAGAGATATTCAATTTACCTCATGCAATTATTTACAGAGGGGAGCTGATGACATGCCTATTTAACCAGGAATTTATGGAGTAATTATTTCAATTTGCCTATTTCTTTTTTCTGTTTCTTTAATTAGCTTTTATTTTGATTTTTTGTATTTAATATTTAAAAATAGGATTGGTTATTGTTGGTTATAGTCCAGTTTTTACTTTGTAGTTATTACTTTGTTCTGGCACCTTAAGAGGGATAGGAATAGAATAATAAATTGTAAGCTATGGATAAAATAAACAAACAAAAATAGAAGACTGATTTTTATTGGGATTGTGACTAAGTGGGTTAGTCTATCACCACTTGCAATTCCAATACTGCTCAAATCCAATGTGACAGGTACTTACATCATCATCATCATCAATGTAAACTATTTCAGTTAACTGAAAACAATATTTGCAAACTAAGTAAATCAATGTTAAATGTTATCATGGAAATACAAACTTAAACTGAACAGTTCATTTATTAAAATACAGAAAACACTTTGTAATTAAAACAGCATATGGTCACAAGTGTATAGTGTGAAAGTGGGTAGCACATATTATTATTTTATACTATTAATAGTTTATTAAATGGTATTTGTCCTTGTAAATGGCAAATTATTGAAAAATTCACAGAACTAATTTATATATTTAATAAATAGAAAAGGATCTTTACAAAAGTCTACAGTTACTGTACCACAGAAAAGTTTACTTCATTATCAGTTTGAAATATGAAAACCAAGAATGTCAATCACAAAAAATTATTCATATTGCACTCAATCAAATATGAATACCTCAGTAATAATCTGCTAAAATATTTCAATACATTGTGCTTTTCCAAAATTATGGGAAACATTTTTATTAGTATCAATATACTGTGCATTTTGTATATATTAAGATTATTTCATATTTTCTGGGTTTCTACTCTTTCATATTTTGAGTATGCATAAATATAATTAACTATGCATGTGCGCCATACATTTATTTATATTACCATGTAGAATAGATAGCTGTCACATATCCTTGTTCAAAGACACTCAAGCAACTTAACTTTATAGATTTTTTATTCCATCATCTGTTGTAGCATTTGAGGAAATTCTAAATTATTTGAATGTATAAAAAAAAGCTGTTTTATACTAAAACAAAAATGTTTTCTAGAGTCCTAAAACTTTAGTACTATAAATACTTTAATTCCATCTTGTGGAATTTTAAATAATGAATTGTAAGATAAGTTCAAATAGCTTTCATCAGTAATGGCTGTATATTCCTGTACAGAAACTAATTCTTCAAAATCAATGTTTAATACAATACTAGTAAACCATAAAATACGTACAAAATTGTGTAAGGATAAAGCCTATTAATACTGTTATAATAAGCATCCCAGAAATTTCATAAAATTAAATTAAAATTAGTTAGGTTTTGTCCATTTTAAATTTCAGATATTTCAGAAAATGGAAAGAGTTCCCAAAAATGTCAGTTACAAAGAATTGCAAAAAAAGCTCCTAGTTATTAAAAAATTGGGTCTCTGGAAATTGAAAAGTCTCTCTTTGAATACAAATAGAATTTCTAACTACATGGTACAGTTAATATAAAAACAATCTATCAAGCTGCTTCTTGCTTAAAAACAAATATAAAATCTTTATTAGAAAGTGTTCTGGTTGAAAAGCAACACCGCAAAAAGCAGGGGGGGGGAGGAATAAAAATAAGCAGTGTTATTCTTGCACAAGGATTCAAAGATTCATGAACATGCAGGAAGCACTAGAATGTGATGCCAATGTTCATATACATTCTTTAATTCCCTGTAAAGTTGTTATAAATTAATTAATTAGCTGAAATCAGAGGGAAAGGAGGGTGCAAATTTGGGAAAATTATCAATATGGCTGTGCAAAAATGAAAATGCCAGATTGTATTTTTAGAAGACAAAACTAAATATTTTCCTTCCAAAATATTGTATCATCTGTTATCATAATAACTATTTCCCATAAAGTGTACAATTTATGATTTAATGGGATGCAATTTTAAAACCAGTTTAATGAAAGTAAGGAGTAAACTCAAAAATATTTCTAATCCACATTCTCTTCCACTTAAAAATGCTAAAGTATTTTAGATTAATATCTCTGTTCAACTTGAGAAGAAAATAGATTCCGTACTGATGCCTGGGTTTGAGTTACAGATCCTAATGCCAGAAAATAAGAGTCACCCTAATCATCTTGAATTCACTGGCATTATAAAAGTAGAACTGTAGCCCATTCCAAATGAAAAGGTGAATAACTTTCTCCTCTTCCAACTGATCTCTTTGTGCACTCGATTTTAGACCTATGCCAAGACCTACTGTATATTCTAAGCCCAAAACACTGTTTTACAATACCACTACTGCCTGTAAACATAAAATTATACAAACACCGAATTACACCCATTTTGGTGATGGTTTAAATGCAACAGCAAATATATCTTGGCAGCTGGATCAATCAAATCAAGATAGGCCAGCACAAAGTATTAACAGTCTAGGGCTGGGATGGTGGAAAGGTAAAAAAATATTTTCTTCATGGTATTAGAAAATAATATATGTACATGCTGTATACTGTAAAATATTCATTGCTGTTATTGAAGACAGAAAAGATTTGTGTATACTGGAATACTGTAGCTATTTTAAAAGTTGAAAATTTGAAAATAGTGGCTTGAACACACATTGTTCAGTATTGGCACAATAATGACACATTACTTTTTTATCGATAACAGATTGTGTACATAGATCTGAATATTGTTTTTCAAATATCAGCGGCTACTTAAACTATAACTTTTTTCAGTGTGCCTAAGAAAGAAGGTTCTTGCTTTTAAGAATGGAATTGGCAAGCCAATTCTAGGCCACATCTAATAATGACTGAAATAAAAGTTCAGCATCCAGAAACAGCATAATGATATTAAAGATTTCATCTGATAGAGGAATATCACAGAATAATTTTCCAATACAACTTATTTACTGAGCAAATGAATTCCTAAATTTTCCCACATATTAAAATATCAATACTGTAAAGTATTTACTGAATGATCCATTCTATTCCATTTTAACATTTAATGATTGAAATAATTTAGGTTTTACTATTGTAAAACAAAAGTAACTTGAAGCAATTTAGTTGACTAAAAAAAGAGCTTGAAAGATCCTAAAATGTGGTATCATCATTGAATGACCTCTTTTCTACTCAGCAACATTATTTAGGTGATTATTGGTCTGTTGAGACAGTAATGCTGATAGTAGGTAGTCGCTGCTGATTAGACTGTTTGTTTGAAACCATAAGATCTATTCTTTCAGTTTCAAATATCAGATTCCCTTCTTGCAAACTGCACACTGAAAGCCTATTTGTTTCTGTGCCATTATGATTACTTGGGATCACACCACCACAGACTTGCTCAAAGGATTTACTAAAAAGAGTAGTGCTAGTTCTAGCCAAGCTATGACTCCCTGATTTTGGCAAGGACTGGCTGCTAGTTAGGGTCAGCCTTTTTAAAGAGAGAAGTTCTAGATTTTCACTGAGTGCCCGCTGACTTTGTTTGTGAGATAAATGTTCTTTGTAGGATTCAGCACTCATATCTTTTTCTTTTCCTCCAACTTTGTTTCCTCCAGGCCTTCGTTGATTCTTGCCCATTACTGTTTTATTACTGGTGTTGCTGCTACTTTTTGATGAAATAGAATGACTTGTAGTAGAAGTAGCTCTAGAATAAAAGCCTTCATCAACTTCAGATACTTCTATTAATTCTTCTTCTGGAATTCCTAATTCATTACCTGCATGGAGACAGAACGATCTATATATTTCATTGGTTCTTGATAGATCTTTCTATTCAAGCACAAAACAAAAGATTTAAGAGCAGACAAGAAACTCATCTATTATATGAATGTAATTTATTACAATAAAATATAAAGAAACAAAAAGCATGCTTACAATCTCATTGTGTGATTTTTTTTAAAGCACCTGTTATTCATGCAAGATTCAGGAGAGGTTAGATCTAGAACAGCTAGAAAGAGGAATAAACCCAGGTATAATCAAGGTATCTATGTACTACAGATAGCAAAATAATCATGGAAATAGATAATCAGAACAGCAGACCATCCAATAGGGCATCACCTGCAGGTGCTCACATTTTTAGCAAATCTAGTAGTGTTTTATATTGTAAGGGCTGAATGGTCACATTCTGTACTAAAAAATTAAAATTTTGGTGATGAAACTGGAAACCTAACACACTGAGGCATATAATGTAACAAATGAGAAAATATTAAAATAAATTGATATTGTTTATATACACTTGAAAGACAGGGTTATTTCAAATGTGTAAAATAAAAATGCTGGAATGACTCAGAAATGAAAAGTCCAAGTTACGTATTAATGCAATTTGAAATCTCTCAGTGTGGTTTCCCAAGCTAAAATAAATCTATTTGTTGTCAGCATGCTGTAATATGTGGAGCACAGAGATCAGCTCTATGTGCAGAGCATGCATGTTTGTCTAAAAGTACATGCAAATGTCTATTACTGAATACTAAAATCCTCAAACATGCAGCCATGACCCTTTCAATTGATACCTTTTGAATGTAGCTATAAAGTGCTCTGCTAAAATTGCATTCTGCCAGGTGAGCTTAATCCATCCTCCATAATTTTTCTTACAGATTTTTGCCTCCTGATCTCTGGCAAGCCTTTGCTGTCAACTCTAGGTTCTGTAGGAATTTCCTGTACACCCTGAATATGTTGATCACTGTCTCCTGGCATTCTGTTTTTTTCCCCATTCCTGGTTCTCTCTCCAGCCACATTTGTGACACTAATCTCGGGTATAACAAAGTTGCCCGACTCAGTAGTGTCATTAGTATTATCTGGTTGCTCTAGAATTAAAGATGAATAAAAGAAAAAAGAAAGAAAAAAGATGGCTGAAACAAAAACCATGGAGACAAACAAAAAGACACGAATTGGACAGAAAACCTAATAGCCTGAAGGTTTCAAAGTCAGAAGTTTAATTTCCTGGCCTGTCATTAGTAAAGGGAATTCTTACATTATGTCTAGAGATACTATAAGGCATACAATGTTTCTGAAATTGGGATGGAATACAGATAGTTGTAGTAAATAGATGTAACCGATTTATAAAATTGAAAATGAACTCTTTGGAGCCAAGCTCAACCGAAAAAAGTACCTGTTACATACTAAAGGAACTCAATATATAAATACACTAACTTTTACCATACAGTTACTTTTTATATATATCCATTAACAGTATAAGGAATATTTTACTTGGTTAAATATACATTAGTATCTCAGAACCAAACAAGTGATTTTGTTATATTCAACATTGTTTCTGAATTATTTTTACACTATTACACTAGGGCAATTTTCTAAAATATGCAGGTTCAAATTATAAAAGAAAAATATTCTTTCTGAAAATTCAAGGATTTCTATCTTTCTGAATTCCAACAGATGATAAAGCTCCCTTTCTTGCCATCTATGTTCTACTACATAATGTGATGCTTCCTCACAAGGACCAACATCCATATCATTTATCTTGTTATCACTAGTAGCATACAGCAGAGAGGAGACAATGCACTCAATCTTCCCATTTTCCAGACTTTCTTGGTGGATTGCCTGTATATACTCTGGGAAGTAAGGAAGACAAATAAGGCTTTATTAAAACTAAAGTGTGAATGCTGCATACTTTATATCACATATTGCTTCTACCTTTCTATTTCTATATCAAATAAATGTATAAAATAAAATGTAGATTGAACAAATGAATGCTTTAAATCAAATCAATATGTTACAGTAGTTTACAAAA
Source organism: Bothrops alternatus (assembly GCA_034064705.1). Lineage (NCBI taxonomy): Eukaryota > Metazoa > Chordata > Lepidosauria > Squamata > Viperidae > Bothrops > Bothrops alternatus. The sequence goes on along the minus strand of JARGCV010000021.1, from coordinate 2,442,673 downwards.
TACTTTATTTTTATTCAATGAATTCTAAAAAATTATTTCTAACAGTCATATCCTTGTATTATAAAATCTGCACAGTAGCTTAACTAATGACAGCACAATTTCCAATGCAAACAATAGCAATAAAAATGTATAAAATATTGTAAATAATAGGTCTTTTGGACACATATTACATATTAAAATATTTTTCTTTACGGATCTCTAAGTTCTTGAGTTTGATTATTAAAAATATTGTACTATTGAAAAAGAAATATAAATAGCAAGATATCTTTATCACAATTGCCCTAATTCATGAAGACTATGTATTTTGCATCTACAACTCACAATCACTTGTTTTGGAATGTTTGTTGACTGATACTTTAAGCACACATTTGGCTAGTTACAATGACCTCACAGTTGTATACTTATGTACTGAATTGAAATATTCAGAATAAGTGATAAGCACTGACTGATATTTGGATTTGACCTGATTTAGTAAGTCAGGAAATAGACCAGTTCATCAAATCCCCATACTTTCTGTAACTACCCTGGAAAACTACAAATAGCTGTAGCTTTTCACAGAAAAATATACAGCCATAGACACTACCGAGGGTATGAAATCTATCCAATCTTATAGGTGACCGAATTTTGGATAATAGCACTCTTTCACGTCTTTAAAGAGGTTTAGAATGGAGCCTTTAGTTTGTTTTGTTTTGGGACAAATGGATTATTACAAAAAGAATGTGATTCAAGTTCATACCTCCCTCCTTCCTTTTCCTTCCTTTGAATTTAGTAGCCACCCAACTCCAGTGGACTCTTGATGGTATACAAACTGAAACATCTAGAGAGCTATAAAGGAGATTATATTATAAGAAAATCTCTATTACTCTTTCCTTCCTGCTTCTCCTCTCTCAAAGGTTTTCACATGAAATAAAAATTAAATATAGTGGGCACAGAGTCATTACTTTTTTCTTTTTGCAAATGCCCTCTGTACATTGCTTCATAGCACAAAGCATCACACTTCCAACTAAATTCAGATTACTTTAGAAGGATTTTGTTTTTTCTCTTTATGAAGGTACAAAATCAAATGTGCATCCCTAATAAATGTGTGAACATTTAAAAGTACTTGTGATTTATTGATTTCTATGTTATTATATAAAATAAAAGGACATGGGAAGAAGAAAAAAAGTAAAAACAAACCAAAGATAGTTGAGTATATAGGATGGTTTCACTGAACCAGCTGAGGAATAAATGGGGCAGTGAGTTTGGCTAAAGCTTGGAACAAAGCAAGTTCCGATAGCAAGAACATAAATCTTTTTAAAAATGAAATGCTCTGCCAAACTAAAAAAAAGTATGCTTAGACGCTATATAAACAATCAAAACCACTTTTAAAAGGAAAAGGGAAGTGAAAAGTATTGAGTCATCATAAGCATTTTTACAAAGTAAGTACCTTATCAAATGGAAAAATAATGATTTAACATATTATTACAGAATTCAGTTGAAAGAATAAAGAACTTTTCAGAAGATCTTTACAAATCTGGATTTAGCTGATTAAATAAGAACATATATCTCCAAAAAATCCCTTTTAATAACTGATTGCCTTTCAATGAGAATAGGCCCAATGGAAAATAAAAAGTGCTTTTAACATACTGTATTGCACCAAGTTTCTGAGCTAGTTTTGATTAGAAGTCCCATAGCCACAAACTTTAGCAATGGTGCTATTTTTAATAAAAGTTATATAGTGCATAGCATATCAAGCTGTTTGTCTGCCTATCATCATTTATTTATTTATATAAATATAGCAAGTATACACCATCGTAGCCCAAAACCTGAACAAAAAGTCAGATCTTCAAGGGTTTTTTGAAAAACAACAAAGCTGTTACTCTCTGGACCTCTTATCCCACAAGAAAGCACTATTTAATAATGATAGAACCTGAAGCGCACCAACTTTGTTTTATATTATAGGCCAAACATGGATACACAGCATTCCAAATGCTTGATGTTTTAGGGAACAAAATAAAAACATCTTTCTAATCCTCCTGGATGCCTTTCTCCTTTTGATTCCCTCTTTCCTCCCTGCACTCTCAAACCATTATTAAAGCCTGGTTTATCTCTGAACAAAAGTCTACCTGTAACGGGTTGTGGTTTTCTGTTGCAAATTCTCAATTCCGTTCTTTTCGCAGAATGTTATGAAATTGACAGGAAAGATGTTTTTCTTCTTCTATGACTGAACTATGTCACACAAAGTGAAAATTGCTTTAAAACAATGGTGAGGTTACATACAGTACATGTACTAATTCAGGTATTCTGCATAAGCCATAATTTACAAAATAGCTGAAGCTGCACATTGGAAATAAAATTTAAAAGCCCTATGAATGCCAAATAGCAGAAGGAAAATATTATCTACCTGTTTTTTTAATTACAGCATTTAACTTACAGATGGTGTTTATATTTAATTTGTTTTTCTCCCTATGATGCATGCATCACACATTCATTCATTCTCTGTTCCACTGGAATTAAATAATGAATAAGATAGCAATTCCAAATTTTCTTTTAATTTTTTTTTCATTTCTTTGCCTTAACATTAATACTGACTAAATTACCTACCATTTTAAGAGGAATTAATGATTCCAATCAGTATTACCACTGTTTATCACAAAAAAATTAGTCTACACTTTTGTGATCTAAGTACAGTTTGTCTGATTTCCACATCTTGCAATCTTTACTTTGTATCGCAGTACGACAGTTTAATGGCAAAGCATCAATTTTAGATAATTGAAGAATTTTGTTTAATTTTGTCCTTACCAACATGTGCATTAATTTATCTTATAATATAATGTGAATGTTCAGCCACACTTACAACAGATACAAAAAAATTAAGCCTCCTAGAGATTATATTATTCTATATCAAGTATTCTAATTCTGAAATAGACCTATATGTAACCAGTTGACTAAAGAATAATCAATAGAAACCAATGCTTCTGAATAAGACAGAGCATAAAACATGTTTCTGAAAACAGCAGAAAACTATACCATTTTCTTAAAACATAATTTCTCCACAAGGTCATGATTTTCTTAAAGATGCTTCTTGGCATTTTGTCTGGATCTCAATGAATAATTCAGTCTCACAATTGCATAGCAGATTAAACAGCAACAGTGGTGATCAGGTCTATTTAGTCAGATCTTAAGGGATATATAATCCAAAATTCTAATCAACTTCAAAAACTGAGATAACAATATTGAAAAACCAAGAACATGCCACCCTTTTAAAATTAATAAATAAATGATTATACTAAAAATATGGAAAACAAATCTAAACATGAAAGTACATCTCTTTTAAAATATAGTTTATCTTGAAGCAAAACATTACTTTCTTCTGAATTATAAACCAACATTTAAAAAAGATGTCTCTACATTTTTTTTCATATTGTGGTTCACATATCACAGATACTTGTGTTCAAAATTTAGTCATACAATAATAAAACAAATATCCTGGTACACATTTTTCTATTGTTCCCGCTATTGTTCTGCCAGCAGAACACTGAACAAGTCAATATTTATTTAACCCAGCTAAAACTCTAGACTTGTTCTCCTAACAAGCCAGGTTCTAATAATAACCTGTTGGATGCAAGCTCCTTTCCAGCAGAATTAGAAGTATGTAGAAGCTCTTACATGTATTTGTAACAAATCAAAGTAATTTCATAGAAAATTGATCTATAAAATAGCCCCCAGATTCTCCCATCAGGAGCCAAAATGGTACTTCATTTCATCTTCATTTTGTCATATTATGAAATTCTTTTCCTGAAGGGAAAAGCATCCAATATATTGGATAATTAAGGATCTGCAGCAATGCTTGCATACCTTGCAAATTATCCTTCTTCTTAATAGAATAACTGTTCATCTTTATTGTAGTCAGTGGCTTTACTAATATTATCAAGGCTCATGCCTTATTGTTTGTTATCTGCTGCAGCAAACACTTGTCCTAACCATTGCCTCTTGAACTTCAGCACCTGTATCATCAAGCATGACTCCTGCGGAAAGGTAACATTGAAAAGTAGTGTCTGAAAAGTGCAAGATATGTATCTTTTCTGGACTACCAATATATTTATATTTATATAAAATATTGGAAACTACATTAGCTGAACCAAAAAAAGAGAACAGGTTAGTTATGGAGTTTAAGCAATAAATCAGTATTCCCATTATAAGTTCTAACAGGGAATCAAAGAGAAACAACAACTAGCCCTACCACTAATCAAAAATATAAGAAAAGGACTCTGCTGTAGTTTATTTAAAAAATTATATCTTTTTTGCGCTCAAATAAACTAATACTTTTATTTACTATTACGAACTATTCTGCATCCAACCTTAAAAGCCATAAAATCATTACTGGATCTATGAATCCATTCTCTAGTGCTCAATGTATATCAAAAGACAGAAATACCTTAACAGTTCCAGCTATGTTTGCTATATCTGTAATGTACAAGACATAGTACATGAAGAACAAAAGCACTGTACAGTAATCAGTATAAAACTTTCATTAATATCAGCATATGTATATAAACACTGCTGCTGTAATAAAAAAAATTGAGGGAATTTATGTTGGATTAAGAAAAATAACATGATTGATCAACCATGTCAATAATTACTTTTAAACAATGATATATTTGAAATTATGATATAATACAGAATTAGAGAAAGTCTTATGGTCTAATAGGGGTAGAGGAGATGCTAAAAATCTATTTTAGCAATCAAAATATTGATAACAATTTTAATTATGCTGTTTAAGTAATGAAAGCAAGATACTACACTCTGGGAGGGTGATAAACATATGCAGTATATCGTATCCAAACTACTTACACAGTGCTAGACTGTTATTATAATAAAAGTAAGAATTATTACAATTTGGCAATGTAATTATAATAATTATAACTGAATAATGTTTTAGGTAAAGAAGGCATTTAAATTACCCTTAAAAAACTGCAATATTTGACTTTTTATGAAGATACAGTATTTCAAGCTAAAATACCTACTAATGATCAAATTCTAGATATGAGGCATTGAGGGCTCAAAAGTGCAATGAATATATTAAACCAGAATTTTAATATAATGTATAACATTAATTGACAACAAATAATATATAGTGAACTATAAAATAAGCATTGCCTGGTTCCTTATGCTAATGAAAACCGAGGAAGACATAAAACTTCTTTTTATTAGAGAAATAAAATAACATAAAAGTTAATTAATCTTTTTATACTAATATGTATGTGATCTCTTAGTATAAATAAGAATATAAATTTTTAGATAATCATGGATATCAATTTTGGAATTTCAATTTTTTGTTATGGCATAACTAATATTTTCAGAACCAAAGTTCTTACCATGTCTTTTCCATCTATGGCCCCGAATAGACATGCTGGTCACAGCATTTCTTGATATCCTCGATGCTGTAGGAGTAATTTCAACCTGAATACATTTAGTACCTTCTTTGTTAGATTTTATGGCACCTTGAGGCAATGAAGCTTTTATTGCATTAGCTACCTAAAGAAAATAACAATAATTAAATAAAATGTGGGTGAGATTGTCATTTTAACATTGGATTTTGCATTGTAACAATATTTATCATACATCAAGAATTGTATCAGATATGACAAAAATAAAGAGAGGTAGTAATTTGACTTCCATCTGTTCACAATTACCGCTTTAGTTCAGATGATTAAAGACTTCAATCAGAAAACATTTGCTTTAAAAGCTATTGCCAAATCCTATTAATGATTACATTTTCTCATCTTGTTTTTTTTAAGCCACCCACTAAACAGTGTACATTTTCCCCATGACAATTTATTTCCTCTGTATAATCATTCTTTCAGTAGCTGAAATCTTTGAAACTAAGAAAAATAATGTGTGTCTGCATGAAATCCAGAAAAGCATTTTCTGTCAGTTACTTGATGAACAATCTAGTAGAATAGACTGTTGGTTTCTCACTAGTGAGACTTCCTCTTAGCTCCCAATGATCCTGCTAAAAATTGCTGTTCTCTGTAGCATACAATATTTATGATTTCCCATTAATCCAATGTTGCAGATATATACAGTAGGGCTGTGCAAAGCCTCTATTCTGAAGACATGTGCTCTGGACTATGCAAAACAATGATATGAACACAATACCATTGACACCTGTCTTTAGGGCATTGGAAAAAATAGTTTTAAGTTGCAGACACCTGCTGTGTTCATGCTCATTGCACTCTGAAGCATGAATCCAGTCCTGCTTTAGGCATAGGTGAAGCCACCAAGTAGCTTTAAACAAGTTGTGTTCTCTCAGCCTTAGGAAGAAAGCAATGGCAAACTGTTTCTGAAGAGGTTGTCAAGAAAACTGTATGAATTTGTCCAGACAATTGCAAAGAGTTAAAACGAACTTGAAAGTTAAAAAAAGTAAAACATGCTTCAATTATCTGATACAAATATAAACAATAACACAGGCCTGAATAGCCTGGGAAGTTTTATAAAATTGGAATTATGCACTTAAACTATGTCTATAAAAATTGCAATATAAAAACATTTTCATGAGCCACAAGGGCAGACACTGTTGAATATGACTGTATCTGCCTGCAGAACTGTAATATATCAAAATGTGCTCTCATAAGTACTCTCCTTTGTTTATGTAATGTCAAACAGAAGATACAAAACAGGTTTCCTCTATGCAAATGACTCAATTTCAGAATCCATCACATAAGAAGGCAACATGTTGCTGAAAACTATTATCCTCACATTATTGCCTTACAGATATTGATGCTTACTCGTAGCACCAGGAAAGGCCACAGAATACAGATTTAACTTTAGATGGAAAATTAGATTAACCCAGACAAAATTATATTTGGCCAATACTTGCTAAATGTAAGCCAGGCTTTGTTTTCAACTTTCAACATTCAACACACTAATCATGAAGTTTTGTTTGATGCACATATTTTAGAAATCCAAAATTGCTGTGAGAAATCTAAATTGCAGCACTCTGTAATTACAATAAGGGCCCAATTCTGTATCGTACAAAAGCTTATTTCGCCTTTATGGCACTCTTTTGATAATTTACCTCTAAGCGTTATTCACTAAAATGATGGGCTTATGCCCTCAAATCCTTCCTAAAATAAAAAACATTATTGAGAGCAACAATACAGTTCCATACAATAATACTGGAATGTTTAAATCAGCTACTTTAAGTGTAGTGCTCCACTGTTTCTAGAGTTTGAACTAAGATTGAAAAATAAAATGCTAAAATATAATCTTGTTTTACAATCTTTTTACATTGGTATTGTAATCTGTCCCATTCAGATTACATCTAACTCTTACACAGGTGCTAATGTGTTGATAAATGAAAAAGCCATTTATCAATGTCAGTATACCTGTTTGTCCCCAAATTTGTCTCTGTCTCCTGAACTTACAACTATTTGTTTAGTAACCATTCAAAGTTACAACAGCACTGAAAAAAGTAACATGACTAGTTCTCATACAACTTGGCAACTGGCATGTATTTATGACAGTTGCACTGTCCTGGGGTCATGTGATCACCTATTTTTGACCTTTCCAATCAACTTCTAGAAACCAATGTCAATGGGGGATGCCAGATTCACTCTAAGACCACATGGTTTACTTAATAACTACAATGATTTGCTTAACAATTGTGACAAAAAGGTCATAAAATGGAGAGAAAAAATATTTAAAAACTGCTTTGTTTATTAACAGAAATGTTGGGCTCAATTGTGGCTGTGAAGGGGCGTTGTCTTACCTGAATGCCTTTTCTCAGCACGGAGATAGAGAATCCACCAATGGGTTTAGACTGTATTCCTGCCCAATCAGATCAAGTCAGCCAAAGCTGCCACGCCCGTCCTGGACCATAAAGATGCCAGTTTTGATGCGAGCATAGCCATTGACTGACAGCACGGCATTGTGGCTCCTCTAGCTAATGCTAACCCTAGGCCTAAGTGACCTACCAGGGTGGGAGTGGATTCTCCATCTCCGTGCTGAGAAAAGGCATTCAGGTAAGACAACGCCCCTTCTCCAGCACTTGGAGATGGAGAATCCACCAATGGGACATACAAAAGTCTACTGTCCCTTAGGGTGGGAAGCAGACTGGTCTGGTGTGGCACTTTGGTGAATAACCTGTTGGAGAACTCTCCTGCCAAAGGACGCCTCAGCCGAGGCAAACCTGTCAATTTTGTAGTGCCGAATGAAAGGGGATGGTGAAGCCCATGTGGCTGCCCTGCATACCTCCTCGATAGGCGCCTGTGTGGACCAGGCTGCGGAAGTAGCTGCACTTCGTGTGGAATGGGCCGTGACTCGCCGTGGGACTGGCAATGTTTCAGCCTGATATGCCCCAGCGATGCATGTCCTGATCCACCTGCCAATTATGGAAGAGGAGACCTTCCTCCCTTTGGAGGGAGGGTGGAAGGATATGAACAGGGCCTCGGATTTGCGGATTTCCGCTGTCCGTGAAATGTAGTACCTGAGCGCTCTACGGACGTCCAAGCTATGCCATTGCCACTCCAGAGCGTGTGATGGGTTAGGACAAAAATCTGTTAATACTATGTCCTGTGACCTATGAAATAGGGAATTTACCTTCGGTACAAAGGTGGGGTCGAGTTGCAGGATCACTCTGTCCTAATGGAATACGCACAAGTCATCCCTGACTGAGAGCACTGCCAATTCGGAGATGCGTCGTGCGGACGTGATTGCCACCAGGAATGCCACTTTGTGGGACAGGTGACGCATGTCACATGTCATTAGGGGTTCGAAGGACCGCTGGGTCAGGGCCCGAAGGACCAGTGGCAATTTTCACGAAGGGTACCTGTGCACGGCAGGAGGTCTGGTGTTGGAGGCCCCTTTGAGGAATGATCGGATTAAGGGGTGGTGACTCAGGGTTCCCGCTGGGTCGCATGTGAGGACCGTTGCCAGCGCTGCAACCTGTCTGTGCAGTGTGTTTGGGGCCAGGCCCCTGTCCAGCCCAGCTAACAGGCCCCTGTCCAGTCCAGGATATGGGATATTATGAGCTGCGAGAGCGACAACTGTCGTCCTGAGCACCATAATCGGAAGTTTTTCCACGTGACCTCGTAGATGCAGTTGGTGGAAGGGCGATGCGAGGCCTGAATTATCGTGATGACCCCTGGGGAGCAAAACGCCTTTGCTAAGACCGAGCGCTCAAGTGCCAGATGGCTAACTGGAGACAATGGGGATCTGGGTGGAGAATGACTCCCTGGCTGAGTGAAATCTGTTCCAGGGGAATCCTCCAAGGCTCCGCGAGGGAGAGACTCATCAGGTCGGCAAACCAAGGTCTCCTTGGCCAGTAAGGGGCCAACAGGAGTACCTCCGCCCGTTCCCGGAGGAGCTTGTGTATTACTGCCGGAAGAAGGGGTAGGGGGGAAAGGCATATAGCAGGCCTTGGGGCCACGGGCTCTGAAGAGCGTCTGTCTGCTCCGCCCCTATGGAAATCGGGAGAAGAAGCGGGGCAGCTGAGCGTTGAGCGGGGACGCAAAGAGGTCCACCCGCAGCAATCCGAAACGGTGACAAATTTCACTGAAAATCCTCGGGTGAATGCACCACTCCAAGTGATCCACAATTGTCCTGCTCAGGAAGTCGGCCTGGGTGTTCGCTACCCCTGATATGTGATCGGCCTTGATGGAGGCTAGATTGTGTTCTGCCCAGGTTCCCAGTAGGAGAGCCTCGGCCAAAAGGCTCCGGGACCGGGTGCCCCCATGGCGGTTTATGTGGGCCTTGGCTGCCACATTGTCGGTGAGGACCAGGATGTGGTGACGCGCAACTCGGCCTCGAAAGTGACGGAGGGCTAGGTGTATGGCCCATAGTTCGAGCCAATTTATGTTGTGTTGGAGGTCCGACTTGGACCACTTGCCCTGTGCCCACTGTGAGCGAAGGTGCGCTCCCCAGCTGAACAGGCTGGCGTCTGTTGTGAGCACTATCCGGTCCGGCTCCTTGAAGCATGAGCCTCTGCGTGAGGCTGGTGATAGCCACCACCTGAGGGATCGTAGTACTAGCTGTGGAAGATGTACTCTTTGGTGGGAAGCGCTGAGGCTCCACCTCTGGAAGGGCAGCATGAACCATTGCAGCTCCCTGGAGTGGAGCCTGGACCATGGCACGATTGCAATGGCCGAGATCATCTTCCCTAACAGTTGGGAGAGGCTGGCCAACGTTACAGATCGACTTCTGTGAATCTAGAGGACTGAATGTCTTATGCTGTCCCGGCACTCTTGGGATAGGTATACCCGGCACTCCACGGTGTCTATGATGGCACCGAGGTGCAGTAATCTTGTTGAAGGAACCAAGTGGCTCTTGGGGAAGTTTACCGAGAACCCATGGCTCTGGAGCAGCTTTACCACCAGATCTACGTCCGACAGAGCGGACTGGGAGGATGCGGATTGGATTAGTATGTCATCCAAGTAGCATTGGACTCTGACCGGTATCATTCTCAGGTGTGCTGCTAGAGCTGCCAGGATCTTGGTGAAGACCCTTGGGGTCAAGGACAGGCCGAATGGGAGCGCCATGTACTGGAAGTGGCGTCCCTTGTAAGCGAACCGTAGGAACTGTCGGTGGGCCAGAGAGATCGGGATATGGAGGTACGCCTCCATGAGGTCGATAGACGTCAGTAGGTCCCCCTTTCTTACGCTTCTCAAGATGGACCGGAGCGTTTTCATCTTGAATTTGTGGTATGCAAGATGGTAATTCAATCCCTTGAGGTCTAGAATGGCTCTCCATCCCCCTGACGCCTTTGGAATGACGAAGAGGATGGAGTAGAATCCCTGGCCTCTCTGGCCCAGCGGAACCATTCTATGGCCCGTATGTGAAGAAGGTGATGAACTGCTTCGTTCATCAGCCCCCTCCTTGTTCGGTTCCGGGGGGTTGGACAAGAAAGGAACCAATTTGGGGGGTTGGTGACAAATTCCAAGGAGAGGCCGTGGCGGATAGTGCTGAGCACCTATGCGTCCGTGGTGGTGGCCTCCCACTGGTGGGCAAACAAGGAGAGCCTGCCCTCTATGGGAGGTACTGATGTGGTGTCATCTGGTGCGCCGGAATGGCCTGTTGTTCCCTTGAAAGGGGCGCTTTCCCTGAGGCTGTTGTTTGGGTCTGGGAGCTTGCCTATTGGCCTGTCTCTCCTGTCTGGCCGGAAAGGATTGGAAGGTCTGGGGATAACTGTATCTGGCTCCTGCATAAAAAGGGCTGCCGTTGCGGGTAGTATCCGGAGCGCCTGTCCTGCTTCTTGATCAAGTGATTAAGGACCTTACGCTTGTCCTTGTTTTCGGTTATGTAGGGGTTTAAGGGGTCCCCAAATAACTTGCCTCCCTGGTATGGGGCCGCTGCTAGCTTCCACTTGGACTTTGCATCAGTTTGCCAATGTTTCAGCCAGAGCATACAACAACCGGTGATACTGGACGCCATAGCCCTGGAGGAGAATCTGGCAGCCTGGAGAGTCACGTCCACCGCATACTCGGTGGCCGCCACCAACTTACTAAGGCCTTGGTGTGTCCAGATATCCTCCATTGGGATCTGGACTTGGAGCTGCCGGAGCCAACAGAAGGAGGCCCTGTTAAAGAAGGAAGCGGAGGTTGCCGCTCTGATCGCCCATGCGGACGCTTGGTGCATTCTGCGTTAGGTGGACTCGCACTTACGATCCTCGGCTTTAAGGGCCTCAGAGAAGTCCCCCGAAATGGCGTTGGATGCTACTGGGGCCCTAGGGGCTCGTCCACCGTAGGCACCTCCAATGTGTCTTTCAACTTCTGGCGACACTGTACAATTTCTTGTCCGTGTTACCCAGAATGGGAAGAGAGGCCGGTGATGTCCACTGTTTCCTGATTGCGTTCAGGAACAGGGAGGGGCAAGGGATGCGGTGTTGCGTCGTGACCAGTTCTAAGAAGTTAGGGTCCGCCTCTGAATCCTGTGGATCGGGGGGTAGTAGTCAGCGGTTCAGGTCCCAGATGAGTGGTGGATGTGGGCCTTGCGTAGTAGGGTGATGAAGAAGGAGGGATTGAATAGGCCACCGAAGGAAGGGGCCTCTGGCGGATCCTCCTCCTCCTTGGACATTAGTATCCCCTGTTCCGTGGCCGGCTGATCGAGGAAGGAGTCTTCCTACGCTAGAGACTCAGAAGGGGAGGAAGGGCTATCGTAGGCCTCTGTTTCAGGCTGTTGGATGTGCCTGTGAGACGTGGCCACTGTTCTGGAAGTCTGAGCCCTGGCATCCAGGGCTCGATCTACCGCCTGAGCGATCAGTAGGGCTAGACGGTCTTCCGTCGGGAAGACAGTCTGCTCGCTCGGGCAGAGTCCGGCCACTGTGGGGGTGAATGTGGCCTCGGGAGTCTCTTGAGGAACCCGTGCAACCGAAGCTTGGGGCTCACCTATGCCGTACTGCACGGGAGAGTGTGAGGATTCTCCCGTTGACCAAATCCCCCGGGGAGAGGTTGCTGGTCCCAGTGGTAGCTCTAAGGCTAGGTCCTCGGGCTGGTGTGACGCAAACCTGGCTCTTTTCTGTGCCTTGGTGAACTCCCTTTCCAAGGCCTGGTGTCTCCTCTTCTCCTGCTTGTCTGACCTTTTGGAGGTCTTGGTGGCAGATCTAACCTTAGATTTGGCTGCCGTCCTGTCAATGCCCTCCAGACCAGGCTGTCCTGATGAGGGTGGCAAGGGTCCTGTTAAGGCAAGCGAGGCCTCCTCCATTCTCTGATACCGCTGGAACACGATAGGGGGCTCCAGGTATCTAGAGAGTATTACACACTGGATAAGGACAGACGTACTGCAGGGGACATCTGAAACCCAGGTACAGCCTCTGTGTGGATAAGGACAGGCGCACTACTGGGGACGCCTGGAATCCAACTGCAGCTGTGCACGGATAAGGACAGACACACTGCTGGGGGTGCCTGGAATCTGGCCTGATATACAATGGATAAGAACAGGCACACTACAGGGGGCGCCTGGAATCCACGTATCGTTACTTGGATAAGGACAGACACACTACTGGGGGTGCCTGGAATCCGAGTGGAGCCAACTGATACTAATGGTGACTAGCAGGCAATAGGAGGCACCAGAACTTACAAAAGGAGTTGTTCAAAGGGAGCACCGGGCCGGCTGATCTAGCTAAGAGAAGGTGTAGGGAGGCCTGTTGCAGTAGGCCTCGGTTAGAAGGCTCGGTTGGGTCAAACAAGATGGCGGCAACTAAAAGGGAGGCCTCCCTGAGAGTAGGCGCGAGGGTGGCCGTCAGCTGAGGGTCTGGACAGGCACACCCGCTGCTTTAAATGAACCCCCCTGGCAAGGCCTCGCTGGGTGGGGGGTGGGGGGGAATGATGCCAATGCCTGGGGCAGGGCCCCCTCCCGTGTTCCCCTGGGAGGCTGGCTGCATTAATAAGGAGGCCTCCCTGCCGCAAGGCCAAGATGGCGACCGCCGTGAGAGGAGCAGGCCTTCGGCCTCCGGAACCTCTGAATCGCGAAGAAAAAGGGAAATTAGCGCTACCGCGCGCCCTGCGGTCCTCCGCTGGCCAGCTGATCGGCGCTGGCTTAGAGGGCTTGTAAAAAACTCCCGGTGATTTCTCGAACGGCGATGCAACATGCGCGCACACATCCCCCCCTTGCTCCGATCGCCGGCCTACCTCGTCTGGTCTGGCCGGCTACGAAGCTCTATTTACCTTTCCCTGCGATCCTGGGGGGAAAGCTGTTCTCGGAGTCTCTTGAACTGAGCTTCTGTAGAGGGAACCTCAGCTGACTGGGCTAACGGCCGTTAGTCCCAATCGCTCCTGGATCTAGTATGTTTAAATGGTGGGGGGGGATAGAAGGAAGGAGCCCCTTCCTTGCCTAGCTTCCCTCAGTTCAGGAGAGCTGGGAGCAGGGCTCCAAACCTCTTCCTAAAAGGGGGGGAAATAAGGCTTTGCTAACCACTACTCTATACTACCCCTGAAACGGAGAAATCCACCAATGGAGACTGTACCTGCCTAGGAGCCACATTGCATGTCCGTCCTGGGCAAGATCAAGTCACAAACTGGCATCTCTATGGTCCAGGACGGGCGTGGCAGCTTTGGCTGACTTGATCTGATTGGGCAGGAATACAGTCTAAACCCATTGGTGGATTCTCCATCTCCAAGTGCTGGAGAATCAAGAATTAGCTGTAGAGTCAACAGCATTTCTAAAATCCAAAAATGCATCACAAAGAGAGGAATGCCAACACTACGTTCTATTCGTTTATTAGTGTTTTTTTTTTCACAATCTTGCTAATCTATTGGGAACACCCTAAACACTATTTGCTCTTCATCTAAAATTGACACACTTTGTATTCTGAAAGTTCCATGCAGAGTGCCTGGCACAGAATTTGCTCTTAATACTCAACACATTGATTGGACTGTAACTCTCAAGCTTATTTCTTGTACTTTTGTTAAAAAGGGGAATTATAATACGTAAACCCCAATCACTGAGTATCACAACATCTTATCAATGTCTATGAAGAAAGAAGCCAAAAATGCAACTTACCACTTCATATTGATCTTAAATAACTCTGATATTTAAAACAGTTACTTCCTGGCATCTTTCCAGGCCTATTCTATTGAGAATTCTATTGCTCTAACTGAGAGCCAGTTTTGTCTGATTGTTAAGGCACACCAGGCTAGAAACCAGGAGACTGTGAATTTTAGTCCCAATGTAAAAATGAAAAGGTGGGTTACTCTGGGCCAGTGACTCTCTTTCAGCTCAATCCATCTCACTAAGGTGTTATGGAGAAAATAGTAGAAGGAAAGAGTATTAGGTATGCTTGCCAACTTGAGTTTTTTTATAAAAATAATAAAGACAGAATTTTAAAAATCTAAATAAAACAAATATTAACTTTTATATCTTAGAAACTAAGCCAAGAGTGCATCTTCAAAAAATGCTGAGCATGATCTATGTGGATGTTCCACTTCTCTACTAAGACATGGCTGATTATCGGAGAAGGGTGTTTATGAGTAAGATAGTTGATCCTTCCTCCTTAAAGAACTGAAAAAGTTTATTAGTTTTGCAATCCAACAAATTTTTATTTCATTAATATTTGGAGAAATTATGTGAAAAATAATTCCTACCAACAGTGCCCTGACATTTAGAAACTTGCTTTACTATTTAACTTATTAATAAACTGTTCTAATCAATTTTCAATGCAATGAAGTCAATTTTCAAACCATATAATCAATTTTACCTGTCCACTGAAATCTTTAGGAAAAGTACTTTACACATTGTGATTAATTAAATTATCTGGTGGTGATAAAACAAATCAAGAAACAGATAGTCTAGTAGTGATATCTATGATAAAACTCCACAATCTTAGAATATCAATTTAGTTCTTGTATTTTTCCATTACATAAATACTTTATTTATTACAAAAATAATTCAATGTATCAATAATGTGTTTTTGTTTCTTGTTATAGAATGTTAGGATGACTGCGCAGTCCATGAGAACATGATTTTCAGAAAGTTTACTTTGTTTTAAATTATTTTAAGCATTGTAACTGGTCTATGACCAAATAAAGATTTGATGATGAGATGGGATGATGATGATGATGATGATCACTTAAACATTTTATGTTTCTATAAGTTACTTCAATTATGTAAGTTAACAATACAAACATTTTCAAAATAAATTTAAAAACCTGATTGTAAAGAATAAATTTGACATAAAACACCTACCAATAGAGGTTCTGGATATAACTCCAATTGTGCTCTGTATAAAACATCATCCATTGCTTTGCGAGCCAGATCCCATTCTCCATTATAACTAGAATGTTAAGCCAAAAAAATGAAAACTGACCACATGCTATTATATAGTATGATTATTCTTTCATTATCATAGCATGCATATTAGTCATGAACAGATATTTAGTAAATGGTTTATAATACCGGTATTAAAAATTCAAAAATTATACATTCAAGAAAAATTAGTAATATTAAGAAATATTTCAATGATTATGAAATATACTTTACTTCTATCCATTTGACTATGTCTAGGTCATCTTATTTTGTTCCCTTCTGTAATGCTAGGTAAGAAATATATATTGCAACTGTTATAGTATTTTGGAAAATCAGATTGGCAATTGATTCTTTAAATCTTTTGTTATAACATTTATATCCACCACGAATTCAAAATGGTTCAGTATGATAGAACCAGGATATGTCGTAGTACTTTTTATAAACAAGTCAAATCTCAATGATTTATTGCTCCATACCCTATTTTTTTTAATGCCCAAGAGCTTCCCTAACCATACTACTGAAATTCAGTAGCTTTGTTTCCTGAGATTATTAGCAAAGAGCAGTAGTGCAAGTCATAAGTATATACAGGGAAAAAGAAAAAAGAAAAAAAATGCTGCAACTCTACTGAAACCAGAAGAAAGCCTGAAAATGTATTGCAACATGCATAATGACATTCCACCCATTCAACATTCACTCTTGGTCTGTATTTCAAGATGGTCATGAATTCAATGAATGGACTTACAAGTTACTCTTTTTCAAGCCACATGCCAAACAGTGTAAGTCCTAAAACCTTCAAGAAAGATTAATCTTTCTTGTACCTATACAGTACCAAGTGTCAAATGAGATGGGACAAAGCATTGACGTAACTGAAATCTCTAACATTTTCAATCTGTTAGTATGAAACTACTAAATGATTTGTTATATATAGATAGTATACTTTAACTTTCTCTACATCTCCACACACACACACACACACACACACACACACGACATAGATAGATAGGCAGACAAATATATATATTTTCTATGGAAGCATTAGTGATCAGACTACATTGATAAAATTTGTGCATGGGGAAAAATTAATATCTCCTCTACATCACTACTAGAAAGCAGTTATAAGGGTCTGCTAATGTTAAGATACAAATATTTGCTGTATCTAAATCAGAATGTTTTTGTCATGACTATTTTTGTACCAGAATGAAAATTTGCCTTTCAATATAGTTTCCCAACAGTCCTGGAAAATAGTAACATGTTAACCATCAGGATTTCACTAAAATTATTAATTAAAAGCTTAGATTAGATAATTTTCAAACAGAATGCTATCTACAAGAGAAATTTGGACACTTAGGAACATCACAAATTCCATAGGATTACATTAAATTCATGATTTGGCATATTTAGCATATATGTTTTTAACATATATTTAATATTTAATATTTAACTTTTCCTTTCACCCAATACTAATTTAGATACAGTTAATCCTGGCTAAGAATTGGGAGGTAGGTGGGTGTTGAGCACCACTATGGTCATAAGTATAAGCAAGCTGCCAATCATTCAACTTTTGGTTACGTAACCATGGGGGCAATTACTTCAGGGATTCTTTTAGTACCACCATAACTTCAAATGGTCAATGGTTGTTAAATAAGAATTATCTGTAATAATTTCATAATCACCAGCTTGGGGGCATAGGATATTTAATCACTTCATGTATCTATTGTGGTTTGCTGATAAATGTTTAACAACTAGCTCTGCCATCTCCATTGCTACCACTGCCCCATGTGAAACTAGCATTTTGGGAAAGGAAGGATAATTTTTAGATACTAAAGAATATTTTTAGCATCTGATTAGTCCTAATCAAAATTAGTATAGATGTTGCAGTTTTCCTCATGAAACTACTTGTCTGCTTTGGTTTTACTTAACAGAAATGATAAGCAGATTTTTTTTTTCATTTTTTGGGGCCAAAATCAACTGCCAATTATCATTCAGGAAGTCACTTTGGACAGTTTATAAAAACAATAGCAAGAATGCTGAAAAATTCTTACCTTTACAATGTCAATTGTGAAAGCTCTGAATTCTGCCTCTGCTATCATGTAAATAACCATTCCATTTTGTATTATATACAATCTGCTCTAAAAATCACTATACATGTATATACAAGATATATTTACTGAACTTACAAAGCATAATAAATCCCTGTTAACATTTGCACCATGAATTCAGAGGAGACTGGAATTCTGCTGTTTATGCCTCTATATTTTCTTACTTGCTGGCGAGGGTATCCACAAACACAGATTCTAAAAGAAATACAAATATTAAAATCAACATTACTATTTTAAAATTGCTGTATTATACTGTCCAATACAGCCTTAAAATATTAGTGAAAAAGAACTATTCCCAAAACAATCAAGAAACAAGTAATTCTTCTGTAGGCCAAGTAAGTGGGTCAGCAAAGTGCACATACTGTTTAGGAGTGTAACATAGGATCTTTTAAATATTAGTGGTAAAGTTTAAAAAATAAAAAGCTTTACATATAATAGTATATTCCGCCACCCCCAAAATAAAATTAGTAGATTGCCCAATAATGCACTTCCAAAACATTAGAATCTCTCAGTTAGGTAACCCCTGATAATCTCACTGTCCTTCAAGATGATCCAAACTATTAAATAAACTATTTTTTGGTCACAACAGGTTATCCTTGCTTCCAGAATATTTGTTCAGTGACCAAAGTTACAAAAGTGCTGAGAAAATAACTTTATTGCCAATTTATCACCTTCTCTTAGAGCAGAGAGATTGTAGAGAAAGGGATTGCAGGAGAATAAGCTGTTTGCTCTTCCACACATTGAAAGCAATATAATGGTGAAGAAGCCTGGGACTTGGAGCTGCAGGTATACTACACAGTTTACAGTACTCTTTTGAAATCTCTTCCTCTTTCCTTTTCCTGAATCTTGGACTCTGATTGAGCAGGCAGGCTGGTAACGTGATCTGGTAATGTGTTTTACCTGCTGACTTGAGGAAGTAGACAAGACTCTTTGTGTATTAATTTAGCTATCTGTTTACTTCTTCTGCGTTCCTCCAGACCGTGAAAGGGAGGTGATCCACAACTAGGTCCTCACTGTAGTGTCAACCTCTTTGATAAAGAGATTGTGCCCCCAGCCTTCAAAAAGGCTGCAGTGCACCCAATAGCTTTCAATAACTTTTGATCAATCTCCAACCTTCCCTTTCTGCAAATGCTGGAGGAACGGATTAGATAGACAGGCAGGCAGACAGTTCTTAAGATGTCTTAAAATATGGTTCCATCATAATCATACAGTGACTTGAATTAATCATGGACCTCAAATAATTTCATTATTTCAAACATGAAAGATTATTGGTTTTTTCTTCTTGTTTAGGCGAGATTCGTACAGAGAAGTCCTAGGTATGAACTACTAAGAATAATATACAATGCAGCTTCTAAACGTTGACATTGGAAATTTAATTTATGAATTGAACAATCAGCTGTTGCTGTGTTAATTAATAATATTACTAATGTATTTAGGAAGTTCAGTAAATACATTTCATCTTTTTTGCTTTCAGGGCTGAGTGTGATTAACATGAGCTTTCAAAATATATAGAGATTTTACCATTTCTTATACAATATTTTGCATAATTGTTATATAGCCCGGTGAAGTGTACTCATTCTGTGTTGTACTTTCCTTATTCAATGAGCTATTTTGTTTCTCCATGCACACGGACCTTTTCATTCAAACCAGCATGAGAGGGAGGGAGGGAGGGAGAGAAACAATGTCCTATTCCAGTATAGCGAACCTTTTAGAGACTGAGTGCACAAACTGCAACCCAAAACCCACAACTGTATAGTGGGGTGCCAGGTGGGCGTAGCCCATTGGGTGGGCATGGCTGCAGTGCTAACGGCAGATTGGGTGGGACTAAAAAGTTCAATCAATCAATTCCAACTTTGCGAGATCTTTTTTTTTCCTGTGAAAAGTTGAAATTGATTGATTGAACCTTTTTTTTTTGGCACATGACAGCAGAGGCCTAAAGCAAAAAGGTTTTATAAAACCCAGCTGAAGGCCTAGGACTGGGGCGACGGCTGGCACGCACGCCGTAAGTTCGCTATCACGGCCCTATTCCATTTGTCAAAAACAACAGTACTGAAGCCAAAGCAAAACTCTTCCAATGAATTACAAAAATTACAACCTGGGTCAATGAATATTAATTTTTTTCATGAAGCAATATATTAATATATTTTATTAATACAATAGAACATAATGGTTAATAAATGAAACTGAATTACAATATGGCTATAAAGAGCTTATGCCTCTGGGAAGGTCTGAATTCTCACATGTTCTATTTAACAGGGATTTGATAAGCTACAGTTATGTCAAAATTACCTTCTTGTTCTCTCCTATATAGGTTTTTCTTTTTAGTGAAATGTATTCTTATATAATTACAACCTTAAGTTTATTAGTATCAATCTCTCCAGAAAAAAATTACCTTGAACAGATTTGACATAAAGACTGAAGAGAAACTGCAGGCATATAGCTTAAGGCAGCATTGTATCGCAGCAAAAGGAATGTCAATACTTCAAATCTATAAAAAAAAGGATTATGATTAATTCAAAAGAGTGTCATTAATCATGCAAAAAAAACCATTTCCTGTTCATTGATCATATCAACAATATATATAAGGCATGTTTTTAAAAAACTGCATTTATTAAATATTAATTTATGAGAAAATAATAATTTGGAAATGCCCAGATTACTTCTTTAATCTTTATAGTTGAAAACAACATCATACATTTTACCTGTTTTGAGCTGTCAACATTTCTCTCTGCATATGAGGTCCACTATATACAACCTTGGATAACCCATGTTGAGATAAAGCACCCTCAGTAAGAGCCATTGAACCAATACTGGAAGGCTAAACAAAATAGTGTTTTTCAATATATTACTTAAGATGGCATTAGTAATTTAAAAAAAAAGAAAAAGGAGAAAAAGAAAACAATAAGCAGTTTATAACATCAATAACTTTTGGCCAGTCATTGTTTCATCCCATATCTTTATTTTAACTGATCATATTTCAAAGCGTGAAAATATCAGTGGAGAAAACTAAACACAACAGCTTTCTAATACCTTCAAAGATGTTCTCTAAGAATATTTTATTCAAATCTATCCTTCTTTTTAACTATATTAAATAAATATTCCTCAATTGAGTATATTTGTCCACACAATACAAATATCTTTCTGGGAAGTAATATGGATATAGATTTTTAAAATCTTTGTAAGTAATAAATTATCAATGTATATTTAATTTTAATGAATACAGTGGATATAAAAAGTCTATACATCTCTATTAAAATGCCTGGGTTTTGAGATGTAAAAAAATCAGATCAAGATAAATCATTCAAATTTTTTTCCCATCTTTAATATACAATGCAAACAGAAAGTATTCAGACCCCATTCATTTTTGTCAATATTGTTATACTGCAGCCTGATCCTATAGATGTTGAAATTCATTTTTTTCTCATTAATCTACACTCAGTACCCCATAATGACAAGTGGAGACAGAGTTTTAGAAATGTCTGTAAATTTATTAAAAAGAAAAAAACTGAAATATCACATTGGCATAAGTTGTTGACATGTTTCTACATATTGATTGGAGTTGACCTGTAGTAAATTAAATTGATTAGATAGGATTTGGGAAGGTACACCTCTCTATAGAACAGGGGTTCTCAATCTTGGCAACTTTAAGACTTTGCTGGCTGAGGAATTCTGGGAGTTGAAGTTCACAAGTCTTAAAATTGCCAAGGTTGAGAATCCCTGCTATAGAAGGTGACAATGCATATTGTAACAGAGCAAAAGCCATAAGGTCTAAGGAACTCATGAGACAGGATTATTGCAAGGCATAGATCTGGGGAAGGCTACAATAAAATTTCTGTTGCACTGAAGGTTCCTAAGAGCACAGTGGCTTCCATAATTCTCAAATGGAAGAAGTTTGGTACAACCAGGACTCTTCCAAGAGCTGATTGCCCAGTCAAACTGAGCAATCAGGGGAGAAGGCTTTAGTAAGAGAGGTGACCAAGAACCCAATGGTCACTCTGTATGAGCTCCAGAGATCCTGGGTGGAAATGGGACAAAGTTCCAGAAGGACAACCACCGATTTGGGCTTTATGGCAGTGACTAGAAGCCTCTCCTCAATGCAAAACACATGAAAGTCTCTTTGGAATTTGCAAAAAAAAAAGTACATGAAGGATTCTCAGACTGTGAGGAAAAAGATTCTCTGGTCTAATGAAACCAAGATTGAACTGTTTGGTTTCAGTTCTAAATATTATGTCTGGAGGAAACCAGGCACTGCTCATCACCTGCCCAATATCATACCAACAGTGAAGTATGGTGGTGACAGCATCATGCTATGGGGTTGTTTTGAGTAGCAGGGACTGGGAGACTGGTCAGGATTAAGGGAAAACTGAATGGAGCAAAGTACAGGGATATCCTCAATGAAAACAATGCTCAGCATCTGTTCACTTTTCAACATGACAACGATATGAAGCACACAGCCAAGTCAACACAGGAGTGGCTTGGGAACAACTCTGTGAATGTCCTAGAGTGGCCTATTTCCTAGCCAGAGCCCTCACTTGAACCCTACTGAATATCTCTGGAGGGACCTGAAAATGATTGTCCACTGATGGTCGCCATCCAACCTGACTGAGCTTGAGAGGATTTGCAAGGAAGAATGGCAGAAAACCCCCCAAACCAGTGTGCAAAGCTTGTCCTGCCATACCCAAAAAGACTTGAGGCTGTAACTGCTGCCAAATGCAATATTTCAAGTTTTTTCTTTTTAATAAATTCATAAACATTTTTAAACTTCTGTTTTCAATTTGTCATTATGAGGTACTGAGTGTAGATTAATGAGAAAAAAATGAATTTCAACAACTGTAGAGTTAAACTGCAGCATAACAAAATTGACAAAAGTGAAGAGGGTCTGAATATTTATTGAATGCACTGTAACATAAAACAGTACAATTCAACTGAAAAGCAATCTGAAAACTTTTAGAGGGAAAAATAACAACAAAAAAACTACTACAACTTGCAGTCACATGATCATCATTCAAGTTTTTGTAAACTGGCATGTATTTACAATTAATGTAGCATCCTGAGATCACATGATTGCCATTTCTGATTTTCTCAGGGGGCTTCAAATAAGAAAGTCAATGGGGGGAAGCTGAATTCACTTAACCATAGCAAAAGAAATCATAAAATCAGGCGCAGTCAAATGACTCACTGAACAACTGAATTGTTTAGCAGCAGAAGTTCCAGAACCTAGCCCCAGAAAGAATTTGTCTCCCCTCCCAATTAGAAATGGAAATTATAGTGTAAGTCCCCATATTTTAAAAGACTTATGTGATATGGCCAACTTACTTTTTGGTTCTTTTCTGAAAATGTAAATGCAGCCAAAGAATGCCCACTACTAATTTCGATGACAAAAGGCCAGATTATATTCTTTTAAGGGAGACTAGAACAAAGCTATAAACATTGTATAAAACAAGAATACTTTTAAAACTTACTTCATGATATACTGAAGGTTTAGATAAAGATGGAATTGTAAAGCTTAGGATCCTACTATTTCCCTGTTTGTCAACTATTTCCTATGAGGAAAAAAATCAAGTTATTCATATGCATTTCATAAATTGTACACCAACAAACACAAAGCGGAACATAAGTTCCCAAATCATGCCATAATGTTTATTATAAGCAAAGATGGAAATTTATGTTATGTCTATAATTACATACATAATTTATATGTAGCAAAATCTAAACATGTATTATTTATTTAATCAAATTTACATAATACCCATCTCGCTCACAGAGTGATTATGAAAACTTAATTCTTTACCTCCAGGCATTTAACTATTGTGCACCCTTTGAGTCATGTACAGTATTTTATTACTTTGGAAGAAATCATTAAAAATCATAAGACAGTAATCTTGTGTGAAATAATATGAAAGAAAGAATAGCTGCAATATCTGTTTTCAATTTCTTTATTTATGAAATAAATACTATTAAAATGCTACAAAATATACCACTTAAAATTAGGGATTATTACTTTAAAATGTTTTTGAAAGCAATATATCTAGTTCTATAAGAATCATTGCACAGACCGTTCATGCATTTAAAAGAGTATTTAAATGCATTAGATTATTGGTATATTCTAATAAAATGCTCTAGGTTTTTGGGTGGCATTATTGATATTGTTCTGCCTATTCAGAGCTTAATAATTAAACTCACTGCTTCAGAAACTGGTATTTATTGTTTTCTACCTAGCATTTAATGCAATTGTCTCTTGAATCTCTAGACTTTCTGAAAACTTGTTTTCTCTTCTAGATATATATTTACTACACAAAGAATAACTTCATGCATTTGATAAAATAACTTCTGGCCTAAGAAAGCATATAGCCCAATAAAAGTTTTAAGAGAGCTTTAACATTAATAGTAAAGATATTGTTCTAAGTGCAACTAAAAGTTTTGAATCAGCAGTTAAATTTCCTTATTTTTACAGAATCAAAACATTATACATTTAAACTTTATATATGCCAGCAATAGTGGTATACTCAAATACTGGTAAAAAGAATTGAATACCCTTAACGCTACTATCATGGATGTTTTCAGGATATTATCATAGACAGCATTATATACAATAAACCAAAAATAATTATATTACTATGGTACTAATGATAATATATTATCACTAGTAGTATAATTACTTTTTGTTTATCAGTACAAACTTTGTAAAAAAGTACAGAGATAACATTAATTACCAGCAAAGAGATTCTGTCTACTACCACTTTGAAAATGAAATTATTGAATTTATACCATATACTACAGCGAATGAAAATGTCAGAGCATACAATGGTATGAATCCATTGGAAGTGATCATGCAATATTAGAATTCAACATTATGGAAGCACAAGTACTAGAACACAGTCAAACTAGAGTCCTGGACTTCAAGAGAACTAATTTCAATAAACTTAGAGAGGGCTTGGGAAGGATTCCATGGATGAGAATCAGGGGAAAACAATACAAGAAGCTGGGGAAATTTTGAAAAATGAGATAATAAAAGCACAGTCTAGCACAATACCAACAAAGAGGAAAAATAACAGCTCTCAAAAGAAACCAGCATGGCTGCATAAAGAACTCTCTGACAAATTGAAACATAAAAAGGACAAGTATAGAAAGTGGAAAGAGCGGCACATAACTAAGTCAGAATATTAGCAAATAGCCCGAGCCTCCAAAGATGAAGTGAGGAAAGCCAAGGCTCAAAATGAACTAAGGCTTGCGACCAAAGTCAAAAATAACAAAAAAAGCTTCGTTCAACATGTAAAAAACAAGAAAAAAGTGAAGGAAATGATTGGTCCATTAGTGAGTGAAAGTGGCAAGAAGGTGACAAGCAACAGGGAGAAAGCAGAACTATTTAACTCATTTTTTGCATCTGTCTTTACACAAAGGGAAAAAACAGACCAACCTATCAAAAATAGTTCCATAAAAAACAGAATAGAAACACAAATTAAGATAGGCAAGAAAATGGTAAGTGAGCACCTGTCCAGCCTAGGCGAGTTCAAATTGCCAGGACCAGATGGATTACACCCCAAGGTTCTCAAGGAACTGGCAGATGTATCTCAGAACCATTGAATTATATTTTTCAAAGATGCTGGAGCACTGGGGAACTGCCAGAGGACTGGAAAAGAGCTGATGTAGTTCCCATCTACAAAAAAGGGAAAAAATGGACCCAGGAAATTACAGACCTATCAGCCTGACCTCAATATCTGGGAAGATCCTGGAAAAGATAATCAAACAATGAATCAGCGAACACCTAGAGGCAAACAAAGTCATTACTAAAAGCCAACATGGCTTTGTCAAAAATAGATCATGCCAGACAAATCTTATTGCATTTTTTGACGAAGGGATAGAATCAAGATCACGTGAAGTGTTAATACCACTTTACAATGCCTTGGTAAGGCCACACTTGGAATACTGCATCCAGTTTTGCTCACTGCGATGTAAAAAAGATGTTGAGGCTCTAGAAAGAGTACAGAGAAGAGCAACAAATATGATTAGGGGACTGGAGGCTAAAACATATAAGGAACGGTTGCTGGAATTGGGTATGTCTAGTTTAATGAAGAGAAGGACGAGGAGGGACATGATAGCAGTGTTCCAATATCTCAGGAGCTGCCACAAAGAAGAGGGTGTCAAGCTATTTTCCAAGGCACCTGAAGGCAGGACAAGAAGCAACGGGTGGAAACTAAGCAAGGAGAGAAGCAACCTAGAACTAAGGAGAAACTTCCTGACAGTTAGAACAATTAACCAGTGGAACAACCTGCCTCCAGAAGCAGTGAATGCTTCAACACCGGAGATTTTTAAGAAGAGACTGGACAGCCATTTGTCCAAAATGGTATAGGGTTTCCTGCCTGAGCAGGAGGTTGGACTAGATGACCTCCAAGGTACCTTCCAACTTTACTATTATTATTATTATTATTATTATTATTATTATTATTATTATTATTATTATTATTTGACAAAATTAGTGGATCAGAGGAATGCTGTGGACATAATTTACTTGGGCCTCAGTAAGGCATTTGATAAAGTAGATCACAACCTACTACTTGACAAGATAGAAAAATGTGAGGTAGACAGCATCACCACCAGATGGATCCGTAGCTGGCTGATCGGCCGTGCTCAGCTTGTGGTCCTCAATGGAACCGCATCTACATGAAGGGAAGTGTGTAGTGGGGTGCCCCAGGGCTCTGTTCTGGGCCCAGTGCTCTTCAACATCTTTATCAATGATTTGGACGAGGGGATAGATGAGGAACTCATCAGATTTGCAGATGACACCAAGCTGGCAGGAATAGCCAACACTCCAGAAGACAGACTTAAAATAAAGAAGGATCTGGACAGACTTGAACACTGGGCACTATCTAACAAAATGAAATTCAGTGGTGAAAAAAGCAAGGTTCTACATTTAGGCAAGAAAAACCAAATGCACAGGTATAGTGTAGGGGGTACCTTGCTCAATAGTAGTAACTGTGAGAGGGACCTCTAAGTCCTAGTAGACAATCATTTAAATATGAGCCAGCAATGTGTTGCAGCTGCCAAAAAAGCCAACACAGTGCTAGGCTGCATTAACAGAGGCATAGAATCAAGATCACGTAAAGTGTTAATACCACTTTACAATGCCTTGGTAAGGCCACATTTGGAATACTGCATCCAGTTTTGGTCACCATGATGTAAAAAAGATGCTGAGACTCTAGAAAGAGTACAGAGAAAAGCAACAAAGATGATCAGGGGACTGGAGGCTAAAACATATAAAGAACGGTTGCTGGAATTGGGTATGTTTAGTAAAGAGAAGGACAAGGGGGGACATGGTAGCAGTGTTACAATATCTCACGGGCTGCCACAAAGAAGAGGGTGTCAAGCTATTTTCCAAGGCATCTGAAGGCAGGACAAGAAGGAGTGGGTGGAAACTAAGCAAGGAGAGAAGCAACCTAGAACTAAGGAGAAACTTCCTGACAGTTAGAACAATTAATCAGTGGAACAACCTGCCCCCAGAAGCGGTGAATGCTCCAACACTGGAAATTTTTAAGAAGAGACTGGACAGCCATTTGTCCGAAATGGTATAGGGTTTCCTGCCTGAGCAGGGGGTTGGACTAGATGGCTTCCAAGGTCCCTGTACCAAATCAGCAGGGGATCAAATATTTTTTCCCTCACTGTAATGATATCAAACAATGAAATGTAATGACATCTAGGGCCTTTGGGGGGATTTAGTAACATATAAATTATTTAATGAATGAATTCTAAGTCTAGATACAAACCAAATTGTAAACTCCTAGTAGAAGTGCTTCTATGCAGCCACTGCTTTGTAGGTCTTTACTAGCAGAAACAGCAAGATAGCACCATATTAATTCTGGAAGGAACTGAAGTGTGAACTGCAAAAGAAGTTCCTCACCACTGCGATAAAATTCAAATAACTGGTGACAGACTGGTTCCAGCAACTGAAAGAAAAAGAAGCATTAAACATTTGGCAATGTTTAAATATTCACTGTAAGATGCATTTTCTCACTATTTCAAAAGATTCCATTTGTTAAGTATTATATTGGTTCCCAGTATTTAGTATGCCCATTTGTTTATCTTATTCAACAGATGTAAACTTTGCATAGAAGATGGAAGAAAAAACCCTTTTAATGTGTGCCTTTAATGTATAGTTCACTAAGAATATAGCAAGAGAAGGAATTGAATCCTCATTGCTTAAAATTGTAATAAGTCCCATCCTTCCTGAAGACTTTACTTTTTTTGAAAAGATGCATGTTATAATTGTATTCAACTTCAAAACAGCTCAAGATAAAAGCACATCATTTAGAAATTAAGTTTCTAATTTTTATGGCCGTGTAGAGCAATATCAACAAACATTATTTAAGACCTAAAAGAGTATTTTGAGTATATATTCTATTTTTTTACATTCTATTTTTATAGTTATAAAAAGTTATATTCTATAGTTATATTCTATTTTTTATTTTATTATTATTATTTATTTTTCTATATTAACCTTTTTATTAGTTTATAATATAAAATACAAAAATACAAAAGCAAGTAATAGGAAAAATAGGGAAGGGAAAGGGGAAGAGAAAAGTATAGAAAAGAAGGGAAAAAGAAAGAAAAGACATTGACTTCTGACTCCCTTTGGTGCAGTAGAATAAGATAGTAACATCAAACCTCACCTTTTTATTTTTACATAATAATATAAACTAGCCATTTCTATAACAACAGATCTATCTAATCAATAAAACCCAAAATCAAAGTTTCATTTTTTCCATTTCAAGCACAAAGTTCAGAAGTGGTTTCCAAATAGAAACAAAAGTAATTGTGTTCTTTTCTTTTATCAAAGCAATCAATTTAGCCATTCAATTCAATCAGCTTTTGCAACCATTCATCCATTGTGGGGATTGAAGCGTCCTTCCATTTTTGTGCATAAAGTAATTTTGCTGTTGTCAACATATATAATATCAAACTTCCCAAAAAAATTCCAAGTCTTTTTCCCTTAAACCCAAAAGAAAGGTTTGATTTTATATTTATATTCACTTTAAGAATCTTCTGTATTAGAATATGAATCTTACTCCAATATTTCTTTGCTTTATCACATGCCCACCATTAAGTAATAGAGTCCCTTCTTTATATTTGCATTTCCAGTATTCATTTGAAGTACCTTTATATACTCTTGATAACTTATTTGGTGTTAAATACCAATCATACATCATAAAAAAATTAAATTGTGATTTAATGTAAATTTTAATTTTGTCCGCATATTCTCCCATTGTTTATATTATATAATATTATATTATATTATATTATTATATTATATTATCCAAAGTTCCTTGCCCACTGAATCATTAAATGCTTTACTTTCCAAATTCAATGTTTTATAGTCCTTAGCAATGGTATGTTCATCACTACCACACTGTAGGATTTCCAATTCATTTTTAACAAAGTCAAACCCATTGTTCTTTTTGTCTCATCTTTCTTTCATTTATAGATATGTAAACCAGTGGCAGACATGTCCTTCTGATTCTAGTTCTTCCTTAAACTTGAGGATAGGATTACCAAAATTAAAACATATTATTTTACCATTAGTCCACCAGTCCGGCTTTGCCACTATTTCTTTTCTTAAAAAAAACTTTCAAAGAGGCATCTTTATAAAAAACTTGTTTTATATTTATTCTAAACTCTTAGAATGGCACATCAAAAAAAGTGATTGTTGAAATAAACATTTACTTTAACTTTGTCATCCCATAAATAACTGTGCCATCCAAATCTGAATTCATTCATGACCTTCTAAATAAATCAAATAGCCTCTTATTCTGAAGGTTCACCCACTCTTTTAGCCAAACTAAACAACAAGCCTTGAAATACAATTGCAAATCTGGTAAACTCAAACCGCCTATTTCCTTAATATCTTGAAGTAGTTTATATTTAATTCTTGGTTTTTCCCTTGCCATTTAAATTTAGAAATATTCATCTGCCATTGTTTAAATGGAGTATCAGTTGCAAGTACTGGTATAGTCTGAAACAAAAAAGTATCTTTGGTAAGACATTCATCTTAATTATAGAAATTCTACCCAATAATGATAAAGGCAGTTTATCCCATCTTAATAAGTCCTTTTTAATATCATTCCAGAGAGGCACATAATTATTTTGAAACGGTTTTGTGTTTGTATTTGACAATATAACCCCCAAATATTTCATCTTTTCCTCAATCCTAAATCAGACTTTTTAGTCAATATATCTCAATCCTGTGAGGTCATATTCTTAATAAGCATTGTTGGTGTCTATTTGTTTATTTTAAAATCTGTTAAAACCTCAAACTCATTTAACTGCCTCATCAAATATTCTATATTATTTTTAGGTCTTGCAAGAATACAACCAAATCATGAACGAATGTCCTCAATTTATAAACTTCCTTTTTGATATTTATACCTGTTATTTTCTCATCTTGCCTGATACCTCTGTTCAAAACTTCCAACACCAAAATAAACAAAGGGACATCTTTGTCTTGCACCCTTTTGAGTTTCACATAAATTGGTTAAATCACCATTAATAACCGATTTGATTCCTTGAATAAAATTATCTCCAAAGTCCCTTTCTTCCAGCACTTTAAACATAAAAGTGCAATTTAGATTGTCAAAGGCCTTCTCTGCATCTAAGAATATTAAAGCTATTTTTTTTTACTTCTTGTCATCATGTTACTATGCAATTTATTCAATGTTTGCCCCAATTCCAATAATTAATTAATTAATATCTACATACCTCATTTTGTAGATCTTGAATAACTTTATATAACGATGAAACCAAGGAAATCTTGTCTTTCAAATTTTTAGCATAACTTGCTATAGATGTTTCTGGTACTGTCTAACAAAAACCATTTAAAATATACAGTTTAATAGATCATTTAACAGATACAATTCTAATTTTTTAAAAAGTCTGTTAAATTAAATATACCATTATATCAAACACTGATCAAGCAGGTACGTTCAAAAATCTTTCCAGCATTGGCAAGAGGGTAATGTCCCTCTTCTATTACCATTTTTGGAAAGTAGTTTAGTATTAATTCTAAAATTGTATATTGTAATCTTTAAGAAAAAATAAGAATATGTATTTTATAATTCACTTGTTCAGTTTCAAATTTTCTTATAAATCAAGACTCATGGATTACCTTGAATTCTGATAACCACTCTTCTACGATCCCTGTATCCACATCCAACATATTGGAATGTATTATTAATCTTCAGCCTTAAATTGTGGAGCATAAAAAATATGTATCAATTTTCTAGTATGTTTTTCCTACAAATCCCAGCAAGATTTCATAATTTTTATTTTTTATTATCCAGAACTGCACTTGCCCTTTGAATTGATGTAGAAAAGAAAGCAGAACGAAACTGAACTGATAATTTTTCCTTTCAATTCAATAGCAAATAAGAGAGCAGCTCTAAGGGCCAATTCCAAGATTTAGACATTGTAGCCAACGGAACTGAACTGTAGCTATATAGTATTACAATAAAAGCACTCATTCTGTTCCTATACTATGTAAGTTGTGAATGCAACTTCTTTCTTATATTAGATACTACAATATTATATAGCCAAGTAGGACACACCTAAGTTCACTAATGACCAGTGATTCCTAAGTCTGAACCAATTTTCTAACAGTTACATGCACAGAAAGGTAACAATGTTTATTCACAAACATAGTACCTAATGTAATTACTAATGTCAATTAGTAATTACAAATGTAAATTTTATGAATACTATATTAATAATCCAAATCTTAAGCAGTATATTATATTACATTTCAAGTATTCATTCATTACTAAGAAAATTAGAACTTCTGCTAACAATGCTGTATCTATTCTTTTCTATGCATAAGTCAGTATGTTGAAATGATTACAGGCTGCATTCAAATGCATCTACAAACAACATTATATTGTCCACATTCATAAAGTGTTAAATTAAATAAAATGAGGAATGCTGGTTTAATCTACAATAGTCAAGAATCATGAGAAGTCTGGTAGCCCCTTGTCAGACTAAAAAATTTATTAAAAGTATTATGTTCAGTTTATGAAGCCTCAGATTTTTTAATAAAATTTTTAGTCTGAAAAGATGCTTCCATATTAGATAAATATGAGGAAGAACAAATTAACAATAGCAGAGTAGGCCCACTCATATTCAGAAGAGACACATTAGGAAAGCAAGAATGAGACTCAAGAATGAGACATCCATACATTTAGCCCTCAACTTATGAAAATTGTTATTATAAGTCATGGCGGTCATTAAGCAAAGCAACTACATGATCACTTTGTTTATTGACCACAGTCCTGCTCTCCGAGCTACAGGAAGGCCTGCACTGTAGCACTTCTTCAGCTAACCATGGACTATGTCAGGCCTCTCAGGGCCTCCCTGACCTTCTGAGGCATAATTTCCTACCTTCGCTGGGTCTTACACTTTTGGGGCTTCTTTCTTCTCCAACAAGTCTTGCTCCGCTTACTTTTCCAAAAGTTGTCTTTCCTAAGGAGAAGCAACCAATTTGCCACACAACCTTCCCTTCAGAGGCCACTTAGTGCCATTCCAGATCAAGCACATTTTCAGGAGTGGCCACAATTCTCAAATTGAATTTGAAGCTGCTTCTAAAATGGAATCTGCACTTCAGATGGCACCATGTGGTTTCTGTATAGGAAGGTTGTGTGGTGCATTAGCTACTTCTTCTTGGAAAAGACAATCTTTGGAAGAAGTGGAGCGAGATATGATGGGGCAGGAGAGACACAAGGATGTGGTGTGAAGTAGCCCAAAGGACTCAGAAAGACAGGATGCAGAGAAGATAGGCAGGTGAGGATAGCTGCAGCATCTTTGTGGTCACTTGTAAGGGCAGGCAGATTGTTAAGCATCAAATATTATTCAGGTGACTATGGGGGCACTGCAGTGGCTGTAACCTTGGATACAGATTATGAATCCTTTTGTTCAGGACCATTACAATTTCAGACAATGGTGGAAATGAATGGGCTAAATCAAGGATCACCTGTTATAATTTTCCGCAATTATCTGCTGTTATACAATTCATACCACTGATAGAATTATTTTCAGAAAGCAGGGGAGAGAAGCATTCTTCAAATATATATACAATTTCTTGCTTAGTGAGAACAGATGTTGCTTGACCAAAACATATTAACTTGTCTGTACACTCAAACACTGAATTTGGAGTAATCAGATCATCATATATAATCACTGTAATCCATGTTTGCAGAGAACACTTTAAAGAGAAAATATGGGGTCTTGGGTAATAGTCAATACATAAAATAAGTTACTGAAAAATCCACTTCAAAATAACATTACAATATCAAAATTTCATTAAGCGTCATCAGAATTGCCGAATCTTCGGAGATTTCTGCAGTTAGGTTTCAGAAATTTGTAAAAATTATTTTTAATAAGTTAATAAATGAAGGTAAAGTTTTATGAACATTAAAATACATCTGCTGTACGTTGATGGATGTAGACACAGAGCTTAACAGGTTTGTGGGACTCTTTTCTCTATTTCTATCAATAGGACGCCAGTTAATCATGAGCAGGGATAACATGTTATTTCCACAAATCCAGGGTACATTATCTTGAGCTGTCAAGGCCGTAACGAAGAGGTTTTTTTCCTAGAGTGTATTTATAACTACAGAGAACAAGTGACTCATTTAAGAACATTTAATAGTGTAGTCTTCAAAATGCCTTTTGTATTAACTATTTGATGGTAATTGAAACAATTTAAACTTCCTAAGTATTTTTTAAAATGTTATTGAGTATTCCCTACTGTCTCTTTCTTGAAGCAAAGGTACAAGTTAAAAAGTACAAGGTAATTCTGAAAGCTAGAGTGCATTTTTTTCTATCAATAGAAAAAGGCAAGAAAAAAATATTATCAAAAGGACCATATATAACTTGTTTCTGAATTACAAACAAGAACTAAAAGCAAAGCTTAAATTTTAAGGTTTAAATTTTAAGTTAAGCATAAGAGAACACCTGTCTGATCTTGATGAATATAAATTATCGGGACCTGATGGGTTATATCCCGGAATTCTGAAGGAGCTGGCAGATGTTAGAACCATTGTACCATATCTTTAAAAATCCTAGAGCACTAGGGAACAACCAGAGGATTGGAAAAGAGCTGATGTGGTTCCCATCTTCAAAAAAGGGGTGGGGAACAGACCCAGAAAACTACAGACCAATCAGCCTAACATCAATACCTAGGAAGATACTGGATCAAATATAATCAAATATAAATATATGAATGTCTAGAAACAAATAAAATCGTATCTAGTGGCCAGCACACGTTTGTTAAAAACATATCATGCCAAATTAATATTATTTCATTCTTTGATAAAGTGACTAAATTAGTAGACCAGCTAAATGCTGTAGACATAGTATATTTAGTTTTCAGCAAGGCATTCAACAAAGTAGACTGTAACCTACTTCTTGGTAATCTAGAAAAATGTGGGATAGACAGCATCATCACCAGATGGATTTGTAACTGGCTAACAAACCGTACTCAACAAGTAGTCCTTAATGGTACTACATCTAAATGGAGGGAAGTAAGCAGTGTGGTACCACAAGGTTCTGTCTTAGGCCCAGTACTTTTCAATATCTTCATAAATGACTTAGATGAGGGAATATTAGGGGAACTCATCACATTTGCAGATGACACTAACCTGGCAGGATTAGCCTACACACCAGAAGCTCAGGATCCAAAAAGACTTGAGCAACGTGCCCAATCCAACAACATGAAATTTAATGTGGAGAAAAGCAAGGTTTTATACTTAGGCAGGAAAAACCAAAGGTACAAGTACAAATTAGATGAAACCTGGCTCAAAAACAATAACTGTGAGGGGGATCTTGGAGTCTTAGTGGATGATCACTTAAACATGAGTCAACAACGTGTGTCAGAAACCAAAAAACCTAATACAATCCTTGGTTATATAAACAGAGGCATAGAATCAAAATCACGTGAAGTATTAGTACCACTTTATAAAGCTTTGGTAAGCCCACACCTGGAATACTACATCCAGTTTTGATCACCACATTACAAAAAAGATGTTAAGACTTTGGAAAAAGTGCAAAGAAGAGCAACTAAGATGACTAAGGACTTGGAGACAAAAACATATGAAAAATAGTTGTAGGAATTCGGTATGGCCTGTCTAGAGAAAAGAAGGACTAAGGGTGATATTATGATAGCAGTATTCCTGTATTTGAGGGGCTACCACAAAGAAGAGGGGATCAACTTATTTTCCAAAGCATCAGAAGGCAAGACAAGAAACAATGGATGGAAACTAATCAAGGAGAGAGAAACCTAGAATTAAGGAGAAACTTTATAACAGTGAAGACAATTAACCAGTGGAATAGCTTGCCTTCAGAAGTTGTGAGTGCCCCATTGTTGGAGGCTTTTAAGAAGAGACTCAACAACCATTTGTTTGAAATGGCATAGGGTCTCCTGCTTAAGCAGGGAGTTTGACTAGTAGACCTCCAAGGTCCCTTCCAGCTCTATTCTAAATGATTAACAAGACTTTCACAATGATCCTATGATTTCAATTTAATGTTTTTTGACATATTTCTTTCATTATAGCAAATATGTAAACTAATTCAGAAAATCAGAAAACCTATGCAATTTCATATTTCACACCAGTGGACATTACTTCATACTACATACCATTCTATAGCTAATCAAGATAAATAAATCAATTCTTTCATAAGATCATAAATCAATCTCACAAATTCTAACTTATACATTTCAGAAGAGCACACATTTTTTTGAAACTTTCTTAAACAGCTGATTTAATAAGAAAAAACGATGTGGTCAACTTCGTGTCACTTTGTGCATTTTAGAATATATAGCAGAAAGAACTGCAGTCTCTTTTGCTGATATCTTCCTCTTCTGCCACAGTTTGTCTTTAATAATGAGTTGTGGTGTCCTGAGTTTTGGTGTGGTGTGTATTCTCTTTCATAAGACAGGTGGATTTTCTTTTATTGTTTTATTCTGGATATCACCAAACTAATTTTTTTTAAAAATCTTTTAAATTCAGAAAGGGCCAATCATTGTAACAGTGTTACAAAGGTTTACAGAAACGCCATCAAGTCTGGGCTACAAAACTCCTGATAACTACTACATGGTTACAGAATTCACAAGGTTTTTTTTTTCAACCTTGAACCTATAGTTTCAGAAAAACCATAGTTCTCTCTATATAAATCTGTATGTTAAAAACAAGTATTAATCTCTGATCACCCCAGCCCCTTCTAGCTAATGTTATCTCGTTATGCTGAATGGTCCAGACAGACAAGACAAATGAGACTAGCATAACCAAGAAAGTAGCAGACAGGGATTAACATTATCAGATGGTTTGCTAAATTGATCAGTTCTGAGAAAAGTGCACTTTCCATCTCTGCTACATGCTCTCAGAAAAGGTAACTAAGCTCTTTTTAATTCAAGTTTTGATCTACAAACTTAGTATGACGAAAAAGTAAGGAATGGCAGCAATTATATGCTATTTGCCCAGCAAAAATGATCAAAATAATTGCTTTTCTGGGGCAAACAAGTATTTTGGGGTATTGGTAGTACATAAGTCAGACAAAGCTTCACAGTTTCTCACAACAAAGATGGCTGGGATACTATAATTTCCTAAAGGATTGAAAAAGCTTTTTGAAAACAATAGGTAAAAAACTGTAATACAATAACCAAGAATTGGTGCCCACTTGCCTTCTTTCTGCTTGTGTTCTGTACAAACTAATGAAGAGCATTTGCATTCCAAGAGCAGCCTGGGTTCCAAGGCTGTTTTGGAATAGCTATTCTAAAATGTTGTCACTCTGCCACTACCCAGAAGGAAAAGTTCAAACTTTGGAAAGTTAAGTTGTCTCAAGCTAACCTGAGGTGATATTTAAACCTTCTTCCACAGTTATTGATTGGATTATATGTTTATTTATTTTACTAGGTTTACATGCTATTTCAGTTGTTACCAATTCTTGATTTTTGTTGTACTTCTTACTATGAGTTGCTACGAATTGTTCATTGGGAAAACAATTGTAGACTATGCTGTCTTTCCTATTGTTCTGTTCCTGATTCCATGTGGAAATTGTAAGATCCTGTTTGAAGTGTGATTCATTGAGATGTTTATCAACAGAAGTCTTCTGAGTTCTTCCTTGTGGAAAATACCAATTAATACTCCAAAAGATTTTCAGCTCTTTTTCAATAGCATGGTGAGCGTCATTCACAATATTATCAATCACTTCATCTTGTCTTTCCATGTGATTTTCTTGGTAAATTCAAGAATGGTTTACCACTGCCTTTTCTTACGTAGTATGAAAAGACGTCTTTGCTTTTGTCTCTACAGTGATAATTCATCTCCACCTCCTTCTGTATCCCTGTTGCCTGATATAGGTGTCTGCTTGCTTTAGCTGAACAACTAGGATAAGCTTCACACCGTGGGTGACAATAGTGAGAGTACATATTCTTGGCATACATTGCTGGCATTTTTCTCTCATTCCCTCACAATAACACTACCCACCATGATAAGGAAACATTAGCAGAACTTTGCTCCATTGTCAAACTGCTCTTATCATTAGGAAATTCTTTCTAAAATTCAGCTGTATTGTTCTGTATCCTAAACTTGAGGTTAATAGAAAATCAAAATACAGTAAGATAGACTGGTTAGATTAATAGTACTGTGAGATTTGTACTATTATCTCATATTAAGCTATATCACAACCATGTCACATAGTTATGTGATTGGTGGGTGACAGCAAGCTTTCTAAGAATGCTGTGGGCACATCTGTAGCTGTTGCTCGGTTGTCTCATGTTTCTTTAGTTATTTCTGTGCTTTGAACTTTATGATGGTAATTTTATGCTGGCATGATATTTGATGTACTGACTGCTGACAAAAAGAACCACAGAATTAATTGATAAATATATTAGAGTCCCACCTCCTAAAATTTAAAAAGTTTTCATGTGAGAAACAGCTAAGGGAACTAGGTATATTTAGCCTAAAGAAAAGAAAGCTCAGGGATGAAATAATAGACTTCTTCCAATAACTGAAAGGCTGTCACAGGGAAGAGGAAGTTGATTTATTCTCCAAAGCACCTGATGTCAGGAAAAGAAGCAATGGGTGGAAACTCATCAGAGAGAGAGATCCAACCTTCAACTAAGGACAAATTTCTTAACCATAAGAACAATTAGTCAATACAACATCTTGCCTCCCAAAGTTATGGGTGCTCCATTCCTGGAGGTTTTTAAGAAGAAATTAAACAACCATTTGTCCAGGATAGTATAAGGACCCTACCTCAAGGTCCCTACCAACCCTATGATTCTATTTCTATATTTAACACTGAAATTAAGGCAAATTGGAAACAGCTATTTCCTATAATGATTGATATGATCCACCACACAGATTCTCAAAGATTATTGACTGATTCTGGCACTAGTGTAGGGAAAAAAGCATGATGATAAAGCCTCAACCATTAAAGTACCAGATTGATATTTAGAAGGAAAGCATTCAAATCCTGATTTAGTCATAAAGTTCATGGAATACATTTGGAATAATTCAGCTGGGGACGAGGGGGAAGGATAAGAAAGAAAAAATGTGTATATCATCAGAAGCTTTAGGAAGAAGTTGGTAAATAAACATAATTAACTACAATTCTTCCACTGCCTAGAGGAAATATCTTTATTCTGTTTTTGTTTTATATATACACAACAAATTCCAACTGCCTGCATTAGCAAATTTCTGATTTTGCATTTTGGATAAAATTAAAAACATTTTTAAAAAGCAGAGGAGAAACTGCATATGTCTGGATTTTTGCAGAATATCTGTATAATTGAAATTAATGCAATATAATAAATTTGTTCTTCTTCAAAAAAATTACTGACTTAATATAATATTGTCAGAATCCTTTTACAAAAGAAATCACCATGGCATATAATTACTAGGCAGAAAATCTGCATTACAGTGAACTCTAAATTATAAATGCTATACATTTCCTTATGTATACATGTCAAATGAACACATACTCTGATGCCTAGATAAACAGCTACTAAACTAACTCTGTGATATTTGTCACTCAGTTTTTATAATGACTCATAGAATACGAGGCTCTATCTGGTTGATTCATATTAATTTTACTCCAGACTCTTTTGATTTAGAGGGGGGGAAAACCTTGTAGCACAAAAGAGTTAAAAATTAAAGACTATAATTCACAATATATATCTACCTATTATGCATATTGTACAAGTTCTTTAAGACATTTGCTAACTATCTTTAAATCATAAAACTTCATGAGTGGAATATAATGTAGCCTACCTTTCAAATCTGAAAATTTCAAATGACAGCCTTTGCTATACATACAAAGTTGCAAAAAATAGAAAAACAATGTTTAAAGGCAATTTTCATTTTGCAGTTAATAATGGAAAAATGATTTTAAAACTATCTTCTAGATATAGATATTAAAATGCATGGTAGTAACCCATGGAAAAATAGATCAAAAAGATCACATCTCATTATTGCATTATGATCAAGTAAAAGCAGCAAAACAGTCAATGCCAAAATACTTATTAATGAAAAGAATGAGAATAGAGTGACTAATTTGTATCTTTCAGAAACTGAATACTAACATTATCACTGTAGAAACTATTTCCATAACATATATTTACAATTACTCATTTTATTAATAATGAAGAATCTGAAAGATAAACCCTTTGTTGGCATTTCCAGTTGTATTTCTTCTGGCAGAAGATTTAGTTGCATATAAATTAACTTGTGAACACAGATGCCCTTAGAAGAAAATTAATTTTCTTTGCCTATAAAAATCTCTTTATAGGAATCCAAGTGCCTTTGACAAAACCCTCATCCAATATCATGTTCTGAATGTGCTGATTCTATAAAGGATAGGACATTATAAAATCAACTAGGTATCCAAATCCATATTTTTCTTCTTCATGAATTTTATGAAGTAGATTCTATTCCACAGAAGCATCTGCTACAATATCAGTTTGAATTAAGATTCATGGATGTCTCTGTTAATTCTTTGGGCTGTAGCTACTTTTCTTCTGTCTAGAACCATTCCCAAAATCTGGCTAAAATCTAATTTTTATGTAACTCTTACATAGGATCCATGTGAGAAAAGAATTAATTCATCAACCATCTATTTCTACATATTATCATGGTATAAAATTGTGATCTAAAGCAAGAGCGTAATTCTATGTGTCCCAGGATAATGTTGCAGAATTCAATCTGGGTCAGTCACTGGGACTAGAATGTTTAGCCTTCCAAACTTTCAAATTAATGGAATATAACATTCCATTAGAATTTCCCTGAGGATGGGCTCCAGCATAACTCCGAAAGCTTGGAAGACTAAGCCTCTGATGCCAGTGACCGACCCAGATATTCCAGGGGGTGCAAAAACTTGCGTTTTCAAAATTATAGTGCATATGCCTAATTCTTTGCCATTATTTTGAACTTTTGTAAGGAATGCAAGAGTATATCAGAAGCGTTCTAAGGGTGCGGGATATAGAAAAGACTGGGAGCTGCTATTCTAACATCATGTGAAATCAAGAGTAACTCAGATTTCCACATGGAACAAATATCAGAGCAACAAGGAAAAGGCT
Source organism: Bothrops alternatus (assembly GCA_034064705.1). Classification (NCBI taxonomy): domain Eukaryota; kingdom Metazoa; phylum Chordata; class Lepidosauria; order Squamata; family Viperidae; genus Bothrops; species Bothrops alternatus. Next base: position 2,402,242 of record JARGCV010000021.1, on the reverse strand, counting down.
GCAAAAAACAAGCAAAGACGTAACTCAGGGCCAACAGCAAGAGATAGTTACATAACACAAGATCAATTTTCCTCTCATACCATCTCGCTATTGTGTTCATTCTTCCCAATTTCCCCTCAGCTGCTTCCAATGCAATCATCTATCAGCACAATGATAGTTAGAAGTGCTCCTATTCTGATTCATTAGGTCTTGCATGATGCTATGACAGAATAGTTACTCTTTTAAAATAACTATCTTTAAAAAGATGGAACTTATCTTGAAAATAAAATTGTATCTCCAAAGCTAACAGTCTACTTCCATTGAGCATTTTGATGTTTAAAAGTCTGTAGGATGTTTATATCTCTCAGCAGGAGGCCGCACATCTTTAACTTTGGCTCCAGATATAAGTAGAAACATGCAGATCTGCTTAATATTTGAAAGGGAGACCACAAGGGAAGGACCCTAGAATGGTTGACTAGTGTGGAAAGTGGCAGTGCAACACATCAGTAATGATGTGATCTATAATTAGTCTCATTGCTCTATAAGGATCCCATGCAAAAATCATGTGAGTTAATAAAATTTGATACCGGTAGTCCTCGACTTACAACAGTTTATTTAGTGACTGTTCAAAGGTACAGCATCACTAAAAAAGTGACTTATGACCATTTTTCAAACTTACCTCCTTTGTAGCATCCTTATGATAATGTGATCAAAATTCAGACGCTTGGCAACTGGTTCATACTTACCACTGTTACTATGTCCCAAAGTCATGTGATCACCTTTTGCAACCTTTTGACAAGCAAAATGGGGAAGACAGATTCACTTAACAATTATGTTACTAATTTATCAGCTGCAATGGTTCCTTTAATATCTGTAGCAAGAAAGGTCGTAAAACGGGTCAAAATTCACTTAACAAATGTCTCACTTAACAGAAATTTGGGGCTCCACTGTGGTTGTAAGTCAAGAATTACCTGTATATCAAATCTACTTGCACAAAAATCTTTGAATCATTGGAGGTAGCTCATTGCATGCCGATGGATCCTGCATAGTCTGTAATTTCTGTGGGTGTTCAGTGTAGGTCCCATATAAAAATTATAGAAATGTAACACTGCTTCTTGAATTGTTTTTAGTCTAAAATGAAAACCATAACTAGGGTTGCGTGCCTGGAGGTGGACTGCAAAGCATGCAGTTCATTATGCCCACATATATAATATGAAATCTAGAAAGCCCTATTTGATTTCATGTTCCTTTGGATCATTTTGTTAACCCATTCTTAAAAATTAGAAAGGGGAGGAGTGTTGTTTGAGTTATGGTGGAAGCTTTAAAATGCTCCATAATGAAGGGCCACAGAATTCTGTCCCTCTCCCTCCCTCTCCCTCCCGCCCTCTTTTAATTTTTGCTGCAATTGGCTAAACGTGCAGAGCAAAAGTAAGAGAAGCAGCTACAATGCCGAGAGTAAGGTGACCTCCCGATGCCGCCCGTTTGACTCAGAACTTGGCCGAACTTAGTTCCCGGAGTTCCTTCTCCAGCGGCTCAAGTGGAGTGGGGCAGTCTCCGATTCGGAGGCCTGAGCGGGAGGATCTAAAAGCTCAAGTATCCCCGGCCTGACCTTTAGACGTGGACAAGCTGAGAGTCGCGCCTTCGCACCAGGACCTTTCTCCGCCGGGTAGCAACTCACTTTCCTCGCCGTCTCCCTCAGCGCCCAACCGAGCCCCACTCCAGCACACCTCGCTGCCCGCCTTCCGTTGTCACCGTAACTTGTCGCCTCTCCAGATCGAGACCAGAGGACAGTAACCGGCACGCCCTGAACCCCGCTTCTTGGCTCCTCGCCGCCTCCCGCCTCTCCTCAGGGGAGGAGACACAAAGGCGGGGAGGAGAGGGGCCGACGCAAAAAGACCTAATTTCCCGGGTGGGGACGAGGGTTCAAAGCTGCGACCTCGCCATGAGGAGAAAAGAAAACCGCTGTTCCCCTGCCCCCAGAGCCGCTATTCCAGACCTGCTCCAGCCAATCATCCCAAACCCCCACACACAGACACACAGACACACACACACACACACACACACACGGACGCACGCGCACACAAAGAGAGAGCGGTTCCTTTTTTTTTTTTTTTTTACCCTTTTCTCAGAAAAAAAAAAAAGTTCCTCCAGAGCCCACGCCTGTTCCTTTGTCTCACTCTGGGTCAAGACAGTGGCCCTCCAGATCCGCTGCTTTTCCCCTTTGGCGTCGCCGATCTCCGCTCCACTCGCTTTAGAGCTCCCACAAAAGTGTGAAGAAGACAGAAGAGCTGCTGGAAAGAGAGATTCGGGACACGACAGATGCCTGCCCCGCCCAGCAGAGCCGCTCTTTGAGTGGCCATCAAAGATAGCCAATAGCAATATCGCAACCAGTTACGACACCAATAGAATTCGTTAGAGAGGTGGGAACTCAAGTGAGGCCCGCCTTTTTTTCTTTCTTTCCCAAAGTGGGTAGGTCCCGCCGCTTCATGAAGAGAGATGAATTGTGACGCGCCGTTGGAGATAGTGCTTGAGGGGAGGGATTTTATTTGTTCTGTCAGCGTCTGATTGACAATAGAAAACTACAATTGGGTTCCGAGGTTAAAAGAGGTGAAAGCTCCATCCCCTCGGCCTGCCGCTGCGATGTCACTGCGAATTAGGGCATGCTGGGGCGAAACTCATCGTCACATTTTCGTGGCCTCAAGTTTTGCAATTATTAGCCTGGTTCCCTATTACTATTACATTCCTGTTACTATTACATTACATTACTATAGGTTTAACTCCGAAGTCATTTTGGCTTCTTGAAAACAAAAATCTCCATTATATACAAAATGTTTGAAACAATGCAATGTGCACTTCGAAATAAATGCTACTTTGAGTTTAATGAGAAATATATCAAGATATAAGTGTTCCGAATCTTAACTATGTATAAAACTTTACTAACTAAAATAATAACTTAGAACTATTAGGAGTTTTAATCCTCCAAAGATATTGTTTTAAGGCAAGAATGGATAACTTTTCTAATTCTTCACGTGGATTTAAGTTGCTGTTAGAAAATCATTGCCCAATGGACTAATTCCATTCAGTATGGCTATTAAAAGTACTACTCAGGAGGTGTTTAAATTGTAATCCAGTGCATCTGAACAATATTAAATCAAGGAAGTCTGGTTTATATGTTTTTAAAGTTTCTCAGTTGCAGTTCTCTTCAGTGCACTTGTTTTGCTTTTTGTTTCTCTTTTCAGCAATCTGCTTTGAGATAAGCTCTGGAATATCCTTAATATAAATTAGAATCCTAGAACATTTTGTCCTAAACAGAAAAAAATTATAGGGTCCCCTATAATTTGCAAACTATACTTTGCATACCAGGTTTAACAACTGTAGCAGCAGCATTTCTTTTCTGGTCCCTAAATGACCGTGAAGATTGTATGGAATGGAACAATAATATTGCTGTTATTTATATGGTGTTATCTTATGTAAGTGGCTCCAGCCTCACATTGAATTTTTGTGATTATCAAAATTTGTTCTATGTTTATCCATATATCAGAAGAAGAATAAATAGATGGCATTGGATTTTCTGCTTGAGCAGGAGGTTGGACTAAAAGACCTAGGTCCCTTCCAACACTGTTATTTTGTTAGATGCTTGAAGAGATCTGTAAACATCCAGTATCAATTCTGTATTGTTTGGATATCAGCATTGATCAGCAGGGTCAATCCTCTTTGCTTAAACTTTATCTTCTACTTTCTGTGTCAGCACTTAAAGCCAGGCTTTTAACTCTATCTGTCTTCAGCTTTTGTACTCTTGTATTGCATTCAGAATAAAATTGGATAGAAATTCTGTAAGACATATAATTAGTTCTTTTTACTTGCTAGATTCCAAGTTAATATTTGAATAGTTGTATTATTTAGCCAACCTATACACCAGAAGGAGTGGAACATTTGGCTTCTAAGGTACCTTATTCAGTCATTCATCTCCAGATTTAAGATAAAGGGAACCTGGGTATTTAGGTATACACACTGATCAGCCACTTGGATTCTTCTTGATGTCACTACAGGTTGAGATGGCTTGCTGGGATTATGCAACATATCAGCAAGTTGAATTCCTTTCGTTATAATATTCTGTCTAGCATCCATGTGAGTTTTCATCTGACACTTCATTCCACAGACCCTGGATCATCCATTTTAGGCTGTGTATACCTAGGGATATAGAAGCTCCAATATTTGGCCAGAACAAAGAAGTTGCTGATCCAGTTGTGGTTGGTACATCCAAAATATTGAAAATAGTCTTCTGTAATTCCTATTCATCTATTAGAGCTGGACATCAACTTTCTTCTATTTAATTTTATGTTGAGAATCCTCAGGTCAAAATGTCTATGGAGATTCTCAGTCATCTAGGTCATGATTGTCCCAAAGGTGAATACAAGTAAACCTCCAAATGGCCTCAACTACTCTCTAAACAAATGCAAATGACCAGCTGTCTGCAAGGAATATAAATCCTTCCAATCCCCACCGTCTAGTCAGAGATAAAGAAGCTTCTTGGATGAAAAGCAAAACATCTTCAAAGAAAAATAAGAATAAGTTGTCTTCTGAAAGATTGTCCTTTGGGACAACCATGACCTGGATGACTGAGAATCTCCATAGACATTTATCTATGTTCTTTCGAATGAACACCCTTCAAATACTGCGGGAGGATGAATGGATGAATTGCAGGAACCATTTGTGCTTCAGTTTGAGATGCAAACAATACAGACTCATTCCCAACAGCCTATGCCTGACTCCAATAATGAAGGGACACAAGGCAGACAACATCCTGCAGCCAAGGAGGCTCCACACATATTTGCACTTCTCAGGTGACCCTGAGGATACCAGTAAACCTCCAAATAGCCTAAACAACTCTCTAAAAGAATGCAAATGACCAGTTGTCTGCAAGGAATATAAATCCCACTATCTAGTCAGAGCTGTAGAAGTTTCTTGGATGAGAAGTGAAATGTCTTCAAAGAAAAAACAAAGTCCAGTTGCCTCCTGAAAAAGCACTCAGGTCAAAAAGCACTCAGGACTCAGGTCAAAATGCAATTAGAGGAGTATATTAGAAGATATTGCCTCTAAACCAGAGATTCTGCTGCAATGCATGTTGTTAACTATCTGCTGTTGCTTCCTTAATTTTCTCAATATTTTATCTGTATTATGATTTGGCAGTACCCCAAAATAATGAATGACAGTATTTCTAGAGCTTTATCTGTAACATTTCTGTCACTAATTATCTCTAGGTGTTTATCTGAATTGCTCTTGGTCAAGGCTAAATTCTCAGAGTTGTTTATAGTCAGCAGCTTATTATTCCTAGTGCTTTCAGAGAGACCTTTGGCTTGTGTGTAGGAGTGGAAAAGTGAATGTATTTTATCACCCACACATAATGGAAATATTTGAATATTTGAAATGTAGCCAGATAAGGTCTTATTTTGAGCAGCATGCAAGGGATTGAGGGTATTTGAATGTCAGCAAAACTCTTATATCCTCTTTCACTGGGTAGCCATTTGGCTGTCTGTAAGGGTATCAGGTAGAGTTGACAATAGAAAACTTGGCTTAAAGACAAAACAATAGCTCTTTATTAGACAAAGAAAACTTTATTATCTCTATTAAAGTAAATACGTGGTATAATCTGGTTTGTTTAAAGAATCCAGTTATAGTTAATTCCTCTTTTCATCGCATAGTAATTGGGAGTACTTCTATGGTGGTTGAGCTGGTGTTTAAATATCTCTAAGTGCAGGTTGCTCTCTCTAAGCACTATGCCCCCATAAATGCAGTTAGTTGTCTAATAGTTATTGTGTAAATGTTTCAACATACTTTTTAAAAAATCCACATTGTCATTTATAAATGGCAAGTGGTCAAAAATAGAGATTACTATCTGTATTGTTAAAGGCATTGCCTAGATAAAAAAAAACCCAAGGCACTCTCATTCTGAGATTCTTTTTTTTTTTTTATAAAAATTCTTTTATTAAGAACAATCAGCATTGGACATAAAAACATATTATGCCGCGATCATCATGACACCTGGTATACAATACTAAGTATTAGTCTTTGAAAACGTCTGACTTAGTAGGCCTTTTTCCCCCCCTCCTCGCGTCCAGCCTCAACTATACTCCTGTTACATTTTATTTTGATTGGTGTTTCTCTTATCTGTTTCAATATTAATGTGATCAACATTAAACATAAGATCTTATTGCTAAGCAATCCTCCTAGACCATAGCATACAACATTAGGTATTAATCTTTGTAAACATCTGTTTTAGTAAACGTTCTTCCCTCCTCCCTTACATCTTCAAGTATACTCCGAATACATTTTGTTTGATTGGTGTTTCTCTTATATATGGTCTATCTACTGTTTCTAGTCTATCGCATATTGTGCGTTTGCGCTTCTGAATTGACTTCATCCCATTACTAGTGCAATCTTTTATAGTCCCTAACCAGAGATCCTGAGGTGAAAGTTTCATATCCTGAGGTAGAGATTCAGTCTACTTTAACAATATTAAAGCAAACAGCATTAGTCATAAGGTTATGTTAAGAGGCATTAGTTATAGAACATATACATTCAACATTGGGGGTTAGTTTTTGTAAACATTTGATTTGTTAACCCTTCTTCCCTCCTCCCATCGAGCCCTAGCTGAACGCCAGCTGCATTCTGTTTGATTGGTGTCTCTCTTGGATATAGTCTATCCACTGTTTCCAGTCCATCACAAATTGTTCATTGGAGCGATTTTTCAAATATGCTGATATTTTTGCCATTTCCGCCAGATTTGTTACTTTCACAGTCCATTCTTCAATAGGCGGTATTTCCGGATTCTTCCAGTACTGTCCCACCAATAATCTTGCTGCTGTAATTAAGTTCAAAAATAAATTTGTCTCTGAGGTAGTGATATCCTTTGTGATCCCTAACAGAAAAGCCTGAGGTAGAAATTCTATACGCTTTTTGAAAATAGTTTGGAGTGTCCACCATATCTTCCTCCAGAATGCTTTGATTTTTCTGCATGCCCACCATATGTGAAAGTAAGTAGCCTCCCCGTCTCCGCACCTCCAGCATTTGGGCTGGGTGCCCGGGTAGATGAGTGATATTTTTTTCGGGTCTAGATGCCATCTATAGAACATCTTGTAGAAGTTTTCCCTTAAGTGTTGCGATTTCGTGAATTCTACATTCCTCACCCATATTTTCTCCCACGTGTCCATGGTGATAGGGTGTCCGAAGTCTTGTGCCCACTTTATCATACAGTTCTTGACTAGCTCGGTTTCAGAGTCCATTTCTATCAGAATGCTGTACACTCGTTTGATGTGCATAATCCCCTGTTCTCTAATCTGTTTAATTAGGTTCTCGTCGGTCTGGGAGAAGCCCTTCTTCTTGTCTTTACGCCACCTTGATTGTAGTTGTATATATGATAGCCAGGTACTTCCTATTCCTCTGTTCGCTAGCGTTGCTTGAGATTTCAAGAGGAACCCGTTTTCTTCTCCCAGTACAAGTTCACTGTAGGGCACCACTTCTTGCCCTTGGGATGTATTCATATCCCCTGTTGCGTGTCCAGGGATCGTCCAGATGGGAATTTTGTCGCGTAGGAGGTGCTTATATTTCTTCCAGACCCATAGCAATGGGATTCGTAGTGGGTTCTCCTTGAAGTTCCTATCTGCCTTTTTGTCGTATACTAAGTATGCGTGCCAGCCGAATAGTAGACCATGTCCCTCAACATTCAGAATTCTATCATTTGTCATGTTGATCCAGTCACTAACCGCCACCAACGTTGCTGCATAGTAGTATAGCTTTAGGTTAGGCATTTTGAGTCCCCCTCTCTCCCTTGCGTCTTGGATGATTTTTAGTCTCACCCTCGGTCTCTTGTCGTCCCAAATAAATCTGTTGATGCCCTTCTGCCAGTTGTCTAAGTCCGCATCCTTCTTGAGTATGGGTAGCATTTGAAAGAGAAATAAAAATCTGGGTAATACATTCATCTTTACTGTCGCTATCCTGCCGAGCAGGGACAGACGTAGTGATTTCCACCTTTCCAGGTCAGCTTGTATCTTATTCCACAGGACCTCGTAGTTATTCTTGTATAATTTCGCATTTGTTGATTCTATCTCCACTCTTAAGTATTTGACTTTCTTGACTATTTCACAACCCGTTATTCTTTCCAAGTCCTGTCTTGCTTTTTTGTCTAGGTTTTTGACTAGCATCTTTGTTTTTGATATATTTACTTTGAAGCCTGACACCCTACCGTAGTCTTCCATTATCTCCATCAATCTCTTTGCTGATCTGTCCTTTCCAGTGAAAGAAAAGTCGCTGGAGGGACAGCAGCAGCCTTAGGAGAGAGAGGGGTATGTTGTAAAAATATTTTGGCAATCTTTTGAGATCAAAGAACAGATCTCAATCTTTGCTTTCAAATCTCATTCCAGAGTAACTTCATGCAAAAAAAAATATCTAATACTATTATTATTATTATTTGATTTACTTACAAGTACGTCATACTTGCATTCTAAATAACCGGCAGTTTTCAGTTATTTTGGAGGCTGTCAGGTGAAGTCATTCTTGAGTTCATTCTATGTCACTTCTTTTTCCCCCACTCTCCATAAAGTATTTAAAAGCATTCACTATTAAAAATCAACCCATACAGCCTGCCCTACTGTCTTTAGTCAAGAGAAAGTATAAAATGAAAGGCTAAAAGCAAAACAAAGATAAAAAAAATTAAGAGCACTTAGGCAAGATTTTAAGAGACTGTTTGGTGTAAGGTACTGGCCTAGATATTAGGAGATTGTGAGTTCTAGCCTCTCCCCCCCACCACCCATTAAGCATGAAAGCTGGCTAGGTGACTTTCAGCCAATCATTCTCCCTTAACCCAACCATTCCCTCACAGAATTGTTGTGCAGGAAAACAGAACGTGTGTGTGTGTGTGTGTGTGTGTGTGTGTGTGTGTGTGTAATATAAAATAACACTATGGATAACACTATGGATAGGCAAGAATAAGATGGATCATAGAACAAATCTATCCAGAGTTCTCCCCATATTTTGGACACATTATGGGAAGATCCAGCTCTTGTTGCTATGCTGGGGAAGCTGGGCAAAGAGAAGAAAAGGAAACTAGCAGCAACATGGAAAGGCTCAATTACAGTGGCAATGGGTGCACATTGGGTGCACATTGAGACTTACTGGGGACAGATCATCCTGGAGAAGATCTGCATATAATAGAAACATGATATTTATTGCTGCTAATATCACTGAAATAAAGTACAGGATTGGAATTGTTTACCTAGAAAGTGTTGTTGATCTATCTGAAATGGATTTCCAATACTTGCATTGTACTATATAATTTGGACTGTACTCCTTCTCTGGAATGGTAACTCAACCTTTATATGCTGTTTTATATTTAATATGAACAAAATAAAATAAAAATAATAAATAAATAAAATTAATTATATGGTACTTTATACCTTATATACAATAAGAATATGCAAGGATTTTTATTTTATTATTGTATCCCTTTCTATGTAGGACTATTATACAAGCAGTCCTCCACTTAAAACTACAATTAGAACCTGAGTTTCGGTCGCTAAGTGATGCAATTGTTCTGGATCTGATTTTATTGTTATGTGAATTGTATGCTTATTAAGTGAATCATGTAGTTGTTAAACAAAACTGAATTCCTAATTGACTGGGAAGTTTGCAAATCATAATCACTTAACCGTAGGACACTGCAATAGGTCATAAATGCGAGCTGATTGCCAAATTGAAAATCATATGATAGAAGGTATAGTGCAGTGGTCATAATTTTGAGGCTCCCAAGACAAAGAATGACACTTGGTGATTTCTGTATTGTTCCACATTTCTAGATTCGGCAGAATCCACACAAGTCTAAGTTCTAGGGAGAGTTTGTCTTCACTCTGTTTCTCTTACACAAACTACCTGAACTGAATTGTCTCTTACTTTTCTGGAATGCACTATCTCCCTCCTGGGAATCCAGATGACCAGGAGAGGTTGTAAATCACTTTTTCAAGGCAGTTGTATCTGTGAACCATAATTAAACAAATGGTCATAATTTGAGGACTACCATATATGATTTTATACTCCAGCATTGTGATTCAATGCAATAATACTTATAATTCATATGCATCTTTTGTGCTCACTAGCCTTGTCTTATATATTGTTGAATCATCGATGTGGTTCTCCCCTAATTTTTATCTAATACATTATCCTCCACTGTTTCCCCTCCCTAACAGAATTGACCAGGCCCACATATTACACTAACCCACTATTCGTTGAATAAATCATAAGTGGCTGCATTCATACATGATCTAGTACACACTGGCTTGGTTCACTTCTTTGTTTTTGCTAGACTCACACAACATATTATATGTTTCCTAAATTTACAGAAAATTACTCACGCCTTTTTACTAAATCCTTTCTAGCTTGCTAAATTGGTATTGCGCTACTATTTGTATTGGAATGTCCAACATAAATACACAGAGTGGGCCTTCTCCAGGTCCCGTCAGCCAGACAGTGTCGCCTGGCGGGGCCTAGGGGAAGAGCCTTCTCTGTTGCGGCCCCAGCCCTCTGGAACCAACTTCCCCCGGAGATCCGTGTCGCCCCCACCCTCTCCGCCTTTCGTAAATTGCTTAAAACACACTTTTGCCGGCAGGCCTGAGGCAGCTAACACCTTGCCCCTAGCCAGTGTATGTTTGTGGAATGATTGGTTTCTTTTTTTAATTAAGGGTTTTTATATTGTATATAATGTAATTTCTATCATGTTGTGAGCCACCCTGAGTTCTCCGGAATAGGGCGGCATAGAAATTAAATTAATAATAATAATAATAATACTAATAATAATAATAATCTATAATGTAGTCTGACACATGAGTTTGAAACTAAGTTCATAAATCATGCTGTGCCATGAGGTTTCTTTGATTGACTTAGCATTCTCCTAAATCTAGACATTATAGTTTATACATCATGTATTGTTGTACAACTAAATATAATTGCTACTTAGTCAACCTTTTCTTTCCCTGTCATTCAGTGGTGTCCAATGTTTGCAGTTCTCTTGGCAAGATCTTTCAGAAGTGGTTTGTCATTGCTTCCTTCCTAGGGTTGAAAGAAAATGACCGGCCAAAGATTGCCGCTCTGTCTGTACCCAAGGCAGAGTAGAAGTAATAGCCTCCCAGCTTCTAGCCAGATGCCTTAACTATTAACTGTCTCAGTTAATAAACCATGGTTAAATAATTCATACAACACATGAAGTCACCTAATTGGTAAACTACTGTATTAACAAAATGATGTAATATATTTTTACATTAAATTAATATTTTTTTAAAAAAAACATTTTTAGTTTAACAGAAGACATTTCCATCAATCTCTTAGTCTAAATATATAACTTGTTGAGAAGATAAGTAGAGTTGAAATTCTCCTTCCAACTTTGGAAACAGACAGGAAATAAATAGAAAAAGGATTACTTGGCTTCATAATAAAACCTTGAAAAATGACAATATCAGAACACAAGGTTGTTTTTCCATGGTACCCAAAGCATCAATTAAAATAATGGCATATCTTCTGTGTAAAGTTTCACCTGTACATACCATATACAAATACATGTAAACTGGTAGAAATCTGAAAGGAATCACTAACTGGTACATTTCTTATAAAAGCCTTTTTGCATTTTGAGAATTATAACCATAGCATCTGCTTAATAATTGTCAAATTTTAAAGTAAATAACTTAAAATTAACCAAAACCCATGAAGGACAAAGTATTGTTATGCAACCATTACCTGAAATAATTTTGTTATTAGTTAATAGTTAATAGTTTTGACAGACATTTTTATCAAGGCCCACAGATCAATAATATGATTATATTTCCTTCTAGAATTTTGAATACAGCACTTGGTTTCTACAAAAAAAAGAGTTTTTATTCTCCTTTACATCACAAGTACTAACAATTGGCAGTATAAAATTTCTTCTTTAAAAAGGATTTTAAGTTTACTCAGAAAAACTATCTGGTATCTCCCACTATGTATTTACTTAATTTTTCTAATATATAATGATAATACGGTATTTTTTTACATAAAAACAGATTGAGAACTGACTTCTTTCTTTTCATTTATTATACTTCTAAAATATATTTTCATGAATGTACATTGTTATTGTTACACATGTTAATTTTACAATAAATACTACAAAGAGTTTTAAAAGTTTGTGCATTATTTTTTTCTGATATTCACTGATTTTTGAGGACTATAATGATAGGATGAATTATTTGTGCATTTTAATATATGATACAAAAGTGGAACAATTCAGCATGTCCACCCAGAATCACTTTAACACTGAGATGTGTAAATTTAATAAATGAAGAAATAAATGTCCATAGCTAGTATTCTGAATCCTGGCTAGGATTGATCTGAGATGGAGTTCATTCTTCTCTTTCTCACTCATTGAAATGGGGAATAGTTCATTTACATTCCTTTTGATAGAATCTATACCAGACCATTCTCCATTTTGATAACTCTCTTATGTTTTTGCTCCATTTATTTGCATCTGCCCTATTGGGTCATGTTAAACCTGTGATCAACAATGACATCCTTAATCATTCGCATGTTCCATTGCCAAGACAGATTGCCCTCATGCTATATTTATGTTTTCCTACCTGGCTTACATTTTCCCCTGTTAAATTCCATTTGTTTCAGTCCACACCCAGACCTATCTAACCAGTGGTGGGATTCAAATATGTGAACAACTGGTTCTCTGTGTGGATGCCACTTCCAGAAGTCCATTCTGGGCCTGGGCAACAAACAATTAGCTATCAGTTCTGCCAAAGTGGTGCAAACTGGCTGAATCCCACCATTGAATCTAACATTTTTAAAAAATCTTTTTTCAACTAAGGCAATAGCCACCCCTCCCAGTTTTGTGTTACCTACAAACTTTAAAACTGTCCCTTAGCCTCCATCGACCAAATCTTTGATAAAAATATCAAAGGGCCTGGGGCTCCAGAAGATTGGCAATCAACCTGATACTTCCCTCCAATCAGAAATGAAACCATTCATGAAAACATTTGATGTGTAGCATGACTACCCAGAGGATCAGAAGCATGCTGCTCAATCTTCTGCTCAAAAATTTCAAGCAACTACATTTAATACATAATTAATTATTACAGATTACGTTTGTAGCTTTTTAAAGATTTTCCTATTCTGAAAGTTATAATTTTAAAAGGTCTTTCATGGATTTTTAATCTCTAAAGAATTATAATATATTCATACATTTTAAGAATTCAAAAATCCCATTATTTTAAAACATATTTGTGGCCCTGATAAACTATTGCTCAAAGGATGTGTTTGTAACTAAAGCTGTAACAGGGCAATAATTTTTTAAATATAAATCAGTATATAAATTTAGGCTAGATAATTTAGTCTCCTCCAAGCATTTGGACTGCCACTCCCATAATCTTTATCTTAGCAATTCCAATGGATCTCTTCTTTTGGTATGCATTATTAAGTAATTATGAAATGCAGTTTCACTTATTGAAGCTCTTCCAGCTATATGATGGGTCTTTTTAATCCATGATACAAAATTCCAACTTCAAGGCATCTTTAAATGAAAAGTGTTGTGTCCTGGGCCTGATGAGGAAACTCAACAGGCCCAGAAATATTGCAAACAGTCCCCAGGACCAGACTGGCTGGCGCCGGACTTATGCACATGCGCAAGGCGCGAAGAAAGAGGGTTCCCTATTGGCTGGACTGCCTGGGGGTTGGGAGACTGTAAAAGGCCTGCGTGCCTGTTTGCAGAGTTGAGTGAAGTAAGGAGCAATAAAAGAAGTTTGGTTACAACATTTGTCGTGCTTCAATGCCTTGAACCCCAAAACACAAAAGTGGCAACAAAGGTGGGATTGCTGCAAGAAAAAAGGCAATAAGAAGAGGATAAGCCTCATCTGAAAAGCCTGAAGTCTGGGAATCAGCGTCCAGCTCTGTACTCACCTGCCAGTACAGCATCGCTGGAGGTGAGCTTGGCAAATGGGCCCTTCCCCTCAACAAAGGCTTGCAGCAAGGCATTCAAAGCAGAAGATGTCGAAGATTGGACGTCTGTCAGAGTTTGACGTCTCTCACCCGGAGCGCTGGAACTCTTACGTGGCCCGGGTAAAAAATTATCTAAGGGTTAACCAGGTTCGGGAAGATGGCCTGAAAGCAGCAACACTGTTGTGCATCTGCGGTCAGGATACTTTTGATATGGTCAAAAACATGATAGCCCCTGCACCGCTGGAGTCTGTCACCTACACGGTGTCAAGCTCCTGCACTTGATATGAAATGGTGGGGAACAGGGACAGAGCAGCCAGCAGCCAGCCGACGTCCGGGTGCCGACCAGCTGGGAGTCGGCGAGACTGCCATGCACCGCCCAACTCCCAAGGACCAGCTGGGAGTTGACAAGGCCACAGCGCACCACGGCTGCCTTCTGCCATGTTGCCGGATGCCAGGAAAGTCCCGAACGCTGGCTGGGCTGCGTATGGGGGCTGCGTATAGGAGTGGGTCCCCGGGCCCCTAACCAGGATTCCGGGGAAAAGGGGGCAGGGTGCAAGGACTAGGAAGCGGGGTTCCCTTTGGCTCTGTGTGGACTTCCACGGGATTAACGCAGCTTGTGTGGAGCACCTATACCCGCTCCCGTTGATGAAAGACCTCCTGGCCCGCTTGGGTACAGGACGTGTGTTCATAAAGTTGGACCTGCAGGAGGCCTACTACAGAGTCCGTCTAAAGAGTGGTGACGAGTGGAAGATGGCTTTTAACTGCCCACTCGGCAGTTATCAATTCTGTGTAATGCCTTTTGGCCTGCAGGGCCCCCCGTGGTATTTATGCACCTTATCAACCAAGTGTTGCACGAACACCTATACCATGGGGTCCTTGTGTATTTGGCTAATATCCTCATATATATGACCACCTTGGAGGAACAGTCCACCTGGTTAGGCAGGTACTGAACAAACTGTTGGAGTTTGTGAAACTCTCTAAATTTGAGTTTCACCGGGTCCGGCTGGACTACTTGGGCTACAGGATATCAGGGGATGGTGTGGAGATGGACCCACACAAGGTGAGAGTAGTATTGGAGTGGCAGGCACCCCGCACTCATCGCCAGCTACAAAGTTTTCTGGGCTTTGCCATTTTTTACAGGCAATTTATCCCCTCTTTTGCCGTAGTGGCCCTTCCTCTGACTGACTTGCTGCGCACAAAGCACACCGCGAATAAGCCACATCCAGGACAGCCGTTGGAGTGGTCTATGGCCTGTCAGAAGGCATTTGAGGACCTGAAAGCCCTGTTTGCCAAAGAACTGGTCCTACTCCACCCAGATCCTGAAAGCCCCTTCATAGTCCAGGCCGATGCCAGTGACATAGCCATGGGGGCTGTGCTGTTACAATGGAATGGCCAAGAGTTGTTGCAGCCGTGTACGTACACGTCGTAGAATTTTTTGGCCGCTAAGAGGGCTTGGGCGATCTGGGAGAAAGAAACCTATGTGGTGCGGTGGGCTCTCTCGACGTGGAGGTATCTGCTGGAGGGGGTGACCAAGCTGTTCGAGGTGTGGACAGACCGCAAGAACCCAGGCATGTTCGGTGGGCCCAATACTTCCGTCGGTTCCAGTTCAACCTGAAGTATGTGCCGGGGAGAAAGAACTTCTTGGCCGATGCGTTGTTCCACATGCCCCAGTATCACAGCAGGCGGGAGGAGGTTGTACAAGCGATCATGCCTCCCTACCAACAGGGCGTGGCCCGAGCGGTTCCTCACCAGTTGGCGGGTGATCTAAACCAAGAGCTACAAACGGTCGTCCAGAGCAATCCCTGGTTGAAGGACCATCCAGGCCTCCTGACACGGAGGGATAGGTTGGCTTGGAAAGGCAATAAGTTGTATGTCCCAGAACTCCTGAGGCATGTAGTTCTCAGGCGGTGTCACAACACCAAGCAAGTGGGCCATTTCAGCTTCTTAGAAACATTACACCTCATGCGGCATCAATTCTGGTGGCCTTGGGCTAAAGTAGACTTAGAGACCTTTGTGAAAGGATGCCACGTCTGTGCCACGGCCAAGCCCCATACTGGAAAACCCATGAGCTTATTACAGACAGTAGCAGCTCCAACCCGGCCATGGGAGGATATCGCCATGGACTTTATTGTAAAATTACCGGAGAACCGAGGGTACACCGTTATCTGGACTGTAATCGACCTGTTTTCCAAACAGGCCCATTTTGTTCCCTGCAAGGGACTACCATCAGCCTGGTGATTGGTCAGGTTGTTCATTGACCATATTTACCATCCCCATGGAGTTCCCCGGCGTATTATATCAGATCGGGGGGTGCAGTTTACCGCATGATTCTGGCGGGACTTCATTAGATACATAGGGTCATCCCAGGGTCTCAGCTCGGCATACCACCCCAGCACCAATGGAGCAGCTGAGCGAGCGAATGCCATGGTAGAGCGCTACCTACGATGTTATGTCTCATAACAGCAAACAGACTGGGTAGGCCTGCTCCCATTCGCAGCAGTTGCCTACAACAACACTGTGCATAGCAGCACAGGTTTCGGGTGGTACATGGGGTGGATTTCGTCCCTATCCCAGAGTGGCCCCAAGGGACCCCCTTGCCCTGTACCCCCCAGGAGTGGATGGCAAGTGTGGAAGGCCTGTGGGGAATGGTAAAGGAAGCATTAGTGAAGGTGGAGGTGGAAACGAAGGCTCAGGCTGATAAAACAAGGGCAGAGCATGAACCCTTCCGGGTGGGCAATTGGGTGTACCTGTCCACTAAATACTTATGGTTGGGGGGTACCCTGTAAAAAGCTGGACCCCAAGTATGTAGTCCCTTTCCAAGTGGTCCAGGTTATTAACCCAGTTACCGTAAGGTTGTGACTATCTCCGACCCTTGGAAAGGTGCACTCTGTGTTCCATGGGAGCCTGCTAAAACTAGTAAAAGGGTCCCCACAGCGGCGGGTAGACAAGTTACCGGGCCTGGTCTCTGGTGACCAGTATGAGATACAGGAGGTCTTGGACTTCCGCATCCATCACAAACAGCTCCAATACCTAGTCAAATGAAAGGGGTACCCTCTTTCAGAAGCATCATGGGTGCAGAGGGAGGATGTCAAGGATACCTCTCGCCGTAGCCGCCTCTCCCTCTCGTTGGGTGCTGGGAGGGATTTCCCAGATGCCAGCTGGGCGGCGGAGACAACCAGCTGGACGTCAGGAGGCCGTATCTCACTGCCGCCGCCTCTCCTGTGTTACCGGTGGTTGGGCGAAGGAGCTGGTTGCCTCAGGGAGCCCTTCCCAGTAGAAGAGTGTGGAGAAGTCTGTTGTGGTGCCATGCTGGCAACAGGGAAGGAGCAGGACATTGCCTGGCTGCCGGAGAGGACAGCAGGACCTGTGGAGGCTGCGCTGCTGTGTCCAGAATGGGGGAAGATGGATATTGAACTGTGGCTTATATCAATACAGACTGGATGTTGGCTTGCTGATTGGGGTGGGTTTGGAGGGCGTGGCACATCTATGTAAGGCACTGGGAGCAATCCATTCCCAGTGCTGACTTTTTCTTTTGCATACATTAAAGTTTTGCTGGTCATGTTGTTCCTGTGTTTCTGGAGTTTGTTGGCAGGAGACAGAGGACAACAGACACACAGACTTAAAAAAACATGCTGAAGGATCACTTCCATCCCAAACTTTCTGTGATTGCATGGAGGCATGCTTTTGAGCAGAGGGACCAAAAGTCGGGCGAGTCTGCTGCTGAGTTCATTGCTGCCTTGACACACGCTGCCAGGCCTTGTGAATTCAAGGACCTGGAAGAACGCTTACAAGACCGCTTTGTCTGCGGCCTTAGAAGCAGGGAGCTGCAACAAAAAAATCTTTGCTAAAGCTGAAGTCACCTTCCAAGATGTCTTATGTGAAGTTGCAGCTGAAGAAGCAGCAGGCGGCGCTGTGAAGGCCTTGCAACTCACCAGAAATGCTCCAGCCATCGTGACCATCCATCAAGAGGTCGCTCAGGAAGTTCAAGACGCAGATCCTGAAGAGGAGGTGGACAGACTTCACCAGCCAGCAGTAAGAAGACTGCGAGAGAAACCAGACAAGGGCCCAGCAGCCCTTCAGTGTCTCGGTTGCGGAGGACACCACAAGTGCACGGACTGCCGGTTCCGCTCCGCCATTTGCCGGGCATGTGGTAAGCAAGGCCACATTGCCACCGTTTTTTTGGGTCATCAGCAGGTGCAACCTCAGGAAGAATTCCTTCGGAAAAGTACCAGGGTCCCCAGCCAACACAGAGTGTGTTTCTGCACATCGCATAGAAGCATCTTACGAACAGGGACACACAAGTCCCTTAAAAAGAAACTTTGCATTGATGTACAGTTACAAGAGGTTCCCTTATTGATGGAGCTGGACACCAGGTCCACTCTATCAATCATTTCACACAATACCTTTAAAAGGATTTGCTGCAATAGTGGCCTTCAAGTCAAACTCAATTCTTACTGACTTTCAAAATTCAAAGGTTAATGTACTTGAAGAAGCCACGCTCAAAGTGCAGCATAAGGCTTTCCAAGGCCTCTTAGATGTGGTGGTGGTTGGGGGTGATCGTACGAGTCTCATTGGACTTGATTGGTTTGAGGCCCTGGGAATCCAGGTGATTGGCCTGAATAGTCTACAAACTCTAGGAATTGCAGAAGTCTGCAGAGAGTTTGTGGATGTGTTTAGTTCAGAGCTTGGTTCATACAAGGGGCCTCCCATTGCCTTGCGATTAAACCCAAACATCACACCAGTTAGGATTAAGCCTAGAAGAGTGCCCTTCGCCCTCAAGGGCAAGATTGATGCTGAACTGGACAAGCTGCTCCAGCAGGGCATCTTGGAACCTGTGGACTCAAGTCCATGGGAAACCCCAATTGTGATGCCTTTAAAGGATAACGGGGAAGTCCAAATTTGTGTGGACTATAAGTGTACTTTGAACACAGCTTTGCAACAGCATGCATATCATGTACCAGTAGTGAGTTATATTCTGGCCTCCCTCAAAGGGAGAAAACTGTTTGCAAAGCTTGATTTAGCACAGGCCTATCAACAGCTACCTGTTGATGAGGCAACTGCTGAGGCCCAAACAATAGTGACCCATAGGGGCGCTTTTAAGGTAAAAAGGTTACAATTTGGGGTGAATGTTGCTTCTGGCATATTCCAAAGTGTCATGAAGAGCACGCTCAGGGATATTCCGGAGGTTTGCCCCTACTTCGATAACATCCTCATCGCAGGGGAGTCATCACAGAATTTGGCTGAAAGATTAAGGGCTATGTTGCTGAGGTTCTGTCAAGTGGGCCTCAAATTAAAAAAGGACAAATGCAAAATTGGTGTTACTTCCACAGAATATTTAGGCTTTAAAATAGATGTTCAAGGCATCCCCCCTGCAGAATCTAAACTGAAGGCCATTCAGGAGGCCCCAAGTCCTAAGTCCAAAAGCGAGCTTCAGGCTTTCTTGGGACTTCTTAACTTCTATCATGCTTTCCTTCCCCATAAGACTGCAGTGGCTGAGCCATTACACCGGCTCTTAGACAAGCAAGCTCCATGGCAGTGGACTAAAGTCCATGACAGGAGTTTTAAGGAGGTTAAGGCCTTGCTCTCATCAAATGTGGTATTAGCCCATTTTAATGAGCAACTGCCTGTATGCATCGCTTGTGATGCATCCCCTTATGGGGTGGGTGCTGTACTCAGTCACCTAAAGGCTGATGGGGCACAAGTCCCTGTGGCTTACTACTCAAGGACTCTGTCATCTGCAGAGTGGAATTATGCTCAGATTGACAGAGAAGCCTTGGCAATAGTGGCTGGCATAAAGAAATTCCATGATTTCTTATATGGCCATCACTTCACGGTCTATACAGACCACAAGCCTTTGTTGGGGTTGTTTACAACAACCGAACAAACCCCTCACATCATTTCCCCACGTATGCTGAGGTGGTCCATTTTCCTGTCAGCATATGACTACACGCTCATTCATAAACCTGGAAAAGAAATTGGCCATGCAGATGGCCTCAGTAGGCTACCTCTCACTCAAATAGAGGCAGATCCTGCCCCTGCCATCAACGTTCTCTCTATTCAGGAACTATCTGAATCTCCTCTCAATGCTAGGGACGTGGCTGCAGAAACTGCAACTGATCACACGCTTACACGCGTGCTGACCTAGTTGTTGTCAGGATGGCCTGACATGTGTCCAGATACTATATTTCAAAGCTTCTGGCAAAGGAGGCACGAACTGCCTACCTTTAATGGGTGCCTCTTATGGGGGAGTAGAGTAGTTATCCCAGCCTCCCTGAGGTCTAGAGTCTTGTTCTTTCTGCATGAGGGACATTGTGCACATGAAAGCGCTTGCACACAGCCATCTTTGGTGGCCTGGGCTTGATAAAACTATTGAGGCCCAGATGCACGGGTGCCAGGTGTGCCAACAATCATGGCCTGAAATGCCTCAGGCCTCTGTACACAGGTGGGAGGAGACACGAACCCCTTGATCAAGGGTACATTTAGATTATGCTGGGCCCTTTCAGGGGCAATTCTTCCTTACCCTGGTGGATAGCCATTCCAAGTGGCTAGAGGTTGTATCTGTCTCCTCCACTACTACTGCTAGAACCATCCAGGTGTTACGAGGAATCTTCGTGACCCATGGCCTTCCTGATGTTCTCATTTCTGACAACGGTCCTCAATTTACTTCAGGCCACCTTGATACAGCATGCCACATCAGCTCCCTTCCACCCTTCCATCAACGGGCAAGCTGAAAGAATGGTGCGCACCACCAAAGACACGCTCAAAAGACTCACGCACGGCAGCTGACATCACAGGTTAGTAGATTTTCTTCTTGCACACTGCACCACACCATGCACTGCCACCGGGAAGAGCCCAGCTGAACAAGGCTGGGGTTGCCGCCTCATCACAAAGTTAGACAGACTGCACCCAGACTGGGTGGCTTCACAGGTGTCACAGCTGCGGGCCCCTAGGAGACTTCAGGTGGGCGATCTGGTCTGGGCAAGGAACTATGGTCCTGGACATCTCTAGGTTCCTGCTGTCATCTGTAAGATCTCAGGACCACTGTCATATGAAGTGATCTTGGGAGACAACCGCGTTCTTTGGCGTCACATCGACCAACTGTGCTGGTGGTCATCCCCCATTGATTCCACCCCTGCCTCTGCTCTCAGAGGGGAGGGGGCCCAGGAACATGATCACACTTCAGGTCAACATCCTGAGAACCAACCTCACTGTTCCTGAGAATGGCCACAGGTCGCTAGGGATTCCCCAGGGGAGGAGCAAAGGCATCCTCACAATTCAGCTATTATCCCGAACAGGGAGTCCTGCACATCAGCAAGTGCTCCAAAAAGGAAGTCATCCCGGGGGGTGGCCGGCGCATCTGCAAGAGCGCCAAATAGGAATTCTCCTGAGAGGGGGCTTGCCATAGAGGTGGCTCCTGACTCTGGCACCTTGGCCAGTTACATGGGGGACTGGAATTATTGGGGCACACCTGCAACGCAGGTCACATCCGAGACTGGTTGCGGGCTCGAGGGACTAAGTTCCCAAGAGAAATCTATGGTAGTTGGGAAGTCCTCAGTTTTACCAGTGGGTTGGGGATTTCATCTTCTCCAAGGGGACTTGAGGAGAGCCCAGATAACTCAGCCAGCACGCCTCAACAGGGGTCACCTGTAAATTATGAGCATCAAAGTCCTGGTCTAACGAGCCCACCAGATGGGCCAGTAGGCCAGGCACCCTTAAGTACAAGTCCTGGTCTGCCTAGCCGGGCAGGTGAGCTGACAGGCCAGGCACCCTCCCTGACTTTGCGTAGGTCGCAATGGGCTAAGGCCCCTCCTAAGCACCTGGGAGATTATGTGAGGTTTCTGTCATCACAAAGGAACCTTGCTGGTCTAGGACAAGGTAATGGGACCTACGTTTCGTAAAAGATAGACACACTAAGTCTAAAATTAAAGAGTAGGTTGTTCAGATAACTTTATTATTTTATAAAAAATGTTTTGCCTTTGTGTGAGCAGGAAAATTCTTTTCTTTTAGGAGCAATTGTAATTATGTGTTCCATCTCGGGGTGAGGGGTATTGTGTGTCCTGGGCCTGATGAGGCAACTCAGCAGGCCCAGAAATGTTGCAAACGGTCCTGGGCAACCTAAAAGCTGCCCGGGACCAGACTGGCTGGTGCCGGACTTATGCACATTTGTAAGGCGTGAAGAAAGAGGGTTCCCTATTGGCTGGACCGCCTGGGGGTTGGGAGACTATAAAAGGCCTGCGTGCCTGTTTGCAGAATTGAGTGAAGTAAGGAGCAATAAAAGAAGTTTGGTTACAACATGTGTCATGCTTCAATGCCTCGAACCCAGAAACACAAAAAAAAGAGTAATTTTAGAAACAGTCAAGATCAAGGTGTGCAGAGTTATATTTAATATAATTAAATTAGCAAGGATCATTTATACATTCTGATAAGTATGAATGTGTATATTCCAAACAACCACAAAAATTTTAATTTTTTCTCCTTTGCATTATTGTGACCTGCAATAAATTGGTCTTAAATCCTGATGTGAAAATGAAAACGCAGCATTCTCTGGCCACTTTCTGGTCATCTGCTCTTTATTTATTTATATGCTGTTCAACCCTCAATGACATCGACTGGTTATGCCACTACTGTTGTCTATTTGGGATCATCTTTTGTCAGACTGCTGTTTATATTTCTACAATGTCTTTCTGGAACAGAGAACTGAATGCAGACATGCTATGATCTGCTAAATAAATTCTAGATGTTTACTGATTGAAATGAACAAGTGACCAGAACTAATTAATACTCATTGAATAGATCTTCAAATGTCAAATACGAAATTTCTCCCAAAACACTATGCAACTTGTCAGATCTCTAAACACAGGTGTTTGGACCGTGCTTCGTTGTCCAGAGATGATGCCCAATTAAGTTCACCAGACAAGTGAAACTCTGAGGGAAAACACCTTTATCAATGCGCAAATGCAAAGGAATGCCTCCCAATCAATAAGAGGAACCCCAACAGACTCATACATGGCTTTTTGTAGTTTTGCATATGAAACAAGCAAAGTGCTGTCATTGGTTTCTTCTTAATCAGGAAGTGTACTTAATGCCATCCTACAATGTCTGAGGTGATTTCCTTACTCTCCCAATTCCCCACTTTTTAAGGCTTGGAATTACCTCATATGGGGAGTGTATTTTAGGACACTAATGAGTCTATTTAGATCCAGGGGGCTGATTTTCTAGGTTGGGGAAGGTGGTCTTGAAGCTTTTCCCAGAATCTTGCAGAACATAACACCTGCTAATGTTTCAGATATTTTGAGCTTTAACACTTGCTACTGTTCTTTTGTTCCGAGACCACATCTTCTTGTAACTGTGACCATAGTTGCTAAGACCACATCCTCTTGAAACTATGACCAGAATTGGTTTTAGTTTTGTCTTCCTTCAAACTTATATTTATAATCAGCCTCCATACTAGAACTCTGAAGTCTAATTAATACAGGTAAATCTTCAATTTACAATGAAAATGGAGTGCAAAATTTCTGTTGCTAAGCAAAACAGTTGTTAAATCAGTGTTGCTCCATTTTACAACCTTTCTTGCCACAGTTATTAAGTGAATCACTGCAATTGTTAAGTTAGTAACACGGTCGTTAAGTGAATTCTGACTTTGCTTGTCAGAAGACACAAAAGGTGATCACATGATCCTGGGACATTGCAACCTTCATAAATACATGCCACTTGCCAAACATCTGAATTTTGATCACATGATCATGGGAGTCTGCAATGATTGTAAGTGTGGAAAAGGCCATAAATCACTTTTTTCAGTAACTCTGAATGGTCACTAAGTGAATGATATAAGTTAAGGACTATTGGTAGAGATTTTCTGAAATGGGGTGAGCTATGAGTACAATAATGAAATTATAGTATAGTTACCATGCTAGCTGGGGAAATCTCAGAGTTCATACATTTTAAAGTTTGAAAACACTGGTCTAGGTGATTTTATTATCTTTCCACCAACATTGGTCGAAGTGTACCAAAGATATATTTATCAAGGACATAAAACATATTGCTAAGTAAAATTGGACAATTATTTGTAAATTATTTGTAAATTATCATGTGGGAAATCCCATCTTCATCTCCTCATTCTCTCATTGCTTTTTCTGAGAGATTTTATTTATGTATGTTCTGTGAGATGAAGCATTTGCACTAGAAGGACAAACCCACTTGCCCTTCCAGTGTATTTGCCATCCTCAATATTTTGCTCACATTAGAATGAGATATAAGGATATGTCTAAAGAGTAAGGTAAGAGTGAGATGTTATAACATATAAGAAATAATGGCTATTTTTCCTTAATATCTGAGGTAGAAATGCTTTTAATGAACCACTGGAGATAAAGATGGTGTGTCTAGACCAGGGGTAGGCAACCTTGATTCTTTTATGCCTCGTGGACTTCAACTCCCAGAATTCCTGAGCCAGCCATGCTGAGGGGAAAGGAAGAGGTTTCCAAGCTGAGCCATGCTGGCTCAGGAATTCTGGGAGTTGAAGTCCACGAGGCATAAAAGAGCCAAGGTTGCCTACCTCTGGTCTATACTCTTCAGAATTCAACCCAATGTCAATAAGTGGATAGGGCAATCCAGAATAAATATACTGTATGTTGTGTTTTCCGTTCATTGGCAATTGACAAAGACACATGATGAAACAACAAGCTCTTTATTACTCTTCTCCTACAACCAAGCAAGCAGTAAAAGGCACGCAGGCCTTTTATAGAGTCCTGAACCCGGACAGTGTCACCCAATAAGAAGCTGGCTGTTTTTGCATCTTGCGCATGCGCACAAGGCTGGCGACAGCCAGTCTGGTCCTGGGCAGCTTTTGGTCTGCCCAGGACCATTTGCAACATTTCTGAGCCTACTGAATGCTTCAGCAGGTTCAGGACACAACACCCCTCCTCCCTCGATAAAACAATATACCTTATGATGTAACAGCACAGGTACATGTGTTCAAGGGACTGGGGGTTAGTGAACATCACAATAGTCTGCACACAGGCAGAACACTCTTACATTAATACTTCTTATAAAAGAAATACAACAAATAATAATTTGAAGGTAACACTTCTCCACTGAGTGCTTTCTCTACATCTTGTTTAAGGACCAGTAAGGTTCCCTTAGAATTGACAGAAACATAGTCCTCAAGATGTTTAGGTGGCCCTTAGCTCGCTGTGACCTTCTGAAGGCCAGTGAGTGTGTCTGGCCTGCCAGCTTGCCTGCCAGGCTAGGCAGACCAGGACTTTGATGCCCCAAAGATCCAGGTGACCCACCCAACTGCTGACTGGCTGGACTCTCTAAGTCCAACCCAGAGTTCCTTGGAGGGGTGGAAGTCCCCAAGTCCACAATGGACTCATCTTGGGAACATTGTCCCTCGAGCCCAAGGCCAGCCGCTGGAGTGGCCTGAGTGGCGGAAGTGCCCCAGTACTCCATAGCCTCCGTGTATGTGCTGGAGGTGCCAGAGTCAGGAGCCGCCTCCATGGCAAACCCCCTTCCTTGAGACTTCCTTTTTGGAGCAATAACTGAACTGTATGAGTGCCCCTGGTGAAATTCCGTGTCTAGGGTTGTGTTTGAATAGTGTGGATACCCCCGGTGCGACTCCGTGTCTGGAGCACTATCTGAAGTGTTTGGGTTATGTGAGTACCCCTGGTGCAACTCCCTGTCTAGAGCAATAACTGATGTGTGGGATGACCCCCATTTCTGGGAATTCCTGTTTGGAGCACTTGCGGAACCCAGAGATGACCCCCTAACAGCCTCCTCAGCAGCAGTCTCATCAGCTTGTGAGACACTACTAGAATTGGGAAATTGTGAACCAGAATGCATATTATCATCCAGAGCAGAGACAGGAGCGGAAATCTTACTGTGAAGCCTCCAACGCAGTTGGTCAATATGTCTGCGGATGACACATCCATCATCCAAGGCCACTTCATATGACAGAAGCCCAGAGACCTTGCATACCACTGCTGTGACCCAGAGATGTCCAGGCCCATAGTTCCTTGTCCAGACCAAATCGCCCACCTGAAGTTTCCTAGTTGCCAGTGGCTATGACACCTGTAAAGCCACCTGGTCTGGGTGCAACCTGTCCAGTTTGGTGATGAGGCGGCAACCCCAGCGGAGTTCTTCTGGACTCTTCCCTGTGGCTGTGCAAGGAGTGGTGCAGTGTGCAAGAAGGAAATCTGCTAACCTGTGATGTCAGTTACCATATGTCAGTTTCTTGAGAGCATCTTTGGTAGTGCGCACCATCCTCTCTGCTTGACCATTGGAAGATGGGTGGAAGGGAGCAGAAGTTGCATGCCAGATCAAGTTGGCTTGAAGAAAAGCCTGGAACTCAAAAGAGGTAAATTGGGGGCCATTATCTGAAACCAGGACATTTGTAAGTCCATGCGAGGCGAAAATTCCTTTCAGCACCTGGATGGTCCTGGCAGTAGTGGTGGAGGAAACAGGAACAACCTCTAGCCACTTGGAATGGCTGTCAATGAGGAGAAGGAAGAATTGCCCCTGAAAGCACCCAGCGTAATCTATATGGACCCTTGACCACAGGGTTTGTGTTTCCTCCCACCTATGTACTGGGGCCTGAGGCATTTCAGGCCATGACTGTTGGCACACTTGACAACCATGCACCTGGGCCTCGATATCTTTATTGAGCCCCGGCCACCAGAGATGACTGCGCGCAAGTGCTTTCATCCTTACAATTCCTCATGCAGAGAGAGCAAGACTCTAGACCTCAATGAGGTTGGGATGACTACCTTACTACCCCATAACAAGCACCCTTTGAATGTAGAAAACTCGTGCTTCCTTTGCCAGAAGCTTTGAAACTCCGTATTTGGACACGTGTCAAGCCATCCTGACAAGACCCATGTCAGCACGCATATGAGCGTGTGATCAGTGGCAGTTTCTGTAGCCACGTCCCTAGCATTGAGGGGAGATTCAGACAACTCCTGAATGGAAAGAATGTTAATAGCAGGAGCAGGATCTGCCTCTATTTGTTTGAGAGGTAATCTGCTGAGGCCGTCTGCATGGCCTATCTCTTTTCCAGGTTTGTGAATGAGTGTATAATCACATGCTGACAGGAAAATTGACCATCACAGCATACGTGGAGAAATAATATGTGAGTCTGTTGGTTGTAAACAAACCCAGCAGAGGCTTATAGTTTGTATAGACCGTGAAGTGATGGCCATATAAGAAATCATGGAATTTCTTTATGCCAGCTACTATGGCCAAGGCTTCTCTGTCAATCTGAGCATAATTCTGCTCTGCAGATGACAGAGTCCTTCAGTAATAGGCTACAGGGACTTGTGTCCCATCAGCCTTCAGGTGGCTAAGTACTGTTCCCACCCCATAAGGAGATGCATTGCATGCGATGCACACAGGCAGTTGCTCATTGAAATGCGCTAATACAGCATTTGAAGAGAGCAAGGCCTTAACCTCATTAAAACTCCTTTCATGGACTTTAGTCCACTGCCATAGAGCCTGCTTGTCCAAGAGCCGGTGTAACAGCTCTGCCACTGCAGCCTTATGTGGGAGAAATGCATGATAGAAATTTAAGAGCCCCAAGAAAGCTTGCAGCTCACTCTTGGACTTGGTACCTGGGGCCTGCTGAACCGCCTGAAGCTTGGATTCAGCAGGGTGGAGCATCAATCCTGAAACCTAAGAAGTCAGTGGAAGTGACTCCTATTTTGCATTTGTCTTGCTTCAGTTTAAGGGCTGCTTGACGAAAACGAAGCAAAACAGCCCTTAATCTTTCTGCTAAATTTTGAGATGACTCCCCAGCAATGAGGATGTCATCGAAGTAGGGATAGACCCCAGGAATACCTCGAAGTGTTCGTTCCATAACACTTTGAAATATGGCAGGGGCTACATTAACCCCAAACTGCAGTCTTTTAACTTTAAAGGCCCCTCTATCTGTTACAATTGTTTGGGCCTCTGCAGTTGCCTCATCAACAGGTAGCTGTTGATAAGCCTGTGCCAAATCAAGTTTTGCAAAAAGGCACCCCCCCTTCAGGGAGTCCAAAATGTGGCTCACCACCGGCACTGAATAAGCGTGCTGTTGCAATGCTTTATTCAGTGTACACTTATAGTCCGCACATATGCGGATTTCTCCATTAGCCTTTAAAGGTGTGACAATGGAGGTTTCCCATGGACTAGAGTCCACAGGTTCCAAAATGCCCTGCTGGAGCAGCTTGTCCAGCTCTGCATCTATCTTGCTTTTGAGGGCAAAAGGCACCCTTCTAGGCTTGATCCTGATGGGCGTGATAGTGGGGTCTAAATGTAATGCAATGGGAGGCCCCTTGTAGGATCCAAGCTCTGAGATAAACACATCAGCAAACTCCTTGCAAACTTCTGCAAGGCCCAATGTTTGCGTGCTGTGAAGCCCAGTCACCTGGATTCCAAGGGCCTCAAACCAATCGAGTCCAATAAGACTTGTGCATTCACCTCCAACTACCACCACATCAAAGAAAACCTTCAAACGTTTTACACTGCACTTTGAGCATAGCCTCCCCCTTCACACTGACTTTGGAATTCTGGAAGTCAGTGAGGATTAAATTCGATGGCCTGAGTTTGACTCGAAGGCCACTACTACTATAAATTCTCTTGAATGTGTCAAGTGAAATGATGGATAGAGCAGACCCAGTGTCCAATTTCATCGATAAGGGAACCATCTACAACTTCATGTCAATGCAAAGTTTTTTCTTAAGGGGCTTGTGTGTCCCTGACCTCAGAATACTCCTGCGCAATGCGCAGAAACCCACCCTGTGTTGTCTGGGGACCCTGGTACCTTTCTGAAGCAATTCTTCCCGAGGTTGAACCTTCTGGCAACCCAAACAGATGGAGGCAATGTGGCCTTGCCTGCCACATGCCTGGCAAATGGCGGAGTGGAATCTGCAGTCAGCTTGCTTGTGGTGCTCTCCGCACCTGAAGCACTGAAGAGATGCTGGGGCCTTGTCTGGACGCCCCTTCGGCCTTCTTTCTGCTGACTGGTGAAGTCTGTTGACCTCCTCTTCAGGATCCACTTCTGAATCTTCTCGAGCATCCTCTTGATGGACGGTCATGGTGGCTGGAGGGTTCCTGGCGAGCTGCAAAGCCTTCACAGCGCCGCCTGCTGCTTCCTCAGCTGCAACCTTTCTTAAGGCATCTTGGAACGACACCTCTTCTTTCACAAAGATCTTCTGTTGCAGGTCTCTACTTTGTAGGCCACACACGAAACGATCTCGCAGCCTCTCTTCCAGGTTCTTGAACTCACAAGGCCTGGCCACTTGTCTTAAGGCAACAATAAAATCCACAGCAGATTCACCCGGCCTCTGGTCTCTCTGCTCGAATGCATGCCTCCAAGCTATGACAGACAATTTAGGCTGGAAGTGTTCCTTCAACATCTTCTTCAAGTCAGCGTATGTTACTGACTCCAGACATGCAGGGGCCACCAGATTTTCTGCGATGTCAAAAGCTTCCTGGCCACAGGCACACAGAAGAGTTGCCACCTTCAGGCCGTCTTCCCTGATTTGATTTACTCTAAAGTAGTTCTCCACTCTTGCTATGTATGAATTCCATCTCTCCGGGTGGGAGACATCAAAGTCAGTCAAGCGGCCAATTTTCAACATCGTAAACTTTTACGGCCTTCGCTAATTGCCTCCTCTGCAAGCTAGTAATTTTTTTGGGAAAGGGTCCTTTTGCCGAGCTCACCTCCAGCAATGCTGTACCGGCAGGCTGAGTCGCAAATGCAGGACGCCGTCTTCCGTCTTCAACTTTTTCGGTGAGTCTTATTTGTTCCTTTTGCTTGCAGGGATCCCACCTACATTGTCACTGTTGTGTTTTCCATTCATTGGCAATTGACGAAGACACATGATGAAACAACAAGCTCTTTATTACTTTTCTCCTACAACCAAGCAAGCAGTAAAAGTCACGCAGGCCTTTTATAGAGTCCTGAACCTAGACAGTGTCACCCAATAAGAAGCTGGCTGTTTTCGCACCTTGCGCATGCGCATAAGGCTGGCGACAGCCAGTCTGGTCCCAGGCAGTTTTTGGTCTGCCCGGGACTATTTGCAACATTCCTGAGCCTGTTGAATGCTTCAGCAGGCTCAAGACACAACACTGTACTTGGACTTTTAAAAGATTTTTATTTATAGTTTCTGAGAACAGTTTCTTGTAATTATTATAAACACTTGATCAAAGCACAGAAACAGACAATAAACCTGAGTATTCAGACATACTCCAATTAGAAGTCTTGCAGGCCTGTTTTGGAAGAGCATTGTACAATATTGTATTTCAAATTAAAAAGCTCCTCTTCTAGTAAAGTCTCTCTCAAGTTGACTTTGTGATTACAATGAATACGCCCATGTAGTTTTCTTGGCAACAATACAAAATGGATTTGCTGGTATCTTTTTCTGGACTACTCCCTGTAAACCATCTGGATTACGCAAGTCTTTTTTTTTTTCATCAGGGCCTAATAAGAATTTGGGATGAGAGCTTAAAATGTTAAATTTAAAAAATGCAGGTTGGGAAATGAATTATATGGTCATTTACAAAAGGTTCCTGTAGAATAACTGAAAAAGATTCCTTGAGTTGCCATCTTCAAAAATCCTGCTCATCTGAGAAACAGCTAAGAAGTATTCACCATACTATATGACATGAAGCACATTCCTACCCTATAAGCAAAGCCACACCCAAAGTGAAAGGTCAATCAAGAATTTTACATTCTCCATGATACTTTACCAGGAAGAGGAAAATCTCTATTTGATACTCTTCCAATGGACAAGAATGCTAATATACATCTATTGAATTAATATTCCTTGAAAGGAAAAGTTGTCTAACTAGTTCTGTCATAACATGGAGAGATATTTGACGATAAGTTGGGCAACAGTTGGAATCAACAGCACGGATGCTGAGTAATCAGGGATAACCTAATTTCTTATATTGCTAATGAAAACAAATTCCAGAAACTTAGCCCTTTTAAAAAGTAAAATGATACTTGGTAATGGTAATGATTAGTAAAAATATAATTCTGCAATTCTTAACAATTCTTTTTCTGTTGGACTTCCGGTTTGCCGCCACAGCCACCGCAGATAATTGGAAGGTGAGTTCTGTCTTCCGTGTCAGTTTTTACTCCACTGGGGGACCCTGGAAAGGGTCAAAAGTCACCCTATAGGGGTGACAAGCAAGGAGGGGACCCTCGCTTGATTGCAGGAGAGTAGCAGCCCTTCTGCTCAATCTGGGGCAACCCTCCAAACTGGCGGAGGGAAGACCGGCCATAGTAATATGGCCCATCATTAGGCTGCAGACAGCCGAAGTCAAAACTTTCTACCAAGCACTTTAAAAGCAATGCAGATGAAACTGGGTGAGATCTGATCTTCTCTTTACCCTAAGTACTTTCTCTTCCTGTAAAAGCTGCCTGAAGTATATTTCCCCTTGTGAGCAGAGAGGGAAGGGAATTTCTATCACACCCTCTAAGAACAGCGGTGTCTGACTACTCAGGGGAATTAAAGCATTAAAAGAACAACTTTAATCTAATTGGATTTATATGTTCCTAAAACTTGGGGACCAAAATTTTTCCTATCTTCCTCTTGTTTTTATCTACAAAAAAGAAATAAAATTGGAAAAAGGACTATAAAAATTTTGGACTCAAAAAACCTTAAATGGCATCGGTGACATCTTGTGGTGAAGTTTGGTACTACAACTTGTATTTCCTAAAAGAGACTTGGCTCGAAGCCCAGACCTTAGATAAGACTTTTTTTGACGTTGGCACCACCTATGAGAGACTTAGCTGTAAGAGAACAGCTGGGTGGCATAACTGGCCTACTGGAACTGTGAATGTAAACTTTTACTGACTCTCAGAGTTATAAGTGGGAAACTGTTTTCCTATCTCTTCATTTGAGGAATATTGGTCACTATATGAGATGTTGAAATACCTTGGATTATAAAATCTTGCTTGACAAATAATGTCTATTAGAAAGACTATTTATAAACACATGAAAGAAATGGATGAAGACCAGGAACAAATCCTTTCCATGTTGAAAGCAATACATGAAACCATTATTTTAGCTTTTGATAAAATAAGACTTAACATAAAAGATCAAGATGCCATACACAAACCCAAACTTTGTTTACAATCAAAGAACCAACAATGCAGAAGATAACAGAAGAAGTGGGACAATCAAATATTAAGACAAGAGGATTCACTTGACCAACAAATACAGCTGATGGAAATCCAGAACAGGAAGTGACAACACTGAAAATGGAAATGACTTTCTATGTAAACTAGAAGAAATTTGAAAAAGAAGAACAGATTGAATGGAAGACAAACATATCAGGGCAAGCATGGGGAATTGGAATAATAGGGAGACAACCTAATGAATACAAATGGGCTAGTCCTTCCAAAAAATGGCAATTAAATGATCTCCTTTAATTCAAATAACATATATAATAATAGAGGGAGATCTATTTGACTATCTAAAAGCACTGATATGGAAGCCTAGTTGGCAAAGGAAGAAAGCCAGAATAAGGTTGAAGAAAATTGGGGTTTTGATTTTAGAGGGGATTTCTTATTATTAATTAGAGAGTTAGAATAACAGAGTTGGAAGAGACTTTGGAGTTCATCTAGTCCAGCGATTCTCAACCTTGGGGTTGCGACCCCATTTGGGGTCGCACGACCATTTTGCGGGGGTCGCCGGACACCGTGGGCTGCCATTTTGTTTTTTTAATTTTTATTTTTTTATTTTTTTATTTTTTTTGGCGCGCGTGCGCCGCGCATGAACAGATCCGCCCATCGCACCGAAAAAAAATAAAAAAAATAAAATAAATTTAAAAAAATTAAAAATAACAAAATGGCGGCCGCGACAGGCAGATCCGCGCATGCGCGGCGTGCGCGACGGACCAATCCACGCATGCGCGGACCTGCTCGTCGTGGCCGCCATTTTTTTTTTATTTTTTTTTTAATTTTTTTTAAAAAAAATTTTCTGTGCGCGCGGGTGCGCGCATGCGCGTGCGCCCGGGTCGGGGTCGCGGCACGCATGGGCGGGGCAAGTGGGGTCTCAACCTGAGAAAGGTTGAGAACCACTGATCTAGTCTAACCCCCTGCTAGAGCAGGAGACCCTATGCCATTTCAGACAAGTAGTTGTTGGGTCTCTTCTTAAAAGCCTCCAGCAATGAGGCACCCACAATTTCTGAAGGCAATGCATTCCCCTGGCTAATTGTTCTCATCGTTAGGAAATTTGTTCTTAGTTCCAGGTTGCTTCTCTCCTTAATTAGTTTCCATACATGGTGGTTTGGAAAATAGATTGACCCCCCCTCTTCTTTATGGCAGTCCCTCAAATACTGGAATACTGATATTATGTCACCCCAGTCCTTCTTTTCTCTAGACTGGCCATGCCCAATTCCTACAACCATTCTTCATATGTTTTCGTCTCCAGGCCCTTAATCTTCTTGGTTGCTCTTTTTCCAAAGTCTTAACATCTTTATTGTAATGTTTTATGATCAAAACTGGATACAGTATTCCAGGTGTGGCCTTACTAAGGCTTTACAAAATGATACTAATACTTCACGTGATTTTGATTCTATGCCTCTGTTTATACAATCAAGGATTGTATTAGTTTTTGGGCTGCTGTTCAATACTGTTGGTTCATATTTAAGTGATTGTCCACTAGAATCCCTGTCCAAGGTACTGGTATTGAGCCAACTTTCACTCAGTCTGTACTTATACAAATGGTTTTTCTTGCCCAAGTGTAAAATTTTACTTTTATCCACACTGAATGTTATTTTTTTAGATAAGGCCCAGTGCTGAAGTCTACTGAGATCCTTCTGAATCTTGAGCTTATCTTCTGAGGCGTTGGCTGTCCCTGCTAGTTTAGAATCATCTGCAAATTTGAGGAGTCCCCCTCTATTTCTCATCTAAATCATTTATGAAGATATTGATTTATGATAAAGTGATTATAAAAATCATTTATGAAAATATGATTTATATATCATAAATGATATATAAATCATTTATGAAGACATATTATGAAGATGCTCTCTATCATTGAATGCAATCACTCTGTTCTGAATAACTATCAAAACTTCATAGTTAACTTCAAGGGCTACTTCAGAAATCCAATAAGAGAGGTTACAGCAACTCACTGGATTCATCAACTTCCACAGAGTAATAAAAGAGTCAGACTGTGCATATCAGAATTCAGACTGATTACAGCAAACTTAGACTGGAAAGAGGCAGCTCAGTTTAGACAATATCTGAATGACCAGATCATTTCTGAGCTCATCAGGCAAGGAATTCTGTAATTCTCCACTGCACCAAGCCCTGGCCAAAGAGTCTGGAGACAGTGGCGATGACAGGGGGTGGGTGGCAGGGAGTGGACAGCAGCTGAGGGCATCCTATTTTCATATCCCCTGCTGCCATCACCACCACTGCTGTCCCTGGTCTCTTCAGCCTGGATCTTGGCACACTGGTGGTGGTGGTGGTGGTGGTGGTGGTGGTGGTGAGGGGTTTAAAAATGGGAAAACCCCAGCTGCCATCACCACTCCGCACTCTGCTCATCTGCTTACTCACCTGCCTAGCTCTCCCTCTGGCAGTGAGTTGTCCCCATGGTGCGTTGGCCATGTGGAATTGTCCTTTGACAACTTGGCAGCAGTGAGTTGCCAGAGGTGACTTGGCGATGGCATGCTGGCAGTGGTGAGTTGGCTGAGCCGAGCTGGCCATGCTGAGTTGTCCTAGACTGCATTGGAAAGGCTACCAAGAACCTCTTAGGAAAATGCCAGATAAGTCCATGCCCCAAAATTGTTTAGAAGTTTCACCAATGTTTCCCTGAAAAGCTATGACCAACCAAGCTCTTGGCTCCTGCCCCATCCACGGTGAAAGAGTTAACCAGCATCTGTGGACATATCCAGAGGGAGGCAACATAGCTAATGAAGCTCAACCATCCACTTTTGGCCTTCATACCCCGAGAGTGAAGGGAGAGGAAGCTACTAATGCTTTAGATGTTTTTCAGCAAGCAGTACCTAGTTCAACAGTCAATTTGGACCCAAGGAGGAAGATTCCTTGCAATGTCTTGACTACTTCCACTGCCAAGTTCCCATCAGAACTCAGATTCATGCAGGAAGGGGAAGGTGCCTACAAAGTTACTATGGAAGAAGAGAGAAGACCATGTAGAAGGGGAGAGTGATACAGGAGAGTGACACAACCTGGGGACAGAATTAAAAAAGAGATCAGCCTAGAATCCTATGTAGCCACAGGTAGACTAAGCCCAACAGGTTTAGGACAATTTGCCACCTCCAATATGCCACATCCATCTCACCACAGCCAACCTGGCAAGGCCATGTCACTGCAGCCAGCTTGCCATAGGACAACTCTCCATGGGACAAGCCATATGGGATAAGTCAACCTGATAAATATTAATAGCCACTATTTCTTCTATATTATTTCAATTTTGGTAAATGGAAATAATGTCAAAGAAACAGCAGTGGATAACATTTATTGTGTTGAGTATGAATTTTCCTGCACTGAGTTATTCTGCAGCAAGCTGGTCGGGGTGAAATGGCTGTGCCAGGCTGGCCATGGCAAGTTGGACATGGCAAGATGGACATGGCAAGTTGTTGAGCCTTCTCTAACCCCAACAAGTTGCTAATAGTTAGTTGAAAAGATTCCTGGACACAGGTTTCTTAGCAATAAAGCTAGACCTTCGTGTGTAAATCTGGTCTTTCATGCCTGACACTATCAGAACATCAATAATAAACAGCAACATTAAAAAACGTTAACAGTCACCCCCTCCAAAATTACAGCATACATCAAAAAGAAATGCTAAACATCATCCATACATCTACAGGAAGTTCTCAACTTACGACTAGTCACTTAATAACCATTCAAAATTACAATGGACCTACCTTGAGAATAATTATAACCTGGATTTGAAGTTGCATAACTGAATTTCAGGTGCTCGGCATTTACTACGGTTTGCAGTGTCCCCTGGTCATTTTACCACATTTTTTCAAAACCCATTTCCTGTTTTCAGCAAAATTGCACCCATAACAAACAATGGATTTGCTGAACAACCAGAGTGTTTGCTTAATGACTATCACGTTTGGTTAACAAAAGGTCATATAATCAGGTTAGTCACATGACTGACCCATTTTATAACCATCGTGGCTTACAAATATGATGGACAGTCTTCATTACTGTTATAAGTCAAGAATTACATTTATTGAAATGAAAGCTATGTTTTTTAATGTACGGCTTAATGCATATTGGAATATATCATTTATATAACACTTTCCAGTTGATTAAGCCAGAGTTTGCTCTCAGAAAACTCCATTCTACATGTAAGAGCTAAAACAATTGGATATGAGAATACCTCCCAACATCCTAGCCTATTTGGTCCCCTTCATTTATTGAAGGAAGAACTATAAATTATTCTTTAATGGGAAACATTTTGTAAGGTTTATCAACCATGGCTTTTTGCATTTGCAAGGAAATTTAGCAATACTTGTTTATAAAAAATAGCATTTCACATTCAATCTGTTGCAAGTATTTGGAGAGTGAGAATGCAGTGAGATGCAATTTTCAGGACATCATTTAGCTAACTCCAATTTAGATAAAAAGGTTTAACCAATGAATGATACTAATCTTCTTACATGACAGCACTTAGAAATATGCTAATAATGCAACCAGTTATTAGGCAATTCTTCTTCTTGAACTGGAAATACAAAGAAATGCAGAATTTGAACTTATAACACAGGATTGCAGAACCAAGTGGGCTACATACACCTAGTAGTACACTCTCCTTAAGTTCCTTGATGCTCCACCAATCAGATAAAAGGAAAAAACAACTTTGGCTGGGACAGGAAGGCAAGATTTGCTTTGTAACAATTTCTTACTTGCTTTTTTAAATTGGTTCATTGTAATGAGCCAGACTAATTTCAAATCATTATTTAATGCTCCATGGTTTTAACCCTTTGTTTTAGGAATAATTCATATTATTCTAAGGATCCAGGGTTTTTATCCTTTCCCCCATCTCCTCAGGATTTCATATCTCTCTCTGAATCTGGAGATCATTCTATATTTTCCCATTCAGTGGTGGGAGAGAAGGTTAAAAATGTATAAGGCTGTGATATCAACATATAGACAAGCTGTCCTAGATATTAAATAGAAGGAACTAAAGACATGCTTATTTTGAAGTGAAATTATATTTTTAATGAAAATGCACATCAAGTCTTAGAAATGCAATCCATGTTTTAAAGATTCAGAATATCTTACAATTCAGTCCTAGCCCATGCACCTATGAATAA
Source organism: Bothrops alternatus (assembly GCA_034064705.1). Taxonomy (NCBI): domain Eukaryota; kingdom Metazoa; phylum Chordata; class Lepidosauria; order Squamata; family Viperidae; genus Bothrops; species Bothrops alternatus. Next base: position 2,364,970 of record JARGCV010000021.1, on the reverse strand, counting down.
ATTGTTATCAGAATCGTCAATGTTTAACAAATCACAAATTGAAATAATTGTGTTCTCTTTCAGGAAAAGAGGCATTGAGATGAAGCAACGAGTTCCAACAGTCTCCTTTATTGCAACACCAACAGAACAGGTTTTAAAATGGTGCGGCCCCCCTTTATAGCCCCCCTGCACAATACCTTGCTGGCACAATACACCTTGGCTAAAATAATAAGGCACACTTATTATTTTAAATACTCCAACACTCTATTACATTGCTTACATTGCATCTATATATACACGACACTACAGTCTTGCTATCGCCATGCTCTCCACTCCCCTTGAGTTGCATTACTTAACCCAGACTACCAGGCCTGCCCATGAACTGACAAGGACCGTACATAGTCTTGTAAGTATTTGGGAGGACCTCTGGCCTGCCCTGATCTTCTCATGGCCGGTGTGTGTGCCTGGTCTGCCAGCTCGCCTGCCAGGCTAGGCAGACCAGGACTTTGTTGCCCCAAAGACCCAGGGGACTCACCCAGCTGCTGACTGGCTGGATCTGCTAAATCCAGCCAGGGTTCCTTGGGGGGGTGGAATTCCCCAAGTCCAGTGGTGGAGTGGAATTCCCCAATGGACTCCTCTTGGGAGCACTGTCCCTTGAGCCCTAGACCAGCAGCTGGAGTGGCCTGAGTGCCGGAGGAGAGGCTGGAGCTGCCTCCATGGCGAACCCCCTTTCTGCGGACTCCCTGTTTGGAGCAATATCTGAAGCCTGGAGATGTTGGAGAGATCGTGGTCCACAATCGTAATTGTGGTCCTCCCCCCCCGAGAGCAGAACTAGGAGCGGAAGAGTTGCTGGGAAGTCTCCAGTGCAGTTGGTCAATGTGATGTCAGATCACACGACCATCATCCAAGGCCATTTTGTATGACAGCGGCCCAGAGACCTTGCATACCACTGCTGTGACCCAGAGATGTCCTAGTCCATAGTTCCTTGCCCAGACCGAATCTCCCACTTGTAGTCTCCTAGGTGCCCATGGCTGTGACACCTGTGAAGCCACCTGGTCTGGATGCAATCTGTCCAGTTTCATGATGAGGCGGCGACCCCAGCGGAGTTCAGCTGGGCTCTTTCCAGTAGCTGTGCAAGGTGTGGTGCGGTGGCAAAGAAGAAAGTCTGCTAACTTGTGATGCCAGGTCCCGTGAGTGATCCTCTTTAATGCATCTTTGGTTGTATGCACCATTCGTTCAGATTGGCCGTTGGAAGCTGGATGGAACGGTGCAGATGTGGCATGCTGGATCATGTTGGCCTGGAGGAACGCCTTGAACTCAAACGACATGAATTGGGGCCCGTTGTCGGAGACAAGGACATCTGGAAGTCCATGTGTGGCGAAGATCCCTCTCAGCACCTGGATGGTCCTAGCAGTGGTAGTGGAGGAGACAGGCATGACCTCTAGCCACTTGGAATGCCTGTCCATGAGAATTAAGAAGAATTGCCCCTGAAAGGGCCCAGCGTAGTCGATATGGACCTTCAACCATGGGGTATGAAACTCCTCCCACCTATGAACTGGGGCCTGGGGCATCTCCAGCCTTGACTGTTGACAAACAGTGCACCCGTGGACCTGGGCCTCGACATCTTTGTCGAGGCCAGGCTATCAAAGATGGCTGCGCGCTAATGCCTTCATCTGGACTATTCCCGGATGTCCCTCATGTAGAGACTGTAGAACTCTAGTCCTCAATGAGGTTCGGATTACTACCCGGCTACCCCATAGGACACACCCCTTGAAGGTGGAAATCTCATGCTTCCTCTGCCAGAAGCTCTGGAATTCTAAGCCTAGACATGTTTCAGGCCATCCAGACAACGCCCAAGTCAGCACGCGTGTTAGCGTGTGATCGGTGGCTGTTTCTGCAGCCACATCCCTAGCACTGAGGGGAGATTCAGGCAAGTCCTGAATAGACAGGATGCGATTGGCAGGTGCTGGATCTGCCTCTATCTGCTGAAATGGAAACCTGCTGAGACCATCTGCATGAGCCATTTCTTTGCCTGGCTTGTGAACCAGTGTATGGTCATATGCATACAGGAAGATAGACCACCTCAGCATTCGTGGGGATATTATGTGTGGGGTTTGTTTATTTGTTGTGAACAACCCCAGCAGTGGCTTATTGTCTGTAAAGGCCGTGAAGTGGCGGCCATATATGAAATCATGGCACTTCTTTATGCCAGCCACTATGGCTAAGGCTTCCCTATCTATCTGTGCATAATTGCGTTCAGCTGATGATAGGGTTCTAGAGTAGTATGCTATTGGGACTTGCATTCCATCAGCCTTCAAGTAACTTAACACCCCCAATCCCATAAGGCAGCGGTTCTCAACCTATGGGTCACGACCCCATTTGAGGTCGAACGACTGTTTCGCGGGGGTCGCCGGACACCGCGGTCCGCCATTTTGTTTTTTGTTTTTGTTTTTGTTTTGTTTTTTTGTCGCGCGCGCACCGCGCATGCGCGGTTTGGGCCATCGCGTGTGCGCCACGCATGCGTGGATTGGCCCGTCGTGGTCCGCCATTTTGTTTTGTTTGTTTTTTTCATCACGCACGTGCTGCACATGTGCGGATCGGGCCGTCGCGCGCGTGCTGCACATGCGCGGATTGGCCCGTCGCGGTCCACCATTTTGTTTTTTGTTTTTTTGTTTTTTTTTCGTCACGCGTGCCACGCATGCGCGGATCGGCCCGGCGCGCCGCGCATGGGCGGGGCAAGTGGGGTCTCAACCTGAAAAAGGTTGAGAACCACTGCCATAAGGCGACGCATCACAGGTGATGCACACTGGCACGTTCTCGTTGAAATGCGTGAGGACTACATTTGAAGAGAGCAAGGCCTTGACCTCTTTGAAGCTCTTTTCATGTGCTTGTGTCCACTGTCACGGGGACTGTTTGTCCAAGAGCCAGTGTAACGGCTCAGCCACTGCAGCCTTGTGAGGAAGGAATGAGTGGTAAAAATTTAGCAGTCCTAGAAAGTCCTGAAGTTCGCCCTTGGATTTGGGACTTGGGGCCTGCTGAATTGCTTGCAGCTTGAATTCAGCAGGGTGGAGGTAGAAACTCCGTGGAGGTAACCCTGATCTTGCACTTGTCTTGCTTAAGCTTCAGCCCTGCTTGGCGGAAATGTAGGAAAACAGCTCTCAGCCTTTCGACTAAATTGTCAGCTGAGTCCCCAGCAATGAGGACATTGTCAAAGTACGGGCAAATGCCATGGATATTTCACAGCGTTCGCTCCATTACACTCTGGAAGATGCCAGGGGCCACGTTTACTCCAAATTGCAATCTTTTTACCTTGAATGACCCCCTATGAGTCACTATAGTTTGGGCCTCGGCCGTTTCTTCATCAACTGGCAATTGTTGATAGGCCTGAACCAGGTCAAGCTTAGCAAAGATCTGGCCCTCCTTGAGGGAGGCTAGAATGTGACTGATCACTGGTACTGGGTATGAATGCTGCTGCAGCACTTTGTTAAGTATGCACTTATAGTCCGCACAGATTCGGACTTCAACATTGGCCTTCAGTGGCATAACTATGGGCGTTTCCCATGGACTACTGTCCACAGGCTTTAAGATACCCTGCTAAATCAGTTTATCCAGCTCTGCATCTATTTTACCTTTTAAGGCAAAGGGCACCCTGTGTGGCTTGATTCTAATGGGGGCTATGGCTGGGTCTAGCCTCAGAGAAATAGGAGGGCCTTTGTATGAGCCACGTTCTGGACTAAACACATCTGCAAACTCCTTGCAGACCCCGGCCAGGACTGTTGTTTGCACGCTGTGTATTCCAGTCACCTGAATTCCCAGGGCCTCAAACCAATCGAGTCCAATGAGACTCGTGCGATCTCCCCCAACCACAACTACATCCAGTAGCCCCTCAAAATTCCTACGTTGCACCTTGAGTGTGGCCTCCCCCCTCATGTTGACTCTGGAATTTTGGAAATCTGTGAGGATGAGGTTTGATGGCCTGAGTTTCACCCATAGGCCGCTTCTGCTACAGACCTTGTTAAAGGTGTCTAGGGAGATGATCGATAGAGCAGACCCAGTGTCCAGCTCCATCAACAAGGGGACCCCTTGCAACTTCACGTCAATGTGAAGCTTTTTCCTAAGTGGCCTGCAGACCCCTGTTCTAAAAACGCTCCTACGTGACACGCAGAAGCCCACCCTGTTCTGGCTGGGGACCCTGGTACCTTTCTGAGGCAATTCTTCTGGGTAACATTCCTTCTGGTGACCCAAACAGATGGAGGCAATGTAGCCTTGCCTCCCACAGGCCCTGCAGATGGCAAAGCGAAAACGGCAGTCTGCGCAGTGATGGCAGCCTCCACACCCAATGCCCTGAGGGGATGATGTTGGCTGGGCTTTCCCTTCATGAGGCCTTCTCCCTGGAGTCTGATGCAGCCAATCCACTTCCAATTCTGGATCCTGTTCGGATTCTTCATGAGCAACCTCTTGATGGATGGTGACTGGAACTTGAGGGGGCTTGGAGAGCCGCAAGGCCTTCACAGCTCCGCCTGCTGCTTCTTCGGCTGAAACTTCCTCAGGGCATCTTAGAACGTGAGGCCTTCCTTCGTGAAGAGCTTCTGCTGCAACTCAGGCTTCGCAGGCCACAGACCAACCGATCCCTCAGTCTCTCCTCCAAGTCTTTGAATTCGCAGGGCCTAGCTGCTTGTCGCAAGGCCGCAACAAACTCTGCTGCAGACTCACCAGGCCTCTGGTCCCTCTGCTCGAATGCGTGTCGCCAGGCAATCACTGAGAGCTTGGGTTCAAAATGCTCTCGAAGCATCCTCTTCAATTCTGTGTAGGTGATTGATTCCAGTGGTGCTGGGGCGACCAGATTCTCCACAGTCTTGAAGGTCTCTTGCCCACACACACACAGCAGTGTGGCAGCTTTGAGGTCATCTTCACAAATTTGATTCATCCGGAGGTAGTTCTCCACCCGGGCCACGTACGAGCTCCAGCATTCTGGGTGAACTGTGTCAAATTCTGAAAGCCGGCCTATCTTTGCCATCGTTTCAGCCCAAAATTTCGTCCACGTCTCTTACTGCAAGGATTGAGAAGGGGCCCCCTTTTCTGAGCTCACCTCCACATCTCAGTGCTGGCAGGCTAAGTCAATCTCCAGGAGCCACACTTCTCCGAGCTGCAAGCCCCTCTGTGGTGAGTCAGCTTGGCTTCTTAATCTGTTTGCCTTGCAGGCATCCCACCTTCGTAACCAATGTTCTATTTCAGGAAAAGAGGCATTGAGATGAAGCAACGAGTTCCAACAGTCTCCTTTATTGCAACACTAACAGAACAGGTTTTAAAATGGTGCGGCCCCCTTTTATAGCCCCCCTGCACAATACCTTGCTGGCCAATCATTGCAAAGGGTCGAAGCAGCCTTTCTTGTCCTGGGCATCCACATGGTCTGCCCGGGCCAATCGCTGCAGCCTGTGCCTGCCGGCCCAGGACATAACAAATTGAATTAAAGATTAGAAGCTGCTGTAGTATAGAATAATCTAAAGACATTTATGTTTGAACTAGAAGTTTCTCCAAACAGTGAAGAGAACTAACAAAGACGTTTATAAAAATATATGAAATCCAGTCAGAAAAACAAGTCTGATAAGCAAAACCAATTAAAAACAAAGAAATGTAGTGTTGAGTTCAGATTAGTTATGGGAATCACATTATATTTATTCTGAGAATAAGATTAGTAACTCATCACATAGTTAAACTGGAAAGCAAGAAAAAGGGGCAGGCAAGATTGCATCTGAAGTCTGGATACAATGCATGTAAAGATCCTTATCTGATTTTATGCCTTAAGAAACAGAAGAATAAGATGACAGAAACAGCAATTCTGGTGCCAGGCTATTTAGGGCTTTGGAAGTCTTAACAAACACTTTAAACTAGATCTGGGATTCTTCTCCCATATAAGAGCATTGCAATAACAACCTCTGCACATACAGTGCATAAATTATATAATTTATTTTTTGAACCTCGTACCACTCATGTGTGTTGGGACCACAATTCTCAGAATAGCCTTGCCATGAAAAATACTATTTAGTTACAAAGGACTTGGGGCAGGACTTATTACTAACACTGAATTTACCACCCTGACTAAAAACATTAGAAATTATAATTAAACACATCTGGAGATCTGTAGGTTGAGGATAGATAATGTATTTGTTATAATTCAGTTCAAATTTAATACAAATGTATATCTTATATTTGTTTTCCCATTTAACCTCCAGTCTTATAAATTGTCCTTCCAGAATGTGATAAGATTTAAGTACAGAATTCAGTCAATATAACTTGAGGTGTCACTGTAATGAAAAATCACAAAACTGCATCTCACTTATTTTGGCCAAAACTGTATCTCACTCTAATGAGGGGTGTCAAACTTCCGGTCTGAAGGCCGGATGCATCATGCCGAAATTGTGCCCACCCCATTGCCGGCAATGGGAAAAAAAAGTCATGATACGTCGCGACACGTCACGTGACATTGCGAGTTTGACATTCCTATTCTAATGAATGCAGGGGAATTCATTAGAGAAAGCAAATATGTTTAAAAAGTTAGCAGTAAAAGGAAACCAGGCACCCCAAAAAAAACATGGTGACTGGACAACATTATAGCTGACACCAGTTAGAGCACAAAACATTTCAAAGACGTAGTGCAAAACGAAGATGAAGAGAAACCTGGCTCATAGAATCATCAAGAGTCAGACAAGACGGAATAGATAACATCCTCATCATAAATTGGGAAAAGCAAATAGACATTCATTTATGCTAAAAGAAAAGTCTCCTTTCAGTTGAGCTTGTCTTCTGATTTCATGACATATCCCTCTCTTGGCAATGTATTTTTCAAGGGTTTTTTTCTTTTTCTTTTGTTTTTTATCTCCTTTTTGTATGTTAATCATGTTTTTTGTTATAATCCTTGTTTTGTTTCTATTTATTTTCAAACCTGCCAGATCCCCATACTCTTCCAATATTTCGAATAGTTTCTGCCCTGATTGTTCTGGGTCTTCTAATATGAATGCTAAGTCGTCTGCATAATAACCAGCATCTCTTCTGACCTGCTCAAGGGACACACTGTATAGAAACCCAAGTGTTGCTCAAGCAGTGTTTCTAGAGTGCTTCTAAGCAGCCATGATGGCTTAAGCAACAACATGTTGCTCCATCCCTGTTCTAATATTTTCAATTTTCACTTGAAATTATGACTAAATGTATGTACAATGCCAAAGATATCTCTAACATTTAATAATCACAGTGAAAATTATCCTATAACAATAAATATTCAAATAAGAAGTGTAGGAGGTGGTTTATAAAAAAGAGTAAATGAAAATAGGAGGATGTCTTGAGAAACAACACAAAAGCACAAAAAGAGGGAGAAGGAGCAGGGAAAATGACATGCAATGAAATCTTACATTTATTCAGAACTAAATCACACTTATTCAGTAGGATTTATATCTATGCTAAATATGCATTTGACTGCAGCCAAAGAAATTCCCTCTCTAAATTAAGGTATATTATACACACTTATTCTCCTTGTGTCACTTTATAAAGTAGATGGAAGAAAAACCAGTTTTGAACTTTCCGATGCTGCAGTATCTTTTTAGTCTTTTTCATTATAATAAAGGGACATGGAATCCATTTGCATTTTCCAGTTCTTAAACTCCATGTACTAAATATGTAATTCAAGGGAATATTATTCTCTGAGAGTTTTAGTTTTTAATCACAAGATCAGATTTATACGGTCCCATCTTTCTCCCCAAACTTAGTAAGTATGGGATATTGTAAAAACATATGTTTTAAACAAACATTATCATTATTACATCTCCAACAAAGTGCTGTCTCAGAAGTCCTTTTTTATAGAAACATAAGAGTGTCCAATATGTTATTAAAAGCTTTATTAAAAATTGCTAAGTAGTTTAAATTGCATTTTAAAGAAAGTACAAATAAAATATACTTGGCTTATGATTTTGCTAGACTTATTTTATATCTGTGTCCATTTATCTGTTACCATTCCTACAATGACATCTACTGGTAAAAGCAGTTCCTGAATACTTAAGAAAAAAACTTTTATCAGTAGAAGTACAGTATACACTCTAGGACTAATACTCCTTTAATAGTCCTTTAACCCTATTATTTCTATATCTTTCTGATGACACCAAAGATACATAAGCCGAATGTTTTAACATGTTGAGATACAGTATACCTTTTGTTTGCTTCTCTCTGGTTTATTGAATAGAACACAGTTGAATCTACACAATAGGCTAAACCATGAATTGTGGTTCCTAACTATAGTGGCTGGATTTATGTAACACAGTAGGCCAAAATGAAACTAACTACATTGCTTATTAGAGTGTCGTGCGAATTGAGCTTTTCAACCATTCACCCAATCCTTTTTCATAGAGCAGCACCTCTTTGTTAGCACAGCAGGTGCAATAGTTACATATGCTATTGTAACATGGAAGATTAGATCAGTGCTAAGAGTGTATGCTAAGTCAGGGCTTTTCAACCTTTTCACCCATTGTATCAGTTTTATGATATGTCAATATCCGAGTACCACCAGTCGCCTAGCAAGGTGTCAAAAACTTGATGAGAAAAAAAAAGGAAAACAGTGATGAAGTAGAGATAATTCTCGACTTACAACAGTTCACTTAGTGACTGTTCGAAGTTACAATGGCACTGAAAAAAGTGTCCCCCAAGCCACAGCCGAGCAAGGCACCTGCCTGCCCACCCGGAGGCACTCTTCCTCCTGTCTGAGGTTTTCATTGTTGTGAGCATTTCTGTTGAGGATTGGCAGTGGGGGGGGGGGTTGGTTTTTATTCCCTCTGCCTACTGGGTGGTTGCAGCAGGTTTTGGTCACTTCACATGACCCTGGGACACTGTGACTGTCATAAATATGAATCAGTTGCCAAGCATCTGAATGTAAATCACAAGACCCTGGAGATGCTGCAACATTCCAGCTGATCGGCACTTCTTCTGGGCTCAGGAGAAGCACCAGGATCAATGCTGCTTTCCAGCTGATTGGTGCTTCTTCAGGGCTCAGCAGAAGCACCAGGATCAGCGCTGGAGCCTGGCACTGATCCCGGCGCTTCCACTGAGCCCTGACAGTCCTGAAGGAGCGCCGATCAGCTGGAAAGTGGCACTGATCCTGGTGCTTCTGCTGAGCCCTGACAACCCTGCAGCTCCAGCCATCTCTCGCTCAGGCTTGTGCAGTGCTGCCACTGGTTTAGTTCATCCCCCTCCCCGCTACCACTTTTCTAGGATGGTCACGTACCACCTGCCAGGTGCCAGTGTACCACAGGTGGTACCCATACCACTGGTTGAAAAGCCCTGTGCTAAGTCATATTTTACAGCAAAGAACTTTGCTGTCAATCACCTGAGGAAGAATTTCTTTTTTTTTTACAAGAATTTTATTGTTGTTTTTTTTAATTTTTACAACAAAGTGCTCAAAGCACACCATGGTGTTAGGGTAAACAATCATCCAAAAGCAAAACATTTATACATAATTCAATCAATGCCACTAGTATTCCCTCTCTTTCCCCTTAACTAACATAGTTTATTTAAGATAGTTCAATCTAGTTTAAATTTAGTCAACCTGTACCTGTTTCTAACATTTTAAAAAATTGATACAACCATAATCAAGTTAACTTTAAATACAAACTCCATCAGTTCAGGTATTCCTTCCAAATATATTCTAGTACCTTAGTTTTTATTATAAATTTTATTTAATTCTTCTTCCACTAATATCCCTTAATTAAAATAAAGCATTAGTCTATCCTATATATATCTAATCTATCAACTAATCAATCTCTTTTAGCTAACAGACATAAAGATAGAATAAAAAGTAAAAAAATAGAATAATAGAAAATAATAGAAAATAAAAAAGAATCAAATTTTAGGTTTTTTCAATCCGTTAAACATAGTTCAATTCATATCCAATTAAATTGTCGTAACTAATAACTAATAATCTTATCAAGCAAAAATCATCTTATTAAATTAATTCAAGATTACATAATAATTTTCTTACAAGTGACCCTATTGTCCTAAACAAAACAAAAAAACACATTCTTAAAACATTTAATATATATTTCATTAATCACTCCTTTTTTCTCTTACTTGTAATTTATAATCTTAATCCTAAAATCAAATCCATAAATCTGAATTGCCTTTAATCCATTATCTCACAATATCTCTTTTTTAGGCTAAAGTATTAATCTATCCTAAAGCTATATAAACCATCAATCAACTTTAAACTAACAAGATAACATCAAACTTTAAGATATTTCAATTCATTAATCATCAAACAAATAGATCATCAGAAATTTCCATATAGATAAATTTTATATCTTCAATTAATCCCATTTTTCTTACATCTAACTCATAATCTTGGTCCTTAAGTCAGTCCATAATTCTAGACTGCCTTTAATCCATTACTCAAAACTTTAACTTTTGTTTTTTTAAAATCTTATTCTAGGTTTTTTCAAGTGCCAAGTAGGTTTCCATAGCAAAGCTTCCTTTCCAACAGATAGGTCTCTCTTTGTTGCTTGTAATATCTTTTGAATCAGTAAGAACCATCTTGACCTCTGAATTGGCCTTCTGATTTTTTTTTGCATAAAGTCTCGTTGCTTTAAAATTCCAAGTCCCAGTCTTTGCTTTTCCTGATTCTCAATGCCATAACTGAGTTGCATGTAAGACAAAGTCAATTTCTCTTTGTTCTCAGTTAAGTCCTCTTCTTGTAGAGTCTGTTTGGTAGAAGGATCAGGTGCAATCTGAAAGCCAGTTTTAAAGTTTGAAGAAGAGATTCTGGCTCTTAGTTCTGTAGTAAACTCTTTCATTGTAACATATATTTCCTCTTTAGTCTCATAAATTTTTTCCAGGATAAGTTTACAATTTAAATGTGAGTGCAGCTCCATTTTAGAAGAAGATTCAAACACCCAGTTAACTTTCATATAAAAAAATCATCTCCTCTCCAGTTGCAATATCACTTTTTAACCAGTAGATATCCTCAGTAAGCTAAAAAAAAAGTCCATTTTTTTTCCAAAAATCATTTCATTTTTCTTTCTGTACTCAAAAAAAAACAACAACATAGGCTAATAATAAAGTTCTTAAAAAAAATTTCCGATACCCCAAACGTATTTGTATAAAAAACCAACATAATTTCTAAAGCTTTATTCTATTCCTTTGTTCGCCTTTCTTCCCCAATGAGTAAACGCTGCCTTTCTGAGCTAGGGAAATATTTCAAACACAGCTCTTACAGGCAAAAAACAAAACGAAAAAGAAAACAAAGAGAGGGGGAAAAAAAGAAAGGTCTCATCCGGATTCACCATGGTGGGTCTGAAGCTTAGATGTTCTTTGACTTGCAGTTTCTAGCAGCAGAGCGATCGGCCATTTTACTGGCCGACCTTCTTCTCCGTCAGCCCTCAGAGTTTCGTCTGGACAGCTAGAGGAGCCGCCGTTCCTCCGCTGCCGGATTGCTGCCTCCTCATCGGACCCGCATAAGGGTCTGCCGACAGAGGGAAAACTAGTCGGCAAGGAGAGCAGTCTCCCCGCTCGACTAGCAACGCTGCAAGCCGGAACTGGAAGTCCTGAGGAAGAATTTCTAATGTTAACTGAACAGGAGCAAAAAAAAAAAAAAATAGACTGGTGTAATGGTATGTGGGAATGAGGCAGGTGAGTGGAGGAGAAATGCTGTGTAGAGAACAATCAGATAAATTGGCATCACTGAAGTTACTTAACGAGCAGAGATTTGTACTACAGATCTGCAAGATTATATTAATGTAGCCTTACAATAAAGTAGAATTAGTGTATCTGGTATTGATTCTTGTGTAATGTACCTGGGAAGGCTGACATATAATTATGTAAAATCCAGAGTTACTTACAGTAAGCATTCCTTTAGAGCAGGGGTCTTGTGGACTGAGGAATTCTCGGAGTTGAAGTCCACAACTCATAAAAGGGCCAAGTTTGAAGACCCCTGCTTTAGGAGTCAACTATGAGTCCCCTTTATGACTCCAATAAGTAGTAAGTGTACACCAAGACATTTTGTATTATCTGATTTACTCCTGCAGCTTTTAATCTCACTATAGTAAAGTACAATATAGCATAAAGTTTTTGTAGCTGTAAAAGTCTTGGTTATTTCTTCACTCCTCCAAATAAATTATTTCCTATTAAAAAGAGTTATATGTCTGTGTGTGTGTGTGATTTTATTCTACACTAGAGAAGAAATTCTGAACTATTTTGGTCTTTGACCCCCTTGCATTATCAAAGAGCTTTGATATGTATTTGTTAAAAATGAACAATTTTAAGATATTTATTTGATTTTGCAGATCTCCTGAAAGAGTGTCAAAGGTCATTGGGGATCCCCAAATCACACTTTGGGTACCAATGAGATACAGAAAACATTCCAGGAAAAAACCAAAATGAGATTGTCTATATAAAACATGCCACCTGTTACTAAAATCACAAAGTTGTATGATCAGAATGATACTCTGTGTCTCATCAAAATAGAATATTAGCTATAGTATACACAGAACCAGTAAGAAGCAGAACACTACATTAACAGGTTCCTATTTGTTAAACCTCCAGATTCAACTAATTAGTTGGAGGGATTATTAATTGAACTAACGATCAACTCCTATGTATCCTTACACAATTAAAAGATTCAGTGTACTTGGAACAAGCTACGGTATTATCTTGCATAACATTGCAGCTGTACCTTAATTTTCATTGATTTCAGTTAAATCAAGGTCATAATTACTTTATCCTATTGATTTAAATGGAACCAAAATTCAATTAACTCTTTATGCAGCCCATTAAAATATCTGCTTATTTAAATATTAAAAGAATTTATTTATTTATTTATTTATTTTATTAAATTTCTAAATCAAAGATCAACATAGATTACTGTGGGAATAGTTTCTATAATCAGAGATTAGTACAATAGTGAAAGAAATTCAGGTGTGTATTTTTTTTAAAACATAAACTTTTTTTCCTCATCAATGAGTAATCATTTGGGGAATAATTCTAAAATCTATATTTACCTTGTATTTCTGAAACACACAAAAAAATAAAAAATACTTTAATTTTAAAATTCAATGTACACTAAATAATAATAATAATAATAACAATAATAAAAACTGGAGGTCATCTAGTCCAACCCTCTGCTCAGGCAGGAGACCCCATACCATTTCGGACAAATAGCTGTCCAGTCTCTTCTTAAAAACTTTCAGTGTTGGAGCATTCACTGCTTCTGGAGGCAGGTTGTTCCACTAGTTAATTGTTCTAACTGTCAGGAAGTTTCTCCTTAGTTCTAGGTTGCTTCTCTCCTTGATTAGTTTCCATCCATTGCTTCTTGTCCTGCCTTCAGGCAGTTTGGAAAATAGCTTGACTCCCTCTTCTTTGTGGCAGCCCCTGAGATATTGGAACACTGCCATCATGTCACCTCTCTCCCTTCTCTTCATTAAACTAGACATTCCCACTTCCAGCAACCGTTCCTTATATGTTTTAGCCTCCAGTCCCCTAATCATCTTTGTTGCTCTTCTCTGTACTCTTTCTAGAGTCTCAACATCAGTATCCATCCCCACAATTCCCACTGCTACATCAGTTTATCTTTTCTCTTGAAAAAAATTGAAGGTCAGGTCTATTCATCTCCAAAGAATAACCAGAGGTTGCAATATTAGGTTTTCGCCAATAGATGTCCTCAATAGATTAAAAAAATCTTTTCCAGACACTATTTTCCCCCTTTTTTTCTATCTTTTAAAATTTGATGTGAAAAAGAAATAATCTTCAAGCATAAAGTAATAGTACAGCTCTTAAGAAAGAGTGTTTTCTGTACCCCAAAAACAGATGAAAATAAAATATAGTCTCTAAAATTTTATTCCATTCTTTTATTCAACGCCTTTCTTTTAAGTTTAAAGCCCAGGGGAACAAAGAAATGTGTGTATTTCTGTTTGTGTGAGTGAGAAGACTTTTTTTCCCCTAATCACAGTTGGATTTGCTCCTTCTGGTCTTTCCTAGCCGCAGAAAGGATCTGTTTAATTGGCAGAACCTGGAAAGCATGGGGGTTGGGTCAGAGCACAGAACCTTTTGTTAGGGAAAAGAGAGAGGCTGTGTGAAAATGAAGTGGAATGAGTGAATGAATGAAAGAATTGGATTTGGGCAACTAGCTGGTAAGGCCCTGTAAGCAAAGCAAAGTTAGGAAATTAAGCCTTGGGCTAGGAGCAGCCACTTACCTCTGAAAGCAAGCAGAAGTCCTCACGGATATCGAAGGTTTGCAAAACAGTGGCGTGAAGCTGGACGGTCAAAGAATAACCCATACCTTCTGAGGGGGGAGCCAGAAGTGTCTCTGCAGACCCCTTTTTGGTCTGAAAATGTGGCGGATCCCTCAAGGAGCCCACGTACCCTGAGAGGGATCCAGAGTGCTCTGAGTCCCCTTTTTGGACCCACTAAACCGTGGTGGTAGGAAGAAGTCTCACAAGGAGGCTTCCGGCGTATAGTGCCCTTTAGAGTTAGAGGAAAATCCCGTCATAGAAGCATGGGAGGTTCCAATTCAAGGGCTGAGCTAGGTTCCCCAGTTGAGAGCTTGCTTGAAGCCTGGGACAGGAATCAGCTACCCGTCCAGGCCACTATGAAAAAGAGATAGGTAAAGAAACTATATGAAAAAAAAAAGACTTTGCTTAGGGATTTGCTGGGAAACCAATTTGGCTAAATAAAGGTACTTAAAAGGGAAAATAATAAATAGTGATTCTCTCTCTCTCTCTCTCTCTCTCTCTCTCTCTCTCTCTCTCTCTCTCTCTCTCTCTCTCTCTCTCTCTCTCTCTCTCTCTCTCTCTCTCTCTCCTCTCTCTCTCTCTCTCTCTCTCTCTCTTCTCTTCCCTATGCAACCATGTGGTATGTTTAAAATGTGTGCCTTCCCTAACTAGAATTATCTGAAATGTATGGTGGGAATGACTAGGATGTGTAAAACTAAGACTTCTGTTCTCTTGTCTTTGTGTATATGTTTGTCAAAGTCTGTGTGTAAGAGGTAAATGTAACTGTTAACTGTTTCAAATCCAAAGAAAAAAATAATTTTAAAATTCTGCTAGAAATTCTGCTTAAAAAAAGCCACAAAGGAAATACCTCACCCTGTTTGTCTGGCTAACGAACAGAGTGAAGAAAAAAAATTGTGTTCGTTTGTTTGTTTGTTTTCCCCTTTCTCTCTGTGTCCTCTTAAGAACAGCCTTAAGTTAGCAGGAGGGAATGTTTTAAGTTCATCTGCTAGAAAGATTTCACTCTTGCATTTAATAATATATAATAAAATTGGAAGGGACCTTGAAGGTCATCTAGTCCAACCCCCTGCTCAGGCAGGAAACCCTATACAAACTTTATCAAATGCCTTACTGAAGTCCAAGAAAATTATATCCACAGCATTCCTCTAGTCCACTAATTTTGTAACTGGGTCAAAGAACGCAGTAAGATGTGTCTAGCATGATCTATTTTTGACAAACCCATGTTGGCTTTTAGTAATGACTTTGTTTGCCTCTAGGTGTTCGCTGATTCTTGTTTGATTATCTTTTCCAGAATCTTCCCAGGTATTGAGATCAGGTTGATAGGTCTATTGTTTCCTAGATCTATTTTTATTTTTATCAGTGCTCCAGGATCTTTGAAAAATATAGTTCAATGGTTCTGAGATCACATCTGCCAGTTCCTTGAGAACTTTGGGGTGTAATCCATCTGGTCTTGGTGATTTGAACTCTTCTAGGCTGGATAAGTGCTTGCTCACCATTTTCTTGTCTAACTTAACTTGTGCTTCTAATCTATTTTTTATGGTACTGTTTTTGATAAGTTGGACTGTTTGCTTTTTTATTATTTTTGACTGTGGTCACAAGCCTTAGTTCATTTTGAGCCTTAGCTTTCTTCACCTCATCTTTGCAGGCTCAGACTATTTGCTAATATTCTGCTGTCGTTATGTGCCCCGCTTTTCACTTTTTATACTGGTCCCTCTTATATGTCAATTTATCAGAGAATTCTTTATGTAGCCATGCTGATTTCTTGTGAGAGCTGTTATTTTTCTTCTTTGTTGATATTGTGCTAGACTGGATTTTTATTATCTCACTTTTCAAAATTTCCCAAGCTTCTTGAGTTGTTTCCCCTTGAAGATTCTCATCCATGGAATCCCTCCCAAGCCCTCTCTAAGTTTATTGAAATTAGCTCTCTTAAAGTCTAAGACTCTAGTTTGACTGTGTTCTATTGCTTATGATCCCATAATGTTGAATTCCAATATTGCATGATCACCCCCCCCAAGGTTCCTGTGGCTTCAACACCTTTTATAATTTTGTCTTTGTTAGTGAGAATTAGATCCAATATGGCTAATCCCCTAGTTCCCTTCTCTACTTTTAAGAAACAAAGTTGTCTGCAAGTTTTGTCAAGAATCTGTTTGATCTTCCACTTAGTGCAGAGTTTGTCTCCCAGTTGACGTTAGAGAATTAAAGTCTCCCATTACTATTGTCATGTGCTTCCTACATACCTTAGTTGAGTTCTTATACCCTTTCATGGTTTCCAAAATTGTCATTCCTGATTGGTGAGTTTAAATTTGTCTTTTCTGTTTTTTGGGTCAATGTCTGTTGTTGGATTAATTTCCTTCTCAATTCTGTCTAAAAGGTGTTAATTTTTGTTCCAGGGGGAATCCAGTGTTGAATTATTTTATTGGAATGAGGAGGGGGTGTCCTGCCTGCTGGGTCCTGCCCCAAGTTCTGGAAAATCATTCTGCAATGAGTTGTAAATGAGTTTGTGTTCTAAATGGGTTTTATCTATCTAGCCTTTTCCTGAAAAATGCATGTCTATCTACAAGAACCTTTTGAAGTTCAAGTCTGCTTGTTTGGGGAAATAATTTTCTTAAGTTACTTTTCTTATCCTATCACTAATTGGTGAAGCTACAGTGAAACTTTTCTGAAACAAATAAGCTTTTTCCAATCTCTAAAATAATGAGGTCTATTTTGAAATAAATGTTAAAGGCAGATTCTCCTGTCCCTGGCAAGTTGCACATGTTAAAATATTAGGCTTTTAAAATTATTTGGAGTTTTCAGCATTCTCAAGCTGCCTAGCATTTTTTTTTCCTCTCAAGTTGCAAGTTCTCATCCTTAATATGTTGCAAATGTTCAAGTTCAAAGGTGAAACATTTCATTTTGTTGTTCTCTTACCAGAATCCAGGTTTTTCTTGTCCTCAATCTGTGATTGTCCCCATTTATCTATCTGTTTCTCTAATAACTGCAGTATTAATGCCTTTTCAAACTGCCTGCAAGCTACCCCCCTTCCAATTCCTTTCTTGCCCTTTGTTCTCCATACCATTTATCTGCCTCTCCTGGGAGAGTCCACCCAGAAAGTGGGGGAGACCTTGTTCTTGTATCTTTCAGCTCTGCAATCCTCCCCCAAACCTTTGGAAGCAGAACACACAGATCCAGATGCTGCCTCCATCCATTTGAGCCATGGAATTGGGTTTTGAATCCAGCCATCCATTAAAAAGCCACCATGCAATCTGAGTGGAACATCTTCCCAAGTCCTACCATTCCCCAGATGCCTGTGAAAGCTGCAGAAGGAAGGAGTCCTGAAGCCTCAGAAGAGAAAATTAGACTTTGGGGGGAGGGTGGAAACTCATTGTAAACTTTTCTTTCTTGCCCCATTTGTATCGTAACAAGCCAGTTGAATGTATTAATGGAGAGATGGCATTTGGGAATAGTTGGCAGAACAAGTACTGAACACCTTAGACTTCTGTCTGGTGGGAGGGAAAAATTATCCAGAATGTTTGTATTGCCTGCACACACATGCACACACACACACCATTCAGAGTCTATCCCCTCCACCTACCTTTAGTAAAGTTCCCCAGGCTGATTTTTTTTTTTTTTTGCTCTATTGCACCAAGGCTTTGCAAGCACAACTTCCTGAAAATTCCAAGGGAGAATTTTGAAGCAAAATTCTAGGCCCCCTCAGGTGATTTGCAATTCTTATGCCCTGATTAAGGAAGCAACAGAAAAGAGATCCCAAACTTCAGCCCTGAATATTTTGCACTGTTGGGCTCAGATTGGGATTCCTAGAGCTCATTATGTGCAATTTAAAGAAAAAATTAATAGCCTGGCATACTGGCTAACCTCAACTGGATATTACAAAACTGGATGCACTGAACTAAGAGCTAAGGCAGGAAACAACCCTTGAAAATGGGCAGCCAGTGGTCATGTACTAAGGAAAACCAAGGCTGTGAAGAATTTTGGGAGGTATGCAAACCTGACTGGAAGCTAAAAGTGACATCCAACATTTGAAAATGATTGGCACAGAATATTGGACACTATAAATTTCTTTTCCACTTAACAAAATTTTTGCTCTGACTTTTAGAACTTTATGGATGCAAGCTCCCCTTTTGGGAGCCACTAAAGGGATCTTTTTCTGCTGCCTCCATTAATGTCTTATTTTTTTTTGGCTTAACAGTTTGAAAGCTTGCCTACCAAGTCTCCCTGACCAATTCAATTTTAATGTTGTGCCAATAAGTGTGACATTCTCATACTTAAGGCACAAAGCAGGGGTTGAGGGAAGTTAGCCCAGAGAAGGAAATATTAAAAGGGCAGAAAAATATATTTTTCCTCAAAAGGATTTTTTAAAAACCAAACCTGGCCCCAAATCTATCTCTCTGCCCCAAGCAAGAGCTAGCCCCATACAAATGAGATGTAAAACCATCAGAAAGTTGAAGCCAGAGCACTCAAGAAGACAAAGAGAAAATCTGCATACCCCACCCAAACTCTAGGAGTCATAAGCCCCATCACCTGGGAAGCAGCATATGATAATAGGATTAAACCACAGATATCAAGGCCTAGAAAAACACTCAGAAATAGCCTCAACGTTTATGCCACAGAAACAGGAAACTATTCCAAACAAGGCTAGAGGGGGTATAAAAACCTACTGCCCATGTGCTCAACTCCTCTTTCCTCTCTGCTCTTTCTTGCAAGGACCATCTTTCTGCTTCTTCAATAAACTGTAACCTTCTTCCCAAAGCAGTCGCCATGTTGCTTATTTATCCCGGCTTGGATGAACCAGGATGAAGACTTAACTTCTGACAATGTGTTGGCGCTATTATTGAAAATCATAGAAATTCCAATATCTGGGGGAAAAACTTAATAGTTACAGTTTACAAAAAACAATATTACAGTAGTACACTAGGACACTAGGAAGCAGTCTATATGATGGTTGCTTTCTGAACCAACAAGGCAGCTTTGGAAATAAGAATAATACTGAAATAGAGATGTAATTATGGTTCCTTATATTTGTTTATTGTTCACCTTTTCTCAAGTATACAAATCGATTGAAGATACAAAAGAAATAGTTTCTGAAATTTATCTGCCAGATCTCTCAGTGCAAACACTGGAAAATTAAAGCATCTTGTTAACTGAGCCAGTGATATTAAAAGGATGGAAAATTGCTGCAATTGATAATTAAAAGCAAGCTCTAGAAAAACCTTACATAAATGTAAATTTACTGAAATCTGTTTATCATTTCTTAATTGTATTAACACTTTACCTAATACATTCTGGACAAAAATCCTGAGCACTGTGCTTAAAATATTTGCTTTTCTTCCTAACATGCCATTTTATTTTTATTTTTCTTCAGTTTTTCTTTGATGTCTCCAAAGAATCTGGAGACAAAAGCTATGTGAAACTCTTAAGAGAAAAACAGATGGGGTAAATATATAATACTGAGCTATCTAAAATCTGTCTAATACAGTTGCTTTTGTTCCAGTTAATTGATGCTTAAACCTTTTTGGTTTTTTAAAATTTAAACACGGTTACTGAAAGCAAACCAGATCGCGCGCGTCTTTACCAAAAAGGAAAGAACTATTTAACATAGATTCACTAAGCTCAGCCTTGCTGCGTTTCCTTACACACATTCGCTACCCATCATCCACCTCCTCTTTTTTGTAAAAAAAATATATATGTATAGTATCAGTAGGACGTGATGACGACATGCACTGGCTCATTCTTTGTTTACATCCCTCCTCTTTCCGACCCCTCCAAATCCTGGTTTGCGGCGAGATTGGCTGTAAGAGAGGGCAGAGATATTCGCGATCTGCCTCCTGATTGGCCAGAGTGTTCATAAAAAAGAAGGTGGAAAGCGGCTAGTGGGGGGGTGCGGCTTTGCGTGGTTGCGCTGTCGGCTGATTCTCAGTGCGGTAGTGCCTCCGCTCGGCCGCCTGCCTCTTAGGTTGAGGAAGCGATCATTGCTTCGCGCCGGTTCCTGCATTTATCGCCTTGTGCGAACCCGCGTTGGTTTGGCAAGTCCTCGCTACCTTGACGGCAAAAAGAACAGGCAGAAGGTGGAAAAGAACAGGGAGCAGAGCATGGCGGCATCGGTGCCAGATAAAAGCTGTAAGAAGAAAACGGAGAAAAAGCTGGCTGCTCGAGAAGAAGCCAAATTATTGGCCAGCTTCATGGGAGTCATGAATAACATGAGGAAGCAAGTAAGTGAAGGAAAAGAGGGCAGAGGTGAGGTGGGTGAACTCTGGGCCCTCCTGTAAAGAAGCCTTGGCTGAGCCTGTCGCCTTGCCGGGTCCAGCCATATCCCGGCACTGGGGTGGGGACTAGAGGTCGGATCCCTGCTTGAAACCGAGGCACCAAATCTATGGCAGTTTCAAGCCTCTAGCGCAGTCGTTCCTAGTGTAGAATGTCCCTATGAAAAGGGAATGGAACGCTTGCCCCGATTTGAAGGGGTTGACTTGGCATTCTTTTGTTATTTTGCAAGTCTCAGTTAGTGTTCTTCAGTATGGCAAATGAAGGCGGGGTGCCTGGTGCTGTCCTCATAAAGCTGCTGGTTAATTGGTGGGATTTGAACTAAGAGCATCTTGGTTTGTCACTTAGTCTCTTACATTAGTGTAATTATTTGTTTCTTTTACATAGGAAGTGCAATTCTGATATTCTAGAATAATTGTTAAGGTGTGGTTTTATAACCCAGTCTGTTCCATTTAGTACAAGTTACTATTATGTTAACCTTAAACATTAAGTTGAAAGAAGATAATACAATACGCTCTGATGCTATCCTGCAGGTAGTAATTATAGTTTAGTGTTTCTCAGTTTCGATAACTTTCATATCCCGGAGTTCAACTTCCAGAATTCACCAGATAGCAAACTTAGGTTTAGTTTAGTGAAGAAAATAAACATTTCTACAGTTTCTCTGAATATAAGAAATATTATATTTCTGTATCATAACTTTGTGCTTTTTTTTGTTCTATTTTAGAAAATACTATGTGATGTTATACTGATAGTCCAAGAAAGGAGGATCCCAGCTCATCGGGTTGTACTTGCTTCAGCCAGTCACTTTTTTAACTTGATGTTTACTAGTATGTTTTTTTCCACTTCAGCTTTTAATATCTCTAGATTTGCAAGTAAAGGGAACATTTTAATCAGTAGTTAGCATTGAACAAATCTTACTACTATAACCCCTACAGTCCCATTTAGACCTTACATTAATGCCTTCATTCAGTACTTCATTTTCTATACGTAGTTTATTGATAATTTTCTATGGGTAGTTTTAGATAGCAGGAAAAAGCAAAGTATGTTTTGTGAGGAGAATATGAAAATAGTCCTTCAGGATAAAGCCTAACATTGTATCCTACGTGAGACTGGATCACTAGATATTTCTAAATAGAGCACAAATAGGTGATCAAGTGCAAATAATCACTGTGCCATTGCCACTGTTGAGAAGCTGAGCTAATTTACTTCTGACTCAGTTGTGCTTCTGGAAGAATGACAGAACTTTCACTGTGAAACAGAATGTTGTATGGAGCTTGAGGGTGCATAATTGTTGTACTAGTAAGAACTTCTGCTTTATCTCCTCAGCTTTTCTGCTGTTGCTAAGCTATTATAGTACACAATGTTCTCATAAATGTCCTAAGCTGAGAAAAGGAGAGTAAACTTTGCAGCTCCTTTCATTTGTGTCCAGCTTCTCTTCCTGCCCTAAAACAAGCTCAGTCAGGACAGGGATTGTCGGTCTGGCTTGATACAGTACTGCTACTTAGTCCACTGAGCCATAATTCTTGGAAGCTATAAGTATGATAAATGTGGGTTACTGCTACAAGTATTTGTGAAGGACAATAGTAGCTAGAAGTACCTAAAGGGGGATATGAGTGTTCCAGAACTGCATCTGAGAAGGGCTTCCAAAAGAAACAACTCTGCCATTCACAGATCAGAATAATAGCTCTGCAAGATTTTAAAAATAACTCTTGATAATATTTATATAATTGCAGCAAATATGATTGAATCAAAGTCATTTGAAGTTGAATTAAAGGATGCTGAGCCAGATATAATTGAACAGCTGGTTGAGTTTGCTTATACTGCAAGGTAAGTATATCACAATATTCACTATTGCTAGCCATCTACAATTACAAATCTAGACAACTTTGTTCATGTAATTAACTTGGGCATTCAAGTACCAAATATTAGTATCTCTAATACAGAATGTTACTTTAAATATTACAAGAAATATTCACATTAACTTTATATGCAAACTTTATAGTTGTATTACTCTACTTTTTTAATTGTTAAGGTTCTCAAGGATGCTTTTTTTAAAATGCCATTTATAGACTTTAATATAGATGTGTATATGTGCTAGGATTTATATGTATATAATTCTTAAAATGCTTACTTTTGTAAACACTGGTTTTTTTTTTCAGAATTTCTGTGAACAGCAACAATGTCCAATCATTGTTGGATGCAGCAAATCAATATCAAATTGAACCTGTGAAAAAAATGTGTGTAGAATTTTTAAAAGAGCAAGTGGATGCTACAAATTGTCTTGGTAAGGCATCTTCCTCCTGTTAAAGATATTACAAGGTTTGCAACATTTGGAATGAAAAACTTTGTCCACTGTGTATTATATTTTAGAAAACATTTTATAATATATTTAATGTATAATTTGGTTAAGATTTGAAAATGTGCATATTTCAAAACATAGAAATCGGGAGACTGAGTTCTAGTACAAAGCCAGCTGGGTGGTTTTGGGACAATCATTTTCTCTCAGCCCAGGAAGCAGGCATTGACAAATCACTTACGTAATCTTGTCAAGAAAACTGCAGGGACTTGTCCAGGCATTTGCCAAGAAGCATCACTGACTCAAAAGCACAAAAGCATAAAGCATATTTTATATAATATCTCACAAATCTAGCACTTCTTTTTTCCCTCTTATATTAGGTATAAGTGTATTAGCAGAGTGCCTTGATTGCCCAGAACTGAAGGCCACTGCGGATGATTATATTTATCAGCATTTCACGGAGGTGTACAAGACAGATGAGTTTCAACAGTTAGATGTTAAACGTGTGACACATCTCCTCAACCAAGATACTCTAACTGTAAGAGCTGAAGATCAGGTAAATATTTTTTTTTAAAAAAACCCTTTTTTAAAAATCCTATTTCTTCCTCAATGTCAGGTCTTCTACCAGAAGCCTGCACAGTACCTTAGCTGTTCTCAGCACTGCACTCTTCTGGACAAAGAGCTCTGATGTCATTCCTGGGATCTGTTGGAGCCACGTTTCCAGCTTGGGAGTCACAGCTGCAAGTACTTCTACCATCACTAAAACCACTTTGGACTTTACTTTCCACATCTAGCTCTTCCTTTAGGCTCTAGTTGATGCACAATTCTGAAGTTCCTTATGGACATGACATTCTTAATGTTAGCAGTTAATGAGGAACAGCTATTAATATAAACATTTGTTTTCCAAGTTTCTTTACCAATTTTGTATGAAAAAAAGAACTCATCAATTGAGATTGACAAGTGGTGACTGAAGCAAAAAATGTCTCAGGTAATAGTAACTTCTCCTATTAAAGGTCCAAAGTTAAGTTAACAGAGTTAAGTTTTAAATGGAGCTTTAAAGTTTCTTATTTTAAATAATACTTTCTTTGCCATTTCTAAAATAGACTGCTATGTATATATGTCTAGTCATGTATCTTTTCTTAATTTCCAGGTTTATGATGCTGCTGTCCGTTGGTTAAAATATGATGAGCCAAACCGTCAGTCCTACATGGTTGATATCCTTGCTAAAGTCAGATTTCCTTTAATTTCAAAGAATTTCCTTAGTAAAACTGTTCAGGCAGAGCCACTTATACAGGACAACCCAGAGTGTCTTAAAATGGTTATAAGTAAGTTTTCAACATTCTAATACTGATTCCTTCCATGGGCTGCTTATTTCACCACATAACTCTATAAAAATAACACCTTGAAAAAGAGCTGATTTTGTCTTTTGGGGGGTGGGTAAGAAACCAAGTATCTTTTAAATTCTCCTAGTTCCCTCCTTCCAGAAAGATGTTCTCAAACACTAGTCCTTCTTTCAGGGAAATCCGTTATTTCACAGGTCAAGACTCTCTTTGGATTCCAAAAACATTTTTTAAGAAGTCCCATCCTTGCTTTGGACAAGGATGATTTGCAGTACATTGACAAATTCTAATAATAAAACAAGTAACAGTCACTGCTGTGAATGTTTTTTGATAGTTCCTTTGAAATTTGTTTAATGGAACTTGCTGTTTTGTTTAGGGCTATCTGCACAAAGTGTGTTGCACATTTTAGAATGCCGATTGTGCATTCTTGAAATGAGTTAGCTAGAGTTATAGTTTTGTTCATTATAGGTTAGAGGAATTCAATGAATTACATGTTGATCTGCCTTTAAATCTTTCAACAGCCAGCTGATTTAGGTCAAAGAAGCCAGACTGTTGATTCACTACGGTAAATTTATCTTGGCAGTCATCTCTCATTTTCAGTTTGTTTCTAGGCAAAATTTGAGATTATCTTCTTGAACTACATACATGAGATTTGGCAATCCAAAATGCTGCCTTAGTCCTTGTGGTTTCTTTTTTGTCTTGGGTGTTTTGCTTGTGAAATTCTCTCCATAGAATGTCCAGGTAAAGATTTAGATCCATGTGTTTGCCAATATTCTCTCACGCAGTCAGTACTTCTCTCCTTTCCTTTGAAGTCAAGATAGTCTGGTAGTTTGGTGCCTCTATACAGTAGTAATGGGATAGTAATGAAACCTCAGCTTTACCAGAATGACTGGAAAGAAAGAAAAGTTATGGCCTTGCTTCCTGACAGGTCTGCATATAGTAAAACTACTGTTTAATTATGTGTGTGAACATGGAAAGGTGAGGAATTAAACAGGGCTTCATAGAAGGAAGAAATTGATACCATCTTGTACTTGATGACCTTATATGAAAGATGTACATAATACTTATGCCTTCTTATGTTGGAAAAAAAGATGTAACTTTAAACTGCACAAAATCATTTTTTTTCCTTTTTGTGCAGGTGGAATGAGATACCATCTCCTTTCTCCAGAAGACAGAGAAGAATTGGTGGATGGGACTCGTCCAAGAAGGAAAAAGCACGAGTACCGTATTGCCTTGTTTGGAGGATCACAGCCACAATCATGTCGATACTTCAATCCAAAGGTAATTGTTTGTTATGGATTGGATGTACAATATAAATATATATCTTTGCTTAATATGATATCTTATATTGCTGCATCTTGTGACTTTGGTCTAGGTTATGGTAACTTTATTACTTTTATTTCAAGCAGAACCTAGTTTATCTGTACACCAAAGAAGTGAAAAGCTGAGGGATGTACTTAAATTTCAGATGTTTGCTGTTAATATAGTATCTTTTGTTTACATGTTTGATTTTGCACAAAACAGATAAAGATTGTTTTTCTTAAAATAAATCAGGGGACATTGGACTCATAAGGAATCATACACTGGGAGATTACAGCTCTATTTTGAGGTTGCTATAGCAATTTAAGACTTTTTAAATATATTATTGTTAGGAACATGTCTGACATACAGTGGGGAAAAGTATTTAGTCAGCCACCAATTGTGCAAGTTGTAATTGTCATCATAGGTAGACCTCAACTATGAGAGACAAAATGAGAAAACAAATCCAGACAATCACATTTGTCTGATTTGGAAAGAATTTATTTGCAAATTATGGTGGAAAATAAGTATGTGGTCAATATCAAAAGTTCATCTCAATACTTTGTTATATATCCTTTGTTGGCAATGACAGAGGTCAGACGTTTTCTGTAAGTCTTCACAAGGTTGGCACACACTGTTGCTGGTATGTTGGCCCATTCCTCCATGCAGATCTCCTCTAGAGCAGTGATGTTTTGAGGCTGTCACTGGGCAACATGGACTTTCAACTCCCTCCAAAGGTTTTCTATGGAGTTGAGATCTGGAGACTGGCTAGGCCACTCCAGGATCTTGAAATGCTTCTTACAAAGCCACTCCTTCGTTTCATCTTCAATGCCCTTGCTGATGGAAGGAGGTTTGCACGATATATGGCCCCATTCATTCTTTCCTGTACACGGATCAGTCGTCCTGGTCCCTTTGCAGAGAAACAGCCCCAAAGCATGATGTTGCCACCCCCATGCTTCACAGTAGGTATGGTGTTCTTTGGCTGCAACTCAGCATTCTCTCTCCTCTAAACACGACAAGTTGTGTTTCTACCAAACAGTTCTACTTTGGTTTCATCTGACCATATGACATTCTCCCAATCCTCTTCTGGATCATCCAAATGCTCTCTAGCAAACTTCAGAAGGGCCCGGACATGTACTGGCTTAAGCAAGGGGACACGTCTGGTACTGCAGGATCTGAGTCCCTGGTGGCATAGTGTGCTACTGATGGTTGCCTTTGTTACGTTGGTCCCAGCTCTCTGCAGGTCATTCACTAGGTCCCCCCGTGTGGTGTTGGCATTTTTGCTCACCGTTCTTGTGATCATGTTGACCCCTCAGGGTGAGATCTTGCGTGGAGCCCCAGATCGCGGGAGATTATCAGTGGTCTTGTATGTCTTCCATTTTCTAATTATTGCTCCCACAGTTGATTTCTTCACACCAAGCTGCTTGCCTATTGCAGATTCAGTCTTCCCAGCCTGGTGCAGGTCTACAATTTTGTTTCTGGTGTCCTTTGACAGCTCTTTGGTCTTCACCATAGTGGAGTTTGGAGTGTGACAGGTGTCTTTTATACTGATAACAAGTGCGACCAGGTGCCATTAATATAGGTAATGAGTGGAGGACAGAGGAGCGTCTTAAAGAAGAAGTTACAGGTCTGTGAGAGCCAGAAATCTTGCTTGTTTGTAGGTGACCACATACTTATTTTCCACCATAATTTGCAAATAAATTCTTTCCAAATCAGACAAATGTGATTGTCTGGATTTGTTTTCTCATTTTGTCTCTCATAGGTGAGGTCTACCTATGATGACAATTACAGGCCTCTCTCATCTTTTTAAGTGGGAGAACTTGCACAATTGGTGGCTGACTCAATACTTTTTTTCCCCACTGTAGTTCACATGATTTATTTAACATCCATGCCGACCCATGATGACTCATTTCGTACCCATAGTAAAAACAGTCATAAAATCAAATCAGTTCACCTGGTCACCCACTTAACAACTGCAGTGACTTACAAGCAAAATTCCATGGTCCATTGTGGTTTCTCAACATATCATGTTCTGAGGATAACATGAACAGAAATATTCATGTTATTCTCAAACCCTTGACAAAAAGTGGAATAAAATAAAATATTAATGATCCCAAAACTTTGAAGATTTTTTTTTTTTTGCAGAAGGACATGGCTGAAAATATTCTATAAGGCTTTGATTTATTTTTATACAGGATTACAGCTGGACAGACATCCGATGTCCGTTTGAAAAGCGGAGGGATGCAGCTTGCGTTTTCTGGGATAATGTAGTTTATATTTTGGGTGGTTCCCAGCTTTTCCCTATAAAACGAATGGATTGCTATAATGTTGTTAAAGACAGCTGGTACTCCAAACTGGGTCCTCCAACTCCTCGGGACAGCCTTGCAGCATGTGCAGCAGAGGGTAAAATTTACACATCTGGTGGTTCAGAAGTAGGTAAGACATATTTAAGGACATGGCTGTGGGAACTTCAAAAGCAAAGCTGCATTTGCTACTGTATTGTTGTGAAATATCTCTTTTAAAAGAACTAGATTCACCTGAACACAATTATGCCCATTTTGAATCCACCTGATAGCACAGTAATACTATATGCATTATTTATATTTCCTCTGATAGAATTGAAGGTTTTACAACTTCACAACTTGGATTATTTTCTATATGTACATAGATATTTATTTGGGAATAAATTTCACTTAATGCCCTCAGCCTTGTCTGATTGGACTTGAATAAGAGTATGCCATTGATTTTATTAATGTGTTGATAAACATGTGTGAAATACAGCTCTTTGCAAAAAAAAGCTTTTTGATAATTTTCCTCATTAGAATTTTAGAAATTTTTCCTTGTATATCTGTACACTTATATAGATTTCTTTTATCCAAATATAAAAAGAAAAATATTTTCCTCTCATTATTTTCTCTCATTACTCATGGTAATAAATTAACCTGATCTGTCACAAGACACATACCCAGTATAACTACAGTATTAGCTGTGACCCAGCAGCATTATGTTGTAGACTATTTTACTTCTTTCCTGGGTTTCTGCTTTAGGAGTAGCATGTAATTACAGCCATTTTACCGCTGGACTTTCCTTTGGAGAGCCATTTTCTGTGCCCCTTGAATCACTGAAGGGACAGCATGCATATCTCAAATTTCCTCCCTGCTAGCATGGCAAAAATATTCTTAGATTTTATTCACATTAAAGGGGACACACAAACCACTATTGCTCATTTGTTTTCTCTGTGCTTCTACTGAGAATTCCAATAAAATCAGTGCTTTTTTTTCCTTCCATTAATCAGAGGTTGTCCTCAATACAACTGATCTGATTTGATGTTGAAAAATTGAGAAAGAGATGTCAAGTTAGCATTCCCTGGAAATAGTGTGTCAAATTCTGGACCTCTACTGAGAGTTTATTGTCTATGTTATTTGCCTACTAACAATATTATCTTAACAAGCAGATAGTCTCATTGTCTAAGTGACTCTATTTTGTTTTTGTTGGTTAAAGGAAATTCTGCTTTATATTTATTTGAATGCTATGATACAAGAACAGAAAGTTGGCACACAAAGCCCAATATGCTGACTCAGCGATGTAGTCATGGAATGGTTGAAGCAAATGGCCTGATTTATGTATGCGGAGGAAGTTTAGGGAACAATGTTTCTGGAAGAGTCTTGGGCTCCTGTGAAGTTTATGATCCAGCAAAGGAAACGTAAGTCCTGACTTTATTCCCTGTCAAAAGCTTTTATCAGCAGTGGGTTTTTTACATTGTGAAATGGTAGAAAAGTTTGATTTCAAAGCTGTTTACTCGCCCTTCAAAACACTGAAATTACTTTATTCTTATTTGGGGAGAAAAATGTAAAAGAGCCACCAAAGAACCACACTCCATTTTAAGTGGAGCTGCAACTCATCTATCTGCCGGGCTTTACTGAGATAAGAGAACTAACAGCTAATTATAACATTTCTCATTAAGTCTTGATCACATTTAATGTAAAGGAAAATATGGTATGAAATTGTGCATTTTAAATATTTGCAGGTGGACTGAGCTATGTCCAATGCTTGAAGCACGAAAGAACCATGGTTTGGTGGTTGTGAAAGATAAAATATTTGCTGTAGGGGGGCAAAATAGCTTAGGTATGTATTAATAATTTATTCTACCTAACTGCCATGAGGCTATATGGACTGTTGCAGTATTAAAATTATATAAAATCCTAAGTTCTGCTTTCTGAAAGATAAAGACTGATGCTTGCAGTATAGGCTTTAAAGAGCTGTCACAATATTTCAAGCAGATTGACATAAGTGGAAAAATATTGTTAAACACCAGAAGGCTTAAATGCAACAGAAAGTAGTTCCCTAAAACCACCCCATCCTGATTCTCTATAAATAGGAACTATCAAATCTCTTTTATCCCTGAGTTTTTTTCATATTAATGATAAGTTAAAATGTCAACTTTTCAGAAAGGACAACAGCCATATGCCACCAGAGATAAATATATGATATGTAAATAAAAAGCAGATGCTAATTACACAATAGTGATTAAAATATTTCTTTATAATAACTGTAGCCATATTCTGATAATATTCCTAACAAATTAACAAAATATAGTTTTAATTTTAATATTCCTAACCTTTCTTAAACCTTTCTTATATAAATTAAATACATATTCATTAATTT
Organism: Bothrops alternatus; assembly: GCA_034064705.1. NCBI lineage: Eukaryota > Metazoa > Chordata > Lepidosauria > Squamata > Viperidae > Bothrops > Bothrops alternatus. The sequence goes on along the minus strand of JARGCV010000021.1, from coordinate 2,334,878 downwards.
GCAGGTTTTGTGATACTCATTTTTTAAATGTAACTTTATATTTCCAATGTATCATGTAAATAGACTTTTATATTGCAGTTCTATACATATTTATCTGGAAATAAGAATGATAAATTTGTGGAACTTAGTTAACAAGATAAGTTAGTACAATTTAGATAAATAGTACAATTTCAATAATTTTGTGGCTTTATGATTACATTTTCTTACATCCTCACTACTTACGGAAGTTTTGTATTCGTGATGAAGCATAGCTCAGGCATGAATCTATCAATATTCCTTTTTCTTAATTTTATATAATAAATTTTTTAAATGAAGTTCCTTTACAACATTAAACATTTTAAGATTTTAAGGCTATATGCTCCCATTTCTTAGAAGTAAGTTCTATTAAACCCTGAAGACATGTTCAGGATATTAAAATATTATTTCACAATAATTATTTCATCAATTTTATATAGTTCGAAAGTTATTTTTCATCTCTAGGACCTATATATTTTTACCTATTTCTATAGGTAAACTAAATGTTCATTTTAACCACTCAATTAACATAATTTATTGGTAAAATATTTTTAATTTCTTAGAAAAAAGTTTAATCCTAAAATGATGACAAAGTTATATTGGCTTAATAATTATTTTCTTTCTTCCTTGTAAAGGTGGCTTAGACAGTGTGGAATACTATGATATTAAACTGAATGAATGGAAGATGGTTTCCCCAATGTCATGGAAAGGTGTAACGGTAAAATGTGCTGCTGTGGGTTCCACAATTTATGTTCTAGCTGGATTTCAGGGTGTGGGTCGCTTGGGGCACATCCTTGAATATAACACTGAAATTGACAAATGGACAGCAAACTCTAAAGTTCGTGCTTTTCCTGTGACCAGCTGTTTAATTTGTGTAGTTGATACTTGTGGAGCAAATGAGGAAACATTAGAAACTTAAAAATTTTAGGATTATCGAAAAGTACTCCTGAAAGAGAGTGCTATTTGTTTTGTTCTACCTTTTAGTTGTGTCTTGCCAGTCCATAATGTGAACTGAATGTAGAAAAAAATTGGACTGTCATTTTATTATTTCAACTGTTTATATCATTTGGGTTTTCTCATTTGAGTACTGTTCATTTGTGTCCCTTCTATGCATTGGAATTATTTCAATTTCTCTAAACCAGGACTGAAAAGAAATGAAAATTTCTGAAGATGCACATATAATTTTTTTCAAAAAAACAACTGTTTAATATGCATTGCAAATTATTTCAAGAATAACCTCTTCATTAATCTTCATTTTTTATTAAAGCACTGAAAGTTTTCAAGCAGGAAACTTGCAAAACAAACTAATAAGCTATATGTTGCTCAAACTTGTGTTGAGGATGCCACCTCATCACAGAATTCAAGTTCTGTGATTTTGTTTCCGATAATTGAAATAATTAAATTAACTCCAGTACTATTAATCTTCTCTATATACTTAATTTTCTCTAATAAAAAAGTATTATTGTACATGACCATTCTCTCTTTAAATACTTGCACCACATAACCAAAGTGGTGTCAAAGTAGAGGCAAATAATTTCCTGAACAGACATTCTTAATTCCATCTATACAAAGTTTTATTCTCTGGAGTGTAGTTCCAGTACATTCTTTCAATCATGCAGATAAGAGCTGTGCTTTTGATAAATGCATCTACTTTCTGAAATATTACAGGTATAAACAAAATACGATGGTAAATTTATTTTATTTGCAAGTAAGTGTTTGTGAATTTAAGAATAAAAACCACTCCTTTATATGCACATATGGGGAAAGGTAGGGATACTGAAGTAGAAAATTTCAGAAATGTTTTTTTGCAACTTCTGTTTTTAAAGTTTTGTCCTTAACTGCAATCCATTTTATTTTTGTCTTTTGTTTATGAATTAAACTCTATGCTACTTAGAATATGCACAGTTTTGATCTGATTTCCTTTCTTCAAGCTACTTATAAAAATTCACAATCATTTCTTACATGTCAATAAGATTGCAGTAAGATTTCAAAACTATAATGTATATGTACTTTAAAAGTACTCATTTATAAACCTGCATATGAGAAAGTTGAATGATAGCACTTACGTATAATACTTTTTGGGGTATAAACATACATTGCTTTGCCTAATTTTTCTCTACATATTTTTGCAGTTAAGGGGAGGGGGAGAGAGAGAAAGAGACTAATTTCTTCTAAATTGAAACATTCTATATCGATCAAGGTATATCTTTGTGTATCTTCTTAGTATTGGCTTTTTGTCATGAAAATCTGAACTTAATACTTTAAACAGCTTTGTATGCTTGCAAGGAGGGATACAAATTTAATTTTCTAAAAACTCAAGTTGGATTTAAAAACAAATTCTTAAGCAAACTGAGGTACATTTTTTTCAATTAATAGATTGTCAAAAAATAAAATATGTAATTTTCAAGCAAGAAGGAATTTAATCTAGCTCATTAACAAATAAGATTCCTTTATTTCTTTTATGAAACAGGGACAGTTTCATAAAACCAATATAAACTAATGCAAGTTGTATCATTTTCCATAGGTTTACATTTCTCTCTGTTATTTGTCTAGGCAGAATGTGACAGATTTGTTTCATTGTGAGGTCTTAGTTTATGAACATTACGTGCAAAAAGTTTTGATTTTGTGTATTGCTGGGCATCTATTAAAAATCTTGTATACTGAATAATTTTGTTATGTATCAGAATTTTGAAAGTGAAGCAAATACCTCAGTGAGGCTTTTGTGGTCAGTTAATTTTATTAAATATTTGTTCCTAAAAATGTGTTGTTTTTATTTATTATTTGTCGTATCAACACTCTAAGCAATCTTTATCCATTAAATAATACCCCAGTGGCATTTTAGACCACTTTAAAGACCTGGCTGTTTCTTCTGACCTTAACCAAAGGTGGCTGAAGCTTCCCTATTCCCCCAAATGTTGGTGCTATGGTCTGGTGGATTCGCCATCTTTTTTTTTCTTTTTCTTTTCTAGTCTGGCTCTGTTTTTATCGTTTGTTTTGTTTGTTTGTTGTACTATGAGCCATCCAGAAGTCACCTGGAGTCAGGCAGTAAAGTGAAGTTAAAGATAAAACTCTATTATTGGTTCACATTCTGTTGCAGCAATAGAAAATTATAGTCCTTCTTTAAACTATGTCCCATACACTTAGAAAATTGTTAAATAGTACAAGACTTGACAAATATGTTAATGGTTGAAGCCACTGTTTTGGGTAGAGCTTTTTCTAAGGTGCCAAGAACTAGTTTGTGAGATGAGCAGATTCCAGCATCTATGTCACTGATTTGTGATTTTTGGATCACATGCAAGATGTAATATGGAGATTATTTTGGCAAGATTATAATGTAGGAACCTCTTTTCGTTCAATGGTCCTTAATCTTCGGGAGCCACCTGCCATACAATCTCACATATATTGCAGACTTGGGTTTCACTAATCATTAGGTTCATAAATATGCTAAGCCAAAACAAAGTAGATTATATTGTGGCTTAGTATGCGTGAATTCAGACAGTATTAGATTGCTGCACCAAAGTATGTGCCTGAAGGATATAGCTACTCCAAAACATTTTCCTAGAAGGCAAAATAACTTTATTTTAAAAACACAAAGATGGGGGAGGGGAAGCATTCTACTATTTTGAAGAGTTTCCTACTCCAATAATTTTCATTGAAGACAAACCATAAATTCAAAGATCACTTATGCCAAATTATTTTAATATTTGATTTCAAAAATCACAGCATAGTACTATATCAGTTTCACAAAATACAGATTGATAATCAAAAAGAGTTGAAGCACCAACCACAGACAATATTCCTGACAAAACACTAAATGAAAAATGCCGAACATCACCCCTCCCTGCAACCCATAAAGCATCTTCCACAACTACTATTTTCCATGAAGCTCTGTCACTATCTTGCTTTACATTTCAAAACAAGGGACTTAACTATAATTGCCTAGTATTTTTATTTGGATCTAAAAGCATTCCTGAAAATAAAAGTGGCAAGCCAACTGATTGAGTGGTTAAGGCACCAGCTAAAAAGTAGGAGACTGTCATTTCAAGTCCAGCCTTAGCTTAATGCTGGCTGGGTGACTTTGGGCCAGTTACTTTCAGCCCAACCTCAGAGGATTGTTGTGGAGAAAACAGAGGAGGAAGGTATCTTCAACTGTCTGTTAGGACATAATTATAATTTAACAGTGGCTACACTTAGAAAATAAGATCCTGACTCTTCAATAGTTGTGATGAAATAGACATTTTACAATTACAACTTCATAGAAAACATATTTGCCAAAATCCACTACTACATGTCTACTACTGTGCTACTAGCATCTTATCATTTGAAGCCTCCAAGGAAGATAAAGCAAAAGGGGACAAAAGTCATAATGATGATAAAACACTGAAACTACTTGTTAAATAAATGCCATTGCTTTGGTAAGAAAAAAGAACCAGTAATAACAATATTTAAAATATGAAATAAGAAACTAACGAAACAAAAAGGGAAACTCAATTTAAAAAACCACCCATTAAAACATGATCATGTGGAGTAAAACGAATCAGTCTTTCAATTTTATTAATCAAAAGGATGAACACAAATAAATCCAAGATTGCACTACTTCAGACTTACAATGTTTCTACCATAACAAAGTTTTTGTTGTACCCAGAATTAAATACAAATCATTGTTCTTCCATTATTTGTAACTTCTAAATTCAATTAAATATATGCAACTATTTCTACATCACAAAACTTGTAACCAACCAAGATGTGTTTGGTTGCTAGGCACGCACAACACACATTAAAAAGTTTGATCAGTTTATGACGGAGCATGTTGTGTAAAAGATGGGTCTTTCTTCCCCATTTTCTCAACCCTTCTAATTTCAAATTATAAAAGTGGGATTGGTATTAGTGGCACAATACAGAGACTTCCTGCTGAATGTCGCCTTCAAAGGCGCATTAAATTCTTATCACTATATATTCGGGTGCCTGTTCTTTTTAATTAAATGTAACGAGATATCTACAATCAGATTTTTAAAAAAAAAACCCAATTACTTTTTACAATGTTGAAGGGCAATCTGCCAATGTATTTACTTCCGCCAGGGTAGACTTGTCGTCTTTACGTCATCATTAGACGCCCTGATTACTGCGTGCCAAGGCACGCCCAAGTCGTACTATAAATACTGCCTAGCCCTGGAGAAAATCTTGCGGAGCGGATACGGTAGTGGAAGCAAAGCGGGAAACTTGTATTGGCGGTGGTGAGACGTTGCCTTCTCATGGCTCGTAATTCTGGTTGGGTTTGCTCTTACTACTTACAGGGCAACTGCCGTTTCGGTGATAGATGCTGGTATGAGCATCCACGTGGTGGCAGAGCCAGCCAGGCCTTTGGTCAAAACTCAGGTGCGGAGGGGATTTGGGTGCTCCATTAGCCGTTAAGGGTCGCCACTTGCAATTTCTAGGCTTTCTTCCGGTAGGGAACGTGGCTGCATAATGGTTATTTACTCGTGAGAGAAAGGTCCACTCCCGCTTTTTAGGCTGCCAGAGACATTCGGACAAGTGTTGGTTTTTGCCTAGTTTGCTTGTATCTTGCTCTTCACCACCACCACCGCCACTCAGCCTCTTTTACTGTGATAGGTTGAAGCCAAATTTGCCCGTACTTTTTATTAGGATGCTTAGACTTATTTCTTGACCGTTCTCTTCGCAAGAGAATCCTATAGCAGTTAACAAAGTTAAAACGGAATTCAAAAAATATTGAAATCCATTAAATAAGGTTAAAATAAGGTTCGTTACAAAAGCAATGTTAATAGGCAATGCAGTCTCGTTCTGAAATTACTATTCAGCCAGTGTACTTGAAGTTTATCGTACTCATGAAATAAACATGTTAGTCTTATATGGATTTCAGTGGGATCTACTTTGAGTAGAACTAAATTCATCCCACCCTGAGTTTTCCGTTCATTTAGGTCTCTTCCAATTCAGCTACCACAGCAACGTGTAATTAATTGCAATTACTGAGAAAATCACACATGGTTCCAAAAATGGTGAGATGCCATTAAAGTTTGTTAGGCTTTTGGACACCTATAAATATTAAACAATTAAACAAAGGCTGTTTGCTTTATTTCCATTTAGTGTAAATGCTAGTTTATACACACTTCTCTTGCTCAGCTGTTGGAACACTGGCTCATTGTGGTCTCTGCAAATTCTCAGAATTTAAGTCCAGCACTGATAAAGATGTGAGGATAGACATCCTACAAAATAGCCAGCACCTGTGCTGTTATTGTGCTGTCTCTTTAAGGCCTCTCCCTAGCCAGCACAGCAATTGTTACTTATAAAACTGAGCAGAGGCAACTGGGTATGGTGTGGGGGGAGGGCTGTGTGTGTGTGTGTGTGTGTGTGTGTGTGTACCTAAAGCAGCCTAAGCAAATACATTGTTCTTTACCACTAGGACTTATAAATAGTAATTGGAAGAGGTGTAGAAATGGGAAAGAGTGAAGTAGGGAGCAGTGAATACTAGCCTTTGAGCTCTGTGTATTGGCTCTCTTAGATTTTGGAGCCCACTGACTTGGATATATGTAAAAAAGCCTACCCCTACCACAAATGTACAAATGGTGGTAGAGGTGAGATAGATACATAATTGGGATACCCAAAAGGTGTGATATCCAACTATACAAGTGGAGGTGGCTTAGACTAAAGGAGTTCAATAAACATTCCATGAAAAAACAAGTTTTGGCTGAAATGGGGCTGTAAAAGGAAAAGAGTTTGCCTCTTTGTCTGAGGACTCTGCAGGAATTGACCTGCATCCTGGCTGCAGAAACCAGACCTCGTACTAGAATTTACACCAAACTAACATGGAAAAAGCAGGTAGTCAGATAGGCAGGCTGGAATGCAAAAAAGAGGCAAGAAGAGAACAGTGTTGGAGACTGATAGACCTCCTTAAAGGGATACAGTCACCAGAAGGGGCACATTACAGGAATAAAAATTATCACAGTTGTGAAGTAATTTGGTGGGATAGAAATCTTAATTACAATGTAAAGTAATTAAGTATGGAACAAGAGTACTAAGCTTGTAATAATATGGATTCTGTTGTCATGGGATCTACATTTGAGTTATTTTCTGTAGGTCTTGAATTTGTACCCTGTCAAATAGTCTTTATGAGGCCCATTTCTGTTACTTAATTCTATGATATAGATTAAATTATGTTTTTATTGCAAAGAAGTTAAATGTTTGACACATAGTGTTCTCTTTCATTCAGACTCTAACAGAAGAGGAGCTCGGGGTGGACAGCACCATTATTCTGTTAGTTTGCAGGCATCTAATTATTCAAAATCTTCTGCATGGAAAAGCAACAAAGATCCCAGATCCTCAATTTTTTCTCAGAATAGATTTGCTGCATTAGATTCAAGTGAACATGTGAATAAGGATATTCAGCCTGAAGAAGAAAAACTTCAGTAAGTGGCATTTTTCCAATTCTTTAATTACTATGAGATTTAAATGTACAGTTAAAAACAACAAATCTTAATCTCTATCTCTTCAGTTCTTAGTCATCGTTGTTTATACAGTTCATTGAACTGAGTATTATAATTGCATACAGAATATGCAAATTGACTTATAGATATTTTATAGGTATACCTAGAGACCCTGGGGCAAAGGCACTATCCTACTGGTGTGGTTTCTTGATTGTAGAGCAGAACTCTCATCACAACTTACTCTGTCAGACTAACCAATTTTAGATCAGGTCATATTTGCATTGGGAATGAAAAAGGATTGTAGTTAAGTCCTTCATAAAATTAACTATGCTTTTTATTATATTCAATAAGTCTTGATTTGTCTCCATGTTTAAAAAGAGTGAAACCTTAAGATTAGCTTAGCTTGATTTTACATCAGTTTAGTATGGGTTACAACTTTCCATTATCATTTATTCAGTGAAATAATAATGAAAGACATGGAGATTTGGGAATCTTCTGGACAATGGATGTTTTCTTCCTATTCACCAATGAAAGAAAAACCTAATATTTCAGGTACAAATTACTCTATTGTCAGGTCTCATTGGATGAGACATTGCACATATCTGTGTAACTAAGGCACTATGGATTAAGTGGGCTATTTAAACTTATTTATTTATTAAATTTATTTGCTGCCCATCTTGCCATAAGGCAACTCCGGGTGGCTTACAACATAATAAAACAGTATTATAAAATATTAAAACAATATAGCATTAAATTAAGAATTAGTTAAGATGGCAGGAATATATAGTGGGGTGGAGGTAGATTAAATTCTATTTCAGAAAGGAACACCTACATCCAGGCCCCAGGCTAACCTGCACAGCCAGGTTCTCAGGTTTTTTTCGAAGGCTAAGTGAGTGGGTGTGGGTGTGGATCTCACCTCAAAGGGTACTGTGCAATGTTCCAGAGGGCAAGAGCCACAACAGAAAAGGCTCTTCTCAGACTTTTCCAGGCAAAGTTCCTTGGCCAACTTTTTAAATGCCTTAAATGCATGATTTGGGACAGAACAGTTCTGTTTGCAATGGAGCATATTTTAAATCTAAAATAGCTACATCCCCTCATCTCCTGATTCTCCTCTGCAGGTATCTGTTATTTCTGGACAGTGCCCACACGAACACTCACTATGTGGCCAAACTCTTATCCTCTATTGGAGGCTAGATACCTTGGGAGCTATTAGCAGGAGAAAATGGAAAGCATGCGAGCTCAATTTACTTTCCTTAAAATTACTGTTGCCTGGTGAATATAGAGATCTGTCACTATAAGATGTATTTAAAAATTAGACGAAAATAATTTAGACAAGGCATCTTTGTTCTAATATGTGATCAGATGTAGGAGACAACCATATGTGTAATATCCAGATCTTAAGCAGGCATCTCAGGTCTAGATTTGCAATTGATTGACCTCACTTTTTAGAGAAAAACATTAACATCAGAAGACAGCAAGTGTTGTGAATGGCAATATGGGACACTTGGTAGAAGATGGGCAAAATTTTTGACTTGGTTTTGTAGTATTTTTCTTTATTTGCCTAATGAATTACACTGCCTATGAGTCTTTCTTAACCACAAATTTTATCTGAATGTATAGTTACCAGTCTTTCATTATGGGGATAAAATATTTCCGTTTCTGGTCTTTATTGTTATCCTTACAGGTTTCTCTGACTTTCTGCCAGAAGAGTTGCGTCTTGTGTATTATAATTGTAAAGAAAACAATAAAACACAAGCTTATGTAAGTCTCTATATTGTTTAATGTGGAAGGCTGAAACATTTTTTTTTTCAGAAAGATATTTGAAATGTGAAGCACTAATGAATCATCTTTCTTCCTCTTTTCAGGTCAATTCAGTCCAGCAACTAGCTACTCAGTGGAAAGGTAGATTGAGTGAATTGAAGAATGAAACTCCCTCTACTAAAACTGCAACAGTGAGTATAACTGGAGAGTCAAAAGGGGTTTGTTGTATTTATTTTTAAAAAATCTTTTTCATATTTTTGTTTCTGATTTTCAAACCAGTAATTTTGAGCATTAAGTCAACTAACAGTGTTTGAATTAATAGAGGAAAGCTACCAGTTTGTTTCAGTGATTAGGGGTTAAATTTACTGTAACTACTACTGTTCAGATAACTGGATTTAATATAATTAGCAGCCTTTGTAAACACATTTAAAATTGTAGGCAAAATGTTAGGTTACATTTTCAGCATTTATTTTATTCAAAGGCATGTGGGGAATTATATAGAAAAATAATCGGTGGCATAGAAATATAATAAAGAAAATAATCAGGATTCCCTGTGGAATCTACCAAGTTTTTATCTGCTGCTAATCTGTACAGGTTGAGTCCAAGACAGATAAATGCTTGTTTGAGTTTCATTTTGAGCCTGTTACAAATGACAAATCAGATAAGATAGGCCTCTCTGTGCTCTTAGGCAAAGGTTTAGCAGTATATGAAGGCTTGAACATCACATTCCCTCCATATAAATATTGCTCCAGAGATTTAGAAATTGGATTAGAGTTCTAGTTTCCCAAATGTGAAGTGTTGTGTCACCTTCAGCCAGCAGGTAGATGCCTGAGGTCTTATTTAGCTTCCTTGCCTAGGTCTCTGAGAAAAGGTGCCTTTTTTTTCCTGCCTTCCTGCCAACAAATTTATAAAAAAAAAAAACCAAGCTTCCTTTTTGATTTTAAAAGATGGTAATTGCCAAGTTGGAAAATAAAGGAGCACTATGCCCCTTTTAATAGAAACTTGAAGTTTCTCTGGAGCAGAGGCCAGGAAAAAAAAATGCAACTTGCTGCTAAAGCAAAATTATATGAAATAAGATTTTACAACAATATAAGTAGGAAAAAAATAAATAATAAAAATTATCTCATTCTAATTTAAGTCATTCTCACTTAGTAGCCACAACTGAGCCCAGAATTTTAGTCATATGTCATTGTGGTCATTAAGAGGGTCACCACATGGTGGTTAAGCGAACCCATCTTCTCAAATGAATGTTTTTTGCCAGAAACAAGCAAAGAGCTTACAAATTGCAGTCAATGACAGTTGATCACAATACTGCAGAAATCATAACTTTAAGGGAAAGTTGTAAGCGGTAACTTTTTGGACTCCATCATAATTTTCAACAGTCATTAAGCACCCAGCTGTTAAGTAATTACCAGTATGTATGTGCATTTCAAAATAGTTAATCTGAAGCCATAAAACAAAATGTTTGGTTTTTAAGGTCGCTGAATTGAAGAATGTGACTAATCACCAATCTCCTCCATTTGGGTTCGGAAGAGAGCAAATGCTGCCATCTAGAACATCAAGTAAGGGATTTGTTTTGGCTGATCTATTTTATTGCATGTTTCATTTTGATTATCTTAGTTCCCCTTTAGTGCAGTTTTCTTTTTGTTAATATTGCGACTATTCTTACAACTTTTTCTATATGCCTTAATTGCAGACTTTCCTACGGATACACAGAATACTGTTCAAGCCTTTTCTTTCAAATCTTCTGAACCTGCTGCTGTCTCATCTGGAAACCTTCCTAATGTCCAAGGTGCTGTACTTTCTTCAGTTGCTCCTCCTACAGTTGGCTATAATAATATGCCAGATTCTTCAGCAGGATCCTTTTCATTTAATATTGCTACAACACCAGATGAAATTGGAACATCTAGATTTTCAGGATTTGGAAAACCCTTTTCTGCAAATTTTTCACCAGACACCACACCTGCTACAGCATTTGAAAAAGCAATTGTGCCTCCTGCTTTCAGTTCTACATATACACTCTTTGGAGAATCGACACTTTCTCTTACAAGTAATATTGCAGTGACATCCCCAGCAGTTCCAATCTTTGGCTCTACAGAAGAATTATTTACTTCCCGGCTCCAACTGTCTACAGAAGAACTAAAACAGTTCGGAGCTAAAAAATTCATTTTGGGAAATGTCCCATTAAGACCGCCACCCATGGAATTTCTTAATATGTAGCACACGTTCTACAGATCCTCTTTCTACTTGTTTTTCTACATTTATTAACATATGTACTACGACCAAATCCTTGGACTAAGTTTAATTTTCTTTATGGCTCACTAACAGTGCTTCAGAATTATTGGATTCATTTCTACTAAAGAATATTCTTGATTTATTAATACCAAAATGGAAATGTTTAGTTTGAAAACAAACGTTATGTTGAAAATAATAGTTATTCAGCACTCATTCTTGGAACACTAAAAGTCTGAATATAAACTTGGTAATAAGCCTTAGGTACTGTATTTTCTTTGACTGCTGCCTATGCAGTTGGCTTTAATAATCTGCCAGATTCATTAGCAGGTTTCTTTTCATTTAATGGTACATCTGATGTGGCTTCAACATCAGATGGAATTGAAACACCTGGGTTTTCTGGATTCAGAAAACCTTTTTTGTGCTGCCTAGATTATATAATATTAGGCTTATTACTGTTCTTCATGATATAGCCATATGAGTATAAATGATAAATTTGCAGAGGATTAGTAAGGCAGCTCCATTCAATGCAAAAGAAGAACAATAAAAATAAAATCGCTGCTGCGCAAATCTGTCCTGGTGTTCTTCATATTGTTTGCGTGCATCTGGTTGCATAGAGTTTCCTATTGAAGAGAAGGTTCTGAGTTATTGAGTTGCTTTGCATCCTATAAGATTGGGGAATACCCAAACAGTCCCTCCCTTGAGTATAAATAGAATGCTTTGACTTGCTAGAAATAGGGCAAAACCTGGAAAATTATTATATGCTGTCATACTTTTTCTATTTTCTTGTGATTCCTTTGAAATTACAGAATACTTAATGTTTGCTATTGTAACTATGAAATAGTGGCTAAGGGGTTGGATTTCCTCAGGAAAATTCAGGCAAATTTCTAATGGAGCTCACTGGCTTCCTTATGGCCAATCTCACTCAACCCAGTCAGCTTACTGCATTATAGTATTAAAATTAAGGGATACCATCTTAAACTCTCAGCAAAATTGTGCAATATGAGTACAACGTGCGGTACACATAAACTATGAATACAGTGGTTTTTATGTCATTGTTCTGAACAGTGTTTAAAAGAAACTTTTTTTTTCTGTTCAATTGTATCCAGTTTTCAGAGACTGCCTGGACAAGTCTCTGCAGTTTTCTTGGCAAGGATTTTCAGAAGTGGGTTGCCATTGCCTCCTTCCTAGGGCTGAGAGAAAGGGACTGGCCCAAGGTCACTCAGCTGGCTTTGTACCTAAGAGGAAAAAAATCATGGTCTCCCAGTTTCTTATCTGATGTCCTAACCACTAGGCAATTGGATCTTAAAAGAAATTTGGTCTGTAGCTATAGACTATATTTTTGCTAGCAACTAGTAGTGTTAAAATAAAGGTCCAGCATTGACAGTAAATTTGGCATTGATTATAATGGAAAGGAGAAGAAATAAAATACTTCTCTATTGGAGGAAATTTATTTTAAATGGAAGGATGTGAATAGCAAAAGGGAGATTCATATTTAACTTTCAATAGATAATTAATTACAAAATCAAATGGAGATGTATCCCATGCTGTAATGGAGGAAATAGCAAAGGAGTAGTTTTGAGGTTTTTTTTCCCCCAGATCCAGAACAGAAACATTTAGTAAAACATTTTAGTAACTCATAAGCACTTTTCTTTGGGATGCCAATAAAGCTCTTGAGTATGCATCTGATGCATTAGCTTGAAGGAAGTCGTAAGTTGAGGAAGAGAAGAAGAGACTTGAGGAATGCTTACTTCAAAGTAGCCATTCAGTGAAGTTATTTATTTGCACTTCTAAAAAACAAAAGATGACATATCTGGTTGCAGATCTTTCACTGAACTGTATTTATTCATTTGCATTTTTATTTTGTTTTACAATACAGTATTCAAATATCTTTGCAAAGGATTTATAGTCAAGGTTCATAAATTGACTAATGAAATCCTTAGAATGGTGCTTGCTGGAGAGGGAGTATTAACATTTTACCATTTAATTACCTGACAAGGGAAGTAGAATTCTGGTAGCATAATAAAAAAAGTTGGCTGGTACTTACTCAAAGCTAAAAGAGTTATAGAGCCCTAGAGAGATGCATTGCATTCATTGGGAATACCAAGAAAATGCATTCTGTAAGACACATCTAATTGCTTTTATTGACAATCACTTTATGGGTGAAGGCATTGAGCAATTAGACTCCCATTCATAGTAAAGTATTCAATGAAACAATTTGGATCTCAATATTACTATTATTGCTCTTCAAATTAATTACCCTGTGCTTCCAACTGAAGAGGGAGCAGTAAGTAAGTAAAACTAATGAATGAAGAAGAACTTAATATTGGCTTCCAAAGATTTCCATGGTTTTTTGGTAAACACCTTCAAGGAAGACGTTCCTTAAAGGTTATATGGCAAGGAAAGACACATTCTTTTAAAATAGCCTTCCTCGGTCTGGTGCCCTTCAAGCTAGCTAGGAAATTTTGGATTATTATCCATACAATGCCATCTGTGTGTGTTGTACTCTAAAGCAATTTGTCATATCTGAAGAGATAGGCACCCATGCCCTTGTCACCTCGAGACTTGACTACTGTAATGCTCTCTACATGGGGCAACCTTTGAAGAATGTCCGGAGACTGCAGGTGGTTCAGAATGTGGCCGCGCGAGCCGTCTTGGGTCTCCCAAGACATGCTCATGTCACTCCAGCCCTCCGTGAGCTGCACTGGCTGCCAATTGGTCTCCGAACACAATTCAAAGTGTTGGTTAGACCTATAAAGCCCTATATGGCAATGGGCCAGGATACTTGCGGGACCGTCTTCTGCCTCATAAATCCCAGCGACCGGTTAGGGCACATAGGGTTGGCCTCCTACGGGTCCCATCTGTTACACAATGCCGTTTGGCGGGACCTAGGGCTAGGGCCTTCTCTGTTGCTGCCCCAGCCCTCTGGAATCAACTTCCCTCAGAGGTTCGTACTGCTCCTTCCCTCCTAGCTTTCCGAAAACTTTTAAAAACACATCTATGCAGACAGGCTTGGGGCTTGTGAGCTGCGCTCTGCCCCTGGGCCTTTGATTGGGACTGTATGTTGTATGAGTGGGTATAGTTTTATTGTTTTTTATATTGTATATTATTATTTTAACTAATTTATATTTTGTACTTGTATTATTTGCTGTGAGCTGCCCTGAGTCTGAGGAGAAGGGCGGCATATAAGTCAAAATAAAGTAAAGTAAAGTAATGTGTGGAGCGGTAGATGAATAGCTGTATTGCTGGGTATTTCCTAATTGTGACCCCTCCATTGCTTTTCCCCTCTTTTGAACCCAGTTTGGCAAGCAGCCTGAGGAAAAGAATAGATGGCCAGAATTTCCTTTTCATTTTCCCCTTCCTTGATTTACTGCTCTCTTGACCAGAACTAGCAACTGAACAGTATGAGCAAGATATAGGCAACATAGGGCCACATTTTTAGGATGTCAACAGATGGGTTTTGGCAAGCACCTGATGATACCAAACTTTGTTAACCCAGTTGCCCCTCCCAACAAACACAAATGTCTTGACAGTCACTTTCCAGCATGTTCCATGCTAATCCTATATGTTTTAAGATAAGAATTTCAGAATTAGAAACTCTTCATCTATGACGGGTTCCCTACTCCCAGGCTACGGCCCAATACCAGGCCATGGCCTGTTTGGAACTGGGCTACACAAGAGGCAGGTGAGCATGTGTGTGTGAAGCTCCGCTCGCATGGACCATCCCCTCCCGCCAAGCTGGAAAAGTTGGGGATAACTGATCTATAGCGTGATTTTATAATAACAACAATAATAAGAGTTGGAAGGGACCTTGGATGTCTTCTAGTCCAACCCCCTGCTCAGGCAGGAAACCCTATACCATTTCAGACAAATGGTTGTCCAGTCTCTTAAAAATTTCCAGTGTTGAAGCATTCACAACTTATGTTCCAACACTGGAAGTTTTTAAGAAGAGACTGGACAACCATTTATCTGAAATAGTGTAAGGTTTCCTGCCTGAGCAGCGGGTTGGACTAGATGACCTCCAAGGTCCCTTCCAAAGGGTTTTTTGTTGTTGTTATATCACCCTATAGATCAGTTGTCCTCAATTTTTCCAGCTTGGTGATCCAGTGTATGTGGGGGGAGGGGATGGTCCCACGCGAGTGGAGCTTCACATATACATACGCTCATCTGCCTGTTGCTCAGCCCAGTTCCAAAACAGGCCATGGCCAGCAATTTTCTCCAACAGACTTGTTAAGTTACAAATTCCAATATGTTGACTGGTAGAGAGGGCTCAGAGGGCTTGTTGTCTAACTCAGTGGTCCTCAATCTTTCTGGCTTGGCGACCCGGTTGGGGGGGGGAGAGAAAGGGAATGGTTCCATGTGAATGGTAAGGTCTGCATGTATGAGCGCACACAGTTTCATCTGTGAGCGGTGGGTGCCTGTGCCCACCACTTGCACGAGTGGAGCTTTGTGCGCAAGCACCCACCACACACAAGTGGAGCTTTACACACAAATGCATGTGATCACTGCTCATGTAGTGGAGCAAGTGGGCCATGGTCCGGGGGTTGGGGACTTACTCTAATGGCATGTGGGAAAGAATCTGGGAGATGGGCAAAGAGATGCCGCTTAGGAAAGGGTCAGATAAGAGACAGCATAATCTGCAATTGCATAGTGGTTGGAGCAAGAGGCTCAGAAAATAGCAATACCACTTAGACTTATATATCATTCCATTGTGCTTTACAGCATTCTCTGATAAGTTTACAATATCAGCATATTGCCCCCAACAATTTGGGTCCTCATTTTACCAAGCTTGAAAGGATGGAAGGCTGAGTCAACCTTGAGCCAGTAAGAATTGAACTCCTGCTGTAGGCAGAGTTAGCCTGCAATACCGCATTCTAACCACTGTGCCACAGCTCCTAAAGTTCTCTGCGTTTAAATACAGAGTGATTGCAGGAAGATAAGTTCAGAATTGAAAGATTATGTTAATAATAGCTTTGCAATAACGAACTAGCTTATCTGATCATGTTTCTTGTCTGATCTACTTGGTTAAACTGATGCTTAACAAGAAGACAAGAAGTTAGGGAAACTGCTCTACAAGGTTAATCACTTTAAAATTGCAATTAAAATATTGCAACAGCATGCATGTGCATTTTTATTGCTTAATGCTCTCTTTCCTGTCAGCAAGCTAGTCACATTTCTATAAATAATTTATGAATTATTCTTCTAGATCACATGAAACATAGTCCCAGCATATGCTCTGTCATATGGTCAAGGTAATTAGATTACTTCTGATTACATAGTAGTATCCCAATGGCCTAGACATCTCTTTTGTATCTCTTCCAATACCCTAAGGAAACTGGTTTTTTAAAAAAAATCAGATGAGAAAAAGATCTTATACTGTTAAGAACAATTTGGCAGACTGAAAACCCATCTTAATTGCCTTAATTTAGATATTGTACCTATATGGTTGGAATTTAATAAAGTTATTTCTTTAAAAATTAGATTTCCCTCACAATAATGAAAAACACAAAATAAATTGTTTTCCTTACATAATATAAACTATACATTTTTGAATGCATACTCTATACTATGTAAGGAAAACAATTTTGAATGTATAGTCCCCAACAGCCCTTGCTCTACAACGAGAATGCACAAATACCCAAAACACTACCATGGAGGTGTTGTGACTAATTTTGTAGAGACTACATAGGCACAGAATATAGAGGGTGAATGTAAAGGAACAAACAATTTAATTAAATTCTCCATTATAATAAATAGTCAACTTTCAATATTTTACAGTTATATTTATTGAATAAAATTGCTAGTTATGAGGATGATAAGATCTGAGATGCTGAGCTTGTCAGCTGGAAGGCTGATAGCCCAGGTTTGAGATCTGAGATCCATGCAATGGGGTGAGCTCCCATTGCTGCCCCAACTCTTGCCTACCTGACAGTTTGAAAGCATGCAAATGCAAGTAGATTAATAGGTACCACTTTAGTGGGAAGATAAGAGTGTTCTGTGCACCTTTGGTGTATAGCCATGTTAGCCATATGACCATGGAAATTGTCTTCAGACAATGCTGGCTCCCTTGGCCAAAAAAATGAAGATGGGTACCATGCCCTAGAGTCAGACATGACTGACAGGGAAATCTTTATCTTTTAATCTTCCAAAAATAAGATCTATAAAACTATTTATTTTTTATTTCAAAGATCTGAGTTGCAACATACTGCTTTAATTAAAGTCACTTTTTCACTGCCGTTGTAACTTCAAACATGGTTGTATATCAAGGACTACCTGTATAGCACTTAAAAGCAATTTAGAGAGCATTTTTATGCTTAAGAGGCCCATGAGATTGAATTTTCCCTTTCTCTAAGTAGGAGAAAATAGTTATACTACAAATAATATTTCCTATTGATCTCAGTTCTGAAACTTTTAATGGGGTCTATAAGATGAAAATTATGATAATGGTGAAATCATTACAACTACCACGATGTAATCAATAAATGGGGTGGCATCCAATTGAGTACAGCATAACTTGTTTTTCTCTAAAGCTAAAACAGACACTGTAATATATAAAGGTAGATCTTCCTTTTGAAAATTTTAAAAGGGAAGATAGAACCACAATTCAAAGGCATCCACGCTTTTCCTGTCTGCCTTTTTCAGGGTCCAAGTTTCACATCCATAAGTAGCAATTGGAAAAATTATTACATTAACTAATCTGTTTTTGGTTGTGAGGATGATGTCTTTATTCTTCCAGATTTTATTCATACTAGACATTGCAGTTCTTCTAAATGCTATACGTCTTCTGATCTCAGGGCTGCAGTCGCTACTTTAGTTGATTTTACAGCCCAGGAAGGTGAATTCCTTTCTATTTCAATGGTTTCATTGTCAATCTGCACTCTGATCTGTGGGTTCTCTGCAGTTGTCATTATTAAATCTTTCCAAATTTTTCACTTTCATCGTTGACTCTCAGGATTAGCCATTCCAGATCTTCCTTGCTTTCTGTGAGCAAAGTTGTATCATCAGAGGTTGTTGATATTCCTATTTTCGATTTTAACCCCAATGGTATATTCCTCCAAATATAATTTCTCATAACTATGTATACACATTGAACAGTATTGGTGACAGGATGCAACCTTGCCAAGTGCATTTTCCAATTCTGAATCAATTTGTGTCTACAATTCTGTTCTTACAGTGGCTGCCTAATCAGAGTACTGAATGAGCTGGATGTAGTGTGGTGTTGTTCCCAGTTCTTTGAGGCAGTTCCAGAATTTCTTATGGTCAACACAGACAAAGATTTTTGTGTAATCAATGAAGCATACGTAGAGGTCTTTTTGATATTCCTTTGTTTTTTTCATCATCCAACATAGATTGGCAATATGATCACGCAGTCCTCTTGCTTTCCAAAATCTTGCTTGTACATTAGGTAGTTTTCTGATGGCAGTTGAATTCAAACGTTGCTGGATTATCTTCAAGAGAATTTTATTCACATGTAATGTAATATCAAGGCTAGGGTTCAGTGGTTGGAAAAAATCTTTTGTATCATCTTTCCTTGGTATTGGGATAAATGTTGACTTTTTCCATTCTTTTGGCCACTGACTAGACTTCCATACCTTTTGGCAAAGCACTGACAATTCTTTCATTGGCAGTAGTCTCCACAACTCTGCGGGGAATTCCATCAACTTCTCCTCTTACAACTTGGCCTTGTTTTTTGTTTGTGTAAAGTTGTTCTGCATATTCCTGCCATTTTTCTCTGATTGCTCATTGATCATATAATTCCTGCCCATCACATCCTGTGATCATAGCCTTTCTTGGTAGCCTTACGTTACAATAAACAAGGACCTACCTTCAATTACTAAGATGGATGAGCAAGCACAAAAACAGCTAGGGAAGTGATTGAAGCCTGGGGTCGCTTGTCAATCAATAGGAATGCTGATTTACCCCCAGCTTATCAAGTACTTAGAAAGTGAGGGCTGAGCAGCACAAGAAACAACAGCCAACAACCTAATACCAAGTAGCTAGTCATCAATACCCAATCTACATCTAAGAAACTACACACAACAGGCACCATATAAATACCACACACAAAGCAGTCCAAAGCACAGTGTCTAAAAAGTCAGAAAACAAAACATCTGGTCCCCGATTGGATCCTGCAACACTGTAACTGAAGTTTGGCTTCTAATTATAATGAAGAGTTGCTATGGCTTTGCAGTTAAATGCTCCAATGCTTGGAACAGAAATATTAAAATATATGAATACTTTTTTAGCTCCAACATTAGAGCATCATATACCATTTGTGAACCTCTAAGAATCTTGTAAAAGCCCTGTATCAGCTGTTTTTCAGCTATCAGCATCTTTCAAAACATCTTAATCAGTCTTATGCAATCTACTTTATATAATTTGTGTGGTGTGGTGTGGTGACATACTATATGTGTTGTACAGCATGAAGCCTGATGCATATTGGGAATATCTGGAGAAGATATGAGTTACAGAAGAGCCCTTTGAATATGACACAACAAATCATTTGGTAACAAAATAGGTGTCACAAGATTGACTTGATTTACTCATAAAGATAAATTCTTATTTTAGGGTTATTTTCAGAGATAAGGTACAAAAAACTATTGCTAATCAAATTTAACTCTGTTGAGCTGTCACATTGACTCATGTTTTGCTTTCCAAGTGTTTGGATTTTTGTTGTTGTTAAACTTATAAAAGGAGTCCAATTTCCTTCCTATTGTCTTTAATGGTTAAGCTACTATAGTAGTGTGTTCCATGTGACAGATGGCATTCAAAGGCAGTGAAGAAAGAGCCATAACTTTTAGCCTTCTTCAATCTAACAGTCCCCTGATAAGTCGGACTCTCAGAATTAGGCATTGCCTGTGCCAGCTGTCAGCTGATGGGAGTGGTATTCAGCACACCTATAGGACAATCAATAGAATGATTCTTAGGGTAAAAGGGTCAGTCATTTGGCAATCATGTGAATGCCAGCTAAACTCCTGAAGAAAGTATGCTTTATGCAAGGGAGAGCATAGGAAACAGCTGACCATGTACAGTTTCAAATTTGTGACATGCCACCACATTTTTTTTACTGTTCTTAATGAGCATATGCCAGTCCCCAATTTATGCAAATAGCTAATGGTGATTTCTAGTACAACATTTAAGGGAGCCCTGCTGAGAATTTAAGAGCATTTCTTGTCTGAGGTGTTTTTTAAAAAAGCTTCATGACAATGTTCAGTAAAGAGTTCTTGTTTTATATTGGAATTAGCAGATTAAAGTTAGTTAGAGTTAGTTAAAGTGGAGTCTCACAATTTTGAATCTAGTAGGGCATTTGGCTAGGTACTGTAGGAAACTGGTGATCAACTAAAGTTTTTAGACTTTTTTTAGATCTTGCAACATTTTTGTGTAAAATCTACTGACAGATTCACATTAAAAGAAAATAACATCTGTTTCTGAAGGCAGGAGAGGAACAAAAAGACCAATTCATACTGTAATGGTATTTTTCTCTAGGATAGTAATTCTCAAAACATTTTGTTTGCAGGACCCTTTTACATTCTTAAAAATGGTTGAAGATTCCAAAGAACTTTGGTTTATGCGAGTTACATCTATCAGTATTTACTATATTAGAAAATAATACTGAGACATTTTTAAATATTCATTTATTTGACTTTACAGATCCCTGGAAGGGCACGGACCCAGAAGGATTCTGAGACCCCACTTTGATGCTCAAGGGAAAGGGTGTGTAACTTTGTTTTAGGCCCATATTAGCTTTTGCATGACATGTTAGTTAGCTGCATTCCAAAAAGATCAGAATCAATTTTCAAAGTTTTGAGTGGAAAGTTAAACTTTAAGGCACACATTTTCCCTTGTCAAATCCTTTGCCCGCCACAAATGCTTGATTCATGTCTTGATTGCCTTAGGAAAGATTCTGCAAACTGCAAAACTAGGGTCAACATAGTGTTCCTGCTCTACGGGACTGATATATAATGTGCTTGAACTGCACTTGGGCTTGGAATATGAAACCCTGTCTTGGTAGTCCTGACTTGACTGTTACAGAACTCTTGGAAGCACTTGTGATTCTCAGATACTTTCTTTTGTATAGACATTATTCCTGGAAGGTGTAGAACTTATCCATCTTTGAATCACTGTAAGAATTAAAATATTAGCAGACAATAAATGATTATGACTTCTCTGTTAAAGGTACAAAATTGCACCAGAAATTCCTGAAAGGCAAAAGTGCTAAGCAGTGAATATTAAAAATGAGAGGAATGACTCATAAGCACATGAGCTGCAGGGGGAAAAAAAGGGAGGCAGAAAAAACAAAATCATGCATCTCTTCTTAATCCAGGCCCATCACATGATGAGCCCCAAGATCCTAATTTAACCCAAGAGAGGACGGGAGCAGGGAAATTTTGTCCCAGTCTTACTTTGAAGAGGTGAGAGGAACATCAAGTCAGGTTTTGTACAAGTTCTGTAGTGTGGGGGACTGCCTCTATCTATTCAGGATGAAGTGGGCTTGCCTATTCTTCCTCCTTGGATACTTGCTTGTTGGTGAACATGTTCTGAGTGTTACAGCCTCCAAACGTGAGTCCTTGCTTTTTCCATTTCTTCTCCTCTATATGAAAACTGGCTGTAGAACTGCCAATTCTGGGTGGGGGAATCAGATGTAGAAATGATGGCCGGGGTGTTCTTAATTTACACTTCTAAAAACACTTTATAGGAATCAAGTGAAATTTGGAGATGAGGGATTCTGCTTAAGAAAGCAGAGAAGAAAATCCTCCCCTTCTTTCATAGCATGAAAATTGCTGGCAAATTTAAACCCTTGAAGCTTTAATCTTTGCCATCAGCACACAGGAACTTGTGTTAAACAAAACTTCTGATATTGAAAAATATCAGTAATGTGACCCACATGCTCCTGCTAAGTGCCAAGATTAATAGCAGTTTTTCTTGGAGTGATGTTGTTTTTCTTTAATCAGTTCATCAGCATTTGTCAAGTAAAACTCTTTAATTGCAGTTATAAATTATACATTTTGTTCTTAATTACACAAAACAATTATCCCTAACTCACAGTCTTTATGTTTTTTTGTGGGTGTGACACTCTGTCACAAAAATTACCCACAGTACTTATAGCAAAGACAATAATTACCTTAAACAATCTGCATTTGCAGTGAATTTCATTCGGAGGGTCTCCTTTAGGCATTAAACTTCAATTGCTTAAAGCATACAAGCAACAGAAATGCAGCCTTTTTTCACAGCCTCTTCCCATTGACTGAAGTGAAAGAACAGATGCTAAACAGACCTTCTAGTGCATTAGTCCTGGCATTTGTTGATAAATTGGAAACATTACTTTTTAATCAACCCTTGCATAATGCCATAAAGTAGTAATTTTTAAAAAAAAAGTTAATTCAAATGTTTTGAACATTAATGACAATTAAAAAGGAAACAAGTACTCTTCTGTAGCACTATTGGTCTGTTGGTCAAAATGGGATTTGCTTCCTCCAAAACTTCATATCATGAGATTACGGAGAGTGAACATATTTTTATCAGTGCACATAGCTATAAGATTTATTTTCAAATTAGCACAGTTGTATATATGATTACTAAAGGAGTACTAAAATTCTGAGAAGAAGAGATTGGCACATATCTTATGCTTCCAACCATACTTGCAGATTGCATATTCCCCTCAATATAGTATGGTCGGGGTAAAGCAAGCTGGACCAGAAGGTGAGTTTTGGCATCTCCCATCTAGGGGCAGAATTCCTGAAAAAAAGCTACTTTTACACTTTTCTGAATGAGGGTACCTCAGCACGAGCATGGGCACATGTAAACCTTCTTTACATGTGTAAAACAAATACAATTATTAACTTGGTTGCATGTTTTGAATTTTTCTGTGTAGGATTTCGAGATGTGATGCCTCATGGAAAAGCATATTCTCATAACAAGTACCACCACAGGCTAGAAGATTGGTATTCTGATCATAATAATTGGAATGATAAGCTTTATCCCACCTGGGAGAAAGGAGACTCCAGATGGAAAAACTGCTGGAAGGGTAATTCTATGTGCATGATAGGGTAAAGATGGGTGGTGAAAGGCAATCAACCTGAAGTGAACACAACTGTAGAATAACATGGATGATACAGTATAACTGGAGCTTGGCCAGAGGGATAATTTTGTTTTCTGTAGAACAATGAACATGTTTTTTGTTTGTGAAAATATTGAGTTGTTTTTTACAAATTATGTGATCCAACTAACTAAATATTATCAAACTTGTCTTCTCTGATACTGCACACATGACTTGGCACCAGGCGTTAGCCAAATATTTGGAGTAAAAAGAATCCTGCCTTTATAGACTTAAGCCTGCATACCATTAGTTGTACAATTAGACTGGAGCATGCTTTTGAATTATAAAGTATAAAGTTTAGAATTTAAAATATTTACTGGAATTAGTGTGAAATTATGATTAGGCTTCCTGAGACTTGTAATTATACCATGAGAAACAGTAATAGAATGAAGTGTGATATCAGAGGTTAATCTTAAAATTCTTCTGCGATACAGAAGAATTGTAATGCTTATCACACAGGATCCCAAACTTTCTAAGTTCACAGCAGCGTTAGTGTCACAAAGATATAATGTCACAAATGGATGTTGTAAAATCCAGGTTTGTAAATGAATGTCACAAAAAATATTTTCACAAAATATTATCTTGTAGTACCTGATGGAGTGCCCTAACATACAAGTTAAGAACTGCAAGCTTTTGGTTAAAATTTCCTAATTAAATTAGACTAAACATGGGGTTAGCATTAGGCTTTCTTGAGTTTGTAGGCTGATTTTAGTGTTATAGTTTGTTTAGGACTAGTTTTTATGCTTAGTATAAAGTACTGGTTTCAATTATTAAAATTCTAAAGGATTTTGGGCTGACTATATGACAGTCAGCCCATTGCACCACTGTTGTAAATGGGAAGGATCTCTTCAAATTGCTCTCCTTTTACTTCCTTCCTTCCTTATTTATTACATTGATACGCCTTTATCTTGCTATCAAGTGACTCTGGGCAGCCTTACAATATCATAAAACTGTATAAAACAATTAGAAAATTAAAAGATATATATTTATTTTTATATATATTTATATTCAAGAAAGGGGGGGAAAAACAGACCCAGGAAACTACAGACCAATCAGTTTAACATCAATACCTAGGAAGATCCTAGAAAAGATAATTAAAAAACAGATCTTCGAACAACTAGAAGCAAACAAAGTTATAACTAGTAGCTAGTAGCTTGTTAAAAACAGATCATGCCAAACCAATCTTATTTCATTCTTTGATAAAGTGACTAAACTAGCGGACCAGCGAACTGCTGCATGTAATATACTTAGATTTTAGTAAGGCATTTCATAAAGTAGACCACAACCTACTCCTTGGTAAGCTAGAAAAAGATGGAATAGACAACATCACCACTGTAGCTGGCTGGCAAACTGTACTCAACAAGTAGTCCTCAATGGCACTACATCCACATGGAGAGAAGTAAGCAGTGGGGTACCACAAGGTTCTGTCTTAAACACAGTACTCTTCAATATCTTCATGAATGATTTAAATGAGAGAATAAAAGGGGAACTCATCAAATTTGCAGATGACACTAAACTGCAGCAGTAGCCAACACCCTGGAAGACAAACTCAGGATCCAAAAAGATCTTGACAAGCTTGAACAAACAAGCACTATCCAACAAAATGAGTTTCAATGTAGAGAAAAGCAAAGTTTTACATTCAGGCAGGAAAAATCAAAGGTACAAGTACAGATTAGGTGAGACCTGGCTCAAAAACAGTAACTGTGAGAGGGACCTTGCAGTCCTAGTGGACGATCACTTACCCATGAGCCAGCAGTGTGCAGCCGCCACCAAAAAAGCTAATACAATCCTGGGTTGTATAAACAGAGGCATAGAATCAAGATCATGTGAAGTATTAGTACTGCTTTATAAAACCCTAGTGAGACCACACCTGGAATATTGCAGCCAATTTTGGTCATCATATTACAAAAAAGATGTTGAGAGTTTGGAAAAAAATCAGAAAAGAACAACTAAGGTGATCAAAAGCCTGGAGATGAAAACATACGAAGAACGGCTACAGGTGTACAGAAAAGAAGAAATAGGGGAGACATGATAGCAGTGTTCCAGTATTTGAGGAGCTGCCACAAAGAAGAGGGGTCAAATTATTCTCCAAAGCACCAGAGGGCAGGAAAAGAAACAATGGTTGGAAATTGATCAAAGAGAGAAGCAAGCTGGAATTAAGGAGAAACTTCTTGACAGTGAAGACAATTAACCAGTGAAATAGTTTGCCTCCAGAAATCGTGGTGCTCCATCACTGGAGATTTTTAAGAAGAGGCTAGTCAGTCACTTGTCTGGTATGGTATAGTTTCTCCTGCTTGAGCAGGGGGCTGAACTAGAAGACCTCCAAGATCCCTTCCAGCTCTATTCTATTCTATTCTATTCTATTCTATTCTATTCTATTCTATTCTATTCTATTCTATTCTATTCTATTCTATTCTATTCTATTCTATTCTATTCTATTCTGTTTCTTCTCTGTTTATTCCAAATTAAAAAATGTATTCTTTCCAAACTTGAACTTAGTCCATACATTTTCTGCTGAAATGGCCTCTGCAGAGTGATCCAAAAACTCATGTTAGCCAACCACATGATTGGAGGCCCATCCCTTTTACACTGGGACATTTGTAAACAAGAAATGATGCTAGAATCTCATGATTGCAGTCATCATTTTTACTTTTTTGATCCTCCTACTGACACACATATACTGTATCTCTGGTATGAGATCATAAATCAGGCTTTTTAAGTTGTGTAAATAATACTTTTCTATTGATTTATTTTTCAATTAAGTTTCAAAACATTAATTGTCGGGTACTTTGAGTGCCTAAAGTGCAGTATGGTTTATCAAAGGAAGAGAACTAAGGAAGACTTGATGGCAATCTGACTTCTTGCAATTGCCCAAGGCAACAGAGGATGCTGGGATTATTCTCAACTGTTGTAGATTTCATTGTCATTCTGCCATCTCTCAGAATTTTTATGGGTCTGTTTTGAAGAAAGCCCGGGGGACAATTCTCTCACAATGCCTCCATTGAAGTATAACTGGAAGATAGGAATCAGTGCAGAACATTAGAATAATCCTTGCTTATCTTGTTATTAAATAAATACTCTGCCTATGGGAATGTTCATCGAAATATTCTTTAAACAAATAATTTGAAGAAAACCAAAATGGAATATTCCTATTTATGATGCCTGACATCCACCCACCCATCCATCCATGCATCTAAACTCTTCAGTAGGTTCTACTATTCCACTTCTTCATTCCTCATCCCCCAAATTAGTTAGCATTTTATTGGTTTATCAGAATATAAAATATAAAGGAAAATAAAAATAATGGGAAACTAAGGAAAAGGGAGGAAGAAAAAAATGTGGGATAGAAGGGGGGGGAGAAAAAAAGGTGTTGATTTCCAACTCTCTTTAGCATAGTAGAAGTTAATAACGTTACAACCCTAGCTTTTTATATTTACAGACTAGTATACACGGGCCATTTCTATAACAACAAATCTATCTAATCAGCAAAACCAAAATCAAAGTTTCATTTTTTTTCCATCACAAGCACAAAATCCAGAAACAATTTTCAAATAGAAACAAAATTAGATATATTCTCTTCTTTGCATAAAGCAATCAATTTAACCATCTCTGATTTTTTATTCTTGTTGTGGGAAATAATATATATTTCTGTTTTCACTTATTAATCTTTATAGCCTATCATCATTTATATTAACAACATTCACTATATTCTTTCAGATTCTTTAACAAAGGGAAAAGAGACTTTTTTACATCCATTTTAAAACACTAAACTTTTCTTTAAAAACATTTCTAAAATCAATAAATTCTAATATATCTTTTTTAAACTTCCTCTTAACATACATACTTTAAAATTCACTTCCAATAATATTTTACAAGCATTGAAAATTATTCAATCGTTTTATATATGAAAGGAAAAAACCATTTTCAAATCCATTTTATAAACACAAAATTACACACAAGAACTCAGTCAAAAAAGAGGAACCAACTTCTTCCCTGGTCCAACACCTTAAAGCCACAGGACATGAAACTGACTTTAAAAAGACCAGAACTATCACCAAAACTGAACACTTTAATAACAGAATAATCAGAGAAGCCATCGAGATAGAAAAATGCCCACACAGCATGAATAAACAAGATGATACCTCCTGCCTATCAGCCATTTGGAAACCCGCCCTTATTGACAAATGAGTCCCTAACACAAAGAATGACACCAGACCCACACTCATGAAAACCACACAGGATGTCACCACCACACATCCACGCAAAAAGCAAACCCAAACCCACACCGATGATGAGGCACAACCACAAATCATAAGCCAGACCACAGCTGCATCATTAGCCACTTTAAACCCCTCCAATCCATACATGAAGCAAACTGACACCCACCATGAAGATGAGGCACGACCATGAACGCGAAGCCAAACAACAGCAACGCAGCACACCCTCTCAAATCCCCCTGCAACTCAGACTAACCTGAGCACAACAAAGCCCCCACCCAAACAGAACACTCCCCCAGCCAATCAGAGCACAGCCAAGCCCCTAACCAATCAGAACACACCTCTACTCAATCAGAACACAGCCAAGCTCCTATCCAATCAGTTCATACCCCCACTGGCAGTTAAAAGGAAGAAACAGCTATAATCACACATTGCTCCTAGAAGCACGAAGCCGAAAACACCAGCCTGAAGATGACGAATGGGACTTTGTCGAAACATCGCCAAGACACTTCCAATTTTACGTGGGAGAAAACCGGAATAACCAAAGACCTACATACAAACACCGGCGAAAATCTCAGAAAACAAATATGAGACTTCGTCGAAACGTCGCCAAGACACTTCAAATTCTACGTGGGAGAAATGTATCGGCAATGTATCGACAAAGTCCCATTCATCATCTTCAGGCTGGTGTTTTCAGCTTCGTGCTTCTAGGAGCACGAAGCCAAAAACACCAACCTGAAGATGACAAATGGGACTTGGTCGAAATGTCGCCAAGACACTTCCAATTTTACATGGGAGAAAACCCGAATAACCAAAAACCTACATACAAACACCCGCGAAAACCTCAGAAAACATACACATATATATATATACTTGTGTGTGTGTAATTGAAAGAAACTTTAATGCAAATTAATTATCATTTTATGCTCCTAGAAGATACTGTCATACCTGAGTTGTTGCAAAGATCTTTCCCGTTTCTAACATTACAGGTTTTTTTGTTTTGTTTTTCATTTGCAAAACTTTTTGAATATCCCAACAGACATCATGGATGATTTTGTTTTCTACCTAGCTTCAGAAAGTATTGCACAATTTTATTACACTATTTGCACTGAATATTTAAATTTATACAGAATTTGTCAAACTGTATTTGATATCACTTACTAAAATTAAATATTTTTTAGAAAGTGAACAGACTGGTGCATGTTACAAAAACTCACTAAAAATCATGAAACAGTTTGGAAAGATGCAATATATGTAGTCCTCAACTATTTGAAGTTACAAAAGCACTGAAAAAAGTGACTTATGACCATTTTTCACAGTTACGACTGTTGCAGCATCCCTATGGTAATGTGATCAAAATCAGATGCTTGGCAACTGACTCATATTTATGACTGTTCCAGGATCCCGGGGTCATGTGATCCCCTTTTGAACCTTCTGACATATTCACTTAACAATTGTGTTACTAATTTAAGAACTGCAGTGATTCACTTAAGAAATGTAGCAAGAAAAGCCGTAAAATCGGGCAAAACTCATTTAACAAATTTCTCACTTAGCAACATACATTTTGGATTCAATTGTGGTCTCAAGTTGAGGACTACCTGTATAATGTTTGTCTGTATAGTGTGTGCATGTATGTATATTTATTTTTCAATTTTTGAGTCAGTACTTTTGACTTTAGTGACGACATGGACAAGTCCCTACAGTTTTCTTGGCAGGATTTCAGAAGTTGCTTGATATTGCTTCATTCTCAAGGTTAAGGGATAGTGACTGGCCAAGATCACCCATCTGGCTTTGTCCTAAGGCAGGAGAACATCTCTCTGTCTCCTGGTTTCTAGCATATTACCTCAATCACTATACCAAACTGATTCTATAATGCATAAAATTGTAATCAAAATAAAATGGCTGTGGGAGAGATAATGGGGAATTTGTGTACCACAGGTTTGTGGTGCTCTGTGGAGGAAAAGTAGAATAGCAATGTAATAAATTTATTTTATTTTTTGCTTTTCAGGGGGGAAAGTAGTAGCTAGTTTGACCAATGATAGCCCAGCTCTAGTAGGATCTAATGTGACATTTACTGTAATGCTAAAATTTCCCAGATGTCAGAAGGAAGACAATGACAGCAATATAATATATGATCGAAAGTGCCTAAACAGTAAGTAATTACATTTTTATTATTGCTGTTTTGGTTTTATTGCTGTTAATATTTTACTGTTAAAGAGGATGTTAGATGGGATTTCTCTGCCTCAGGGAGCCAAGTAATCTAGCTAGCTTCAGATAATTTAGATACCATACACATGTCTTTATTAATATGATTGAAATGGTGCCCAATTTGTTTTTCTGTTTAATCCAGTAAGCTCCTGTAACTATGTTTAGGACTGCAGCCTTGATAAACTTGATTCTGATTTCCCAATCTGAATTTTTCTAAATTCTATTGAAATGAAGGAATTAAATTCCAATATACAATATGAAAGACACCATTCTGAAGAAAATGCTTTAAAATTTGTTCTGCCCCCCCCCATATTTTCCTTTTTGTTTTTAGATTCTTCCGTTCTTTCTGATGAATATGTTTATAATTGGACCCAATGGATTGATGACTGTAGCTGGCTAAACTGCACACATAACAACAGCTATAATGTTTTCCCAGATGGAAAACATTTTCCTTATCACCATGGGTGGAGGAGAAGAAATTTCATCTACATATTTCACACACTTGGTTAGTCTTTAAAATGTATTTCTAGATTTGATTTTTTTAAAATTTTATTTTGTACAGCTGTATCTAAAATTATTTGCAAGTGTCCTTATTGTTAGGGATTATATAAGTAAAAACTGGTAGCTGTCTGAGAAAGCCATTGGTTCAGAGCTGCCTTGAAAATAGCATTTCAAGAAGAGATAGGATATATACACATCTCATAGTAAATTGTTCTTAATTTATTTATTTATTTATTCGGATTTGTATGCCGCTCCTCTCCGAAGACTCGGAGCGGCATACAAATAACTTTTCCACAATAAATTATACAATTGATGCAGAGTTACAAAAAGTTAGGAACCTTGAAGAACTTTTCTGAAGTGAATTATAATTATATTGATTTTTTAAAAAAATGCTTTTTAAAATCTCTACAAATATTCAGTTACTAAATCATGTACATCTAAATTAGCATTTATGGTATAACTTCACATATCTTTAAGAGTTTTTCTGTCAAAAATGAATACTTTGTTTCTTTATTTATATAAGTGTTTTTGTTTTCTGTAGTGTATTTGTTCTTTTATTCTGATTTCCACTTCTGAAAACATACCGTACTAGACAACTAATGGCATAGAAGGGAGGAAGGGAGGGAGAACAAGTCTTTAAATGATACATATGTGGCATCTAAATTTTTAAATATGTAAATGCTAGCCAAAAAGATGTTTCTTACCTGTCCCTTCTAAAGGTTGAAAGAATTGTAGGTAAATGAGTGTACCAATGTGTAGGAATGACAAATATGTCACAGAAAAATCAGATCTCCAGAGGTTTTGAATTTGTTTTTATTATCCCTGAACACTTGAATATTCTGGCTGGAATTGAAGGGAGCTATTAGGCTGCCTATCTCTTGTATGTGTTTTGGCCCAGAAAGAAATATTTCCCAGATCTATTATTTGCAATCCATTTCATTAACAATTAAATGTGTAACCTTCTATTTATGAAGTACTTTGATTGATTATGTGCCATCAAGTCAACTCCTAGGAACCACATAGGTAGATTTTCTCCAGGGCAATCTGTTCTTTTATGTCTCCCAATATTGCCTCTGTAACTGACTCTATCCATCTTGCTGCTGGCCATCCCCTTCTCTTCTTTCCTCTTACGTTTCCCAGCATTACAGCCTTTCCCAGAGAACTGAATGATTACGTGATGTGTCCAAAGTTCAATAATTTGATCCTGATCATTTGTGCTCAGATGACAACTCTAGGTTGAATGATATTATGGGCTCACTTTTAATTTATAGCTCTTTTTCTTTGTTTCCTGTTTCTTAATTCTTGTTCGTTTTAGAAAAAGTTTACATGATGCATCAGTCAGGCAATTAGACCACAACTTTTTTGTCTCTTTCCAGTGAGAATAGAATAGAGTGGCATTATATCTGGTATGCTCAGACATGACTGGGGTTAAAAAAAAACCTGTGTTATCTTGTGGTGAAACAACATAACAACATATCCATATAAGTGTAATGGATATGAGAGTATGGATATAAGTGTAAATAGTTTATTAATGTAGAAAAGAGTTACTACAAATCAAAGTTAGCCCAGAGTTAGTTTAGTTGAAAAATTTATTATTGCTATGAGTTGTCAAGTGGTTTATGCAAATGTATGAGACATGGAAAAGGAACCCAATTATGGTACTAGACATAAAATGATAGAATCATGTGCACACTTTTGGATTGTTTATAAGAAGGACTGACAAATATGCAATTCATTTGGAAGCATTATATTTATTCATTTTGCCCTTTTGATAGAGTAAGATATTTCTTCCCTTTGCAAAGAACAACCATATAGTACTTCCCTCCCCCGAAAAAAACCCTTAGTACTGCCATCTTTTTTATGTTTTACTCTTTTTTAGGACAATATTATCAAATAAAAGGAGGTTCATCAGTTATGATGTCAATCAACACAACAAACATCACTGTTGGCAAACAAATAATGGAGTTGGCAGTTTACAGAAGAGGTTATCATTCATATACACCTGTAACTACAACAAATGCTATTTATGTTGTAACTGGTGAGTCGTCAAGGTTAAGTTATAATTAATCAAATGTGGACAATTTATGTTAGTTATGGGCTGACTTCAGCTTCCAGAATTCTTAGCAGAAGTCTACACATCTAATGTTCTCTGTACAACTTTCTTTTCTGCTTTTTATCAGGTTTTTAGTTTTTTAGATTTTAAAACTAAAGAAAACACTTGAAATGATGTGTGCAGAGGTAGAAAGGTAGAAAGGTTTACACAACACATTTGGCAAGCAAATGAGACACAGATCCTTGGATATATTAGTACTTCTATATATAGTAAGAGCTACAATATGAGTCTGGTGTTATCTATTGTGTGTAAAGCTACAATTTCATCTTTTCTGGATACTCTTGATATGCAGATCAAATCCCCTTCTATGTGAATATATCGCAGAAGAACAACCGCAATGTTTCAGATTTTATCTTCATCAAGGATATCCCCATTATGTTTGATGTTCGGATTCATGATCCCAGCCACTATCTAAATCATTCTGCTATTTCTTACCATTGGAATTTTGGAGATGGCAGTGGGTCATTTGTTTCCAATAATTCAATTTCAACACATACATATACACTTCTGGGAAATTTCAGTGCTGACTTATCTATTCAAGCTGTTATACCTGTACCTTGTGGACCAGTCACAGCTTCTCCTTTATCTACATTTCCAGGTAAGCATCGGTGACAACTGTAGCATCCACCAGACATATTTGCTCATGCAGACACATTGGTCTGGTTCACAAAAGACACTAAGATATAATGTACACTGTTTTGTTTTGCCATAGTTTGCTACATAAACTTGCCACCATAACCAGAAACATTATATGTGATATAGTATAGTGCAACCCAGTACTTTATTGATGACTAATATATTAATCCAGCCACTACTTGCTTTTTATAGGACCTAATTCATCTCTACCTCTCAATAATTTCCAAATTTGTAATAATAAATAATTGATTGATTGATTTCTTAATGTCTATGCTTTCTTCATAATTCTGTGCTATAAACTGATACTCAGAATAAGAAAAGTCATCTTTTTCATCTGGGCTTTGCTGTAAGAGGTAATTTTATACTTAGGCCTATGATGATCTGATTGTTATTCTTTGCCTTCTGGAAAAACCTATTGTCCTCTGATCTTTGCTGAACATGAAGAAAGAATGATCAAGAATAAAAACCGATCCACAAGTACAAGTTGAATGAAATGGAATGACAATACACATAGTCTTCAACTTGCAATTATTTTTTTAGTAACCATTTGAAGTGACAACAGCACTGAAAAAAGTGACAGGACTGTTTTTTACTCTTATAACTATTGCAGCATCCTCATGGTCACATGATCAAAATTCAGATGCTTGGCAACTGTTAGAAACTTCCTAACAGTGAGGACAATTAACCAGTGGAACAGCTTGCCATGAGAAGTTGTGGGTGTTTCATCACTGGAGGTTTTTAAGAAAACACCCACTTGTCTGAAAGGATCTCCTGCTTGAGCAAGAGGTTGGACTACAAGACCTCTGAGGTCCCTTCCAGCTCTATTTTGATTGATTCATATTTATGATGGTTGCAGTGTCCCAGGGTCACATGATCACCTTTTGTGACCTTTTGACAAGCAAAGTGAATGGGGAAGATTCACTTTACAGCCTTGTTACTAACTTAACAACTGTAGGGATTCACTTAATGATTATGACAAGAAAGATCATCAAATGGGACTTAACAACTATCTTGCTTGACAACAGAAATGTTGGGCTCATTTGTGGTTCTAAATTGAGGACTAGCTGCATGGTTATTTGCAGGATTGCCTCTCTCTGAGGGCATCTGCTCATCTTACTGGATTGGACAGAGTGCTTGCATTCTACTCCTGTGGATGATATCATCCAATGGATCCTTAAATGGAATCTTTTTCTTTTTTCTTTTTTTTAAGATATTTTATTAATTTTATAATTTTAAACAACGAAAAATCCACATTAAATACAACTCAACTTAATACATTCTTTTTCAACTTTCTCCCACACTAAACAAAAATCAGCATTCATTCTTTTAGATGCATATATACAATACCTTAAATAACTATGGGCGTTGCTCGGCGGCACCCCCCTTACCACATCCCCCTCTTTCTTCCTCCCTATCTCCTGCTTCCCTCCTCCTCACACCTCTCTCCTTCCCTCTCCACCCTCCTCTCCTCCAACCATCCTACTTCCTCCCCCTCTTTCACTCCTCCCTCACAACCCCCTCCAGATGTAGTACAGAGGTACTGTCCGAGCAACCCCTCTTCTATCAATAAGTATTTCTTTCTTATATATTATGAGTATTACAGTTGAGTACATTATTACACCCCCCCCAACCTACCCCCCCAACTTCCCAGAGTGAATACAGGGTAAAGAAAAAAGAAAGAAAAAAACCCCACTATATTAAACAAAATTATTATATAAATACTAATAAAAATTTAACTATATGCTAAATACAATTTCTTAGATTGATATATCCCTTGAATATACTCTATCCATTTTTTTCCATTCCAACATATATTTTTCATTCAAATAATCTTTCAAATATGCAGATACTTTGGCCATTTCCGCCAAATTTATAAATGGAATCTTTTTCATAGTTACACCAGCTCTTTGGAAGAACCTCTCACTGAGATTTGGGAGGGTTTTATCCTTTTAGCCTTCCAGAAAGTTTTGAAGACTGGCTCTTCTCCCAAGCATTGGTTAGGATGAAGTTGAGTTGGAATATTAACAGTTGGGAGAATTCTGGCATTTTGGTGGGAAGAGTATGATTTATTTTTATGTTGGTTTTATTGGTTACTGTAAGCTGCCTAGAATCTCTGTATTTGTTAGGTGCCCTACAATATCTTTAAATAAAGTAGGTAAATAAGTAAGTAAGTAAGATTTCCACGTCTGTTGCTTGTATTAAACTTCCAATGAGTAAATCTCCAAAAGAGCAGGAAAATGCAGATACATTATGCCAAAATCAAGTTACTTAAAAGGCAACAGTAGGAATTTATATTCCAAAGGGAACTACTTGTTAATAAATGGAGTGATTTTCCTCATAGTTAGAAAATAACTTAGCTCTGATTCCTGACAAGAAGAGTATAGTATATGAGGGTCCTAGTTACTAGCATTGATGATGATACCTAGTTTGGATAATGGAACATCTGCAAGAAAACAAGCTCAGAGAGCAGCAAGGACCATATATATATATAAATGTAGTACACATTTTATCTTGGTATAAACATCAAGTCCAATAATTCTCTAAAAAGTCTTTCTTTTCTTTTTTTAGC
Organism: Bothrops alternatus; assembly: GCA_034064705.1. Taxonomy (NCBI): domain Eukaryota; kingdom Metazoa; phylum Chordata; class Lepidosauria; order Squamata; family Viperidae; genus Bothrops; species Bothrops alternatus. Next base: position 2,299,090 of record JARGCV010000021.1, on the reverse strand, counting down.
ATTCACTACCCAGTTGCCTCCTAATGCAACCCTCACCTACCCTAGTTTAACCAAGGTGCCCACAGGACAGCTTCCCGTTGAAAGGTGCAGTATTACTCGATATGGAACTTACAAAGCAACACTTACCATTGTAGGTATGCATCTACATCAGTAAGCAAAGAATATAATTTTGATAGATAGTGTGTGAAGTGTTTCAAATTCATTACATGATTAAAATAGCTTTTGGGTTCCTGCTATGGTAGAATTTTTCTGTGCACAAAGGGCAGAATATTTGAAAGTTTTGTAGTATCCATTTTGAAATGAATTCTTAAAATAGTATTATTTTGTTTGCTTTGAAAATCATATTAGCAATAGAGTTATGGCTATTGATTTCCCTCCATGAACAAAAAGAGATTTCTTTGTACAGTGGAATTTCTTCCATTAGAGGAAGATTCCTTTTGTCACTAGAGTTCTTCCATTCATAGAAAGGACCCAATTCTACCAATTATCCTTTGTGGAATATTTAACTAAATACCTCATCAGCAATATTTATGTTTGGGAATGTTCTTGTCACTTTACCTAGGTGTCACCTTACACATTATTTTAAACCAAATTTTAGCATACAACATAATTGTTGCCTTGTTCAGTTTTGTCATCTTGTTCAGGAATAGCAGAGTTCCTGGAATGATATAGCAAGTTCAAATTAAGGAATCATTCTGAAAATGAGAGATATGCCACTGAGTTTATATATTTGTGGCTTACTTTTGACAGAGGGGATCCTTGAGGTAAACATTGTCCAAATGACAAGTGTCCAGATGACAGCTACTCAAGTTGGAAGTTCCCTGGTTGATTTCATAGTAACCTGTCAAGGGAGGTATGCTTTTCCTGGCTTTTCTTCAAAAAAAACCCCAAAACAAACCGTTACATATTCTGGCATCTTATGCTACACATTCCTATCAGCTAATTGAAAGAAGACCAAGGAATACCAGTATAATTATCTTACCGTGGTTCACTGTGTTAATGTGTTGCTACACACAGAAGCTGAGAAATAAGAGAGCTGCAGTCCAGCATGCATGGATAGGACTAGAATATAGAGGAATATGGAAATAATCTTGAAAACATTATGCAATTATGCAGTTAAGGGAGATGAAAGCCCTATTAATCCTGGCAAAAGAGAAAGCATGAGAAATAAACTTAAAATAACCCTACCTTGAGGGGATAACTCTGTCAGGTTTTCAATATTCTTTTATTATATCTTAGAACAATGAAGTAGCGTTCTTGTAATGCTGACCTCAGCACCATTGACAGGGCTGGAGACTGTTGAATCATACTATTTGTGTAGATAAATTATGTACCTTGGCACCTGATTTTTCTTCTGGTCCTCAACAAGTGGCAGCGTCTAGCTGACCATGACTGGTACTGGAAAAAAAAATAGAGCTTGGTTGGATGTAATTAATACCAGTGTATACTTGGCTGTAGCCTAAAGCCCTGAGCAAAGAAATGGTGAAATGCTGGCCATTTTTTTCTTTTTAGCTAAAAATTGATAAGAGGTTTAATTAGAAATTTACAAGACTTTCCCTTCTAATTTATAGTAAGTGTCAGAAAGACTGTGAAATGTGTGTGTGGGTGTTTTATATCTAATACAACAGCAGAAGGGTGAAATGTCCCTTCCTTCCTTCCTTCCTTCCTTCCTTCCTTCCTTCCTTCCTTCCTTCCTTCCTTCCTTCCTTCCTTCCTTCGAGATTGACAAGAGTTCTGCCAAATTTTCCTTCTAGCTCAAGTTAAAGAAAAAATAGGAAAATGTCCCCAAAAGGCATGCCGATACAAGAGAAAACAATTTTCTGATATGAGTGGGAGAGAACCACCATTCAGGGGCCATGTTAATTCTGCTCCAGGCCAAAGTGGAGGAAGAGGATGAAATCCAGGAGATATTTTCTTAAACTGGATTTATTTCTTTCTAGGCAATTTGCAAAATTCAGTTTACAAGATGCAGACAAGATTCTAAAGGCTGCCATATGGGAAAGCTCCATGTATTCTCTTTTGCAGTTGAGTTGGCTTCATTGTAATACATTCAGTAAACAGGGTACTAGGATTTATAAACCGAAAGATTAAGTGGAGCATTAATATTTTTAGAAAGTTTAAAAGAGTTACCCTCCTTGTGAATAATAATGATCATAGTGTGATTGCAACATTTTATTTCTCCTGTTTTGTCATCTTTATTGTTTGAACTGAAATGACATATTATTTTAAATACATATATGCTATACTTAAAAAAGAATAATAAATTGATTTGAACCATTTTGAGCAGTGTTATAAAAAAAATTACATATTATAAATTAGTCTATTGGTTCTGTATAACCCAAACCGATTATCTACCGTATCTCTTTTTGTCTCTTCCCCCTACCCAGTCTACCTACAGATGCCTGCACATTAATTGCTGATCCCACATGTACAATTTTACAGAGTGAGTCATGTAACCCTGTTGATGTTGCTGATGTATGTTTCCTGACCATAAGAAGAGCCTTCAACGAATCTGGAACATATTGTGTCAACATCACACTGGCTGATGCAACAAGTCTAGCACTCACAAGTACTTTGATTTCCATCAATGGAGGTAAATCCTGACTTTTTAGAAGTTGGCATGGTTATTTCTCAAGAGATGTTAAATTTGCAAGTCTAAGGGATATTGCAAACTTGACAGATTAACAGATGCTCGTAAGAACCTTTCCATATTCTAACATTACACTAATATACAAGCACAGAGTTCCTGAGATAGAGAAAAGTTTGCTTCTTAGGATAAATATGCATAGCAATTTATCAATTTCATCTGAAGTTCTTGGTCCTTCCTAACTCTATCAGCCCAAATCTGAATAATAATTCTACTAGTACCACACTTTCCCAAATGTCTGCATTTGAAGAAATGTAGAATGAAAGAGACTCAACCATTATATTATGTGCTGTGTGAGAAGCAGTGTTGTGGGAAGAATGTTTTGTTGACCTTTCATACTCAGGCAAGTATAGAAAGACAGATCTAAATAAACAGAAGTAATGCAACTGAAATAAGTTTGGGGAACTATTGATTTTTCTCTGTATTTTATATTATTTATTTATTTGGTAAATTTATATACCACCATTTCATGTGACTCTGAGTAACAACAAAGTTACAAAATAATATAACACAATAACATCCTCCCCCAAGAAAAACAAAAATAATTTTAAAATATTAAAAACAATAAAAGCATTAGTTTTAATTAGGAGATGGGTATGGTGAACCCAGTGAGATTGCAATTATCAAGCAATATAGAACATCCAGAGCATTATAAGAATATATTATTCACTAATTAAGTTCCCTTTATTCTGTTTTCTTTAATTTATTCTTTAAGCTAAAGCATCCTTTTCAAGAACAGCAGAAGGAATTCTGGTTACATCCGGTTTCTTGGTGGTGCTTGGTGGTTTCCTGGCTTTCTTTCTTTACAAGTAAGTTGCTTGGTATAGTCATTAACATGGATCAGACCATTGGTTTAATGATTTATAAAATTTTCAAACTGATATAGTACTGATATAAAAATTTGCAACAGAAGGTAAATTCTATTTACCCATAGAAAAAAGCAAAAACTCAGTAGCTTTCCCTCTCTACTTGACTCACTCCTGAGATATAAAACACACCAAACCATTACCTCCCTGGTGTTGTTTTTCTTTTACCGGTATATTCTGTTTTTATTTTCAGATTGCTTTTTAAATTATTCATAGAAGCTTCCAAATATTACTGGACAGAGTGTACAATATATCTATGATTGTCAAGAATAATGTCAAAACTCGTCTATCTTCTTTTTCTGCAATGGGTTGAGGCAACTGCACTTGGTGTGCTACTGAGGAGTGGAAAATAATAATCCAAACAGCATAAAGATCCCTTAATCATTAGAGGAGAATATTTGTAGCTCAGAGTTGAATTGTGGGGCCCTTAGTGCCCTCCAAGTTTGGTTGTTTTCTTGCCAACATTTCATTACCCAACTAGGTAATATCAACACTATTAAAAGGAAGTGGGGTTTACTTCGTGTTATTTACAAGTAGTAAACAACAATCCAATCAAGGAACTACCAAGAACATTCCCACCAATGCTAGCAGGGTAAGCCACTTGTATATAGAGATCAAACAGAGAGCCAACTCCGCTTCCATTCAGCCATAATGATGTTACTTAGTTGGAAAATAAAATGTTTGCAAGAAAACCACCAAGCTCAGAGAATACCAATGCCCCAATGTCAGAAGGAAAGGACAATTTGAACCATAGTTCCTGCCTATAAGTTTGAATCTGAAGCTGCAATATCCCATTGTCCCTGCTTTTTAAAAGGCTTCACAACAAGAATATACCTCGCAATGACATAGTATTTTTTTCTTTATGAAAGAACTCTGAAAACATTTACTTACTACTGTAGTATATTCCATTAGTGATGCAGTACATTTCTACAAGCACAAAATAGGTTATTTTCTTCTTTGTGTCTCTCTCCTTTAACAACTGTTATCTAGAGCTGTATTAAAAGCTTTTTTCCCAGTGATTTTTTTTCACAAATATACACGTGCAATAACAATTTACGGAGAAAAATAACGCAACACAGGAATTGTGGGTTTTGTTCATACAACAGGAAAAACTTTTAATAACTTGGTCTTCACATTTTTTTTAGGAGATATAAAGAATATAAACCTATTGAAAGAAAATCAGACCAAGGGAAATCCAGCGAGGGACTAAGTGTTTACTTCAATAATGTCAAGGCTGTTCTTTTCCCAAGAGGCAATGAGAGAGACCCTTTGTTGAAAAGCAAGCTGGGAATTGTCTAATTCTTCAGGTTAACATTTTAAAATAGCATGTTGAAATTTCAAACTTTACACTCAACTGTAATTCACTGTAGGAATGCCTTAAAAAGGGAGGAAAGATGGCATACTTGCATTACGTACAAAATAAAAGCTATTATTCAATTCACTTGAAATTATAAAATAACAGAACATGGAGAAAATGTAATATTTTAGTTGCTTATCTTGGATATGCTATAATGTATCAGTTAATGAACCATTTATATTGGGTATTATATTCAGTATCTTAGATTATTGCAGAGATTTGTCTAGGCAGTCACTGGGAGTCAATACTGCATGAAAAGCATAAATAAATAAATGAATAAATAAAATCATTTACTCCTGAGGTTCAATAAATGTCTGCTTGGCTGAACGTTTTTCTTTTACTAAGCAATTTAAGCTTGCAGTGAATTCTACTGAATTTAAAGGAAATTATTTCTGTGCAAGCATGCTAGGATCATGCTTCAATCCAAAGTTCCTTCATCTTGTATACTCAGTCAGCTTCTAGTTAACAAGTTTGAAAAATAGTTTGAAAATTACAGGCAGTGCTTGACTTACAACAGGTCATTTTAACAACCGTTCAAAGTTACACTGAAAAAAGTGACTTATGACCATTTTTCATGCTTAGGACCACTGTAGCATCCCATGGTCAATTGATCAAAAGTCAGATGCTTGGCAACTGATTCATAGTTATGACAGTTGCAGTGTCCGGGGGTCATGTGATCACATGGTAATTTTGCAATCTTCTGACAAGCAAAATCAATGGGAAAGTAAAGTTCACTTAACAACTAAATTACTAATTGAACAATGCAGTGATCCACTTAATAACTGTGGCAAAAAAGTTGTAAAATGGGGCAAAACTCATTTAGCAGCTGTCTAACTTAGCAACAGAAATTTTGGGCTTAATTGTGATGATAAGTTGAGGACTACCTGATTATTAGCTGGATGCTTTGGATATCCCTTACTGTTTAATTAATACACAGTTTAAACACAGCTTGGAGAACAATTTAAAGGTGTATAATTTTTGGTTCTCTTTTTTTGTTTTTTTAAATTCAGTCTAGTGCATTAGAAAGGAATTTCTTGTATACTAAGAGGAGGAGAAAGTGGCTATGTCTAGCAATAGCTAGACATACTTCCTCAATATGTATCTTTTTAGAACTGTTATGAAAGATTAGGTGGACTCAGATTCTCACAATTGTGGGAGAAAAGACTTTTAAGAGGGAACTTGTGAATTTATTTTTATCCTGATGTTGATTTACGCATTTTCTGTCCCTTCTCACTTGGCCTTTGATATACAAATTGAAATCTTTTTTTTCTACTAAAGGAGGATATCTCCAAAATTTATTATAAGTTTGAAAACACAGGTCAATAACACAAAGACAGGTTCAGTAACACTTCATGGCAAGACCTGAAAAACAAAGAAAATAGAATGTACTTATTTTCAAGCAATGAGGAATTAAAAATATGATTGATTACAAAGCCTGCTTATTGTTAAATATTTGCTGCTAGAAATAATTGCTGCTACAATAATACATTTAAATTCTTACTATACTCAAAAGCTTCATGCTAAAACATTTATTAATATTGAAATTGCTTAAATTCTTCCATGCTATCTATTCACCTGTGGCTATCCAACACTTTCCCCAATAAAATACAGTATTATCTTAGTCAGTACTTTTTTTGTAAAAAAAAAAAAAAGGTGTTGGAACTCACACACATCATACAATCAGCCTTGCTTACCCTGCAAGGTTCCATCCAAAAAAGGTGCCGGAACTCCGTTCTGGGCATTCTATGACAAAAAAAGCCCTGATCTTTAGTATGAAATTGTCCTGCACTATTTTATGATCTGGCTTGAACAGCAGGTTAAGCCATTTACAAACCCAGTGATTGGATTCACAGATCTCATCAAACAAGTGCGCAAAGGAATGCACTTTGAACTTATAATCGACTTTAGGAGGAAGAGAGATGTACATCTACCATTGTACATAAATGGAGTGGAGATGGAGAGGGTGGGTAGTTTTAAATTTTGGGGCACTTATATCTCGGAGGACCTCTCATGGTTTATGAACGTTAACATGCTTGTGAAAAAGGTACAGAAGAGGCTGTACTTCTTGAGAATGCTCAGTAAAATAAATCTATCTCAACATCTACTTCTGTCCTACTATCTCAGCACCATTGAGAGTGTCCTGACATATGGCATTCTTGCATGGTATGGGAGTAGCTCTGTAGCGGACAAAAAAGCTCTACAGAGAATTATTAAAATTGCCCAGAATATTGTTGGACTCCAGCTACCGGCCCTGGACAACATCTTCGAATCTCATTGTTTGAGGAAGTTGCGTAACATTCTCAGAGATTCTTCCCATCCTGCTTACAATATTTTTGGACTGTTGCCTTCTGGTAGAAGATATAGAACATTTAAAACTCGGACCACCCGTTTTCTGAATAGCTTTTATCCCAGAGTTATAATTGCACTTAATAATGAACTAAAGGGCCACCATCAGAGAACTGTTGGATAGTACTACTTGGTCTGTTGGGTAGATGCTGGGTGGTTTGGGGGTGGGGAATTGTGGTGGGTGGGAGTGTGTTTGGGGATTATGTGTGGGACCTGGTCTTTGGGTGTCATGTAAATTTCGTTGTATGTGTATACTGCGTATACACACACAATGACAATAAAGTTATTATTATTATTACTCAGGTGAATTCTAGCACAAAAGAATACTTGCTATTCCGGTTTATACTAGACATATTAGAAAACATAAAACAGGTAGTCCTCAATTTACAACAGTTCGTTTAGTGACTATTCAAAATTACAATGGCACTGAAAACAAATGACATGAGAATTTTTCATACTTATGAAAGGCTACGTGATCAAAATTCAAATGCTTGGCAACTGATTCATATCTATGACGGTTGCAGGTGCTGAGGTCATGAGATCACAATTGGCAGTCTTCTGACAAGCAAAGTTAATGGGGAAGCCAGATTCACTTAACAACTGCGTTACTAATTTAACAACTGAAGAGATTCACTTAATTGTGGCAAAAAATGTTGTAAAATGGGGCAAAACTCACTTAACAAATGTCTCACTTAGCAACAAAAATGTCGGGCTCAGTTATGGTCATATGTTGAGAACAACCTGTAAATTATTTGTTTGACATGAAAAATGGCGCTCATCCTGTTGATCTGTCTCCTCTATAGATAATATGGATGTTTCAATAAGCACAGTGCTTGGTGTCCAAACTTTGACTCAGGAAGAAAGATATATTTTATTTTGATTTTCAGCTATGTTCAGGATGGGGCTCATGTGACCTTGTATTCGAAGTGGACCTTTTGTGAGCAATATAGAACTCCATGGCATGCATGGATCTGAAGCAAGGGGATTTTTCCTTTGACAGACATGAATTATATGTGGAGAATGATGCACATATGTTAATATTTGTATCACTTCTCCATACGTGAATGAGCATGCAAGAGGATTTGGTCCTGCCTACCTCAAAAGCCAAGCCCTCTTCACTGACAACCCCAGACTTTTAACATCCCACCCCTTGGGGTCAAAAGAATTAACAAGCACCCACTTACTGATCTAGAGTTCTGATCTGGAATAAATGACTTGTCTACATGCATAAGCTGTGCAGATTTTGCTACATTTATTTTGTACATTTGTAAATAAACACAATTCTTGTAAATCAGTGAACTTCAAAAAGAAAGCTAAGGCTGGACAAATGCTATGGATTATCAGAGATTGGTGTTGAAAATGTGAAGGTATCTCCTATCTTACAGAATTCCAAAACAATAATTTAAAAATTCTAACGTTATGTAGTACTTGGAAGCAGCTGATGCACCTATCCAGGCTTCCATCTTAAACTGTAATTTCACCTTCCTTTCTGAAACATATGACATTCCAATGATCAAAAATCATCAAGAGTCGATAACAGCAAAGCTGCCTCCCAGGAACAAATTCACTACGAAGGCTGTAATGTATCGGCTGCAAATGCAAAGATGACCAATAGACGGCAGTAAAGGGATCGTCTTGGTCTTTGTAAAGCCCAAATATACTGGCCCTGAATTTAATAAAATACTCCGAAGACCTTTCCACCCTTAACCAAACAGCGCCTGCGCCAGCAGTCCTGCCTGTCACGTGAGAAACACAGCCAATCCCTAAAAGCTATTGAATATACACCCTCCAATTAGGGAGGAGAGGGAGTTTCCTAGCTAGATTCCCTTTGGGGACGGTTTTGTTTCCCCTTTCGGATTTTCCCCCCCCCTGTGGAATCGCAAGGCGCCATGTGGCGAGGAGGCCTCTGTCTGCGGCTGCTGCAGACTCTGAAGTCTCCGGGAAGCGTTGCTGCGACCGGAAGCGCCAAAGATGCCCAAGGATGGGTTGATGCCATGACCCGAAGGGCCGCAGCGGCTTCCGTTTTTCCTTCGTGGATGTCCCGGGTAGGATTACGAACGTTTAGCGCCGTAGGGAAATCTGAGCCATGGGATAGAGAAGAAGGCGCCGGAGCGGAGTTTCAAAACATGCAAGAAGCGGATAGAGATGGGCAGGAATCGAGCATCAGTTCAGGTATCGATGGAGCTGGGAGTCGTTCGGTGAAGAAATGTCGCAGCCAAGTCGACCTTGCGTTCCGTTTAGTGGCAAGGCTTTAATAGCCTCGCTGTACGGTAGAGGCAGCTGGCTTGACGATTAGGCAGCCGATATATTTATTTTCTCCTCACGGCTCTGGGAGATGTAAATCAGTGGCAACATAACTATTTTGCGCGATAATGGCGGTGTGTTGCAGTCTAAAGTCCTGACTTGTAGCTAAACCGACAGATCCTTAAATCCTGATGATCAGCCCAAAGAATACTTTATGTGTACAAGGGTGGGAAAGATGGCTTGCAGAGGGCAGGGACACTGGGTAATAACAACACAGAGATGCTGCTGCCAATCATTAAGTGGAAACAGGAGCGGTAGAAATGTAGGAATCTACCTGAGGTCAGTTCTACTCCTGCCAGTACTGGATGACAACAAATTATGATTTTACATGCCTTTGTGGTTTTTAGAAAATTGGACGTTCATTCTAGGTGTAACAAAGGAAACTGTGGAGAGAGAGGTCAAGAACTGCTTCTTCTACCTGTTCAGTTCTAGTTCAAGATCTTTCACCTCTTACCTTTCTGCATAATTTACATTTAAATCATTTAAGCATTGTCTCTTTCAGATCCTGTTCCTTCAGTATTCAGCATTGATGATATGATATCCCTTATGAGACAAGAAAATGCCAAAGATATTTGTGTTATCAATTTGCCTCCAGAAATAAAATACAGCAATTATTTTATAATTTCCAGTGGATCTTCTACAAGACATCTTCATGCCATGGCACAATATTTGGTAAAAATGGTACGGCATTTTTATTCTTTTAGAGATATGGAAGAATTTTTACAAGCTACAATTAAATGACCAGTTAAGGGATGGAGAGAGGTAGATACTGCAATATGAGTGCTGACTATATTGAAGCAGATAGTATTTCTAAGCTGCAACTAAAGAAGGATTAGCTTTGACTGCTTGGGAAATAAAGCCTGTTATTATTATTATTATTATTATTATTATTATTTATTTATTTAATTTCTATGCCGCCCTATTCCAAAGAACTCAGGGCGGCTCACAGCATGATAGAAATTACAATAAACACATATCTATAAAAAACCCTTGAGCTAAAAGAAACCAATCACTCCACAAACATACACAGAAACATACACTGGCTAGGGGCAAGGTGTTAGCTGCCCCAGGCCTGCCGGCAAAAGTATGTTTTAAGCAATCTACGAAAGTTATATGAATGTTTATAAATATTAAGCATAATGCAGAATTTTTTTTCAGCAGCTACATGTTTCATATTTACAGAAACGGCTTTGATTTTTTACTGTATTCCTACAATAGCAAGGTCTTTTTCGTGGTATAAGCCAATATGTACCCTGCCTCATAATTTAAGACAGGTGTAGCTCTAGACAGCTGGTAATGCAGCCCCCCCACAAAAACTCTCCCAGAGGAAGTTTAATATTTATATACATTAACTATATTATATATCTTATGTGTGGCCCAAGACAATTAATTCCTCTTCAGTCAATGTAGCCCAAGTGAGCCAAAAGTTGGACGTGCCTGAATTAAGATATCTTCCTAATATATGTTATTGTGTGGTGGTGATTCTCATTTGCTGAATTTTAAAAGATATTTCATATTAATTGGCAACATATTTCACCTGTATAACTAATATCAAATTCAGTAAGTCTTAAGAAATGCAAAAACATAGTGCTAATTGTGGCCAACTCCACATGTTGAAAATAGCAGTGCATGAAGATATTTAACTCAAAACCAAGTTTGAATATTTTGCTAATGTATTATTAAATCCAGATTAAATCAAACTTCAAATAGAAACATTGTTATCAGTGTGCCCTGGGTATTCATGATTAAAAAGTCTCATTGATTTGGATCGGGCTTCGTCTAGGGCAGGGATAGGCAACCTTGGCTCTTTTATGACTCGTGGACTTCAACTCCCAGAATTCCTGAGCCAGCCATGCTGAGGGGAAAGGGAGAGGTTTCCAAGCTGAGCCATGCTGGCTCAGGAATTGTGGGAGTTGAAGTCCACGAGCCATAAAAGAGCTAAGGTCACCTGCCCCTGGTCTAGGGCTAGAAAATTGTGGCATTCAGTCAACCTTTTCATATTACATTGTAACTGAAATGCACCTTTCAGGGAGGATGTTTAGTGTAGTGGTTAAGGCACCAGACTAGAATGTGAGTTATAGTTCCATCTTAGGCCTAAAGCCAACTGTGACAGTAGGGAGTCACACATTCTCAATCCTGTGAAGGAGACAATGACAAACAATTTCCAAAATCTTGCCATAAAGGAATTGCAGAGACTTGTCCAGTCAGTTGCTAGGAAGTAAGTATTGACTTGAAGGTACTAAAAGACAAAGAAAACAAATCCTAGCTTCCTAGGATGTGACACTTGTTAAAGAAGTTGGACTTTACATAGTAATCCTGTGCTCACTGGGATAGAAGTTTTATTGAATCAATAGGGCCTATTTATACATAATGAGATATAAATGCAAGATCAACTGAACAGTTTAAAAGTTTGTAGAAGGTCTGTATTCTGTTAAAAAGGATCTTATTGTGGCGATGATTCATTAGAATTTTCAGTCATTAAGCCTGGAGCTGGAAAGTCATTTAGATCCTCAGTATCCTTACCTACCAGCATTGATGAATCCCACTCTGCAGAGGTGTCACTGATTGTCCATACATGAATTTGTTAATTCATAAGAGCAAATTCTCTGGCTAGGTTTATACTCCAGTTTTATTTATTGTAAACATATGGTGAAACCTAATGACTTCATGTGATGACTTCATCATAGGGTTTTCAGTTGAGATAACTGAGCCATTGTCTAAAGAGTTAGATGAAGGTCTTGTTGGAGGGAAAAATATCTGTGATGTTTATTTATTTATTATTTATTTATTATTTGTAATCTACTATTCCAGTCTTCCAGTCTCTCTAATCAACCATAGCCACTTCTTGTAAGGACAAATTTTTAGTATTTAAGTAATAATAAGATTAGTAATAGTCCTCTACTTATGTTGTCAAACACTCTTCCATCTACCTACAGTAAATACTCTCAATTTTACTAACTGACTGCCTGTATTATAGTTGGGAGAACTAAAATTAGTTTTATGAAATAAAATGCTTGGAGTTCCAGCTTTGTTTTATATTTTGTTATCAGCATACACTGCTTCTGCAGTAAACATCTTATCACAGTTAAACCACAGCTGATATTGATGCTGTGTGCTTCAATTAAGAAACCTCCTATCCAATATTTATAAAATAAACCTTAAAATTATCACATAGAGCTTGCATATGTGCAGCCTGCTGTATCACAATCTCACCAGAAGTCCCAACCGTTTAAATGAACTCTATTAATTGTTAATATACACAAAGATATTCACAGGAAATAATCTATATTTTTACTTGTACTTGTCTTCCAGTACAAGCATAAGAAGAACGATACTGATCCTCATGTTGTGATAGAAGGAAAAGAGACTGATGACTGGCTATGCATTGATTTTGGTAAATATTGTTATTACTGGTGAAGTAGAGAATGCAAGTGATTTTATTCACATTTATTTATTCATTCATTCATTTCTACCCAACTCAGCCAACTGGTTCTGGGTGAATACAATGATAAAAATAAAAGAATGTAATTATTCTAAGTTAATTATTTAACAATGTTTTTATTGTTGTAATTGTTTTAAAACAATAAAAACATTCACAACATAAAAAATACAAACAGCAGCTATGATGATTAACCAGCTAATAGTAAAGCCAAGCAGCAGATCCTTAATCCATTCTGAGCTTCATGCCCAGGTACATAGCCAAGTTTTCAAAGCTTTGCAGAAAACCAACAGGGTTCGGGCCATTCTAATCTCTGAGTGCAAAATATTCCAGAAGGCAGAGGCTACAGCAGGAAAGGCTTCTTCTGGCTCCCACCAGTTGACACTCTTTGGCTGATGGGATCAGCATACCCAATCTGTTGGATCGGATTGGATGGGTACAAAATCTCTTGGAAAAAGACAATCCCTCGGGGTAACTCTTGTCTCAAGCCATGTAGGGATTTAAAGGTGACAATCAGTACCTTGTATTGTACCTGGAAATACACCTGCAGCCAGTACAGCTCATAGTAGTGCTACATGTGCCAACACCATTTATTACCTGTACAGCTGCATTGTGCACCAGTTGAAGTTTCTAAATGTTCTTCATGAGCAGCCCCATGTAGAGCACATCACAGTAATCTAAACAGGAGGTTACGAGGGTATGAATGAGCAGGGCCTCCTGGTCCAGGAATGGGTGCAACCTGAATGTGTGCAAATGCTTTCCTAGTCACAGCTGCAATCTGCTCTTCAAAGAGCTGTGAGTCTAGGATGACTCTCAGATTGCTTACCGGATCTGTCTGGGCTGGTGTCACCCCATCCAGAACTAAAGATGGAAGAACCTTGTCACTGGAAGGTCCAAATACCCACAACCATTCCATTTTGCTAGGATTGGCACAGAGCCTATTTCCCCCATCTAGACCCAAATAGCCTCCAGACACAGCACAGCATCATTCAAGGGGCATGGAACAAAGATATAAACCTAGGTGCCATCCACATGTTAATATCTCACCTAAACCACCTTACCCAGTGGCTTCATGCAAATGTTAAATAAGAGAGGAGGGATAACTGAACCCTGAAGCACCCCACAAAATAGAGGCTACAGCCTTGATCTCCTACTTATCAACACTGACTGAAACTGAGCCTGGGGGAAGGAGAACTAGCACAATGTAGTCTCACCCCCAATTCCTGGAGCCAGTCCAGAAGGATACCATGATCAATGATATATGCCACTGACAGATCAAGAAGAGCCAAGATAGTTAACACTACCTCTGTCCCTCTCCCACCTAAGGTCATCCATGAATGTGATCAGTGCCATCTCAGTCCCAAACCCTGACCTGAAAGGGTTCTAGATAATCTGCTTTATCCAAGGTTCTCTGCAGCAGCCACATGACCATTCTCTCCATTGTCTTCCCTAAAAAGGGAAGAATGGATATTGGGTGAAACTGCCCAGCTTATTGGGTTGAGCAGTGGTCCTTTGAAGAGGTGTACTACCACCTCTAAAAGCTGGTGGGACCACTCTTTCAAGGAGGAATTAATTATCCCCCGACCCAATCCTACATATACTCTTTAATAAAACGAGAAGCATGTGAATTTAATACAAAAATGGCTATACTAGCAGCTGAAAGAACCTTAATCCATTTTGGCAAGTTTCATGGGCTCAAACTTCCCAGGGCAACTGGCAGGACATAGGCCTGTGGGCACACGTGTTGTCACCCTAGCCCCACCTCCCCCCATGGCCCCTTACCAGCAGCTCACCCCTGAGCGCAGCCCAAGCGGAACAGCGCAGCCAAGGACATAGGCAGCAAGGACAAGACTCCGCCCTTGTGCCCCATCGCACGCAGTTGATGCTGTGGGGCACAGGTGAAAGGTGTGGCTGCCATGGAGCTACTGGGCTGCCTGGGCAATCTGCGGCGGGCCATGGAGACGGTGGGTGGCCCTGCAGGAGGCAGGACGGGGTGCGGCCGGGTTTGGGGCACTTGGTTCGCCATTACTGGTGTAGAGGTTACTTAGGCACAATCTGATCTACTCTTTGCTATTCAATGCAACTACTAATGTTCTCAAAAAAATCAGGTTATATGTGATTGAGTTTACAAACTGAGAATGCTTCACCTCCCAGAGATTTTGTACTTCTACTCCATTCTTATTTTCTATCATTTACCTCATTTCCAGTGTTTCAGACTTATGCTTTGGAAACCATTATACAGGGTTTCAAAGGGCTATGGATTGCCCATGCTTGCCATAATGACAAACTACATTTGAGTTTGCATACTAGCATATTACCTTTGAACTCAAAGATTGATTGACCCAAGACATATATGTGAAGTAATTTCTTGCAATGTGGATTCAGAGGTGTGATTATTGATCAAAAAGTTCTTTCTGCTTAATGTAATTTGCAACATAATTGGTCACAAGTTTCAATTTTCTTTCAAATGACCCTGAATCATTTCTCATCAAGTATTGTAATTAAATAAAATTGATGAAATCCCTTGAAATAATGGATAACATTTTTATATTAAACTTCCCAATCTATTACGAAAATCTGAAATTATAAAAAAACCAACTTGTGATTTTAATAGTCCTCTTGAAACTGCTTGCGATTTCAGGTATTTTTAATTTACTTTGAATGTCATCAGGAACTCATCATAATTATAATCCATAGAGTATACTTCCCCCTAAAATGATTTGGTACTAATTATAGCCCTTCTGGATTTTGTTGAGTGGTTCCGATTACTATCTCTAATCCAGTATCTATGTATTAATTGATTTACTTAGCAGTTTTTACAAAAATTGAGAAATCAATCTGATAATTTTGTGACTGCTGTTGCTTCTTTATTGCTTATGTGAACAGAACATTTGTTGTTAGCTGTCTGGTTTATTGCAGAGATGTGGACGTGGATATGGATTTAAAAGCTTCTTTGCCATCAGTTGAATGTCTACATGTATTTGCACATAAATGCACAGAGAATTTTAAACCAGGATTCATCTGAAAAGGCAATTGTTTCTTCTAATAGATTTTGGGATGATTTCTGGATTCTAATTTAAAAAAATGATCATGTGAATAACCTGCTCCACTCTTAATAAAAACCTTGCTTTAATCTTCAAGTGACAACCAAACAAGATTCTCCTGGTTCTTGTGTACAAGCCTGTCACACGAGCCTCTATAAATCTGTCATTTAGTACAGTGGTGCTTAAGTTTGTGAATACTTTTGAATGTTCATAAATATGACCTAAAATGTAATTTGTTTTCCACACAAAACATTTTTATGTATTTATTGGGGGAAATTATTCAAAGCTACATATTTATGACTGCAGTTGGGAATTTTTATTTATGTTGTAATAATCGTGGATTGAGGCACTCATATGACGAGACCCAATTTTTTACACCAGTTGTTACGTGAATAAATCCAAATCCATTCTCCTAAAGGATATTTTGCTGTAAACTGGCAAAAAAAGGGCTACAAATTGCAGTCACATGAAGTGAGATACTGCAATCAGTCATAAATGTGAGCCAGTTACCAACCCGAAATGTGGCACCTCTGCCCTCCATCGCTGTGGAGGGCAGAGGTGCCCCATTTTACAATAGTCAAGAGTTGCTTTACAGGCTGTTGTAAATTCAAGCAGTGGTTAAATGGTCAAGTTATGAGGACTATCTTTATTAGTGTATGGCAAAACAGAAGACAGCAAGGTCGGCTGTGGGTGGAGATACTTGGCAGAGTTCGGGGGGGGGAACTAGGTGGGTAAAGCATGGCAGGGCAGAGAAAGCATGAGATCCTCCTGTAATGATGGTTCTGTCCTGGCCTAACAACTGCAATTGGTACTACTAGAACTTTCATTTCTAAGCAATACAGTTGTGCGATGTTTTATCTAGCAAGTGCATCGCTTAGTGATAGGAAGTTCCAGTCCCAGTTGTGGTTGTAAATCAAGGACTACTTGCTCTAATATGGTCTGACTTTTAAGATCATGAAACCTAATTTAACATGACTGGCACATATAGAAGCTCCAGGTTTTACCATTCCTGCTTACTTGGACTGCCACATTATGGAAGGCATTTAACCTGAAACGGGTAAGAAGAGTCTGATGTACTAATCTCATTCTTCACTTACTGTGCCGCCCCATCTTCTTGCAGGCAACATCGTAGTCCATTTCATGTTGCCAGAGACACGAGAAATCTACGAGTTGGAAAAGTTGTGGACACTCCGCTCTCATGATGATCAGTTGACACAGATGGTTCCAGAATCTTTACCTGATGACTTTGTGTTTGAGCTAGATTCGAAACAGCAGTGATTCAACCTCACATCGAAGGATCAGAAAGAACTTTGCCCAGTGGCTCGCAGTGGTCCACTTGAGTCACTGAGCCAATTCTTGGGAAGATAAAGACTAAATGGAGCACATCCAGCTGCAACTACCAAGTGTCAGCATTAGGCAGTATTGATACGTACAGGTAGTCCTTAACTTAGAACCATTCATTTAGTGATGAATGGAACTTTGAAAACCCTGTTACTAACTTAATTATTACAGTAATTCCCTTAACAACAGCGGCAGGAAAGATCATAACATGGAGCAAGATTTACTTAACTGTCTCACTTAGCAACAGAAATTTTGGGCTCAGTTGTGGTTCATGAAGTAAAAGACTACCTGTATAGAACTTATCAATGGGAAGTCAGTAATGGCCCGTGGGAAAGACACTAGCTCTTGTTGGAATGGTAAAGCTTTTGACATGTGGATAATAGCTATTTGAAATAATTCCTGTCAACATTTGGGTCTTTTGGATAGTGGCTTGTTGTGACATTGACTGCTCTGCTACCTATGTCATCAGTCAAAAGTTTTTTTGAAATGTTTTTAAATTATTCTCATAACTTTATTTTGGTGTATTTTTTTCTAATGTCTGCTGTTAGTTACCCCATAAAATCTGATAGGTTCCAATAATAAAAACTCAGTATAGAGAGAATTTACTTTGAACTGGTATCATGTTGAAATTCAAGGTAACTAGAAAGTGGTTGCAGATGTAATGGTTTACTCAGTTTGATGCAAGACGTAATGAGGATAGATAGCAAACTGCTGCCATGGCATTAATATTAACTAGATTTTCCACAAAATAATCTTGATTTTTAAATTATCTCTAATTTTCCTCAAATAATTGGCAATAAGATACCACTCCATCAAATTGAAAATTGCATTTAAGAGTGATTTTGAATTAACTGCCTCTTTTCCCTATTCAAATATCAAACAGGGCTTCAGCAGAAATCTTTGCAGAGCTTTCAGAAGATCCTTACGTTCTTAATTTAGGCAAGAAAAAACAATGCATAGGTATAATATGGGAGGTACCTGGCTCAATAGTAGTAACTATGAGAGGAATCTTGGAGACCTAGTGGACAGTCACATATGAGCCAGCAGTTAAAGAAGCCAATGCAATCCAAAGTTGCATTAACAGTTAGAATCAAGATCATGTGAATGTTAATGCCACTATATATTGCCTTGGTAAGGCCACACTTGGAATATTGCATCCAGTTTTGGTCACCGTATTATAAAAAAGATGTTGAGACTCTGGAAAGAGTACAGAAAAAAGCAACAAAGATGATTAGGGGACTGGAGGCTAAAACAAAGAACAGTTGCTGGAATTGGGTATAGTTTAATGACAAGGAGGACTAGTAAGAGTGACATGATAGCAGTGTTCCAATATCTCAGGGGCTGCCATAAAGAGGAGGGAGTCAAGCTATTTTCCAAAACACCTGAAGGCAGGACAAGAAGCAATGGATGGAAACTAATCAAAGAGAGAAGCAATCTAGAACTAAAGAAAAAATTCCTGGCAGTTAGAACAATTGCTCAGTGGAACAACCTGCCTCCAGAAGTTGGGTATGCTCCAACACTGGGAGGTTTTAGGAGTTTGGACAACCATTTGCCTGAAAGTTTATCCTGCCTGAGCAGGGAGTTGGATTAGAAGACCTCCAAGGTCCCTTCCAGCTCTGATACTCTGTTATAGCATTTAAATTGACCCTAAATTTTTAATTATGTGAAAACTAAATCTGATAATCATAGGAAATTATTTTTAGACTTTGCTTTGGAGTGAACGTATCGGGGCTTACACTAGCCCAATCAACCACACACACAACTAAAAAGCTTAGTTAACAATCTTGTAGCTATTACCACCATTCATATATGCAGAAAAACCTTTACATTAATTTACAGGCTGTTTTTCATGCAACAGAATAATTACAAGGATGTAAGCAAAGTTGTATTTTACCTCCCTTTCATTTTAAATTTTTGCACCAATGTTACGGCAACAAGATTTTAAAAATTAGAAGACTTGTAGACTATTGTACTACTCCTACATTATGCAATGTAAGTAGGCTTATTGTAAGTACCCCTTTCTTCAGCATCACAACTCTGAATGGTTGCTAAGTGAGCGGATGTTAAATGAATACTTGTAAGAATAAAGTCAAAGAAATTCAGGCCCTCTATACTTGGGAATTGTTTTCCATGCCACTGGCTTATGGAGGCCCCAAATTCCATCACCAAGAGATCAGAAGTATATCCACAATCTGGTTGGCTTTTTTTTAATTTGTTTTTGCGTAGAAGGTGGACTAAAAATGTTGATTTCAAAATAATGTCACAACCATTTTATGACTCCCAAATGTGTGTATATAATTTAAAACCATTTGAAGTTGTTCAGTCAGGCTTCTTAAGGTACTTATTTTTGTTTTTTTTATTGTTTCTCACTCAGTCTTTTAGGCCGAGGCTGGAATAGTTACAATTTAAACCTGTACCAAGCACTCATTAGCTATTGGTTCAAGCTAATCTTTAACCAAAAGTATCTGGCTTTTTTTTTTTTTTTTAAAAAGACAAATTTTAGACTTCCTTACAGAAACTGCTTAGTTGTCGTCATAAAGAATTGTGGAGTTTCCCTCGTGTATGGATTCCAATTGAATTTCATCAGGCTAAGGTATTTTCATGAGAGCCACTTATTGCCTAGAAAGTGATCCCATCCAGGTGCCACTATATATTATTCCACTCAATGCAGAAAAAAATAGTGCACTTACCCATTATCAGTACATTATCACTCCTAAAAAACTTTGGAAGAGCTTTTACGTTTATCTGCTATAATGCCCTCCCACCATTTTGAAGAGAAGACTCTGAAACCTAGCAATTCTGCCCTTGTGATGAGGGGGAAATTGAAACTTTGGGACTTGTGGTTATGTTGCCATTTTAATAGAGCCCTCCAAGATAACATATATTTTCCTCTTCATAAAACAATGCCTATGTAGGACAGACTGGATTATCTTATCTGCTGCTAGGAAACCAGAACACGGGGATTTCAGGCAGTGTTCCCCAGTTCAGAATCCAAGCTATGACTGAATGCAAATGACTTTTGCACAGAAACGATACTGAATCTGAAGTTACCATACTCGGTAATTCATTTTTTTTCTTTCTAAAAAATACAGTGGGGCAAAAAAGTATTGAGTCAGCCACCAATTGTGCAAGTTCTCCCACTTAAAAAGATGAGAGAGGCCTGTAATTGTAATCATAGGTGGACCTCACCTATGAGAGACAAAATGAGAAAACAAATCCAGACAATCACATTGTCTGATTTGGAAAGAATTTATTTGCAAATTATGGTGGAAAATAAGTATGTGGTCAATATCAAAAGTTCATCTCAATGCTTTGTTATATATCCTTTGTTGGCAATGACAGAAGTCAAACGTTTTCTGTAAGTCTTCACAAGGTTGGCACACACTGTTGCTGGTATGTTGGCCCATTCCTCCATGCACATCTCTACAACAGTAATGTTTTGGGGCTGTCGCTGGGCAACACGGGCTTTCAACTCCCTCCAAAGGTTTTCTATGGGGTTGAGATTTGGACACTGGCTAGGCCACTCCAGGACCTTGAAATGCTTCTTACAAAGCCACTCCTTCGTTGCCCGGGTGGTGTGTTTGGGATCATTGTCATGCTGAAAGATCCAGCCATGTTTCATCTTCAATGCCCTTGCTGATGAAAGGAAGTTTGCACTCAAAATCTCACTACGATACATGGCCCCATTCATTTTTTCCTGTACACGGATCAGTCGTCCTGGTCCCTTTGCAGAGAAACAGCCCCAAAGCATGTTGCTGCCACCCCCATGCTTCACAGTAAGTATCGTGTTCTTTGGCTGCAACTCAGCATTCTCTCCTCCAAACATGACGAGTTGTGTTTCTACCAAACAGTTCTACTTTGGTTTCATCTGACCATATGACATTCTCCCAATCCTCTTCTGGATCATCCAAATGCTCTCTAGCAAACTTCAGACGGCCCCGGACATGTACTGCTTAAACGGGGACACATCTGGCACTGCAGGATCTAAGTCCCTGGCGGTGTAGTGTGTTACTGATGGTTGCCTTTGTTACGTTGGTCCCAGTTTTCTGCAGGTCATTCACTATGTCCCCCCGTGTGGTGTTGGGATTTTTGCTCACCGTTCTTGTGAGCATGTTGACCCCACGGGGTGAGATCTTGCGTGGAGCCCCAGATCGCGGGAGATTATCAGTGGTCTTATGTCTTCCATTTTCTAATTATTGCTCCCACAGTTGATTTCTTCACACCAAGCTGCTTGCCTATTGCAGATTCAGTCTTCCCAGCCTGGTGCAGGTCTACAATTTTGTTTCTGGTGTCCTTCCACAGCTCTTTGGTCTTCACCATAGTGGAGTTTGGAGTGTGACAGGTGTCTTTTATACTGATAACAAGTTCAACCAGGTGCCATTAATACAGGTAATGAGTGGAGGACAGAGGAGCCTCTTAAAGAAGAAGTTACAGGTCTGTGAGAGCCAGAAATCTTGCTTGTTTGTAGGTGACCACATACTTATTTTCCACCATAATTTGCAAATAAATTCTTTCCAAATCAGACAATGTGATTGATTGTCTGGATTTGTTTTCTCATTTTGTCTCTCATAGGTGAGGTCTACCTATGATGACAATTATAGGCCTCTCTCATTTTTTTAAGTGGGAGAACTTGCACAGTTGGTGGCTGACTCAATACTTTTTTGCCCCAATATATTATTCCAAATAATTCTAGATTTTACAGGTTGTCCTCCCTGAGCAACAATTTGGACTGGCAACTGAACAAAATTTGCTAATTGAAACCAGGTAGTTATAATCTTACTTTACCATTCCTTTGTTTCAAAGGCCTGCTTAGATCATAAAAGCAAAGATAGGGCATAAAGTTATTTTTTATCACTGGTCATAATTGTGGTCACTAAATAAGGCAGACATTAAATAAGAAAAATCTATATTATCTTGCTTCTAGTTCGTTGGATTACAGTTGTAATAATCCCAATCAAATCCTAATTACAGCAGATATCGGACCTTTTCAAATTAGCCTAGTTTTAAATTATGTCTGGTATGTTTATGTATTTATAATCAGTTATCCACCTTAACTATGACATTTTTACTATAGATTTTAATTATATTTTTTCTCTAATATTGTATATTTTGTAATTCTATGCCAGTAATTTATCTTATTAATACTATATTTTACTTCTTTGCATTTTTTAAAAAAGTATGTTTTATGCTGGTCTATGACTGAAATAAAAACAAACATACTAAATCAAATGGAGCTACCTTGATGTCAATTAATGCTGCAACTTACAAAATGTTATAACATTCAAAATATTAAAAATCTTTGAAAACTGATCAGAAGATCAGAAGATCAGTTAGAAGTTAGTAACTGCAATATAAAGTGTCAGCAATGGTGTCTGCTTTTATGGATAAATTATGCCTAAAATATGCTAATGAAGGAATGAATGAAGTGGAATAAATTTTATCTGAAACAGGAAGTACAGAATGTGGAACTATAAATGACAGGCCAAGAGGTTGATTTGGAAAAGGATGCTTTACTACAGGGATCCCCAATCCTCAATCTGTGGCATGACAGCAATCAGGTTGTGCAAAAAGTGAAGCCCCATCTGTGGGATGCGGGCAGCATGCAAAACCACGCCCCCTCCGGTCCATGGAAAAACCTCTTTCCATAGAACCGATCCCTGGTTCCCCAAAAGTTGGGGGCGCTGCTTTACTGGACATACAAGAGTTTGTTAAAATCTTGAAGAAATTTGTGTGCTGGGATAAAGAAGAATTGAAAAGAAATAAAATCCCATTCTGTCAACATTTGAGTGAATTAAAGATTGTTAGAAGGAATATAAACTTGGTTTATTTGATCAAGATAAAAATAAGGCATTTTGTTACAATGATTGCTGACACCAAAATTGAAAAGTTGATATCTGTATAACCTTATAGGGGATGAAGATATTTAAAAATTTGTTTATACTTCTTGTGATGAGGTTTAAATTCACTCCTTTATATATCTTTCTTTTTATTCCATTCTTTTATCTTCATTCTAGAAAGGAAAAAGCTCTTTCTCTAATTTTATAAGTTTGTATTGGCTTATACTACTATAATTCTTAATAAAATTATATTTGAAAAATGCTTATATATACATAAACTAATGCTTACAAATAAATTTCACTCTGAAAGCATGATCAGTATTTAAATTTGATAATAAACATAAAATTCAGAGCTACTATTTTTACAACCAACTGCTTTAGATCAAACAAATTGCTCGACTTCTGCTTTATTGTCACTGCAAGCTATTTTGTCCTTTCTCAGAAAATTAGTCTCACAAGGTTTAGTTAACAAAACTACCCAATACTATTTATATGTTTGATAGAGTTATACTCAAAGATGTACACAAAGCAGCCTGCCAGTCTCCTCTAATTATTGGAAACTGTAAGAGAACTCATCTATTACCAGTATTAAATTTTCTAAAATAAATCTTTAGGCATGAAGGCAAATTTATCCTACAATTTTACAATATGAATATTGAATCATGAGAGTTCACTTATACTACATTATCAATTTCAGTTCATTCTCTTCTTGATGAAGCAAATTTCAGAATCTTGCAGCTGTGTGTTGTGTGTATTTAGAATCATAGTATTAGTACAGCCTCTTCTTTAGGCGTCTTATACATAAGATTAAATATGAAATATATCTGAACTACAAGTCTGTGAATTGCCATGTTAATTATTCTTTTCAGGCAAGGATTTCCATTTCAGCCCCATGAATCAATACATTTTTTAAAAATGGACATAAACTCATAAGATCTCCACCATTTTTTCAGTTTTTTTAACCCCTCACTCTTGCCAAATAAAACAAAGACACGTTTGTCTTATAGTAGGAGTTAAACTCTTTATTCCATTCAGAGGCATCTGGCAAGTGAAGCTGCATAGGGGGCACATTACAGAGAAGAAATGATCAATACTTTATTGAACACTGAAATCATTTAAAGAATCACTTCCTAGCTATATAAAATACTCCATGTTGCCATATCTCAACTGAAACTAAAAGACATGATTTTACCACACTAAACTACAAATTTAAAGAAAAATGACAATATTTATGTCAGCAGGTGTAAATGTAGCACTTATTTTGTAAAATAAAGCTATTAAGGAAAACAATCATATCAATCTTTGCCAAAATTAATATCGGACTCAAGATTTAAAAAAAATCATTATATCCATCTCTTACTTCAGTAATTGTAAAAGTTCATTATATGAAAAAAAAAAATCCTAAAGTTTAGGTAAAGTATTGTTTCCCTTCCAAACCCCCAAGAAACTTGTTTTTCTTTCTTTCTGTTAAACTACAACATATACTTGTATTTTTAAGCCAATTAGTAAAGAAAAATGCAGTAAAATGAAAGAAACTTTCCCCCAAAAAAAGTTATCTAATCTGTATAACGATAATCTTTGGGCAAATGATCTATTCTATGTAGAAATGCCTCTATTTTCTTATCAATCTAAGAGGTAGATCAACAAAATGGTGAAACAAACTGTTTTTGCTAATTGTGCCCCTCCAAACAGTGCAGCGTAGCAGTCCCAATCTTCTCATGCACAGAAATATTACAAACAAAAGGGTCCGAGGTAATAGCATGGCTCGTGCACCCGGAGAGGCATGCACACGCACAGCAGTCTTTATGCACCATGTGTTGCCACATTGTTAAACTGAGGTAGACTGAAGTTTGTGTAGAAACTTGAATGCATATTACCACAATCACAATTCAAATTACATTCTGAAATTAAAGAAGAAAATTAAATTTTTCTGTGATCCCTGCTTTTTAGTACATATTTTTAGTTTGTGGTTGTTGCAGAATGTGCATAAATGCTGCTGTAACTTGTTTGTAAGCCAAGCTTGAGGTTGTATGAATTTATTTTTGTGTTTTTTTTTAAAAAAAACCCTTCGAAGTGGCTTAGCGTGGCCTTTAATAGAGGATGTGTAAACTTAGCCTTTCATTACCTTTAAATGGGATCATCAAAGTATGTTGATCTCACCTCCCTCACCAACACCCAATACAATAACTGAAAAGAGTATGAAGCAATTGCTGGAAAGCAGAGAACCCATGCCTCCAAACTGCTCTAATTGATCAAGCATATTATCAAACTTAAGATGAAGCTTGCTCTTTGAATCAGAACATACAAATGGGCTGCAAATCTTTTAGTATTAGTAGGCAGAGAGTGATGGTCAAAGGCACAAAGGGTTCATGCATTCAATCAAGTAATACAAGGAAAAAAAATGTCCAGTTCTAACAGATTTTCTAATGTTTACTCAGAAGTCCCAGCCTCTTGCCATCACTTCCTTGTTCTGTTCCCAACAAAGTACCATCAATGTTTATCATCCCATCTTAACAGAAAAATAATGGCATTGCTGCAATGAGTATATTGGCATTTGTTTAGGTTATAATCTGAACATTCACTGATTCCCTACCCCACCCCCACCCGCCCAAAAAATGATTGTGTTGACACCCTCATATATAATCTGGAACTAATTTTTTTCCATCTCACTCCTGTCAGCCAACAGTTAGAAGTTACCCACAACACTTGTTCCATCACAATAAATTCTGCAGTGCTCCTAGACTGTTGGCTGATCAAATTTATCATTTTTTAAAAAAATAAAATGCTCAAAAACTATTAGCTTTATAAAGTATACAAAATACAAAAAAAGCAAAAAAAAAGGCAAAAAGGAATAATTTCTTATTTGAGGTATTAAATGCCTGAGGTAGTTTAGTAAAATGCATATTCATCTTTTTATGCCTGGCCAACATCACTGAAACCTCTTAGTTTATACATGGCAGTATTGTATATAAATGCAGCCAAAGGGTTTTTTAAAAAGCCACTTGGTTAACATTGGGAATAACACTTAACCTCTTTGTTAATGCCCTTGTTCTAAACTCCAGTCCCATCCCCAAATCAAACCTTTCCATTATCTTTGCTTCTTTTACAAGTGGAATAGAAGAGCAATGCCTTTACTTTTTAAACCAATGAACTCAAAAGAGAAAGCTTCATTAAATCAATGCCTAATACTGCTGGGGAATAGTAAGAATCATGAAAGAAAACTAGCAAGTTTATGTTAAACTGTGAGAATAGAACAAAAGGGAAGTGAAGGGGGCCTTAGTTTAAAGCTGGGTTTCAAAAGTAAGAGAGCCTAAAGAATACATTCTCAGAGACAGTATGCCAACTGTGCCTGGTTCTCAAACAAACTGGCTTGGTGAAATTTTTGTATATCATTTCAACAGGTGCCCATAACCTGTCCATTACAGTTTAGTCTCTCTCTCTTTCTCTCTCTCTCTCTTTCTCTCTCTTTCTTTCTCTCTCTGTCTGTCTCTCTCTCTTTGGTTTGGCATCTGTCTCTGAAGGGTCTTTTACTAAACCTTTATTTTCGTCTCTGCTGAGGCTGTCCACTTGGTGCTGTTTTCTGTTGTTGTTGTTGTTGTCTTCTTACCTGAGCCAGTATTTCCTGAATTTTTCGTTGGGCAAGCTATATGACAGAGAAGAATTGCCATTAGAGAATTTCATGCCTTTTTCCTCCAACTGCTATCCAGTTTCTTAAATACATTTGAAATTGTGCACAACCCAGAGCACATCTGTGTCTGAAATATTTCATCAGGAATGACTGCAATTACAGTCACAATTCTTTAACCCAATTTTTTGATAAGTAGAAAAATCAGTAAATAA
Organism: Bothrops alternatus; assembly: GCA_034064705.1. Classification (NCBI taxonomy): domain Eukaryota; kingdom Metazoa; phylum Chordata; class Lepidosauria; order Squamata; family Viperidae; genus Bothrops; species Bothrops alternatus. The sequence continues at coordinate 2,272,069 of JARGCV010000021.1, read as the reverse complement.
AAAAGAAGCAAACTAAATAAGAAAATTTGTACACCACCACATTGCCAATGTGGGCCTATGCTAGACAAAACAGGGAAGAGCAAGAAAGATTTTTGTGATTTAAAAATAACCCAAATAGTAAGCCATTGGCATTTACACACAAATCACTAGTTTTTTAAAAAAAAAAACACCTTTTCTCAAAGGTACTTCAAAAGGAAATATAAAAGTTAGTGTACAGGTAATCCTCAATTTACGACCATTTATTTAACAACAATTTGAAGTTATCATGGCTTTGGAAAAAGTGATGACTCATCCTTGAAGTTATAACCATTGCACTATCCCCACCACAGTCATGTAATTGTAATTTGGGCACTTTAGATTGCAGTCATGTGGATCGAGTCATGTAATGACTGTGTCACTTGGCAATCAAAATTCTGGTCCCAATTGCAGTTGTAAGTCAAGAACTACCTGTAACAGATAGGTTCAGTGGGAAATGCCATGTGCCTTTTGAGATTGCAATTATTAAACAATGAAAAAGTCAAAGAATTCTATTTCAGACAGAAACTTCCACCAACCTGGCATGCATAGAAATGACCAGTAATTTTCACAACCACCTGATCATTTTCATCTGGTGTCTGATCACGAGGAACAACAACTTCTGCACTTGTTAAATTCTGAAGCTCATTTACCTGTTAAAAAATTGTAAAATTGCATTGGCTTTTCAAATCTTGTAACTGAGACTTATTCTATGTGGGTGTACTCAAGAAAATGGTAAATTTGTTGAAATATAAATTATATTAAAATAGTTAACATAATTATTCCCAGTGTATGCAACTATTCATAATGTTTTACTAGAAATTATTTTTGAGAGGATAGTGTCTAAATGAGTATTTTTATGAGAGACTATTTTTATTTTTTTAAAAGTAAAACAGTAAAAAATGTGTGCTAGCAGGTGAAGAAAGATAGGGAAGGAAATCAGATTTGTGGGTTTGAGAAGAATGGGGAATAGGAGGAGAAAGAAAAGATGTAAAAAATGCGGAAGTAAAAGGATTTGCAAGAAAGGTGACTCAGTATAGATTGTAGATAGCATACAACAAAGTAAAAGAACCATACAAACAAAGCAGAATAATACCATCATTGAAATTCTATAGTTATTTCCAGAAGAATGAAAATAATTGTGTTGTTGTAATACTTTTATGAATTGTCAGGAGGGAACAAAGTTCTTAAATCCACCCACAATATAGGATGTTCCAAAGTACATGGTTAAAAAAGAGAAAAGATTCATCTGAAGATCCCAAGGTGACCTCAGGCTGTAAGGAGCTGGACAAGGCAAGACAGAGCAACTGCCCAACTAATTATCTTACTTCCTTTACACTTTCCTGATGGGGCTGCATTCCATATGAAGGAGGTCCGTCTGTAACTTGTGAGTCTTTCTGGACTGTGCTTCCTTCAGCAAATGGAGCTTTGGCTGGTATTCCTGTGGTAGCCCTTTTCAGAGCAGGAAGCTTTAGTTATGGTCAAGCACTTCTTTATTATTTTGAATTAGGAGTACTTCAACCTACTTTATTAAGGGCTGCGCTAGAGGATTACAGTCAGCCCGATTACAATGGGAATTGGGACCAGAATTTCGGTCATTAATTATGAAATTTTGGTAATTTTGCCAGTCTGACATAAGTTATAGGGCGGGGGGAGGGAGACAGAAAGGGAGATGGAGAAACAGAAAGCAACCTTCCTACATCTGGAGTCATCCCAAGGCTAAGGACCTGGGAATGGAATGTAACACTTCTCCACTTATCCATCTGTTGCAGGGATAGTTACCAAAACATCTTCAAATGTGAGTGGACCATGGAGAGATTGTGTGTGTGTGTGTGTGTGTGTGTGTGTGACAAAAAAGGGAAAGTTATCTAAGGAATCTTCGCATGTGAACTCTTAATTCTGTCTTTGCTTACTGTAAACACTTGGCTTTTAGTAAAAGTAAACTTTTCGCTACAAATGGAATCAAAAGTGTTTCTTTCCTAAAGGACCAAACTGGGCCAGGTCTGACAGTTGTGGTCATAAAACATGACATCACATGTCTCTGCTTAGTAACAGCAATCCCTTCAGTCTCTGGTGCCATTGTTAAGTAAATACCTCCTCACAACTTCCTCCTAGCTTCCAACAACCAGAGTTAGTGGAAAAGCCATCAGGAAGTTGCAAGTCCCAGGGGCGATTGCAAGCAGGCCCGCAGTAAGGAAAGTGGCTTGCAGTGGCTGCTGCCCAGCAAGAGAGGGTGTGTAACTGGCTAGATGGAAATATGACACGATTTGGGGGGGATGTGCAGAAAAGAGAGACTTACCCAATTTATGACCTTCTCTGCTGGCTTCCCTCTTTCGGTTTGTGGGCAGGGAAAATAGCAAATCACAATCATGTGATAATGCATTTGGGAGACGAGAGTCTCAAAGAATCTGTTCCTTGGCCTCAAATCAGAAATTTTTGTTTTATAAGATAATCTGGCAAAATATTTTTTCATATTCTAATACTTGCCGTTTTGCCACCTTTGCCAATAACTCTACCAGCAGCATAGGATGGCACTTTTATATGAGCTTCAAGTTTCACTTCTTCTTTAGGTCCAAAGAAATTTTCTTCCTTAAGTTTCCCATAGATTCTCCCTTGGGCCTTTAAGTAAAAAAAAAAAAAAACAAACCCAGTCAACATTATCAAACACTATCGAACACTAAATTTCAGAACATAGTGCACAAAGATGAAGACTGTGATCTTTTTCACCATTCCATCCTTTTCATTTTCTTCTGTCAAAATAACATAAAAACAGCAGAAATAAATCCTAAGCTTTAAGAAGTCTTAAACAATTTTTTTCCTCATCAACTAGCTCAAGGATATATATTAGAATGTGATTTCCTAGAAGGATTATGGAACATTGGAGCTGATTTTCCAGAGATTAATCTGCAAGCAGCCAGTGGCACAGTGATCAATAGAGTATGCCTCTCAAGATTTTTTAAAATCACCTTTTTGGAAGATATAATATTCGATTTGAATTCTGCAACAAAAAATGACCAGTAATAAATATTATTACAAGTTGGCCATAAGTGAAGAAATATGGGTATATTTTACTTCATGCACAACATATCCAAACTTTAATTCCAAGCCAGTTTGAAATGTAGAAAGTCCTTCATATCTTACTATTGTATTAAAGACTTTATATGCCCTTTATTTAACAGTCAAACTGTACAATTTTGTCACTGGTGTCATTTTTTAATGGAATTAAGTTTTCCAATTATCTTCATCATTTATACCTTTAAAAATCACAATGGCAGTTTTAGTTTACTGGGCAGCATTTTTGTATTTATAAACAGCTTAGTAGTATCTGATTATCTAATTCAAGCAGAATGTCGAAACTGTTCAGCTTTTTGGCTATTCAAAATGCTATAGTGACAGCTACCCATTGTTTCTTTAACTCAAGTGTAGGAAAACATCTCAGCAGATGAGAGCCATTCTGATGGCCAAGGGCCATAGAGAGTTTTCTTTCCATGATCTAGAAATGAAATCACATTTTTGGTGATTTGTCACAAATGTTAAGTTGATGATTGGGAGGGTACTGCAAAACAGGGGACTAAGGTAACAAATTATTTGCATATCGCTGCTGTACAAACAAACACACAAAGAGTATTAGAAACTTTAAAATGATACCTTGAATTGTGCCTCAGGTGGTCCAGTAATTATCACCATTCTCAGTTTGGCATCTGGTCCTTCAGGAGGTGCTATCTGGAACATAAGTGATATATTTAAGAGATCATTAGATCCTCTTCCATTCCCTGGACTCTAATCAAATCAATCAATGTTTATTATGGTCAGAGATCAGCACTACAAATAAAAGCATTAAAACAATAATAATAGTAAAAACAAAAATAAAAGACACAATAATATATTACAATTGGTGGTGGATTATCAGTGGGCAGTTAAGAGTCTGCTTAATTCTGCATACAGCATTAACAGAATTTGGCCACATTCAGAGAAACTATTTTTTATTGATCTGACAACAGCAGTTGCATGAAAGAGTATTTCCTGGATATTTTATCAGGTGAGCTGTTATAAACTGAGTTCATGAGTCCTTATAGAAGATACAATATAGCAGGACGTGAGCTATAGCTTCAATGGCCCTTTGTCCACAGGGGCAGTTTCAGCTCATATGGTATTTTTTTCTATCCACTGTCCAAAACTGCTGTGGAAAATGCATTGAAGGTTAATGGCCTTCAGATTTTTGGGATGTTGCTTTAAAGGAGAATGAAATCACTTTTTAAAAAAAAGAATACACTTATTTTAATTCTAAAACACATTGGTTAAACATCTTTTCATGAGAATAGGCATCCAGATAAGATTCAATGGTGGACTAGATGTCCCCAAACAAGAGTGATCTGGTTGTGACAATGAATGGCAGCCAGCAGGGATTTCTGAGTAGCAAAGTTGTTCCAGATAAAAGAAAAACTAACAAGTTGTCCAACTGCCCCCTGGACTGCTGCTTCTCATGATGAGATGGAAGGTTTTCTTGAGAATAGAGTGGCAGAAGGTCAAGGGAGAAACAGTGTGCTTCCATACACAAGGCACAGCCTTTTAAAGGATAACAAACCATCAAACCTTCAGTTTTAAATACAATCAATTGAAGCCTTTGAAAACAGTGGAACAAAAAAAACTTGTGACTCTTAGAATTTTCTTTCTGAATTACAGAAACTAAAGCAAAAATGAAATAATACTTTTAAAAGATTTTAAAACAGCAAAGAACTTTACAAGATTTTGATTAAGAAAGTTATTAAAAAAAAGGATTGTACAAATTTGAAAATTAGCATTTTGGAAAAAGTACTTTTGGTGCTATTTGGAATTAAATAAATAAACCTTATCTTCAATATCAAAGGAAAAAAAATTGGCAGAATTTATAAAACAAGGAAAGGTGAAAGCAGGAAAAAAAGAAGACACCTGCTTTTTATTCTTATCTTTATAATTTATTTACTTTTATATTATAAATATTATATTTATATTATAAATAAAATAATAGCAACCATTGGAAAAGCTGCCAGGCTTGATGAAGCATTGATAGAAAAGAAATTATTGCAGAAATATTACAAAAGATGTTTAAAGAGATAAGGAAACAGGTATCTGAATCTGTGACATATTAAAAATGAACTGGCTATTGAAGTTAGAACAGAAGGAAAGTTTATAAACATGAAAAAAGAAGATGAAAAGTATGAAAGAATTTATAGGAAATATTAAACAAATTGATGAAGAAGTGGAAATTTTAAAAAGTAAAATAGAAATAATAAACAGAGGAATGGAAAAGAATTTTGCTTCAGACTTAGAACAGTTCCAGAGGATCCTGAAAAAGACATCAGAGAAAGTTTGTTCAATCTTTAACAAACTTTTTGGGATGATATAAGGCAGCAGAAATGACTAAGTGTATAGAATCAATACATGATTTTCAAAATTAAGAAATGTACCAAAGGGTATTCTTGTGTACTTTGTCAGAAAGAAGATTAGACTCAAGTTTTGCAGCAGCATTTTATTATCAAACTCAAGATTAATAATGCAGATGTGATTGTACTTAAAATCCTGATCAGAATACTGAACCAACAAAATTATTTTTTTTACTAAAAAACTCAAATAGAAAAAGATACCATATTGATGGGTTTGGAAAGAGTGATCTCCACATTTAATCATATCTATTATGACTTGCAAAAAAAAGCCAGAAAATCTTAGGTTAAAATAGATATTGTGATACAAATAATTTTAAAGATTAATATTCAGTTGAAATCAGAACTCCTGTTGCTGAGACTAATGGACAGTTAGGAAAGAGTTATGGAAAATTGTTTTTTTATATTATAATTTCTGCAAGATTAAATTCACAAAAATTGAAAGACTCTGAAATAGAAGAATGGCTGGTGAGGATGACAGAATTAACAAACGTCAAAACTGACTTGTTTGATAGAGAAGGAGCGTTGGCTTACCTGAACGCTTCTTCTCAGCATGATGATAGAGAATCCACCAATGGGTTAATTCAGTCCTCCTGCCCAATCAGACTAAGTCAGTCAAAGTTGTCACGCCCGTCCTGGTCTGGTAACTCCCAGTTTCGACGACAGCAGAGCCAATGACAACAGTCCGACGTGATGACTCCCAAGAGAAGAAAATAACCAACTCCCTGACACAAAACCTAATGGACCGTAAGAGGGGTGGGTGTGGATTCTCCATCATCATGCTGAGAAGAGGTGTTCAGGTAAGCCAACGCTCCTTCTCCAGCATGATTGATGGAGAATCCACCAATGGGACGTACCAAAGCCCCCAATGTCCCTACGGGAAGGAGTCAGTTGGGGCCTATGTCCTGGACCCTGGCACTACCTGTTGCAGTACTCTCCAACCAAAGGAGGCTTTTGCGGAGGCAAACCTATCTAGCCGGTAATGCCGTACAAAGGGAGAAGGCGAAGACCATGTCGCCACCCTACAAATGTCCTCTATAGAGACCTGTGTTGCCCACAAAGCGAAGGTGGCAGCGTTGCGAGTAGAATGCGCCGTCATATGACTTGGAGCCGAGAGGGATAAAGACAAATACGCCCCTGCTATGCAAGCCCTGATCCATCTGCCTATGGTAGAGGCGACCTTCTGACCCATAGAAGGCTGGAAGGAGACGAAAAGGGCTTCTGACCTACGAAAGGCCACTGTCCGCTTGATATAATAGCGTACGGCTCTGCGGATGTCCAGAGTGTGCCATTGCTGCTCCAAATCATGTGATGGGTTAGGGCAAAAGTCTGGGAGAATGATCTCCTGTGTTCTGTGAAAAACGATGTTGATTTTGGGTACAAAGGATGGATCCAACCTGAGGACCACCCTGTCTTTGTGAAAGACGCATAAATTGTCTCTAATAGAAAGAGCAACCAGGTCCGAAATGCATCTGGCTGAGGTAATGGCTATCAAGAAGGCGACCTTGAGCAACAAGGATCGCAGAGAACAGGTCCTAATTGGTTTGAAAGGTGAGTTAGTAAGGGCTTGGAAAATCCGCAGCAACTCCCAGGAGGGATATCTGTGAACCACAGGTGGTCTATTGTTAGTGACTCCTTTGATACAGGAGCGGACCATGGACTGCTGAGACAATGAGTTTGGTTTGTCCCAGGAGAGCACCATGGTTAGAGCCGCCACCTGCCTGCGAATAGTGTTGGGTGTTAAGCCATTGTTGATGCCTTCTAGTAAATAGTCCAAAACCTTCGGGATGGTCACATCTGAGAGTTGTGAGTCCTGTCACACCAGTGGCAAAAATTTTGCCAAGTGTGATCATAAATGCAATTGGTCGCTGGTCTCCTGGCTGCCTGAATCATGTCAATCATGCCTGACGAGTATGTCTCTTATGTCAGGGTGCGGCGCTCAAGCGCCAGGCGGCTAATTGGAGCCATTGGGGATCTGGATGGTGTAGGGCCCTGTGAGTTAGAACTATGTGGCTTGCAGGAATCCGCCACGAAGCTGTGGAAAGGCTCACGAGGTCTGCAAACCACGGTCATCGTGGCCAGTGTGGTGCAATGAAGATTAACTCTGCCTGCTCCTGCAGTATCCTCCTGACAACTGCTGGAATCAGGGGGAGAGGAGGAAATGCATACAGTAGACCCCCGTGACCAAGGACTGCGGAGGGCATCCATTCCCTCCGCCCCGAGAGGGAAAACGTGAAAAGAATCTGGGAAGTTGAGCATTCTCCGGCGAGGCGAACAGGTCCAGGAGCGGATGGCCAAACCTGTCTGTGATCTTCGTGAAGAGATCCGGGTGTAGGCACCACTCCGAATGGTCCAATGTTGACCTGCTGAGGAAGTCCACCTGCCGATTCACCTCTACTGAAATATGCTCAGTCTTGATGGAAAGAAGGTTGATTTCTGCCCAAGAACCCAGCAGCCGAGCCTCTGCCATGAGGGACCTGGAACGTGTGCCCCCCTGCTGGTTCACGTGGGCCTTCGCCACCACATTGTCCGTGAGGACCAGCACATGTTGTCTCACAATCTAGTTGCGGAAGTGGCGGAGGGTCAGATGGATCGCCCTGAGCTCCAACCAATTGATGTTGTGCTTCAGGTCCAACCACGACCATCGGCCTTGAGCCAACTGAGATTGGAGGTGCGCTCCCCAGCTGAACAGACAGGTGTCTGTGGTCAGAATGATTCAGCGAGGTTCTTTGAAAAGTGCCCCCTTGCATATGGCTGAGGATGTCCACCAATCGAGAGAATGGAGGACCTGACATGGGACTCGTTGGTTGGAGGAGCTGGTGCCCAGTCTCTGAAATGGGAGCAGAAACCATTGAAGAGTCCAGGAGTGTAGCCTGGCCCAAGGCACTATTGCTATGCAAGATATTAATTTTCCCAGCAACTGGGAGAGCAAAGCTAGTGTCACTACTCGCTCCCTGCAAACCCTGAGGACCAGGTCTCGGATACTCTTTTGACGGTCCTTTGACAGGTAAACATGGCAAGAGTCTGTGTCTATTACCGCACCCAGGTGTATAAGGTGGGTCGCGGGGACCATCTGACTCTTCTGAAAATTTATCAAGAACCCGTGGTCCTGGAGAATCTTGATTGTTAGGGCCAGGTCCGACTGGGTGGTCAGGATGGATTATTCGATCAGGATGTTGTCCAGGTAACACTGGACACGTACCGGGACCAACCTTAAGTGTGCCGCGAGAACAGCCAGCATCTTGGTGAAGACCCTGGGGGCTGACGAGAGGCCGAAAGGAAGGGCCCTGTACTGGAAGTGATGGTTGGCATAACAAAACCTCAGAAATTGCCAATGGTCCGGGAGGATGGAATGTGGAGATATGCCTCCGTAGGATCGATGGATGTCATGAAGTCCCCTTGTCTGACACTGCCCAGGATGGAGTGGAGCATCTGCATCTTGAACTTTCGATATTCGAGGTGGGAGTTCAAGCCCTTAAGGTCAAGGATCGCCTTCCATCCCCTGAGGTTTTTGGGACCATGAACAGGATGGAGTAATATCCCCTCTCTATCTGGTCCACCGAAACCTCCTCTACGGCCCTGATGTTTAATAAATGTCGAATGGCGTCTGTCATGAGACCCCTCTTTGTTGAATTTCTCAATAGTGGTCAAGAAACGAAACGATTTGTAGTCTGATTACAAACTCCAGGGACAGACCTTCTCTTATGGTGCTTAGCACCCAAGAGTCTGTGGTTGTGTTTTCCCATTGGTGGATGAAAAGAGCGAGTCTGCCGCCAATGGGAGAGGTCTTCCCCAAGTCACTTGGAGCGATGAAAGGAACGGCCTCCTCTGCCTCGAAAGGGGGCCTTACCCTGGGTCTGCTGGCAGGATCGGTCTCTATAACCCTCTGTCAAATGAACGGTCTGTTTTGGGAACAAAGGGCCGGGATGTTTGTTCAGCCTCTGTGAGTGATCTCGTCTGAAAGGACTGACGGCGAGCATAGGGAAAGAACCGCTTATTTGATCTCCTAATTAGATGAGAGATCACCTTTTGTTTTTGTTTGTTCTCCATTAGGTAGGGCGTTAGCGCCTCTCCAAATAGCCGACCCCCCTTAAATGGAGCAGTGGCAATGCGCCATTTGTGTTTACTTTCGGCCCTCCAGTTCTTAAGCCAAAGCAGTCGTCATGTGACAACGCTGGAAGCCATCAATCGGGTCGAATGTCTGGTGGCATACAACGATACGTCCGCTATGTACTCTGAGGTCACCACGAGTTTGGTCAGATCTTGGTGGACTCTGACCTTTTCTAGGGGAATCCTTGCCTGAAGCTGTCTGAGCCAGATGAGGGAAATTCTGGCAAAGAACGAGGTGGAGGTTGACACCTTTGCTGCCCATGCTGATGCTTGGTGTACTTTACATAAGGACAGCTCAGATTTTTTATTCCTCTGCCCTTAGGGCATCAGAGACATCTCCTAGTAACCTGGAGGATGAAAATAGTGGGGCTAGGGAGTTGTCCACCTTAGGCATCTCCAACAAATCTGTTATGATAGGGACCATATCTACTAAGGTGTGCTCTGCTCCCCGCTGGGAAGGTTGGGCGCCCAGGGATTCCCATTATTCCTGAATATTTTTGAGGAATAGAGGGGGACAGGGGATCTGTTGATGCCTGATGACCGGTTCCAAAAATAACGGATCCGGGTCCTGAGTAGATGAAGGTTCTGGGGTGGGGATAGGGTCTGGACCGATCTTACCCGCTGCACATGCCCTGCGAAATAGAGATGGGAAGAGTGTAGAGTTAAAGAGCCCTACCATGGGATGAGGCTCTTGTGAAGGCTCCTCGCAATCTGACCACTGATCTCCAGTATAGTCATAATCGGAAGAGCTGGGAGTGCTTCCCGGGGAATGAGAAGGCAAGATCGAATCTGGACAGTCACGCCCTGTAGGTCGAGTTGAGACGGTTGGAACAGATGAATGTTTCGGAAAGGATGAAGATTGTTGATGTCCAGAGGAAGCCATCGCTTGAAGCACTGCCTGCGATATCATGGCCTGTAGCTGATCAGCAAACGAAGGGTCCTGTGAAGGGCGAAGCTCTGCTGCTGCCGGGGTAAATGTTGCTGCAGGTTCTGTGGAGAGGCCCTGTGGCACAAGTTCCTCTGGTGGATTACGGTGGAGCCATTGGCCTTGAAGCGGTCCAGCAGTGAGGTCAAAATCTTCCTGCAGGAGCTTCGGATCCCAGCATCTTTTAGCAGTGGGAGCGTCTCGGTAAACAAACATACATTCGGTGGAGGACCGGTGTGGCCACTAAGAACCAGCCGGCTCCCGACAGCCAGTTGAGAGTCGGGTTGGCGTCTGGAGTTCAGCGGAGGGCCGGCAGAGGGCCGGCGAGGCCGCTGAGAATGCTGAGAGTCGGGTGGGTGTCTGGAGTTCGGCGGAGGGCCAGCAAGGCCGCTGAGAACCGCTGAGCTCCCGACAGCCAGCTGAGAGTCGGGTCGGCATGCGCAGGCCAGCTGGGAGTCGGTGGAAGTGGCAAGTCCTCGGAAGTCCGAGTGTTCTCTTTGAAGTTGCCACGCGGGGCTAGCAGGGCTGCCGGCATCCCTGCCGCGCGGGGGGTGAAGCCCCGGCTGTGGGGAAAGAGAGCCCTTCGGGCCTGCTCCTTCGGCTAAGCACCTCCCACTAAACCGCAAGACCCTGCGGGTGAGGTCTTTCCGTTGCTGCCGCCATTATGTCGGCGGGCTTCTCCTTCGGAGCCAGCACATTGCCTTCCGCTACAGCAGCTGTTGCGGGCACCGGTGGGGGAGGCGGTGGCGGAGGTTTTTCTTTTAGAGGCACCCTGAGCTTATCTGAAGGCCTTAACTTTGGGATGTTGGGTTCAACAGCTACTGCTTCTACAACTACTCCTTCTGTGGGTTTTGGTTCTGGACTTTTTAGCTCAAAGCCTACCACAGGTTCTATCTTAGGAGGGACTAATACAGGAACAGCTACAACTATTGCGGCAGGATTAACATTTGGCATGCCTGTTTCTACTACTACTTCCACCACAGGCCTTAGTTTGGGTTTCAGTAAACTTGCTGGATTAGCCATCCCATTTGCTCCAGCTTTTACTCCAGCTTTTTACTCATACTTCTTCTGGACTTCCATTATCTTCTGCCCTTACTTCTGCTCCAGCAGCTGGTTCTTCTGGTTTTATATTAAATTTGGGAGGCACCACGGCTCCAACTATAACAACTATAACTGTATCCATAGGACTTTCTCTGAGAGGAGCCCGAACATGTTTAGGAGGAACACTGTTCCCAAATGCAAGCACAATTACAACAGGGCTTGGACAAAATGCTTTTAATTTTTTATCTATGTAAATTTTAATTACCTTAACGTTTTAATATTGTTTTAATTCTAATTTTTACTGAACTTATGGATGATGTGGGGGGGATTGATTGTGGAGTGAATCGGGTTGAATGGATGGGTGGTTGTGTGGATTGGATGGATTGTGGACCTGTGATAAATGGAAGGGCCGACTTGTCGGCATTTACGGAAGCTAGAGAAGTGGAGGAGCCTTGCTCTGAGGGATCAGAGGGCCAGTCTATACCGGTCTTATGGGGAAGAGGCAGATATGACGGGAGGCCTGGGGTGGGCTGCTCTCAGGGAACAAGGCCTCGCTGCCTGAAAGCGATCTCTTGTTCCGGCCCCTTGAACCTCTCCCGGGGTACTGGTAATGAGCGAAATCCGGACCCTGGACTAAGGCTGCTGCTGCTGCTCAATGCCAGGTCAGTGGTAAATAAAGCTCTCCTCATCCGGGACTTAATTCTGGAGGAGGCCGACCTGGCATGTGTGACTGAGACCTGGCTAACCCCAGAGGGAGGAGTTCCCCTCTCTGAGATGTGCCCAGCTGGGTTTCAGGTATGGCATCAGCCGCGACCCCAGGGAAGGGGGGGAGGAGTGGCGATTATAGCTAAGGAGACCTCGGGCTGCGCAGACTCGCTGCTACTGAGATATCAGGTTGTGAGTCCCTCCTTATGAGGTTGGACCTAGGTGTACAGGTGGGTCTGTTGCTTACGTACCTGCCTCCCAGCTGCGCTTCTACAGCCCTGCCCACGCTACTCGAGGAGGTAGCCAGGTTGGCGGTTGAGTTCCCCAGACTTATTGTCTTGGGGGACTTCAATCTGCCGTCACTCGATGAGTCCTCTGGGTTGGCGCGGAAGTTCATGGCCTCCATGGCAACCATGACACAAGTAATCGAGGGCCCAACCCATGAGGGGGGACACACACCTGACCTGGTATTCCTGTCAGAACAGTTGAGTTATGATCTGAAGCTAAGGGGCTTAGAAGTGTTGCCCATGTCATGGACAGATCATTTTCTGCTGCGGCTTGAGTTTACGACACCAATCCTCTCTCGCAGGGAGCCGGAACCGATTAAATGGTTCCGCCCTAGATGCCTGATGGACCCTATTGGTTTTCAAAGGGCGCTTGGGGAATTGCCGGATTTGCTCGTATATAGTTTGGCGGAGTCCCTAGTGATGGCCTGGAATACAGCCACTACGGGGGCTCTAGACCGGATTGCGCCATTGCAACCTCTCTGTGGTAGCGGACCCAGGAGATCTCCTTGGTTTACCGAGGAACTCAGGGGGATGAAGCGCCAGAAGAGACGTTTAGAGAAGCAATGGAGGGAAAGCAGATCTGAATCTGATCGAACCAAATTGAGAGCTTATATTAAGACCTATTTGGAAGCGATCACTACGGCAAGATCTCAGTATCTTTCCGCATTGATCGCGTCTGCGGAATCTCATCCGGCTGCCCTGTTTAGGGTGACTCTCTCTCTCCTGGATACGGGGAGGAACCTTTGCAGGGCAATGTCGAAGAATTTAACATCTTTTTCGCAGACAAGGTCGCTCAGATCCGGGCTGACTTGGACTCCAATTGGAATGCAGTGTCGGCTGACAATGAGTCAGTCGAGATGACAGAGGCCCGTCTTAGTCCTGTTGAATGGGAGGAGTTTGACCTGGTAACTCCTGATGATGTGGACAAGGCCATTGGAGCTGTGAGTTCGGTCACCTGTTTACAGGATCCGTGCCCCTCCTGGCTGGTTTTGGCTAGCAGGGAGGTGACACGGAGCTGGGTCCAGGCGGTTGTTATCGCTTCATTGAGGGAGGGGTCCTTTCCGGCTCCCTTAAAGGAGGCAGTTGTGCACCCCCTCCTCAAGAAGCCTTCCCTACTGGTCAAAATTCAGGTCCTATTGGGACTGGGTAATCCTATAGCCCTCTAAGTCTAGGTAGGCCAGAGAGGGTTGAGACTGTCGCGCGGAAACCCAAAATGGTGTCTGCCATGAGCAAGTTAAGTAAAAAGCTGTCCTGCGAGACTGCCCAAAATGGCGCCTGCAACTAGTGAGGCAAGGGAGACTGTCAACGTTCCTCTGAGTAGTATATGAAACTGCCTTCTGACGACCGGGCAAGAGGCACGCTAGTCCCAGTCTCCTTCAACACTACCAAATCCTCAAGGGAAGGGCCTCCCTGCTGTCCCACAAAGGATGACTGTTTCGTGGTGCCTCAAAATGGCAGCCACGTTACCAGAATGAAGGAGTTTGGTGAGGGAGTGTGAATCTGAGGCGATCTAATCGCCTGCCTCAGATCGCGGAGAGACGCACTTGCATAAGTCCCTCTCACTCGGCTCACAGACTAATCTATTTCTTGCCCTTTAGGTGAGATCCTTTAAGGGAATGCTTGGCGGCTCCCACTGAGCAGTTGAGAGGCGCGGCAGCCGTGGCGCCTTCCAGCACCAGCAGGGAGTCCGCGACCGAGAGACAGCAGAGAAAAACAAAGCGAACTGTCAGGTAAGAATGTTTTAAAGGCTAGAGCAATGTCAGCACGCACCGAAAAAATGCTCTGATTCCAGGTCTACCAGCTGTAGCTGGGTTGTAAAGAGGCAGAGTTTCCTCAAGGAGCTTGTCAGTTGAGCCGTCCCAAAATGGCGTCCACAAGATAAGCTGAGCTCTTAATAGAGGGAAAAGCCTCAGATGACAAGCTGAGCTCCTGACAGCTGGGAAAAGGCCCCAGATGACAAGCTGAACTCCTGACAGAAGGGGGAAAGCCTCAGATAACAAACTGGGCTCCTAACAGAAGGGAAATTCTCCAGATGACAAGCTGAGCTTCTGACAAAAGGGAAAAAACCCCAGATTACAGAGGGCAGAGTCCCCTGATGGAAAGAATGATCAGAGGCTAGGTAGCCTCCAACCCTCCTCCCAAGGAGAATCCACTAATGGGCTAGAGAAAGGGAATTTTTTTTATCCAAGTCAAACCTGCTAGAAGAAATAAACTGGGAGTCAAAATTGTCACGTCCTTCTGGGCAAACAGACTAAGTCGAAAGTGGGAGGTACCAGACCAGAACGGGCGTGACAACTTTGACTGACTTAGTCTGATTGGGCAGGAGGACTGAATTAACCCATTGGTGGATTCTCCATCCATCATGCTGGAGAAAGGTCAATAAGTATATTTATTAATGACTGGAAATTCCTTACAAACTGTTTTGTTGGACAAAGAAAAAGACAAAAATTAACATGATTTATCAGCTTGATTAGAAAGGAGTGACTATTGATAGAAGGAAATTTTGTTGTACTATTAGAGAGGGGAAAAATATAAATCTATTTAAAAGCTGCTTCTTTTCTTTCTCTTTTATATTTCTTTCTTTGTACTTTTTTCACATATTTCCTCTTTACTTTTCTTACTTTTATCTTACTAAAATTTGCATTGTTTTTATTCTTATGAAATTTCTTTAATAAAAATTTTTTAAAGATCTGTTTACGGATTTTTACAGTAAATCTTTCTCTCTAAGGTACTTCTTTCATTTGAATCGTATCTTTATGTAAATATATATCCTGCTATTAGAAATCTACCATTTTGGTAACTAGAAATTACTGGAAAAGAATTATTTGATTGTAATTTATTTGATTAGCTGATTGTGAAGAAAAACAGTAATATTTTTATATCTTCTATCTCCTGAAAACTAAATGCTTTCTGCTATAATACTGCTATACTAGCTTTTCTTTACTCAGCAAACAGCTGACATACCTGAACTAAAGTGAAATCTAGATAAGTGGACTTCTCAAATGGTAAACCATTTGCTTCTCTTGTTTTGAATTAAACATTAAAAGTTGTGTGGAAACAATTAAGCTGCACTTCAAAAACATGGCCTAAAGCTTTCATGCTAAGAACAATTATGTAAAAGTCACGACCACCAAGAGGGTTTGGTTTTTTACAACTTCTATTTCGCCTCTCAAATAACTTTTAAAAATATTCTTATAATTATCTTGTCTCTGAATGAGCCAGGAATACCCATTCTAGAAACAGGAAGTACCAGTTATTGCTTGATATGCAAGGTATGGTGTCTGAGATAGCCACAGAAAAGGGCCTGCAAAAACTTGCTCTTAAGAGACAAGAAGACTGTGGTATAAATATCTGATATTACCTTAATAGATGCACCTGCAAAACGAGAAAGTTGCTTGATGTGCTGCCCTTGTTTGCCAATAATGGCTCCCACTGCTAAGGCTGGGATAAACAGATGAACTGTCTCAGATTCTGGTTGTTGCTGGAATGTAAAAGCAAAGAAAATACAGGCAGGCTATGAACAACCACGAGGCTAAACTTACTCTTAAGCCAAGATTATACCTATAAATATTTTGATTTAAAAATGTAATTAAATACACAATTTAAATCAAATACATAACAGAGAAAGATAATTACACACACACACACACTCTTCAAAAAAAGCAGTGGTTTAAAATGAAGCGTAGGCAGTAAATTCAGAACATATGCAGTAAAAAATAGGTTTAAAAGAGCTTCAGCCTGTTCAATAGAGAATTTTATCAAGTTTTGCTAATGTGTTTCCTATTTTTTAAATATAAACTTTTATAAAAGTCATAACAGAATTGTAACTGATTAATATCTTTATATGTCTGTCCATCTCACGTGACTCTGGTCAGAAATGGTAAAAAAAAGAGGCATGAACAGTAAGGATACCAAACACAATCATATTAAAACATATAAACACATACACTCATGTACACATACATACACAATTTGATCAGCAGCAGAACCACATTAAACTCTTTGTCAATTCTATATGATTTATAAGTATACTTTTAAAAGGAATTAAATGGTACTAAGAATTCCAGTGGTGGAGATTGCAAATTCCATATTGAAGTTTGACATTTTCAAGAGATCTTACTGCATGTAATATTATTGTTTGTACAACACTAGAAGACTCCACTGATTTTAAAGAAATATTTTAAATAAATATTTCAAGTATTATTAATAGATGACATAAAAAAACCTGAAGAACATATGAACTTGATTTATTTAAAACCAAGTTGAGATTTTAACCATTCTTTTTGCAGCAAATGTATTCAGGTATAAGGGTTTTAATTTATAATCAAGTCTGATTTTATTTCTATTATAAAATTTAATTAAGACTATTTTTGTATACTTAAATACTTGTTTTATCATTTTACAAGTTTTTCAAATAGATGAACTTGCTCATTTGTATTATAGTAAAACAGCTGTAAATGTTCTACCATTATCTGTGAAGATTAAATACATAACACTTAATTATTGTTTTTTAACAAGTATGTTGCATTTCTGTGTGTCAAAGAGAAACAAGTAGTCAAGCTTTACAATCAACAAAACGGTTTTAGAAAAACTATTGAAAGACTAACAATAGAAATAACCATCCTTAAAAATATCTCACTGAAATACAAATTATATAAATGCATGAAGATGAAAAGAAACGGTCACATATACACTTTTTGTCTCTAATAACCTATGCAGATGCTAACAATACTTCAATGATTTAATCTTTGCATAAAGAAATCTTTGGTTCAGTACCTGGCGTCTGCAACTGTAGGAGAGAAAATGGCAGAACCAGGGGAAGGAGTAAAAAGTTTTGATTTATTATGTAGCCACAAAATCCAAATCCCCTTGATAGTGATTGGCCCTCATCCAGTGCTAACCAATATTGACTATTGGTTGAGAAGATTCCTGTTCATAGGTTTTAAGCAATAAATTATGTGAGGGCTTGGTTTTTCATGCCTGACATTAGGGCAGTCAGAAACCAAGAAAGCTGCCAAGAGCTTTAGACAGCTGTCTAGAAAATTCTGGAAACTAAAGTTCATCAATCTTGAACCAGATTCAGAAAAACAAGAGACACCACATGAACTAGATAAGTCATCTTCTTCAGCATAAGATCGCTTCTTGTTTCCCTTAACCCAAATCATGTTTATTGGAAATCTACCCCCCAAAGAGAAATGAATGAGAACACAATATAATCCCAAACAAAAACACCTTATGGAAGAAACTCTGAATTATAACATTCTTGCCATAATGACATATCACCCCTTAGATTACTTTCCAGGAACTCTTGTTGAATCTCTCTCACACACACATATACACACACTACAATTAAGTAAAAGGAGCTTGAACATAGTGTTTTAAATAAACAAGCTTCAATGTGCAATATATTGACAGAGGAATATGCCTAGACTATAATAGAAAAGAATTGTTGTATATTCCAATAGGACAGCGATAGACATAATTTTCAAATGGTAAACTTTTCAGAACAGAATAACAAAGTTGGAAGAGATCTTGGAGGTCTTCTAGTCCAACCCCCTGCTCAAACAGGAGATCCTATACCAGTGATGGCGAACCTTTTAGAGACCAAGTGCTCAAATTGCAACCCAAAACCCACTTATGTATCGTCAGATGCCAGGTGGACATGGCACATTGGGTGGGCGTGCCACACTGGGTTGGAATGGCCCATTGGGTGATAAGTGCAGACTGGATAGGACTAAAAAGTTCAATCAATCAATTCCAACTTTGCGAGATCTTTTTTTTTCCTGCGAGGTTGAAATTGATTGAGCCTTCTTTTTTTGTTGCACATGGTAGCAGAGGCCTAAGCAAAAAGGTTTTATAAAACTCAGCTGAAGGCCTAGGACTGGGGCGACGACACACGTGCACACAGAGAGGGCTCTGCGTGCCATAGGTTTGTCATCATGGTCCTATACCATTCCAGAAAAGTGGCTGTCCTACCTAACCCTAACCCCGCTCTTCTTTGTGGCAGCCTCTCTCAAATATTGGAACACTGCTATCATGTCACTCCTAATCTTTCTTTTCACTAAACAAATTCAATTCCTGCAACCGTTTTTCATATGTTTTAGCCTTCAAATCCCTAATCATCTTTGTTGTTCTTTTCTGCAATTTTCTCAGAGTCTCGACATTTTTTTATAACATGGTGACCAAAACTGGCTGCAATATTCTAAGTGTGTTCTTACTAAGGCTTTATAAACTGCTGCTAATACTTCACATGATCTTAATTCTATTCCTCTGTTGCACTGGCTTTTTTGGCTGCTGCCGCATACTGCTGGCTCATATTTAAATGATTGTTGTCTAACAATATGTATATGAATAAGAATCATGTGCTCAAAAACCAAGTTTTCTCCATTTATTTCTGGTTCTCAGGAACATAGCTGGTCATACTTTCTTTAGATGTATATACTCTTCTTTAAATGTTCTGTGAATTGTCATTTTCTTCACATGTTGTGCTATTCTAATTCAATATTTTAATATCATAAAAAATCACACTAAATATTTCCATTAAATCAGGGAAACCAATATATTTTCATGCAATATATAATTGGGAACAGTTATAACCTACTGTGCAAAATATACAAAGAGCTAGAATTACCCCAAATGGAGGATATGAAGAGGAAGCAGTGGCTGGAGCAACACCCACTGTGGGAGGTGGTATCCCTGAAGAAGAAGGTGGGAATAAACCCAAGGCATTCAGATTTAGCCCTGGAATTAAATGTGCTTGAAGCTGGAATAATATGGAAGATAATTAATTCAGCAACATAATGAAAAAAATTTACTATCTTAAATAAAGAATTTTTTTTTGCTTAGCAGTCAAAGTGTAAATAATTTAAATGGAGTGAAATTTCATGTAGTAATTAATTTAAAAATTAGTATCAGAATTTTTATCAACATCTTATCAATATCTAACTATATATACACTACAATTCTGACAAAAACAACTATTGATTGGTTCTATGAAATAATGTAACATAGTGAAGTATTTTCACTAAATATTATACCTTTACATCTATCTGTATGTTCTACAATTTTAGCCTTCACAGATAATTAAATACATGAAGAAAGATTGCAACACACACTAAGGAGAAATAAGAACTGTCTTCTTAAAAGAATTGAAATTATCATGAAATCACTTGAGGCTAAAATTTTCTACTTATTATGTTTTTCAGTATAATGGCTTACAGCACCTTTCAATTACAATAATCAAGAGAATGAATACACTTGCAACTGGAGTACCTAACTAACTACTCTGGACCATTAGTAAAGCATCATAATCAATGTATTAACACGACCCATTTAGACAGTTATGACTTCTTTCTGAATCAGGTATTACCTGAAAAAAAGACATGCCTTTAAACAAATGCTGCACTCATAAGTATACATGTTCAAATAACGTCTTTCAAATTATTTTTAAAGACAGTAAGTCTACCTTAATAATGTAATCAGGAATATATAAAATTCTATTTCTGACATTAAAATAGAACTAAGCAGGCAAGGCTTTTCTAAGATGATCAATTGGACCCTTCAACTGTGAATAGGTATAATTGGGTGGTGCCTATTTGGATTTCTTTAATATGTATTCATTTTATTAGATTTTTCCAATAGATAGGACAAAATATAAACTTTTTTCCTGAAACTGATTTAGCTCTATTGTAATTCTTTGGACAAATACTAAAAAAAAAAATGATAGCAAATTTACACCCCTCATAAGAAATGCACTTACATTCATAGCAGCAATATCATTTTCATATGACTCCCTGATTTTCTTCATTATTTCCTCCTCAGCCTTGGCACATGTCTCAATACTGCCTTTAACTGTAATGGTTCGTTCTGGGTTATATAGTGTCAAGTCCTGCAATCTTCATAGCAGAAAGATGTGAACTGATATGCATGTAATAGCTAATATATAAAGCTGAAACTGAAAATAATTATTTTTCAAACAAACCTAAAGTATTTATAATTCTTCAGATAAAATAGTAGACAAAGCTTTAGAATATAGAAATCCTAGATGTACAATTAGTAACCCAGGTTCAAGAATGCCTGACTGTCAGCCAATCCATTTTCATGAATGATATAGTCAACTGGAATGCCAGTCATTTAACAAAATATAGTTCATTAGTTGAGTCATGTCGAGACATGGATTGGTTGAGAAGACAAGCATATAGTATGCAAGAAGCCAGTAAGATGTAGCCTCCCTTTTAATGTCTTCTACCTTCAGAAGATAAAGTTCAACAATTAAGTTTCTACTCTTCTAAATCTGATTATTTAAGTGTATGGGTTGTATTCGTGTATATTAAAAACCACATATTTAGTATGTCATCACATTGCTCAGTGTTTAACATTTTTAAGCTATACTATTATTTTTACAGCTGCTATAGGGATAAAAGGCTTCACTGTTCAATTCATGGCTATTGATATAAGCAATTTATTGCAAAATTGAACAAATCCAGAAATCTGTACAATTAAAAAAAATCAAAACATGAGTCTTTTGACAATAAAACGCACTAGGATAAAACTTCTTTTCCTCTTTCACAAATATATGGATCCTAATCTTGTTCCATCTAACATGCAAAACACAGACACATACACATATAACAATTATTAAAACAGACTGAACACAAAATGTATCTTAACTACAACATACTGGCCAATTCAAATGATACTACCTGTTACAACTTTTCTATTTAAAAAAAAAACCTTCCTCACAAAAGTGAAGATCAACAGTTCTCTGTGCTACTGACTTACAAGAGGGAAGAAAACCTGTGACTCCCCTGGCTTTCCAGATGCAGACCTTTAAAATGTATAGTTTAAATCAATTCAGCATCCCTGTGGAGTTTACCACCGAATACTGGACTTACTGCAGAATGTGTCATGGAGAGTTCCTCCTCCCATGTACTTGGAAGCAAAGCTGATCTTACTAGATTTCCTGCCTCAGGAGGTGGGAGGGAGTTCCCACCCAGTTTGAGAGCTGTAGTCCATTGGGTGCCATAAAAAAAATTAAGAAAACTGCACTGAAGTGTTTTCTTTTATTATCCAACAACTCCAACAAAGAAACATAAGAGGAACAATGCAGAGAAATGGAGAACAAAACAAAAGATTTTTTTTTAATTCTGAGGGGCACAGGGAGCTTGTGATAAAGAAAGATGATCTCTTAATAATTTTCAGTAGCCCTCAATACTGAGATCAGTGAAAATAGGTTGATCTCCTTTCTTTAAAAAATGTTGGAAAACACTGCCCCTTAACTGATGTATCGATGCCTACTGTTAGAACTTGCTACAAAATTATGTACAAATATGTAAAAAAGATTTGAGAAACATATGAACACAGTATGGCCTTACATAGATTCCCTAAAGGATAACGCATTGATGTCTCAGACATCCATCCTTTAGACAAGGATGTTTGCAGATTCCTTTAGTTCAAGTTATTCTTCACTGGTGAATAAAATGCCATTCCTGATCCAATGTTAATAATAGATATTACCAAGGTGTGCAACTTTTCAACTTAAATAGAGCAACAAAATGAAGCCAAAACACTGACGTAAAACAAAATATATTCCCGTCTCACCCCAATAGTTTGGATTCTTGTATAAGCATCCAATCCTTTCTTCTTTCAAATATCAAGACAGAAGCAAGAAAGACAGTTAATACCCAGTAGCACACCATTTAAACATAAAATATGAACAGATGTTTCTGAACAGCTATTTTGTTCTTAGATTACTTACACTTGTAAAACAGTGTATCTTTTTGCATCTGTAAAAAAAGCAGATTCCATCTCCCATTCTATGAGCCAATGCAACTATGTCAAGACAAAGGACCAGCCCCAAGCAACTTAAGAACAGAGTGAAAAAGGACTCTATAATTTACGTGAAATCTCAATAACATAAACTCTAGTAACATATGCAACATAGTATGCATTCAGGCAACAGCAATTTCTTTGCGACACAATTACACTGGGAAATCTGAAGAACCCCACTGGGAAACAAAGTACCATTCCCTGTGGGCTACCAGCAACCTCTGACATTCCTTTCCTTGAATTTAAACCATGAATATACTCAGTGAAACAGAGCAACTACCGGTAGATCCTCAATCCTGATTCCTTTTCACATTCAACTGGAGGCATTCAAGTAGATTTTTGTTGCCTTGGTAGCTGTCTATTTCCTCTATCTAACCCAAACAAGAAATGCAGCATTCCTTCTCTGCCTATTCCCAGTCTGAGAAAAAACTGTTTCACACACTATTCATTTTCCTGATAGAGAAGAAGTCTTTTAATTGCATGGTAAGCATATCAGGAATGGGGGATGATCCTGTCAAAATCAGATGCAGAACTCTGGGTGGAATGAGCTCTCTCTTTGTGAATGAGTAAACCGCATAAGAGATACAATAACTCTATTGATAGTTTTGTATTGTGAGATCATGATAACATTGCAGGCACTTTACTACACATGGCATTATAGCTGAGAAAGCTACACTGTATTCTTTCAAACTGGTACCAAATAATTCTCTACTAGTACACTTGCTAGAGCCTAGAAATATACTACACTGGGGGAGGGGGGGATAAGACTTCTTCTGAAAAAACAAGATATGAATTTGGAAAATAAAGATGAAATCTCATTCATCAACTCTTTTCTGATATGACTCAGAAATTACAAGGCCTTAAAGGTGATTATGAAATTTGAGTCATTATCAAACTGAGTCAAAGTTCACTAACACAGAAGAAAAACAGCAGCTGATATTTTCCCTTACATGAGATTTATGTAAGAGAATAGCATCAGCTGCTGTAACTTCATAGTGGTTGATCAAAAAAACACAGTATTGAAATAAAAATATTTAAAGGACAATAAATTATTTTAAAATTGTAAACAATCACAAATATAGATGCATATGACATGGAAAAAAAATGTTTTGTGAATCAAACAGTTTTGGCTTTGACATTTGGCCAGTTCATTCATTCAACACTCTTTGGTTCAGGGCTTCAGCTAAGACAAATTTTGGTACAGTGAGTAAGACAAGGCCTTGTCCCTCCTTCCACCTAATCTTCCTCAACACAGTCTGTGCACCAGCCCACACTGCTGATTTTTCTAGCTCCTTCCTTCTCCCTAGCCACCAACATGCTTTAATTAAAATGTGGTGTACCTAACAGGCTTATTTGCTCTTTTCTCATTTCCTTCTCCTTAACTACCAATATAAGCCACTCCTGAGCTTGCCTTTTCTGTCCTTTTATTTCTGGACACTCAAACTGGCTGTTCCAGGGCTTGAATGTTTTACACAGCCTAAATTAAAAAGCTGTTTGAAACCTGAGCCTTATTTGCCCTAAGAAAAACCTAATGATTAAGGAGCAGCTGAGTCTCAGTCCCAATGTCACAAACTTTTGGGGGAAGCAGTGAAGCTTCGCCAAGGGCCTTACTGTGCAGCTACCAAGTGGAACAGAGTAGCAAAGCAGTTTGTGCAACACAGCTCTTGTGAAGCTCATCTTTTCGTGCTTCCCCCTTTCAGCACACATATGGGGTTAGGGATGCCCCTTCTTTCACTGATTCCCTCCTGTTCAAATACACCATCTCCATCCGAGGTCTGCCAAAAAGGAAACATTCCTTTGCCTCACTGTCTCTCTCCTGCCCCAAAGTCACTTCAGTGCTTGCTGAGCCTTTTCCCCCTTCCCCCTACCAATTACAACTCCTATTCTCCACTCATCCACCTAAAAAAGAAAGGCCTATGAAACAATTTCTTTGGGCAATGCCCTCCTCCCCGTTTGCTGAATATGTTCTTTGCTGAGTGCACTTGAGGCTGTTGACAGATTGATTTTGATATGCATTCCCCATTGTATGTGCACTTGCTTACTCTCTTCTAATCCATTTCTCTCCAAATAATATAAATATAAGCATTAATTCTCTTCTTGTAAATTATCTGTGGGGGCAATCATTCTAAAGGACAGGAGAATAATTAGGAAGCAAACAAAAGCTAAAGATGTGAAACTAAGTACTCTTGTCATTTTCAAGAAAGTAAAATGTGGTCATGTGATCTCTCACTTAGCAACTGGTTCACTTAGTGACAGAGTTGCCAATTCCAACTGTAGTTGCTAAATGAGGCAACTTATACCTTTATCTCCAATAATCAGCTCAGAGCAGGTATGAATAACTGTCAAGAAATTATTAGTTTTTTCTTTGAACCTGCTTTCCTTTCTTCCAAAAGGTCCATGTTAGAAGAAACAGGGTCAAGAATATGCAGGTACAATAGTGGCTTTGCCAGTTTTATCACTACCATGGAAAGCTCAAAAGTGATCTATTCCATTACATTCACTTCTGATTTTTCTATCACCATCATACTAGGTATCTTTTCAGTCATTTCATTTCCTACAGTTCCATGGAAAATAAGGAACTACTTGGAATCAGAAACTAGGAAAAGTCCTTACTGGACAAACTTCATCCAGCACATTTTTCTCTTCTCTAGGCTACAGAAACTGGCTAGGTACTCGATGGAACTTTCTGCCAGGTGGCCAGGAAAATCTTCAAGTTTTTCTGGAATTCTTCTGAATCCATTTGCAGTAGACTATTCTAAAGGGCCTGACTTCCATGCAAAAGTTCTGATCTTTTCATCTGCAATTTGATAAGGAAGTGATCTGACCACAATAAAACACAGATGTCAATGTCCTTCAGATAACATCTCATCTGCTCTGAAGTAAAGACCAACTCCACTGTGTCTTGCCATGTGTTGCAGAGATGGAATTACCTGCAATAAACTCCATGATTCCTATGGAGGCTATGAATTCACAAGAGCCTTCCTCAGAACATGGAAGTTGAAGTAACCCAAGATTAAAAGCTTTAGAAACTCCAAACTAGTGCAAAAAAATTCCATATTAAAAAAGTAGTAATGAAAAATATGAAACTTGATAATATACAAATGAGTATGTCATGAAATTCTAGTCAAATTTAGAGACAATAGAATGCACTGCATTGGAAACATTAATATCTCTTGGGAATTCTGCAACATTTTTCAAATGTAATATATTGAACTGCATACCTGAGAAACTAATATGTATGTCATAATCTTTATTTGCATTTATGTGCATAAAAATAAGTTTATGGTGTAACAAATGACATTTCTATGCAAAGAAAATATATTGATTATCGCATAGACATAACCGAATCGAATTAGCAACTCTGTCAATGCAGTTAATACTTTTTTCCTAAAACCCTGCTGGCAATTAGTAGTTCTAACAAGTATATCAAAATTGACTTGTTAATTCCGTCCTTAAAACACTAAATACTTACGGAGATATTGTGATTTTAGTGTCAGTATCCTGTTCAATTTTTTTCAAATTCCGTCCCTCTTTACCAATCAGTCGGCCGACAAAATTATTATGTGCCAGTATCTTCAAGGGAATGTCGTCTGTGCTGTAAACATTCCAGACATGTGTATAAATGAAAGCCACATAATTTATCAACCACAGATTAAGAAGCAGAGTCGTTTTTCCATGATCAAGTTTGTAAAGTTTATTATATAAGCAAGAAATTCTCAAACTATCTAGGAAAATTAAATTTCCTCAAGAATAAAAGTTGAAGCTTTAAACCTATC
Source organism: Bothrops alternatus (assembly GCA_034064705.1). Lineage (NCBI taxonomy): Eukaryota > Metazoa > Chordata > Lepidosauria > Squamata > Viperidae > Bothrops > Bothrops alternatus. Next base: position 2,245,962 of record JARGCV010000021.1, on the reverse strand, counting down.
ATTTCCAAATTGCTTTGAATATAATTTACCTTTTTACTATCTATATCATTCACGTGACGTGTTACGACATATCATGACTTTTTTTTCCATTGCCAGCAATGGGGTGGGCGCAGTTTCGCCATGACGCATCCGGCCCATGGACTAGCAGTTTAACACCCCTATCTATATGATCATTAAGAACACAATTTTTATGTTTTTTTGTCTATTTTTTCCAATATATATGGACAGGATTAAGATATAATATTCCTTTGTATATGTTTGCCATACTTAAGTATTTGGGATGGATGGATGGATATAGATAGATAGATAGATAGATAGATAGATAGATAGATAGATAGATAGATAGATAGATAGATAGAGAGATAGAGAGATAGATAGATAGAGGCAGGCAGGCAGGCAGGCAGGCAAAAACATTTTTACTCACAATTTAGTGTCTTGAGCTTCCTTTTGCATTATTTCCATGATAATTTTACAAGCAGTTGAGCATCCTTCTGGAGTAGAATGGATTGTGATTGGTTTTTCAGCAGCTCCTGCATTTTCTTTACGATGAATATCAATCCTGAAAAGAGGGAAAAAAATCTCAAAATATTTGTGACTTTCAAAATCTGAGTCCTATGAAAATAAACCAATAGAACCAAATTCAAATGTCAAAATTTATAAGTATGCATTCTCATTAATATTGTGATACATTCAGTTCAATCCATTTGGTCTTGTTGCCTAACCTCATTTAGTTTGCATCTGCCCTAAGATGAATGTGCATACAGAAGATGTTTCTCACCAAAAAGCTCCTCTGAGGGATTAAACCAAGTCCTCAGTTTGTATATATTTTAATCCAATCAAATTTTAGACAAAGTCTCTCTGAAAATAAGCTTGGTTCCATGGAAATGATTTGTCACTATTGTATTCTGGGATTTTTTTTCCAGCTTCCCTATATGTGAAAGCCCTTAACTTTCAACTGACCTATTATATATACTTACCTTTTTAAAGATCAGCCGCAATAACTCATATTCACCCAGTATTTAATATATACAGAATAACAATGACTTCTATATTTTCCCTCCCTTGGGACTTGCAAAATTTCAAATTCTTTTCTCTCCTTGTAGTGCTAACATAGAAAATCAAGCCTTGATCAACTGCTTGCCATCCATCTGAATACTTGTAGTACTCCAATTCTAGAACTACATTAATTCAGGGTCGCTTTCAGACCTACAATTCTGTGTGACTGAAGAACACATTTTGGTTCAGTGAGGAACAGGATGTTATGCTTGGCTTTTAAACAATCCTAAAAATTCACTCAAAAATGGATGTCAAAATAATCAATAAAGTGCAAAAACCTGCAATCAGTGAATACAGCTAGAAAAACAGGCTTCAGTTTTATTTGCTTCAACAAGGACAATACAGGAATAGTACAATGAAATGCAAAGTCTTCATTGGCCATTGTTCAATGCAAAAATACTACCTCTTCATATTGGCCGTATTCAGATTCCATTCTGCCAGATTATAATTTTGATAACTGGAAACATTTTACAGACATCCATGCTTCTCTTATTCACACAAATGCATCTCTTCCATTCTTAGTTCACAAATTGACTATGCTTTCAGTGTTCTACCTGAACTTGGTTTCAACTTACAGAAGTCTATTTTTCTTATTTTTAAAAAAATCTTTCTTAAAAGAAGTGAAAGTATATATTAAAATATCATACTGAATGCACTTTTAAAAAATGTTTTAAAAACCCTACCTCAATTAAGTTTATTAAACTTCATAGTGACTTACTTTGACTGTGTCTGTTTTGTGATGTTTCTGATTGTGGCCCCTTCTTTTCCAATAATAGCTCCTACGAACTGGGTTGGAACAAGTATCCGTAATGGGACATCAGACTGTGGTTTCTGTCTTGTTGCTGCACCTGGTGAACCTTGTCTAGGGGGACCTCTCTGCCCAAATCCACGTCTACCTTGAGGATGCTGCTGAGGTGGTGGTTGGGCTGCCATTTCATCAGGGATATATGCAACTTTTAATGAATAGTTTTCAAGCTGGAATCCGTTCAATTTTTCTATTGCTCTGTATAAGTTTACAAAGAAAGTAAGTTGTTGCAGATGAAGCAGCAGAACAGCCAATCAATTATGGTATAGCATTTCATTGGGAATGGTAAGCTGTCCCATCTGGCTCATGAGGTCATAAATAACGCTTCTCTTTATGCCTAAAATATTATCTCCTTCCTTCCTCATGGGGAAACACCTTAAGATGACTCGAAAGCAGCATTAATAGCAACTTGAAGCAGAATTTCTCTGAAGTTCTGCCTTTTTCTTATTTCCTTAGGACAAAAAGTACTTTAGGAGCCAGCATCTGAAAGTGTTCCCAGTTCTAAAGTGTTTTGTTTGTTGGCTTTGAAGAGCCACATTTAACTCTTTTCTCTTTATAGATAGGCAGAAATTGCCAAAAAAAAGAGCCCTCTGGCAAATGAAGGTGTGATTGGCTGGAAACTTGAAACTGCTTATCATTGGCAGATGACAACATGATAAGAGGAAGGACTCTTGTCCTAATTTATGACACTACAAGTAGAAGGAAAAGAACTGGACTTTGGGCTGGATCCCATTCTCCAGCATGCTCAAGAAATTCAAATTCCAAATATAGGTAATAACTGTCCTATTTAATGATCATTTGAATTTACAACAGAGCTTACAAAACAGGTTTATAATTGGTGCACATTTGTGACATCTGAAGTGTCCCCACAATCATATATGATCACCATTTGTGACTTTCACAGCTGGCTTCCAACAAGCAAAGTCAATGGGGAAGCCAGAAGTAACTCACAAGTTGTGGTTACATGATCCTGCTTAACAACCTTGGGTGATATACTTAACAACTACAGAACTCACATTGTTAAGTTGAACAAGATCACCTTTCACATAGAAAGCAGAGTTGCCAATCCCAATTATTATTAAAAGATAATTATCTTTTGATAATTTGAATTGCCATTCTTTCATCTTCCTTTCTGCTTTTTCCTTCAAATTATATGACTCTTCAGATCCCAAATCTGAAGGTAAGGTTTTATTGTCTGCTCTCAAGTAAAGGCTTTGCCTTTTAAAACTACAAACTACAAATCCTGCATGAATAGGAAGGGAAAGATTTTTTTTCCTCCTGCTCTGCCTTCCCCAAATAACCAAGTTTTAGAAAAACCTATATACAATTAAAATATCTAATCCAACATCTGTCAACTCAAAACATGAATTTCTCATTGAATTCCCCATTTATATTATCAGGGGTCTATTTAAACCATTTGTCTTCCTAACAGAACCAATTCCTGTTTCCTCCATTACTCATTTTTGAATCAGTATAGCAATATATTATAACCTTAATCCCTCACTCATACCAAACTCACCTCAGATGAGAGGATTAAATACAGCAAGTGAAAGCATCCTTATTTTCCTTCTTTTGAAGGGCAAACAGCCAATCTGACTTGGCAAACTTGCTCTTTCTCCCTTTTTCTACTTACATGCAGCTGTTCATGAACTGCACCTGGCAGCCTGGAGGCAAGTGTTACTCACTTAGGCAAATATCTAATTACAATAATGTATAAATTAATTGAAATTATCAATTGGTTAGTACTGACCAATTTGTAACATTAAAAAAAAATGTCACGGTGTACTTGAAACCTAATTAACCAAACAACTAGTTTACCTTTTCTTATATGAAAAGTGAATTTAGGAAAATAGTTGTGACTTTAAAATCATAGCAAAGTAGTATACTACAAAAAAATTCATTAAATATCTATGAATATTTTATTCATTATTGAAGTTTTAATCCACATGCATGTGCATGCACCCACATATATATTTCCCAGAGACAAAACAGAAGAGGATGGAACCCAATGTGAACAGCAGCTTACTTCAAAACTGCACCCTTGTGGGGGACGTGTGCTGAAAGCAAGGTCTACTAAAGCAGGGGTCCCCCAACGCCCAGTCGGTAGACCAGCACTGGTCTGCAGCATGCCAGCAACTGAACTGTGCAAACAAGAGAAGCCCTATCCATGGGATGCAGGTAGCATGCAAAACCACATCTCCTCCTACCCGTAGAAAAACCTTTTTCCATGGAACCATTAACTGGTGCCCAAAAGGTGGCGGGCCACTGTACTAAATCTTTCAACAAGTAAACTGTTCCTTGTAGGGAAATGATCTGATACTATGTTATTCAGTCAACTCTTACAACACCCAATTCTAGGAACCTTACTTCTATAAAGGCTCTTTGAAAATTGTCAATTGCATTAAATGGTTGAGGAAAAGCAAGGGTAAAGAACCATATAGGAAAAAAAATAAGCTATTAATTTCAGTTAGCCACTAGGTGGCACAGAATTTTATTTTAATATTTTCATTGTATTGTGGAATGACACTAGATTTACCAAGCAAATGTAGGTATCAAAATATTACAAGTAATAAAATTGGTGAAAAAAAATATCCAAGTAGTAAAAGTGCATATATGTGTAGTAGCTATTTTACACATCTCCATTTGTAATTTTATGGTATTCTTTGATGCAGCGTTGAGTCAATATCACATTTTTTAAAAAGTTAATGTATCCTTTCTGCAACTGTTTATCACCAATAATACTCTTATATTATAAAGGCTATACAGGTAGTCCTTGATTTATAACCAGTCACTTAGTGTTTAAGAAAAAGGAGTCTTTACGGATATTCTCAATCATCCAAGTCATGGTTCTCCAAAAGCATCCAAAAAGCATCTGGACCAGGGGTTCTCAACCTTGGCAACTTTCAAGACTTGTGGACTTCAACTCCCAGAATTCCTCAGCCAACTTTGCTGGCTGAGGAATTCTGGGAGTTGAAGTCCACAAGTCTTAAAGTTGCCAAGGTTGAGAACCCCTGATCTGGACATTCTTGGTGCTTTGAAAATGTTTCTCTTCTCAATTGAAGAAGCTTCTTCAATTCAGAAATTGGGGGAATTACAACCTGGATCTAAAGTTCCAGCAGCTTTTTCCCCCACCCAGTGTTCACATGACCACACTCTGGATACTCAGCAACATGACTACATTTATGTTCAGTTGCAGCATTCCAAAGTCATGTGATTGGGTTTTTATTTCAGCCATAACTTCAAGCAGGGATCATGTCCCTTTGTTCAGTACTGCCATAATTTCAAACAGTCACTGAACAAGCACTAGTAAGTTGGGGACTATCTGCATACTATAAAATGTGATTCCTCACATATATATGGCACTATGATTTTAAGAAAGTACTCTTGACTTAGCAAAAATAGGGCAGGGCATGTAGACAGATCAAACTTTTACTGGTGCCTACTACTGCAGAATTTGCTTTTACTAGAGTGATAGACAATTCTGAACTGTGGTCATTTTATACAAGACTGTACAACCTGCTATACCAAGTAGAAGTCCAATTCCTCTGTTAATGTGTGCATCTGTGGCAGGAGATTTTAAAATATAAATTCCACCAAATTTTCAATAAATCATTGCAGACATAAAATAGCAAACCCACTGATAAAGGATGTATGATTTTACAACTTCTACGTCTCTCCAGTATGTTGATATTTCTGCATTTATTTTTATGGTTTGATTTTACAATGTTTTTAATTTTATATGTCACACTGAGTCTTTTTTGGTCTAATAAATTGTCAGTGACTACTCAGATTAAGGTTTCATTGCTTCCAATTCTGCAGTCTTGAAATACTTAACTAAAAACTGAAAAAGACTTGCATCTAAAAATAATAATAAAGTACAGTAAACCCATGGGCAAATAGGGGTAAAACTGGAATGTGTGTGGGTTTATGGGAGGTATATTATAGAAACCAGAAGAAATACCTCAGTTTCAGATAAATGCCAACAGCTTTCAATCCCTTTAAGACATTATAATCTTCCCAAAGTTTAGCTTTTCTTACTATTAAAAAGAAATTAAATGAGTGTTCCAGATTCAAATCCTTCTTTAGTTGTCTTCAATTTGGGCATTTTTCACTTGTACAGATCAACTCTTCTCAAGAGGACATCTGGTCAGAGATTTCAGGAAACCGAATATACCAATTAATGAGGGAACTGTTTGATGTTAAATCACCTTACTCCCTTATAAAAGTTTACAAGTGCAATTCTACAGTGCAACTAGATATGTTCCTATTCAAAATGTAATCCAACTAAGCTCATCATGCAGGCTAACATATAAGCAGTTGGATGAAGAGTGTAACCTTAGTATTTTGATTTTTAAAAGTAAATATAAAATAAAAGACAAATAAGAGACTGTATCAAATGTTAATGCATAAGAGAAAAACTATTTTAAAGGTAGGAAAAAACTAAAAATAAATAAATGAGGACTTACTGCCTGGCCTGGTCCTTATTGGCGTATGTTACATTTACTACTGCAGTCTCTGTGTCAGTATTCACTAGAACAAAAAAGGATGTATCGAAAAAAATAAATTAAAACTTCCTTTGATCATTTTATTTAAACAAACTATTTGAATATTACACCACCTTGCTCACAGTTTTCCACAGTTCCATACTGTGCCAGCAAACCATCCAGGACCTATTAAAAAGAAACAAAGTACACATAAACTTTACACAAGTTATACAAGCATAATATAATAAAAAAGTAAAACAAATCTTTCAGCATAATATATAAAAAAGTAAAACAAAAATTCCAATTATGTTTATGTCTTACAAAGTTAGTGACATAGGTTTTTCCAAAGTTTCATAATCTTTATTTCTGAATGTGAAACTTCTACATTCAAGTTGATCCCTAGGAATTAAATGAATCTGTTAATAACGAATTGTATGGAGTTACTTGTGAGTAGATAAATATATAGAATTAGATTATATCTGTAACAGTTCATCATACTTTTGTTTCAAATGCATACTGGGTAAAACTTTACCCTATTCAAGATTTAAACAAAGTTAAAGAGATTTCAAGATGTCAGAGTAAACTGTAATATGTTACATACAACTGAACAATTACCATTAAAGTTACATTTCTTCATTGCAAAATCACCACAGGAAAAAGTAGGCTCGAGACTTAAATCAGCACATATTGAAACAGACTTTCTAATTACTATAATTTTCTTCAAAATCAAAATAAAACCATGCTTATTAAGCAAAATTGTTGACTCAGATAAATGCAGTATTAAAAATATTTCAACTGCTCTTATTGTAGTTAAAAAATTACAAATAGATTTTAAAAAATAGATGTAGAGGTGTTTACAATAAATTATAATATTTACAGGAATGTTTATTGTAAAGGAACCTGAATTGAGTTAATGTGCTTAAAGGAGGAGGGGGGGAAAGCAACAAACAAGTGATTATTTTTTTAACTTCAATAGACTGAAAAATTTCTTGCATATTCTGGAATGTAACCTTTCAAGTTAGACAGCACTTAATCAGTAGTTATATTAATTATTTTTTAATTTTACAATAGCTAGCAATTTTATTATTATTAAATACTTCACAGTATTTACTCAAACCATAACCATTGTAGTTCTGACCTCACAATCTAATAATAATTTCACTTCTTAAATCAATATACACGAATGAATCCAAGAAAAGCATGAGAAACATTTGCATTTATATGCTATCTTTCTTACTTACCAGGCTTTTCTTACATTTTTATAACTACTCCCAATTCCTTTTTGATTTTATCAAGTGCAATACATTTTACTTTTATTCATAAACAATCAAGTCCTTTAGTTTTACTCTAAAAACAAACCAATTCTTTATAAATTGTTCATCTGCCTCTCAATCTTCACATGTAGCCTTATTGGGCAATAACAGAATTTCTAGCCAAGCTAGTAGTGAGATAGCAATCTTGATAAGCAACTGAACAGAAAAAATTTGTTTGTATGAATATTTACTCTAGTTAGAAAATAATATATTCCTTTTTTATGTAGGAACTCTCCCCTTTTGTCTAATTGGGGTCTCCTCCTCCTGTTATAACACAGATGCCTTTCTTGCACACAAAAAGCTGCAGTTTTTATACTATAGGCTTTCATTCATCAGACACTAAAAGCCAAGTCATACAGTATTATAAACAGTGTTACCCTATATACCCACTCAAAAGCCACAATAATCTTTAACAAAGAGCCACCTAAGCAAATACTATATTAATATTTCTAAGCATTGAAATCAAATATATAGTTCTGTGAAAATAAAACAGCCCTTTTGGATTTCCTCAGTTTTTGAGTATCTTTGCTACTGTGTGTTCTTCATGTGAGTTCTACATAAAGAAAATGAATGAACAAATAACACCAATGTTTTATTTATTTTATAAGCAAGTAATTTAACATGCTATATGCCCATATTAAAAAAAACCACCCTTAGGATTCAAGAACTAGTTGCACTATCTTTTGCTTTTTTTCCCCCCAGTAACTGCAGTCAAATGTTTCCTTGTAGTCAGAGGCTGGCTTCTCATGTTTAAGAATTTGCGACCCCAATTTGTTTAACTGTGTTCCCTTTATCTACTTTCAGAACTTATGTGGAGGATAGATGTTTGAGGTCACATTTATGCAAAAACATTGAAAATTCACGAACTTTTAAGCAGCACGTACAAAATTCGTCTATACTGATTACTAGCATCATACAAATTATGCTATATGAATGAATTAGACTATCAACATCATGAAGTTAGAAGCATTCCTGCCCCAGAGCTAATTGCCTCAATCAAATTGGGGGATCTTGAAATTGTGTCCAGTAAACAAATCACAAGCATACAAACTTGGTTGCTCTTTATGATCCCCAATTTGTTCAACACAACATATTTAAAGTATATTATGTGCAAATCATGATATATGGTTTATTTATTTCAAATCTGTAAGGTTTAATAGAGATTTTAATTCTTAGTATTACAGCCAATTATTTAAATGGTGGGTGTATGTGTATGGAATTTATATACACAACCTCTTACAATTTCATGCATTTAAAAGTAGTCTGTCAGTAGCAAATCATATTTCTGCATGCAAGCTTTAGCTGAGACACCAGCTTTGGTTACTTACCTGCCTATATTTAATTAATCTATATGTTCACTAACTTTACTTTATGAACTTTCTTTCATCTCAATTTAATTCATTTCCCATTATATTAAACTACTTTTATCTTTCTTTCTATAAGAATGCTTTTATGGCAACTGCTCCAATGTGTTACCACCATTATATGAAAATTTCTATTTTTCCCCCAGACATTTTAAATATTTTATTTTTACTACACAACCAAGATATCATTCTATTATTACACTAGTGTACAGTCTCTCTAAAATGGGGGAAAGTGGTAAATAATAGAGATAAGTACTATTTTTGATAAATAAAAAAAATATTCAAAGACTTCTACAGCTCTTCAACATCCAAAACTTATCAAATAAATTATTTAGGCAAACAAATATAAATTTTACAAATTATATCTGGGAGAGGCACAAGTAGAAAGGAATCCTCATATTCTTGGGATAATTGCTATCTTGATTTTATAAAATTCTCTAGTCAGCATGGTGCTTTGAAAATATTTAGAGACAGAAGATTAATTATACAAGTTCCACCACAATGTTCATGTTTCTAAAGATCATGAAAGCACTAATGAGCCTTTAAAGTGGGAATAAATGAAAAGGTTACTATTCACTTAGAATTGTACTTTAGAACTCTGAAAACATTTAACTCCAATTGCCCTCCATTTAACTTCAATTGTCCAATAGGGGGCAATATAAATAAGTATTTGGATGCTTCTGCTCTTCAAAGATGCAAATTAACAACTCAAGAACAAAAAACTGTTCTTGTCAAATTCTCTGTATGCTAACAGTTAGAAGAGAAAAAAGTGACAGAACAAAAGGCAAGATGGTAGGCAAAAGGCATACCATCAATTTATCCTCTTAAACAGGTTGAAAATTTAAAAATGAATGCCTACCTCCCACTGCAAGTGTGGCGGAATATTTCGGATTTGAAGTTTTCGACTCCTAGTGATAGAAGTTGGGGGAGGGGGAGAGAGAAAGATTATTTATTTATTTATTAAGTTAAAGCACTACTGAATATTTCTAACAATATATGGGGAAAATCTTATGACAGAAAATATGTCTTACTTTAAGCTTTTTAAAAAATAACCAACAGAATGGACTGTATTTTAAGATATTGCTTTTCATGTTTAATGATGTACTGATACTGATTTTTTGATACTAGAAATGCATTTTTTTCAATATAACCACCCCACGCATCTTGTGATTCTGCTTTTTATGCTTATAAAAGTTTATTGGTTTATTTAGAGGGTGTGTATGGCTGCCCACTTATGGGCACTTACAAACAATAATTTGTATGTTATTGCCAAGGTTCAAATTCCCAAAATGGCATCAATTTAATTAGCACTAAAATTTCTAAGACTATATGTCTCTCAGATTTTGATTGGCTATTACATTCTCATCTGTTTTTAAATACACATCCAGATATGAAAGCTTTTTTATCTCCAACAGTACAGTAAGATCTTGTCTTTTTTTTTACTCATCTCATAGCTGCTTTTGCCAAAAATGAAATTATCTACACTCAAAACAAATTCATGTACCACATAACCTTTAGGACCTACCAGAACATGGAATTGTGTATAGCAACACCCAAGAAATAAATGCATTTTAAGTCATATATAACTATACATAAAATATATATACTGCATGTAATAAATATCAATGCTTTGAAACACAAAAAAACTGGGGAAAAATATTTTGAAATTTAGTTAGGTATATATTCCATTACATATTACCCATTACATATTACATCTATTACATAAAACCCAGTAAGAAACACCCCTAAATAAATTTTTAGATGCTATGTCCAGTATTAAATTCTGTGCTTACAACACTTATCTTTACTAGTCTAATCGTTTCATTCTTCTTCTTCTTATATATCAGAGATATATAAAGCAGCAATGCTGAAGAGGGTTCTAATTTGTCACATTTTAACTATACCAATTTACTGGGCTCCAAACACAAAAGAGCCAACAACAAACAAGTCCCTAGACAATATACACAAACAAGCATTCATAGCTATTACTCACCACTACTCCATTTTTTCTCATGCTACTCCTACAGCTCCTACTACCACCCATGTGAGTTCGGCTGTTCCTGGTGAGCATCATTAGGCAAAATTATTGTCATAAGTTCTTTTAACTACCTCCAATTTACTGGGTTCCAAACATAAAAAGGCCAACAAAGCAAGTTCCTAACAAACACACACAAACAAGCATTCACAGCTATTGATCACTACTCAACACTACTCCATTCTTCCTCACTGCTATTATTGCTCCTACAACTGATTACTATTATCCCTTGTGAGTTCTGCTACTCCTAGTGAGTATTCCAGAGAAAATTATCTCCTTCTAGCTGCTTCAGACTGCTTTACTTAAACATACCTTCTTCTTACTGTCTCCCACACACCACAACCAGCTGTCTCTGAATACAGCTTTTATAGTCAAGGTTGTAGTGCTGGCCAAGGAAAGAGTTTAAAGAGACAGGACAACAGCAGCACAGGTGCTTGCCGTTTTCTGGGCAGTCTGCTTTCTCACATAAATGTGAGAAAAAGCATCAACATTTCAAGACAAAAATAAATTAAGTAATTCCAGCTAACTACATTAATTGCATAAAACTTAAGTTTTTACAACAGCTTGTCTTACATTAAGAGTTCTTCTGAAAACAATCAACCAACCAACCAACCCAGTATTTGTTTGAGATTCTGTTCTATCTATTCTGGAATATAAAAAGCAATGGAATTAAATTTATGTACATCTAGATTAGAAATAATGTAGAGTAGGAGGAGTAGAGTAGAACAGAACAGAAATAGAAATAGAAATAGAATTGCTTTATTGGCCAAGTGTAATTATACACAAAAGGAATTTGTCTCGGGTGTGAAAGGCCTAGGTGTATATGCAAAGCAACAGAGTAATAATAACCATAATAATGATACCAACAGAGAAGATGGAAAGTATAATAATACTACAGCTATACAATATAGGTAAATATATTTAGACATAAGACAGGACTATGAGAATTAGGCGAACAGCAAAGTGATGGCACAAGAGAAAACTAAAACAATGCTTTTAATATATATAAAAATCATTTATCTCTTTTATATAGGGCAGGCAGACCAATCCTAATACTTTCTTGATTGGTCTCTCTTTCCTAAATTTCTTCCTATAGGTTAGCTGATGGCAGATAGTCCAGAAGGAAAGATAAAATAATTGCTATAATTGGTACAGTCCTGGGGAACTGTCAATTCTCATTTGACTTAAAAACAATTTATAGCCTGGAAATAAAAAACTGTTATTTTCCTTGATGGTCATTTTTAAAGCAAAAAAAAAACAAACCACTTCAGAGAACTTCATTAATCTCTGGAAAGCTTCTTGATATTAAGTATTTGCAATGTTTACATTAATTTCTAGAGCAGCTTCATTAGTCTGTAACCATTTAAAAGTCTTATGTGATCTCCAAAGTAGCTCCATATAACTAGACATGCTTTGTCATCAAAGCATTATGCATTTCTGAAACAGTACTTCTACAGTCTGCAGCCTGGTTTAAGTGATTTACTGTTTGTGAGTTTGATGTTTTCTTTTTATATAAGTACCCTTGGATTTTGCAATATTGTTGCTCTAAATAGGTATTTGAAGAAAGATACAAAGATACAAATACTCAGCTGGTTCAGCAAACTTGGTTGTTACCTCCAAGAAAAAAATGCAGACACTGGACTTCCAAAAGAATTTTTTTTCTTTGTAGAACTGAAGGATAAATATTCTTCTATAAATAGTATAAAGCAGGGGTTCACACCCCTCAGGCCATGAACGGGCAACTGAGCAAAGTTTAATCTGCACATGCACAGAATCTAGATTATGTACAGAACCCCGCCTCCCCCTCCCCCAGTCCATGGAAGGATCATCTTCCATGAAATCAGTCTCTGGTATCAGAAAGGTTGGGGATCACTGCTATAAAGTATGTTTAATTAGTAGATTCAGTTGATGATGAAGAAATTTAGGGCTAGATACTTGTTTTCTTTTGCTTATTACAGAACCAACTGGATAACCTGCTGAAGTAAAATAAGAGATTTGTATAAGGGAAGATGTGACTTAGATATGATGATGAAGGATAAAGATTCTCCTATAGTAACCAAAAACAGAATAGTTTAAACCAGGGGTGTTCAAACTTGGCCCTTTTATGACTTGTGCAGTTCAACTCCCAGAATTCCTCAGCCGGCATGCCTGGTTTCGACCCCTGGTTTAAACAATAGTCTTTCCTGCAATAAGGTATGACTGTGAAACTGAACACTGAGAAACAGCTTTGAATCATTGTTTGGAGATGATAAGAACATGATAACATAAGAACAGCCAATGTTTCAGTCCTGAAGGAAATAAAGACTGGCTGCTGCCCTGATACACATTATTAGCAAGCAAAAACTCACATTCATTTGGGCATATAGTATAAATGGATGGAGCAAAAAAAACACAAACAACTATGCTTGGTAAGCTAGTGAGGGAAGTAGAGAACAAAGACAACACATAAGATAAACAATAATATTGGAAGGTGTCCTGGAGGTCATCTAATCAGGCAGGAAATTCTATACCATTTCAGACAAATGGCTGTCCAGTCTCTTCTTAAAAACTTTCAGTGTTGGAGCATTCACCGCTTCTGGAGGCAGGTTGTTCCACTGGTTAATTGTTGTAACCATCAGGAAATTTCTTAGTTCTAGGTTGCTTCTCTCTTTGGTTAGTTTCCAATGTTCAGGTAATTTGGAGAATAGCTAGACTCCCTCTTGTTTGTGGGAGATATTTGAGATATTGGAACACTGCTATCATCATCATTATTATTATTATTATTATTATTATTATTATTATTATTATTATTATTATTATTATTATTATAAGTTGGAAGGGACCTTGGAGATCATTTAATCCATCCCCCTGCTTATGCAGAAAACCCTATACCATTTCAGACAAATGGCTGTCCAGTCTCTTCTTAAAAAAATTCTGAGTTGGAGCATACACAACTTCTGGAGGCAGGATGTTCCACTGGTTAATTGTTTCAACTGTCAGGAAGTTTCTCCTTAGTTCTAGGTTGCTTCTCTCCTTGATTAGTTTCCATCCGTTGCTTCTTGTCCTGCCTTCAGGCACCTTGGAAAATAGCTTGACTCCTTCTTTTTTGTGGCAGCCCGAGATATTAGAACACTGCTATCATGTCCCCCCTCGTCCTTCTCTTCATTAAACTAGACATACCCAATTCCAGCAGCCGTAACTTACATGTTTTAGCCTCCAGTCCCTAATCATCTTTGTTGCTCTTCTCTGTATTCTTTCTAGAGTCTCAGCATCTTTTTTGCATCATGGTGACCAAAACTGGATGCAGTATTCCAAGTGTGGCCTTACCAAGGCATTGTAAAGTGGTATTAACACTTCACGTGATCTTGATTCTATCCCTCTGTTAAATGCAGCCTAGCACTGTGTTGGCCTTTTGGTAGCTGCAGCACACTACTGGCTCATATTTACATGATTGTCCATTAGGCCTCCGAGGTCCCTCTCACCGTTACTGATATTGAGCAAGGTACTCCCTATACTATACCTGTGTATTTGTTTTTTCTTGCCTAAATGTAGAACCTTGCTTTTTTCACCACTGAATTTCATTTTGTTAGATAGTGCCCAATGTTCAAGTCTGTCCAGATTCTTCTGTATCTTAAGCCTGTCTTCTGGAGTGTTGGCTATTCCTGCTAACTTGGTGTCGTGTACAAATTTCATGAGTTCCCCATCTATCCCCTTGCCCAAATCATTGATGAAGATGTTGAAGAGCACTGGGCCCAGAACAGAGCCCTGGGGCAACCCACTACACACTTCCCTTCATGTAGATGCGGTTCCATTGAGGACCACAAGCTGAGTTCGGCAGGTCAGCCAGCTACGAATCCATCTGGTGGTGATGCTATCTACCCCACATTTTTCTATCTTATCGAGTAGTAGGTTGTGATCTACTTTATCAAATGCCTTACTGAAGTCCAAGTAAATTATGTCCACAGCATTCCTCTGATCCACTAATTTTGTTACTTGGTCAAAGAATGCAATAAGATTTGTCTGGCATGATCTATTTTTGACAAACTCTGTTGGCTTTTAGTAATGACTTTGTTTGCCTCTAGGTGTTCACTGATTCGTTGTTTGATTACCGTATTTCTCGCTCCATAAGGCGCAGGGTTTTTCCTCCCAAAGTAGGATGAAAAATCAGCCGCGTCTTATGGAGCGAAGATGCAGGCAGGGAGGGGGGGGAGGCGCTGGAGCAGAGGGGGAAGCGGAGAATCAGCAGAGGGCAAGGGGCGAGAAAGGGAAGGGGAGAATCGGCGGAGGGCGGAGGGCAAGGGGCGAGAAAGGGAAGCGGAGAACTGGCGGAGGCAACGGGCGAGAAAGGGAAGGGGAGAATCAGCGGAGGGCGGAGGGCAAGGGGCGAGAAAGGGAAGCAGAGAATCGGCGGAGGGCAAGGGGCGAGAAAGGGAAGGGGAGAATCGGCGGAGGGCGGAGGGCAACGGGCGAGAAAGGGAAGCGGAGAATTGGCGGAGGGCAGAGGGCAAGGGGCGAGAAAGGGAAGCGGAGAATCGGCGGAGGGCAACGGGCGAGAAAGGGAAGGGGAGAATCGGCGGAGGGCGGAGGGCAAGGGGCGAGAAAGGGAAGCGGAGAATCGGCGGAGGGCGGAGGGCAAGGGAGTACGATATAGTACTCACCAAAAGGCCACCTGGGGAGGCTTGGAACTGTAGTCCAACCTGGAAAGGTGGCGAGCCGTCGCTGCTACCGCCTGCAAGCAGCCATCCCCCTTCCCGCTACTCGCCTGACTCCTAAGCCCATCGCCCGCAACCCCCGTGGAGTGGCGCGCGTGCGCAGCACCAGATGGCCGCGCAGATCCTTTAATTTGTCCTTATGATGGCTAAAAAAGTTACCGGTACGCATGCGTACCGCAGACCCACATTCCCGGAAGCGCGAGCTGCCCGGCGGGCAAGGACGAAGGTGTTGCTAAGGTGAGTGAAGGGCCGGGCTGGCAAAATATTTTTTCCTATTTTCCTCCTCTAAAATCTAGGTGCGTCTTATCAGCAGTGCGCCTAATAGAGCGAGAAATACGGTATCTTTTCCAGGATCTTCCCAGGTATTGAGGTCAGGCTGATGGGTCTGTAATTTCCTGTGTCCATTTTTTTTCCTTTTTTGTAGATGGGAACTACATCAGCTCTTTTCCAGTCCTTTGGTAGTTCCCCTGTGCTCCAGGATCTTTGAAAAATATAGTTCAGTGGTTCTGAGATCACATCTGCCAGTTCCTTGGCGTGTAATCCATCTGGTCCTGGTGATTTGAACTCGTCTAGGCTGGACAGGTGCTCACTTACCATTTTCTTGCCTATCTTAACTTGTGTTTCTATTCTGTTTTTTATGGCACTATTTTTGATAGATTGGTCTGGTTTTTTTCCCTTTGTGTAAAGGCAGATGCAAAAAACGAGTTAAATAGTTCTGCTTTCTCCCTATTGCTTGTCACCTTCTTGCCACTTTCACCCACTAACGGACCAATCGTTTCCTTCACCTTTTTCTTGTTTTTTACATGTTGAAAGAAGCTTTTTTGTTATCTTTGACTTTGGTCGCAAGCCTTAGTTCATTTTGAGCCTTGGCTTTCCTCACTTCATCTTTGGAGGCTCGGGCTATTTGCTGATATCCTGCCTTAGTTATGTGCCCCACTTTCCATACTTGTCCTTTTTAATCTTTCAATTTATCAGAGAGTTCTTTATGCAGCCATGCTGGTTTCTTTTATGAGCTGTTATTTT
Organism: Bothrops alternatus; assembly: GCA_034064705.1. NCBI lineage: Eukaryota > Metazoa > Chordata > Lepidosauria > Squamata > Viperidae > Bothrops > Bothrops alternatus. The sequence goes on along the minus strand of JARGCV010000021.1, from coordinate 2,229,191 downwards.
TCCTCTTTGTTGGTATTGTGCTAGACTGGGCTTTTATTATCTCACTTTTCAAAATTTCCCAAGCTTCTTGAGTTGTTTTCCCCTTGAGGATTCTCATCCATGGAATACTTCCCAAGCCCTCTACATTTATTGAAATTAGTTCTCTTGAAGTCCAAGACTCTAGTTTGACTATGTTCTATTGCTTGTGCTTCCATAATGTTGAATTCCAATACTGCATGATCACTTCCATCCCAGGTTCCTATGGCTTCAACACCTTCTATCATTTCATCTCTGTTAGTGAGAATTAGATCCAAAATGGCTAATCTCCTAGTTCTCTTCTCTACTTTTTGGGAGACAAAGTTGACTGCTAGGTTTGCCAGGAACCTCTTTGATCTTCCACTTGGTGCAGAGTTTGTCTCCCAGTTGATGTCAGGATAGTTAAAGTCCCCTATTACTATTGTGATGTGCTTCCTACATACCTTAGTTAGCTGAGTAGCAAAAAGTTCATCTATTTCCTCTGTTTGGTTGGGTGGCCTGTAGTATACACCTATGGCAATGTCATTCCCCCCCCTTTTACATTGACCCAAATGCATTCAAGACAGTTTTTATCATTGTTGTGCTCTATTTCTGTAGAGATGTAGTTATTTCTTATTGTTTTTGCTTGACAGCAAGGTTGGTACTCTTGTCCACACACACATTTATGTTACATACACTGATAGCCCTATAATTTTTAGATTGCCGGGGACAGGGTTATTCTATATCATTTAACTTACTGTCCCTGCTGTTTAGTTTAATCATGTCACCCCTCATCCTTCTCTCCATTAAACTAGACATGCCAAATTCCAGCAATCGTTCTTTATATGTTTTAGCCTCTAGTCCTGCCTTCAGGTGTTTTGGAAAATAGGATGACTCCCTCCTCTTTATGGCAGCCCCTTAGATATTGGAACATTGCTATCATGTCACTCTTACTAGTTCTTCTTGTCATTAAACTAGACATATCTAATTCCAGCAACTGCTCTTTGTTCTACCCTTCAGTCCCCAATCATCTTTGTTGCTATTTTCTGTACTCTTTTCTAGACTCTCAACATCTTTTTTACATCAGGGTGACCAAAACTGGATGCAGTATTCAAAGTGTGGCCTTACCAAGGCATTATAAAGTGGTATTAACACTTCACATGATCTTGATTCCATTCCTCTGTTAATGTAGCCTAGCACTGTGTTGGCTTTTTGGCAGCTGCAGCACACAGCTGGCTCATATTAAGTGATTGTCCTCTAGGACTCCAGGATCCCTCTCACAGCTCTTTTCCAGTCCTCTGGTAGTTCCCCAGTGCTCCAGGATCTTTGAAAGATATAGTTCAGTGGTTCTGAGATCACATCTGCCAGTTCCTTGAGAACCTTGGGGGGGTAATCCATCTGTTCCTGGTGATTTGAACTCATAATGATCTTCAGTCATATACTTTTTCAAATTTTAATAACCATGTGCAATGAAGCACAATTGTACCAGGACTTCAAAATAGTGCTAACACTTATATCACTTTTAATCTGAGCTTGATTGTTTTCTTGAGACATTTCATGACCGAGCTAGGTAAATTAATCAATGCTAGAAGGGAGAGGGGGTTTGCTCTCATTTTATATATTAGTAGTCTGTCCAGTCAACGTTGATGAGAATGGTCTTGGTGCTTCTTTGGTTAGGATTTTTCCTTCCCATTCAAAATGACTACAAAAATAATTTCATGAACAAAAGGTTAATTTTCTGAAAAGAACATTTAAGTTTTATCCTCCAAAATATTTAGTGTATTGTTATATAGTATATACAGGCTGTTTCAGCAAATAGTTTGCATACCCAAATCTACAAGAGTTGTGATCATTAAAACAAGAATGCTAGGTTTTCAGTATTGTTTGATATTACTGGGTCTTTAAGAATATCAGTAGAAAATGCCCAAATGACTGTGGCTAGTAAAAAAACATATGGCTATATTGTTTCAAGCAAGGATGTATGTAAAGTAACTGAAAATGACATTAGTACAAATTATTAACTTCATTTCCCAAGGATCATCTTCAACTATCTTTCTTTCTAGGTCTAATGTTATATTTACAAAACATTTCTCATGACTCTAACCAATGCAATCTCTGAATATGATAATAAAAATAGAGTGCTAAGAAAATATCAACATAAAAGGAACAGTTGTTAATGGACTCCTCAAAACGAGCTTTTTTTTTTTAGTCCCAGATAGAAAATGCTACCGATTTTCTGATCTAGAACTGCTTTTCCAATCATAAAGTCTGTGATTTGGACCACTAGAAAAGAACATTATTAATTCCCTTTCCTTATTGTAAGATGAGTTATTTTTAATTTTATCTTCCTCCACAGTTCTCTGTATGTGAGTCAGTGAGAAAACAGTGCTAAAAAAAAGTAAGATAATAACCTAAATCCATAGCAATATACAAACCACACATATGAAATGACTTGAACACAACAGATATCTAGTGAGAGAATTCTGATGCAGAGATGAACTATGATTTGGCAATAAAATATATTCATAAAATATATGAAAAAAGCATAGAGGGGGGCTGATCCTCCCAGCAATTCTCTTCTGATGTTTATTTTATATTTGTTAAATTTATATGGATGCCTATCTCATTAAAAGTGACTGAGCAGAGTATATAAACTAATGAAGCAAAAAACAACATATTACTTAAGACTAAGATATATAAACCCAAGGTATGGAGAAAGAGAATATATCTATCTCAGTAGTGTAATTATCTGACCATCTTCCCTGGTTTCCTGGGACCCCAGACCTGATGACTTAAGGACTACAGAGCATCAAAAAGGATGGAGTTAACCAAACATTTCAGGAGAGAATGTTACACAAGTCGGCAAACATGGCAAAGAAGATCATCTCCTAAAATCATCAAATATAAGTCCCTGACAAATGATAATTACAGCAGGCCATCTCTGTTTGATCTAATGGGACAGGCTCATATAATCAGGCAGAGGCGGTTCCTCAGATCATGGAAGTCTTTAAAAGTTAAAACTTAAAATCAACAATTTGAATTTAACCTGAAAGCAAACTGGCAACCAAAGCAGTTCATGCAGCAGAGGTGTGACATGGGATGTTTTAGAAGCACACATAGCTTGCCCACTGCATTCTGCACCAGTTGAAGCTTCTAAATATCTTCAAGGGCAGCCCTGTGTACGAAGTATTACAGTAATCCAATATGGAAGTAACTAGGGCATGAATCATTGTGAGCAAAGTCTCTTGATCAAGGAAAAGTCCTCCCAGACACAACTGCCACTTGTTCTTCAAGCAGTCATGAATCTGGGAGGAGTCCAGAGTGTGCACTGGGTTTTTCTGGGACAGTGCAACCTCATCCAAAACCAAAGGTGACATAGTCCTGGAATCACTCAACCCCCAAATGCAGAGCCGCTCCCCTTGTCAGACTTCACAGCTGAAACCTGATGTTTCCCATCCAAATCCTAACAGTCTCCAAGCAACGCTTTAAGACATCCATAGCATTTCAAAATTCACCAGGGCTAAGATTTAAAACAGGATATCATCAGGATACCTCACCCCACAGTGACAGATGAGCTCATCCAAAGGCATCACGTAGATGTTAAAAAGGAGGGAGCACTGAACCTTGCAGCAGCCTACATAACAGGGGCCACAGATAGAGTCTTTCCTCCCCAATTAACACAGATTGGAGAAAGAAGTTGAATCAATACTGTGCCCTCCACCCCCAAACCTCTGAGCCTATCCAAATGGATGCCATGGTCAATGGTATTGAAAGCTGACAAAAGATCAAGTAGGACCATGTAAGAGGCTCTATAAGCCCTCCTTACCCAAGACAGCTCATGTCACCCTGAACAGGGCTACAGGGCATCAATCTGTGGGCACATTATGGGTAGAGAAATACTGGCTCTTCCCAGCCCTTACAAGATCAGCCTTAATAGCCACTCTAATCCTTATTTGATCAAGTTTATCCATTACTGAGCACTAGTAGCGCCCCAGACATCTGATCTCTTATTTTGTGTTCTTCAACTCCTTTGTGTACCATAGAAAGTCATGAGATCCCCAAGGGGCAACCAAGACTTCTAATGGAGCATGGAGCAGATCAACAGAAACCCCTAGCTCCCTCTGAAAGCCCTAAGAATGTACAAAATGTATGGAGTTTTAAGCTAATTTAACTACAATTACAAATGCAAGATACTAAGCCTCATACTGAACTGAGCAAAAGGGGATAATATGCTGGGAACTCTTACCTTTAAACTATTACTCTAATTTTTCAGATAAGAAAATAAGACAAAGATATATTTACCAGCAATTTGTCATCCAAATCTTCATAAACAACTTTCAAATATTTAGCACCAGTTTTAAGTTATGATAAAACTCCTCAAAAATACTTATAACTCAGTTCCAGTTTTGGGCAAAAAACACCTCTTAGCGAACAATGGGTTTGCTTAATGATCCCATATTCACTTGACCACCACCATTAAAAAGGTTATAAAATCCTCTGTATGATCATCATGGCATGGGGAGGCTCCATTATTGTCTTAAATCAAGGACTATCTATATTGCATTTCACCTAGGTATAAAGAAAAACCAATCTTGATAACTGAAACCAAAAAGGATTGCAGTTGTTCTTTAAGCACATCATGTAAGACAGGGGTGTCAAACTCAATTTCATTGAGGGCTGCATCAGCATTGTAGTTGCCCTTGGGGGGGGGCGGGGGGCAGGGGTGTGTGGCCTACTGAGTGGGCATGGATGGAGTGGGTGTGGCCTACTGGGTGGGGCATGGCCAGCTCTACATGGTTCGCATCAAGGGTGTCTGTGGGGGCCTGGGCAGGAGTGGGACAGATCTGAGGGTCTCTGGCAGAAGAGGGTGGGACCGGGGCAAGCGCCAAGGCATGGTCTATTTCTTCATTCCTCACAAAGGGTGACAGCTCCCCAGCATGCACCCAGGGGGTGGGGCCGTTGCGGCAGGGGCTGGTTCTTCGCTGTTTCTAGATGGCCCTGTGGAGCTAAGACTGAATGCGTTTTAGCATAGATGGCCACCACAAAATTGTACATTGGCTTCCAGCTGTCCTGGGCCAGGGCCAAGGCAGCGGGGGCATTCCCTCGCTGTTTCCAGGATGGCTTTGCGGGCCACATGAAACCACTTTGCGGGTCACATCTGGCCCCTGGGTCTTGTGTTTGACATGTCTGATGTAAGATAAATTACTATTTTAAATTAAGAGACTATTTGATACTTTATTTTTAAGATAATTTCACACCTTTATCCCTAAAGCAATCATAATGGAATACAAGAATGTGAGTTGATTAAACCCACCAAGTCCCTATGCTAATCACCAAATCTCTGTGCTAATTTAAAAAAATTTAGATCCTCTTCCAATAATATATCAACATTTTAATTCAAAATGCTTCAGTTTAACTATTTTGCTGAATTTATCATTAATGTTTAATACATTCTAAATTACCAAAATTGTCCTAAGTATGTTTATTCTGTAACATCACAGTCAACAGTAAAGTTTTAAATTCCATTGATGAAAAAGAACAGGGGTATAAAGGCCCATACAAAACATTGAAAATTAGGAGACCCCCCTTTTTTTCATATGTTTGTATCTCCAAATAGGGATTTAAAAAATAAATTTAGCTTGTGTATAAACCAATGGGATTTGACTTGGTCTCTGTTCTTACTTGGTATCTATTGAAATTTTAAATTATATTTTATACTAAAATACTTTCACCTTTTGTTAGATAAACACCTGTTGAAAGAACTAAGCAAACATCTGATACAATTTATTTCTAGTCTGGTCTTAATTTTGTAGACTATTTATATTTTAAGAACCTTATTAATATAAATATGGAAATTCCTCAAACTAGATAAAATTATCTAGTTCATAACAAAATATTGTAAACTTTTTTTAAAACCAGAGTGTTTACTAAAACAACTATTAAAGCCATATTAATTAAATGTACAAGTGCAGTGTAGGTACCAGTTACCATAGTAACTGTGAGAGGGATCTCGGAGTCCTAATGGACAATCACTTAGATATCAGCCAGCAGTGTGCTGCAGATGCCAAAAAAAGCCAACACAGTGCTAGGCTGCATTAACAGAGGGATAGAATCAAGATCACGTGAAGTGTTAATACCACTTTTGTAATGCCTTGGTAAGGCCAAACTTGGAATACTGTGTCCAATTTCGATCATCACAACGTAAAAAAAGATGTTGAGATTCTAGAAAGAGTGCAGAAAAGAACAACAAAGATAATCAGGGGACTGGGGGCTAAAATATATAAAGAACAGTTGCTGAAAAGAAGACTAGCGTGATAGCAGTGTTCCAATATCTCAAATATCTCCCACAAAGAGGAGGGAGTCAAGCTATTATCCAAAGCAGGACAAGAAGAAATGGATGGGAACTAATCAAGGAGAGAAACAACCTAGAACTAAGGAGAAATTTCCCGACAGAACAATTAATCAGTGGAAGAACTTGCCTTCACATGTTGTGAACGCTCCAATACTGGGAGTTTTTAAAAAGAGACTGGACAACCATTTGTCTGAAATGATATAGGTTTCCTACCTGAGCAGGAGGTTCAACTAGAAGACCTCCAAGGTAAGGTCTGGTCTGGTCTGGTCTGGTCTGGTCTGGTCTGGTCTGGTCTGGTCTGGTCTGGTCTAGTCTAGTCTAGTCTAGTCTAGTCTAGTCTAGTCTAGTCTAGTCTAATCCTAACCTACTCTAACCCTTTCAATTCAGTCTCCAAAAGGTTTTTCAAAATCATGAGATGCAAATGCAGCATCTTTCTATAACAGCTGTCCTGTGAGTTCTCCTGTGTGGTCTGAAATGCTATTTAAACTGCTAATTAGAATGCTGTATTTATTTACTTTTGCTTGATATTAATCCTGTTTCCTCCAGGAACTCAAGACACCCTATTTTTAACAGATATTTTCAGTACTTAAAAAATTAAAACAAAATATATTTGTCTACAAGAGAATTATATAAGAAAAATATAAAATATTTGATTTATAAAAATTTGGATGAAAAATTTCTCTTAGCAGGAATAAAAAAAAGAAATGGAGTTGTTCTATATATATTAATCCTCAACTAAAACCAGAAAGCCTATTGATTATTGAATATGATAGATTTATGAGACAGAATGTTTACTTACATAGGGCTAAGACTATGGTATTGAGAATTCATGCCCCTTTTATAACTTTTGTTAACTCAAGGAGAGATTAAAATTGGGTATTGGAATGGAATGTTTTTTTTTCCAACAACTATATACAACATTAGAAAATTTCTTACTCAAGATAAATTACCAAAACTTTTTTTTAGTTTGATTGACAATGTAAGCTTACTGGATGTGTGGAAACAGAAAAATGGTAATTCTAGAGAAGGGGCGTTTGTCTTACCTGAACGCCGTTTCTCAGCACAGAGATGGATAATCCACTAATGGGTTAACTTAATCCTCCTGCCCAATCAGATCAAGTCAGCCAAACTTGCCATGCCTGTCCTGGGCCTGTTTGCCCAAGTTTTCCACGAGGATGCAGCTACTGACTGACAGCATGACGTGTTGGCTCACAGAACAAACCCTAGGCCTAAGGACCTAATTGGGTGGGTGTGGATTATCCATCTCCATGCTGAGAAATGGCGTTCAGGTAAGACAATGCCCCTTCTCCAGCACTGGAGATGGATAATCCACTAAGGGGACATACCAAAGCCCACTCTCCTTACGGGAGGGAAGCGGGCATGTTTGGAACCATGCCGCGGGGCACCACCTGTTGGAGGACTCTCCTGCCAAAGGATGTCTCGGCAGATGCGTACCTGTCCAGTTTATAGTGCCATATAAACGGTAATGGGGAAGACCACGTGGCTGCCTTACATACTTCCTTGATGGAAGCCTGCATGGCCCAGGCCACAGAGGTGGCCACACTGCGTGTAGATTGGGCCGTGACACGGGATGGAATCGGCAAGGAATTGGACTGGTATGCCCCCGCAATGCAAGCTCTTATCCAACGACTGATCATGGAGGCCGAGACCTTCCGACCCTTGGAAGAAGGGAGGAAGGAGACAAAAAGAGCCTCAGAGTTACGGAAGGTGGCCGTCGGACGTCCAGAGAATGCCATTGACATGCCAGATCTTGGGACGGATTGGGGCAGAAATCAGGAAGGACGATGTCCTGGGTCCTATGAAAAAGAGAATTAACTTTGTAAACAAAGGTGGGGTCTAAGTGAAGGGTGACCTGATCCCAGTGAAAGACACATAGATCCTCCCTGACTGAGAGAGCTGCCATCTCAGAAATACACCGGGCCGAAGTAATAGTCACCAAGAAGGCGAAATTAAGGAATAAGGACCTCATGTCGCATGAACTGAGGGGCTCAAAAGGAGCCTTGGTAAGAGCCTGAAGGACCCTAGGTAATTCCCACGAGGGATACCTGTGGACCATGGGTGGCTTGGTATTAGTAGCTCCCTTGAGGAAAGAACGGATCAAGGGGTGCTGCCCCAGAGAACTAACAGTGTCGCAAGAGAGCAAGGTAGAAAGGGCCACCACCTGTCTACACAAGGTATTAGGTGCCAATCCCTTATTCAGTCCCTCCAGTAAATAGTCTAGAATGTTTGGGAAGGTCAATCCCAATAAAGGTAGTTGATGAGTGGAACACCACCGGCAAAAGTTCTGCCACATGGCATCGTAGATGCGGTTAGTAGCCGGTCTATGGGACGCCTGAATTATGTCAATGACCTCTGGCGAACAGGACTCATGGGTCAGGATCCAGTGTTCAAGTGCCAAACGGCTAACTAGAGCCATTGAGGGTCCGGGTGAGTCAGGTCCCCCTGACTAGAGGGATTTTCCAAGGGTGCGACTGGGAAAGACCGACGAGGTTGGCGAACCAAGGTCTCCACAGCCAGAAAGGGCTACCAGGAGAACCTCTGCCCTCTCCTGCAGAAGCTTGCGGATGACCACTGGGAGGAGGGGAAGGGGGGAAAGGCATAGAGTAAGCCGTTCGGCCATGGGGCACAAAGGGCATCTACTCCATCTGCCCCCTGAACTGGAAATCGCGAAAGGAACCGTGAGAGTTGTGCATTTGTCCTGGAGGCAAACAGATCTATGATGGGGGTGATTTCCCTGAATAGCCTCGGGTGTAGACGCCATTTGGAGTGGTTCACGGTTGACCTGCTAAGGAAGTCTGCCCTCTTGTTTGCCTCCGACATGTGGTCCGCCCTGAACCAGGCGAGGTTGGTCTCTGCCTAGGAGCCCAGCTGCTGGACCTCGGACAGAAGTGCCTGGGACCGGGTGCCCCCCTGCCTGTTCACATAGGCCTTCGCCGCCACATTGTCCGTAAGGATGAGCACATGTTGTTTCGCTATGCTTTGGCAAAACTGGCGAAGGGCAAGATGTATGGCCCTGAATTCCAGCCAGCTGATGTTGTGTCTCGGGTCCGACCGAGACCATCGTCCTTGGGCCCATTGAGACTGATAGTGTGCTCTCCAGTTGACCAGGCTGGCCTCCGTCGTGACCGTGAACCGACTGGGCTCCTTGAAAAGAGACCCTCTGGTCATGGCTGGAGAGAGCCACCATCTGAGGGAACGTAAGATGTGTGGTGGAATCCTTACCTCTCGGGTGGAAGTGCTTGTTCCCTGCTTTTGATAGGGGAGCAGACACCACTGAAGGGACAGCGAGTGTAACCTGGCCCAGGGAACGATCGAGATGCACGATATCATCTTTCCCAGGAGCCGGGAAAGACCAGAAGGAGACAGAGTCTTTTCTCTGCAGACTTGAGAACCAGGTAATGTATAATGTCCCTGCGTTCCTGGAACAGATAAACCCAACAATCTACCGTGTCTATGATGGCTCCTAGGTGGAGCAATCTGGTCGATGGGACAGTCTGACTTTTGTTGAAATTGCCTGAAAAGCCATGACTGTAAGACTCCGATCACCAGTCTCAGGTCTGTCAGAGCCCCCTGCGGGGAGGACAACTGTATTAAGATGTCATCCAGGTAGCATTGCACCCGAACCGGCATCAATCTCAGGTGTGCCACAAGAACCGCCAGGACCTTGGAAAAGACCCTTGGGGCCGACGACAGGCCGAATGGAAGTGCCCTGTACTGATAATGATGCCCCATGTAGCTGAATCTGAGAAACTGGCGATGCCAGAGATGATAGGAATGTGAAGGTATGCCTCTGTGAGATTCACTGAAGTGAGAAAATCCCCTTTCGGATGCTGCCTAGGATGGACTGAAGTGTCTGCATTTTGAACCTTTGGTATGTCCAATAAAGGTTCAGGTGTTTTAGGTCTAAGATTGCCCTCCATCCTCCCGAGGTCTTGGGGACTACAAAGAGGATGGAATAGAATCTGTGCCTCCCGTTGGGCCGCAGGTAGCAGTTCTATGGCTCTGATGTCTAATAAGTGACGGATGGACTCCTGCATGAGACCTCTCCTTGCAGAGTTCTTTGATTGGGGACAAGCAATGAACCGTCTTGGTGGACTGGAAATGAATTCCAGAGACAGGCCATGGCGAATGGTGTCCAGGACCCAGGCGTCTGTGGTGGTGACCTCCCACTGAATGACGAAGAGGGAAAGCCTTTCCCCTATGGGAGGATCCACTGGGGGGTCACTTCCTGCGGAAGGGACGACCCCTGCCTCGAAAGGTCTGTTTGGACTGGAATTGCTGCCTGGGCCGTGGGGCTGGTCTGTCAGCCGGACGGTCCTGCCTGGGAGTGAAGGGCCGAGAAGGTTGTGTGGTTGGTGAAGTAGTGGCAGAACGAAAGATCTGTCTATGATTGTGAGGAGTATAACGTCTGTCAGACCGCTTAGTAAGATGGTCCAAGATCTTCTTTTTATCCTTGTTCTCTTACAGGAATGGGGCTAAGGCATCCCCAAACAATTTACTGTCCTGGTATGGGGCTGCTGCCAGATGCCACTTGGTCTGCCTGCCAGTATCTTAGCCGAAGCATGCGGCGGGCTGTTACGTTGGACGCCAAGGATCTGGAAGAAAACTGAGCCACGTGCAAAGTTGCATCGGAAGCGTATTCCATCGCGGCCACTAACTTGCTCAGGTCCTGATGTGTGCGGACATCATCCGAGGGGATCCTGGCCTGTACCTGACGAAGCCAGATGAAGGCGGATCTAGTGAAGGAGGCTGAGGTGGACACCCTGATGGACCACGCCGCCCTCTGGTGTGACCTTCTAACGGTCATTTCCACTCTAAGTTCCTCAGATTTTAAGGCCTCTGCCATATCTCCCAAAATAGTGATGGGGGAGAACAGGTGAGACAGGCTCATCCACCATGGGAACATTCAACGTCTCATCTAATTCTGAGGCCACGCTAAACAACTTCTTATCATTACCACCTGGAAGGGGGAAGGTACCCGGGAAAGCCCATTGTTTCTTAATTGCATTGAGGAACAAGGCTGGACATGGAACATGGTGTTGTGTGACCACCGGTTCAACAAAGATGGGGTCTGCCTCTGGATCCATTGTGGGAGCCGCTGGGGCAGGCGGCTGGGTCCCCCGTGTGCCACCGAGCTAACCTTGCGAAGCAGGGGAAGAAAGAGAGATGAATTAAATAGCCCTCCGAACGGGGGCGTATCTGGAACCAGTTCCTCCCCCTCTGACCATGAAGCGTCAAGTGCCTGATCCTGCTCCGGGATCACTGAGACCCCGGTAAAGGAAGAATGGAAGGGGGAAGGAGGGTCACGAGAACTGTGATGTACAGGACGCGAGAGAGGAATGGAAAGCAAGGATTCCACTCTGGGCAACGATGGAGTCCTAACCGTAAGGGCCCGCTCCACTGCCTGAGCCACCAAGGTCTGGATCCTATCACCCAAGGATGTAAGGGTGGGCTCCTCCCTCTAAGCCCCGCGGCCGTGGGTGTAAAGGTGGCCTGCGGGGCCCATGGGGTAGAGGGAGACCTGAAGGTATGTACCTCAGGTACCTCCTCGGCTTGGTCATAAGAGGTGGAAGGTTCTGCTGGTGCCCAGACTTCCTGAGAAGAAGAAAGACCTAGAGTGGATAAAAAAAGGTGGACTTAGTCTGATAAGGGTGTAGGGCAAAGGCTAAATTAGGCTGCCCTACCCCCCCGGCCAACGAACTAGTGGTATCCAAAAAAACAGTTCTACTTGCAGTCGCTATTGCTTCCACCTGAAGTGGACTGTGGCCTGCTAATGAGGCTTGCTATGTTGCCAGGCCAGCAAAATAAAAGGTGGCAACAGTACAGTGTCAGAGGCTAGGACTACTTTAGTGATTAGCAAGCCCAAGGTGACCAGGGCTTGAGACATCAGAAAGCCCAATAAAGAACTCTTGGGCCTATGCCAAGGGTAAGAGGATAATTCCAGATGTCACAAAGGGAAACTCCAAGGATGACCTGGGAGAACTTATTCCCCTCTCCAGACAACCTTGGCTGCTACAACTCAGGGAGGCCCTTTGCCCAAGAAGCCTCAGTGAGGCCTTAATGGGGCACAAGACTGTTGCAAGAATGGCGGCCTTGGTAATAGTCCGAAGCCTCCAAGATGGCGGCCGTGGGCAGCAGGACCCGTGTGTCGATCTAGGCCTTCAATAAGGCCAATGAAAACCCCAGGGACTGAGAAGAAGGAAAACGCCGCTACTGAGCTAATCATTGTCAAATTACCCGGCCTGTTACACCCTTTTCAGGGGCGGGGGACGGGGCCAAAAATGCCCTCCCCAGCTGATCGTCGGCATTCAATCAAGTCCGCAGTCACCGGAACGGCCGAGAAACGCGATGAGACAATCCGAGGTCCCTGCGGCTCTTTAAGGCCGTCGGAGCTACAGCTGCAAGCTCCAACGCCAGAGAAGAGTAGGGATCCTCAGCAGAACAGCCAAAAAATCGGCAAGTCAATCCGAGGCCCCTGCGGCCTCCGCAAGCCGGGCTGGGCTCTTTAAGGCCGTCGGAGCTGCAGCCGCAAGCATCGACGTCAGAATTGCTGGGAGAGAGAGAATGAAGAAAAAGGGGAAAAAAAACCTTTCCTAAATGAGGGTGGGGGGTAATTCAGAGCGCAAACGGAGTCCTCCATTTGAAAGACTGAATCCCAATGGGAATCAGTAAGAAGAGGTCCTCTAGAGGAGCGTTGGTCCCAACGCTGCTCAGGGGACTCAAAGAGAAAGAGCGTTGTCTTACCTGAACGCTTCTTCTCAGCATGGGGATGGAGAATCCACAAGAGGATGGGGTTCATATCCTGCTTCTCTGCCCGTAGACTAGGACCAAATTGTTAGCTCCGCCTCCAACCGGGACTTCCTGTCCTCCCAACCGGGCTTCCTGTCTCCCAGTTTTTTCACCGGCGAAGCTCCTTCAACGTAGTTTGGTCCTCGTGGCTCCTGTTCATATTCCTGTAACTCAAATCTGCCTAGACTGTTAGTGGAGGGTGTGTGGATTCTCCATCCCCATGCTGAGAAGAAGCGTTCAGGTAAGACAACGCTCTTTCTCCAGCATGTGGATTACGAATCCACAAGAGGATGGGACATACCCAAGCCCTCCCATGTCCCCCGGGTGGGAGTCTAGGCTGAGGTCTCATTTGAGGCAATGATCTGCTGTAGCGATCGTCTCCCGAAGGAGGCCCCTGCCGCAGCAAACCGGTCTATCCTGTAACTTCTGATGAAGGAAACCGGGGACGCCCATGTTGCCGCCCTACAAATCTCCTCCACCGGTGCCTGCGTGTGCCAGGCCGCTGATGTGGCCGCACTCCTGGTGGAGTGTGCCGTTATTCCTGTCGGAACCTGCAATGACTGTGCCCCGTAGGCTTCTGCTATGCATGCCCTGATCCACCTGCCAATGGTTGAGGAAGAAACCCTGTGACCCATGGTCGCTGGTTGGAAGGAAACAAATAGCGACTCCGATTTCCGGAAGGCAGATGTCCTTTTGGTATAAATGAGTAAGGCCCTGCGCACATCTAAATTGTGCCATCGCCGTTCCCGTGGGTCAGAGGGATTTGGGCAGAAACTTGGTAATGATATCTCCTGGGCTCTGTGAAACCAGGAGTTGACCTTTGGGATGAAGGCTGGGTCTAGGCGTAATGTGACAGTGTCCTCTGAAATGATCATCAGGTCCGCTCGGACCGAGAGAGCTCCCAACTCCGAGATCCGCCTAGCTGATGTGATGGCCACCAGGAAGGCTACCTTCCATGTCAGATGACGGAGTGAGCAGAGTCTCAGAGGTTCGAACGGAACAGATGTTAGGGCCTGGAGTACCTTGGGCAGATCCCAAGACGGGTAACGGTGCACCACCGGAGGTCGTACTGTGGCCACCCCTTTCATGAAGGATTTTACAGCCGGATGCTGTGATAATGACTCCCTGCTGTCGCAGGAGATCACGGTTTGTATGGCTGCCACCTGTCTGCGAATAGTGTTAAGAGCTAGGCCCTTCTTAACCCCTTCTACCAGAAAATCTATGACGATGGGAATGGTCGCCGTTAAGGGGTCTATCTGTTGCTTGCCGCACCAGTTAACAAAGCTCTTCCACGTTGCCTCATACACTCTGTTAGTGGAAGGCCGGCGGGCAGCCTGGATGATCTCTATGGCGTCCTTTGAAAAGGACTGTCTTGCTAGTCCCTCCCTCTCAAGTGCCAAGCGGCTAGCTGTAGCCATTGTGGGTCTGGGTGTTGCAGCTTCCCCTGGCTGAGCGACACCTGGTGGGGAGGTATTATCCAGGCTGGTGAAATTGACAGGTCCACCAGGTCTGCGAACCAAGGCCGGCGTGGCCAATGAGGGGCGATCAGGAGCACCTCCGCTCCCTCTAGGATGATCTTGCGGATGACTGCCTGTATCAACGGAGGAGGTGGGAATGCGTACATCAGCCCCGGGGGCCACCTGCACCTGAGGGCATCCGTTCCCTCTGCTCCCCAGGTCGGAAACCTGGACATGAAGCGAGGGAGCTGCTTGTTCATGTGAGACGCGAACAGATCTACTAGTGGCCGCCCGAACCTGTTCGAGATGGCCTCGAACAGGCTCGGGTCCAGTTTCCACTCCGCTTGATTCACCGTGGCTCTGCTCAGTGAATCTGCTTGGCTGTTCGCCTCCCCCGATATGTGCTCTGCCTTTATCGACCCTAGATGCGCCTCTGCCCAAAGTCCCAGATCTCGTGCTTCCTTCATGAGAACTGAGGATTTGGTCCCTCCTTGCTTGTTCACATGTGCTTTGGCAGTCACGTTGTCCGTTAGGACCAGCACGTGCCTCCCCTCCAGGAAAGGAGCGAATTGTAGGAGGGCTAAGTGGATTGCTCTTAGTTCGAGCCAGTTGATGTTGTGACCCAGGTCCCTGGGAGTCCATCTGCCCTGAGCTATCTGGTCCTGTAAGTGGGCTCCCCAGCCGAACTGGCTGGCGTCGGTGGTGACTGTTATTCTGTCTGGTTCCTTGATTAGCGTTCCCTTGGCCGTGGCAGCTGAGGTCCACCATCTGAGGGATGTTAGGACCTGAGGAGGAAGAATGACCCTTCTGAGGGATGCCGCCTGCCTTTTCCTTTGGTAGGGGAGAAGGAACCATTGGAGCTCTCTGGAATGGAGTCTGGCCCACGGAACGATGCCCAGACAGGATATCATTTTCCCCAGGAGTTGGGATAGTTGCACTATTGTGGCTGACCCCTTCTCCTGGACGGTGCGTGCGAGCTTTCGAACGCTGTCCTTTCTGTCCTGTGAGAGGTGAACTAACCCCGCCTCTGAATCTATGACCGCCCCTAAATGTTGTAGACATGTGGAAGGTGTTAGATGGCTCTTCTTGTAGTTTACAGAGAACCCGTGTTCTTGTAGTGTGTCTAGTGTGACTCTCAAGTCTGCGTGAGCTGCGTGTAAGGACCTTGACAGGATCAGAATGTCGTCCAGGTAACACAGGACCCGCACCGGTAGGCTGCGCAGTCGTGCTGCTAACACCGCCAACACCTTTGTGAATACCCTGGGTGCCGACGAGAGGCCGAAGGGTAAGGCCCTGTACTGAAAGTGTCTGTTCTTGTGGCAGAAACGCAGGAATTGGCGATCTTCCTGCCTTATTGGAATGTGTAAGTATGCCTCTGTGAGGTCTATGGATGATAACAGATCTCCCTTTCGGATGCTGGCCAAGATGGATTTGAGGGACTGCATCTTGAACTTTTTGTATGTTATGAAGTAGTTCAATCTCTTGAGATCTAGGATTGCCCTCCATCCCCCCGATGTCTTGGGTACTACGAACAGGATGGAGTAGAACCCCTGTCTTTCCTGTTCTTGCGGAACCGGTTCTATGGCTCTTATCTCTATCAAATGTTCTATGGCCCTTCTCAGAAGTTTTGCTTTTGAGGGGTTTCTTGACTCTGGGCAACGTCTGAACTGGTTCGGGGGGGGAGCGTAGAACTCTAAGGCTAGGCCGTGAGTTACAGTGTCCCTTACCCAGGCGTCTGTTGTGGTGGCCTGCCACGCCTCCTTGAACAGCGCCAGGCGACCCCCTATGGGGCTGTCCCAGGCGTCACTTGGAGCGCCTGTAGGGTCGCCCCGCCCCGCCTCTGGCATTGCGTTTTGGGAACTGGCCCCTGCCTGCGGTCGGGCGGTCCTGGAAGCGCTCCTGACTTGACGAGGAGGGGCGCTGATTTCTGGGCCAATCCCAGGACTGCCCTCCGCGAAAGGGCTGCCTCCCGTCGCCGGTCCCGCTCTGGCGGAACCCCTGCCTGCGGAACTCTTGTCTCCTATCCGTCCCTTTGGACGGGTGGGCGAGGATCTTTCTCTTATTCTTGTCCTCGATTACATACGGGTCGAGGATGGACCCAAACAGTTTAGATCCCGAGTATTTATCGGTGGCTAGGCGCCACTTAGACTTAAGGTCCGTCTTCCATGTCTTGAGCCAGAGGAGCCTTCTAGAAGCTACTGTGGAACCTATGGCCCTGGCCGAATACTTGGAAGAGGACAGGGTGGTGTCAGCCATGTACTCTGCTGCCATCAGCAGCTTGTTTAGTGTTTGGTGCTCACGTACCTGGTCTGGTGTTAGACTTGCCTGTAGATCCTGAAGCCACAAGATTGAGGCCCTGGCTGCCAGCGAGGCTGAGAGCGCGGATCTGATTGCCCAGGCTGATGAGCTGTGCGTCCTGCGAAGTGCAAACTCGAATTTCTTATCCTCGGCCTTCATGGATTCCGCCATATCTCCTGGAATGGCGGATGAAGCAAAGAGAGATATTAGTGGCTCATCCACCTTGGGTACCTCTATGAGGGAAGCTAAGGCATTGCACACATTTAGTATCTTTTTGTCTGTGCTACTCGGGGATGGTGTGGTAGCCAATGAGGCCCATTGTGCTTCCAGGGCAGCGCGGAACACTAATGGACACGGTACTTTTATCTCCTCCGGTGCTGGTGGGTGTAGCACCGGATGGACCTTACCTTCCTCCTCCTCCTCGGGAGACGAGGGTTTTGTCACCTTTGGCCTGGCTGACAGGCACAGGGTGGAACAGATCTTGATCATAAGCGAACGGAAATCAGCTGAGTTGAAGAGCCCTGAGGCTGGGACCTGTTCTGGGGTCTCATCTTCATCCTCTGACAGCTGGCGTCCCGATACTTCCCAGTCCTCCGGTTCCTCCTCCGTAAGCTGTGAGGAGGCCTCAGATTCCTCGGAGGCTGGAGTGGGCACGCCTCCTCTGTGAGGCGGGGGTGCTGGTTGTTTGCTGTGCTCCTGAGGAGAAGAGGAAAGTTTAGTAGCCATAAACTTATCAAAGGCCTGCTGCATAAATGTCTGCAATTGATCAGACCACCCTCTAGGTAGCTCTGTGTTTTCCAGTTCCGTCTGCGTGTCTGCATGGTCAGCATGCTCTGGTGTGGAAGGCATGGATTGGGAAAAATCAGCCTGTTCGTTCTCTCTGGCCTGAAGTCTCTGGGCCTTGGCACACTCTCTCTCTAGCACCTGGTGCCGTCTTAAGGCCTGTCGCTCGGCTGCCTTCGATGGCTCCTTGTTTAGATGCTTAGTTTTGGCCTTCTTCTTGCCCCCCCCCAGTTCCGGATCCATGGTCTTGCGTTTTGGGGAGGGAGGGGGGGGGCTTGAGCCTTGGTACACCTGAGGCGACGCACTGTCTGCCATCGTGCGTCTGGGAGACTAAGGATTGCTCCAGACAAGCGGGAGTAAGGGGGAGGCTTAGCTCCGCAGGCAGGTGGAGTCAGACCCTCTTCTGCACTGGGCACAGGCAAGACAGGCAGGCAGACTCTCTCTGGGTAGGTCTGCGAGGCTGATTATCCCTAGGGTTTAACCCCTTCAAGATCACACGCCCTCCAAGACTCCCTTGTCGGCCTGACTCAGCAGGCGCAGAGGTGGCAGGGCCTACAGTTGCCTATGGCAGCGGATGCTGCCTCTGCTGGCCTCCCGTGAACCGCGAGTACTCAGGTTCAAAAGTCCCCCCACCTTGATCGGCGTTCCGGCTTTATTCCGGAGATTGGGCCTGCAAAAAGATGGCCGCTATTGCCGCCCTTTGGGGCCCCGCCCCCTTTCCAAGATGGCCCCTCGCGCCAAAACACCTCGAGGAGGCCTGCTCAAGATGGCTTCCGCCTCTTCCACGCGGTCCTCGATGGCCGCCGGAGCCCTCGACTCGCTTTCGCGGTCGATCGGTCTCCGCACCGCTTGCCGATTAACGGCTCCGCGGCGCCTTCCTCCCCCCTACTGCACCCCCCACTTGCGGTTTGATGCGTCGTCCGTCGCCGCTTCTGCCGCTTGGTCCTCGCCTCTCCGGGTCCTGGGGTGCCTTTCGGGGGAGAATCTTCGTCCAGAAGGGGGATTCCAGTAGCGGTTGCGTTTGTTGCTCCTTCCCGCTTCCCGCGTGGTCCGAGCGATCCGGGGAGGCCCCTTGGATCGCCTGTCCCCGAATCCTCCTTCTGGTGTAGATTAAAAAACCTCCTTCTGCTGGAAAGTCTAAAGGAGGTCTAATCCAACCTATCTGCTCAATCAAAGTAAAAAAGAAAACAACTTAAACCAAATTGAATCTAAAAAAGAAACCTATTCTGGAGCCTGCTACATTAGCTGTTGACGGGCTGAAGACTAGGAAAAAACTGGGAGACAGGAAGCCCGGTTGGGAGGACAGGAAGTCCCGGTTGGAGGCGGAGCTAACAATTTGGTCCTAGTCTACGGGCAGAGAAGCAGGATATGAACCCCATCCTCTTGTGGATTCGTAATCCACATGCTGGAGAAGGAAAGGTTAGTAATCTAATAATCTAATGGATAATCCATTAATAGTTATTTACCTGCCTATGAGCCAAATCTGCACGTCTGTTCTGGGCAAGATCAAGTCGAAAACTGGGGGAAACAGGCCCAGGACAGGCATGGCAAGTTTGGCTGACTTGATCTGATTGGGTAGGAGGATTAAGTTAACCCATTAGTGGATTATCCATCTCCAGTGCTGGAAAATATATACCTGCTTTTCAAAAAGATAAGGAGCCTTTACAAGAATAGAGTATGATTTGGATCTCAAAAAACTTCACTGCTGAAATTTGAAAGTTTGGTTCATAAAAACAAATCACCTTCTTTTAGAGGGAGATTAAAATAAATATTATGCAAAGAAGAAACAGTGAAGGATTGTAAAATAACAAATTAAATAAAGGCACTATTTTAAGAATAGTTTGGGACACAAAATAGTTTTTTTAGAGGTTATTTTATATAATGTAATATTGCATTCAAAAAGAAGAATCAAGAGAAAACACAGGGTATTCTGGATGATTAAAAAAAGAAAAGTTAAAGAAAATTACCAGAGAAGTATTTATGATTAAATCAAACTTTTACAACAACAGTTAGCACAGTTAACAGTAAAAGAAAATGAACTATGTATATATAAAATATATGTATTTTTTGCTGTTGTTTTGAGATTAGGCATCAGAATTTCATTTTAATGTGTGACATTGCACACGCAGAAAAATGACAATATCTTACCTTATTAGGCTATTATAAATGTTTTGACAATAAACTTCTACAACCTTACAACTTCTATTTTACAGGTAGGAAAATTCTAGAGACTAATACAGCACTAATATCTAAAGAGGGACAAGATACGATTTTAATAACAAGAAATTATAGAATAATATCATTATTGAATATAAATTGTTTACAATAATCCTAACTAATAGATTGAAGATAATTTTGCAAGAATTTATTCATGAATATCAGTCTGGGTTTTTACCTACAAGACAATTAAAAGATAATATCAAAACTGCTAGATATTCTAAAATATTTATTACAAAACAAACTGCCTTGATTTGTTTAGGTGCAGAGAAACCCTTTGAAAATTTGAAATGAATTTTTCTATTTGCAATTTTGGAAGATATGAATTCTGGGAAGAATGTTATAAAATGGCTATAATCGATTTATACCTCACAGAAAATACAAATTATTGTTAATGGAGATTTAATAAAACCATGTGAAAAAAGAACACAACAGAACTGTTTTCTTTTTGTGTTCTTGACATTTTGAATAGATATGTAAGATAGGATGAGAGAATAAAAAATTAAAAAGAGACTTGTAAGTTAAGAGCTATGGCAGATCTTCCGGTGGCTCCGCGGCCCCTGCTGGGTCTCCTTTGTGAGACTCCGCTCTCTGGATTTGTAAAGCCGCGAAAAACAGCGTTCATCAGCTGTTTTTTCGCGGTGAAAAATCCCCTCTCCGGGCAAAGGAGAGGTGTAGAGCATCGGGAGTAAGGTTGAGCCTTCTTAGATCCCTGGAAAATAAGTTTTCAGGGATTAAGAGTGAGCTCCCTATAGCTCCGGAGAACGCTCCTTTCCAGAGACGCTTCTGTCTTTTGACAGACAAAGACGCCGCGACCACCCCTGCTTCTTCTAAGTTCAACACTGGAGAGACTGCAAGCAGGCTGAATGAATACAGGAGTTTTAAATGGTTTGCAAGTATTTTTATTGTTTTTTTTTGGCTATGCATTTCTAACGTTCACAATCAACATAATGCTTTAAGATGGCGCTTAACTTTCACTGCTTTCATTGTTAGGGAAAGTGCTGGATAGTGAAGTGGATTTGTTATTTCTCACTTCCTGCTTCTTTAAGTGCAGCTAGAGAGATGGCTCTGACTGTCTGAAATTTAAAATGGAGTGGAATCTACAGTCATATGCTAAACCTATGTTGGATTGTACTGATGAATTTTATGAAAAAAGACCTGATACACGGAAGACTTTTACGCAAGAGTTTAAAGAGATTAAAGCACTTTTGAAAGAGGCTTTTACAGAAATATTTACTATATGTGCTGGATACCTTCCTTTGAGTGAAGCTGAACAACTTACTGCTGAACAATTTATATCACAATTTGAATTTGGAGAAGAGTTGGAACATTCAACTGGAATCTCCCCTTCAAATGAATTACAATCCTCTGTTGAGTATTATACAATACAAAAGAAATTAGGAGATCAACAGGGAAAGGAAGAGGATACTTCTGAGAATGGGGACTATAATTGGATTTTGCTTGATGAAAAGTTTATTTATGGACAGGAAGAGGTTTTGTTTCAAGAAAAGGAATTCTATCCAGTTAAACACCAAGAAGAGGATTTAATTCACAAAAGAGAGACATTGTTTCACCTCAAGAATCACTTAGGCTACAAAGTGAAATGGACTTTGTTTGATGAGCAGTTTATTTATGGAAAGCAAGAGGAATTGATTCAAGAAAGGAAGATTCAATTTCAGAAGCAATTTATTTACGGGGCTGAAGAAATAACGAAGAGAGACTTATTATTTGAAAGGGTGGCCCTGTTATGGCGGCTTGTTTGGTTAAGAAAAAAACCTAGAGTTCGTTTGAAGCAATGAAATTTAAACTTGTATGTATGGAATTATTGGCAATTTAAAATTATGGATTGAATTGAGGACCAAGATTAGGAGTAAGATGCAAGAGAAGATGTTTAATGGTTGACATAATTAAATTGATGAAGGATGTATTTGTTTTGATGATCTGGGTTTGACATTAGATTGATTTAATGATGAGATAGATAGACTGGATAAAATTGAAGGAATGTAAGTTAGAAATGCTATAAATAGTTTGTTAGATGAGAGAGCCCAGAAGCCGATTGATTAAATGAAATTTATAGATGATAAATATTATTTTTAACAAGATGAGTTAATTGTTTAATAAGGAATTAAGCTTAATTTAAGATTATGGGTTGATTTAAAGATAAATACTATAGCTAAGGTTTTGGTGAGGATGGTTAAATGAAGATATATTAAGATATATTATGAGAAATTAAATTGATTAGAATGTAATTGATATTGCTACTATTATTATTATTATTACTTTTCTTTTTTGAACTGAGGGATTCATTGATATTGTTATTGTTATTAATATTATCTGTTTAATTCTAATAAGATGAGTGTTTTTTTTTAGAATGAAATTGATATTGCTACTATTATTATTATTACTATTTTTCTTTTTTTGAATTGAGGGATTTATTGATATTGTTATCGTTATTAATATCATCTGTTTAATTCTAATAAGATGAGTTTTTTTTTTAATGGATTGTTTTGATTTAGAGAATGTATATATTACATAGTTTAAAATTCTTGTTAAGATTATATAATAATTATGTTTGATGTAGTGGGGTTTTCTTTTGTTATACCCTGTAAGCATTCTGGGAAGTCGTGGGTTAGGGAGGGATTATAATTTTAGATGGGATGTTTTCTCAATTGTATTTGGGGTTGGTGGAAGAATAATTAATTATTGTTACTAAAGGGTTGTTTGGGTGGCCTTTGGTGGAGTGAAGATTGATTTAAATGGAAGTTGATAAGAAGGGGGAATAATAAGATGGAGATAGAGAAGGATGAAGGTTATTTGTTTGAGATGTTTATTTTTAGTTGAGTTATTATCATTAGATGCATTGGAAAATGTATTTAAGCTCTGTTTATGGATGATTGTTTATTTTAATATTATGATTTGATATGATTAGTCTCTTTTTTCTGTTAAAATTTAAAAAAAAACCAATAAAAATATTATTAAAAAAAAAAAAAAAAAAGAGCTATGGCAGATGACAGTGCTGTTTCTGGAAGATCCTTTAAAAAGTATTAATGGGAAAAATAAAAGAATTTGGTGCATTAGCAGGTTTCAAGATTAACAAAGACATTAACACAAATAAAAGGTAGATCAAAGGAATGCTGTGGATATAATTTACTTGGACTTCAGTAAGGCATTTGATAAAATAGACTACAACCTACTACTTGATAAGATAGAAAACCAAATAGACAGATATAGTATAGGTGGTACCTTGTTCAATAGTAGTAACTGTGAGAGGAATCTCGGAGTACTAATGGACAATCACTTAAATATGAGCCAACAGTGTGCTGCAGCTGCCAAAAAAGCCAACACACTGCTAGGCTGCATTAACAGAGGGACAGAATCAAGATCACATGAAGTGTTAATACCATTTTATAATGCCTTGGTAAGACCACACTTGAAATACTGCATCCAGTTTTGGTCGCCACAATGTAAAAAACATGTTGAGACTCCAGAAAGAGTAAAGAGAAGAGCAACAAAGATGATTAGGGGACTGGAAATTAAATCATATAAAGAACGGTTGCTGGAATTGGGTATGTCTAGTTTAATGAAGAGAAGGACAAGGGGTGACATGATAGCAGTGTTCCAATATTTCAGGGGTGGCCACAAAGAAGAGGGAGTCAAGCTATTCTCCAAAGCACCTGAAGGCAGGACAAGAAGCAACGGATGGAAACTAAGCAAGAAGAGAAGCAACCTAGGACTAAGGAGAAACTTCCTGACAGTTAGAACAATTAATCAGTGGAACAACCTGCCTCCAGAAATTGTGAATGCTCCAACACTGGAAGTTTTTAAAAAGAGACTGGACAACCATTTGTCCAAAATGGTATAGTTCCCTGCCTTAGCAGGGGGTTAGACTAGAAGACCCCCAAGGTTCCTTTCCAACATCATCATCATCATCATTATTATTATTCGCAGTCAGCCAGATGTTCAGACTGGATTTGGCATTTTTGTCTACCTATTGAGTCCTTACCAAGGACCTGGGATAGGCAGATGTGGAAGTTTGATGGTATTACAGATATCATCGCAGGATGGAAGCAGTTCCTAGTAAGGCCGCTTTTTGCAATTGACTACTGGCAAATTTGTCAATGCCGATAGTGTTCAAGTGGTGCTCCAGTTGTTTTGGGATTGCATCCAAGGCGCCTATTACTATTGGCACTACCCTTGCTTGCTTTTGCCACAGTCTTTCTATTTCTATTTGTAGGTCTTTGTATTTTGTTATCTTCTCCAGTTCTTTCTCATCTATTCTGCTGTCTGTAGGCACTTCCATGTCCACTATCCAGACTTTTTTGTCTTTCTTATCGACAACTGTTAAGTCCGGGTTGTTATGTTGCAGGTGCTTGTCTGTTTGAATTCTGAAGTTCCAGAGCAGTTTACTTTTATCATTTTATATGACTTTCTCTATTTTATGATCCCACCAGTTCTTGCTTACAGGCAAATGATATTTCTTGCAGATCTTCCAATGCACCATTGTTGCTACTTTGTCATGCCATTGCTTGTAGTCAGTCTGTGCAATATTATTATTAGTAGTAGTAATAGTAGTAGTAGTAGTAATAGTATTAGTAGTAGTAGTATGTTATAAAATAAAAAATTATGAATAAAATAGGTTTTTAAGATTGAAAGTAGATATATGGGTATTAGTATGATAAATAAATTGAATATAAGGTTTTACAAGATGTAAAAAAAGGTTTGGAATTACCTTATTTAAAATTTTATTTTTCAGCTTGCTATTTAGTTGGATGAAAGAGTAGATGTTGGTAGAAAAGATTTGGAGCTAAAAGCACATGACTTGAAACTTGGGTGGTTTGTATATTTATAGTAGGATAAAACCAAGGTTTTACTCAAGGCACCCTATTTTTCCACAACAATTGAATAGCTTGAGCTGAGAGATTATGACTAGTAGAAGTCACTCAATGAGTTTTTACAATTATGCTATCTTTAGGGTTTTTTTATTTTATTACTCACTGTTTTTAATATTGATCCTATTATATTATTCTTGTGATATTTTATTTCAGTAAATGTTATTGTTCATCTTGAGATTATAATATAAAAGGAATATAATTTTTAAATACAATTAACTCTTCAAATTATTTTTTTTTCTGAAGATGAAATAAACCTGTTTTATTTTTACTGATGCAATTTCATAAGTGGTATCCAATTGCTAATTATTGTATAAGCATCATTCCACTTATGTATCTTTCATTTACCAACAAATCTGTTTAAGAAAGTATCTAATAATATATTCCCTTAATAATAATAATTACATTTTAAATCAAATTATTAAACAACTAAGACATCATCTATTTAGGCTGCTAATTCTAATACAGTTATAAAGCATTGGCGGGGATTACCCTACCAAACATTTCTAATGAAAAATATTTTTGTATTACTTTCAAATTTATTTTTTTCTATTCCATTCTATTTCCCTCAAACACACATAAACAAGCACTACATAAGAACAAAAGGTTTGATCCATTTTACTCACTACTTTGCTTATTTTCTGAGTAATATTTTTTCTAGAATCTCAAGGGTTATTTATCCCACCTGATACAAATGTCCAGTATAAATCTCAATTTCTAACTTCAGGAGTTAACAAAAAGGCATCTTGGTGAATAGCATGCTAAAAATTCAATAGCATATTTTAGAAAGGTCAGCCAAATGGACATAACAATCAAAGAGACTGTAGATTTTTTTTGTAAGTCTTAACAAAAACTTAGGTATAATACATACAAATACAATTTGCAGTATCTTAAAAGAAAATACAAATGAAGTATTATTTGGTGTATTTCATAAGTTTAAGGTCAATTTATATTATAAAATAGTATCACAGAGTACTTTTACATGATTATATTTGTGACACATCTGCATGGGGCATACTGGAGCTTCACAGAAGAAAGTCTATGTAGAGACTGCCTCTGCATATCCCCCTGCTAATAGATTATGATGCTACCTTTCTCCCCACAACATTGCCCCTCCTTTGGCAAGCATTATAAGGAAGCATTGTAATATGAAAATCAAGGCATATTCTATGCATTTTAGTCAAAAACTATGCTTACTGGAAAACCTTATCAGGATATTCTTTATGACTGTCAAGTAAAATATTATTTCAGACTCAATGAATAGAAAGTATTCACTTATGACCATAATTGACTCCAAAAGTGAGACATTTGTTAAGTGAGTTTTGCCCCATTTTACAATCTTTCTTACCACAGTGAAGTGAATCACTGCAGATGATAAGTCAACAACACGGTTGTTAAATAAATCTGATTTTGCTTGTCAGAAGTTTGCAAAAGATGATCGCATGACCTTGGAACAGAACAACAATCGTAAGTATGAGTCAGATGCCAAGCATCTGAATTTTGATCACATGATCATGGGGTTGCTACAGAGGTCAAAAACGGTCATAAGTCATTTTTTTCAATGCTGTTGTAACTTTGAATGGTCACTAAATGAACTGTTGTAATTGAAGACTACCTGTATTGAATTGGATTGCGGAAAAAAGAGAAACCTTTAACTAAAAGTAATAATAATGCAAATATTAGAGGAAAACAGGATACAGGGAAAAGAATTATGTGAATTTGGCATGAAAAAATCTCTAAAAACATATTGAGGCACAACTCTTATTCAGTATTTTAACTAGAACATTGTAACTTTTATTTTTCTCAGTAGTGATTTAAGAATGCCTTTCTTGAATTTCATGTTTGTGTTCCACTGGGAGATAAAATTCATAATTTGTGATTCACCTATTTTCACATATTTTCTCTGAATCTATACTATTTGTGCATTGTAGCTTTATAGCAAAGACAAAAAATACTTTATTGAAATTACATGTTTTATTTTGACCAAAAAATGAAAACCAATTTTAAAGACAAAGAAGCTTAATGCAAAGTGTTAAAGACTTCTTACTAAGAAATTCTTCAAGAAATATTCCAGCTAACTGCAAATGCACAAGCTCCATTGTATTAAAAACACCCATATGAACCTCTCCATGTAGCTTTTTGTTAATAAGAATTCTTAGTTCTGGAAAGGGAAGGTCTTTCCTCCCTCAAGTTAATGTAAGATTTCACATGGGTACCCAAAATATTTCACAGTAAGCTCTACTGGGACAAGTAGTTCAGTCATCTGTAAAGAAATATTAATTCTGAAATATTTCTTGTATGTCTGCTTTAGTCTCCTTTTCTAATATGCATCAAATACTATAGGTAGCACAAGGGACAGGAATTTCAATCACCAAGAGGTGGGGTTGTAAAGTGACACAATATGTGACCAAATTTCTTAGTGAATTCAATTGCTGAATTCACTGTTGCTGTGCCCAGAAGGTCTTTGCAAAAGAGCTGCTTTTGGCTTTCCCCCACTCCCCCCCCCCCGCAATCAAGCCTAGCCCACGTGTGTCCCAGCAACCAGGCCATCCAGGCCTCACAATAGGAACAAGAAGACAGCATGTGTCTGCTGGATGGCACAGCCCATGATGGAAAGGGGTCAAAAGGGCACAGATGGAGTGGGGATAGGCAGGTGGCAGAAGTTGATATGTGCTCTAAATGCAGAATTTTGGTCACATGACTGCAAATGGCATTGCAATGGCTGTAACTTTGGACATGGATTGTAAGTCCCATCATTCTTAACTTCAGTCACTGAATGACTGTTCATAACTCAAGGACTACGTATATTCCACCATAAGCAGAGAGTGTTTAGGTTTAATCACTGACAAAAAGTATTGTATTCTATGAGCTAGTCTAGAGTCTGCATTGAGCATATTTAATACTGTTCACTTAAAAGATGTGTATCTGCATAAAAGTTAACATATAGATAATTGATAATGTACTGTTTATGTGATTATCAGTCAACTAGTGATAGAATCAGTATGATACAAGTAATCCTTGCTTTACAACCACAACCCAATTAGAA
This sequence comes from Bothrops alternatus, assembly GCA_034064705.1. Classification (NCBI taxonomy): domain Eukaryota; kingdom Metazoa; phylum Chordata; class Lepidosauria; order Squamata; family Viperidae; genus Bothrops; species Bothrops alternatus. Next base: position 2,201,345 of record JARGCV010000021.1, on the reverse strand, counting down.
TCTCCATCACTAAATGGTGTGGTGATTAAATAAATTACGACCAATTTGTGACTTCTTTTTTTGCCATGGTTGTTTCATGTAGCCATTAAGTGAATCAAGCTTCCTCCATTGGCTTTGCTTGTCAGAAAGTCACAAATTGTGCTCACATGATGCAGAGATACTGCAACACTGTAAATACATGTCTATTGTATTTTGATCACATGACTTGTGGGAATGCTACAATGATCATAAGTGCAAGGACCAGTCATGAGTCACTTTTTTCAGCACCAACGTAATTTTGAATGATTGTTAAACAAATAGTCGTAAGACAAAGCCCACTTGTAGGTTGATAGCTTTAAAGTGATTTTTGGATCCACTGACCTGGATATAAAAATGAGTCTTTAAAGCAACAACAGCTAGGCTTGGTTTTGCTGGAATAGCATAATATTGCTACTTTAAGTAGTCTGATTACAATAAAAGGAGTACATAAAAATTACTTGTGTGGACATAACTCAAGAAGAGAGAAAAACAGATCTACAATAATCCAGCCCAGTCTGATTTTCAGGCAAGTTATCATAGGAAACTGATAATGGAGACAGTTTATCATTAATTTATTACTATCCCTGAATAGGAGTTTCAATAATTTTTCCATAATTTATTTTATTTTTGTACTAAAATTGTATGTTGTCAAATCGAGATGGGCTCGTCATCATGAATAGCTAAAATGTCCAAGTAAACCCATCCTCAGTAAACTCAAATCAATAGATGCAACCCCCACCAAAATCAAGGAACTCCTCCATCAAAATGATCATCAACTACTCAAGTCCCTGTTGAATAAATGTCTTCTTTGCTTTCTGAAAAACCTGTACCAAGAAGGAAAAATCTAAATCTAAAGAAGCCTGCAAAGATGGTGTCATTCTCCACTTCCATTCACTGTAAGGATTCAACAGTGTGCATTTCTTCATAAGGAAACAGTTTCAGTTCAATTTCTAAATTTATTCTTTTAGGATGGGAAGCAGAAGTGTAAATTTTACTTTAAATATGGTCATCATATCCTATATGAAGGATTGGGGACTATTCTATATATGATACAAGGTATGAAACAGAAGTAGTAAAAGAGATACCAGCTTCAGCCAACGTCAAAATAAATAAATACCTGCATGAAGTCACAGAGCTTATTAGGCTATCAATCTGCTGTTGAAATTGGCAACCTATGTCTTGTGTTCTGCCAATTTGGAACTCAGGGAAGAAATGGTTTCACAGACTATAAAATCAAACATGACTCCTGGTAAATGCATGGACACATCTATGTAGTGTCTTAGCAGTTTTATAAACAGATTGCCATTAGAATTTTTTTCAATCTAATATAAAACCCAGTAGAGATATTCCTTGACTTATGACCACAATTAGGATCAGATTCTTCATGATTTGAACTAAGCAGTTGTTAAAGAAAGAAGTTTTGTTCAACAATCACAATCCCAACATCCCTGGTTGTAGTTGTTATCTTATGGGTTGTTAAGCAAACAAAGTCCCAATAAGGAGCACAGGGTGCTTTGGTGGGGGGGATAGGGATACTTCTAGGAGGCTCCACACAGGAGCTAAAAAGCCTTTGGCAAAATCCGAGAACGATTTTCATCTCCTGAGCAAAGAAACAGACAGGTGTGGCCTGCACTACACTTTCTCGACCAACCTATGGCATCCTGAACTTCTTATCTTACTCACTGCCTGTCTACTGTCTGCTTAGATTTTGTCTCTCTCTCTCATCTCAAGACTTGCTGAAAGAGTTGCCTGCTAAAGGTCTTCAGCTTCCTTCAATGCACAGAACGGAACTCCACTGGTGATTTGCAGGAATGGAGCTCAAATCTTCAGAATTTGAACTTCATTTCTGCATCCTGCCAAGGAGTTTATCTCTTTTGGCAGTTTTTTCAGCTAGCCCCCCAGAGCAGACCTAGGCATTTTATGACTCGGGGCCACATTCAGCCCTTTGGCTGTCTCTGTTCAGCTCACATTGTGGAGGAAAATAGGAAATTAGAAATCACATGTAAATAAGCACACTGCAGAAGAGAAGAAGCTGATTTGGTCCGGCTCTGTGCAATTTCTGCGTGCTACTTCAGTTGGCTGGCAACTGCAAGTGGACATGGAAAGTGCTTTTCTGCACCTGTACACTGCTGGCCCCTGGAACAGTTGAAGTGACAGGGCTGAAGACACCAAATTAGATTACACTGCTTCAACCCTTCACAATACCCCAGTCTCCCATGTGGCCCCTTGGGAAAATTAATGGTAATCACATGACAGCGAGGTGCTCAGTAACTGGCCATCAGTGCAAAATAGGTTGCAAAGTACCCAGACTGCAATCACATGACTGTGTGAGTGGTACAACATTTTTGCATGGCCTGAAGTGCTTTACAACATTTCTAAGTACCCTTTCCAAGACCATCATAACTGAGATCATCATTACATGAACAGTGTTTAAGCTGAGAATTATATATATTGGTTGCTCCCATCCAAGCATTAACCTGTTGCGATCCTGTTTAGCCTCCAAGTGTAGATGAGGAAAGTGAGATGCAAGTTATCACCTTATAAAACTTACTCTTTTGTCCAGACATTCAGAATCCTTCAAATGATAAGGGAAATTCCAACTTGCAAAGAGAAACTGATTCTAGAAAATGTGCACTTCCCAAAAGTATTTTACATTTAGAACTTTTCCTAGGAATATGAGAAATATGAAACCAGTGAATCCTTACATCAATAGATGTGTGTACCTTAATTCCCAATACGAACCACTATATTGGTTCTGAGGCCAAATCTGGGGGAGGGGAGGAGGGAGGGAAAGTTCATACATTTGCCCTTCATTCAGAAAAACTGGACAACTGTTGGTTATTTTGCCAAACAAAGGAGCAGCTGATGGGAGCAGGGCAGTGGAGAAGAATAGGTGGGTAAAATGGCTGCCTCGTTTTAGTTTTTCTCTGATAATGTTCTTGTTCTTTCTTTCAACGTTTTATCAGAGGCCCATAGTTGAAAATAGCAATTTCAAACCATTTATATGCAGTTATCATTGCCGTAGCTGAAGAAACAATAATTTTACGAATCCTATTATACTAGCCCCAAAATCTGTTTCCCAATGATTACTCATTAATAATAAAACAGTTTTGATGTTGGTTATTTTTGTCAACATTATCATTTTTCTGTGACAATTCCCATGGTTACATCACTGGGTTTTTAAATGTTTTGGTACATGAATTGGTTTGAATCTATTTAAAAATATTTTAATAAATAACTAAAAACTGACCACTCTGCTAAGTTAACCCCACTAGTAAAATTTAGTACTAGGTAAGAACTGTTACGTCTGCTTTCTCAGGCCAGAAGACACACAAATGCACATTCAGGGGCTGCTACAGAACACTTTTACATTAATGCACACATCCAACCAAAGCCTGATCGACTTCTTTCTCCACCTTTCTATTCACGGTTACAAGGCAGAAGCAAGTAGGTAAATTAGAAATGCCTCCTCCTAGATCACCCCTGTAGTATACTACTGGTAATAAAGCAGGCAGTGCACTATAATTGCTTCTTAAGGTTAATTTACAAAATTAATATTTAAAATTCCACTTCATATTAGTAAAAACATCCTATTCTAAGGAATACTTGCATTAAAAGCAGATTTTATTTTAGATTCAGTTTTTCAAAATGTTAGAAAGAACAAGAAAATTAAGGGATTTATATGTGTATAATTATGATTTGTTTCTGGGATGGCATTCTACAAGGTAAACAATGATTACTGTAAGAACAGTAAGCTTACATTATATTGTGGAACTGGCTTAAATGGAAAATCACTCTGTTTTACAGGATATAACTAATTTAGAGGTCAAAAGAGCAGTGACTGTACTAATGGTAGAAGTAGTTCAGCTATATTTGTCTCTGTTTCATTATAGGAAGTATGGGATGAAAGTTAACTTCCTTTTTCTTCTAAGTATACTTATAAGCCAATCTTTAAACTTTGTATCAGCATATACTGATACTACTGGTTAATTTTCCAAGTATACTGCATATTTTATCATCTATGTCAGGGGTAGGCAACCTTGGCTCTTTTATGACTCGTGGACTTCAACTCCCAGAATTCCTGAGCCAGCCACGCTGAGGGGAAAGGGAGATGTTTCCATGCTGAGCCAGGCTGGCTCAGGAATTCTGGGAGTTGAAGTCCACGAGTCATAAAAGAGCCAAGGTTGCCTACCCCTGATCTATGTCAAAAGCCATTCTACTGTATTTCTCTGAAAACATAGCACCAGTATTTTCAATTACTTGTATTTTATAAAACCTGGTTATTCATATTATAAAGTAAAAGATAAAGTTGCTCTTGACATTAGTAACTGCATCTTGGCAGTTTTCTTTGCTTATTATCAAAGTAATTTACTATTGCCTTCTTCCAATACAGTTGGAAGAATCTCAGTCCAGTTAACCATCCTGGAATTCCCTGACATCTCCCTCCACATACTAATCAGAGCCAACAAAATTTATCTTTTGGGATTATCCACAATCAGTTTGGTAGTGCTATTCCTTTAGACGTATTTTATAGACTTTTTAATACAATTATTTGGATATAGAACTATAGAACATAAAATCTAATATGAAAGCCGCCCTGAGTTTTCAGAATAGGGCGGCATAGAAATCGAAACAAATAAATAAATAAATTGGGAGACTACATGACAAACTCAAAACCTTTAATCCCTTATATAGAACTAGATTTCCGAAGAATATTTTTAAATATCGATCAGATTTTCAGTATTTTTCTTACCCATATATTAAAAAAATTATTAGATAGTTTACATTTTTTTAATTATTCAGTAAACATACGCAGAAATCTGATTTGAATACCCTGTAATCTATCTATATTCTTCAAGTAGTTTGTACAAGTACTAAAGTTGCTTATTTTTTTAATCACCAAATTTAAGTCTGTCATATAAACGTTACCAAATGGAATGGTAGATGAAGGCAGCTCCTTTTCCTCATAGCTGTTCTTGGTCAATAAAACATTTGACATAATTACTATGCAAAACAATTTAAATTAAGAGGTCAACAAGCAAACAGTTTCATCTCTTGAGCCATCTCCCTCTTTCAGTTCCCTAAATCACAAAGCTTCTCAATTTGGGAATTTGGGTGGCAGAGATGAGTTTATAAAATGCTCAGTCAAAGAAAAGGAAGGCTTAAACCTTGGTACCTGAAGTATAAGAGTTAGAAGATTGTTTATATGTTTGTTTTAATGTGCAGGAACAGTTCATAATATACCAGGCACTGCTATACATGAGCTTGGAGACAAGAGGAGTGCTGACTATACTTGTTTCACTTCTAATCATCTGTTACAACTAAAAATACATGGTTAGGATAGTAACACACATACATATTCCCCCCAAAACACACAGAGATACATGCTGTAAAATAGATTAGCATCTCTCCTCAAAACAAGAGTAATACTTCCAAGAAGATTCTAATTTTAGGGATAATGTCATACCTGTGAAACTTGCAAGGATTAAATAATATTTATATTCTTCAAGGACTGACTCCATATAATGTAGCCCCAGCCAGCAAGAATCAGGTTCCACTCCAAAGCTAAACTATTCAGATGATACTAATGTTATTTGAATAATCAGTCTCTGGTATGTATATCACCCAACAAAGTAACAGCTGCCGAAGCAAACTAAAAACTATCTAAAAGGCATGCATACAAAGATTTCCAATATGCATGCATGAACTTGTTTTATATAGTTTTTCCCTTTTGTGGGAAGTGAAAATCATAGTTAAGAATACTATACATTTTTTTCAAACATGTGGTTAAATAGCAGCACTGTTACAATGTCATTTCCAAGTTCTGAATAAAGTAACCTAAACTTCCATAATATAGTAAGATATTTTCTATTATTCATAAAGTTGTGAACACCAAAACATATTCTTGTGATCCCTTGAGGTTTCCTAGTAAGTTAGAAACCATTTTCTGAATATAACTATATTATACATATTTTGCTCTTCTCCATCTCCTCTGTTTGGAATATGCAAACCACTCCCACTCTCACCCCACAAAATTTACTATTTGCCTGTCTCCGGATTTCAACAAGCATTCAAGAACACTAAAGTTCTATATTGCTTTTCACAGAAGATATAAAGGTTAATTCTTTAAATATTGATGCAATATCTTTTAATTTAGGCGCTCAAACTGCTGGAATGCAATGACTTCTTGAAACTTTTTCCAAAGAAAAAGAGGTACTTCTTGCAATAACTGGCCCTACAAATGTAATTTATATTTGTAAGAATATTGAAACCATTAATATGAGAATAGATGGATTAACAATATACCCTTGGTCTCACCAAACTAACTGAAAGAAAAATATCTAGTAGAACAGAACATAATTATATGGAAATAGACATGTCCCTAAATAGTTTGGAATTTTTATCTCACACAAAAATTCTTGTTTTAATACAATTTTTTTAAATAAATGTAATTGTCAAATGACCAGTTGAAATATTTAACCAATCAGATCAGTTCCAGGTCAATTGGTACCAACTGTATACATTTTCTACTAAGAAACAGAAGCGGAAAAAGAAAGAGAGGAGAGTTTATAATGCATTTTATTACTATTTTAGTAATAAACTTAGCTAACTTAAAATTTATAAAATACCAATTAAACATATATTTTGCTGTAAGGTTATTCAATTATCTATACAGATCTTTATACAAAGAACTTAAAAAAAAGAAGTTATAAAAGAATAGCCATTAGCAAGCAATGAAAGATATTTCTTCCCAGAGAATGTTAGTTTCTTATTTAAAGAGGATTGTACATTTTTAAGTGTTAACAATAAACAATATTATTTACAAGCAAACACATTGTTTACATTATTTCATTGGGAAGTCTTTCCAAGTTCAACAAGACTTTATTTCCAAATGAGCATAGAGCTATAGCTTATATTTTTATCTGGCCTTCATGTCAGATATTATACATACACATTCTGCATTCTATTAAACATTTATATCATGTTTTCACAAATACTTTAATCATTGATGGCATTTTAAATAATTTTAGCAAAAATCTCTTCAATGCAAAGCAGTTGAATTTGCAAATAAAATAAATGTATTTGCAGATGTTTTTCAACTAGATGCTTGGTATATTTTTTTCTGTATACTCAGCTTTAAAGCAATAACACAATGAAATAAAAATGAAAATGTATTAAGAAATTTTCAATATTTTAGCATTTGGTACTGCTTGATAATAATAATGTATTACAAAAACTCATTGTAGTTTCTCATTGTATAAAGTATGATGATGTTAATATTGGCTATTGTATTACTTTGCATGATACTAATTTGAAATGTATATCTTAAGAAATTTATTTATGGTACATATTTTCAAAATTGATAGTGTATACCTGGGAACTAGTTCTTAATTTTTAATGAATTTTTAAATAAGCTTATGCATAATGGATATTACTAATGATTTTACAAATGAAATATGAATGCTTAAGTATTCGGTAAACATACCAAAAAAAATACCAATAGATTTAAGATACAACAGGTAGGGCAAATGACATTGGTATCCTGCCAACTATCTAACCCTTACATTTCCAACTAAATTTCTTTAAATAGGTTTTATATGTTTTAATTCTCAATATGAGATAATCTAATTTATATGCCTCAAACTTTTTCTGAAGGTCTTTAAAAAGATTTCTAAAAGTTTTGTTTTGAAGATTTGTTTTCATTTAGTTAATATTCATAACTAGGTTTAGAATCCTAATAAGAATAACAACAAACACAACAAAAATTAGTGTTTTTTAAATGCTGGGAATACTTTATAACCCTGATCATTCAGGAGGTGAAAACAGATGTACTTGTCCCAAGGTTAAGTTACTCTAATAGGTAGATTCATATGTATCAACTCCATAAAAACTGTACTGCTAACTACTCACTTCACTAAGTTAACAAAAAAAAAGACTAATTATGTATAAGCAATATATTGTCATAAATTTTTTTACTGCTGTCTACTATATAAGAATATCTTTTGATGAGAAAATACTTCAACTTCAACATGTGCCTTCTCAAAATAACAGTATCTTCTCCAATTTCAGACCACCAACCTTGGAAGATGACAAACCTTATATATCTTTTTAAATTTCAGCATGCTAATTCTTAATGTTAAATTATTTATTTTAAGTTCATTGCCTTACAAAATATTGTAAATTTAAACTTTTAATTGTAACCAATTTCATTACAATCACAACTTTCTTGACAGCTTCCCAATAAATATAATTACTAATTTCAGATTAAAATACTTTCTCAATCTCTTATAAATAATGCAATTTTTAATTTAGACATTAAACTATTATGTGTATGTAATAAAATACCTTTGTCTTTTGGGAACTGAATGTTCAACTTCTAGGAGTTTACCATGCAGCTCCACTTTACCTGCAAACAGTAACACAACTCATTATAGAATGAATTATGTGCTCTCTCATGCCTTCAAATCTTCTAATGGCCTCATGAATTGAATATGTAATGATGCAGAAAACGACAAATACAACACATTTATGGGTTTTAAAATTGTTGTAGGATAGTGGGAAAGTCACAAAGGTTACTTTAGAAGAGGCCAAGATAAATGCTCAAACTAATACCAATAGGTTTTCCTTATTTAAAGTGGATGCTTCATTATTTAACCTGCACTTTCCAAAATGTGGAAACATTAACTGCACATAGACATATACATATGTATGTCTCCCTTGACGAAAAGAACAGGCCTCTAATAACTTGTCACGAGGAAACAGGAACTGCTGGTTTCAGTGAAAAATGAGCGCGCTCCCCACGCGTTTTTTCCTGGAAATACATCCTCTTATGTCTTCTTTCATGTGCCTACTCCCACAGTCACCGGCTGAGACAAGGTTCCCCCCCCCCAGCTCAGAGGTGGAGGAGAGTAAAAACAGGATTCAAATGAAATCATTCAGTTTAACCAGCCTCCCCCGTTCAGCCCGCCAAGTCGTCTTTCACACAAAAACAGGATGTAGAAACTGAGAGGTCGAGATGCTCAGTGAATGCCTGAGAGCCAAAGGAAAAGCGAAATGACACCCAGAAACAGCGGCGAATTGGGATTCCAGGCCTCGACCTCTCTCCTGAAAGAGGCAGGACGCCGAGGAGGAGGAGGAGGAGCCCTTTGTTGTTTTTGTTTTAAACAGCCTAAGTTTGGCTTCTAAAGTGAGAAGGAATCAACTGCCCCACATTCGATAACTCTTCCCCTCACAAATTCGAAATAAATGGGGAGGGGGCGTGATTTAGAGAAGCCAGCGAGAATCTCCGGGCGCGCATGCTTAGCGCTTCCAGCAAAGCTTGAGGCGCCGCACGTTTTCTCCATGGAAAGGTTCGTGTTTCCAGTTCCACCTGCCCCACGGACAACTGGAAACTTACATCTCTCTGCCGCGGTACTCCGTGTGCCAGCGTTTAGACCTAAAGGGAGCCCCTGCGCCACGAAGTAGGTGGCTGCTAGTTGGGCCCTGGCTTGTGCGTTTCTGCGCGCGCGCCCTCCCTTTCTACTAGTGTGGACGACGTTTAGCGCGTCTTCTCTCCCTCTCCGCACGCCGTTTTCTCGAACACATTTGAAACGCTATTTTTTTAAGTGGGGGAGAGAGCGAGAAGCAATTTCTCCGAGCCCCAGTGGTCTTGCAATCCCTACTCTCAATGCTTTTTCTTGAAACAGCTTAGACCCCAGCCATTCCCGCGTTACCTGACGGAGTGCCCGAGGGCTGCAAGGAAAGAGAAACAACAACCTCGAGCGAATCTAAGCACCGCTCTCTCGGGGCCCCGAATAGCGCGGCTGGAGTCCTTCAAAATAAGCGCAGCCTAATATACCCGAACCCCGCACCGGAAAAAAAACACGTCAGGAAGAGCCTTCAAACCAAATTGAGGGATTATAATCCGGGAGTAGGAATTTTAGATCAAAACGACGAGGGCAATACGCAGAGGGGTGGGGCGGAGAGAATTCTTACCGGGGGGGGGGGTTTATTGGAGCAGAGGAAGGCAGCGGATGGCGCCCTGAAATGAGCGTACTGGTAGTAGGAAGCCAAGGTTGGGATGGCTGAGGGGACTTCACCCACCTGAAAGTGCCTCGATGGCCTTCATAGCCCAGTTCTCGTCGGGGCAGTCCACAAAAGCATATCCCGTCTTCACAAGAAATTGACCGGTGAAAGGAATCTTGGACTCTTTAAAGATACTTTCCAGGTCCATAGGGCAGACGTTTTCGCCCAGGTTCCCGATGTACAGCTTATTCATCTTCTTAGTGAAAAATAGACCTTTGCTTAACGACAATTAAAGAAAACATGCACAGGCTGACTTGAAGCAACAACAAAAAAACACACCCCCTCAAATGATTCTTGGAATCAAAATAAGAGAGGGCGGGTGCAAAGAAAGAGAGAGAGAGAGAAGACTTATAACTGCAGCTTGTATCCGTCCGTCTCCCACCCACCCCTCTCTCCCTCCCGCTTCACAGAAGGAAAAAAAAAAGCCTGTGCCCAAATACTGAACGTTCGCTGCGCTACCCGAAGCTACGGCAGAAATCACGATGCGTTCTGAACTGCGATGGCGGTTTAAAAAAAGGGAAAGGGAGGAGAAAGAGGGGAGGGGGGGAAACTACTTTTTTGTCTTACCCCCAAACCCTTTGCAAGCAGCAGGCGGAGTATGAAAATGTTACAATACGAGAACGCAGGCACCGCCTCTTCCAAAAGAGGAGGAGGGGAAAGCAAAAAAAACACCCCACTTGAATAGTCCGGCTTTTTGAATGAGCCACGTGTTCATACTACCAATCAACTTCTCACGTGAGGAATACGAACGCCTCAATTAGATAACAGCAGATTTAAGCTCAGGGAGTCACAAAGGAGTAGAAAGCGAGCTAGCTTTGGTCGTTCAGAGCATTTTTTTAATTATTATTTAAAGAGCGAGATTTGATCGGCTAGGAATCCTGCCCGCGTGCTCTTTCCCCTGTTTACTACTTTCTCCTTCGGAATTTAGTTGCTGTGTACACGAACTATCTCCTTTATGCCAAGTTTCTCTGCCTTTCGAGGCTCAGAAGCTCCCTCCCCTGGATCGGAACAACTGTATAACTACAAAGGGTCAAGAGAGGCGAAATTCTCCCTACCTTTAATCTAGGGGAAAGGCAGAAGTGCAGTAAGGAGGCCAAATGTGATACAAGGGCCACCCATTCGCCTTCCCCGCAATCGCTGGCGTTCCCCAAAGTGTGCCTGGGCCTGATTAGAACAAGCTATATAGCTCCCAAGGAACCTCCTTAGGCAAAACACCGATCTCGGAGCTGGTCTTCCACTACAAATTCATGAACAGTGCGCTACTACCACTTCTGTCCGGGATTCCGCGTTTGGTGGCTCCGTTTAGTTGTCTTGTTCGCAATTGGCTACACGCCAGAGAAAGACCAAGGGGTCTCGTAGAGGGCGGGAGGAGGAGGAGGAACGACCGTCTCCTTGAAACAGCTCCCACCCACCCTTTTCCTTCCTGCATAATAATGTTTCTGGCAGTTTGATGAGCGTTCGTTGCATCGATTCTAGAGCTCAACATTATGAATCAGAGGACAAAGGGGTGGAGGCCAGTTGGAGGGTGATTAAAAAGTGGGAGTGCACAGGGGGAAGAGGACAATGTGCTCCTCTGGATGTCTCCCCCTTCCCAAACTGTTTCCTTTCCTCCATTATTTCAAATTTAGTAATGGTGATTTCTGTCTCAGAAAATGGGAGTGATTGGACAATATAGCCCTGCAATTACCATAGGACAGAGGAATCCATCCACCCCCATTCTCCTCCCCTCTTTGGTTCAAGGAACCATTCATAATTTTCAACATTTGTAAGTGTACAATGGTGGGTTTGTGGTGGGGGGGGAGTAGAATGGTGTGGAGCCTGGTTCCAGGGGAAACAAAATGAAGCCTGAAGATGAAGACAGAGTATGGAAATGAAAGCCAGCACTGTATTTCATAGCTAGGAATCCAGTAGGTTTTAAGAATTCCCTTTAGTTGAAAGGGTTCATTTATTCTGCATAGATGGAGAAAGTAGTTAACAATGGGTAGATTAAAATGGTTCAGCATTTGATTTAGTTTACAATGGCAATCCCTGCACTGATTTTTTGTTAAAATATGCAGAAAATAGTAATATTCTCATATTTGCAGGTAAACAAAATGATTTTTAGTCTGCAGAAATACTCTAAATACTTTTCAATTAACACTTTTGCTGTGGCTATGCTTTTATCTAATCAAATATATAATACATACAAAAAAAACTGATACCACCTCATAGTTTTGATAGCACTTGTATCAGAAACAAGTTTAAGAAGCAAATATGTATGTATAAATTGCTACCTTTTAGCACTATCATCAATAAATAATAGCTTTATGATACTAACATCCTTTTTCTGTTTTAGAACAATTTTTTTAGGTATGAGAAAGTATTTTAACAGATCAACTCTTAGATCAAATCAATTTCCAATAAAATAATTAGATGAACATGTCTTCCTGAATGCTACATTTTCTATAATATCTTTGATTAATATTCTAAAGAAAAAGAAATTTTAAAGCAACTTAAAATAGGATCTTACTATCATATTTCCAAAGTTGTAATTTTAGTAACAATTTATAAAATACACATGCAATTATGTTTCTATAAATGTGACACAAAAATTAACATAGTTTCAGGTGCTTTATGTTAATACTGTTCAATAATTTCTTAACCAAAAAATTAAACATAGGGCATATTTAAAGTTTAATCAGGCATTTATTAAATTAGCTACTGTATGAAATGTTTTAGCGAGTTTTGTAATTGATGAACAAACGGGTTAGTTTCTATAAAATAAGTACCTTAAATTTTCATTTGGTAATAAGTATTTTTAAATATAAAATACAGATTTTTACCCTATTAAATGGTAATAGAATATAAAACATTTTATGATGAAAGATCCAATTTCTAAGAAAAGTATTGTTTTAGCTCCTTCAAATGACAAATTACAAGGTACATCTCAAATATTTGATAACATAATTTACAATTACAATGCTAGTTTATAAATTAACATTTCGAAGTGGTATTCAGTTGCTTTTAAAAGGTTCACTGTTGATAAAATTACATGGTCACTGAAATTACAATGGAATGACTACTTTAAAACAATGCAAGAATTTTCCATTCTGACTTAACAATCACAAGTTTTTTCTATTAATAGGTATATTTTATACTTTAATGAATTTTGATGTTAAAACTGATGCAATTCTTTTACATTTTTAATTAATATTCTTTCTAAATTTTAATTGACTTAAGGATCCGAGTTCTGAAAGAATAGTAGCAAAACTGAGGTAGAACGTTTAAAAATATTCTGAACATTTTGAGTTATACTAAGATTTATTCTTAGGTATAGGCACAAAGTACTGTAACGGTTCTTGCAATTGGAAAAGGTAAGTCTCTATTTGAAGAACTGAGATTTATAATGAATTCTGATTTATTTTTACAGAATTAAGCTCCTTGGATGAATATTTTAATACAGCTATCACATTCATGCTATTTCTAGGAGTCCCGTAAAGTGAAGATAGATTTTTTTTTTAAAGCCCCACATTTCAGATGAGCAAGGAAAACAGGAGAAAATGGATTCCCGCAATTACAGGGGTGGGGGTAATTACCCTAAAGCAGAACTCTCAAAGTGTTGGAAAAAATGTCATTGGTCAGTTTTGCTTTCCCTCCTCTTTCTTATTTTCCTCTCCGCCTCCAGCCTGAATTTAACATAATTATAACTTCGCATAGTAAGTCATGGATACCTTTAATCGGCTCAAAAGTATCCGCTGCTGGTTCAGATGTGAACATCCGTCCTTTACTCGTTGTTGATATCACAAAGCATAATCCTACGCGAGTCTATTTAAAAATAAGGGCCTCTGCGTTCCATGTAGCTTACTATAAGGAAACTAGAGAGAAAGCCTTAAACACAAACCATAAGTACGTATGGCTTCGTGCTCCAATTTGTCACGGTTGAAAAATATGATTATGATATTAAAAACAAGATATTCTTTTTCCCCTCCCGTTTTATTGATTTACTTTATGGGTTAACTGATTCTGAAGTACATATCCCCCCCCCCGAAAAGGAAATGAAGGGGGTGGGAAAGGTCTCAGCCAACCTCGTCACGTAACACGCGGTTGCAATTCATCAGCCAACGCGAGCTGCAGGGAAGTGGCCGTAGTAATCGTAGTAAGCCTCACGTTAACTCTAGGATCTGATTCTTGCTTATGTGTAACAGGGATGCGTCCTATTGGTCGATGCGTCTACCTATCGCAGCGCTCAATCACAGTGGCGCTGGCGACACCAGCTCTCTGATTCGCTCCCGCTTCTCTCCATTCACGGGCTTTTTGGGCAGTCTTTAGTTCTCTGCTGGCTGTGGCGCGAATCTCGCTTATCTCCCCTCGCACAGTCGTGCTTCTGTGTACTTGTGACTTCTTTTGTTTGATAGGGTAATGGTTTGTAGGGTGGCTTAGATGCTTACCCCGTTTATGCTAATAAAGGCAAAATTATTCCGCTCTCCTTTTAAGTAAAGAGGATAGGGAAACGAATGAATTGATGGAAGAAAGATGAGGACGTTGTTTGGGTTTCCTACAATATCGTTTTCGCATTTTTTGATGGCTGACGGAGGAGCGGTTCTGTCGGGGCTTAAGGGTTGATTGCAGTCTTACACGAATATATGTGTGTGTGTATGTAATGTATATGTATGTATATATATATGTGTGTGTGTGTGTGTGTGTATATATATATATATATATAGAGAGAGAGAGAGAGAGAGAGAGAGCAGGACTTAACACTGAGTAGAACGGAGCATGCATATCTCTAAAACAGTCTAGTTAAGGAATGTATCATTCAGTATGATTTATCTAAATCATACTTGCATCACCAATGTCAAAGAGTCGAATCGCCTGTTAATGTACTTATAATCAAGAATACTATGTAAACAAAGACCAGAAATGTTCCATGAGTCTTGAATTTGATGTATTTTTTTAGAACTATGAATCTAAAAATGTGTCAGAGTTAAAGAAGTGTATAGCAAAATCTTCAAGAAAATGTTGATGGGGGAAGAGAATGAGATCACTAAAGATTCAGAAATATTTTAACAAAACATGTTCGACTTTCACAGACAAATGAAGACTAGAAATGATTTAAAATACTTTGTTAACTCCTGAAAATTTTATTTAAATTGAGAAAGTAGGATTTAAAATGCATTTCTAATCTTCAGAAAAATTGTGCAAATGCACATTTATTGCTGCTTATTTAATAGATCCAAGAACATACAGCACTGCTGTTACTTTGCCAGCTTTCTGTACCTTTTACAAGGAAAGAAGCAGAAACTATCAGATTGCATCTGTATTTCACCTGTGTTAAATTTTTGCTGCCCTGATAGCTATCAGAGGCATGCTGAAAGTGTGCCAGAAGCAAAAGACAAAATCTGGGCAATTCTTAATGTTAATGCTGGATCAATACAAAGATAGAGCATTAGCTAAATGTATAATCTATTCTCTAGCCATAACATGTTTGCTTGCATTATGAACATTTGTCTGATTTTTATTTTGGGGTATATAAAGAGGCTATTTTGGGAAGAGTCTAAGCAAAAAAGAACATATTGGCATAATTTTATATTTTATTAAATATAGAAATCAAATTTATTTTAAAGTAATTTATATACTGAAATATTAATCTACTTTTAATAATGGGAATTAAAACCATTCTATGACAGAAATTGATATTCTCTCTACCCAGGAAGGATTTGTATTTACACAGAAGATTATTTATTGGGTTAATATCTGTAGTTTTTTTGTGATACACCTATTTTATTTAGTTTGGATACCAAATGGTAAAATAAAATTGTGTTTAATTTGGGTTTTGATCTTTAGGTTTGCATGTAACCTTATATGTAATATTGAAATGTTGGAAACAAGTGATCACAATAAAAATAAATTCATGTTATGAAGCTATAGAATAAATCATTTATAAATAATTTAAAGCTCAGATAACATAGGTGGATGATGTTTACATGCCTCAAGTAGCATTTCTTTTTTATTATCTATTGAAATGTGTGGGTTTTTTTATGGAAATTTGTAAATTAACATTTTTTTGGGTTGGTGCAGACAGTATAAATGTTTGGAAATTAAACCTAATGTTAGCTTGTTTTGTATATGAATTATTTGTTTTGCAGATGGGGAAAATATTTAATTGATAATCTCAATGCAGTGAATCTGCCCACCACTATCCTTAAGAACCACATTCCTTTGCCATTCCAGGTATAATGAGTACATTTCATTATCTTTGATGAAGTTTAAATATTTTTAGGATTGTAGTTATGCAGAAGAACCCTGTGAAGGTTTGCTCAAAAATATCTCCAATTCAGTGAAATGGGCTTTCAAAAGAAGATCAGGACTTCACAATGTGAATGCTTAATAGCTGACTGGAATTAAGTTGTTAGAAATATCTTTTAACCTGGTGAGTAAGTGGCAACCTTTAGAAAATATTTTAATACTTTTGGGAATGCATTATATGATATTTTTATGCTTTTCAAAACGCTCTTATACAATTAGGTCAAGAATAACTCAACATACTAGATCACTAACATTTTAAGATACTGTTGCATTATTTAATAAAAGGAGAGATAAATTGAAATAACTAGAATTTATTATTATACAATTTGCTAATGTTAGTTGCAAAATATTGAAGTTCTAACCATATTTAGTTAGAAGCAAAATCCATTGAATTCAGTAGGGCATATACCTGTAGACAGTGCTTTTTTTCTAAAAAAAAAAAAAAAGTGCTGGAACTCACACACGTCATACAACCTCCCTTGCCTACCCTACAAGGTTCCATCCAAAAAAGGTGACGGAACTCTGTTCTGGGCGTTCTATGAGAAAAAAAGCCCTGCCTGTAGAGTTGCAGTTTTAAGACAGAATGTGGATCATTCTTTAAAGCTAAAATCCAAGTTGGTTGCAAGGATTTGTGAACAGTTAAGTGTTTTCCCAATTTATTTCCAGGAAAAGTAAGGCTATCAATACAGTCTTATGCAGGTTTATTTAGAAACAAGTTCAGCCATTATGAATAGTAAGCATTCCTGGGTATGTGGTTTTTCTTTTGCTTTCAGAGTAGCCACTTACATGGAGCTTAAAACTGGGATGCAACTACCGGTAGGTCTTTCGGTTATGTAGTTTATATTCAAGGAATAGTTTTGTATACAACTTTAGTGAAAAGGCATAATAAATGCATTTCAGATTCTATCATTGTTACCATCTGAAGTTTAAATCTGAGAGTGTATAAAATAAGTTTTAATTGTTTTATTTAATTCATAGCTTGATTATTTGAAACTGAACAACCAAATAGAATATGAGCTTTTTATTTTTATCAGTTTCAAATAAAACTCTCTAAAAATCTTTAATTCATTTAATTTAACATTCCTGTTTATATATTCTCATGTTTTAAGTTGCAAATGGGGTGAATTTAGTTAGAAAAAATAATTAAAGAGCAGAAAGATTACAACATATTTGTTAACTTTAAACCTGGCAATGTAAGTATTAAAAGCTAGGTATTATTGATTTACTTGGGTTATCAAATGTAAAGTATTACAACTTGTAATTCAAATTTGTTGACAAATGGATGAACCCATATAACCAGAATTTCCTGAAAACAATACTTGTCCACATTTCAAATGATAGGTTTTGCCCTCTGTAAAGTTTTTCTGTGTACGTGTTTGGCTAGTATTTTCTAGCTACCCTTAATTAAATGGAAAATTTTTAAATCCTGAATTCCCTTCCTCCCTATCTCCAATGTTTCTGCATAATCTAAAATTTTTATATAAGTAGGAAGATATTTTTATTACTTATGAAATTGTTTTTAAAGGTAAATTTGTATATAGATTATTTACCTGGGATACAGTAAATGAATTTTTGATTTAACCAAATAGTTATGTTCTCTTGTTTCAATATTTTTCAAGCTTGGATATTGATTTCTCAGAATACAAGTTAAAATAGTATCATAAAGGAGCCACAGGAAATTCTGTTTTGTTTCAGCAGATTTGTAATATTGCAACTTATCAGGAAAAAAAACCAACTTTCCTCTTTTGATTAAAATGATGTTTAAGGGGTATCAGTATCAAGTTTGTAACCAAATCTAATTTAATGAACAGAATTGGTTGGTATATATATGAATAATATATTAAAATACCTGCTTCCTTTAAATAGGCAGTTTAGTTAATGTAAGAATCTATTCCCCTATGCTCCTAGTAGAACAATTTTTTAAACTGAAACTCAAAGCTTCTTTCTTTATATCATTGTAATCTTCTCATGTGGGTAACTACTTTTTTCCTTGACAATACTCTTGAGCCGAGGAATATTATCAGTCATCCAGGTAGAAATTGAGTCATGGCAACTGAACTTTTTTTTTATTTTTGGTTTGAAATGTTTCACTGCTCCAAATAATACTTGGATAAGCAGCAAAATGTTTCAAATCAAAAAGAAAAGAAGTCCAGTTGCCATGACTCAACTTCTAAAATATTCTTGAACTTTTCTCTTAAATACTAGCAAAAGTTTTAAGTATTCCCTCGGTATGAATAAGCAAGAGAGATTATAACTATTCAATTTCTACATCTTATATCAATATTTAAACTAAACAATGGTTAAAAAAACATTCTCATTGCCTTCATTTTTTTCTTCTTATATAAAGTCTGAGGCTTTAAAGATCAAAGCTGTTGGGGCCATTCAAATTACAATGGTTAAATAGTGGAATGAACCTAGATATAGATATATAGAAAAAATGTTCAACTTTCTTCTTTGAGGGCAACTGCTTTACTAATTTTAATCTTAACAATGTTCATTTCCACTAAATGAAAGTGTTTTGTTTATGTTGATGTAAACATTATATATTGATTTCACCATTTCTAATTCAAAATCCAATCTTAAAACTTTGAACAATTGGATTACACAACAAAACATAAAAATATAATTTTGGAAATTGAAATGGAAAGAATGTTCCCATGCTTTCTCCATCTGTAAGAATTCTAGCTGTACTGAAATTTTATTGCTGAATAAGTAAAATACATTGTCCGGATTTAAAAGCAATACTAAATCCTGAGGAGTTCATAGATGAAATTGCTTATGCTACAAAAGCAAAGAAATATCTTCAGTAACATGATATGATACAATATACTTCACTGATTAATCAATTGACCATATCAAACATGAGCATCAGCCACACTAAAATACAATAAAATGAGATGAGATACAGTTAAGTGAGATAAAATAACGATGGTGAGATAAAATAGAATAAAATATAGTAGATAAAGTGAAAATAAAAGATAAAATAATATAAGGTAAAATAGAAGAAGAGGACTTTATTAAAGTCGATTGTATCAAATATATGAAACTGATACAAAAGAACAAATAGATAAAAAGAAAACAAAATTTCGTAATAGACTGTCATTCCTACAGTTAGCTTCAGTATAATAATCAGGGTGTTCTGTCTTCTTGGAAGAGTGCAATATTATTGATGAGGTGCAGGTTTGGTTCCCTACTAAAAGTAAGATTGTTTCTCCCGAATGCCCAATATTTTTTTATTTTTTAAATAAGGTTCTAAATCAGTGACCCCTTCTGCAGATTTGTACAATTTGCAGTTGATGAGAATGTGTGCAGTTTCTTCAAAGGCTGGTGCTTTACAACTGTGAC
Source organism: Bothrops alternatus (assembly GCA_034064705.1). Lineage (NCBI taxonomy): Eukaryota > Metazoa > Chordata > Lepidosauria > Squamata > Viperidae > Bothrops > Bothrops alternatus. The sequence goes on along the minus strand of JARGCV010000021.1, from coordinate 2,181,632 downwards.
TTAAACATTCTTTGTAAAAGGAGTTTCATATAATGGAATTTAAATACACTTTCCTTTTTGTTCTATTCCTATTCCTATTGTAAGCTGTCTAGAATTCTAGTAAAATAATATCAATGTATAAATATTTGCAATAATTTAAATTAGGTTAGTTTCTACAATAAGATACAGAAAGATAGAATTTATGAACAATCATGTGGCCATTTAAGAAAAATTAAAACAGGACATAAAACTGGATTGCCTGTTCTTCCAGAATTGTATAGCTCCACATAGATTCATTGGATTTTTCTATGAACATATTGCTATTTTGCTGCATATTTTCTGTTTTTCTTAAATAAGGTTTAAATTAGAACATTAATGAACTAGAGATTACTATTTTATTATTTTCAATCAGAAATCAGCAATTATAAAAAGGTATTTTCCAGGTGATTCAAGGAATTTAAAGCTGCTGTAGTTAGTGTTAAACTGAGAAAGAGAGTCTTTTCTATGGCAGCACCTATTCCGTAGAATATCATACCCTGGAGATTGCATTAATCTCAAAAATACTTAGTCTATTGCAAGACTTGGCTATGAAACAAGGCAACTGGGGTGCAATATATGAAAGATGGTTGTATTAGTGGTTGTTTTTGGTTTTATCTCAACTGCCAAGTTTGTGGGCTTTTTTGTTATATTGTGTTTTTAATTGTTGGCTGCCTAGAGATGACAATGAGATTGACAGCTGTATAGGTAATTGAAAGAATTAAACTACAACGAATAATCTGTTGCAGATCCGCTCTGTGGTAATGGGACAAAGACATTTGAGGCATTTCTCATATGTTAGTGTCAGTAATGAATAATTGCAATCATGAACTGGAATAATTTAATGCAGAACAAATTTAAAACTCTCCTGAAAACTACAAATAAAACATATGTAAAAAAATTAAAAATGAATAAAATAACTAAAAAAATCAGAATTAATTAAAATCTTAATCTTGCTCAGACAATCATCATATAGCCACTCTTGTTTTCAATAGTTTTACCAGAGAGATAATAGAAAATCATGCAGCTTTAATTGATTTATTAAATGTAATTTTATAAATCTGTACTCCTCAATTGAAATATAAAGGTTCTTTCCAAAGGAAATATTTAATAATATTTGAAATTTTTGCCTCATTACAGGTAGTCAGATTCAGTTAACAACTGTGTTATTAACAACTGCAGTGATTCACTTAACTGTGGCAAGAAAAGTCATAAACTGGGGCAAAATTTATTTAACAACTATGTTACTTAGCAACAAAAGTGTTGCATCAATTGTCATCATAAGATGAAGAGTACCTGTAATTAATCTTTGAAATAGATTAATTCTTCTCTTCCTAGTCTGTAGCAAAAACATGCAGACTGTATATTGATAAGACTAAAATCAAAGTCAGTTTTGTGCATTGAGGAGTCGATTGACTCTCCTGTGTTTTAGAGAATTTAACTTAAATTTAATTTTAATTTAAACTCAATGGGTGGCATGTTTGAAGTTAGATGCTATATGAAACAGCTATGGCTTGCTCTGTGATAGAAGTATGATGATAAATTCCTAACCATTAAAGAAGTAGTAACCATAATGTCTCTGTATGCTCTATAAAACTGCAGTTCTTTCATTAGAGATTTATACTGCTCACCCTTGAATGGAAACTGAATTGAGACTATACTTAATGCTAAAATTCAGAGCATTTAATGACATTCATATAAAAATAGGTTACATGTTTTAAAGCTAATTGTACAAGTAATCTAAAGACAGTTGAAATTTGGGTTTAAAGATACAAATTCCTTGGAAGTTTCCAGCCAAAGTGTAGTCTTCAACATCATATTTGGTATTATATTCATAATTGTATGAATGTAATACAAAGGAAACAACATAAGAAAAGAATGACTTTATCTGTTTCCCAATGAGTTGCAGTTTGTCATTTGAAGACTTAAAATTCTGTGACTGAAATCTTTCTTCTGAAAGCTAAAGAATCTGACTAAATGTCTACAAAGAAACATGTCTATTCCAATGGGACTGGCTACAATTTGTATTGTAATAGACATTTGTAGTTGAGGATCCAGACAACAAAATAAGCAAGTAAAATTGGTGCAACTTTTGTCTGAACATTTTAACTCTTACTCTAAGTGGAAACTGAAATCTCAAATTCAAATCATATAAAGAAACTTGCTTGGTAGCTTTAGGGAAATGGCTATTTTTGCAGACTTCACTCTGAAAAAAATGTTTAAATTAGAAGACAATTCAATACTTGTCATTCATTTTCTACATACAATAGTTGATGGGACTTGTAATTACTTTTGCAGTGTATGTTTTCAAAATTACTAATTTTAAGAACCACTAGGAACTCAGTATTGTATAACTTAAGTCAGAAGAAAATCTGAAAAAAGTGTATTGTTAAGTAGAGCAAAAAAGATTATTTTTACTAACCCCAAAACAGATAAGACTATTTCAAGCCTGTCAGCTGTCATGATCAATTACAGCAGGAAAGTGGTCATCTTTATAGAAAATATTTTTCTATATTCAAGACTTCCCCCTCCCAAAGAATCAGGATCATTCCTGTACATTTAAAAAATGCAGTCTTTTTCAAGTTCAAATAAGTTTAAACATGAAGCTCAGAAAATCATGAGCATCATTAATAGAAACAAAATGTATCAATTTAGCAATGGGCATTTATCATACAAACCTGTCTGTTCCTTAAGATCTCTAGATGAAGCTCAATGCCATGTTGAGTCACCTTCTTAAAAGAGACAGTAAATGATTGGTATGAAGCAGATAACTTGAAAGTTGCATCCAATTGATTTCCTTGCCACAGTCCCAAACCTCTAGACCTTATATACTTATTGAACATATTTTTATTTCTGAAGGCTTTAGGTGCAGAAAACTTAATGGAGTGTTTTGTTTCAATTTTTCTTTGTTGAATTTATATTTGTGGGTTTTTTTTATTTGGCCCCATCTAATTTGAAAGTTAGGTTGTAAATGTAAATGAACTCTCATTTTAATTTAGGTAATCAGCCCTAAGTATTTTGGTTGCAGTAGAAAAATAAGTAATATATTATTTTAAAGAAGCAAACAAGCTTGCAAAGATTCACACATGTTCTGAGCTAAGTGCTATGTTAAGATGACACTGTATTTCATTACCCCTGTGTGTGTGAAGAGAACATATCTTTAAATTTAGCTTTTGCAGAAACATCTGACATTCTGTCTCCTTGGAAATTTCAGAAATAGTTAAAATATAAATGTTTTCTTGCCAACTAGTTTATAGAATCAAATAAATTCAGGTTTAATTGCCTTAATGAATTATTAACTAATGTGTTCCAAGGGTTTACTAGCTGTAGGGGTTTGCCAATATCGGCATTTAATAGAAAGCAATGTGTGCCTAAGTAAATGGACAAAAATAAAATTTTCTTAATAAAAACTGACTTTGCTTATTATCCATATCTTGTCTGAAGTATTAATACCACTTTACAATGCCTTGGTAAGGCTGTACTTGAAATACTGCATCCAGTTTTGCTCACCATGATATAAAAAAGATGTTGAGACTCTAGAAAGAGTACAGAGAAGAGCAACAATGATGATTAGGGGACTGGAGGCTAAAACATATAAGGAACGGTTGCTGGAATTGGGTATGTCTAGTTTAACAAAGAGAAGGACGAGGGGGGACATGATAGCAATATTCCAATATCTTAGGGGCTGCCACAGAGAAGAGGGAGTCAAGCTATTTTCCAAAGCATCTGAAGGCAGGACAAGAAGCAACGGGTGGAAACTAACCAAAGAGAGAAGCAACCTAGGACTAAGGAGAAACTTCCTGACAGAACAATTAACCAATGGAACAACCTGCCTCCAGAAGCAGTGAATGCGCCAACACTGGAAGTTTTTAAGAAGAAACTGGACAGCCATTTGTCAGAAATGGTATAGGATTTCCTGCCTGAGCAGGGGATTGGACTAGATGATCTCCAAGGTCCTTTCCAATTTTATCATTATTGTTATTATTATTAGTCTATCACTGAATTTCCTAAGGTTTGCTTCCCATAGCCAGATCTAGTTACCTTTGCCTACTGTTCTTCCTATGGGATAAGTGGAAGCTGCCTTAAATTTGGTTGGATGGTTTTCCATCATGTACCTGCTTGAAATGAATTATGTCATCAATTTAATATAATATAGGGTGTTCCAAAAGTGCAGTTGTAAGCTTTCATAGCTTAAAACTATTAACAATTCTGGGACATTCTGATTGTACTCTGTTACAGAGGTACATTCCTTTTGGTGGAAGTCAAATACTTGCTGTGACTTTTCTTTTTAAATTATACATTTTAAGCCTCAGAACTAATGGCCTACTCCTGAATTGCCATACTTTTGTAATGAAAAGAAAAAGAACCATAAGGCTGGAAGGGACCTTGGTTTTCTAGTCCAGAGGTCCCCAACCCACAGTCCGTGGACTGGCACCGGTCTGCAGCATGCCAACAAGAGGGCTGCACAAACAAGCAAAGCTCCATCCTTAGGATGTAGGCAGTATTCAAAACCACACCCCCTCTGGTCTGCAGAAAAACTTTTCTCCATGGCACCAGTTCCTAGTGCCCAAAAGATTGGAGACCTCTGTTCTAGTCCAACCCCTGTCCAAGGCAGGAATCCTTATATACCATTCCAGACAAATGGATGTCTAATCTGTTCTTGAAAACCTCCAGAGATGGAGTATCCAGAGCTCCAGAGGCAAGTTGTTCCATTGGGTAATTTCTCTCACTATTAGGAAATTTCCTTCTAGTTCCAGTTTAGATCTCTGATGAACTTCCACCCATTGCTTTTTGTCCTGCCTTCAGGTTCTTTGGAGAATAAGTCAAATTCTTCTTTGTGTCAGCCCCTCAAGCACTGGAAGACAGCTATCATGTTACCTTTAAACATTCTCTTCATTAGGCTAGACATATCTAGTTTCCTTAACCATTCATCATGCTGTTTAGTCTCCAGACCTCTTATTATTTTATTCCTCTTCTCTGCATTCTTTCTAGGGTTTCACCATCTTTTTTTATATTGTGGCAACCAGAACCGGATCCAGAATTCCAAGTGTATCTTCACTAGTGCAGTATGGAATGACACTATTGTATTTCATGATCATGATGATGCAGCCTATGTTGATGTGACCTAGGACTGCATTGGCTTTTTTGGTAGCTGCAGCACATTGCTGTCTCATACCTAAGTGGTGGTCTACCAGGTTACCTAGATCCCACCCAGTTATTACTGTTGAACCAGGTACTGCCTATTCTGAACTTATGAATTGGGTTTTACCTGCCTAAGTGCAGGACCTTATTTTTCTCACCACTGAACTGTATCTTATTGGATGGGTCTCTTGTACAAGTCTGCTAAGATCCTTCTGAATTTTGAGTCTATCTTCCAAAATGTTAACAATCCACCCTGCAGCTTGGTGTTGTCTGAAAATTTGATAAGTTCCCCTTGTATCCCCTCATATATATTATTTATGAAGATATTGAACACTGTGCCCAAAACAACCTTGACGTACTCCACTACATGCTTTTCTCCATGTAGTGAAGTAGTTATATTGAGGCCTACACACTGAGCGTAGTTGGTCAGCCAATTGCAAATCCATTTGGTAGTGATACTGTTTGTCCCACATTGTTCTATCTTACAAAGAAGGAGGCTGTAAGTGTACTATATCCACAGCATTATCTTGATCCACTGATTTAGTCAAAGAAGGCAATAAGGTTAGTTTGTCACAATCTCTTGCGGGCTTATGTTAATTGCTTTGTTTATCTCTAGATGCTCACAAATCCACTACTTAATTATCATTTCTAGGATTTTCCCAGGTACTGATGTCTAGCTGATTGATCTGTAGTTTCCTAGTTCCACTTTCCCCCCCTTTTTTTGAAAGTTGGAACCATAGTAGTTCTTTTCAGTCTTCTGGCACTTTGCCTAGGCTCTAGAGACTCTGGTTTTGTTCAGTAGTTCTGAGATCACATCTGCCAGTTCCTTCAGAAGCCTGAAAGCAAAATGATATCTTGTGATAGTATCTGAAAAGATCTGTTATAGGATTATTAGACCAAATTATTGAATGCTCCATTATTGAATGTACCGTGTTTCCCTAAAAATAAGTCCAGGTTTTATATTAATTTTTGCTCCAAAAGATGCATTAGCTCTTATTTTTTGGTTCGGTCTTATTTTAGGGGAAATAATAAATGCATCCATCTGGCTGATGATCTTAACTGGGGCTTATTTTTGGGGTGGGGCTTATATTAACAAGCATCCTGAAAAATCATGCTGGGGCTTATTTTCCGGTTGGGTCTTATTTTCAGGAAACACTGTATATCAGATGAGATCAAATAAGTTTTATTGTCATTTTTTTTTCTATGGGCACAATGGCACACATTAAAAATGAAATTTAGTTGCTTGCTCTCAAGTGTACACATATATAACACATATGTAAAACATATTATATGGAACATATGTATAGACCTACATCCTTACATATAAGTAACATATAAATATTAATCACTGTCTTGAATACATAATGAAAGGAGGAAGCTTTAGAGTTCACAAGTTTATATTGTAAGGAACAAATAATACTGTATAGAACTGTATGCCTATGTTTGTTTATATATGTGTTATTCAAGCTTATATCCAATTTTAAGGCAAACATCATGTCTGTAAACCTGATTAATAGGAACCGCTAATACTAATCATCAGAATTCCTAACATGCCTGGAAATTATTCCACTATAAGCAGTCACAACCTGCAGGGGGTTATTTTCACTTCAGTCCCTAAAGACTTCCTGGAACTATCAAGCCTTGATGGCTTTCTGAAATTCCAGAAGATCAAAGTCCCATGGCCTTTCTATGTCTTGTTCTGCCCTCCAGGTTGACTTATCTCCTGCCCCAAATAGAAAGTTTTCCTATATGTGCTCTACTTAAGGTACAGAAACTATTGTGAAAATCAGAACATTAGTGCAGACAACTCAAAATCCAAGGGATTTATTTAAAAACAGATGTGTCTTTGCTGATTTGACAGTTTGTGGATGGGAGTTCACAACAAAAAACATGACAAAGCTTAGTTATCCCAGAGGGCAAAAGCTTGTGAAAGGAACTCTGAAAAAAACTGGTAAAGGTAAAAATAACACTCACTCAGGCTCCCTCTCATACATAACCCTCTCAGTTTAGTACTGTAACTGGAGTATAGTACTCTCAACTGAAGTACTGGAAAAGGTAATATTGAGGGCTGACGATCTTTTGGGCACCAGGGACCGGGTCTGTGGAGAAAGATTTTTCCGCAGACCAGAGAGGGTATGGTTTCATGTGCTGCCTACACCCCATGGATGAGGCTTTGTTTGTGTGGCCTAGTTGCTGGCATGCTATGGCCTGGTGCTGACCCATGGACCGGGGGATTTGGGACCCGTGATTTATTAGAAAAAATAGAATCCATTCTAAATTATCCCAGAGCAGACATAAAAACAATATTTACTTTATTAAAACATACACATCAAACCTTTCTTTCTTTTGTGAAGTCAAGGTAGCTATTAATATTGGGAGAGGAGAAACTTGGTGCTGGGCGTTCCCAGCCTATAGACCCACTTGCTAAATCAGCATCTTACATATGGACTTCAACTCCCAGAACTTCTCAATCTAGATCCTAACCCTTTCCACCTTCTGTGGGTGATCTCTGGTCTACTTTTCGTAGCACACCAATCTTATTTGGGTTTGTATAAATGTATATACAGTACAGACAGTCCCTTGACTTATAACCATAATGCCAATTATGGTAATAAGTCATGATGGTGATAAGTTGGGTCATCCCATGATTGGTTCACTTTTACAGACTTTTTCGCTGTGGTAGTTAAGTTATGGTTGTTAAGTGAATGCAGTGGTCAGGAAAGTGGAAAGAGGGGCACATAACTAAGTCAGAATATCAGCAAATAGCCTGAGTCTGTAAAGATGAAGTAAGGAAAGCTAAGGCTCATAATGAACTAAGGCTTGTGACCAAAGTCAAAAATAATCAAAAAAAGCTTCTTTTAATATGTAAAAAACAAGAAAAAAAGTGAAGGCAATGATTGGTCCATTAGTGGGTGAAAATGGCAAGAAGGTGACAAGCAATAGAGAAAACAGAACTATTTAACTTATTTTTTGCATCTGTCTTTACACAAAGGGAAAAAACAAACCAACATATCAAAAATAGTGCTATAAAAAACAGAATAGAAACACAAGTTAAGATAGGCAAGAAAATGATAAGTGAGCACCTATCCAGCCTAGACGAGTTCAAATCCCCAGGACCAGATGGATTACACCCCAAGGTTCTCAAGGAACTAGCAAGTGTGATCTCAGAACCACTGAACTATATTTTTCAAAGATCCTGGAACACTGGGGAACTAGCAGAGGACTGGAAAAGAGCTGATGTAGTTCACATTTTCAAAAAAAGGGGAAAAAATGGATCCAGGAAATTACATACCTACCGTATCAGCCTGACCTCAATATCTGGGAAGATTCTGGAAAAGATAATCAAACAACAAATCAGCAAACACCTAAACACAAACAAAGTCATTACTAAAAGCCAACATGGGTTTGTCAAAAACAGATCATGCCAGACAAATCTTATTGCATTCTTTGACCAAGTGACTTGGACTTCAGTAAGGCGTTTGATAAAGTAGATCACAACCTACTACTTGATAAGATAGAAAAATGTGGGTTAGATAGCATCACCACCAAATGGATTCGTAGCTGGCAGACCAGCCATACTCAGTGTGTGGTCCTCAATGGAACTGCATCTACATGGAGGGAAGTGTGTAGTGGGGTGCCCCAGGACTCTGTTCTGGGCTCAGTGCTCTTCAACATCTTCATCAACGATCTGGACGAGGGGATAGATGGGGAACTCATCAAATTTGCAGACGACACCAAGCTGGCAGGAATAGCCAACACTCCAGAAGACAGGCTTAAGATACAGAAGGATCTGGACAGACTTGAACACTGGGTGCTATCTAACAAAATGAAATTCAGTGGTGAAAAAAGTAAGGTTCTACATTTAGGCAAGAAAAACCAAATGCACAGGTATAGTATAGTGGGTACCTTGCTCAATAGTAGTAACTGTGAGAGGGATCTTGAAGCCCTAGTGGACAATCACTTAAATATGAGCCAGCAGTATGCTGCAGCTGCCAAAAAAGCCAACACAGTGCTGGGCTGCATTAACAGAGGGATAGAATCAATATCACGTGAAGTATTAATACCACTACAATGCCCTGGTAAGCCCACACTTGGAATACTCCATCCAGCTTTCATCACCACGATGTAAAAAAGATGTTGAGACTCTAGAAAGAGTACAGAGAAGAGCAACAAAGATGATTAGGGGACTGGAGGCTAAAACATATAAGGAACAGTTGCTGGTATTGGATATGTCTAGTTTAACGAAGAGAAGGACGAGGGAGGACATGATAGCAGTGTTCCAATATCTCGAGCTGGCATAAACAAGAGGGAGTCAAACTATTTTCCAAAGCGCCTGAAGGCAGGGTAAGAAGCAACGGATGGAAACTAATCAAGGAGAGAAGCAACCTAGATCTAAGGAGAAACTTCCTGACAGAACAATTAACCAGTGGAACAACCTGCCTCTAGAAATTGTGAATGTTCCAACACTGGAAGTTTTTAAGAAAAGACTGGACAGCCATTTATCCGAAATAGTATAGAGTTTCCTGCCTGAGCAGGGGGTTGGACTATATGATCTCCAAGGTCTTTTCCAACTTTATCATTATTGTTGTTATTATTATTATTATTATTATTATTATTATTATTATTATTATTTGAACCTATTATTCATTTACCAGAAGTACCGGTAAATGTCGGGTGGGTTGACAAAAAAATGTAAATCGCGTCCACATGACTATGGGACACTACAAATGACTGTAAATGCAGGCTGGATGCTGAGTGTTCAAAATGCAGTCACATGACTGCGGGGGGCGTGGTTTGTCAGAACTTCAGAATTGGTTGTTAAGTATCTTTTGGGAGGTCCATCATAATTTCAAATCATTGCTAAGCAATGGTCGTAAATTGAGGATTATCTGTATTTTATAACAAACCTCTTGCTGCTGAACTTCTGCAATTGTTTTCTTAACAGCACAGAACCATGGATGACTACCATTTAGGCAGATAAACTGGCAGACAGCAACAAAAATAGACTATACAATGTGAAAATGTGGTGGGACAAAGCTAGGATTGCCTTGTGGCATGTTAAAGAAAGGACATTTATTGACTCTTTCTAGGGCAAGCATATTGTGAACTGCTCTGTTTAGTAGTCATAAACTCAGTACGAGCTATGAAATCAGTAGGTTCCTAGTTCAGTAGTCCTTTCTCCCATGAATCTATCAAACAACCTCTATATATGGAGAATAATAGTTATATTTTAAGGACTGGCACTGGAATGACATGTGAAATGATTAAATATTTGAACAATTTATACATTATACTATTAACTACTATATTCCAAAATTTAGAAACAGTATACTTAATAATGTTGGGCCTTAAAGATGTTGCTGAGTTATGGCTATATTTCTGATGCCAGTACCTAAAATAACCCTGAAAACAAATAATTAATGTAGAAGCTGCTATTGTCAGGTATCATGGAACACACAACTATGTCAGTTTTGAATTCTGATAAATATACTTGTTTGGTAATGGAGGCTACCAAACATACCCTACAAAAGTATATAAATGTAAAAGCATCACAAATTTATTGGCAAATCCAATTCGTGGATAATTTTGCCTTAAGAAAGGAAATTAATGCACCAAGAATTTGTTAGAACCTACAGAAGCTCTTTCAGCAAAACATGCAAAGATTTTTTCATGTGTGGCTTTTGATAACACCCGGAATCAGAACCAGTATGCTGCCACTGAACCTTCTCGCTCTCCCCCTCATCTTGCTATAACTTTTTTTCTGCCTTGCCTTTAGTTAGTTTAGTTTTTGGAACATATCAAACTCAATCCTTTTGTTTTCAGAAAAAAGATTTTTTTTTTAAAGGAATTTATTCCCCACCACTTCCATTGTTACGGCAAGCAGAATGCTGAGTGGAGAAAAAAGTACTGCCCCAACAATAGCTGTGTTATACATTTGCAAAAGTGAAGAAGTAGACACTTAAGAAAAGCTTTGTGATTTGACTAGCATGATATTAAACCAATACGTTGGTTTAAACATCATTACTAGATTGGTATCATTACATACCAGATGTGGGTTTTATTTTCTTAAGCAGCCAGGACTGTGCATTACAAATATTTACGTAGTTGGGGATGCAGGTGGTGCAAAGGACTGAAACGAGGATGTCAGCTTCAAACACTTCAAGCAGGCTGGTCTGAGATATTCATATTTCTACTTGATCAACTGTGAGTTTTATTTTGGAAAAGGATTCAGGGGTTCTCAACCTTGGCAACTTTAAGACTTGTGGACTTCAACTCCCAGAATTCCTCAGCCAGCAAAGGGAATTGAAGTCCACAAGTCTTAAAGTTGCCAAGGTTGAGAACCCCTGGATTAAATGAAGGCATACAATATTTCACTGCCATATCACTATTTAACTATTTAACAGTTTGCAGCAGCTGAAATTTGGAGATTTGAAGGTTTTATGACTTCAAGGTATCAAACTATCTACCAATTAATGGCATTAATGAAATGGCTTAATTGAAGAGTATAATCTATTACAACTACAGGTAGTTCTTGATTTAAAACCCTTAGTTTAGAGACCATTGGAAGTTATAACAGCACTAAAAAAAAGTGACCTATGACCATTTTTCACACTTATGACCATTGCAGCATCCCCATAGTCACATGATCAAAATTCAGACCCTTGGCAACTGACTCACATGACGGTTGCAATGTCTCAGGGACACGTGATTACCTTTTGTGATCTTCTGACAAGCAAAGTCAATGGGGAAGCCAGATTCAATTAACAACCATGTTACTAACTTAACAACTACAGTGATTCATTTAACTGTGGCAAGAAAGGTCATAAGATGGGGCAAAACTCACTCAACAACTGTCTTGTTTACCCATGGAAATTTTGGGCTCAATTGTGGTCGTAAGTCGAGGACTACCTTTATTGCCAGACTTAAATTTTCTCAAAATTTCTTTGCACATAGCTTCCTCTGAAGAAGCATTACCTTTTGTGAAAGGAGATATGTCATCAAATTTAGAATTGTCTGTATGCCTCTTCAAATCCTTTCTCCTGTGTTGGATTGTGAACTAGTCCCTCTCTCTGGTGTCCAACACAGTGAATAGTTGCAAGGACAGACGCTTGCACATCCAGCTCTAGACAAAAGCCTTGAATGTCCCTGAAATCACATGGATTATCAGAGATTTGGCAGATGTTGATGTTGGGAGAGGGACGGGCTGGTCAGCACAGCAGTATAACCCACAAGCAGGAAATATTTTTGCCACGAAATGATCCTATTAGTTGCATTAAAAGCAAGTTAGGGAAAGCATGCCAAGAATGGCTTCTGGAATTCTTTCCAACTGAATTATCAGCTGTGGCCATAGAAGGCTTTTTTTCTTCTTCCGTGTAATGAAGCCACATTACATCTCTTTCTCTTTATGTAGGCATGCATGTTCTCTCTGGGGCCTAAGAATCGATACCATAGCCGAATTTTTTACTCCAAATTAACATTGTGTCTTTTACTTGCTCTTCTAAGATATCCTATTCCAATAAATATTGCTATATCCTTTTTATCTCTTTTTCCTCCGTTCCTAATAGAATTTTATCTAATTCTGTGTGCTCTAATTTTATTTCACATTCTTTTTTATCCTTCATATATCGTGATTGAATTTGAAGGTACGCCCACCATTCAAATTCTATCCCTTCTTCTAATAACTTTTTCCTCGATTTTAATTCCCCTCCTTTGTCCAAGATGTTTTTATATGTGATGGCCTTTCCTGATTTCATGAAATTTGAATGTATGAATATCTCCAATGTGGATACCCAATTAGGGATTTTCATGTAATTACGTTTTTTAATTCTGACCCATACATCTAGTAGTGCCGGTCTGATGTAATGTTTCTGGAAGTACTGGTGAAGAAGAATTGCGTGCCACCCTGTCTGCATATCGTGGCCTTCTAAGGCTAATAATCTCCTATTTCTCAGATGTATCCACTCTTTTGCCCAAGTAAGCGTGGCTGCTTGATAATATTTTTCCCAATCTGGGAAGCCGAAACCACCTCTTTCCTTAGAATCCTGTAAAAGTTTGAATTTAATTCAGTGTGCATATCCTGCCTGTATGTTCTTGGGAGGTCTAACCAGAGCAGATGCATCTACATTCCATTTTGGTTTACATGTGCTTATGCTTTCATCCCATGTTATATAGTCTATGAAATGGGAAGCACACGCTGGAGCTCAGCTCTGAATAATGAGCCCTGGATAGGAGTTTAGAATGGAGGAAACAGTTCCTGAGATGCCACAATTGCCAATAAAACTCAAGCATCTGGGTTGGCTTGCAACTGGAAAGAAACTAGTCTCTGAATTTGAAAGAGAAACACTCAATACTTTTGCAAAGTGCTTTCCTCCCACCCAGTACAAGCTATAGGTTCTTCAGGCAAAAAAAGGGTAGGTGGCTGAATAGCGTATTATATGGAATGCTGAAACAAATGTAATATATGTGATGTGTTAAAAAAACAATAAATGAAACAAGAAAAGATATTGATTAGATGTTACCCTTAAAATAAGTTGCATCTCCTCCTTTCTCACCCTAGTTTGTTTCTTTAACACTTATAACTCAAGGATCAGAATACAGTCCTAATGTTTGACTCACGATCCCTGAAAGGGCTAGTTTTTGGACCTCAAAGGGAATGCCTGTGGCTCAAAAGAAAAACATGGTTTCCCAAACTTCAAAGGAATGGATGCCGTGCTAAAATATAACTTTTATTAAAATGATAGTAATAAAGTCTAAAATTTAAGGTAATACTGCTAACTGCTTCTCCTATATGAATGCAATAGAGAATTGTTTTATAGAATATTTTCCTCCACATCTCCAGTCAATTCCATCTTCTTTGTGAAGTCAGTCTATTTTTCTGGATTCTCTCTGTATCAAATCTGGTCTAGTTGTGTTCTATGTGTATAGAGATTTATCACATCGATGGCAGGTGTACTATCAACATCTCAAGCTTCTTTGTATAATGTCTTCATAGCATTCTGTTGTGTTGGAAAGAATACCAAGAAAGCAGTGATTTGTTTTCCTTTGAAAATATGAAAATTGGCAGTTATTTGCACATATTTTCACTAGTAATCAGAATACTCAGGGCTTTGTAAAGAGAAACAAGGGAAAAAAATACTGTGGCCTGAAGATTAGTTATAAACAATCACTGTAATAAAAGAATATTACTTAGCAGTATATATTATTTAATTGCTGCTTTTGCACCAGCCATGGTTACATCTCAAGCCTCACGCATCTGGGCAAGATTAAAGAAACAAAAACTACACATATTTCAATATAGTACCTTTAATGCTAATCTGGAACATAGAATCTTGGAAATTAAGACTTCCCAGTCTTATTCATAGTGAATTACAAAGATGTCTTTGAATAATTTGAAACACTTCTTTTTGAATGCCTTTCCACCTGCACAAAGTTGCAATTTATGAGATAGCTATCATCTGACTTGTCCACTATTCTTTGTTATTTTATGCTTGCACTCTCTTCTATTCCTTGCTCAGCCTTCTCAAAATCTCTTACAAATATATCTTCTTTCTATTTTGGTTAGTGGCAACAACAGAATGGCATTCATCCTGTCTAAAATAAAATTGTATATTTTATTCTAGGTATGCTAACATTGCAAGTTTGAAGAGGCTGGCTTTCAACAGATAATGTACAACAGTTTTAAAGATTGCCTTGCTGCAATATTTCTTTTCTATGTTATTATTGAAATAAACATCTTATATTAAAAAGCTGGATAAAATAAGCTAAAGACATAGCTAACCCTAACAATAGCAAATATTTATCTCATAATATATTTACACAAAATATTTAATGCAACAGACTAGTATTCAGGAACAAATAAGTGTTAATGAGTCAGTGAATAAAGCTATAACTGGGTAATTTGAGGGAAAGAATGCACAACTTTATATCTTTTCTGGATTATGTTCAACTTTATTATCTTGGACTAGAATCAAAATATATACAGGTAGTCCTCAACCACTGGTGGGATTCAGCCAGCTTGCACCAGTTCGGTAGAACTGGTAGCTAATTTTTTGTTGCCCAGGCCCAGAATGGACTTCCAGAAGCGGCATCCATACAGAGAACTGGTTGTTCACATATTTGAATCCCACCACTGTCCTCAACCTAAACCCCAATTGGCTCTGGAATTTCCATCACTAAGTGATGTGTTTATAAAGTCTGATATCATATAATGGCATCCCTTAACAATGGAAATCCCAGCATTCTCCATTGCCATGGTTAAGTAGATTCGACTAGTCATTACATATTAGATGAGGATCTGCCCCAATGCAAACCATTCTGGACTTGATCCATCCCTGCCCCAAACCTCAGTTTTTCCAGAGTAAAGGACTGCCTCCATTTCAACTCCCCTCAACTGCCTGCTTTCCTCCTTCTCTGCTTTTTTGGCTACCCTGTACCTGTTGTATCTGGCCCTTCTCAGCTTAGTAAAATCCACAGGAATATTTCTTTAAGAGTTTTATTTAACACAGTTCAAGAGATTCACTTCAAAGCAAGATGCTGGCAGTTTGTTTGCGGAACGGCCGAGTCTGACTTATTTACATTCAGCTTAAACGTGCTCTCCCCCCTTCCAATAACTCACTCTTTATCTCTCAGGTTGTCCAAGACCTCATAAATCTTCCGTAGATTCCAAAAACACCAGAAAACTGAGTTCAAACTAACTCCTCGAGGTATCAGGCTACTACTTGATATTAATGTTGCTCGTGACAAAGAATTAGTCCCTCCTTCACCTTCTAATATAGTTTTTGATACGTCACTTCCCCCATGGCTTCCTTTTTCCACGTAACTGAAACCTCCGCCTATCAAACCTTCGGAATCTTGGATCAAGCCATATATTTTCCTGTTCCAAGTCTGACTCCCCGCTTTGAGATTCTGACCCAGACTGCATGCAAATCTCCTCACTGTCCGTCTCGGCTGCCGGGAGGGGAAAACACCCAGATGGGCCTGGCTCCTCCTCCTCATCCTCTGACATTTCCCAAGCTGGTCTAGAGACACCCACAACAGTACCCTAGCTTGTGGGGCAGCAAACAGCCCAGCACCATGCAGCTCTGGGGTTTATTGCCACATAGTAGCTCAGGGATTTCTTGGTACACCATGGCTCTGGGGCTGCAAGAAAGTGTAGTGCAAAGTCTATGACAATTTACTGTGGCCAACTAGCCATGGCCAATTCGCTGTGGTTCAACTCGCCACGGCCAACTCACCACAAGACAAATCGTTTGGGACTATAGCTATACTAATATAAAAGAAATTATAGAAAAGAATCATTAAAAAAGGATGCAAAAGGAAAGACAATGAAATGTAAATGGTAAAAATTAAAATACATTTTAATTTATTTTAAATAATTAAATAAATTGTTAAATTGTCCCGCGGTGAGTTGTCCTACGGAAAGTTGGACATGGTGAGTTGTCCCACGGTGAGTTGTCCCACGGTGAGTTGGCCATGGCGAGTTGGCCACGGTGACTTTATCTTGGCAAGTTGGCCACAGTGAGTTGGCTGTGGCAAGTTGTCCCATTCCCAACCCTGGAAGCCTCAGCCATCCCAGCCCAAGGCTGCCATGCACAGGGAGCTCCAACAGTGCATTCCAAAGGTGCCACTTCCTGGGAAACTCCAAAGATGTGGCCCAAAGCCATTGCCAGTCCGGGAAGTGTCCCTGCTTAGTCCCAGCTGCAGTCATCCTCACCACTCTGCAGTGTGAGACTCCTGCCACTCCTGCTATCTTCACCATCATCTTGCTTCTCCTACTGATGAGGCATATCTACCCTGTCCCTTCCTGAGGAAACCATGTCTTCTCCAGACCTTGTGAACTGCCATGTACAACCTTGTGAAGAAAGCCTCATGCAACTGCAGCTGCCTTGCAAAGGGACAGGCTAGACATGCTTGGTCGGCAGTAGGAGAAAGAAGTCTACAAAAGTCAGCTAAGGGGGCCAAAAGGACATAGATGGCAAGATAGTAGATGGGGGAGTTGAACCACCCCTATGGGGCTTGGTAGTAAGTCCTTTCATTCAGTGCTGTTGTGATTTTGAATGGTCATTGAATGAACAATCATAAGTTGAGGACTATCTGTAATAGAGTTTGCAGCAATATCTAGAATGATCAATGAACTGCAAATACTAAAACAACAACAACCACATCAACACTTATTTTTCTTTGTTATAACAACATATATCAGTGTAACAGTGAAATTGTTTTGGTGAATAATAGATTCAAAAACTGCTCATGCTTCATTAAGCACATTAGCTAGGGAGTCAAGAATATTAGCCGTGATGGTGTAGTGGTTAGAATGCAGTATTGCAGGCTAATTCTGCCGACTGCCAGCAGTTCGTTCCTGACCGGCTCAAGGTTGACTCAGCTTTCCATCCTTCCAAGGTTGGAAAAATGAGGTCTGAGATTGTTGGGGGCTGACTCTGTAAACTGCTTAGACATGGCTGTAAAACACTGTGAAACAGTATATAAGTTTAAGTGCTATTGCTAACTGCTATTATTTGCAATAAGTATTGTTTTAAAAGTGCTACTAAGCAGTGAATGAATGAAAATTAGATAAGATTAAAAAATGCAATGTTGCTGTATAGTCTGGATATGGATTAGAACAGAACTTGGAAGAGTCTGAATGGATCTTGAAAGAAATAAGAAAAAAGTACAAAAATTATTACATGAAGAAAAAGTATAAATTCTGTATAAAAGTGCCATGGAATATAAATATTTCAACAGAATGATTGATAATGTGCTATTGTCAACTGTTAATGTCCATGTAGATTTTGTCCATGATGATATCTCCCCAATCTAGTTTTTTAGGTCTTCCAATGGTATAGTCATTGTTGCTATAACTGAGTCCTTTCTGCTGGTTGCTCTCTTTCCTTCCACCCTTCCCAGCATTAGGGCCTTCTCTAGAGATTTAGACTGCTGTCTAATGGGCCTAAAGTAAGATAATTTGAGCCTAGTCTTGTGTAACTAGAGTGAGAACTCTATATCAATTTGTTCAATGATTCTTTTGTTTGTTTATGGCAGACCGCAGTATTTTCAAGAGTAGATGTAATGAAAGAAGATTGATATATGTCTCTAACAGACTAAAAATTATGCTACAGAGTGCCGCACAATTTTGTGGGGTTCTACTAATGGGAAATACAGGTCCTGGATAAAGTGAAGTAAGCAGCTATTGTGGATGAAGAAAAATGCAAAGGACAAAAAATGCATTTAAGAAAAAGGTATGTTGTTGATAGAAAAAAGGCAAAGAACATGCAGTGATTCTGATGAAAAAAAAAGGTGAAGAGGATCATCTGCAAAATTAATAAAATTTAAAATAAATATAATGTAATGATTTGAAATGAAACAGTGAGGAAATGCTGGAAGAACTACTTTATAACGATTTATATAAGAATAACTTCTGCTTCTGGATCACGGCACGTTCAGCCGTACAAAGAGATCTCTCTCTTTGTCGGCTGTTTCCCTTCCGCTGGTAGACCCTTATGCGGATCTTAAATTGCCCTGGAGGGACAACTACCATCGAGGAGGCTTTTGCTTGGCTGCGGTGGACCGGCGGCTCCCCCTACAGTCCGAGCTAACTCCGTAGGGCTGATGGGGAAGATCAGCCAGTAAAATGGCCAATCACTTTGCTGCGCCAGCTGAAGTCAGAAAATCATCTAAGCATAAAGAACCAGCATGGTGAATCCGGGTGAGACCTTTTCTCCCTCTCTCTGTCCTGACTATTTGTCTGTAAAAAGTTTTTGATTACTTCCCTGTCTTAAGAGAGCAGCTTCTGTCTATTTGGGAAAGAAAGTTTTAAAAGAACTAAAATAGTTAAAGTTTTATTGACTACTTGATTTTTTTTCTTTTTTCTTTTGGATACCTAGGGGCCCTGGAAAAAAAATAAAAAATAAACGCTATATTTTTTTACTTTATCTATTATTCTGGAGATACCTGCGTTTGCTTTTTATGTTTCCAGAAAGAGATAATTTTTTATCTATTTGGAAGAAAGAGTTTACAGTCCACTGAGGACATCTTGTGGCAGAAAGTGCCATTACAACTGTATTTTTTTGCTATTTGAAGATGAATTTGACCTTTGGAGGTAGATATTTGTTAACATTTTTGAAATATAGCCTCCACTAAAAGATTAAAGACTATTCTTAATCAAAGTCTATTTCACCATTGAAATGAAAGAAGCTTATCCAAAGCTCGACTATGAACTTATATTGGAAAAGATTTTGGAAACTACGAACTATATGAAAGCTTATATCAAATCTTTGAGAAAAATCAAAGATGATACTAGAGAACCACAAATTGAATTTTAACCATCGGTTCAAACTACAGACCAAAGAATAACAGAGGAAGAACAGAGCAACCCTAGAGAGGTTCCCATTCAGCAAGATATACAACTGAACGAGACAGAGGAACTGCACTTACAATTCAATTATGAATTTACAGTAGAAACTACTGAGCAAATTAATTCTACACAATCCTACTTATGACCTATGGAGAACATTGATGATCAAAGAATACTATTAATTGAACTATTTGATCTCCCAAAAATAACAGAGCTTGACATTCAGGTACACTTTATTGAAAATTGGGACAATGTGGACAATCAACTAGCAACTTTAATAAGGAATAAAATTGACTATTCTATTCAAACGATATTGGAAGAAAGAGAAGAGAACTTTGATTATTTTGATGTATTGAGAAATAGCTTTACTCAAATGTTGAGGTTTGATGAGGCTGAGGCTTTATCTTGGAAACCGGTTTGGCATAGAAAGAAAGCTAGAGTTAGGTTTAAAAATGTGGTTTAAAATTCCACTGAATGGGTTAAAAAAGTTGTTGACACTTGGGATTGTTTTAGTAACAAATGAAATAGGTGATTCTGTAAAAGGATATTTTTTGTAACAATACTTGGTATTAGAGTAGTTGGAGGGGTAAATTTTACTTAATTGATTGATAGAATATATATTTAAAATAGACAGAAATGTAGTTTTTTGGACTGATATCTTTATTTTAACCAAGATAACTATTTTGTAATAGAGGGAGAAGAGGAGGTATTTGTGATAAGAGAAATAATAATAAATAAGAGGAGGTATAAGAGAAATTAATAAATGACGTATTAGTTTAAGCAATTGGCTATATTTAAAAAAAATGTAAGGATGTTGCTTTTTGGGATAATATATTTATTTTAGATAGAACCATCACGATAGGGAAAAGAGAAATGAGGGATGCCCGAAGTGTTAATATGTCTGTATAAGCTTAATTGGAATATGGTAATTTTTAAAATAGTAAAGCTTAAAAACAGGACTTGGATTCTTATAATTGAAATGTGATTGATGACCAATTGGATTGACTGAGCTTTTTTAATAAATGCAATAATTTTAATTGATAAAATAATATGTGGGAAATAGAGAGGGAACTTTTAAGGAATTAATCTGTGTGATATATGTATGATTTTGTTCTTGGATAATTGATAGCCCAATCACCACGTTGTTTCTTAAGCACTTTTATGTAAAAATGAAAAAAACAATAAAATTTCTTCATAAAAAAAAAGATTTATATAAGAATAATGATGGCATGCTGAACACCTGGCAAGAGGGTTCAACATACTTTTTCTCTCCACCAAGTCATTGAAAAATATGAGAAGCTTAATTGTATGTTTGTTGATTTAACACAATTGATTAGCAATGAATTAGATTGCATGATGCAACAAGGAGTATGAATTTGACATCTTTTTGTAAGAGCCTAAAGATGTGGCTGTGCCAGTCAGCTTGGGGCCCCAGTGGGGGAACAGCATAATGAAGATGGTTGATTGAGTAATAACAAATCCCACCTATCCCTCACTCCGCCTCTGCCTTCCCCATGTGTGTTTTTGGTTTTAATATCTTTTTATGTTTTTAACTGTATATGTAACTGTACCCCCCCCCAGTTACCCTTTGGTAAGATGGGTGGCCAATACAGTTTATAAATAACTAAAATAAATAAACAAACATATTGAAGATCAAGGGTTATTTATGATAGAAAAATCTATGCTTCCTGCTTATGTCAGACTCCTACCTGGTAGCACCAAAATACATTAGGCAAAAATATATCTAATCCAAGCGTGGATTGAGATGGCCTAGTGTAAGTCTTCTTCACACAAGAAGTACGTACATGGGGAATAAACAAAATGGCAGCTCTCTTCTATTGCAGCCCATGTGCTCAGCAATTTGCTCCCCACAAAGGTTATTTAACTCCGTCCTTTCTTGAATTTCATAAAGTACTAAAAAAAAATCTTATTCCACTATTCCTAATTAATTGTGGGTGTTCATCTAGTGGGAGTTGATCTCTTTTGTACACCATGCAGAATCTTCAGAACAAGAAAGGTTGCAGTATAATCAAATAAAACTGCATAAAATAAAACAAATAAAACTGCAATGTTTGCCATTTAATAAACATTGCGGAAAAACTAGAGAAGAATTAATGTCAGAATATTTACTGAAGAAAACTGATAAATTACAATATGTAAATAGTAGAATTACAGTGCATGGTATGTATGTTGCACAAAATAAGTGTGTTTTGTGAGAAATTACTATCAAAATATGCTTCTGCACATAGTATATTACTATATTACATACCATCCATCTTCAGTGTTCCCATCCTTGCTATATACGGTAGATTATGTTTCATTAACTCTTATTTTAAGCTAACAAGATTATGAGGCCAGCTTCAGCAATCTGCATATTTAGTCAGACTGAATTATGAAATATGTAGAATACCTGCACCAGGTTAAATAAGTGGAGATCTGTAATTCCCATATGTTTTTCATTTGAAATGATATCATACACTGAGAATAATATACCTGAGCTGGAAAAATACAGAACAATAAAATCCTCCAAAGGAAAATAGAATATAATTATATGAAGTTTGCAATTCAACTTATTCTTTCAAATGATGCAGATCAGCACTTGGATAATATATTTTGGCAAAAGTGTAGCTTAGAGTGTTATGTCCTGGGCCTGCTGAATTGTTCAGCAGGCTCAGGAAAGCCGCAGAGAGGCCTGGGCAGACCACGTGGTTGCCCGGGATAAGAAAGGCTATCTACAGCCTTGCGCGCATGCCCAAGGCGGGAAAATGCCATGGAATGATTGGCTGATGCTATCCCTACCAGGGGACTATAAAAGGGCCTGCTCCATTTTTTGTTCGTTGTTCTGTTGGTGAATTGAATAAAGGAAGACTGTTCTTTGTTACTCCGCTTCGTCTCCATGCCTCTTCTTTGGGAACAGAACATTGGCGACGAAGGTGGATAGCTGCAAGGAAAACAACAAAGAAAAAGCTAGGCTGACTTACAAAGGGAGGCCTGAAGCGCTGGGAAGTTTGGCATCCAGAGACTGCAACTCTGCCTGCCAGTACAAGAATGCTGGAGTGAGCTCAGCAAGAGGGACCCCTTCTCAAACCTTGCAGCTAGAGGCATTGACGAAGCTCCAGGGCAGCAACAATGTCCAAAATCGGCTTTCTCTCAGAATTTGATACAGCACATCCAGAACGCTGGAGTTCCTACGTGGCTTGGGTGGAGAATTACTTCCAAGTAAACCAAGAGAGAGAAGACAGCCTCAAAGCTGCTACTTTACTGTGTGTCTAGTGGGCAAGAGATTTTCAATATAGCTGAGAATCTGGTTGCCCCAGCACCACTTGAATCAATTGCTTATGCTGAATTGAATAAGATGCTACAAGAACACTTCAAACCCAAGCTCTCAGTAATTCCACGGTGACATGCATTTGAGCAGAGGGACCAGAGACCTGGTGAGTCTGCTGTGGACTTTATTGCTGTGCTCCGACAAGCAGCTAGGCCATGTGAATTCAAGGACCTGGAAGAGAGGCTGTGGGATCATTTAGTTTGTGGACTAAGAAGTCATGAGCTGCAGCAGAAGATCTTCACCAAAGAAGATGTCTCTTTCCAAGATACCTTGAGAGAGATTGCAGCTGAAGAAGCAGCGGACAACGCTGTGATGGCCTTGCAGCTAGCCAAGAATCCTCCAGTGGCGGTCACCGTCCATCAAGAGGTCGCTCGGGAAGAGTCCGAACAAGATCCAGAAGAGGAGGTGGACAGACTTCAGCAGGCAGCGGAGAAAAGGCCTCTAGAATACAAAGTAAAGGCAACTTCATTCCCTCGGTGTTTCAGATGTGGAGGACACCACAAGCGCTCTGACTGCTGCTTCCACTCTGTCATTTGCTGGGCATGTGGCAGGCAAGGCCACATTGCTTCCATCTGTTTGGGTCACCAGAAGGACCAGTCTTCAGAAGAATTGCTTCAGAAAGGTACCAGGGTCCCCAGCCAGCACAGGGTGGGTTTCTGCATGTCACACAGGAGCATTTTCAAAACAGGGGCATATAGACTGCTTAGGAAGAAGCTTCACATTGATATGAAGTTGCAAGGGGTTCCCTTGTCGATGGAGTTGGACTCAGGGTCCACTTTATCAATCATTTCTCAAGACATTTTTAAAAAGATTTGCAGCAGGAGTGGCCTACAAGTTAAACTCAGGCCCTCCAATTTAATCCTTACTGACTTCCAGAATTCCAGAATTCCAGAGTCAGCGTGAAGGGGGAGGCCATGCTCAAGGTGCAGCATAGGAGTTTTGAAGGACTGCTAGATGTGGTGGTAGTTGGGGGTGATCGCACAAGTCTTATTGGACTCGATTGGTTCGAGGCCCTTGGGATTCAAGTGACTGGACTTCACAGTCTGCAAATGTCAAGCCTTGCCGGAGTTTGCAAGGAATTTGCTGATGTGTTCAGTTCAGAGCTTGGCTCGTACAATGGGCCTCCCATTGCTTTACGTTTAGACCCAGCCATCACACCCATTAGGATCAAGCCACGAAGGGTGCCCTTTGGCTTAAAAAATGAAATTGATGCAGAACTGGACAAGCTGCTCCAGCAGGGAATCTTAGAGCCTGTGGACAGTAGTCACACCGTTAAAGGCAAATGTCATAGTCATGCCGTTAAAGGCAAATGGAGAAATCCGAATTTGTGTGGATTACAAGTGCACGCTTAACAAAGCCTTACAGCAGCACGCCTACCTGGTGCCAGTGGTGAGCCACATTCTGACATGGGTGCTGTCAGGATAGCCTGACACGTATCCCGGTACAGAGTTCCAGAGTTTCTGGAAGAGGAAGTCTGAGTTATCCAGCTTCAAGGGGTATGTCCTATGGGGAATCAGGGTTGTCATCCCAGCCTCATTGAGGACTAGAGTCTTGCTCTCTCTACATGAGGGACATCCCGGAATTGTCCAGACGAAGGGGCTCGCGCACAGCCATCTTTGGTGGCCTGGGCTCAATAAAGAGATCGAGACTCAGGTTCATGGGTGCCAAGTGTACCAACAGTCAAGGCCTGAAATGCCCCAGGCCCCTGTACATAGGTGGGAGGAGACACATGCCCCTTGGTCGAGGGTTCATATTGACTACGCTGGGCCCTTTCAGGAGCAATTCTTCCTTCTCTTTGTGAACAGCCATTCCAAGTGGCTAGAGGTCATTTCTATCTCCTCCACTACTACTGCTAGGACCACCCAGGTGCTGAGAGGGATCTTCGCCTCCCATGGGCTTTCAGATGTCCTTGTGTCTGACAATGGACCCCAATTCACTTCTTCTGAGTTTCAGGTTTTTCTACAGGCCAACTTGATCCAGCACGCCACTTCAGCACCATTTCATCCAGCTTCCAATGGCCAGGCTGAGACGATGGTACGCACCACTAAAGATGCTCTCAAGAGAATCACTTACAGCAGCTGGCATCACAAGTTAGCTGCTTTCTTCTTTGCCAACGCACCACACCTTGCACAGCCACTGGAAAGAGCCCAGCTGAACTCCCATGGGATCACCTACTCATCACTAAACTGGACAGATTGCACCCAGACAGGGTGGCTTCACAGGTGTCACAGCCGTGGGCACCTAGGAGAGTACAGGTGGGCGATCCACTTTGGGCCTAAAACTATGGACCTGGACATCTCTGGATGACAGCAGTGGTATGCAAGTTCTCTGGGCCGTTGTCATACGAAGTTGCCTTGGATCTTGGATGATGGTTGTGTGATCTGACGTCACATTGACCAACTGTGCTGGAGGCTTCCCAGCCACACTTCCGCTCCTGGCTCTGCTCTTGGGGGGGGAGGACCACAATTACGATTGTGGATCACAGTCTCTCCACCCAAGTGGACCTTCACATGCTTCAGCACATGTTCCAGAAGGGGGGGGTTGCCATGGAGGTGGCCCTTGACTCTGGCACTGGCACCGGGTCACTGGGACAGTGCTCCCAAGAGGGATCCATTGTGGACTTGGGGAATTCCACCCCACCACTGGACTTGGGGAATTCCACCCCACCAAGGAACTCTGGTTTGGGTTCAGAGGATCCAGCCAGTCAGCAGCGTGGGAGGGTCGCCTGGTTCTATGGGGCATCAAAGTCCTGGTCTGCCTAGCCTGGCAGGCGAGCTGGCAGGCCAGGCACACACACTTGCTCCAAGAAGGTCAGAGCGGGCCAAGGGTCCACCCAAATATTTAAAGGACTATGTGAGGTTCCTATCAAGTATGGGAAAAGCCTAGTAGTTCTCTATCAATAAGAACACACTCAAAAGAATGGCTGTTAGAATCATATTGTTGTAAATACCAGAAATGTAAGGGTGGTCTGCTAGGGGGCAGTTATAAGTATATTTAGACAAAACAACATGCTCTTAAGAATACGTGTATATGTGTATTGATTTAAAAGAAATAATAAGTATGTACTTATTGTTTTATCCAAGTGGGGAGGGGGGTTATGAATTGCTCAGCAGGCTCAGGAAAGCTGCAGAGAGGCCCGGGCAGATCACGTGGTTGCCCGGGACCAGACAGGTTGTCTACAGCCTTGCGCGCATGCCCAAGGTGGGAGAATGCCGTGGAATGATTGGCTGATGCTGTCCCTACCAGGGGACTATAAAAGGACCTGCGCCATTTTTTGTTCGTTGTTCTGTTGGTGAATTGAATCTGCTTCATCTCCGTGCCTCTTCTTTGGGAACAGAACATAGAGCATATTTAAGTTTTTGGTTTAGCCTGTTGCAAGAGTCTGAACACAATTTCTCTTAGAATTTTCACCCATCTTAAGGTATCAAATTCTTGTTCTTGTGTAGATGAGATAGATTATGTAACAATATACATGTATTGTAAGTACTTTAAGGCTCTATACATTATTATAATTCCTCTTATTAGAAAGTAGAAAAGTAGAAAAGAGCTACCTAATTTAAAACAGTAAACTAAGTATTTAATTGCAAAAGAAATTGAAACTTTCTTCTCAGCAAATAAAATTCAAAATCAGAAATCTTGTGGGATACTTGCTGTTATGATTTAGATATTTTTTACCTTCCTTGGTCATAGAAATAGCATTCTAGAAATTATACTAGTAAAACATGTGCTGTATTTGGATTTAAATTAAGGTTTTGATCTAAGTATGTTTGTGAAAGAAAGATAAACAATATACTTTATTCCCATGTATATTTCTAGCAGATATTACAATTTTTGGACATTTTCTCTCTATTTCTTTGCTTTTGGAATTAATTCTTATACTGCAGCTAGTCAAAAATACTGAATGTTATGGAGTTTTGGTGCTCTTGTACTTGATTGTTTGCTTGCAAATGTTTCACTACTGGACTAGTGCTGGACTAGCATGGGGTTTGATCCCTATTTATGTATAGTAACTTCCTCTGTTAGTATTGGTGGGAATGTGGTTTCTCCTTGGTAGTTTCTACTTTGTTTGCCTGGTGTTAATCCCTGCTTATCTGGGTATTGGCTTCTGCAAAGGATATGTTCTGATCTTTTTGTTTCCTTTTTAGTTTAATTGACTTGTTTGAATGGTGTTCAAATGTAATCAAGGAACCACCATACCCCCACTCCACAGTAGGACAAGCTACTGTTGTAAGGAAAACAAGTTCTTGGAGGAATGATAGCATATTAGCAAGATAGAAATAGAGAAGTTGTGCATGCTAATTGGGGCCTTGAAGTCCTCACTTCTCAGTGCAGTTATCAAAACTACTATAACAATGCAACTGATATATTTTTAATTAAGACAATTCTTTCTTGAGGATAGTAATAATAGATGGGTGGGAAGTAATTTGAGGTTTTCTAATTATGAATATTCATGTTTGCATCAATTATGACCTTTACATAAGGCTATCATTTTCTCCTCCTTTCTTGAAATGTATAAATATGAGTGCATCCTCTTGTCTATAGGAATCTCAACCACTATTTTTCTAGAGGGAAATAGCTCAAGTGTACGCTGAATAAATAACAACTGCAGTTATTGGTTTTTAATTCCACAAAAACTGGTGTCAGAAGTGGGATTCATCATCTTCGAGCTGTAACCAAGGACAGTAGCTGGGATGCTCCTAGAACAGGGGTCATAAAAGAGCCAAGGTTGCCTAACCCTGCCCTAGAAGGTAGGTATTGTCAGATTGATCTCGTCTCTTCCTGCTGACACAAAAAGGCACTGTTTAGGAGTGTAAGGCAACTGTTTGTGTCTAAAAGTTTATTTCGACTTGGCAGGTTTTTGAATGTTTGTGGTCCCTTCCATTCTAATTCCCTGAGATTCTCTTCAAACTCCTTGGCTTAAAAACAGTAACTGTGAGAGGGACCTTGGAGTCCTAGTGGATGATCACTTGATTATCAGCCAGCAGCGTGCAGCAGCACCAAAAAAACTAATACAATCCTGGGTTGTATAAACAGAAGCATAGAAACAAGATCACGCGAAGTATTAGTACCGCTTTATAAAACCCTAGTAAGATCACACCTGCAGGCAATTTTGGTCACCATAATCACAAAAAAGATATTGAGAGTTTGGAAAAAATTCAGGGAAGAGCAACTAAGATGATCAAAGGCCTGGAAACTAAAACATACGAAGAACGGATGCAGGACTTGGGTTTGGCTAGTCTAAAGAAAAGAAGGAAAAGGGAAGATATGATAGCAGTATCCCAGTATCTGAGGGGCTGCCACAAGGAAGAAGGGGTCACTTTGTTCAACAGAGCACCAGAGGGAAGGACGAGAAATATGGTTGGAAATTGATCAAAGAGAGAAGCAACCTGGTATTAAGGAGAAACTTCCTGATAATGAGCACAGTCAACCAGTAGAACAGCTTGCCTCCAGAAATTGTGAGTGCTCCATCATTGGAGCTTTTAAAGAAGAGATTAGACAATCACTTGTCTGAGATGGTATAGGTTCTCCTGCTTGAACAGGGGGCTGGACTAGAAGACCTCCAAGGTCCCTTCCAGCTCTATTCTATTCCAGGTGCTGCCATCTGTAAAATGAAGAGTGAAGAACTGTTGCAGAAGGAACAGATCTTATACAACAGATCATGTATTTACAAAGGAATGTATGAGCAGAGGTAAGAAGCATCAGAGATTCCCTGCTTTGTATAAAAAAAAATCATCTGGATGGCAGATAATGAAATCACAAAAAATATGAAGAGGTAGCACAAGTGAAGGCAGCCCACACCACCACAGAGGCAACCAGACTATTTCAAAATTGTACAATAAGGTAGTTTACAGAAAAAACTGGCAAAGATTTTTGGATAATTATGATAAATTGGCTCAAATAGGAGAACTTTTTATTGTCGCAACCTAAAATTAATTATTTATTTTTGTTATAAAAAAAAGAACACAAAATGCAATCACATAAAACTGGCTACTGACATTTTTGGGATGAAATTTGTCCCTGTAATTCAACAGTCGACACTAACATAGTCTCAAAACATTTTCCTTGTAATTTTGTCAAGCAACAAAGTTAACCCTATTAAGAGTATTGAGAAACACCATTGTTCAGAGCTCTGATGAAACGTATGATGCATTTTACACCATGTATAGAAAAAAAATTGAAGCATGTACAGCTTAGTGTTAAATATGAAATTTAAGGAGATTTTTTTAAAGCAATAGCAGTTTTCTTTTGTGTTAATTAATTTGCTCCTGAATTGCAAGGCAGTGATTTGAAACCATCAAAGCTAACAGTAACCAGAAAAGTATTTGTTATGCCATTACATATATAAGTAATAGAACATCACTTTTTAAAATGTTTCCCTGTTAATTAGATTTTATGTGAACCATTTTTTTTTCTCCCAGCTCATCAGTTGGGAGGATGAATTCCTGTTTCTGTATAGATTTGATAGATTCCATGCAAACGCAAACAGGGAGATGTTTTTATTACATTGTCAATATTAAGGCACCAATGACTGTATAAATTTCTATACATATGTACATAAAACAAAATGTCTGTTTAAAACCTGTTGGATTATATAGAAAAAGTTTGGAATTTATATGTTTGTTCACTTAAAAAGGTTGAATCTTAAAAAGGTTGAATGTGGGCACTGGCCATGCATACATTCACCATTTTTTTCCTGGTGTGTGTTTTATGTAAATTTTGTGATAAGTCAAGAAAGTTGAGATGTTTCTGGTACTTCTTTGCTATTTTTTATTGTTTGAAATATCTGAGGTTTCCCCCCCCCCCTCTTTTTCTATTTGATTGATTTTTTTCTCAGGCTCAAAGTTCTCTCCTCCAGATTTTGTAAGATTTGCTAATTAAGGTATCTGCCTCTTTGATATCTGCTTCTTCTGTCTCTTCTCGTTAATTGAAGGTCACAGAGAGGAGATGGAAGTGTGTGTGTGTGGGGGGAGAAAGACACAATAAAATACTTCTGTAGAAAATCACTGGGAACAGATTCGCCCACATATCTTTTTCGGGGTTTTTAACAGTGCTTTCACACATACATAAAGTTAATTTCTTTGCATTTGCACTAAGATTTCACTGAGTGTACATGTACAGAGTGCAAAGCATGCAAGACCAAGGGTTTTCAATGGCATAGTTTTGTGAACTACATTTTTTTAAAAAAATAACTTGTCTATGGGACCGAGTGCTCAATGAAAACAGCATTTTCAGTATAGAAAACATTATGTTACAGATTTCTGCTTATAATGTGGATAAGGCAGACTCCACAAAAAATCTGATGGACAAAAAGGATACAGAGAAAGATGTTCAAGTGTTGTTTTTTTTAAAAAAGACAAATGGGTACAAGTATTTCACAAAGGGTAGCCAGGTGGGAGGAAGATTGTTTTTCCTCTCTGAGCCCTGATTAAAATGGAAGTGCAAAAGTCTTTTGAAGACTGAAAACATGCACTTTTAACTTGGCACAAAATGAAGCTCTAATTAAACTGAACAGAATGATGAAATTAAATCTTGCAGCCATAATTAAGTTTTTAAGAACATAGACTGCTGGATCATGTTGCCTTACAACTCTTGATTTAAAAGATATTTATTTATTTATCACTCCTAAAAGCCGAGAGAAGATGGTCTATGAATAGTGATTCAATATGTTGTTTCTTTATTCTCTGCTGATAATTCCTGAGCATGTACAAAATACAGAACATGCTCTTTTCCTTATTGGGACAAACTGCAAACTGAGTACTATGGAAAACTTCAGATTATCCAGGAGATTGTTATTTGAGTTTTCATTTTTTTTCCAGCACAAAAACAGTTGCTACCCAAATAAAATATTTTGCAGGGTAGCTTCTACCCCCCTTGCCCCCACTAACTGCCAATTGCATTCCAGAGTTTGAACTGATTATCAAGTCCTTATCTAAGGCTAATTTGAGAAGAAATCTTTTTGGCAGTTAACATAAAAGTTCATAAAATGGGGTGATGATAGAAGCTGCTACAGCAATTTGTTTTGCTAAATAAGTTGGAGAGAAAGAAATTTTGCACAGGCTGATCTTGGCAAATATCCTTTTCTCTCTCCAATTATGTGAATGTTTACTGTCTACTGGCTTTTATTTAGGGGGTGGTGGTGGTTCAATACACATGTTTGCATGCCCCACAATGTTCAGCTTTAAGACCAGAGAGAATTTTTTCACACGCTGATATTGGCAAATGTCCTTTTCTTTCTTCACCTATGTAAATTTTTACTATATACAGTATTAGCTTTTATTTTGGGGGCCTTCAATACACATATTTGAATGCCCTGCAAGGTTCAGCTTTAAGCCAACCTGCTTTTCAATGACTTACAAAAAGTCTGATATGTTAAGCCTCTTATTTTTTTATCATAGCAGAAACAAAGCTAATGGAGAATTTAAAAGGTACATCCAGTTTTAATGTAGTCTTTCAATTTTACTGTCTTACCAGGTTCATCACAGTGGGAAGGGAGACAAAGCATAAGACAGGATATGCACTCCCCACAGAACACCTTGTCCAGAACTATATAACCAAGGTCATGAAGGAAGAAGAGCATCAGCCCAGAAGTTTAAGCAAACTTGGGCAGGCAAAGAAATTCATATAGAGGCAATGTTTGGCAATTATGCAGTATTAAAGAGCACCTTAAGGGAAGAGGACTAAGATCACATTCTTTCCAACTGCCTAGTGTGGTACCCTTTCCAGATGATACAAACGGATTTTGCTGATATGCCCCTATAGTTCTCCTGGTATTCCCAAGTTTAAAGCAACCTAAAAGATACCTATGAAATTATATATGGGCAACCAATGCCCGTAGGCCTTGAATTAATTCCTATTCAAGATGTTTATTTTGACCATGATCAAATTACTGATAGGCTATACAATCTTTTCAATAGGAGCAGTGCCAAAAACCCAAGGGCAAGTCAGACTGCATTGTGACCTGAGTGGGCTACACCAAACTATAACCAGTTGTAAGAGGAAATTTGGAGTTTCACAAAGTGCACTAGAGAAAAAAACTCTGTGGAAAGTCAAAGCAATACGAAGTTTGAAGGTTTAACTTCACAGGTTCATTTAAGTCATTTCCAGCAACCCCAGAAGCAAGTCTTACTAGATGTTCCAAGCAGAGGAAATAAAAAAGGCGAAGTTCTGACTATGAAATCCTGAAAAGCCATGAAGATCACTTTTAATGGATTTTAAGCCAATGGCAGTTTAATTTTACTGTTAAAATAATGTGCTTATTTTACTATATTCATCTTCTTTTTTTCCTTCTTTTTTCTACAGCAAAAGCAATGTTGTTGCTAAAAAGTGGGTTTCTGTTGGTATGATCAATTTATAATTGCCAGGTAGCATGCAACAGTCATTGAACTGGTTGTCCACCAGTAACTTTTAAATAAAATAATTGCTTTAGTCTATTTCATAATTTCATCTGGAGTTTGCAAGTTTGCCCTTTATTTCTACGCTGTATGTGTATAGGCTCAATATAAGAGAACTGGCCTTAGTGATCGAGGATGAGTGATTTATGTGTATTTTTAACCCAGAATCAGAGTTTGTTCCCTTGGTATCATAGAAAGAGATGCTAGAAGGGAACAAACTGAGATTCTGGGTTAAAAATATGCTTTAGCAGAGAAGTTTTCTTAGGGACTCCATAAGGCATCCTCAATGAATAAACCACTCAAGCCTCAATCACTAAAGCCAGTTCTTTTCTATACCGAGCCTATACTCATCAAGGTTTATACAGCAGGGAAACAAAGGGCAAATCTGCAAGAGTACAATGTATGTGTTAAATTAAGACATGTATTTTTCTACCAGCAATTGAAAACACCATACAAGTACTGTAATGCAGCTTGATTATGTTCAAACTCCCCTGTACTTGCCAAAGACATGGTATTTGTTGATGGAAATTATTCCATACTTTTCTTTTCTTATGCCTCAGGACAGGGGTGTCAAACTCAATTTCAGCATTGCGGTTGCCCTTGGGGGGGTGTTGGCCAAGCTGGATGCAGCCTACTGGGTGGGCGTGGATGGAGTGGGTGGGGCCTACTGAGTGGGTGTGACCAGCTCTACATCATTCGTGTCAAGGATGCCTCTGGGGGCCTGGGCAGGAGTGGGACAGATCTGAGGGTCTCTGACAGAATTGGGTGGGACCAGGGCAAGTGCCAAGGCATGGTCCACTGGAGGAGCCTCACTGTTCCTCTCAGGCCATGCGGGGGGAGGGCTGGATGGTAGTGCGGGCTGCCAGGAGCCCTGGATAGCAGAGGTCAAATGCCCAGCCTGGCCCTCAAGCACCCGCGGCACCATCTCAGCCCCACTTTCCCAAGGGGGTGCCCAGCTGCACTTAGCTCCTCCTCAAGGCTGCTGCTGCTGTGCTTGTTCTCCTTACTCAGGTTGCTCACGATGGGTACGAGGGCAAAGTCAGAGGGAGGCCCATTCCCTCTCCATGGGAGTAGACCTGGCTTTGTATCCAAAGCTTCCTTAGCAATAGGATGGGAGACCCCCAGGAAAGGCCAGGAGGGAGCATGGGGATGGTGAAGGGCAGCAGGGCAGGACTAAGGCAGGACTTCCCTCAGACCCTCCCTCTCCTTCTTCCCTTCCCTTCCCTTCCTTCCTACTTACCTACCTACCTACAGAGAGGTGGGAAAAGTATTTGAGATGAGGGAGGAAGAAAAACAGGCAAGAAACGCAGCTGGGAAGGTGTCACCTTTCCTGAGGAATGAAGAAATGCACTATCGCCTGGAAGTGGCCAGCACATGGCCCTCACCTACTTCACATATTTAGCTTGGTGAGCTCTGGGGGAGGAGATGCCATGAACAGCGTGAGAGTCAACGTTAGCTGTGCTATGCCGCCCAGCCCTAGCCTGCCCGGTTTCGGCAGGCAGCGGGGCGCTTTCCTCACAGTGCCAAGAGGCTGAACCGGGCAGTGCAAATCTAAAAAGTGCGATGCCGCCCAGTCTGCCTGGTTTCGGCAGGTAGCGGGGCGCTCTCCTCACAGTGCTGAGAGATTGAGCTGGGCAGTACGAAGCTCAACCAGCTTTGTATCTTGCTGCCTGCTGAAACTGGGGAGGCTGGGGGCTAGGCAGCATTGCACTTCTCATCAGATTCGAGCCACCTGGCTCAGCTCTTGGCTGAGCCCATCAAGCCGGATATGTGAAGTAGGCGAGGGCCATTTGCCGGCCACTTCCAGGTGATGGTGCATTTCTTCATTCCTCACAAAGGGTGACACCTCCCCAGCATGCAACCAGGGGGTGGAGCTGAGACGGCCTTGTGGAGCTAAGGCTGAATGTTTCAGCATAGATGGCCACTACAAAATTGTACATTGGCTCCCAGCTGGCCTGACCCAGGGCCAAGGCAGCGGGGGCTATTCCCTCAGTTTCCAGGATAGTTTTGCATGTCACATGAAACCACGGGCTGCATCCGGCTCCTGGGCCTTGTGTTTGACATGTCTGCTTCAGGTCCTTACACAATTGGTTTAAGGAATTGTCTTACCTTGTTGGCAGGCTAGTTAGAAAATTAAGCTGTAGATTGCCTACTCTTCTGGCTGGCATTAGGTCTTTTCAATAATTGTTTCCAGAAGTGTAAGGGAGATACATATTTTGCCCTCCCAAGAGATCAAAACGGAGAGAACTTATGAAGAAAACAAGTTCTTGGAGAAGTGGGAGCATGTTAGCAACATAGAAACATCGAAGAAATGTATGGTAATTGGGGCTTTCTCAGTAGTAGCAAAATTGCTATAGCAATGCAACTGTTTCTTTTTATTAAGACAATAACTCTTCAGGATAGTTAGAGTAGATGGGTGGGGAAATAATTTGAGATTTTCTAATTATGAATATTCATGCTTATATCATTTATACCTTTGCATATGTATGACTATCGTTATCTTCTCCTTTCCTGAAATGTATAAAGCACAATTCAAGAACTCCAGAGTGCAACCCTAAGCTATCTCCTCTTCCACTGGAACTACTGAATTCAACAGCAAATTTATAGCATTAACAGTATGGCAGTCCATTCATTATAGCTGTAGCACACCTATTTCCAGAAATGAAAAATTAAGAAAAAAAAAGGATTGACTGCATTTAAATGTCTAATTTTCCTTAACATTATAGAAGGCTACATATACCATACCATCCCTGAAAATAAGATCCGTGGTTTTTTTTTTTGCCTCCAAAAGAGCCATCAGGTCTTAATTTTGGGGGAGGAGGGTGTCTTTCCCACTCACCTCTGGCATCAACAGCCCCGCCTAGCCAGCCCACTTCTTCTGTGGCCAAAGGAGCAGCTTCATTCTGAAGCTGACAATGGAGCTCTGGCCTGCATTTTGTAGTCAAAAGCCTTTCCAGAAGGCCACTGCAGCCAAGAACCGAGCTATGGATCCAATCCATAGCTCGGTTCTCGGCTGCAGTGGCCTCCCGGAAAGGAGTCTGACCGCAAAATGCAGGCCTTGGGATGCCTCAGAAGTAGTAGGCTGGTCAGGAGAGGCCTGCTGCAAATAAGTGGGCGCGGGGTGCTTGGGGCAGCTCAACACTCCCATCCCCGCTTGATTTTTGAAGTGTGTGCCTCACCCTAAAACTGGGCTTATTTTGGGGGTAGGGCTTATATTAGGCCCACCCCCAAAATCAAGCTAGTGCTTATTTTCAGGATGGATCTTACTTTCGGTAAGACACAGTATTATGTGTTCTTGTTTCCTAGATGTTATGTATTCTTATTTCTTATTTAATTCTTGCTTTCCTTCAGCATACTGTCTGGTTTCAGGCAATGTCTTATATCCAAATATTACCCACTACTAAGACCTGCTCTCAGTTTAAAAGCAGTTCAGTTAGTTCATGCTGATTTTGCAAGGATTAAAGGCTTCCTTTTGGCATCACAAAAATCATAGTTATTTGTAAAGCCTCAGGTTTTTCCAGTTAGAGGATTTGTTTTTTTTCCTCTATTTTTTCTTTGTAACATATGTGCATGTATAATTAAACCTTTAATAATATAGAAAGTGATAATCATATTTTTAAACCCATTTTTAAATGCTTAATTTTAAGATCTTAATTTTTGTACTGTTTTTCAGTTCAGTGTGTTCAAGTGATCTTTCCTTGGAATGTAAAGATAGACACAAGCAGTTTGCCTTCACCATATCAACATGTCTAATTATTTGTTACTTTGCATTATCCATTCCCAGCTTTAAATCTAAAAACTCTTAACAAATGATAGAAATACTGAACAACTGCAATTGTACAACTTATTTATTTTGAGAAGTCAAATAATTACAATTTCAGATCATACTACTAAATAGAACCCGCTTCATCTTTGTATCATATAGACTTGTGTGAACAGATCAAATATTCCTTATATCTAGTCAGTTAAGCTTATCCTGATTATGGGGTAATAAAAAATAAAAATAAGAGGAATACTTTGCAGGTATTTAAAACAAAATTCAATTTCCTCTTAGCAGCACTGAGATTATTACCAAAGCCCACTAAACAGGGTGTGTCAGGTATAATTTTTTTCCCCTCCAAGGGATAGTCCTTCTGGTCCAATATTATTTTAATTATTAAACTGAAGATACAGGAAAATTCTGGCTTTGGATTATATACCAAATTGTGTTAAACAAAACAAGCAGGACAAGAGGATTTTTTTGAAACCAGAAAAGATAAGAGGTTATTAAAATAGTAGCTTTCTACTGAAAATATGACATGCAAGCATTAGCACATACCAGTTCTTTCTCCATTCTCCATGAGGTTCAACAAAAATCCACTTGTTTAAAAAACAACCAAATGCAGGAATTACAAAATATTTTACCACTCTGGGATTCCCATTAATTTTTGTTTAAAGATATTTAAGTACATAAAACTACAACAATCACACCTGGAATATTACAGTAAGAAGAGATGAAAATGGGTATTTTAAAAGAAAATACATCTTAATGAACCAGGAACATTTTAATTGGATACAGGATAATGGTAGGAGACCAACAGGAAAAGCTAGGTTCGGAACATGCTGTTGAAAAATGGTATTTGTTTTATAACTGACTTCTCTTCTTAATAACGCCCTGAAAGAAAAAAAAGAATGTTGTAACTATAAATTCATACCTCCAGACTAGCTTCTATATTAATTTAGTTGTTTCTGAAAGGAAAGTATATTTTATTAGTATTTCCTATGCTACTCTTAAAATCTCTCACTATATTAAATTATACATATTTACTCTTTACAATTAATATGGTTATGCTTACTTGGACTGTAGGAACGAGATCTTGATCTTGATCTGTAACGACTATAATATGGTGAAGGTGATCGCCTCCTTTGAAAGAAAATGCAAAATATTTCTGTTGACTGGCTCATTCCCATATTCATACATTTTAGCAGTTCACAGGTATATATATTAATGAGGCTTGTAGATATTGATTGAAAAATTGTTTGTAGGGTTTACAATGTGGTAAAATAGAGTTAAATTGTATACAGGTAATCCTTGACTTATAACCATTTGTTTAGTGACCATTCAAAGTTACAACAGCACTGAGAAAAGTGACTTATGACCATTCATTTTTCATGACTGTTGCAGCAATTCCCATGGTGATCAAGATTTGGATGCCTGGCAACTGACATGTATTTATGACAGTTGCAATGTCCTGGGTCATGAGATCACCTTTTGACAAGCAAAGTCATTGGGGAAGCCAGATTCACTTAACAGTCACATTAACAACTATAGTAATTCACTTAAAAATTGTGGTAAGACAGGTAATAAAATTAACAATTATCTTGAAAATTTTTGGATCAATTGCAAGTTGAAGACTCCCCCACACACATGTAGCCTATTTCATTCACTTACCACCTCAGTCACTGACCATTCAAATGCAGTGTCCTCACAATCACGTAACTGCAATTTGGGCACTTTGCAACTGCTACACATTTATGATGGCCACAGCAGCCTGTAGTCATGTGAATAACATTTGTGACCTTTACAATCAGTTTCTAACAAGCAAGGTCAATAGGAAGGTAATGTGATGTTAATGAGTTGCGGTGATTTGCTAAACAATTGCAATGGAACTGAAGTTGTTAAGTCCAGTAGAGCCACATGATATATTCACTTAGCAATTGCATCACTTAGAGAGTTTGCCAGTCCCAAATTGTTAGTGTGAACTATCTATACTGGTTTAGATAACTATCTATACTGGTTTATATATAATCTGCTTAGCACAAATGCACATTCTACTTTTAAATAGCTTCCCAACATGTAGGTTATAATGATCATTACTTTTGTGCAAAAGTTCCAAATTGCCCTATTTGCTATCTCTTCTTAGGATATTTTCTTCCCAAACCAACTTTCTTCCATTCCTATTTTATTATTTTTCACACTGTATCCTTTTTCCTCTGATTTTAAAGTGATACAATTATACTGATGAAAGGATAGCACAATAAATAGTATTAATTATTTTTGTCACACTCTAATTAAGCCTTTATTGAACTGTAATTCAATAATCTCCTCCAGTGATCCTGTTTTTCTTTTCCTTTTTAAATGTCAGGCAGAATCAAGCACCTACAGAAAATTTAAAAACTGCATGGGAAACTCACTCCCTATTTATTTTGCCTCTTTTGTAGGATACAAACAAGGTAATCTCATCCTGATAAGATCTAATGAATCTATTTTTTTCCTAAAAAAAAAAAAGTATAACAGGAGCATGCAATGATAGAAGGCATCCCTCTTGTTTTTTATTAGAAAATAATCAACTGATTACGCTTGACTGATTATTTTCTAACAAGGAACAAAGAACGTTCCTTGTTAGAAAACCTGTTAAAAGTTTGGCTTTTAAAAGTGGTAATAAAAGATGGTCACTCCTTCCTCCCAACACAAATTATAAAATTTCATTCATTTTTTAATGAAATATTCAGCATATTTATTATTATGCTGCCAGCTTTCACACTATTTTATTTAATTGATTTTATTGTGATATTTTGAGTATTTTAAAAATATTCACTATATCATATTAATAGCTGCCAATAAAATGGTTAAATATTGTTTGTTACTATTCACTTCAAACACAATACAAATGAAAAATCATGTTATATATGAGCAATAACTTGTCTGTAAACTACCCAGAGTCACGTAGATAAGATGGGCAGTATAGAAATTTAATAAATAATAAAGAAATAAACTTAGTTTTCCAAATACTGCAAAAGACTTTCTGGCAATGTCCTGGAAGAGGTAGGTCTGAACATTTTGGGCATATTTTTCATACATTTTAAGAGAAATTTACAGGTGGGATTTGGCTTATGCAGACCATATACTTCTGTCACTTTAAATCTGCAGTGTAGATAATTGAGCGTTTGTCTCCCAAATTTAGTAGTTCACTCTCAGGGTGGTCTGGTGTCCACAAATGGGAAACTAGGGAAAATGTATAACTCTTGGATTGTTCTTCTCTGCTAAATGGGGAAGTGTGTTTGAGCTCCAATAAAAGAGATTTCCGAGGACCTCCAGAAAAGTTGTTGTTGCTTATCAGGCTGGAAAAGCTTACAAAACTATTTCTCAGGAGTTGGATTCTGCCAATCCACTGTCAGGCAAATTGTGTATAAGTGGATGCATTTAACCTTTCTAGGAAGGGTTGAACAGTCAAGATCATATCAAGACTAATATTGCAATATTGTAATATTGCTGGAGGTCTCAAAAGACCCAAGAATAATGTTGAAGGGATTAAAGGCCTCTCTTCACTGATGAATTTAGGTGTTCTTGAGACCACTATCAGGAGAAATTGAACAATAATAGCAGAGTTGAAAGAAGAAAACTACTACAGGTAGCCCTTGACTTACCACCATTTGTTCAGCAAATATTTGAAATTATGATGGCACTAAATGAAGGGACTTACAAATTGTACCAAAATTTGCAGCAGCACCCCATGGTCACATGAACAAAATTTGGGAGCTTGGCAATCCACCCTTCCTTACAACTGACCACAGGAATTCTGCTATTGCTTCACCTGCCTATCTTCCACCTATCCCACCCTGTTGGGTCCCTTGGGCTTATCCCCCTACTCAAGTGGGTCCCATACACTTGGGTCTCTTCACCTTCAGTCATGTCTCACTTCACATACCTTTTCTGAAGATCACCTTTACCAAAGAGAACTTGCCAATCTGCCACACAGCTTTCCTATACAGAGGACACATGGTGTCAGCCCAGAATTGAACTCCATTTTAGAAACAGCTGCAATTCTTGCAATCCAAAAATTGTGCTTGCTCCCAAAATAATTATCACTTCCAGGACTATACCATGTGGCTCTGTATAGAAAGGTCACATGGTCAATTGGCAGATTTTCTTTCCCAGAGCCAATCTCAAAAATTGCTTTTGGGACACAGAATTGGGTGATCTGCCAAATGGCTATCCTACACAGAGGCTGGAATAAGCATCGTTTTGGGAATGACTGCAATTCTTGCAATTTGAGAATTGTGGCCACTTCCAAAATGCTATGAAACGATTTCTGCATAGATGTATAGCTTTCAGCATAACTTGTTTGATGTCTCTTTTTAAAAATGAAAGCAGCAGAGGTGGAGATGAAAGAACGGAGGTGTAGATTGGTTGGTTTTCTTTCCCAAAGGCAATCTTTGGAAAAGGTAAGTGGAGAAAGATGGGGGAGGAAACCGAAGAGCGTGGAACCCAGCAAGGTGGGAAGTGGGCCAAAGGGTGTCTCAGGTGATGGTGAAAGGCCTAGGAAGTCGAAAGCAGGTTACATATGAGCTAGGGAGGTACTACAGTATAAGCCTGGGCCCGTGTTGGTCTTCTTATGGACTTTTCAACTCTGAAATACCCATTGCTCCTCTTAATGACTGCAATAAGATCAGGGATTGTGGCCATTAAGTAAGACAATCATCTGGGCGCCTTACTTAACAGCCACCATAACTTAGGACAGTGATAGTGAACCTTTTAGAGACCGAGTGCCCAAAAACTGGCCCTGCCCACACTCTGCCCACGCTCTACCCCCCCTGCCCCGTCCTCACCCCACCTGCCCACAGGGCCACTCACCTCCTCCAAGGCCCCCAATTGCCCAGGCAGCCCAGCAACGCCATT
This sequence comes from Bothrops alternatus, assembly GCA_034064705.1. Classification (NCBI taxonomy): domain Eukaryota; kingdom Metazoa; phylum Chordata; class Lepidosauria; order Squamata; family Viperidae; genus Bothrops; species Bothrops alternatus. The sequence continues at coordinate 2,140,746 of JARGCV010000021.1, read as the reverse complement.
GGGGCCATGCCCTCTGCCCGTGCCCCACAGCATCAACTGTGCAACGGGGCATGACGGCAGAGTCTTCTCTACGCTGCCTGTCTGCCATGTCCTTGGCTGCACTGCTCCATGTGGGCCACGCTCGGGGGCGATTTTCTTCCAGGGTGGCTGCTGGTGAGGAGAAGGCCATGGGAGGAAAAAAGTCTGGGGCAACAGCTCCGAGTCCCACCTCTGGCACGCGTGCCATAGATTCGCCACCACTGACTTAGGACCATAATTCTGGTCTCAATTGTGGTTGTAAACCAAGGACTACTTGTACTCTCCAAAAATAACATTTCTGCCCATCTATCATTTATGAAAAACCACCAGTTTAAACTGAAAGGCTAATGGAAAAATTTTCTGTAGATGGTGAAGGAGACCAAAACAGAACTTTGAAAATTTTATTTATTTGTATTCCATTTTTATTATTGAACGAACATATTCAACATGCCTTCCCTACAATAACCCTGTGAACTGAGCTGGGAAAGAGTGTGTGTGACTAGCCCAAGGTCACCCAGCTGGCTTTCATAGCTAAGGCAGGGCTTGAATTCACAGACTCCTGATTACTAGTCTGGTGCCTTAACACTAGACCACACTGGCTCTCTAGAAGTTGAAGTGTTCTGAAACCAGGAATGAGCTAAAATTCTTCCAACCTAATGTGCAGGACTGATCAATAGCGGAACATTTAATTGCAGTTATCTTTAACTGCAGTTATTGCTGCCCAATGGAAGCATCCATTATTGAAATAAATAATAAATAAATGAAGAGATATACATTTTTTTACGGCTTTATAAATGGATTCTCTTTATCTAGTTTTAAGATGTATGGAGAATAGATCATGTCTTAGGTCATATTTATGTAGAAATACTGAACATTTAAAAAGCTTCACAAACTTTTAAAAATCACTGTATTGGAATGTATTGCTTGTATTAAACTTTCCCATAACTTCCACATCTAATTTGAATACTTACCTATAGCGATAATCATATTCTTCATATCTGTCGTATCCTCTGTCGTATCCTCTGTCATAATAGGAATCACGGCGACGGCCAGTTCCTCCTCCTCCTCCTCCTCCTCCTCCACCACCACCTCCTCCTCCACCTCCACTGCTTTTATTAAAAAAAAAGGTGAGAGACAGTTCAGACAAGTTATGCTGAAAGCTATACATCTATTTAAGATTTTGTCTCAAAGATCAAGACAATACTCCTAATGAAGGAACTGATGATTCATAGTTGACTTAATTTCAGCAATTATTCAAACTGGCATTAGATATTGAAAATCATTTACAAAATGTGCTGGAGTCTTGTCCTAATTGCAAGAAAAAAAATGAATAAATATGCTACAGGAATAATAATAATAATAATAATAATAATAATAATAATAATAATAATAATAATAATAATAATAATAATAATAATAATAATGTTGGAAAGGATCTTAGAGGTCATCTAGTCCAACCATCTGCTGAGGCAGGAAACCCTATACCATTTCGGACAAATGGCTGTCCAGTCTCTTCTTAAAAACTTCCACTGTTGGAACATTCACAGCTTCTGGAAGCAGGTTGTTCCACTGGTTAATTGTTCTAACTGTCAGGAAGTTTCTCTTTAGTTCTAGGTTGCTTCTCTCTTTGGTTAGTTTCCATCCGTTGCTTCTTGTCCTGCCTTCAGGTGCTTTGGAGAATAGCTTGACTCCCTCTTCTTTGTGGCAGCCCCTGAGATATTGGAACACTGCTATTATGTCCCCCCTTGTCCTTCTCTTCGTTAAACTAGACATATCCAATACCAGCAACCATTCCGTATATGTTTTAGCCTCCAGTCCCCTAATCATCTTTGTTGCTCTTCTCTGTTCTCTTTCTAGAGTCTCAACATCTTTTTTACATCGTGGTGACCAAAACGGGATGCAGTATTCCAAGTGTGGCCTTACCAAGGTATTGTAGAATGGTACTAATACTTCACGTGATCTTGATTCTATCCCTCTGTTAATGTAGCCTAGCACTGTGTTGCCTTTTTTGGTAGCTGCAGCACACTGCTGGCTCATATTTAAGTGATTGTCCACTCTGAGATCCCTCTCAGTTACTACTACTGAGCAAGGTACCACCTATACCAGTGGTGGTGAACCTATGGCACGGGTGCCAGAGACGGCACTCAGAGCCCTCTCTGTGGGCATACGCACCATCGCCCCAGTCCTAGGCCTTCAGCTGGGTTTTATAAAACCGTTTTGCTTTAGGCCTCCGCCGCCTTGTGCCAAAAAAAAAAAGGTCCAATCAGTGAATTTCAACTTCTCATGGGAAAAAATAGATCTTGCAAAGTTGGAATTGATTGAACTTTTTAGCCCCACCCAGTCTGCCGTTACCACCACAGCCATGCCCACCCGGCACTCGACGATGCATAAGTACGTTTTGGGTTGCAGTTTGGGCACTCAAGTCTCTAAAAGGTTCGCCATCACTGACCTATACTATACATGTGCATTTGGTTTTTCTTGCCTAAATGTAGAACCTTACTTTTTTCACCAATGAATTTCATTTTGCTAGAGAGTGCCTAATGTTCATATCTGTCAATGTCCTCCTGTATCTTAAACCTATCTTCTGGAGTGTTGGCTATTCATGCCAGCTTGGTGTCATCTGCAAATTTGATGAGTTCCCCATCTATCCCCTCGTCCAGATCGTTGATGAAGATGTTGAAGAGCACTGGGCCCAGAACAGAGCCCTGGGGCACCCCACTACACACTTCCCTCCATGTAGATGCGGTTCCATTGAGGATCACACGTGAGTAGGGCCGGTCAGCCAGCTACGAATCCATCTGGTGGTGATGCTATCTAACCCACATTTTTCTATCTTATCAAGTAGTAGGTTGTGGTCTACTTTATCAAATGCCTTACTGAAGTCCAAGTAAATTATATCCACAGCATTCCTCTGCTCCACTAATTTTGTCACTTGGTCAAAAAATGCAATAAAATTTGTCTGGCATGATCTGTTTTTAACAAACCCATATTGGCTTTTGGTAATGACTTTGTTTGCCTCTAGGTGCTCGCTGATTCGTTGCTTGATTAACTTTTTCAGAATCTTCCCAGGTATTAAGATTAAGCTGATAGGTCTATAATTTCCTGGATCCATTTTTTCCCTTTTTTGAAGATGGAAACTACATCAGCTCTTTTCCAGTTCTCTGGTAGTTTCCCAGTGCTCCAGGACCTTTGAAAGGTATAGTTCAGTAGTTCTGAGATCACATCTGTGATCTTGAGAACCTTGGGGTGTAATCCATCTGGTCCTGGTGATTTGAACTCGTCTAGGCTGGACAGGTGCTCACTTACCATTTTCTTGCCTATCTTAACTTGTATTTCTATTGTTTTTTTATAGCACTATTTTTGATAGCTAGGTTTGTTTTTTTTCCTTTGTGTAAAGACAGATGCAAAAACAAGTTAAATAGTTCTACTTTCTCCCTATTGCTTGTCACCTTCTTGCCACTTTCACCCATTAATGGACCAATCATTTCCTTAACCTTTTTGTTTTTTTACATGTTGAAAGAACATTTTATTTTTTACTTTTGTTGTAAGCCTTAGTTCATTTTGAGCCTTAGCTTTCCTCACAGTATTGAGAGCCTTCCTTTTTTTAGCAACCTTTCAACTCCAGTTAACTGGTACGTGGTCATTCCTATCTACGTATACATTCCTGTAGTATTTCTAATTTATTCTAGTTTGTTTATTCGTTTTAGTTATTCTGTATGCTAAGAGTCTGGTGGCACAGTGGTTAGAATGCAGTATTGCAGGCTAAATCTGCCCACAGCCTGGAGTTCGATCTTAATGGGCTGAAGGTTGACTCGGCCTTCCATCCTTCTGAGGTCGGTAAAATGAGGACCCAGACTGTTGGGGGCAATATGCTGAGTTTTAAACTGCCCAGAGAATGCTGTAAAGCACCATGGGGCAGTATATAAGTGCTATTGCTATACTACCCAAAATTGTAAGACTTGGCCCATTTAACAAATATAATCTCTGGAGTTCTTGGTTGGATATAATGAAAGGAGGAATGTGTTTTCTAGCCTTTGGCAAATAAAAAACTGTTCACAATGTGCTTTAATGTTCAATTCCAGGGTGTTATATATAAAAAGTATGGTACTTTGTTAAACTTGGCAGGTACGCCAAGTGTGTGTATTAAGAAAGCTGAAGTCAATCATTAGGGAGCAATACTGTTCATGGCCTATACTGAATTGAAAGCTTCTTAACTGAATAAGGTTCTGAGCTATTTTTCCAGAAAAACTGCAAAAATGCATGCCACATTGAATGTTATGGCAAGAAAAACCAAATGCACAGGTATGGTATAGGGGATACTTCACTATTAGTAACTGTGAGAGGGACCTCGGAGTCCTAGTGGACAATCATTTAAATATGAGCCAGCAGTGTGCTGCAGCTGCAAAAAAGGCCAACACAGTGCTAGGCTGCATTAACATGGGGATAGAATCAAGATCACGTGAAATGTTAAATACCACTTTACAATGCCTTGGTAATCCCACACTTGGAATACTGCATCCAGTTTTGGTCATCACGATGTAAAAAGATGTTGAGACTCTAGAAAGAGTACAAAGAAGAGCAACAAAGATGATCAGGGGACTGGAGGCTAAAACATATAACGAACAGTTGTTGGAATTGGGTATGTGTAGTTTAACGAAGAGAAGGACAAGGGGGGACATGATAGCAGTCTTCCAGTATCTCAGGGGCTGCCACAAAAAAGAGGGAGTCAAGCTATTTTTCCAAAGCTCTTCAAGGCAGGACAAGAAGCAATGGATGGAAACTAACCAAAGAGAGAAGCAACCCAGAACTAAGGAGAAACTTCCTGATAGTTAGAACAATTAACCAGTGGAACAACCTGCTTCCAGAAGCTGTGAATGTTCCAACAGTGGAAGTTTTTAAGAAGAGACTGGACAGCCATCTGTCCGAAATGGTATAGGGTTTCCTGCCTGAGCAGGGGATTGGACTAGATGATCTCCAAGGTCTCTTCCAACTTTATTATTATTAAAATATTTATTCATTCTTCAGAAAATACTGAATACAGACTACAATTACACCTATTTCTGGAGCACCAGGACTAAAACATAAAAGAGAAAAATGGGCTTACTTTGCGTTCCATTGGTTTCTTATAACAAAATATTGGAATTATTTGTTATGCTGTATTGGAAGCCAATCTTTTGAAACCTTCTGATAGAACACTCTATTGAGATAGATTCCTTGGAATTTGGAATTAACAAGTCATGTTTACTCCTATTCATTGGGCTCTGAGGTTTCTCTTAACATGCCAGTCATAGAATATATTTGTAGAAACAATAAAGTGAAATAAAGCAGTCATTAGAATGGAACATGTCTAAAGGAACTGAATATTTTTACTTAAAGTCCCATGGCAAATGCATTTCTCATAGTAATAGGGCTAAGACAATAAATATCTTACTGAGTTGGTCTGCCCATATAGATACCAGGGGTGGGTGTATGTGCTCTCTTTGTGATAGAGTAATCTACTCTGATTCTTCTACCATCCAGCTCCATTCCATTTGCATGTTCCATAGCCTACAAGAAAGGGGAAAAAAACCCTCTTATAATGCCTATATCTAGTAATCTTCTACAAATTAATGGGGGGGATTAAATATGATCACTTTTAAGCCAACACAGGAAGATGCTATTGCGTTCCTGATGCTTTGTTCCTAAGTAAGGCAAAAAAAGATAAACTAAACTTAACTAAAGCAAAGAATTCTATGATTAACTTCAATCAGAGACATAAGAGGAAAGCATGATCAGGGGCATCCAGCAGTATGGCTTCTTGCAGACTCAGCTTCATTTCACGTTTTCCCTGTCTAGTTCCAATTCATTTCTTTTAGAAGAATTGGGTATCACTGAAGTTTCAATGATAATTCTTCCAGAAGAGATCCCAGTTATTTTTTTAATCTATATAAACATTATTAAAGCTCTACACATAAAATAAGCATTAAAACACAATAAACACACAAAAACATAACCTCCAAATACAAAACTAAACATCTAACTTAAAAACATCTCATATTTCTCACAGATCCATTAACTTCTGCCTTTAATTTCTTCACAAATCCATTAACCCTCTCTTATTCTTTTACAGAATAGATTCCCATTTATGTGACTTTCTAATTAGTATCTTCTCTACTTATTCATCACTTTAAACACTGTGGTGGTGATGTTAAAAAAACCTTCAAAAGTGTTAGAAATACATAAAAATGTCAGAAAATCCTAAACATAAAGTTTAAACTGAATGCACAAATATTTTTATTGGGTGTAAATGAAAAATATCACAATTTACTAAGATATATGACAACTGCAAGAACAAATTTGGCACAGTATTGGAAAAGAAAAACTTTACCTACAATATCAGATTGAAAAACTAAAAATGGAGAATACGTAGCCATGACAAAATATGTAGCAATGACATATCTACTTAATAGAAATCTAATTAAATTTAAGTAAAGATGGCTCCCATATATATTTCACATTGCATAGTAAGGCAAATTTAGTCATTTGTAACAGAGGGCAAGAATATGTCTCTGGAAAGTTTTTGCATTCTTTTGTTTTATTCTGTCTATTGTCCCTATTTAACACAAACCTTTTCCTATATATTTTACTATTGTAACAATAAAAATATCTTTTAAAACATGCTTAATATATTACGAGACTGATTTTACATTAGGATCCATCCCTTACAGAATCAGTTTGAAACTTGCTGTTAACTGCTGCTTTGTATCAAGTTACTGAATTATTTTTAAAAATATTCTCAATAGTGTACTTCATTAGCTTAAGAACCAAGTAACATGTTCATGTTAAGATATTTAAAAATTGATAATTCCTGTTAATGAGGAAAATGCCTGCTTGCTATCAAATATTTTGTTAGAAAAAGTTAATGCCATTCCATAGAGAATTACTGCTTCTATATCATAATAGATAGACCTATCAGGATGTTTACTCAGAATGTCCTTGCATAGACAGAATTGCCCTATTGTACAATAACATTTCTGCATTAGCTTCAAACACATTTTAGTATATTATTTAATTTAAATAATTATACTTACGAGGGAAACTAGAGAATTTAGATATTAAATTCATAGACTGAAGAAGCTAGTTCTGTATTATTTATAGCTTGAAACAAAATAACAGGAATACGGAATATTCAATATATCCCTATTTAATGTTCTTTAAAACCACATTAAATGTAGACTATACTGCCATCTAGTGTTTCTTTTAATTCCACAGAAATATTTTTTCCTTTTGATTTTGTTGTAAATCTTATACATCAGAGGTGTCAAACTCAATTTCACTGAGGGTCGCATCAACATTGTGGTTGCCCTCAGGGAGCCGGATGGGTGTGGCCAGGGTGGGTGCGGCCTACTGGGTGTGGATGGAGTGGGTGTGACTACTGGGTGGGCATGGCCAGCTCTACATCGTTCGTGCCAAGAGTGTCTGTGGGGGTCTGGGCAGGTGTGGGGCAGATCTGAGGGTCTCTGGCAGAAGGGGGTGGGACCGGGGCAAGCGCCAAGGCATGGTCCTTTCTTCATTCCTCACAAAGAGTGACACCTCCCCAGCATGCACCCAGGGGACGGGGCCAACATAGCAGGGGCTAGTTCCTCCCTGTTTCCTTGTGGAAGCTAGGACTGAATGCGTTTCAGCATAGATAGCCACCACAAAATTGTACATTGGCTCCCGGCTGGCCTGGGTCAGGGCCAAAGCAGCAGGGGCCTTTCCCTCACTGTTTCCAGGATGGCTTCGCGGGCCACATGAAACCACTTTGCGGGCCACATCCGGCCCCCGGGCTTTGTGTTTGACATGTCTGTTATACATTGTGCTGTTTCAATACACTGATGTCTGTATAATGTTTAAAGCTATTTTTTTTTATTTAGGTAGCTTAGAATACTAAGAATGGAAAAGAGATAAAATCTATCAATGTTAATTTCAATTGTAGTATTAATATTATAAATATAAAATTATTTAGCTTTTTCATCCAAACGAATTTATTCTGGTTTCTGTTTGTATTGTATGAATCTTTCCACCCTCACAGAAATGTTACTAAATGCAAATTATATTAAACACACATCAGAAGTGTTTATAAAAACACACATCAGAAGAATGAGAATCCTGAAAGGGATGTAGCATAAACTCTGAACTATTTAGATTAATTTATAGATGTGTAATCCCGCAAAGCTATACAACCTCAACTTCGAAAAATAGCCAAAAATGTAAAAGCAATCCGAAACCTGATTTGATATGACATAATTCTTAGCTCTAAGGATTTAATTTATTCACTATAGTATCAATGGAAAGATTAATTTCCAATACTCGTATCTAGTTTTTCCCTTAGTATTAACCTATGGATTTCTAGTTTTAAGACATACTTACAATATAAATAACACCTGTTCATACTTTCAAACATACATATTAGCCCTTTCATTCATAACTAAACCTACATTTTTACTTTCCATTCAAAAAAATCAGACCTTCTTTCAACTCTATTTCTCTTAATCTAATCTCAAACATATATGGGTAGTCCTCTACTTAGGACCACATTTGAGCCCAGAATTTTATGTTGCTAAGTGAGAAATTTATTGAGTTTTGCCCCATTTTACAACTTTTCTTGCCATTTGTTAAGTGAATCACTGCAGTTGTTAAATTAATAACAGTTAAGTGAATCTGGCTTCCCTATTGACTTGGCTTGTAAATCAAGATCACAAAAGATGATCACATGACCCCAGAACACTGCAACCATCGTTAACTATGAATCAGTCAAGCATCCAAATGTAAATTACGGAACCATGGGGCTGTTGCAATGGTCATAAATGTGAAAAATTGTCATCTTTTTTCAATGCTGTTGTAACTTTGAACTAAATGAACTGTTGTAAGTTGAGGACTATCTGTATTTTTGTCATTTAATTTATGCTCTTCATAATTTACCACTATCACTGGGAAATTCACAGAAATATTGATCTGCGCTGCACGCCATGATACTGATCATTCAAGACTTTCAAATAACATTTTTATAATAGAAAAGGTGCAAAATTATCAGCCTCCAATAATTTGTGCTACATAGAACATTCCTTGCTAATAACATGCACTGGTCAATATTGGCACATTTTGTTCATAATGTCAAAATAAAACCAAAGTCTAGTTTTACCCAAGTACACTTATGCTTTAACATGCAAGGTAGTGTGGGAGGAATCCAGAGAAAGAAATATTGTGGGGAATATTAAAAAGGCAGAATATATTTCTCCAAAGGAATAATGGAGAAGATCTTTAAAAAGGCAGCCTGAAAGCTAGAAGCTGATGAGATTAGGAAGACCCCCAAAATCTACATACCCCAGCCTAACAATAAGGACAGGAAACAATAGTATTAACTCACCAATACCAAAAAGGGCACATTCAGACTCAGGTCAAAGTACATGGCACAGGAAATACAAAGTCTCAAACAGGAACAGGAAATAACCTCAAAAGCCCCAGAAGGTATAAAAACCCACCACTCCCAGCAACACGTGTTCAGCTTTCTCAGAGTCACATTCTTTCATAAATCACAACCTTCTTTCTAAAGCAATTTCCATTTTGTTTATTCCTGGCTTGGACTGGACCCTGATGAAGATTTTTTCTTTCTACAGTAGTCTTTCTACACTAGAGACCTCCTGGCAAGCAAACTAGCCAACAGCCTACCTAGATGTCTAGAAATGTATACAGATAAACTTCAACTTACAACCATTTGCTTAATAATAATTTGGATTAATAGCTATCTACAGAAGCCAGTTATGACCTAAATTGAAACTTCTCTGACTTTTGCCCTATCCCCTAAAAGTCATGTAATCACAACCTGAGCACTTAGCAAGCAGCCTGTATTTATGACTGGTTGCATCATCCTGATCATGTGATGGCATTTGTTTAGTTTCTGGCAAAACCTGCCATTGGTTAAATTGGATTTACATATATGACCACATAACTTAGAATTGTGGTAAAAATAACTGTTAAAATTGGGTTAGATCATATAGTGTCTTGACTTATGATGCAATCTGTTCCTAATTGTTAACGTAAGTCAAGGACTACCTGCATGAAATATACTGACCCACATCCAGGATGCATCCTTTGTTTTTCAGAATAGTTATTAAAGTTAATTGGATACAATCATAAAACCTGATATATGAGGTTGTGTTTTAAAAAACAATCAAGATTAGCCATATATTTAGGATCCTACATAAGCTAAACTATGTTAAAGTCATCAAAATAAGCCACTTATTTCATTATATATGTGATTGCAGAAATTTATCTGTATCATTTATTAGGTAGTTTCAAAGTTAACAAGCCCCTTTGCAAAAAAAAACAAAAAACCCCAAAACCCTGGTAATTTCAGAAAAAGTTTTACCTCTTTAGAATCGTCTATTCTTTCAAAGTAAACGAAAGCAAATCCTCTTGATCGCCCAGTCCGTTGATCATACACCACATTGACTCCACTCAATGGTCCGTAACGGGAAAAGACTTCTCGAAGATCTCTCTCAGTAGTATATAAGCTGAGGCCAAACACTCCAAGACACGTATTAGGATCCGGATTAGCCTAAAATGTATCAAGTTAAACTATTAAGTATCTTATTATTGACAGTTAAATCTGTTACAGGTAGTCCTTGACTTATGACCACAATTGAACCCAAATTTCCATTGCTAAGCAAGACACTTAAGTGAGTTTTGTCTCATTTTATGATCTTTCTTGTTACAATAAGTGAAATATTGCAGTTGTTAAATTAGTAACACAGTCATTAAGCAAATATGACTTTCCCATTGACTCTACTTGCCAAAGGTTGCAGATGACCACATGACACCAGATCACTGCAATTGTCATAAATACATGCCAGTTGCCAAACATCCAAACTTTGATCACATGACCACAGGAATGCTACAATGGTTATGTGAAAAATGGTCATAAACCACTTTTCCAGTGCCGTTGTTACTTCAGTCACTAAACAAATGGCTGTCAATTGAGGACTACTGTAGTACTTCATTTATACAACTTTGCCCCAGAAACAGTGATAGCAAAATATTTCAGCTGCATTCTGAGTAGCATATAAAGGGAACAGAAATACGCGCTGTTTAATCCATCACTGTATCAAACTTTTTTTAAAAAGACGTTTTCATTCAAATTATAAGAGAGGCACAAGAAAGGAATCTACTGTGGAGTGAGCTATGTATCAATGTTCCTCATCTCATCATGGATTTTAAACAAGTTATCATGTAATTTAAATTATGCTATTTAAATATCTCCTCATAAGGAAAGGGTTTCTCCATGGCCAATCCAATTCTCTAAAGAAATATTAGTATAATTTTTTAGCAGAAACTTCAGAAGCAAGCTGCTTTGGTTCCTTAATTCCTTCCACCAAGCTACCATTTCTGTTCTCACCATCTCTAATCCACAGTTTATTATGAACAAGAGGAATAAAGAACACGTTTAGCTAGCAAAACACACATTTACTTTTTGGGTAACTTAAAGCAGAAAATATAAAGACTTGTCTTTTTTTCTTGACTATAGAAACTGTATTATAGTCAGCCAACTTAAATTAATGGAAAAAAATAATATTCCTACAAGCTTACACTACATACTCTGCTGCCAGTATGCCTTCTTCGGTTAGACATAGGAGAGTGGCTTCGGCTCCTTCGACGCCGATATTCTGGGGTATAAGATCTACTTCGTGATCGCCGCCTGTGAGAATGGGATCTAGAGCGAGTATATCGCCTGTGAGAATGTCTTCTGGATCTAGATCTTTAAATGGTAAAAATAAAGTTCCATATAAAAACTGCAATAGGCCATCAAAATTAATATTAAAAGTTATTAATAACAATTTAAAACAACTGATTTATATAACTCTTAAAATTTTAAGATATTAAATTCATTGTTTTTCAAAACTTATGGGCAATTTATGGAATAAGATCTGCACCTGACATGCCGTTATTATGCTGCAGTTACATATTGAGGAAATCTAAAGAAATTCTAACCCTCACCTATCCTAAAACAGATGTTATTTTTTTTTTAAAGGGAAAGAAATGAAGCATTACTAGTCTTAACATTCTACACTGGAGCAGTAAACTGCAGAAAAACTGCATGACCACTGCCACTCTATTTGAGAAGGTGTGAAATGAGCAGAAATGCATGTATTTTTATTTGGGACACAATTTGTCATGGAAATTTCTGAACTTCTTTTCAAATAGTCTTTATTTACAGGTAATCCCCCAGGTACCAACATTTATTTGGCGAGTTTTCACAAAAACAAATTAATTCAGAAAGGATACTTATATTAAATACTCAAAATTGTGACCAAATAGAGACATCTGTAGCTATGTGACTGGGATTCAGTCTCTGCTGCAAATGGCCGCCATGTTAACTCTGTGACTTGCCTGGGCCATTCGGGGTATGAGAAGCTGGAAAGGGGGGGGGTTGTCCCTTGGTCACATAGGCAAACAAGAGCTGAGCTGGCACTGGTTTTTGCTTTTGCTGCAATCTACTATTGCCTGGGTTCAAGTGCTACAATTACTTCTGTAAATATTTTTAAATATTTTTTTTGTTACTCTTTTGGGAACTGCTCTGCTTTTTAAGTACTGTACTTTGCAAACTATTGTGTTTGCAAACTATTAAGCTTTTATTTTGGAGATTAGCATATATTACTGTAGTTTGTAAGTTTTAAATTTAAATTGCCTCTAGAAGTTGTGGGTGCCCATCACTGGAAGCTTTTAAGAAGAGACTGCATAGGCATTATCAGAGATACTTTCTTGTGAGAGCAGTGGGTTAGACTAGATGACTTCAAGATCCCTTTCATCTCTGTTACTATTGCAAGCCAAGAGTTCTGCAAGTTCCTCCCCCATCTCCCTCTGGGTGCCTGGCTGGAGACTCTTAAGCTAATTAGTGACAAGGTTTTTTTTATTTTTTTTTAAAGCAACAGTTAGCTGAAGACGCTTGAGCTAACTAGCAAAAGTTGTTTTTTTAAAAAATAATTTAATGGCTGCAAGCCCTGCTTGGAGGTAATTTAGTTCCTGAACACACCGGAAACAGGTGATGGGCGGCTGGAGGGAAACCCTTCCAGTTCAGTTAACATGGCAGCTATTGAAGGAAATAGTAAATCAGATTTTCATTCTTTTAACAATCCAGTTGAGTTTTTGACTTACGAGCCTAATGGCCCAGTTCCATTAGGTATGTACCTCAGGGACTACCTGTATTACTATAGGAATATTTTCATATTTTTCATAACTACATGTAGCTATGAATTTAAATGGCTTACCGGTATTTCTATATTTACATGTCTATACACGCACACTGTTAAAGCACAGCACAACTGCTTGAAAACAAGCCTAGTACAACTGTTCTGATGGATTTTACAATATCATAATGTTAACTTTTTATTTTTGCCATTATCACTATATGATTATTTATGAAGTTTCAGGGCATTTTTCAAGACCTGGCAAAAAACTTAGTTCTATAATTGTCCAGTGAAAGATTCAAGCAACAAGTATACAAGTAAAGTTTAACATATTCTATTTTTTAATAAACATAAAACATACCTGGATTTTGATTTTGATCGAGAGTGTGATTCAGAATGTTTAGAAGCTTTTGATGGGCTACGAGATCGTGACCTGCTCTCAGATTTTGCACGAGCAGGACTCCCAGCTGGAGATTTTGACTGGGAGCGTGATTCCTACCGAAAGAAGCAGTATTACAAATGGTATTGGTTGCACAAATGCCTACCTTCTTAAGTTAAAAGTAACTATATTTTATTGATTGTGCCTGAAAAATAAATGGTTAGGCAATACCCTCCAGGACAAGATTCTCTTTAACCCAATATTAATCTTGTACAATTTCCTCAAATAATTCCCTACATGAACCAGATGTCCAATATTCTATTAACTAAGTAATCATGCAAATTCATCTATAACTTGATCAGACAGACACTGGAACATAAGCCATACATTTACTTAACCTAGGACCCATTCATTCTTCCAGATTCTTTTAATTCTACTTCACTCTTGCTTTCTACTTTTCTTCATTCTTCATTGAGTTTTTCATTTTTCATACTTCGTGTATTCTTCCCCAATTCAAACAATTCATTACAGCCTTAAAAATATTCAAGTGCTTCTATCTGACCAATCTTCTGTTCAATTTTTCCCCCATTCAATTTTAATTTTCTGATCTTTAACACTTTTCATTAGCCTTCTTTTATCTTGATTTATCTTCCACATTCTTGGAAAAAACTCTTCCATTTCTTCACGAACATTAACCTTAATGGAAAAAGAACATTTAGTATATTTAAGCATGTGGGGATTATAAAACCCTGCTGGATTTTCAGAATTTTATCTACTAAAATGGAATAGCCAGCAGGTGAAATGCAAATAACTAGTTTATAAAAGCAATTAAAAAATCTTTTAACTGATATAATCATATAGGCTCTAGTAATGTCCACTGGTTCCCTTGCAGTGTTTCCCAAATATTGTACACCTATTCTGCTCCCTAATTTCAGTAACTTTTCAAGTCTGTATTTATATACACATACAAACACACACACACACACACTCTCTCTCTCTTTCTCTCTCTCTCTCTTAAAAAGTGAAACAGACTAATAGGCAAAGATTCAAAGAGTTACAATAGCATACCAATTAACAAAATACAAATAATAAAACGTCTTAACTCCTGCTTTTTAAACAGAAAGATCTCACAACTTATTACAAATTTGATTCTAAAATACATATTTAAGTGCTGGTTGTTCAAATCCCAAATCTGTACTGAAAATGCAAATTTGATTTACTACTTTGGATCTTAGCCATAGAAGCTATGTTTGATTTATAAATCCCATGATTCATGTCTATCATTAAGTGTGATTATTTTATTCAAGTTAGAAATATTTGTACAGTAAAATAACAAAGCTAAACTATCCGTTAATATCAGTATGGTTTAATAATGCTGCTAACTGTACTGCCTGACTAGATATCTACTTTGTACTCCACCAGAAGAAATGTATCAGGCAAGGCAATTTAGAAAGAGTAAGCAATATATATATATATGCATGTATATTATATGTATCTAAATGAGGTGATCATTTGTTCTCCCAAACTAAAGAACCAAGCAGAAATTACTCTCAAAATTATTTAATTCAAAAGCTGATGTCAAAAAGACCCATTTTTTTCAGTAATTGAAACTGTTCATTTTATTTTCTAATTTCAAATCTTTTCCCCATCATTTTTAAAATACTGAATAAAGTTGCAAAAATCTAACTTTTTACACTTTTAGCAAGGATTTGTAAATACCTGGTGGCTTTTGTAAAATTCAACTTTTATGTATTTCTCTGCAGTACAGGTAATCCTCAACTTACAACAGATCATTTAGTGACTGTTCAATGTTACATCACTGAAAAAAAGTGACTTATGACAGTTTTTCACATTTATGATAGTTACCCCATCCCCATGAAGATGTGATCAAAATTCAGACAGAATATTTATGACAGTTGCAATGATCTGGGATCAAGTGATCACCTTTTGCTATCTTCTAATAAACAAAATCAATGGGGAAGCCAGATTCACTTAACAAAGTCGATGATTCACGTAACAACTGTGGCAATCAAGATCATAAAATGGGGCAAAATTCAGTTAACAAATGTCTCCCTTAGCAACATAAATTTTGGACTCAATTGTGGTTGTAAGTTGAGGACTACCTGTACTTTCCCTACAATTAAATATGAGGTAATCTAACCTCTTCAGAAAAACTTCTAAAAAGTAAAGACTTTTAATGAGAAAAGAATGGGTAGAAAGAAATATAACACTGGAAAATGCATTGTTTCTTAGATAATGGTAGACAGCTTTCTACAAGGAACTACAGATAGTCCTCAACTTACAACCATAATTGAGCCAAAATTTTTCTTTTTAAATAAATCACTGCAGTTGTTAAGTTAATAACATGATTGTCAATGAATCTGGCTTCACCATTAACTTTGCTTGTCAGAAGGTTGCAAAAGGTAATCACATGACCCAAGGTCACTGCAACTGTCATAAATATGAGTCAATTGCCAAACATTTGAATTTTGATCACATGACCATGGAGATGCTACAATAGTCGAAATGTGAAAAACTGTCATAAGTCACTTTTTTTGGTGCTGTTTTAACTAAATGAAGTGTTGTAAGCTGAGGACTACTTGTACTAATTTTTGACAAAGACTAAACAAACTGTTGTGAGGATCCAATCTGGGTTGGTCATCTTGACCAGAGATTTTGTTTTTTGAGCTTTCGGACTAATGCTGGAGCCTATTTTCAGGGAACTTCTCTCTAGCCAGAACTTCTCTCTAATTAGAGAGCCAATTTGGGGTTATTGTTAAAGCTTAAGACTACAAACTGGAAGACTGTGAGTTCTAGTCCTGCCCTGGGCATAAACCACTTTTAAAAAACCTTTGTAAGAAAACTGCAGGGACTTGTCCATTGAGAAATGGACACAATTGAATAGAAGGGGAAAAAAATTACATATCCAAGGCTCACTATCAACACTTAGAAAGACAATGAACTAGTTATATTAAGTATTTTTAAACCTATTCTGTAGGTTTAATTCTACATCATGAGTGATTGATATAAATACCTATTATTTTAGAACTACTTTGGAAAAAATAGACATATCATGCTGCTTTGCCTTGATGCTATTTCCACTTAAATCTTTTCAAAATTGTATCCTGGCCAATACATTCAGAAATGCCTGGTTTTAGGGACATCTGTTTAAAGTGATATAGCTACTATATCTTTCACATAAATGATCTTTTTAATTTAAATATATACATTTCACAACTGTACTGGTCACATTTTTAGAACACAAAACAATACATTACACTGGAAAAGAATGTTCTATGTATCAGTGATATGGCATTTCATTTTTTTGCCTTCTCCTCCATTCTGAATATGTTCATAAGGTCACCAGAAATAAAAATGAACTGAAAGGGGACTTTATCCTGGTTTGAAGGTCCTCTTTCAGTTAAGTTTGATTCCAGATGACCTAATGAACATATCGAGGATGGGGAGAAAGCAATCAAATTGTATGATTTTGTACTGCCACTTTCTGGATATTTTTTTCCAATTTCCAGATCTATTATATGTCTTGGAATTTCCCTTCTTTGTAAACATGTTGAGATTAGCCAAGGTCAACATCAAAAACATACTATTAGAAGGCAGCCCTGTTTTATAAATAATCCTTACATTTATACAATCATGACTGCATTCTGTTTAACTCACAACTGGCTCACCTTTATGACAGACTGTAATATTCTGCAATTTATACTTTTTGCTAAAAGCAAGGTTTTTTTAAACAGTTTCTGGCAAAAATGCCCACAGGAAGCATTGAATCCCTTAATGACTGTGGCAAGAAAGGTTGCAATCACATGGGCGCCTCAACTTATGACTGCTATGATTTATAATGGAAATTCCAAGCTCCATTATGATAAATCCATTATGATTTATCTATATATAAATCACAAATATTAAACAACATCCCTCAATATATTTGTATTATAAAAATAAGAAAAATTCTACAGGGAAACTACAAAATTTATATTGCCAAATTTATTATAGGGACTGTGCTACCTTCTCAAAAGTGCAATGAACAACTCAATTTCTCCAGACTCTTAAAGCTTAAGAGATTGGTGCGGATCTCTCAGTTTTACAAAGTCCTCCTCCAATGTAAACCTAAAGGGAGTGACTTTTATCACTTGTCAGATGAATCTCAGGAAACTCAGATAAGCTAGTCTAGGAAAATAGAAGTGTTTTTTATGTTAGGTAGGCCATACTTAAGAACATGAAATAAATAAAATCTATGTTATGACCAAAAACAACTTTGTGGCTTTCTGCACAAGAAGCATTCTATATCTGAGAAATAAGTAAGAATAAATGATGATGTATTAGAATTTTCTCAGGGGGAATTAAAATAAAATCAATAGAAAATCTGATGATATGGGTAAACTTCCACTTATAATCACAATTGGGCCTGAAATCTTGTTCACTGACCAAAGTAGTCATTAAATAAGACACCACATGACTGTTTCATTCAATGATCACCAGTTAAGAAGAGCACCAGGGAGGGGCTTTGGGTTTCCCACCACACCCAGGAAGCCTACCCAATCAGGGAGAACAAATTTGAGTGCCATCATTTTTGAAGGCTCATTTGTGCCATATTTGAGGCCTGTTCCTCCCGTACATAGAAAGATTTCCCTTCCCTGCATAGGGAAAAGGAGAAATCCATAGATGTATGTGCTGAGAGAACAGATATCAAATCCAACATGCCCTCTGCTTGCAACCTTCCCTGCTAGCATCACCGATTTTCTAGGAAAGCCAGCATAAAAAAAAGTCCGCAAGTGGTGATCATGTGGCACCTGACACCAAGGGCACTTCACAACTGCTTGTAAATGTGAACAAGTTGACAAGTCACCAAAATGCAGTTATATGAGAGGGAGGACACAATATTTTACAATTGCCATAAGAGCTTTGCGGGATTACACATCAACATTTAAATATACTTAAATTATGCAGCCCAGGCTAGATGGCCTCAAACATTCTGCATCTACTTCTGATAGAGAAACTGAGTTTTCCCTATTTGAGAAGAGTAAATTAGTTATACTGAAATTTCACAGCTCATTTTTAAAAATCTTAACAAAGCCATTCTTATCTCTCCTACTTATCCCTATATAAACAGATTCACTTCACCAGGCCCGTGTTTTCCCGAAATTAAGACCTGGTTTTAATTTTTTGCCTCCAAAAGAGGCATCAGGGTGGTGGTTCTTTTCCACTCATCTCGCAGCGGTGGCACCGACAGCCCCGCCCAGCCAGCCCACTTCTGTGGCCAAAGGAGCAGCTTCATTCTGCAGCTGAGAATGGAGCTTGGCCCTGCATTTCGCTATCATAGGCATTTCCGGAAGACCTGTGCAACTGAGAATTGAGCTCCAGATTGAATTCATAGCTCGGTTTTTGGCTCCACAGGACTTCCGGAAAGGCCTCTGACTGCGAAATGCAGGCCCAAGCTCCATTGTCAGCTGCAGAATGAAGCTACTCCTTTGGCCACAGAAGTGGAACTGTGAGACAATGTCAATCCAAGGGAGGCCTGGCTGCAATGGTAAGCTCCACCCCTGCCCCAGCTTGAATTTTAGGCATGCACCTCACCCCAAAACTAGGGCTTATTTTGGGGGCAGGTCTTATTTTTGGGGAAACACGATATATGTTAGCCTCCATTCTATTGATAATAAGCTACTTCTCCATATCAAATTCAATATTTAGGAAATTCAGTTAATTGATAATGCAAAAAGGACATTTCCTAGCTGGACTAATTATAGTGAAAGTTGTAGTCAAAGCTATTATGTTCCTAGTCTTGAATCTTATAAAGTAAAGTCTTTATATTTGAAGTACAGTCTTTATATTGTTCCTACGTGACTGGACTTTAAAGAGAGTAAGGTAGTCCTCAACTTACGACCACAACTGAGCCCAAAATTTATGTTGCTTAGTGAAACATTTGTTAAATGAGTTTTGCCTTATTTTACAACTTTTCTTGCCACAATTGTTAAGTGAATCACTGGAGTTGATAAGTTAGTAACACAGTTGATAAGCGAAACAGGTTTCCCCATTGACTTTGCTTGTCAAAAGATTGCAAAAGGTGATCACATAATCTCTGGACACTACAACCATCATAAATATGAGTCAGTTGCCAAGCATCTGAATTTTGATCACATGATCACAGCAATGTTGCAATGGTATGAAAAACGGTCACTGCATGGTGGCGCAGTGGTTAGAATGCAGTATGCAGGCTAACTCACTGCTTACTCCAGGAGTTCGATTCTGAGCTTCTCAAGGTTGACTCAGCCTTCCATTCTTCTGAGGTCAGGGGTAATATGCTGATTCTGTAAACCACCTGAGAGGGCTATAAACCACTATGAAGCGATATATAAGTTTAAGTGCTAAATCACTTTTTTCAATGTAACTTTGAACAGTCATTAAATGAACTGTTTTAAGTTGAGGACTACCTGTATACAGTGGTGGGATTCAAATATGTGAACAACTGGTTCTCTGTGTGGATGCTGCTTCCGGAAGTCCATTCTAGGCCTGGGCAATAAAAAATTAGCTACAGGTTCTGCCAAACTGGTGCAAACTGCCTGAATCCCACCACTTCCTGTATATGTCTCCTGAATTAAGCCAAGCAGTTTAGAGCCGCTAATGCAGGACAGTTCTTAATTAAGGGAAATGTATTTCAGCAAACACAACATCAATAACAAGAAACCATGGTACTTCAATACCATAAGGAACACTTTTTAAAGTAACAAAGAGGATTCTACTGCATCCAGATTCTTAATCTAATTATACTGGGTATTTTATTATTTTAATAGAGCTACAATATACACTTCTATCTTGCCTGGTTTCAAATTATTTCATTTCTTTCACTTCTTCACAACTTCCAGCTGCTGCTTCAATAATAAGTGTTCCTGAACTTTTGCACACAAAATCAAATAATAATCCTAAACATATTGAAAACCTTATCACCGCTTTACATTTGGTTTTGTTGTTTTTTCAAGATTTTAATATAAATGAGAATAATAAGCTTTATAGAAACATCATTATTAGATACAAATGAACATTAATTGTAAAGACTCAAATAGGATATTCTTATACAAGGATAAGATTTGCACTACAATCACACATTCCTATTATCATTTTTGAGAAAAGTAGTAACAAGATATGTTAGTTTTTAAAACATGAGTTTTTCCAAATGTATAAGGTAGGAGGGGAACAAAATTACCTCAAGTTTTTTATACTGTAATAACAGAACACACAAACACACACACACACAAATCTAAATCTAAAAATACTGTAACTCTTCCCAGACAGCATATTTAAAAGTATGCTACTATACTCTCTATGCAAAATTTAAAAATCCCTTTCAATAATTAAATAATGACTTGATAAATTATTTCAGATAGTGCAAACCTAGAATTGGAACAATGGCAAGTAGCTTCTAATTAACTCTTTTCATTATTACTGCCCACAATAATGCAGAAAATATCCACTAGTACCATACCTTAAACACCTTATCGTAACATAATGTTGACTCTGTATTCCGGTGTAAATCTAATAAATCATGCTGGAAGCTTAATAGCATTTTTACCTGAAAAAATTCTGATGCCATTTTCATTGTATTATTATTAGAAACGGTCCTCAACTCTCCCAGGACAAGGGGGCATTATCGCCGGCCCTCCCGATTTCTCTGACTGTGTAGGGTCCCTTCCCACCAGCCCTGTATACTTTCTATTTGGATTTGCGGGAGGAGGATGTTATTAGTTAAAGTGAAAACCGGAATTTAAAGCAATCGAGAATGAAAGAACTTGAAAATGGCAAAAAAAAATAAAATAGGAAAAGAGAAAACGGTTAAATATAGAGCGAAGGGGGGAACTAGAACCCAACACCCATTCAAGGGGTGAGGGATGGCGCCAAAAGAGGAGTCGGGATCACGGTTTGTTAAGTCCGAGGATCCTGGTCCGGAAGGAGGAAAGCAGGGCCAAGTCGAAACAGCCAACGAGAGCGCGGTCCCTGCGGGCGGGATGTAGCGTAGCCCCACCTCGGAGGAAGGAACCATTTTGGTAAGGAACAACGAAGTCTCTCAGGATGACTCCGCCCCGCTCGGCGCCCGATGCGGAGGCTCTTTTTTTCTTCTTCGCCCACTTCTTGCCCTCAGGGCCAGGCCGGGCCTCCGACACCTCGGCCCGAACAGAACCGCTCACTACTCACCCTCCCCTCGAAGTTATTCTCCTCCACGTCGCTCATGCTGGCGCGTGTCTAAGGCGGCAGGTGGCCAAACAAGTGGGAATCCGAGGGAGGAGCGCCGAGCCCCGACTTTCTCCTGCCACTGCCTCCAATTACCTAACTCCTATGCTGTGGCGACGGCAACGCAAAATGGCGCTTCAGTCACTAAGGTTTGCGCCCGACACTCAGCGAAGGGGAGGGACTCCCGGTGCCACGCCCAGACGTGCCACAATGTGGCATCTCCGCCGCAAGAAACAACTTACAGTAATAGGCTGGACGAGTGGCACATGCGCAATTTATTGGGTCTAGTTTTCGGCTTTGCACGTGTTGGACTTTTCCAGGGATGCTTGACTTGGATTGCAATAGCATAGTAATTCTTCTAGTTTTGTGGTCCCTATCAGTTATTTTTAATTTAATTTATATGTTCACCCAACTGCAAAGTGATTCTGGTGAATCTAGAATTAAATATTTTAATAATGTAATTTATTTATTTATGGTTCAAGACCTTTTGATGTTAAATCAGTTAAGTTCACTTTGGCCCAGTTAACCAATTTATACAATTCAGTTCTCTGGGTTTGCACAATCCATTACACCATAAACTAATATGAGATATAACATAACACATTGTGATTTTCCATAATATAGACTAGCTTATAGCTTATGAATGACATATCCAATTTATATGGTTTATTTTTTATTCAAACTAGCTAGGGTTAGTATTTTAAAGAATAGCCACTTTATTATATATCCAGAGCACAGCTATGTTTAACCAATGAATGAACTCTGCTAAAGCTATGACATACATAGCTTCTGGCTGGAAGCATGTACCAGTTACAGCATTGTACAGATAACTAGGGAACCAATAAGGAAATACCAGAGAGGGAGTAGTGAAGGGGCTAGGGCAGTGGTGGCGAACCTATGGCACAAGTGCCAGAGGCGGCACTCAGAGCCCACTCTGGGAATGCGCGCTGTTGCCCCAGTCCTAGGCTTTCAGCTGGGTTTTATAAAACTTTTTCGCTTTAGGTCTCTGCCGCCGTGTGCAAAAAATAAAAAAGGTTCAATCAGTCAATTTCAACTTCTCACCGGGGCAAAAAAAAGGTCTTGCAAAGTTGAAATTGATTGATTGAACTTTTTAGTCCCACCCAGTCTGCCGTTACCACCGCAGCCATGCCCACCCAATGGGCCATACTCACCCAATGGGCCATGCCCAGCCAATGGGCCACACCCACCCGATGCATAAATGGGTTTTGGGTTGCAGTTTGGGCACTCAGTCTCTAAAAGGTTCGCCATCACTGGGCTAGGGCTTAGCAAGTTTGGGTGACAAGGGCTTAACTAACTTTAAGCATTTAGGTATGATAGGTGGACTGTTAGCATGTGACTGAACCGGGCCTATCAATTGGGCCTGGGGAGGATGGACCAGCTGAACTGCTGAAATCTATAAAGAAGGTATGGTCTCTTACTTTCTCTCTTACTTTCATGTACTGAGATCCGCCAGCCTTTGCAAGCACTTTAATAAAACTTGTTTTTTCCAATAACCTTGGAGCTGAATTTTATTCCTCACTAATCATACACAATCCCAAAGGTGCTTTCTCTGAGCTGAAAAAGTTTCTTCAATGAGAAATGAAATGTCTTCAAAGACAAACAAAAGTCCAGTTGCCTTGTGAAAAAAGTACCTTTGGGATAACTATGACCTGGATGACTGAGAATCTATCTCCATAGACATAATCATACACAAGCTGGATTAATATAATGGGTGGTTAGTTTATGGTTCAGTGCCTCATGTAAACAAAAACTATTGTGTAGTGAGATATAAATCTAATTAACTGCAATCAAACTCCCAAAGGTGAGTTTATAGGGGCATCATGGAAGGGGACGAGGTCATTTGTGCCACCAATACAACTCCCCACTTCATATAAGAATCTGAATTAATTATACAGACATGTGGCTGTATACTCTCCACTTGAGCTCAATTCATAGGTCTAATTTTTGATTCCATGTACAATCCAATAAATGGGGGTTAAGTAGATTACGATTTTTTATTATTATTATTATTATTATTATTATTATTATTATTATTATTATTATTATTATTATTATTATTATTATTATTATTATTATTAATTCAATTTCTATGCCGCCCTATTCCGGAGAACTCAGGTGTGTGAACGTACACAACTATAATCTTTGTG
Organism: Bothrops alternatus; assembly: GCA_034064705.1. NCBI lineage: Eukaryota > Metazoa > Chordata > Lepidosauria > Squamata > Viperidae > Bothrops > Bothrops alternatus. The sequence continues at coordinate 2,116,735 of JARGCV010000021.1, read as the reverse complement.
CAGTTAATCTTTCTAGCAAACTTTATCCACTTGTGAAATGTTTTGTTTGTAAAATTCATATACTATAGAAAACGCTGAAAAGAAAGAGCAGATAAAAAATTTAAAAATAGAAACTGTTAGAATTCATTGTAAATTCAGTAAGTGTACTGCAAAAAATAATGCACTATAATAAATCAACTTACTTTTAAAATTAGGAGCAAATATCAACATTTCAAACGTGTGGTTTCCGTTGCCTTTCTTTTGCTCCACCCCGCATATGGTAATTGTATCCTTTTTTTCACCAGCAGCCGGAAGTGAGGCCTGGATATGATTCAATTGCTGTTGTCCCTATGCGCTGCGCAGTCAGGAGGTACTGACTGAAATCTATGCTCAGGTAAGGGGATGCTTGCTCTCTGTGTGTGGTACGCTGGCAGGATGTGCGAGAGTCGATGGTAACTTATAGTTCACACTTGGATTTAGAGAACACATCTGGAGAAAGGGGAGAAAGAGATCGTGTGCCGGAAGGGCGGACGAGGTTTTGGTGACTGCCCGTCGCAAGCTTTGCCTGCACCGTGAAACCCATGGAGAAAAAAAAATATCTGATAGGCGATGAATAGATTTGTGTGAGTCGCTTGATGAAAAACAACTGTGTTTGTAAAGAACGATTCTGGGCGTGTATGTTGGCATGACGTACTGATACAGAAACGAGCTAGCCAAGTTCTAACCTAGCATCTGGCGCGAACTTAATTCGTGCTGTAGTTTTTGGTTCAATGTACAATCCAATAAACTGGGACTAAATAGATCATGGTTAAGCTATGATAATCACGTGTGTGAATATACACAACCATAGTCTTTGTTTTCTTAAGTACTGTGGCGATTTTGCATGTTCTTTGTGCCTTATAAGGGTTGTTTTCTTGATAGCTTTCATGAAATAAGATATTAGTATTTCATTTCCTTGCTCCTTAAATCTTGTGCCTTCCTTCAATCAAGCTTCCCTCAACTTATCTATATTTCAGATTTTGAAATAAATATTGATTGTGAATAGAGTTTTTTTTTGAAAGATCACTTCCTCCTGGTAGATTTAATTTTGCATGGTAACATTCAAAAAAGCATTAAGTACTAAAATTTAATTTGTTTGAAAATATGTAATTTTATGAAGTTGAATTTGTCATTTTTATTATCTCAATGGGACGTGTGAACTTAGATGAACATAATCTGCTGGCAGGTCTTTAAATTCTTTCAATTTAATGGTGTTTACTACTTAAAATAATTTTCTATGTGATTACAAAAAGGGAAAACTCCTGTCTTTCTGTTGGTACAGTTATGCCAGTTGCAAAGGTATTTTCTATTTAATATTGTTAACGTACAAAAAACATTAGACCAGTAATACGTAATTTGCTAATATATAAAGGCTATTGTAAGATTAATAATGTATTTACATTTTGTGAGAGTCTCATAAAGAAAATAAAAGACCCAAAAATCACCGAAAGAGCTTTGTGTAATTCTGAACTTTACCTACAACCCTAATTTTTTCTTGCTTATTTCTAGCTGAAGAAAACAAGAATTTTGAGAGAATCGTTTGTTATAAACTATACATTGGGGTTTGGGCAGTTTGGAAGTGATTTTTGATATTTTGGCATCTTTAATATCGTTTTCCTGGTTACACTAGAGGACCATGAAATATATATTTGAAGTGCCAATATGCCTTTTAAAATTTCTTCTCAAGCCTACATTTATAACATAATAACCTGAACAAGTTTTCTTATTTTTTTTAAGTCTTTTTCCTCAGATGTTTCTCCCTCTCCTAAATGGTTATCATTTGACCAGCAAACTGTGCTACTCTTAATTGTGAAAAATAAGAACTACGTTAGGCTGAGTAAATATAACGGATTAAATAATCCTTGAGTTTACTCAAAATGATATTGAGCTGAGCATGGATGCAAATATTATCTTGGAATATTGGTTAGTTGAGGACAGCTCCAACTAAAGCAACAGAATTGTAAAATGGTAGGTGTTCCTAATTTATTATCTTGAAAAGTACTTATTTTATGTTAATTCATATTAACAGAGTAATCTGCGATGGAAAACTGTCAGATAAAGCACTGTTTAACTGTACTTCCTACAGAAATAGTTGTTTTTTTCTAATGGGGCTTATTCTAAAGAGTGGACTTAGCTTCTGTTTCCTCTTACTGTTAACCAAGCTCCCTGGGGTTTTAGAGTCTGAAATACAAAACCTTTAGGGAAGTCACAGATTTCTCACTTGCAGATGGTTTACAGGTAGTCCTTGTTTAACAACTTTGACTGGGACCGGAATTTACATCCCTAAGCAAAACAGTTGTTAGGTGAAACATCATGAAATTATATTACTTAGCAAGAACAATTCCAATACTCCTGATAGCAATTGTTAGGCGAGGACTTCATGTTACTCCTGTCATTCCATGCTGACTTCTACTTCAACTCTCCCCAACCACCACTTCCCCTCCCCACCTCTGCCCTTTTGGCTACCGTGCACTCTGCTACATAGCCTGCCATCCCCAGCTGACCTTTGCCATCTTCCTCCTGCTATTGATGAGGTGCACCTGGCTGAGGCAGCTGCTGGTTCTAGTGAGACATTGTGAAAGACTAGCAGCTGCCTTGGTTAGGCATACTTCTTCAGCAGCAGGGAGAAAAAGATAGCAAAGTCAGTTGAAGCAGTCTGTTAAGTGGTGGTGGCAGAATACAGGATGGCCAAAAGGACAGAGGGGAAGGGTAAATAGGCAAGTGGAGAAGATTGCACACTGCAGTCATAAAGGCAGGTGGACTGCCACGCATACAAATTTAGATCATGTGACCACAAGAGCGTTGCAAGTGCTTTATTTTCAGCAGCCAGTCATTACTGTCATTTATTGAGCACTATTGTAACTTCAAATGGTTGCTGAATGAATGGTTGTTAAGTGAAGACTAACATTTGCCTATCTATTCAGAAAGCGGGGGAAAACAACAGTCCTTGATAGCAAGCTTTCAATTTAAAAGACACCATAGAGCAGGGGTATCAAACTGCTGGCCCACAGACTGGATGCATCATAGCAAAACTGCGCTCACCCCATTGCCGGCAATGGAAAAAAAGTCACGACACGTTGCAACATGTCATGGGATGTTGCAAGTTTGACACCCCTGCCATAGAGAATGAAAAAAAAACGTAATAAATTTAGACATGATTTCTTAGGATTTCATACTGTAACTTATCAGCTGGGTATAATTTAAAGAGAAAAAAAAAGGATAATGGTTATCTGCAGGGCTAATGAAATGGCTTGTTTTTCACTGCTGATGCTTTTTCTGATATAGTTAGTATTTAATCACTATTTTTGTAGCAATCATTTTAGATAATAATGGCCTTGTTTTCATAGTACAAGTGTAAAACTGAAGTAGAGACATTACGGTAAAACTTACACGAAGGTACCAACTAGTTCATAGCTGAATGGATATTTGTACCATGGATTTCCAGTTCATGATTATATTGTTATCATATACAAGTATAGTTTGGAAAGTTACCAGATTTTTGTTCTTAAATTGCCTGTATTCTCAGCAGTCATTTTACAGGGATTCAATAATAATGCTCTAAATTATATAACACATTCCAAATTAATACTGTAGTTTATAAAAAAAATAAACAATTTTGACACAAGTTTTTTGATAAAAAATTTCAGGAAACAAATGGAAAAATTAGACAAAATAGTCTCCCCCGAAGACCAAGCATGTTGTGAAGATGTTTTGCAAAACAACTTACCATGAAGATACTGTGACTTCACACTTACTACCTTCTACTGATATATTTAGCCTGCTCAGAAATGGTTTTTGCATTTTCTAGAAAAAATGTGTCCCAGAAATTGAGTTTATTGTTGCTAGTTTTTGGTTTTATCTGGGGCATAATGTTACTGCGCTACACCTTTCAGCATCCAAGGCAACAAAGCAGTGCTGAATTGCGTGAACAAATTCTTGACTTAAGTAAAAGATACGTTAGAGCCCTAGCAGAAGAAAACAAGAATGTAATAAATGGTGATAATGGAGTTGCAATGGCGGGATATGGTAAGCCTACATAATCTCTGTAAATTCATCCTCAGTTTAGTTTTTCAAAATATATAAAGCAATATTATTTTAAAAGCATAAGAAGTTTTATATTTATAAAGTAGAATTAATGTTTGCTACATTTTCAATGTTCTACTGAAGCTGAAAATACCATATAATATTCATTTCTAAGAAATATTAGACTGCTCTTAATATTAAAGAGTTGACATACTGGCATTGGGTATGGTATGTCTAGAAACATTTTACTTTGAATAATATAGTTTTTTGTCTAATACTAAAAATATAAAATTTCCAGAACTTTTGAAACAATAAAGGATTTGGGAGAAATTCAAATGTGATTTTTTTTACTGTTTATATATATAAAGGATGACTTTCACTGTATTATTATGAAAATTTACAGAAGTATATTAGGTAAGTAAATCGTTTATTTAGACAACTCTAAATTTATACAGTTTAGTGATTTTGTTACAAATGAAAGCTTACCGTAGAATGTGCTCTAAAGAGTATAGCATTTAATCTGTTTAAGAAAAGCAAAGAAAAAAATTAAAATGGAAAAATAGTACATAAACCGTGTATTTAAAAAGTTTGCATATACTATATTTTTTCCATATATTAAACAGATACAGAAAAAGTTATAACCAGGAACACAATGAGAAAACAATTATTTTGTCACATGAGATTTTCCCTGCGTAGTATCACTTTCTGAATATACTTTTTTTCCCTCTAGCGGATCTGAAAAGAACAATTGCAGTTCTTCTAGATGATATCTTGCAACGCTTGGTCAAACTGGAAAACAAGGTTGATTATATGGTTGTAAATGGTTCAACAACAAATACTACAAATGGGAACTTAATGCCATCAGCTACAAGCAAACGAGTAAATGCAGCAAACAATATAAGATAATAGTCAAAATATTTTGCATTGCTGGAACTGCTTTAGATTTAATTCTTCTTCAGGAGAGAAGCAAACAATTGGCTAATCCAGTTGCAGCAGGAAAAAGAATGAATGTACAGAGATCCAATTTCTTTATTTAAAAACCTTTGTGTTAAGAAAGTTGTTTCATAAAGCAACATTGTATTGTAATTTTTAAAACGGTATATTGGTAATAAACTAATGTAGGAAGATAAGTAGGTAACACACACACACAATATCAAAGCTCAAACTACCCAGAAAATTCCTTCAAAAGAAAAAGAGGACTAACATAATAGGAAGAAAAAAAATGAAGAAATTGATGGAATGAATTGCAAACTATACATACAGCAACAGATCAACCAGCAGAAATTTTCTATACGAAACCCAGATCTTAAGAGCAATCAGAAATCAAATAGTATTTCTAGGGAGTGATCTCTTAGCAAAAGAAAACGTTTTCTTCTGAGGTTGCCATTTGACAGGAACAAGGATTTTTGCTCTCTGCCTCATGGATATGCTGCTCTTACAAACTGAGCGGCTGCCTAGCCTTTTGGCAGCTTCCCGCTCACGAATGGTACAAAGTTGGGATTCCACAATCCTAACACGAGCTCTAAATTGGGGGCACTTCTTTCGGCAACTTCATAGCCGTCTTCGGGCTCAGCCAACTCTCCGGGAAGTTTTGAAGAAACAGCTGAAAAAAAGAGGTTTAATCAGGTTAAGTCACTTGAAGCGCTGCCCAGAGCTTCTGGGTTTGGCACTGCTGGAAAATCCGGCATTGCCTTCTACTGCCCGCCATAGCCTTTTCTGCAGCTTCTTGATCCCAGCCACTGGTGGAATGGAGCCCTTCATCAGTCTACTGGCAAGACGCAGAGCTGCCTCTCAACTTCTTGGTCTCTTGGAACCTCCTGTAAAAGGAATAGCTGGTGTTGAACAATGGGAAGGGCTGCCAGTGAGAGTCCAGGCTCAGCTGCTGCTTTCACAGCTACAAGATGACAGAGATGATGATGGGAACCAAGGTCGATCTTCCTCAGCCTTGTTGGACTGTTTGCCTTGTGGTTCCATGCTGTACAGAGTTGTGGCTGCAGCATTGATGGAGCCTGGTTGGGAAGTGGAGGCCAAGGTGTTGCTCCTCCCTTGGTTGCTGTTTGGAGACCCAGCTCGTCTCTTGTCCTTCTGCCACTTTTTGTCTCCCCAGTGTTTGGCTTCACTTTGTGCCCATTATTCTGAATTACTTGCTTCCTATTTGACTTTCCTCTCAGCCTGGGGAAACTGCCTCAGTTATGACCCTCTGCATGGGAAATGGCAAACTAGTGGTTTAAAAGAAGATGAAGTACCTTGGCAGGAGATGCAGGAACGTGTCCGTGCCCTTTACCAGGAGCCAGAGCCTCTGGGCAGTGCAATCCAGACTTGGCTAAGACAGCTAAAGGCCCAGGATGGGAACTTTGAAGTCCGAGGTCTGAGCATTTGGACCGACCTTTTGCTGGATATGGAGATGCCTCATTTTGAAAGTAAATTTAACTCATGTTAACTAAAGAGGTTGAATAAAAAAAGTGTAGGTATTATACAGATCAAGTGTAGAATTCTATGATAATTACAGAAAAGGTATAGGTTTAATATCTAAATAAATATAAATATGGGGAAATTAGCTTGATCTTATGAACTGGTTTACTAATCCATAGTGAAGAAAGAATACCTTTAAACTGAGTGCTGTTAAGTATAGATAGGTTAAATATTTTAAAATTGGTAGGCAGATTTTTGTTCCAATTGAAGTGTGTTCCATCTTAAAGATGGTGGTCCAAAGAGTGAATTCTTTTTGCACTGTGAAATAGTTGAGAAAGAATGTTTTAAAAATAGTTACACTTGAGAAAATTTAAAGTAGCAATGTGCCAAAGTGTAATCTTGCTACAGAACTAGAGCAGTTGATTAAAAAAATAGTAATGTATATAACTATTCCAGAAACATTTAATACATGTATTTAGTAACTGAAGATATAACCTGTGATGGAGTCACATTAATTGGATATTGAATACTATTAGCTTCTTATTCATTGCTTTCCTATTTAATATATTTTATACACTATGATACATAGGGCATACTGTATCTTAAGTTACTCATGAAACAGAAACAAGAGGAATGGGTTGAACTTTGATGATGAGAAGCGAAGCATTTTGATGTTTACTGAAAATTTATGCTAAAGGGGTACAGTCTATTCTGCAGCTAGTTCTTGTGCAGTATTAATAGTTTATAACTAGGATCTTTTCAAGTGAACTTGAAAGTAAATGGGAACAGAAGTCAGCATTGCCTTATGTTCATGTTAGCCTTATAGTGGAGAATTGTGGTAAAGGTGCTCTACTACAGTCTAAATTCTGCATCATAAATTATAAAATGAAGTGCCAGTTTGGGTTTTGCACCTATATAGAATGATTTGTAAAAGGATTGTTCTGCTATTTTTGTTTAGATATGCTATGTGGTTTAAAAATTTAGAAAAAGAACAAGATTGGAGTTCTAGATGTAGAATTTCAAATGATTTTCTCTTCACACGACTGTAGCATCTGGAAAGGTTAAATAAAATATATGTCCATGCTATGAGTCCCTATTGATCTTTTCAATTACTTTTTCAAATGTTTCAATTAGGTTTTTTATTGTAATCCTATAAAGCAGGGGTTCTCAACCTTGGCCAATTTAAGACTTGTGGACTTAAATTCCCAGAATTCCTCAGCCAGCTTTGCTGGCTGAGGAATTCTGGGAGTTGAAGTCCACAAGTCTTAAAATTGCCAAGGTTGAGAACTGCTGTAAAGCAACATATTTCCAATTGTATTACTTTAATATCTATCTGGTGAATAAAACAGGAAAGCAAGTTTGGTTTAGTGATTTAGACACACACACCCATATATATAATAAATAAAATTCAAGGCAGGGAATATACTAAATTCTCCTGCTTCCTACTATGTATACTTTCCCATAATGATGTGAGGTGGATTGGGCTGGGCTGAGAGAAAGGGACTGGTCCAAGCTTTCATGGCTAAGGCAAAACTTGGAACTCAGTCTTCTGGTTTGTAGGTCAGTGTTTTGTATTGTTTTTTAACCTTGGTAACTTAAAGACGTGGACTTCAACCCTAGAATTCTTCAGAGTGTAAGCTTTCTTGAAGTCCATACATCTTCAAGCTGCTCACGGTGTGAAATGCTGCCTTACCTACTGCATCAAACTGGCTCGGTTTATATAATATATAAGTAGTGAATCGCCATTCCGGCGTTGAGTTCACATGATGCACTGAAGCATTAACTACCCTGGCTAAACAGGCAAAGTTTGTGGCTTTCGCAACTCTGCAAAATCAATTTCAGGAGGGAGGGCGGCCTAGCTAGTATTTCTTTACTAGCTGCCCTTATCGCAAAATGATTAAAACTGAAATTTTGTCGCTGAAAGGATTCACGTAGCGACTGAAGAGCGGCAGTTTCAACAAAATTATTCAAAACCAAGGCGGACGCTGAAAACGTTCTGAAACCGCTGTCGCCAAAGCAACGGCGAATCCTCCCGAGTGACATCGCGGCTCAGCAGCTCCTGACTTGGAACCGCCTCCCTCTCAGGCGAGGCCATAGCTCCGTGCCGCGTACCTTCAGGTCTTTCTGGAGGCTTTTCCCAAAGTAATGGAGCAACTGACATTTCAGCCCGGAGCTGCTGCCGCCATAGACGACTACTTGGAATATAAGAGGTAAGGAAGCCAATTGAAAGGTCGCTTCTTATCCACCGAGGAGCGACAGGGAAAGCCGTTGCTAAGGCGCCCAGTACGGAAGAGACTTCTGCAGTCCTCGAAGAGGATAAGCGCATGTCTCAAAAGACCCACGTTTATTTAGATCACGTTTGAAGACCCACGCTGTGGTCTGGTGGCGGTTCGGATTTCTCTATGCCAGATCTCGTAGCCTGGCTATTCTGTAAACTCTACGGCAAACTTCATTTACTGACCTGAACCAGGAACAAATTTTAGGGATTGGATAAAATGGAATTGACGGATTTATTGTATGCGGTTTCATCCAACCTAATTGATTCAGCAAACCATGGGACAGCTCCCTTGGACCTAGCGGTCTTGGGCCATATAAAAAAATGTCTCCTGGGCATGTATGGAAAACATTTCTTCACTTTCTAAAGATGCTGCTCTTTAGCAGCCAAGATTTAGAGAAAGATCTAGACTTAAGCCCCATTTTCCAATAGGGAATTTCCATTCTACTCTAGCGTTTTGGCTTCAGCATTTTGGCTGTGTTACTGCAAAACAATCTAAACTGTGGTTCACTGAATAAACTAATTTTTGTCTATAACAGTGCATTATATACACGCTATTATGAATTGGTTTTGCACAAGCGTTGGAGCCACATAGTAGCTAATTACATCACAACCTAATATATGAAATCATATGGTGCTTAACTGGAACACTTCTGATTCATTTTCTGTTCCAATCAGGCCCCAAAGTGTTACCTATCCTAAGTAAAGCTGCTTGATCTAAACTGAGTAGTCTTAACACTTCCTCTCAGGCTTTAAGGTGTACTAGAGTGAGTGGGTAAATTGGGAGCAGAAAAGGAGTGAATGATTCTTAATGCCAATTTAACTACTCATCACAATCAGTTTATTGCAGGATGAAGGCCTCTTCAGCTGCTTTCCATATGCTTTAACACACTGTATTTTTTTCTTAATTAACTTTTTTGAATTGAGTTATATCATTTATCCAATGTTGCAATTGGTATCCAACTGAGGTTGTTATCCAGCATTGATTTGCTTGTGGTGCGATATACTATGATGCTATCCAAAGTAATTTGGTAATTTCCTTGTGGCTGCTACAAACATGTATATAGATTTTTTTTTGCCATCATACACGATGCATCTTTATTAGCAAACACTACTCTCCCAAGAACAATCTGATAAGGAGAGTGATATTCAATCAAAATAACTGCTTCTTATTTAGCTGGGATAATTATACATTTTTGGCTGTTTGCAGAGTTCAGTCTGACTCTGGATTAATAATTTACCACATATTTAGTACCTCATCCTGATGATTAAAAAGAAAATTATTGTGGTCATTTTTATAGAACGATGGTTTCATTTTGATAAGGAAAGATGGTTTCATTTTGATAAGGAAAATATTTCAATTAGTTAATCTACATAATGCCCAGCAGCAATCATAATGATAAATTGCTGAAAAGGCTAAGAAATTTTGGAGGGAGGTGCATCTATAGTATTCCCAATGTTCTGATCTGTGCTGGAGCTCTTCTCACATTATGCATGAACATTTAAACATGAATTCAAAGTGGGTTCTGCTGTACATTATGTATTTAGAATGTTATCATCTGATTCCTTTTTAGTATGTGCTTTCATTCATTGACTAGATATACACTCCATGCTAAAGCCATAGAAGCTATATATTAAGATTGGGGATATGAAATATGAAAGGTGATATTGGTTGATGTTATTAATACTTGTGCTTATTTTTAAGATATTTTAATTTTATTTTATACATTAGGTGCATCTTGCTTTTATTTTTGTCTCTTTGAATGAATTTTATTGATTTGTTTTTTCTATTTTGCAATTATACACATTTACATTGAATTTTGGAAAGCAATTCAAGTAGAATGATTGTTGAATGATTGCACTATTCCAGTGCTACTACTCTAGATTTCTTGTCTGAGTTTGCAGAACATGCCAAGCTAAAATATATAATTGTGGCCTTTGTGTTATGAGAATCCAGCCAATGTAGTTAATTTATGATTCATTGTATGCATGTTTGTCTGAATTAATGTTATAAACAATTGGTTAGAATTTTGTGTGAATACAACTATGGCTTATAGCTGAATCACTCACTGTTGCTGCATACCATGTTCTTCCCTACTTCCCAGACAACCATTCCAGTAATTACTACGGTATTTCTTAGCTTTTATTGTACGGGTAGGAAGTAAGAAAATAATATGCCTGACTTCAAGGGAAGAAATATCTGACTGAATACATGGAGCTGATGATCATGGCACAGTGAAAAGCTGTGTAGACGGACTCTTCCTCTCCAAATAAGGAAAGGACTTGTGAACACCCACATGTGCTCCTGATAGCTGCTCTTTATGAGGAAAGCACAAGATAACATTCTCTGGCAGGTTATCTGAGAAACCTGAATGGGACCTTTAGGCTCCCACCCTTGGCCACGCCTCCTTCACCTCTCGCCCCTTGCCTCTGCCCATTTACCACCAGTGTTCCTCCTCGGCTGGCCCTCCCCTGCCCATTCTCCCTGGCCAATGGGCCCCTTGCTCTCCACCCCATGTGCTTCAGCCTGGCTCTTTTGCTGAGGCACTCTTTGTACTGGGCTTTTGGCTGCATGGAACAGATAGTGGTCAGCCAATTGTGTGGGTGGCAGGCAGAAGCAATGGCGCTGGCAGGGGGGCAGCGTGTGATGGTAGATCTCAGGGGCTGTATTGTGGGTGTGCAGGCAGGACCAGCACAGCTTCAGCGATTGCAGGGGGAGCGTAGGCAAATTGCAGGGCAGGCACAGCTTCAGCGATTGTGGGTGAGTGCAGGCGAATGGCAGGGCCAACACAGCTTTAGTGATTGCATGGGGGGGGTGAAGGTGAATGGCAGGGCCAGCACAGCTTCAGCGGTTGTGGGGGGAACAGGTGGGTTGCGCAGACAAATGACGCTGGCACGGCTTCTGCTATTGCAGGGAGGGAGGCATGGTGTGGGGCAGCAAGCCAACTCCCTATTATGTGTCAGGCTAGAATGCCAGTCTCCTGCGCTCCCCCTGTAATTGAGAAGCTGCGCTGGCCCTGCCATTTGCCTGCCCACCCACACACCCACCCTTCCTCCCCCGGATTTGGAGAAGTGTCAGTGCTGTTTGCTTGTTGCCCCACAACACAGCCCCTGTGATCGCCCATCACCTGCTGCCCCCCTGCAGCACTGTGACCTCTGCCTACTACCCATCTGATTGGCTGGCAGCTATCTGTCCCATGTAGCCAAAGGTCTGGGACAAAGGATTCCATTGGCCAGAGAGAATGGGCAGGAGAGGGCCAGCAAGGAACACTTATGGTAAATGGGCGGAGGCAGGAGGTGGGAGACAGAAGAGGAGTGGCCAAGGATCGGAATCTTATAGTCCTAGACCTCTGAGAGACTAGGGAATAGCCATCTTGCTAATACTGTGACTTTGAAAGGACACTAAGTTTGCATACTCCTTTTTCCAACCACTTTTGGAAATTGCTCATCAAGTGCTTTTCAGCTATTAGGAACTTTTGGATTGACAAGTTTTTATAGCACCTGGTCAGTTTTCTTCAATCCTTAGTGAAAAAAAGTTTTAACTAAAAAATTGAAGAATTTTTTTTAAAAAAAGAAAAATTAAATCTTTGATTATAGAAAGTTACAAATTGACTAAGGCTGCAGATAATTTGGAATTATAAAATATTCTTCCCATGGGAAAATGCTTTTGTTTTGAAACATAATAAAATAAGATTTTAAAAATGGCATACTAGAGGGAATTAAAAATTATATTAAATGAGAATAACATTTAACTCAATTTAGAATTGCAGAATGAAGCAAAATATTTTAACATTGAAAATACTGAAGGACATTTTTGAAGTTAATTTTAAAAGTGTTTGCCTCTATAGAAATAATGTGTCTAAAAGATGTTATTGAAGAGAAACAAGTTTTCTAATTGATAAGTTTGAGACTGATTATGCATTTCTATGAAAATGACATCAAAAAAGATGTTACATTGGACATATAAAAATACTTGCTGATGTCTTAATAATTAAAATTATTAAACAATTAAATAATTAATTGAATAATTAAAATCGAGAGTAACTGGATAATTTTCCTATATTGGATTTGCAAAAGGGTCTTGTTAAAATTTTGAAAAAAATTGTGAGAAGAAGCAAAAAATGAAAAGAAATCAAGTTCAGCAACATTATTTAAAGAAACTAAAGATTAAGGTTGGTTGAAATAAAAGCAAAGAATGTAAAGTTGATTAATCTGATCAAGCTTAAAATAGATATGCTGTTATCCCTTGTAGTCTTCAATGGAGTTTTGCTGACATCAGGCTTAAGAATATGAATAATATAAGAAACAATATATGAATCTGTATGTATATGTATAACACACATACATATGTACACATACATATATATATTTCATGTTTCCTAACTGTCTGTCTCCCTCAGAGAAGGGCTCTTTTTTATATATCGATGGGATGGGATGTGGGAAAGAAGAGATCAGTTGTTCATTTGCATTTTAAGAAAAAGTGATATGTTACTAACATTGTTTATGCTTGCGATGAAAGGAGGAAGTAACTTTATATATATTTTTTCTTTTTTATAATCTTATTTTTTCTTTTCTAAAGTTATAAGAAACAAAAAATATTTGATAAAAGAAAAAGGAATGAAACAAGTAAAAGAGAGAAAGAAAAAGGAAAATAAAAAATAATTTCTGACTTTCATACAAATATAAGTAAAAAATTCATCCTATCTTTGTCATTTTATGATAATTATGCAAATTGTGAAAATTCGTTTGAGAACACTATTGATAAGTTAATCAAGTATATTAAGCAACCACAGGCAATTATATTTAGGATAATAATAGTTTTTAGATATTCACTCTACTTTCTTTCAGACTTAGAATTTCCAGATATTCATATTTCTCATTCACTCATGATATGATGTTGCCCCTGTATTCTATGTGCATATTATTAAAAGGGTTGTTGGTTATAATTTTAATTAAATATGTAATGTAAAGTATTACAGAAATCAACACTTTTGCAGAATTGTAGGAGAAGATGATGGTGGGAAACTGTTTACTCCGGAAGAATATGAACAATATAAGAAACAAGTATTACCAATTCGGTTGCAAAATAGATTGTATGTGAGCTGGAGATCTCCAACTGGCATTGACTGTAAACTCGTGGGTCCAGAAACACCCTGCTTTTGTTCCCACAGGTGAGGCATTCTATATCTGTGCCAATGGATGATGCACTGAAATTTATCTTAGGTTAAAAAATGCTGTTGATTAGAACCTGTGTCTTAATAGTCATATATATTGCATATATTTAATATACTAAAGGAAGACTAATACTCCCACAAATTATTTTTAATCTTTAAAACAGAAGAGTGGTTTTGCATTTGTTGAAAATACAAAAAATGGAGGCAGATTTCTTTTTCTGCCTCATCTTTACTTTACTTTACTTTATTTTGACTTATATGCCGCCCTTCTCCTCAGACTCAGGGCGGCTCACAGCAAATAACACAATTCGTATTAGGGGAAGTAAAATAATAATTATTATTGTGCTTTGCCTTATCTTTTTCTGAATGGTAATGGCCCAATAACTGTACTCTGCTGGTCTGTACTATCAGACTCAGTAACAACTCTTTTGTGCGCAGAATATTGTACATATTACTCTGCTATTGGTTGGATTCACAAATACAAACCAAGAGAAAGTAAAAGCTCATATTCCTTTTATTAAGTTAGAAACATTTTGTCCTGGAAATGTGCCAATCTGTTTATTCTTCACTTCTAATATATAATTAAATATATTAAACACAGTATGTGTGTACACATACATATACTCACACATTTCTGAGTTTTTCAACAGGGCAAAATTTATGACCTTGGTCTTTTTTTCTATGTTATTTACTGATAAGTCAAATAAATGTAGGGTTGTAGTATTGAAAAATTTTGACTATCCATTTTGGATTATGTTCAGTTCAGGACAAAGTTCATTCCAAATAATTCTGCTGGGAAGGATTCATTCAGAGATTCTTACTTTGGAAGCCTCAATATTTCTTGGAATTACAAATAGAAAATTGAGCAATCCTAGGAATCAATTAAAACAGGGGTCCCCATTAATGGGCCATGGCCTGTTTGGAACCAGGCTACGAAAGCAGCAGGCAAAAGCATGAACGCACAGCTCCACTTGCACAAACAGTAGGCGCCTGTGCCCACTCATGTGGAATCATCGCCTCTTCCCCCCACCAGTCAGCAAAGGTTAGGGGCTGGAAAGGTTGGGGACTGCTGAGTTAAAGATTGGTGCATATTTTCTCCAAATCTGGGATAAATGTTGAGATTCTGAAGATTCTGCCAAATTGTACTGGCCTCGCACCTTTTATAAAATAATTGAATTTCTTTGAATAAAAGGATTCCTAAATATTCTAATAATAGTAACTAAACAGTATATTTGCATTTTTAATTTTTTTCCTAGATATAAACAACACAAAACAGATTTTGAAGTGATTCCAAAAGAACGTCCTATTTCTGTACCTTGCAGAGTGAGCCGGTGCCCATGCAAATCTTATCATTTTGTTCCTCTTATTGGCACTCAGCCCATCCGCTGTAGATGTAAGCACTTTGCAGATCAGCATAGTCCAGCAACTGGGTTTCTATGCAATATGTGTAAGTGTACATGGTTTAAATGAGTAATTCATATTTAAGAGTTAACTACTATCCACAGATACCTTTCTTTAAATACTATCTCAGTATCATAACAATGTATATCTATTGCTTTGGAAATAACTAATACATTTCAAATTCTGCATCAGGAAACTAATTCAAGATTCACCATAAATATTTCTTCAGCCAGCTTTGGCTTGCCTGATTAGATCTAGTCATGAAAAATTGCTGCAAATTCCATACTTTTGGGAGGTTCAAGGAGTTGAGGTAAGGAGGTGCTGCTTTTCTGTTGCAGCCCCAATATTGTGGAATAGTCTCCCTGGGAAGATTTGGCCAGTTTTTCTTTGTTGGTTTCCATAAACCTGGGAAGACTGAGTTTTCTGGAAAGTGTCTGATTTGAGTTGTCACCATCTTTTATTCTCTATTTTTTTGTCTTATTTTTCATTAAAATTGGATTTGTTTTATATTGTATTTTTATGTGAGCTGCCAAGTATAAATTTTGATTGAAGTGGCAAGCAAATAGGCTAAATAAATAAATAAATACTTTAAATCTGGTTACCTTGCATAATGATACACAATATTCAAATATATGCTGCTTTCAGATATGAGATTCTCAGTGTAGTCTTTTTCAGGAATACACAATAAGACTGTTTTTATTATCAGACAACTCCTTGCAAAATTAGAGCCCACCTTCAAATGATTATCTAATCAAAGAATAGTAATGTTTATGATTCCACATGTAGAAATAATTATCTTGTAATTATTACCTTTTTCCTCATGTACATATGAATATTAAAAGGTTTCAGTTGTAGCAATTGTTTGTATCACCAAGGCTACAGAAAGCAAAATTGACATTGAGTGGAAATCCTTCAAACAAATTCTGACTTTTTCAAAATATGTTTTGCATTAGGTTCCAAATGTGCAGGGTTTCACAGTTGCTTTACTTGTGGATGTGGCCAGCCAGCATATTCTCATGAAACAATAGTGGAAACAAAAGAGGAACGTTTAGCCCAAGGAAAGCCAATTGGGCAAGATGTCCCTTATGCTGCAATGGGGGGACTAACAGGTTTTAGTTCCTTAGCAGAAGGCTACATGAGACTTGATGATAGTGGAATAGGTAAGGATGAAATTAATGATTTTTTAAAAAAATTATGCCCAGTTGTCTCTGTATTTCTCAGCCAACTTATCCTAGGAAGATTCAGGAAGACTAGCATTGGCGTGCTATATGTTTTACTTAGAAATCCTGGAAAAAACTGGGGTGGAATGGAGGTGTGGAATATGCATTGAACAAATAACATGACCTAAAAAGAAATAAATACTAGTTTAATAATACAATTGTAATAACTTAATTGCATGTCTAACAAAATCAGTACTGTTTCAAGTAATTATGTCTGATTATGAAATCTATTTTAGTACCATAAAGTTTAGTACAAATATGCTTGCACTTTTTTTAATAAATGAGGATTGCTGTATTTTGATTTATGCAGTTACCTTGAAGATCACCTGAAATTCTAATAGATTTAAAATTCTTCTTTCTGATTAATTTGAAGTTATAATTCTGTGTTCCAACATGGGCTCAATTTAGCTTGTTGCTTCCTTCAAAATCTGTGAACACTGATTTTGAATCACTATGCTGGTTTTTAATACTTGTCTAGGCTTAATTTCCACATAGAAATGCTTGACTTTCAAACCCTTTATAACCTGTGTTTAATGCAAATAATCTTTCACAATAGAACATGATCATTGATTATGCTGGTTTATTTATCTTCTGTATATTAAGGAGTCTCTTTTTTTTTAAATAAATTTTATTGGTTTTTTAATTTTACAGAAAAAGAAAAATACTCAAGTCACATCATAGTGTTAAAATAAACAATCATCCATAAACAAAACATAAATACATATTTCAATCAATACATCTAATGATAATAACTCAACTGAAAATAATCATAGACCACATTTACCAAACAAATAACATAACTGCTTGGTACCCCCCCCCCCACCACATCCCCCTAGCCCTAACCTTCCCCCCTCTCTTACCAACTAACTACCTACTTTCCCCCTCCTTCTCTGTACTCCACCTACCTATCCCTACTCTTCCCCCCTCTTGCCAACTTCCTACTTGCATTACCTTCACTCCTCCTTCCTCTTTCCATCAGATGTGGTGCCCAGAGGCCACCCGAGCAACCCCTTAATAACTATAATTGCATTTTCTTACATCAACCCCGATTACAGTTGAGAAAACTTAGTTTATGAAATTATAAACCCTCCCTACCCCCCCCCCCCCCGACTTCCCAAAATGAATACAGGGTAAAACAAAAGAAAGCCCCATACATCAAACAAAATTATTATATAATCTTAACAAGAATTTTAAACTATATGCTAAATACAGTCTCTACCTTACATTTATTCAACCTTATCAATTCAAGTACATATCTAATCCATCATCTAATATCAAACCTTAAATCATTTCAATCCATTAAACATCAAACAAACAAATCATCTTGTTAAAAATAATAATTTTCCAATACTTTCTTGGGCTATATACTAAATACCATCTCTATAATCCAAATCTAACTTGCGTTTATTCAACCTTATCAATTCACATATTATATATCTAGTCCGTCAATCTAAGTCAAACCTTAATTCACTTCAATTCATTGAGAGGTTATGTAAAATCACCAAAACGGCCGGGTTTAAAATATATCTTCCATTAATCACTTTCTCTTAACATTCTAAACAATCACTTCAATCCATTAAACATCAAATAAAGAGATCATCTTATTAGAAAAGTAAACAATTAATATCCGTAAACCCCTCAATTCAAAAAATACATTCTTAATCAATTTAATGTACATCTTGTATTAAACATCCTCTCTTACATCTTGCTCATAGTCTTGATCCTTGAATCAGTCCATAATCTTAGATTGCCCTTAATTCCTTACATATACTTTTAATTTTCACTTCTTCAATCGAGTTATGGGCTTCTTCTTCTGGCAAATAAACCTCCATAACAAATACAATCTGTTTAATCCGTTTCTAACTTAGATTCCTTCAACCTTATCAGTTCACATAATACATATCTACTCCATCAGTCCATTAATAGATCATTTCAGTCCAAATACATTCTTAGTCAATTTAATTTATATCTTCCGTTAATCATCCTCTCTTACATCTTGCTCATAATCTTGGTCCTTAAGTCAGTCCATAATTTTAAATTGCCCTTAATTCCTTGCATACAATTTTAAATTTCACTTCTTCAGTCGAATTCTGGGTTTTTTCTTCTGCCAGGTAAACCTCCATAACGAAGCCTCCCTTCCAAATAATAAGTCTCTCTTTTTTACTTGCAATATCATTTGAGTCCATATGAACCATCTTAACATTTGCATTAGTCCTCTGTTTCTCTTAGCCATAGAATTTCGTTGCAGTAACATTTCAAATCTCTGTCTTTGCTTTTCCTGGTCCTCAGCGCCATAGATAGGTTGTTTCTTAGACTGAATCAGTTTCTCTTTTTTCTCAGTTAAATCTTTTTGCTGCTTATCTGAGAGGAATGGCCGTCCCCTCCTTTCCTGGAACGAGTCCTCTTCCTCCACTCCATAAAAAAGCTGTTTATCAAACAAGATCCATTTCTCTTTGTTTTCTTTATTCTCAGTAAAGTCCTCTTCTTGTGTTTTATAAAATATTCAGCAGTCGATTGCGGATCAATTTTATTTGGGAGAGAGAATCTGGTTAATATTTCCGTAGTAAACTCTTTCACTATTACAAGCATTTCTTCTTTAAATTCATCAATACGATCAAGGATAGGTTTAACATTTAAATATAAATTCCGCTCCATTTTAAATTTTAAATCAATCGCTCTGGCTTTAATCCAATTCCTACAACCGTTTCTCTAGCTTCGCTTACGAGAAAAAAGAAAAAAAAAGAAAGTTCACTTTCACTTTCGAGCACTTTCCTTTAGCAGTGAAAGTTATACGCCATTTTGAATGCATTATGTTGATTGTAAAGGTTAGAAACATATAGTCAGAAATACAATAAAAAGATACTTGCAATCCAAAAAGAACTCCTGTATTCACTTCGTCTGCAAACAGTCTCTCTTATGTTCCTTTTTTTTTAAAAAGCAGAAGCGGTCGCGGCGTCTTTCTCTGTCTAATGACAGAAGCGTCTCTGGGCAGGAGCGTCTTCAAGAGCGTGGGGAGCTCTCACTCTTGATCCCTGAAAACTTTTTCCAGGGATTTTAGAGGAGCTCAACTCTGCTCTTGATGCTCTTCACCTCTTCTTCGCCCGAAGAGGGGATTTTCCACCGCAGAAAACAGCTGGTGTTCGCTATTTTTGCGGCTTTACAAACCCAGGGAACGGAGCCTCACAGAGGAGACTCTAGCGACGCCGGCGGAGCCACCGGAAGTCCCGTGTATATTAAGGAGTCTCATTTACAGTTGGCAACAGGCCTTTACTGGAATACACCTCTGTGGTGTTCTGATATTCCTCTGAAGATCAGTCATATCTTTTTTCTCTCTGAAAACTTATACATATTTTAAAAAATATAAAATAGAGAAGCTTTCAGATTTACATTTTAAAATTGTTGTCTTAAATAGCTATTCTGAAGGTAATACAATATTATATATTATAATATGCTTGTTTTTTTAAATTAAATAATTAAATGTATTTTAAGTAAACTTTTGAGCTATAATATAATAAAACCATGTTTTAATGGATTTTGGCTGAAGGCAAAGGACAAGGACAAGGTCATTTTTGAAATCAATTCAGGTATCTAGGTGAGAGTACAGAAGACACAAAATAGAAAATAAGCAACAATAGGTTTTCCTTTTCCTTGTGTTGGTTGTTTCCCCCACGCAAGCACTTTCTTGTTTAAGTTTCATGTTTAAGTTCTGGATGAGGGAAGGGTAGGACAAGGAGGATGATACTATCATATCATTAATTGGGTAATCCAGTTAGTGAAATTTACTGTGTTGAAACAGCAGTTTAGGACAGCAGAGAGGAAAGATTAAGCATTCTAGTACCGGTAGGATATGCCAGTCTGGGAAATCAGCAGCAATTCCTTTTCACCGTCATGGCTTTTGTTCTGACTTCTTATCTAACTTTGTACCCTCATCTGAATAACCTCTTTTTTCATTCGGCAATATATACTGTATAAGAAAGCTATCCTAACTATCCTGAGTTTTCTTCTTTTTCTATCTTTGGATTTGTTGGACTCTCCTGCTGGAATGGCTCTCTAAACTGAGCTTTATCTGTAACTTATCAGTACATTTCAGGTAAGTCCTGACACAGAAAAAACTATTATCCTTTTCATACTTCATCCCTTTTACAGAGATGTAAGAAAGCTATCTTAGAATACATTTTAATTGTTGCTTTTGTCAATATATTTATGATAGTTCTTTACTTTAATAGCAGCTTAATCACCAGTCTTATTAAAATTTATTTCATAGTTATTCCCAAATGAGTAGCAGTGCTCATTTTGCAACAAAAATGGAATCTTGTGGTACTTTAAAGATTAAAAAATGTATTCGTGAAGTGTTCTATATATTTTTTAAAATGTATTACATCATATCTACCTACCTACCTACCTATCTGCTATTAACCTTTCTAATAGTGGCTGTTTTCAAGCTTTTCTTGTTGACAATTTAACCAATGACAGAACATTTACATAAATACATGCAATATGAATTATTTTTAATTCTGATGTGACCTGTAGAAAATAAATCAACCCTTTTGATGAGTGTTGATTCATCTTGATTATGCTATTTTATCCATCCTATTATCTTATTCATTTTTTCATTTTATACTACACCATCATAATTCTAACAGAAATGCTGTTCAATATCATTGGTGATTTTAATTGAACAAATATTTAACCTAGACCTCACTCATTGGCTGTAGTGCTTTAATTTTAATTTGTTAACGCTTGTTTACTTTTAAGGAGCACCTTCTGTTCAATTCTTAGAAGCTCCTGTAACCAACATGGATAATCCATTTTTAAAAGCATACCAAGGTCCATCCAGTTCCATGCAGGCCTACTCCCAGTTAACAGATGGTAATGATTTTAAAATATTTTTATAGTTGATTAAACAGATTTTAGATGAATTTTAAAATCTAATAAAACTATTGTCTTTAAGGAAATACATGTACAACAATGCAAGCTTCCAGTTTAAGGAGATCTGAAGAAGATGATATGGCTTATTTTGAAAGACAGTATCAGGCACGGGTAAATCCATAGCATACATTATTTAAAGCATTTTAAAATAATTTGTTCAAATGGCACCTAGCACACATAATAACAGGTTGATCATTTTAAATAGTATGTTGGGGAACTGTAGTGATATCTGAAAATCAAGTGTACTTAGCTGGAAATATCAGGACTATTGTGACTTGCAAAAATGAAGAGTGTTTGTATAATTTATATTGAAGTCCAGTGGCTTTTCCCCATCTATTTCTGTTGCTATAGTTATCTTTTATCATATCTTAAATCTGTACGTTTTCTGTTTCTGCTTATTTGTAATTAGAGAAATTCAAAACAGTACCACTTAAGTAATACCACTTATTTTGAAAAGATGCTTTGGAATTTAGTGTATTATAATATCAGCTTATGTCTTATTAAATCAATGATATATGTTTCCAGGATTATGCAGCTATTGCACAGAGACTTACCCTGTAGTCCCACAGTCCTGGAAACAGACAAAGGTGTTTTATTGAATTGCTGATCTAGTGATTCATTCTTCCATGCGTTCCAAAGCACTTCTTTATCAAATCCAAAGTATAGCACAATAAGCAAGTATAAGCAATAGAAAAATGTGACATATAGTTTGGAGGAAGGCCATAGTTACTTTTTTAATATTTCTATTTTGCAGCAACAAAGAAGATAAAATACAGTTTTGGAAATACATAGTTTTACTTTTATGTTTAATCAACTGATCAAACTCTTCAGCTGCTTAAAATGTTTCCAGCCTGGATTTAGTAATGGGAAATGTGCAGGTTCAAAAGCAATAAAGGTTTTGTGATTGCACAAAGAATATTTACATTGGCTAAATATTGTATAAATCTTACTACAACAGGTTTAAGTTTTATGCAGGATAATCATATCAACTAATTCTTTCTCTACCTCCATCTTAGATCACAGCTTATGAGATTTCCAACAATGGCATAACTCATACATTTCAATTTGTGGGTTTGTGTCAATTCATATGGATGCTTGAATGTAGATGCAACCTAGCATCCTGCAAAGGAAATTTCTAGGATAAGAAAATGTGGCAATAATGGGATTAGTTGCAAGTTGTTTTCTGTAGTTTGCACAAAACAAGCAGAGCGTATGTTTCAAGTAATTTTATACAGATTTTTTTTTCATTACAGTTGAAACAAGAGAAGGCAAGAGATCAGAAAGGCAAACATCCTATGCCAACAAAGACTCAACATAATCAATAATACATTTGTGTTTCACTGTAATTTATCAGCATCTCTGTCTCTGTCTGTCTATCTTCAATGACTAGATACAATATATTTATTTTTCCATGCCAATTTTGTTATATATAAAATGATAGTATACTTCTTTTCAGGCATTGAAGCAAAATCATGCTATCCATCAAATTCTGGAAACTTGAAAATCAGCAATGGAAAAACTTCAGGTTTCATGGCAGAAACTATTATATGAACATTGAGAACTACTTCTTTAGAATATTTTATCGTTAATAAAGATTTGAATTTTATGAAAAGAGTGGTTTTGTTTTCTGTATTTCAAGATTTGAAAATATTGATAATAAATAAAAAAATAATCATTACAAATAGTAATTGAGCCCAAAATTTCTGTTGCTAAGTGAGACAGTTGTTAAGTGAATTTTGCCCCATTTTATGACCTTTCTTGCCATAGTTGTTAAATGAAGCACTGCAGTTGTTAAGTTAATAATACAGTTGTTAAGTGAATCTGGTTTCCTCATTTATTTTGCTTGTCAAAAGGTTACAAAAGTAATCACATGATTCTGGAATACTGCCACTGTCATAAATGTGAGTCAGTTGCTAAGTGTCTGTATTTTGAACACATGACCATGGAGATGCTGCAATGATCGTAAGTGTGAAAAATGGTCATAAGTCACTTTTTTCAATGCCATTGTAACTTCTGTCACTAAAGGAACTTTTGTAAATCGAGAAATGACTGAACAATTGATTTATCTAAAAATAATGCAGTAAAAGTGTGGTTGACATATTAGTAGATGGTTTTGATTGGACAACATACATCTCATGTTTTTTTAAATAGCATATCCCTTATTATACCAGCCTTATAGATAATAGCTAAAAATGGATCTTAATCTCTAATAACAGTACTTTACTTATAGACTTAGAATTTCAAGAGTCAGAATATTTTTCAGCATTTGTTAATGAGGACTCTATTGCTAATGAGAGTTCTTAAAATTATAACAATTTCTATTTTTTCTCTTAACAATCTTTTTGAAATGGTGAAACAAGAAAGTGTAAGAGAATTGGTAATGCATATTTCAGTAATTAGCCTTTTTAGACTATCCCATAAGCTTATTCAGAGAGCAGAAACTAATAGTGTGAATAGCAGATGGCATTAATAAATGTAAATAGCTCTATTCTTTGCCCCCTTAAAGTGAGAAATGCACATTCAGTATTTGAGTAAAACAGTTGAAGTGTTTGGAGATTGATTTATGACAGACAGATATCTGAAGGTTGAATTATGGCAACGCAACGATGTTTTGTTGGAATGTACCAACTCAACCTCCTCCCCAAAATCTGTTGCAATATGTTGATGAAGTGAAGTGTTTCAAGGAATTTCCTATTGAACAGTGTTATATGTGAATTTGACAAACATAGGAGGTTTTTTTTTTGGCATAACTATTAGTCCTGTTTCACCAGATGATAAAAATTGCTTGCTTTACCTTTTAATTGACTAATTTGCAAAAAAATATATCTTTACCCTCACAGATTTAGGCTTCTTGTCTGCTATATTGAAACCAGGTAGAAATGAAGCTGATAAAAGTCACTGTCCAGGTTTTGGCAATTACACTTAGTTGTGAATACACTGAAAGTTTTTAAGAAGAGATTGGAGAACCAGTTATCTGAAATGGTAGGGTTTCCTGCCTGAGCAACGGATTGGACTAGACCTCCAAGATCCCTTCCAACTCTGTTATTCTGTATTCTGTAGTGGTCAGGTTTCGTTTCTACATGACGTATACCACAACACCTGATCAGTAGACTCTCCTGCTTCTTTACCACATTCACTTTCTTTTTTGAGTCTTTTGATGTGTATTCCATTCCCATAAGCAGATAAAATTCAAGAGTTACAGAATTATACTGCAGGACCTTAGAAGTCATGTTGTGTAATTCACTACCGTAGTTGGTTGCTTGTAATGAACATTTTAGCGGTCTATTTGGAAAAACCATATATCTAATTTTTGCTGTCACATGAGTAAACAAAAGAAAATGTCAATCCAAGATGGCCTAATTGGCAAAAGAAAGCTCAGATCCATATTGGTTGGAAACATGCAAAAGAGGACTTCATCCTTAGACAATGGTTAAAATGATGATGATCTGGCAGTTTAAACTATTTCCAACTAGCTTAGTTTTGATCGCACCAATGCTGCATTAAGGTGATTGTTTGCATTTTGATCCTGAAAGCTTGCAAGCTAGCTTTGCTTAAAAAGTAGCCAGAAACCCAAGTGAAAAAAGATCACTGGACTCCATTTATGTAAGGCTAGTTTAAAAAGAAAAAAAGACTTTTCCAAAAATCACTGACAAAGTATACACAACACTTCATGAACACGGGAAAAACAGGCGGTTTTACCCAGGAAGATTTTGTCTAAGGGTGATGGGGCAATTGTTACCTAAGATCAGGGGTCTTCAAGCTTGGCCCTTTGATGACTTGTGGACTTCAACTCCCAGGATTCCTCAGCCAGGTACGCTGGCTAAAGAATCCTGGGAGTTGAAGTCCACAAGTCATCAAAGAGCCAAGTTTGAAGACTGCTGCCTAAGATGAAACATACAGTATTTGCAGCAACCATGGTGAGGGAACACGCTCATCATAGCACACAGTAGCCAAATGGGGTGAAGGGATTTCCCCCAAAAAACCGAAAGGCACAGAACGCGCTGAGTCAAAGGCCAAAGAGCCATTCTCACATGGCCCAATCAGATCTGAGAAGTACTCTTTGGCCGTTATATTCCCGCGCAGTCTTAGATTGGTTTAATATCACACGTGATTGTGTTAAGGGCGCAATTTTGGTTGCGTGCTGCGCGTACCTCCTTTTCCTGTTGGGGTGAGTGTTCGATCGTTTTTGTATTACTTTTGAAAGCCTAATTGGCCCAATTATTAAAACAGGCGGTTGGTTATGATTTTGTGATAGAGTGAGCGCAGGGGGAAGAAAAAAAAAGAATCCAAAGAGCATCTCCCACTCACTTGCAAAGTGGTGATTTAATTCTAAAAAGCTGAAACCTTAAAAGCTTCCTCGAAATCGCCCCTTTGCCAAAAAAAAAACAAAAAAAAAAAAAACGCGAAGAGTCCGACTGACCGAATCACCTAGTTTTGCTGGATGGAGAGTGGAGTCTATTAACGTGTTGCTAGATTGCATCACGCATTAAAAACGAAAACGTGGTCAGTTGGCTAGTAAGTCGGGAGCTTCAGCTGTGTAAGAGTTTGTGATTTACTAAGTGCTGGAAAGCCAGCCAGTTAGGCTAACTTCGTTCAAGCAACTGTGGGTAAGTAAGTGGCTTACTAAGAGTCCTCGAGATACTTGCATTAGTACCAAATTCCAAGAGGTTCATCCTGTAAGATATCTGCAGCACAACCTCGTGGAATAGCTGTCGATTTAATAATTTAATATTAATTATATTAAGATAGGCAATTGGGGCGATAGAGATGTAGTACTCAGTGACTTTACAAATGAGGTAAAACTGAAGTGGAATTGCAATTACCCTTATCCAGAGTTCTGGGCTAAACATTACTATATTTGTTCTTGCAACATTCAACTAAATTTGTATTTTGTTTAGATTAGTGAATTAGAAAGCTAGGGAGGATGTGTTTTATGTGAATCTTGTGTCCATAAAAATAAGATGGTAATTATTTGGATAGGTACTTTTAAATTGAAGTAGGTTGGGATAGTCTTTAAGGCAGGATGGCTAAAAGTAGATCTGGTCCACTGATGAATTTGTAGATGAATTGTTATATAGTGGTTGAAATCTTGAATTAGAGCAGAGAGATCTTCAGCTTCAGCCACAGAAGCATACTAATACAGATAGTCCTGGATGTACAATCATAATTGAGCCCAAAATTTCTGTTGCTAGGTGAGACAGTTATTGAGTTTTTCCCCATTTGACGACCTTTCTTGCCACAACTGTAAAGTGAATCACTGCAGTTGTTAAGTTGGTAACATGGTTAAGCTAATCTCTTTCTGCCCAACTTACCTCACAGGGTTGCAGTAGGGAAAATAGGAAAAATACTGTGGCAAACAATACCTTCAGCTCCTGAATGAAAAGCAGGATATAAATCTAATAAATCAGTCACTTTATAGTGTTGTAATGGTGACAACAATCCACTAACTCATTATATCTTTAATGTTAAATTTTAACTATTCTTGTCTCTTAAACTTTATATATAATTTTTGTTTTAATACTTTATTTGTATACTTCCCAGAGTCCTCCTGTGAAGGCTATGGGTGGTTTCTAAATTGTGGCAATTAAGTAGGAGTGATCTTGGGTGTGGAGAATTGTGATAAGATTGAAGCAGGTGAGATGGGAATTGGCATTTCCCAGGCTGATAAAATTATTTCAACAGATTTCAGCTGATTTTCGTAGCTTTACAAAACTTGTGACTGAGGCTGTCCTCTTTTCAGACAGGGATATTCTTGGGATTAGAAACTGTTTCAGTGCACCTGCCACTACTACTAATTAAATATATACAGGCTAAATTTATGAAGCTGTCTTTTACTCAGAATATTAGCTTATATAACCTGCTATGACAGTGTTTCTCAACCTTGGCCATCTCAATGTTAAGATTAGTGGACTTCAACTCCCAAATTTTCCAGCCAACATACTGCCTGGGGAATTCTGGGAGATGAAGTCCGCTCATCTTTATTGATATTGTTGAGAAAGATTGCTCTGAAGTTTAGGGATCTATAGGACCCTCTGGACTGAAGCTTTTTTCCAGATTCATGCCTCTTCCTTAGAGATGCAGTTTTAACTGCTTATCTTGGTAATCTTACAAATCTTGTAAAAATATTGTTTTCTTTTTTACGGTTGTATAGTTTAATCTCAGATCAGAATCTCTGATCATTTTCTTTGGTGTTTGTAGCTGGATCTGAGGGACAGAATAGTATAGGTCCCTTTAATTAACTTTGGTTTGATAGAAGTAAAATCACTTTACTTTTTAAGCAACATAAGAGTGAGAAGACATGAACTTCCCATGTACCTATCTCTATAGCCTGTGCACTGCATCACCTAGGGGCCTTTCTCCTTGCAGATATTTACTCTTCCTTACATTTACTGGTATATCCCATTTCTGCCCCCCCCCCCCGGAAGCTCAAGTTCCTCCATTGAGCTCTGATAGAATCTGCCCTTCAATCTAATCTGGTAGTGTTGCACATTTTGGGTTCCTTGAACAATGCCTATTGGAATCCTGGGATTGCACTTTGTAGCAGCACATTCCCTTGAAATAAGATTTGCTTTGAAATCCCGATAATCCTCACTCTGTTGTTTTAAAAAATGGGAAGACCTGGGCTCTTCAGCTAATCTTTGCTAAGGGAGAACAAGACTTTTTGCTTCTCTGCCATTTGATCCCTTGTTCTTGCAATTTTTAATCTTTTTTTCTTCCTTTTAACTGGTTTTATTGTAATGTTTTTGTTGTGATTGTTATGAGCTACCCATTAGGAGTCACAAGGCATACAAGTTAAATAAATAAATGAAGTTTGATGGGTAAATATTTTCTTCTGATTTCTTCTCCTAAGTGTGAGATAGCAGTTGGCTTAAAGTTATTGAATAAATATTCAAGGCTGTAACTGAACAGAAAATTGGGTTTTTCTGCTTTTAAGCCAACATATTAAGCAGAGTTCCATTTGTACAGCATATCAAACTTTTTACTTTAACTTTGCTTTGATTTTTGTGGAGTGGAGCAAACTCAGTCTGCTTGCTTAGTTAGTTTATGACTCTGTGCTTTGCTAGCTCGGAAAATCAGTTTATTCAGTATTCATATTAAATTTATTGCAAGAACACAGTCACCAAATCATAAAACAGATGATTATATTTTAGCTGAATGTGTTGTGTGGTTAATTTGTAGCTTAAGAGGTCATTTGAACCCAGAGAGTTGGGTTAATTAAAAGAATTATGATTGTGTAAACTATGAGTAAGTGTATTATACAAACATAACTTCCTTTACTATTGGGATTGATTAAAATGATTGAAAAAACTTTGACAAGGTTATAGCGCTTTTGTATAAAATCTAAGATGTGGCTGCATTTAAAATAATAGTGTTTTAAGTTTAGATTCTAGGTGAATCTGGAAGGAGTTGTGTTGAGAAATTTGTGTAGGAGTGACAAATAAAAGGCAGGGACATCTGACAAAACAGTGGTGCTCTAATTACAAAAAAAAGTTTTTAATCAGATAGCACTCTTTTAAAACTTAAAAAGAAAGTGATAGTTGCATCCATAAGAGAAACCCTTTTGGTGTTACTGCTACATGCTAGAGAAATGGCTTATGATACATCATATTAAACTATGAATTATTTATTCAGGACTTTTTGAATGAGACAAAAGAGGCTGAATTTGCCATTGTATGAATAAATGGTTTCATATGACTTACTAAGCCTTAATTAAACTAGCCTCATGGTGTTCAGATATTCCTTGACTTACAACTGTTTGTTTAGCGACCGTTTAAAGTTACAAAAAGTGACTTGCAATTGGTCCTCGTACTTACGACCATCATAGCATTCCCATGGTCACATGATCAAAATTCAGGCATTTGGCAACTGACATGTATTTACAATAGCTGCAGTGTCCCAAGATCATGTGATTGTCATTTCTAACTTTCCCAGCTAGTTTCCAATGAGGAAAGAAAATGTAGAAAGCCAGATTCACTTAACAACTTATGATTCATTTAACAATCATTGTATTATTATGATATCTGAACCTTATAGGTTTTGAGAAGAGGCAACATATTTTATCCTAAGAAAGTGGCAGGTAGATGATCCCTAGTTTCCTGTGTTTTTTTTCTTCCATTGAAATGTTTTTTTTCTTCCATTGAAAAGGTATATGTAATACAGGTAGTCCTTGAGTTACGAGTGTAAAGGAGCCTGCCCATTCCACTCGTAAATCGAAAACTCGCTAGAGCAAAGGTGTCAAACTCAATTTCATTGAGGGCTGCATCAGCATTGCGGTTGCCCTCGGAGGGCAGGGTGAGTGTGGCCAACTGGGTGGTCATGGCTAGCTCTACATCGTTCACGTCAAGGGTGCCTATGGGGGCCTGGGCAGGAGTGGGACAGATCTGAGGGTCTCTGGAAAAAGCGGGTGGGACCAGGGCAAGTGTTAAGGCATGGTCCACTGGAGGAGCCTCACTGTTCCTCTCAGGCCATGCAGGGGGAGGGGCTGGATGGTGGTGCGGGTTGCCCAGAGTCCTGGCAGCAGAGCTCAAACGCCCAGCCTGGTCCTCGAGCACCCACGGCACAAAGCCCAGCCCCACTTTCCCAAGGGGGCACCTAGCTGCACTTACCTCTTCCACGAAGCTGCTGCTGCTGTGTTTGCTCTCCTTAGCTAGGTTGCTCATGATGGGTACGAGGGCAAAGTCAGAGGGAGACCCGTTCCCTCTCCATGGGAGGAGACCTGGCTTTGTATCCAAAGCTTCCTTAGCAATAGGATGGGAGATCCCCCAGGATAGGCCAGAAGGAGGGGGCAAAGGGATGATGAAAGTGGAGCAGGGCAGGACTAAGGCAGGACTTCTCTCAGACCGTCCCTCTCCTTTCCTTCTTTCCTTCCTAAGTACAGAGTGGTGGGAAAATATTTGAGATGAGGGAGGAGAAAAACAGGCAAGAAACGCAACTGAGGAGGTGTCACCCTTCATGAGGAATGAAGAAATGCACCATCGCCTGGAAATGGCCAGCACATGGCCCTCACCTACTTCACATATCTGGCTTGGTGGGCTCTGGGGGAAGGGATGCTATGAGCAACGTGAGAGTTGACGTTACCTGCACAATGCTGCCCAGCCCCCAGCCTGCCCTGTTTTGGCAGGCAGTGGGACACTCTCCTCACAACGTTGAGAGGCTGAGCCTGGTGGTGCAAATCTGAAAAGAAGTGCAATGCCGCCCAGCCCCCAGCCTGCCTGGTCTCGGCAGGCAGCGGGTGCTCTCCTCACAGCCCCGAGAGGCTGAGCTGGGTGGCGCGAATCCAAAAAGAAGCATGAGGCTGCCCAACCCCCAGCCTGCCTGGTTTTGGCAGGCAGCGGGGTACTCGCGGTGCAAATCCAAAAAGAAGTGTGATGCCGCCCAGCCGGTCCGGTTTCGGCAGGCAGCAGGACGCTCTCCTCACAGCGCCGAGACCTTGAGCTGGGTGGTGTGAAGCTCACCAGCTTTGCACCTTTCTGCCTGCTGAAACTGGGCAGGCTGGGAGCTAGGCAGCATTGCACTTCTCATCAGATTCGCGCCACCTGGCTCAACTCTTGGCGCTGTGAGGAGAGTGCCCTGCTGCCTGCCGAAACCGGGCAGGCTGGGAGCTGGGCGGTCTCGCACTTCTTTTTGGATTTGCGCCACCCAGCATTGTGAGGAGAGCGCCCCGCTACCTGCCAAAACCCCTCCCCCAGAGCCCATCAAGCCAGATATGTGAAGTAGGCGAGGGCCATTTGCTGGCCACTTCCAGGCAATGGTGCATTTCTTCATTCCTCACAAAAGGTGACACCTCCCCAGCATTCACCCAGGGGGTGGAGTTGATGCGGCAGGGGCTGGTTTCTCACTGTTTTTAAAAGGCCTTGTGGAGCTAAGACTAAATGCATTTCAGCATAGCTGGCCACCACAAAATTGTACATTGGCTCCCGGCTGGCCTGGGCCAGGGCCATGGCAGCAGGGGCCGTTTCCTTACTCTTTACAGGATGGCTTCGCGGGCCACATGAAACCACTTTGCGGGATGCATCCGGCCCCGGTGCCTTGTGTTTGACATCTGTCGTAGAGTGAATCTCGTTCCTTTAGCGAAATCATTATCTTCCTTGTTAAAATGCATGCGGCTTGTTAAGTAAACATGAGCTATCTCAGGGTGGGGAAGGCGATAGGGGGCCTAGTGATGGAACATGCCCCCAAGGTTTCCCTGACCCACTAAGAAACCTCATGCTTCCTCCTCCCTTCCTGCTGCACCGGAGTCCCTTACCTTGCAAAATCTGTCTCCTCTTTGCTGTGGTTTCTTTCCTTTGAGGGAGAGGAGAAAAGCTTGCAAATGCTTTTCGTGCTGACAATGGAAACTCCTGGGTGCCGCAATATTGCACGAGTTCAAACACCCATTCTTTGCAAAAGAGATCATGGCCCTGGATGCTTTCATTCTTGGGGGGGGCAGAAATGTTTGCTTCATTTGCACGTCTATGGGGCAAAGCGTGGAATCAAAGTTGGCCGGGCGCAGGAACCAATAATGTCAATGGCCCGGCTGAGCCGTTCGCTTGCTTGTGCCGGACTTAGTTTGAGGGCAGGAACAAAGCCTTCAAATGAATGAGGAGGTATTGCGGGGCCAAGTCCCTTGCACCTGCATTGAAGCCGGCAGCAGCGACAACCACCTGAGCGGCCATGATCCCTCTGCCCAGCCAGCCAGCCACCCACCCTGATTGACCTAGTTTTTGCCTGGCGGCCTGCTGGCACAAATCCTCACTGCTCTTCTCCTCACTCAAGTGGCGGCAGGAGCTTGGGTTTCTCAGCTCCATCTGAGTAGAGGAAAGCAGAGGCACAGCAGCAAGGTTGCTCTCACACAATAAGACCCAGGTGCGCTGCTTGCTTGTGTGCGCCTGCCTTATTGAGAGCAATCCTGCTGCTGTGCCTCCGCTTTCCTCCACTCAGATGGAGCCGAGAAACCCAAGCTCCTGCTGCTAATAAACTTCTTATCCAAAGGGAGAACTTGGGGAAACTGCCCTCAAATGCTTTTTATCAAACCCAGACCTGACAGAGACTGAGATTTGTGCTGCAGTGGCTTGAGTTTCTCCGCTTGGTCCCAAAGGAAGAAAACGGAGGCACAGTCCAGGATTGCTCTGAAGAATTAGTAGGTACGCTGCATGCTCGCATGCACCAGCCTCATTGAGAGCAATCCCGCTGTGCGCCTCTGCTTATTTTCACTTGAACGGAGAAACTCAAGCTGCTGCCACTCAAACACCTTATCCGAACAGATTTTTGGGAGATGAGGAGCTCCATCTGAGTGTGAATGTAATGCTTGAAAACGCAGCGAATTTGCTTCGTTTTCAAGGCTCCCACAGGAGCCCAAACACCTTTAATCCAACAGAGATCTTGGGGAGATGGGGAGCTCCATCTGAGTATGAGTGTAACGCTTGAAATCGCAGCGAATTTGCTTCATTCTGAACTGCCACATTTGCTCAGGGAGAATCCAGTTTCCCCAAGGTCTCCCTTCAGATAAGAAGTTTCCCCCATCTGAGTGGAGGAAAGCGGAGGCAGAGCAGCAGGATTGTTCTCAATAAGGCTGACGCATACAAGCAAGCAGCGCACCTGGGTCTTATTGTGTGAGAGCAATCTTGCTGCTGCGCCTCCGCTTTCCTCCGCTCAGACTGAGCTGAGAAACCCAAATTCCTGCCGCCGCTTAAGTAAGGAGGAGAAGAGCGGTGAGGGTTTGTGGCAGGCAAGGACTAGGTCAGGCAGGGTGGGTGGCTGGCTGGCTGGGGAGGGGGATCATAGCCCCTCAGGTGGTTTCCGCCGCTGCCAGCTTGGATGCAGCTGTCAATGCTGCAAATATTGTATATTCTTGCTTTGACAATATGCAGAACTGTCTGGTATTTTTGGCGTTAATACATAACAGATGGGGGTGGGGGCAAAGAGCGGGGAAAGAAAGAGGAAGGAAACCTTTGACCTTTACACTAATTGGATAATGTGATATATGACAGCTATTCTCCAGCATGATAGATGTAGCATCCACTGGTGGGTAATCTCAGCCTTCCTGCTCAGTTGAGACTAAGTTAGAACTTCAGCCACGCCTCCCTTGGGGCGGTCCTTTCCCCAGTTAACTTAGTCTCAGCTCAGTAGGACGCAACTTTGGTGGCTCCTCGGTTAGACTAGTTTAAAATAATTGATTCATGAAGATAGAGATATTTAGATTTAGGTTTAGGTTTGTTTTTGTGTTTTTTTACACTTAGCAGTTTTAGTTCACTTTTTCAAGTGTTTAGAGGCAGTTTGAGTCCTGGCTTAGAAGACGCTCGTAGGCCTCTGTGGGCCGATCGCAGCCGACTCTGTCTGGCTGAAGAATAGCGCTAAGCAGCTGTTCAGCGCTAAAATGGAGACTGTTTTTCAGCGTTTTGGAGCGCACAGCTTTATCTTCCGGTCTCTCTGGAGACCAGCTCAGCTGGGAGGCCTCGTTTCTTCCCTCATGGCCACGAGGCTCCAGCGGCTGCAGGACTCGATCTGGATTGCAGCGGAGGCTGCGCAACCAATTCACAAGTGTTCTGTCTTATAAATGAAGGGGGAAAAGAGCAATTACTGCAAGGTCACTCATTGTTATTAATCCGGAAGGATTTAACTGTTGGAAGGTTTCTCCCTGGGGCGTTGCCATTTTGGGAGACGAGGCTTGTGACCATGATTTTGTTTCAGTCATTGGGTTTGGTCGCCATTTGAGGGCCTTGCATACCAAGAGGTATTATCAGGCCTGATCCTCTAATACTGTAGCCTGCTGTGTTAGGCTCTTAAAGGGGGAATTATACAGCACTCCTTTGCATGCTTCCTTTATCATTCAGGATATAAGGAAAGGAGGAGCGGCCTCATTCAAGCAGGGATTATACATACACAATTCTACTCTGTTTATAATTTCTGAGGGACAATTTGCATTACCTGTTCCTTGTAGTTCGCGGCGCTGTGTCAGCAGGGCCCAATCAGGCAGTTCTAGTGGACTGTCTGGCTGTTTGCCATTGCGGTTGTTCAGAGCATGGGAACCACCCTCTTTGACAACCAGATCTGCATATTTTTTCCTCCATTCCTGGACATCTCCTACTTGGAATATCCAGCGAGTAATGGCAGACAGTGAAACTCCTCAGACATCGCAGGGGTCTGGAGTTCCCCCCAAACAATCAAAACGCAGATCTTCTGAATTGGATGTGGGGGGAAAGAAAAAGGCCAGGACAAAGCATTTAACCACCAAGGAACTCTCCAAGGCTGCTGAGCGAGAGGCCTCGAGGAGACATCAGGCATTAGAAAAGGAATTTTCCAGAGTTCAAAGGCTCAGATCCAGTGAGGCTGAAGTGGTTCCCCCTGTTTCACTGGACTGGACTGGTCCCCATTTGAGCTTCCATGTGTGCCTTCTTATGACGCCCCCAGGGCTTGGTCTCCTCAAGGGGAAACTGAACAGGTTGGTCCCTCTTCCTCTCCTCTTCCTCCTCCTCCTTCCACTGTTTCTTCTGCTTCCATTACACAACAAGTTGCGGCAGTCACATATACTCCCATAGCAGCTGAGGTTCGCTCCACAGAACAAGGCATGTGGGCAGAGCAGTTCCAGGCATTCATGCACCATGCGTTTGACCAATTTATAACTTCTTCCATGGGTCAAGGGTTTTCCCAGGTACCACCACCTCCGCCCATATCTGCGCCTCAAGCAGGGCGTGTTCAGTTAACAGGCTCAGGTGTCTCTGAAGCATCATCTCAATTAGGAAAAGGGGAATCTGTGGACCTGGAGTCGGTAGACATCCCCATGTCAGAGGATGAGGAGGCGGCTCCGGATCCGACCCCGACAACGGGTCTCTTTGATCCATCCCTGTTCAGGTCATTACTCCTGAAGGCCTGTACCATGGCCAAATTGGTTACGGAGCGGGAGCCTAAACCATCTACCTCCACCACACAGGAGTCTAATCCTTTGTTTGCTGAAAAGATAGTGGTGGAGAAACAGATCCCTTGCCCTACTGTATTCTGCCCTACTGTATTCCGCATTGCTGTGGAGAAACAGTGGACTTCATTGGCCACTTTGCCTTCTCCCAATAGCACGGAAAAGAAGCTCTTTAATGTATCTTCCTCATTTGACTCCCTTCTAGAGGTGCCTACTGTGGACACTCCTCTCACTTCACTGTTCTCCACATCCACAATCCCGGGAGATATGGCGGAAGCTCTAAAGGCGGAGGACAAAAGGTTTGAGTTTTCTTTTCGCAGAGCTCACCAGGCCTCGGCATGGGCGATTAAGGCGGCAACATCTTCGTCCTTTTTTGTGAGGACATCCATTATGTGGCTTTGTGAGCTACAGACTCTGATCCCTCCTGACCAGGTGCGTACACACCAGACGGGGAAGCTAGTGGCTGCGTCAGAATACATGGCAGACTCTTCCCTCCAATCGGCCAAGTATTCCGCTAGGTCTATTGCGGCCACTGTTTCATCACGCAGACTGCTGTGGCTCAAACAGTGGAGGGCAGATTTAAAATCAAAGTGGTGCCTATCAACGGCAGCTTACAGTGGAAAGCAGTTATTTGGTCCAGTTCTTGAACCGTACCTGATAGAAGGAAAGGACAAGCGAAAGGTTCTGGCGCACCCCTCTAAGAAGGTGGATAGAAGGCCTCAATAGGAATTTCACAGGCAGGCCTTTCGTGCTGGGGGTTCTTGGGAATGGAGGCAGCCCTTTCGAATCGGGCAGTCCTGGGAATGACCCAGAGGTTCTCGATCCTTCTCTCCCAGACAGGATAGGCAGCAGTTCTGCCAAAGTTCTGGAACTAAGGGTCAGTTCCAGTCCAAACGTCCCTTTCGAGGGGCAGGGGTCGCCCTTTCAGGAAATCCAAGTGACGCCAAAGCGGATCCTCCTATAGGCGATCGCTTAGTGCTGTTCAGCGACACTTGGGAGGTCACCACCAACGATACTTGGGTAAAGGAGACCATAAGATACGGTCTCGCCCTAGAATTCCTATCCATTCCCTCAGATCATTTCATTCAGTGTCCCACCTCAAGAAACACACACAAGGCCGAGTTAGTGTCCAGGGCCATATCTCATCTGCTAGAAATAGAGGCCATAGAACCAGTACCTCGGGATCAGACAGGAAAAGGGTTCTACTCCATCCTGTTCGTGGTTCCCAAGGCCTCGGGAGGTTGGAGGGCAATTCTGGACTTAAAGGGACTAAATTACTTTCTAGCCTACAGGAGATTCAAGATGCAGTTCCTCAAATCCATTCCCGCCAGTATCAGAAAAGGGGATTTCCTCTCTTCCATAGATCTGACCGATTTCACATTCCCATCCTCCCGCAACACCGCAAATTTGTCCGGTTTTGTTATGCACACCGGCATTACCAGTACAGGGCTCTATCCTTCGGCTCCTCGAGTATTCACAAAGATATTGGCAGTCTTAGCAGCCCACCTCAGATTGATGCTGGTGCGTGTACAATGTTACCTGGACAATATAATTATCCAATCCAGTTCATTCCATTCCGCCCAATCGGACCTACAGATTACAATAGAGACACTACAAAAACACGGATTTTCGATCAACTTCAAAAAGAGTCACACAATCCCTTCCACTCAAATTTTCCATCTAAGAACAATAATAGATTCCATCCTTTGCAAGGTTTATCTCTCCCAGGAGTGCAAGGACAGCATCAGGTCGCTCATTCACGGGATCCGGAGAGAGAAGGTAGTTCCACTGGTCCAGCTGTCTCAGCTGTTGGGCAAGATGGTTTCCTGTCTGGGTATTGTTCCGTGGGCCAGACTGCACTCCAGAACTCTCCAGTGGTTCTTCCTTCCCTTCCAGAAACGGAACGTGAGTGTCTCAACAAGGAAGGTGAGAGTTCCGCACCACACTCTGTCGTCCCTCCTATGGTGGACGTCGTCAGCACTGAACAGGGGGTCCCTGTTCAAGGAGCCTCCCAGGCTCACATTGAGTATGGATGCCAGCCTATTAGGCTGGGGTGCCCACCTACAGACTCACATGGCACAGGGACAATGGTCCCATTCTCCAGCATGATGCTTGTAGAATCCACCGGTAGGTAATTATAGCCTTCCTGCTCAGGTAGACTAAGTCAGAACTTTAGCCACGCCTCCTTCAGGGAGTGTCCTCCAGTTTTGACTTAGTCTACAGCTCAGCAGCAGCAGTTTTTTGTGGCTCTTTAGCTAGTTTAGCCTAGTTAGTGTAATTGGTCTTAGCATTCCTTGTTACTAATCTAAATTCCAAAAAAATTTATCAGAACTCAAACTTTTACCTTCTCAATTTCTTTTAAAATCCAATTTGCATTATAGTTTAGTAAATAATTCAAGTCTAAATAGTCTCTCAAGCATCACTTCAAAAAGAGAAGAGAAAATTCAGTTTCACTTTCCAGCGCTTTGATCACTTTCATTTTCTTCACTTTCACTGAGTACAAAGAACAATCGCCATTTTGAAAGGATTATGTTGATTCAAAAAAGTTATAAGTACAAAGGCAGAGACAAAGTAACAAAATACTTGCAATACTCAAAGGTCTCCTGTATTCACTCCGTCTGTATAAAATCCTTATTATTCTCTCTTAAAAGCAGAGGCGGTCGCGACGTCTATTTCTGTCAGCCGACAGAAGCGTCTCTGGGCAGGAGCATTTCAAGTGCCTAGGGAACACACCTTCTCTGCCCCTGAAAATTTTTTCCAGGGATCTTAGAAGGGCTCAACCTTGCTCTTGAGGCTCTACACCTCTTCTTTACCCGAAGAGGGGTTTTTCCACCGCAACAAACAGCTGATGAGCGCTGTTGCTAGCGGCTTTACAAACCCAGAGAACGGAGCCTCACAGTAGAGACTCCAGCGACGCCGGCGGAGCCACCGGAAGTGGCAATTTTTAAAAACTTTTCTTATTCTTTCCTTTTTTTTTTTTTAACTATGACTACGAGACAAAAGGCAGCAATTGCGAAGGCGGCTATGCCCTCTCCAGGGCAGCTTGTAAAATCACAATCTGCTCACACCTTATGACTAACGTTGTTTGCTTTAATATTGTTAAAGTAGACTGAATCTCTACCTCAGGATATGAAACTTTTACCTCAGGATCTCGGGTTGGGGACCATAAAAGATTGCACTAGTAATGGGATGAAGTCAACTCAGAAGCGCAAACGCATAATAT
This sequence comes from Bothrops alternatus, assembly GCA_034064705.1. Taxonomy (NCBI): domain Eukaryota; kingdom Metazoa; phylum Chordata; class Lepidosauria; order Squamata; family Viperidae; genus Bothrops; species Bothrops alternatus. The sequence goes on along the minus strand of JARGCV010000021.1, from coordinate 2,078,169 downwards.
GCGATAGACTAGATACAGTAGATAGACCATATATAGGAGAAACACCAATCAAACAAAATGTATTCGGAGTATACTTGAAGATGTAAGGGAGGAGGGAAGAACGTTTACTAAAACAGATGTTTACAAAGATTAATACCTAATGTTGTATGCTATGTTCTAGGATGATTGCTTAGCAATAGGATCTTATGTTTAATGTTGATCACATTAATATTGAAACGGATAGGGGAAACACCAATCAAAATAAAATGTAACAGGAGTATAGTTGAGGCTAGACACGAGGAGTGGGGAAAAAGGCTTACTAACTCAGACGTTTTCAAAGACCAATACTTAGTATTGTATACCAGGTGTCATGATGATTGCTGCATAATATGTTTTTATGTTCAATGTTAATTGTTTTAATAAAAGAATTTTTATAATTAAAAAAAATAAAAATCACAATCTGCTCCTTTAGTATCTCAAGAGCCTATACAGCCTCCTCCAGAAATGCTTACAATGAAAGATTTACAGTCTGCATTAACTGTTGCATTATCTTCAGTAAATGTTGCATTATTCTCAGTTAATGATAGGTTGGAGAAACTGGAGGATAAACTGGAGAAAAAGATGGCAGAACAGAAAAAAGATTTTAAAGCTATGTCAGAAGCTTGTAATTTAGAGATGAGAGAAGATATAGTTGAAGCCATGAAAGGAGTATGGAACTATACTATTGGAGCTGATGAAGAAGAAAAATTGGAAAATGTTGAGCAACAAAGTGAGGATGCACAGGACCAGGTTATTATGACACAATTTCACCAGATGCAGTTTGCTGTCAGAATTAGAGGATTTAAAGAGGAACTGCATGCAGTACTGAAAGAATTTGCTACAGGAATATTAACCAGATTCTCTCCTCCAAATGAAAATGATTTGCAATTGACTGTTGAGTACTTTATAAAACAACCTATACAAGAAGAGGACAGTACTCAGAATAAAGAGGATAAAGGGAAATGGTTTGATTGTATTGGGGAGGAAGAGGATTTGTTTCAAGATAGGAAGCAGCAAGAAGATCAGGATAAACAAGGACAAAGATTTGAAATGTTATTGCAACGAAATTATATGGTCAAGAGAAATAGAGGACTAATGCCTAGGTTAAGATGGTTTCTATGGATTCAAAAAATACTGCAAGGAAAAAAGAGAGACTTATTACTTGGAAGGGAGGCTCTGTTTTCGAGATTTGACTGGCAAAGGAGAAAACCCCGAATTCGACTGAAGGACAAGTTAAAAGTATGGATGGATTCAAGGTTCAAGATTCTGAACAAAGTGCAAGAGAAGATGAGTAATGGAAGAATGTATTTGGACTGAAATGATTTAAGGGTTGACAATACAGATTGGTGGATATGCATTATGTGATTTGATGGCTGAAGGAATGCAAGCTGGAAATGGTGTAATTAGTTTGTATCTGTTATGGGGTTTATTTGATAGATGGGACAGCCCAGAAACCGCTTGAAAAGTGAAATTTAAATTATATGTAAGGTACTAAAGCAATCTAAGTTTATGGGTTGATTTTAATATTAAGTTTATGAGTAAAAGGTATGAAAGGAAGTTGAAGGGAAGATTTAAACGAAGAGAGGATGTTTATTGGATGATATATTAAATTGATTAAGAATATACTTTTTGAATTGAGGGGTTTACTGATATTACGTGTTTACGGTGACTCTATACAACCTCTTAATGAATTGAAGTGTTTTAAAAGTTTGACTTAGATTGATGGACTAGATACGTAAATGAAACTTGTTATTCTTAACAAGGGGATCTGTTTGGGATTAGATATGTATTAGAATTGAGAAATGTAAGGTAGAGATTGTATGTAGTATATTTTTTAATTCTTATTAGGATTATATTATAATTTTGTTTGATGAAGCGGGTTTTCCTTTATTATACCCTGTATTCACTCTGGGAAGTCCGGGGGGGGGTTAGGGAGGATTTATAAGTTTATATTTTATATTTTATGTTTTCTCAGCTGTAATTGGGGTGGAATAGTTAATTATTGTTATTAAGGGGTTGCTTGGGTGGCCTCTGGGCACCACATCTGATGGAAAGAGAAAGGAGGAGTGAGGGCTGATGTAAGTAGATAAGAAGGGGGAAAGGTAGGGATAGATGGGTGGATTAGTAGGACGGAGATAGAGAAGGGGGAGAAGTACGTAGTTAGTTGGTAAGTGAGGGGAGGTTAGGGTTAGGGGGGATGTGGTGGTGGGGGTTCTGAGCAGCAATGTTAAATGTTTGGTAAAGCTGGTCTATGATTATTTTCAGTTGAGTTGTATTGAAATATGTACCTATGTTGTGTTGTGTTTATGGATGATTGTTTATTTTAATATTATGATTGATTTGAGTATCTTTTTTCTTTTTTGTTAAAAATTAATAAAAAATATTTAAAAAAAAAAGAACTCAAACTTTTACTGGATACTCTAAATTCCTATCTTATTTGGATTTTAAACGAGATTTGGCTGCCTATTGGATTTAGGCCCTTGGGCCTTTAGAGCCTGAAAGGCTCTGGACACAAGCTGGTGGGGGGAATTTCCCCTCGCTTGCTCTCAGACGCTCGTCTGACGATCGGCGGACCGGCTCTCTTTACAACGAGCCTTATTTGGGAACGATTCTTCCCTTGCTGTCGCGGACGAAGCAGGAGGATCCGGATAGCAGCAGAGCTGCTCCAACCGAATCGCAAGTGCATTTGGAGTGGGGGGAAGAGGTCCTGGTCGCCCTAGCAGGGTTTGAAGGCTCCGTAATCACTTTCCCCGGTCTTTTTCGCCTGATTGCAGGCTGTGGAGGTTGCGGTCACCAGAGACCGCGTGTACCAGTCGCCGCCATTTTGGAATTAGGCGCGGCCGCCATTTAGAATAGGCGCGGCCGCCATTTTGATTGAGAGCATGCCCGAATTTGACACGGAGGCCATTGTGGGCCTAGTGTGAACTTGGACAGTGAGCCTGCTTGCTCCGTCATAGTGCCTGCTGAGTCAGGCCTTACCAGGGGGAAGGACAATTCGTGAACTCGCTCACTCCTCTCAAGGGCATTATTATTACTTGTATTCATACTATACAGGGTATTGGAACTTTAGCTGGTGTACCTTTTATTGTTGGAGGCTTTGAGCATAAGGGCTTTTCATACCACCTGTTGTTACTTAGTCGTAACCTTTAGTCACCTGGCCTTGCAGACACTTCCAGGTACTTGTCTGACTGTGACTGCCATTGCATCAGTCCAGAGCAAGGGTCGGTTTCCCATCTCTGGCAGCAAGATCTGCGTCCTTGGCTTCTCCCCCTGCCGTCTGGGTACCTTTGCCAGATTATTCAGACAGCATGGCAGACAGTGCCTCGCCCCAGGCATATCAAGGCTCAGGCACCCCCCCACATCACAAAAGCGCAGATCTGTTGATTTGGAAGCGGGGGGGGGCAAGAAGAAAACTAAAACTAAACACCTGTCTACAAGGGAGCCATCGAAGGCAGCCGAGCGAGAGGCCACGAGGAGGCACCAGGCGCTGGAGAAGGAGTTCTCCAAGGCCCAGAGACTCAGCCAGTGGGGCTGAAGTGGTTTCCCCCGCCCCATTGGACATTCCTATTCCTCTTGAAATGGAGGAGATGCAGCGATATGTAAACAAAAACCTAGCGAGGGGGTTTATCGAATGGGCCAGATCTACCGTAGGAGCCCCTGTGTTGTTTAAAGAAAAAAATGGGTTTCTTTGCCTCTGCGTAGACTATAAGGGTCTCAACGCTGTGAGTGTGGAAAATAAATACCCCCTCCCCCTCCAAAGGATTTATTAAACCATCTGGCTAAGGGGAGTGTCTTCACTAAGTTAGACCTAAGAGAGGCATACTACTGGGTCAGAATAAAAGAGGGAAACGAGTGGAAAACTGCCTTCAACTGTCCTATGGGGAGCTATCAGTTCAAAGTCATGGCATTTGGACTACAGGGGCCCCCAGCTGTATTTATGCAGTTGATTAATGAGGTCCTACATGATCACTTGTACAAAGGGGTTTTGGTGTATCGTGATGATATCCTGATATACAGCACCAATATGACTGATCGCATAAAGCTGGTGAGAGAAGTGTTAAAGAAACTATTGAATGCCAAACTCTATTCCAAATTGTCGAAATGTGAATTTCACCAAACCCAATTAGACTATCTTGGCTACAGAATTTCCAACGAGGGCATTGAAATGGATCCAGCCAAGGTGAAAGCCATAATTGAATGGCAGCCCCCCAAAACTCACAAACAGCTCCAGAGTTTTTTGGGTTTTGCCAACTTTTATCGTCAATTCATCCCCTCTTTTGCCAAGATTGCCCTACCTCTTACAGAACTACTCAAAACAGGCAAAGGAGTAGGGAAGACACGACCGGGCCAACCACTAGCAACAGCTTTTGAGAATTTAAAGAGACTATTTGCTGCTGAACCAGTCCTAAAGCACCCATGCCCAGGGGAACCCTTTGTGATTCAAGCCGATGCCAGTGATGTGGCAGTTGGAGCTGTGTTACTGCCAAAGAACAAAAATGGGATCCTGCAACCCTGCGCCTACACTTCTAAGAAATTTACTGAGAGCGAGAGGAGATGGGAAATCTGGGAGAAAGAGACCTTCACAGTTAAATGGGTGCTATTAAACTGGCGACACTATCGAGAAGGGAGCAAGGTGCCATTTGAGGTATGGACAGATCACAAAAATCTAGAGGCACTGAAAACTCCCCACAAATTGTCCGTGGGCAAGTACGGTGGGCACAATACTTTAACCACTTCAACTTCACTCTAAAGTACATACCAGGCAGAAAGAACTTCCTAGCTGATGCGCTATCCCGGTTACTCCAACACAAGAGCGAACAAGAGAAGGTTAACGAGGCAATTATTCCCAATCCACAAACTGCTGCTCAACTTACAACTCGCAGGGTCCCCAATCCTGATGATCCTGGAGTCAAGAAATTAAAATGGGAGCTCCTCAATGACCAATGGTTCAAAGATAATCAAGCCTCCCTAACATGCAGGGATGGCTTAGCTTACAAAGGGGGGAAGCTATATTTGCCAGAATCGCTCCATCTTAATGCCCTCAAACAGCCACGATGTAAAACAGGGTGGACATTTTGGATATTTGAAAACCCTACATCTCATCTGCTGGCAATTTTGGTGGCCGGGGCTGAAAAAGGATGTGGAAAACTATGTAAAAAGTTGTACTGTTTGTGCCACAATGAAAAGAATCCCAGGGAAAATCCCTAGGTTACTGCAACTCATAGCAGACCCTTCTCAACCATGGGAAGAAATAGCTATGGACTTTATAGTAGACCTACCTGAAAGTAGTGGAAATACTGTCATCTGGACTATAATAGACCTGTTTTCAAAACAGGCTAATTTCATCGCCTGCAAAGGACTCCCATCTGCCCAACGGCTGGCCAAATTATTCCTGAAATATATCTACCGGATGCATGGCACCCCTAAGCGAATAATTTAGGACGGGGGTGCAGTTCACAGCGAAATTTTGGAGAAATTTACTTACATTAATTGGATCATCTCAAGGATTATCATCTGCTTTTCATCCAGCCACCAGTGGGGCCGCAGAAGCCGCTAACAAAATGGTGGAGCAATATCTTAGATGCTACGTTTCTTACCAACAGAAGAACTGGACTGTTCTCCCTTTTGCAGAAGTGGCGTACAATAATTCTGTGCACAGCAGCATTGGCTACACGCCTTTCAGAGTGGCCACAGGGAAAGAGTTTAGCCCAATACCTGAATATCCTCAGTTGCCCTCCGCTTCCCAGACACTTGATCAGTGGGTGAGGGGGTGGGAAGAAGTTTGGAGAAAAATAAAAAACTGCTTTAAAAAAGACTTTTGAAACCTATAAAAAGCAGGCTGATAAAAAGAGGGCTCCCCAAAGAACATTCCAAGTTGGGGAGAAGGTCTGTCTGTCAACTAAATATCTAGCCTCAAATTGCCCAGCAAGAAATTGGGACCTAAATTCTTGGGGCCTTTCCCTATAGTAAGGATCATCAACCCAGTCACAGTGGAACTAAAACTCGTTAGACTTTTAGGGAAAATTCACCCAGTTTTCCATTGTAGCTTGTTGGAGCCTTATCGAGGCTCCACTTTAAGACCTTCTCCGAAGAAGGTGCCTGGGCCCCTCGTAGTCGCGGGACAGACCTACTATGAAGTAAAACGTATTCTTGACTCTAGAATTTTTAAAGGGAAATTGCAGTACCTAATACAATGGAAGGGATACCCGTTGTCTGAAGCCACATGGGTGAAATCGAGTGAAGTGAAAGCTGACAGATTGGTCAAAAGGCTTCATGTGAAACACCCCAACAAACCAAAAGATAACCCTTAACATATGCTTTTGTTTACTTTAGAGGATTTGCCCTTCTTGTAAGGGGGTCTGAATGTCAACCCTACAAATATTGTATATTCTTGATTTGACAATATGCAGAACTGTCTGGTGTTTTTGGGGTTAATACAGAACAGATGGGGGTGGGGGCAAAGCGCGGGGGAAGAAAGAGGAAGGAAACCTTTGACCTTCACACTAATTGGATAATGTGATATATGACAGCTAATTTAGGGAGGGAACATGCTGATAATTAAACTGCTCAGAAGAAGAGAACTTAGATCTTAGCAAAAGCCTCGTTATGCCTGTGCCGACATTTTGTAACAATAAAAGACTTTTAGGAAAATAAAGACCTGGAAGTTCTTTGAAGTGTTTCATTAGCTGGAACTATAACAGCAGCTGCAAGGGACCTGGCCCCGCAATGCCTCCCTATTCATTTGAAGGTTTTTTTCCTACCCTCAAACTAAGTCTGGTGCACGCAAGCAAACGGCTCAGCCGGGCCACTGCCAGTATTGGTTCCTGCGCCCGGTGAACTCTGATTCCACGCTTTGCCCCATAGGCGTGCAAATGAAGCAAACACTTCTGCTCCCCCCCGAGAATGGAAGCTTCCAGGGCCATGATCTCTTTTGCAAAGAATGGGTGTTTGAAATCGTATGATATTACGGCAACCAGGAGCTTCTATTGTCAGCATGAAAAGCATTTGCAAGCTTTTCTCCTCTCTCAAATGAAAGAAACCACAGCAGAGAGGAGACAGATTTTGCAAGGTAAGGGACTCCGGTGCAGCAGGAAGGGAGTGGGAAGCAGTTGTGAGGAGTGGGGAAGGGAATAGGGTGAATACTGTATTGCAGAGCTCTGTGGTCACTCGTAAGGGTGAACGACTGTAGTGGTGCTATGATAGTTGTAATTTCGGGAATTGCTCGTAAGCACTAGGAGGCGCTGATCATGTAACTTTGAACGAGCATTAAGTGAATGTTGGTAATTTGGGGGTTACCTGTAGTGAAACTGCTTAAGTTATTAAATAATAGGCTATTATTCTAACCACTGATTGCTTCCATATTTTAGGTTCTGTCATCATGGAGGAGGATTCAACATATAATAAAGGTACATATATGAAGAGGGCATAGTTTTATTTTTTTAACAGTAAAATTATGATTTGACTATTTTTTCCTCTCACAGTCGAAATTGCAGTTGGCTGTCATGTAGAAGATGCTGTAACCTTTTGGGCACAGGTAAAGTCAGAATTATGGGATGATACGAATAGTACTGTTGATTAAAGTGAAATTAAAATAATTCATGCTTGGAGTTGTTTATCTAAAAATCAAAATTCTTGATTCTTAAAATTTGATAAAATCAAGCTTTTTAAAAATAAATTCATAAAATTCTACCCGTAGAATGTTTTATGTTTGAATCACTTTAGTATTTGTCATTGATTATGTGGTATAAAAATCTTGAATGTGTATATTAATTTGGATTTCAATGTGTGTTGTTTAGAGCATTAATAAATCTCAGGAAATTTTAAAGATTAGCTCTGGTCTAGCTGAAATCTGTCCTCAAGCCATCCCAGTTTTTGGCAATCCTGATTTTCATAAGGTAGGTTATGCCCATATTTTCTTATTTTATATAAGCATAAGATAACATCTTGCAGGGATCACTTGAATTTGTATATTTGAACATGTACACCAAGGATTTTTATTTGAAGTAAATTGATGAGCTTTTAAACAATATATTCCTGTCTTTCCCTCTGCTTTTAGTACATGCACAGAAAATATTGACTAGGTTTGCATTTCATGCTAAATGATAACATAATTTTTCTTATGACCCAGCCCAGTTTGTTAATTGTGGCTTGTTCTACAAAACATGTGATTTGGCTTTTTATTTGCCTCAAAATATTGAATTGAAATGCTGTTTTCTCTTATATTTGAGCTGCTTATGATAGAAAAGTTGAGTAAATATTTTAAATAAATACAATACAGTATTTTAATACAATAATTCATTTTAATGCTAGTGGGGGAAAAAGAATAGCTTGCAAACAGTTGACAAACTATGGATGTGTGGCTATCAAAAAGAAAACTGTACTTCTAGTTGCTGTAGAAATATTACAACAATATGTACAAGTAGTCTTCAGTTACCGACTGCATCAAGTAGCAATTGTTTGAAGTTAAGAGTTCACTAAAATAATAAAATAAATACTGATCAGTCATGTTTCTGATCATCACATGATCATTGTTTGCATGTTTTACAAATGGCTTACAACAAAAAGTTATTAGAGAAGGCAGAAGTAAAATTGGTCATGTGATTTTTATTTAGCAACTGCAGTGCTTTTCTTAACCATAAGAATGACTAATACTTAGTATTGTATATCAGGTGCCATGATGATTGCTGCACAATATGTTTTTATGTTCAATGTTGATTGTTTTAATAAAAGAATTTTTATTAAAAAAAAAAGAATGTTATAGTCATGTGATTTTCTGTTTAGCAACTTAGCAACCAAGTTACTAGTCCCAGTTGTAGTTGCTAAGTAAGGACTACCAGTATTAAAGATTTGTGGCTTAGTTTAGTAGCATCTTAAGTTTGGGAAATTTGCTTGATTCTCATGAAATCATAATTAGAAGGATGGTATGGAAACAACATATCTTTGTCTGCTCATAGCAGTGTGTTTGCTCTTAACTGTTTTATGGTTAAACATGCGGATAATGGATCCTGGATATTGGCCTAACAGAAGAATTACTATTTTCTGTTGCTGTGGATTATTGTGCATAAAACTTTTCACATAGAATTCTTTGTATGAAATTGATTTTTTAAAAAAAACTTTTCCAAAAGGAGTGAAGGTAATTTTTACATTGTTACCGGTAACTTCTAGATTTCCCCCCAATATTTGAGAATTATTATTTTTTTCTCCATAGTTATAAGGGAGAAACAAAATTTTTCATCCCAGATTTCTTTTTTCTTTTTCTTGGAAATTCAAATCTCTAGTATAGCTTTTATGAATGTTTTGTCAAGTGGTATTAGGATGAAATTTTGGTTACAAAAATCATAAACCCAAATAACCTGTGTGCACATCAGACTATCAGAGAATATCAGAATAAGATACTAAGCATGAAAAAGTATAAAACTATGGGATATATCTTTGGTAAATTGCTGGTAATCTTGATTTCTTTCCTGTTTATATTTATTGGGATATCATGATGACATTCTAAACAGGATCTAAAAAAAATGCATGGAAAGTTATAAATTGTCCTAAATCTGTTTTACTCCTCAGATATATGGAGGTTGCTTTTCTGAAGATAAATGCTGGTACAGATGTAAAGTACTTAAAATTATCAGTGATGAAAAAGTGAGGATGATATTTTGATTAATAGCTGCTTAGCTTGATTTTTAAATATAATTTTAGAAATACAAAAATGGATTGACAAGAAAAATGAAGTTTTGCAAAGTACAGCAGGTTTAAGTTTGTGTTTTAGTTAATACACTATTCAAATTTCTTTTGTGTTCTGCTGCTGTATTTTAAAAACTGATAAGTTATATTTAATTATGGGGAATTCAGTGGTTCTCCCCACTTCATTGTATAATTGGGAGAACTATTGACTTCTGATTTTAATGTCTAGGTCTAAACAAAGAAACTGGTTTTCTACAACTAAGCTTGGACCAACTTTTTCATCCTATTTTGTTACATTTGCATACTTGCAAATAAGCCCACCAAAATCTTTACTTTTTACTGACTATTATACACATTTGTATTGATGCCCTGAAAATCTTAAGTGCTATGGCAGACATGTCAAACTTGTGATGTCATGTGGCGTCGCGAAACGTATTGAGATTGTTTTGCCATTGCCGGCAAGGGGTGGATGCGGCTTCCACATGACGCGTCCAGCTTGCGAGCTGGCAGTTTGACATCCTGGTGCTATGGGGACAGTTATTGAGATTTTCTATCAGAGCAAGGAGTAGGTGTAGGAGATTTTCATATAAAAGGCAGGTGTTTAATGGTCAAACAATTCAAATAGTGTTTACAGCTCTGATTGAGTGAAAGGCTCAGCCATTAACTTTCAGTAAGAGAAAGTTTATGGAAGTGTCTCTAGAGAACAGGCTTTGATTACTTAGATTATATTTTCTATTGTCTTTATTTATTTTGTTCTATTGGCTGTTTTTATCTGTAAACATATATTCAGTAATTAGATTTTATTTCCATTTAGGTGCATGTTTACTTTTATTATAAATTAAAGTGATATTTCTTTATCCAGATTATTTGCCCATTGAAAATTGATTCCTAATACATCGTGTCGTTTATAATGCTAAGCTCCCTGATTTTTACATAATATCCCTATGAAGAAAATCAGAAAGACTTCACTACCTTACTACTTCAAAAGACAGATTTTATTTTTATCATTGTTATTTTGGTGTTACAGTGCCAAGTATTATACATTGACTACGGGAACTCTGAGGTCCTCAGAAGATCAGAAATAGTTGGGATCACAGAAAACTTGCAGTTTCCTGGTGTGGCAAAAAAGTATAAATTGTGGGGATTACAGTTATCAGCTAATATAGATTTAAATCAATTTGATCGGGTAAGCCAGATGTTATGTTTGTGCATGTGAATTTCAAATGAAAGCTCTATGATAATTGTGGCAAGGTTGTGTAGAAAAATACTTATATATAAAATTGCAAAGAAAAGTAACAACATTAATTCTTCTCTTGGTAGCATTTTTTTTATTTTCATTGTGAACTATTTATTCTTCATCTGTATTTTACTGATTGTGAAAAAAAACTAGTTTAATATGACACAAACATGCCTTCTGTAGCATCTTATTGACTTGATGAAGAGACACTGAACAAGGAAATGAGCTTTTGTTTTTTTCCTGAACCTTTCCCATTTTAATTTCATTTATACAGAGGCAAAATGGTGAAAAGCAGTCTGGGTCATTCTTATTTCCCCAAGGGTTATATAAAAGTGGGTTTCACTTATAGATAGCTTTGAATTGCTGGCCAGGACATCATAAATGGAGCATTGCCCTTGATTGCAACAGTCAGTATCCTCAAAGATCCTCATATTATAAGAAACTGAGAATAAATGCTCAGATGAAAGGGATAGAAAAACAAAAAGAAGGCACAATCAGTAACAAACAGGTATGTTTTGTTCTGATCAAAAGTCATGATTACTCCATTTTATACACCTTTTTACCCATAGAAGAATTACCAGTTAAGATCTCAAAAATGAACAGGCAAGGTGATACCTTAAATATTTAGATTAATCATCCAGCTAAAGGAATTCAATTTCTGTTTTATGTATAATGACAAGAACTGTAAAAAGCAATATTTTGCAGAAAAGAAGTGGATATACTTTCTAGATTTTGATTAAATCCATATAGTACTAAATTAGATTGAGTGGCTCTGAATGATGCAAGGTGATGCAAGTACTGGAAGCAATTTGTATATTTGTTTAATTTGTTTTTGACAAAATAATGTAGCTTTTGATAAGAGCCAATTGGCAAAGCCTGTGTAGGATCACGGAGCCTGTGTGTGTATATGTGCGCATGCGCACATGCACACACAGAGAGAGAGGGGGGGGAGGGAGGGAGGGAGAATATACATCAGTGCACTTCATCAGTTCTGAGATTCTTTAATTGTAAGACCATATTTCAACTTCCTCTATAATACTTTCTAAATTTTATTTTGCAGGGGAGGATATTTCTGAATAGTTTGATATTTGAAAAAGAGATAAAGATAACACATAAAGCCATGCATCGGGATGGCACCATTGTTGCCCAGGCAGAATGTGGTTTACTGGATGTTGGAGAAGAAATGACTAAGAAAGGCTTTGCTGAACTTCGCAAATCTTCCGTAAAAAATAAATTCTTTGAGACAAAAGTGGATTTCTTTGGGCATAGGAATGCCAAAATATCAACTCCAAGATGGGCAATGAACTCTGTAGCAAGCAGTAGAATGACAGGAAGTCATGGTGATTTGTTTCTGAGTGAAAAAAATGAAAATTCTATAGATCATTTTTCTTCGATTCAGTAAGTTATAGTGGGAAAGGGTTTTCTGTGATATAGTTTGATAACAGTGAAGGGCAAGGGTACATAATGATTTCTTAGAATAACGGTATGCAACCTGAGCCCATGGGTACAATATACTGCATCCAGTTTTTAATTTTTTACTTGCTATAATGGAAAAACTATTATTCATATTTTAATTACATTAACATAAATGGGTAATTTATCTGAATTTTAAGTTTGATCCTCATTTCATTAAAGGTTGCTGTTTTGGTCCCTCCTGCATTTTGGAGCATATTCTCCAGCAGAATGTTGAAAGACCAAGGGTGGTCCAGCTTTGGTTAATTTAACCTGAATAATTTCTCTTTAGAAGGAAATGAGAAAAGCTAAAAAAATTTTAAGTAATAATTTTTATTATTGTTTTGTTGATGTAAAATAAATAAAAATAAAGACAATAGGAAAGAGGTAAGGGGAAAGGTAAAGGTAAAGGGGAATAGAATGAGGAAGGTCAAATCTGTGCCTTCCAACTTTTTTTGGTGCAGTAAGTTAGATGATAAAATTAATCTCAGCTTTTTACTTACATAAAGATAGTGCTAGCCATTTCTATAACAACTACCTATTTAACCATCAAAATCCAAAATTAAAACTTCATTGTTATCTCTTTTGAGCAGAAACTCCAGAAAGTGGTTTCCAAATGAAAACAAAACTAGTTAACATTATTTTCCCTAATTAAAATAATTGCAATAAAGTTCCAATTTTTTCTCCAGATTTATGTCCAATAGACATAAAATAATTTTTTTTGTTTCTATTATTTCTTTTCTTTTATTTTTTTTCTCATTTTACAATTGAGTATTTTAAAAAGCAACATGATGATTGGGTTAATCAATAGTTCAATAGCATATATAAATCTTTAGTATAAACCTCATGTTACAACATCAGATATTTCCTCTCTTTTGCCCTTAATATCTACTATCTCATATTAAGTAATACAGTTATTATAACTAAATAAAAATATCTTTGTTACAAATATCAATAGTGTTTAGCTTATACATATCTTAATTGTGTTTGCATTTGGTCCTTATATAAAATCAATGTCCTGTTATTGCTTTCCTCCCCCCAAGCTTTAATTTCCCATCAATATTCAAATTAACATTTGTTTTTTATGATTTACCAGTGTTTTATATTTAGGTGACCAAAGTTTCCCTTATCTCAACTTCTTCCTTTTTCCCTTTTCATAGCTAAGTCTAATATTCTAAATACACATCTTATCTATTTGATTATAGTCTTGTTCTGTTTTCTAAAAGTTGTCTATTTTCTCCCATGTTAAACCATCTAATTAATAATACCGTATCCCCTCTAATAAGTCAAAACCATTATAAGTATTATCTGGGTTAACCAATAATTCAGTAATATACATAAATATTTCATATTGGGCAAACAAAATTCTTATTTTCAACTAAGTAAAAACATTCTTGTTACATTTATCAATATTTTTAGCCTATAAATAAACTTTAATTTCCCATCAATATTCAAAGAAAAAGAACAAAACAAAAACACACTGTTATTTATGATTTCCAAATATTTTCTGTTAGGTGATCAAAATTTCCCTTATCTCTACTTCTCCCTTTCCCCCTTTTCATACCAAAGACTAATAGTCTTGTTACACATCTTAGCCATTCAATTATAATATTACTTTATTTTCTAAAAGTTATCTATTTTCCACCATATTCAACCCTCTAATTAGTAATATAATATCCCCTCTAATAAATCAAAGCCATTATTTTCTTCAGCCTTACTCTGGCTTTCTTCTTTTGCCGGCTAACCTTCCATGTCAGTGCCTTTGAATCATCAAATAGTTCTCCCTCTATTATTATATATATTATTTGGAATAAGAAAGACCATTTGATTGAAGTTTTTTTGGAAGAACGAACCCATTTGTATTCATTAAATCACCTCTGTATTACTCCAGTTTCCCACAAATGTCCTGATAGATTTATCTTCCATTCAGTCTGTTCTTGCTTTTCCTCAAATTTCTTCTGATTTTTGTAAAAAGTCTTTTCCAGTTTCAATGTTGTCACTTCCTTTTCTGGTTTTTCCGTTGGCTGTGTCTGTTGATCAACTGCGTCTTCTGTCTCTTGGTGTTTAGTTGTTCCAATTTTTCTGTCATTTCCTGCATTGTTAGTTCTTTGGTTGTAGTCAAGATCTGGGTTTGTATATTTAAGCTGGCATCTTGTTCTTTTATGTTGCTTCTTATTTCATCACAAGCTGAAAGGATGGTTTCATGTATTGATTTCCACATGGAAAGGATTTTTTTCTGGTCTTCATCCATATTCTCTTAATAGTATGTTAAGTTGCAGACTTTAGAATCAAATGTTAAACATAGTTTTTGTCTTTTGTAGCTGGGTATGGGACATCTATTTCATGTGTTATAGGTGGTATTTATAGTAAAAGTTGTTTATCAAGTAAAAGTTTATAGTCCATCATCTCATATAATAACATATGCTTCTCATGTAAAGAAATAGGAAAGCAATTCCCCAAGTATAGCTCTGAGAGTCAGTAAAAGTTTACATTTATAGTTCCAGTTCTAGTTACATTTATAGTTCCAGTTCTAGATATGCCGCCCAGAAGTTCCTTCTTTGCAGCTGGGTATTTCACAAGTGGTAGCTGTCAAGGTAAAGAAATTTTATCTAAAG
The DNA here is from genome assembly GCA_034064705.1 of Bothrops alternatus. NCBI lineage: Eukaryota > Metazoa > Chordata > Lepidosauria > Squamata > Viperidae > Bothrops > Bothrops alternatus. Next base: position 2,063,166 of record JARGCV010000021.1, on the reverse strand, counting down.
TCTGGGCTTCAAGCCAAGTCTCTTTTAGGTAATAACAAATTGCAATACCATATTTCTCCTACAAGATGTCATCAACGCCGTTTTAAGCTTTTCAAATCCAAAATTTATATAGTGGTTTTTCAAGTCTTATTTTTTTAAAAAATAAAAACACATTGCCAATGAGAAATGGAATACTTTTAGTCCCCAAGTTTCAAAAGCATATATATCCAATTAGATTAAAATTGTTCTTATAGTTGCTCTGTTTCCCCTGGGTAGTTAGTTGCTGTTTTTCTTAGAGGGTGGGGTAAAAATTCCCTTTCTCCTCATGGGGAAAAATGCTTTGGGCAGCTTTTATAGGAAAAAATACTTAGTCTTAAAGAGAGAATCGGGTCTCACCCATTTTATCTGCGTTCATCTGCTCAATAATAGTAACTATTCGAGTTACAATGGCACTGAAAAAAATGCCCCCCAAGGCACAGCCAAGCAAGACACCTGCCTGCCCACCCGGCGGCACTCTTCCTCCAGTCCGAGGTTTTCATTGTTGTGAGCATTTCTGTTGAGGATTGGCAGCGGGGGTGGGGTGTATTTGGTTTTTATTCCCCCCCGTCTGCTGGGTTGTTGCAGCAGGTTTTGGTCACTTCACATGACCCTGGGACACTGACCGTCATAAATATGAATCAGTTGCCAAGCATCTTAATGTAAATCACAAGACCCTGGAGATGTTGCAACATTCCAGCTGATCGGCGTTTCTGGGCTCAGCAGAAGCGCCAGGATCAGCGCCGAGCTCCAGCTGGAGGCTGGTGCTAATCCTGGCGCTTCCACTGAGCCCTGACAGTCCTGAAGAAGCACTGCTCCTGGCGTTTCCGCTGAGCCCTGATAGCCCTGCAGCTCCAGCCATCTCTCGCTCAGGCTTGTGCGGTGCTGCCACCGGTTCAGCTCTTTCCCCTCCCCCACTACCACTTTTCTAGGATGGTCACGTGTCACCTGCCAGGTTGCAGTGTACCACAGGTGGTACCCATACCACTGGTTGAAAAGCCCTGCCTTAGGGTACCCCACTGCATAGTTCCCTCCACGTAAATGTAGTTCCATTAAGGATTACATGTTGAGTGTGGTTGGTGAGCCAGCCATGAATCCATCTGGTGGTGATGCTGTCTAACCCATATCTTTCTATCTTATCATGTAGTAGGTTGTTTCTACTTTATTGAATCCTTACTAATGTCCAAATAAATTATAGCCACAAAATTTTGCTAGTTTAAAAAGATCTTATTGTCAAAGAATGCAATAAGATTTGTTTGGCATGATCTATTTTTAAAACTATTTTGGTTTCTGGTTATGATTTTTTTTGCCTCTAAGTGTTTGTAGATTCGCTGCTTGATTATCTTTTCCAGAATCTTCCCAGATGTCAGACTGATAGGTCTGCAGTTTCCTGGATCCAATTTTTTTTCCTTTTTTGAAAATGGGAACCGCATCAGCCCTTTTCCAGTCATCTGATAGTTCCTTGGTGCTCCAGGATCTTTAAAATATATAGTTTAGTGGTTCTGAGATACATTTGACAATTCTTTTAGAACATTGAAGTGTACTCAATTTGGTCTTGGTGATTTGAACTTCTTTAGAATGAATAGGTGTTTTCTTATCATTTTCTTACTTATTTAGACTTGCATTCATAGTTTGTATGAAAGCATTTTTTAAAGGTTGAACTGTTTTTTCCTTTTGTGTAAATATAGATGCAAAAAATGAGTTAAGCAGTTCTGCTTTCTCCCTGCTATTCGTTCCCTTCTTGCTGTTTTCTCCCATTAATGGACCAATTGTTCTCCAGCATGATGACTGGGAATCCACCAATGGGTTATTTCAGTCCTCCTGCCCAATCAGACTAAGTTGTCATGCTCCTCCTTGCCTGGGACCTCCCAGTTTCATCTTAGTCTTTCCCCATGAAAACGTGATAACCTGACTCTCAGTTCTTTAGATAGCAGGTCAGACTAGATATTGGAAATCCATTGGTGGATTCTTCTTGAGATTGGGAGAATTTGTTGTGTTATTCCCTTCTCTGGAGGATCTGAACCCCTTTTTTCTCCAGCATGATGACTGAAGAATCCACCAATGGGTTATTTCAGTCCTCCTGCCCAATCAGACTAAGATGTCAAGTTGTCACGCCCCCTCATTATCTGGTGCTTCCAGTTTTCATCTTAGTCTTCACCCATGAGGACGTGAGAACTGACTCTCTCTCTTCTTGGATGCAGGTTGGACTAGATGAGTTAATTCTTTGGTGGATTCTTCTGATATCTAGGAGAATTAGCTGTTTTTTCCCTTTCCTCTCTCTATTGCCTGTCTGTTTTAGTGAGTAGAGTTATAACTAATCCCCCCCCTCGCCTTCCCTCTTTCTTCGAGGCTTCTAGGCTCAATCCTTTCTCTCTTTCCTGGGTTCTGGGAGGGTAGGGATTTCGTTGTTTTTGCTCCCAAAATTTCAGCAGGCTGCTGAGAGAGCAATCGTATTTTGTGAGTGGGGGAGGTTTTCTCTGCTGCATGGTTTGCACGCGGCCGCCATTTTGCAGCTGCGTGGCTCCCTCTCGGCTGAATTTAGCCGGCAAGAAGCCTTGCGGCCGCCATTTTGAATTCGTTTCTGCTCGAGGGAGGTGGGTTTCTTGCCGTGCTGGTCGTTACTGTGCACTTCGGAGGGCTCAGATCCCTCTTCCCCTTTAGTTTGTCACTTGCTGCAGGGCTAAGGGGCCCTTTTAAAACAGCGTAGCGAAGGTGCGCTGCGCCATTAACGCAGGCATTTTAAAGTGTGGATTGCAGAGGCCTGGGTTGTTCCAGCGTTCCCTTCGCTAACAGGCAGCAGGTTTTGTATTGTATTGAAACTTTATCTGCTTCTCTGCTAAAATCCTTTTTCCCCCCCAAGCCCCCACCCCTTCTGGATTCCTAGCGGCCACCATTTTGTTGGCCTCAATTCCCTCGGGTTTCACCCAGATCTCTCAGTTGCCATTTTGGGATCCTCATCAGGCGTCCAGCCCTACTTTCCTATCCAGTAGGCCTTAACTGGGAGTATAAGTATTTATCAGCTTGGTATTTGGGTTTCAAGTTGTGTTTCATATTGCCTTGATCTGTGATTGTTTGTGAGTTCTGTTTTTCAGATTGGCTATCTTAGAGGGAATAATTATTTTAGTGAGCAAGCGCTGCTGAAACACCGGTCTTGGCTTCTGCTCACCTCCACTTGCCTGGGTCTGGCCCTTTCTGCATCTGGTGGTTGCAAGATCCTGACCATTGCCACTACATGTGAGACACGTGTGACTTCGTCACCTTGACATCAGGCCAAGTGGACAAATTCCTTGGGCCTAGGTGACGTGCGCGTAAGCGCACAGCGTGAGTCTGGTTTGCCAATGATCCAGTCTACGCTAATCCACGTGCGGTCCCCTGCGCGGGGTCTACCGCGTCTCTTGCAGAAAAGAGTTAGTCTCGGAGTCTTGTCCGGACCATTCTCAATACCATGGCAGAACCCATTGGGCCTCAACCTTTGGAAACTGGCGAAGTTGCTGCTCACGCTGTTCAGGTCCCTGAACCACCTGGAGGTAAAGACAAGTCCAAATCCAAGTACGGCAGAAAGGCTGGCAAGGCAAGCGACAAACAGGCCGACCGGTTGCACAAGGCCCTAGAGAAGCAATTCTCAAAGGCACAGAGATCTTCAGCAGTCCATGGTGCTATGCCCCCGGTCCCCGCAACACCTGGGTTGGGGGCTCATTTTCTTCCTTCGGAAGCCTGGTCTTCTTCTATTCCTCAGCAGGTCCCAGCTCAGACCGGTGGTCAGGTAAGACCCCCCCTGTTTGGGGAGGATCTGGGGTTGCCCAGCCCGTCATCGGCGCCGGTGGTTCCCTTCACTCCTACGGCTGTGGGGTCACGGCCTTTGCTAGAGCCGTACTCTTCAGACCAGCTCCACAACTTGATTTCCAGAGCGGTGTTACAGGCCATGACTTCTGCAGGTCAACAGCAGACGGTACCTGTCCCAGGTCCTTCCTCGCTGGCCATCACCGCAAGATCTGCGTTGGATCGCTCAGGTATGATTTCCCCGGCCCATTCTCCAGATTCTGAGTCTTCAATGGGCTCGGACTATGACGAGGGTGGGGATCGCTGGTCTGATTGCGAGGAGCCTGCTCACGATCCCCAGCCAATGGCGGAACTTTTCAATCCGTCAGTCTTCCCTTCCCTGCTATACAGGGCCTGTTCTTCAGTTAAGATTAAGTCTGATGTGGATCCTGCTCCCCAGCCTTCCTCAGATTAGGACACGGATCCACTATTTGCTGAACCGGTGGTGAAACATCTCCAGATCCCATGCCCCGCTCTGTTCCTGAAAAATATTCAAGGACAGTGGGAATCCCCGGCAGCTCAGCCTTCTCAGGCGGCAGAAAAGAAGATTGTAGGTATGGCTAAAACCCTGTCGGATCTTCTGGAGGTACCCAAAGTAGATGAGTCTTTGGCTCTGCTTTTCTCCACAGTGAGCCTCCCAGCCGATGTTTCTGACGCCCTTAAGGCAGAAGACAAAAAGTCTGACCTTTCCTTGCGTAAGGTCCACTTGGCATCGGCTTGGGCTGCTAAGGCGGCAACTGCCACCTCCTTCTTTGCCAGGATCTCTATTAGTTGGCTTAGACAACTGCAGGATAGGGTTTCCCTGGAAGAGGTTAGGATCCACCAGGACCTAACCAAACTCATAGTCACCTCTGAATATATGGCTGATGTTTCCCTCTTCTTAGCTAAGCATTCTGCCCGCGCCATAGCCTCCAGTGTAATTACTCGGAGGCTGCTCTGGCTTAAAAATTGGAGGGCCGAAAGCAAGCATAAGTGGCGCGCTGCTACGGCTCCCTTCACTGGAGGTAAGCTTTTTGGTGACGCATTAACGCCTTTCCTTATTGACAATAAGCACAAGCAAAAGGTGATTTCTCACGTCTCCAAGAAATTTAATAGACGTTTCACTCCCTATGGTCGCCGCCAGTCCTTTTGGACTGGTTCCTCTACAGAACAGGGGCAGTCCTTCCGAACTTCAGTCCCCAAGACGGAGCGTCCCTATGATAGGCCTAGCTACAGGGACAAGCCCAGATATCAGACCCAGCATAAGTCTTCCTTCCGTGGCAGAGGGGGTCGCCCCTTCCGCCGTGGTAGGTGACTCGGAGGGAGCTCCTCCCATTGGCGGAAGACTAGCTCTATTCTTCCACCAATGGGAAAACACGACCTCGGACTCCTGGGTTCTGGCCACGATAAAACAGGTCCTGACTCTGGAGTTCAGGTCTACTTCCCCCGACCACTTTGTATCTTGTCCGACTATGAGAAACGTCGTAAAAAGAGGACTCATGGAAGACGCCATTCGTCACCTCAATATCAAAGCCATAGAGGAGGTTCCCCTCACTTAGGACTATTTGTAGTCCCAAAAGCTTCAGGGCAATGGAGGGCTATCCTAGATCTCAAGGGGCTGAACTTCCACCCACAATACAGGAAGTTGAAGATGCAGACCCTGCACTCTATTCTGGGCAGCATCAGGAGAGGGGACTTCCTCACATCAATAGATTTGAAGGAGGCTTACCTTCATATTCCAATTTGCCCGGAACATCGCAGGTATCTATGGTTCTGCTATCTGAACCTCCACTTCCAGTACAGGGCGCTTCCATTTGGTTTTTCATCAGCTCCCAGGGTCTTTACCAAGATCCTGGCGGTACTGGCAGCACATCTGCGGCTAGTCCCCGTAAGGGTCCAGTGCTATCTGGACGACATTCTGATACAGTCTCCATCTCCCTGCCTGGCCCAGTCAGATTTGAATCTCACTCTCAGAGTCCTTCAGGAACACGGATTTCTGATCAACTTCAAGAAAAGTCAGACAACCCCTTCAACCCGCCTGTTACACCTAGGCACAGTGATAGACACGGACTCCTGTCACGTGTATTTGTCGGACGACAGAGTCCAGAGCATCAGGGACCTGGTGCTCAGGGTATGCAGAAGCAGGAAGGTGTCTCTAGCCACTCTGTCCCAACTCCTGGGGAAATTGATTTCATGCATAGCCATAGTCCCATGGGCCCGTCTACATGCCCGGGCCCCGCAATGGTTCATGCTGCCGTACTATAGACAGCATTCCAACACGTCCAGCCAACTGGTGCGCGCCCCCCGTCAGGTGTGTCTGGCCCTGGGCTGGTGGGGATCCTCAACCATTCGCAGGGGCACTCTGTTCAAAGAACCCGATCGCATTTGCGTAACCACAGATGCGAGCCTCTTCGGTTCGGGAGCTCACCTCTTACCCCAGATAGCTAAGGATCGGTGGTCGCAATCTGATCTGACCCACAATATCAATTGGTTGGAGCTTAGAGCGATGCACTTGGCCTTAAGGCATTTCCAGGCTCTGATCAAGGGGCGTCATATGCTAGTCCTAACGGACAACGTAGCCGCAAAAGCCCATGTGAACCGGCAAGGGGGTACCCAGTCAAAGTCCCTCATGACAGAGGCTCGAGCATTGGGCACATGGACAGAGAAAAACCTGCTCTCCATCAAAGCCGGGGGAGGCAAATCGGCAGGCAGACTCTCTCAGCAAGTCGACAGTGGACCACTCGTAGTGGAAGTTACACCTGGATATTTTCGAGGAAATCTCGGCCCACTTTGGCTGCCCACTGGTGGATCTGTTCGCCTCGCCGCACAACACTCAGCTGCCCAGGTTCTTCTCTCGCTTCCCGTCACAGGGAGCGGAGGGGCGGATGCTCTATGCGCAGGTGGCCGCGAGGCCTTCTGTATGCCTTTCCCCCATTGCCTCTACTTCCCGCGGTTATCCGGAAGATTCTAGAGGAGCAGGTGGAGGTGATCTTCATCGCTCCCCATTGGCCAAGGAGACCATGGTTTGCGGACCTGGTAAGTCTATCTCCACTCCGTGGAGGATCCCAGACAACAAGATACGGTTGACACAGGGTCCTTCTGCACCCGGATCCCCAATGGCTTCAATTGACCGCCTGGCACTTGAACACCGCACGCTAACCAGGAAGTCATATTCAGTGGAAGTGATCGATATGATGCAGGCGGCCAGGCGGCCTTCGACCAACCGTATCTACGACCACACGTGGAGACATTTCTGTCATTGGTGTGACAAGCGTCACGTGAGTCTTTCAAGTGTAACCATTCCCTTGGTCCTTGATTATTTAATGCAGGGTGTCAAGAAAGGGTTGGCTCCAAATACTATCCGCAGGCAGCTAGCGGCCCTTTCTTTGGTGTTGTCCTGGGATTCCTCGGATTCCTTGTCCAGTCACCCTGCCATTAGATCCTTCATCAAGGGTGTCTCCAACAGCAGACCCCCGGGGGTTCATAGATTCCCTTCTTGGGATCTTCCCCGGGTTCTTCAGGCTCTAACTTCAGCCCCGTTTGAACCTCTTAGGACTTGTTCGTTACGACACCTTTCACTCAAGGTTTCCTTTCTGATTGCGGTTACTTCAGCCAGGCGCATTTCGGAACTGGCGGCCTTGTCAATCAGGAGGGACCTGTGTACCTTTCATGAGGACAGGGTTGTCTTCAGATTGGACCCTGCCTTTATTCCTAAAGTTAATACGGTGTTCCACAGGGCACAGGAGGTCATCCTTCCGGACTTCTGCCTGCGCCCGTCACATGACTTGGAATGGCAGTGGCATCACCTGGACGTAAGAGGAGCCTTACGATGCTATATCAAGCGCACAATGGCCTTCTGTAGGTCGGAAGCCCTGTTCGTCTCCTTTCAGCCTTCTTCCATGGGCCAAAAGGTGTCTGCTTCCACGATTGGCAGGTGGATCAAGGCCTGTATCGCTAGCGCTTAAGGTTCTCTCGGATTGCCAGTTCCGGCTCATGTGACGTCTCACTCGACCCGCAGTGCTGCAACGACAGCGGCGTGGGCTATCCAGGCGTCCATTCAGGACATTTGCAGGGCGGTGACATGGTCTTCGCCTTCCCCATTTATTTGGCACTATCGTTTGGATAAATTTGCGTCAGCCGATGCCGCTTTTGGCAGACGCATTTTACAACAAGTAGTCACACCATCTGGGGACTTGGTTCCAACTGACCCCCGCCCGTAGGGACTCAGGTGGCTTTGGTACGTGGTGGATTCTTCAGTCATCATGCTGGAGAAGGAGCGTTGGCTTACCTGAACGCCTTTTCTCAGCATGATGATGAAGAATCCACGCCCTCCCTTATTTCACGGTCAGTTAGGGCCGAGTTGGTTTCTTGTTCCTTTCTTATTTTTCTTACACCTGCTTGAGAGTCACCATGTCCATCGGTTGCCATTGGCTCCGCCATCGATGAAACTGGAAGCACCAGATAATGAGGGAGCGTGACAACTTGACATCTTAGTCTGATTGGGCAGGAGGACTGAAATAACCCATTGGTGGATTCTTCATCATCATGCTGAGAAAAGGCGTTCAGGTAAGCCAACGCTCCTTCCCCTTAAGGGCTAGAGTAACATTCCTCTCCAGGATAGGGGTGGTGGTTGCTCTTTCCTGAACTCAGCAGTTTGCTGAGTTGATTTCCAAATCCTTGCTAGATAGGAGTGAGGGGGGTGTTCCCTTCATCACAGCTAAATAGGGCATGAGTATTTCCCACTCCCCTGGCAGAGACATGCCTTTCTGGCTAGTGGCTGCCATTTTGAGGCCACGTGGCTTCTTCTCTAACCGGGCCCGGTTAGTGATTCCCCATTACGACTGCCATTTTGACTCCATGGAGATCAGCTTTTCCCCGAAGTTTCTCTGGCTGAAGAACAGCTGATTTAATCGTTTGGAGTGTGCGATGGGGGAACATTGCTTAGGCTTTATTTGCTTTCTCTCCGGCTGCCGCTGAAGGGAATGAGGCTTTGTTTTACAGCAGTGAGCCGATGGCGCGACTTGCTAAACTGAATTTGTACTCTCCAGAAAAGTCTCGAATATTGCCTTCTTGACTTTAGTTTACCTTTTGCCTGTTGTAGGAATCAATTATTGCAATTGAAGACATCAAATCACAACAACAGTGTGGAATCATTGCTGAAGCGACGATCTATCAGGCCCTGTTCGCCACATTGCCTATATCTGCCACTCTGCATCTAGTGATTGCTTCAAGATCCTGACCATTGCCACTATTGTGAGACACGTGTGATTTTGTCACCAATTTGGCCTCAGATCCACTACTTGCCTTGGTGACGAGTGCTTTGAGCGCCCAGCGGAGGCCAGGTTCGCCAGTGGGCCGGCTCATGCTAATCCACGTGAAGTCAGTCTCTCTTCGGAGGCCTCCTGACGTCTCTTGCAGAGCGAATCAGTTCCAGAGTCACCTCTGGGGTGCATCTCGATCGATATGGCAGAAACCACTGAGCCACGGCCTTTGGACATAGACAACATCCCCTTCCAAGCTGAGCCGGTCTCCGAGGTGCCTAGAGGTAAGGCCAAAGCCAAATCAAAGTATGGCAGAAAGGCTGGCAAGGCAAGCGATAGGTAGGCTGACCGAACACACACAGCCCTGGAGAAGCAATTCTCCCGGGCCCAATGCTTGTCAGCCGAACGTGGTCATACACTTCCAACCTCCACACCACCTGAGACAGGAGCGCATCTACAGCCCACATCGAGAACTTGGTCACCTGAGAATGTGCATCTCGACTCAGACCTTTGGTCAGGGAGGACCACCCCTGTTCAGGGAGGACCTTGATCTGCCCGGCCCGTCAATGGCACCCACTGCTGCCATCACACCGTATGCTGCGGGGTTACGGCCTCCGCTAGAGCAGTCCTTCTCTGACCAGCTCCAAGTGTGGATATCGCAGGCTGTGTTCCAAGCCATGGCATCATCGGTTCACGATCAGGCGTCCCCCATCCTGGGGCCTTCTTCTGCACCCGCCACCTCCGCACAACCTCCACTGGATCGCTCAGATATGGTTTCCCCATCCCATTCTTCTGAATCCGACTCTTCCAACGTTTTGGATTATGAGGAAGGTGTGTACCGTTGGTCTGATTGTGAGGAACCTACCCATGAGTCTCAGCCCATGGCAGAGCTCTTTAACGCATCACTATTTCCTTCCTTGCTGCGCAGGGTCTGTGCAGCGGTAAGCTTTCCTCCAATTCAGCTCCAATCCCACAGCCTTCCTCTAATCAGGACTCCAATCCCCTGTTTGCTGAGCCAGTAGTCAAACATTTCCAAATTCCCTGTCCCCCCTTATTTCTAAAGAACATTCAGGGGCAATGGGAATCACTGGCAGCTCAGCCAACCCAGGGAGCGTCTGAGCACAAGATAGTGGAAATGGCAAAGAATTTGACTGATTTATTGGAGGTGCCTAAAGTGGATGAGTCACTGGCTCCACTTTTTTCGACAGCCAGTCTTCCGGCAGATGTCTCAGACACCCTTAAGGCGGAAGATAAAAAATCTGAACTGGCCTTACCCAAAGTTCACTTGGCATCTGCATGGGCAGCAAGGGCGGCAACTTCCACTTCTTTCTTTGCCAGGATTTCCATTACCTGGCTTAGACAGTTACAGGACAGGATTCCCTTGGAGGAGGTCAGGATCCATCAGGATTTAACCAAACTAATAGCCACATCCAAGTATATGGCGAATGTCTCCCTGTATTCAGCCAAGCACTCAGCCTGAGCAATGGCTTCCAGTGTAGTCATTCGGAGGCTACTATGGCTTAAAAACTGGAGAGCTGAGAGCAAACATAAGTGGTGCGCGGCCACTGCCCCCTTCACGGGTGGCAGATTATTTGGGGAGGCCCTAACTCCATATCTCATCGAAAACAAACAAAAAGAAAAGGTTATTTCTCATTTGGCAAGGAGAACTAACAGATGTTTCCTCCCTTACGGTTGCCGTCAGTCCTTTCGGACTGGGACCACGACGGATCCTGGAAAACCCTACCGATCCCCAGCCCTTAGGACTGAACTCTCCTTTGACAGGGCAAGCTATAGGGACAGACCTTGGTACCAACCCCAAAATGAGCCATCCTTTCGTGGCAGAGGGGGTTGCCCCTTCTGTCGTGCCAAGTGACTCAGAGGGGACTCCCCCCATTGGTGGCAGACTTACTCTCTTTATCCGCCAATGGGAAAGCACGAGTACAGACTCCTGATGTAGCAGGCAGGTCGAGGGAGTCATCTGGCTCTTTTTGAAATTTATCAAGAACCCGTGGTTCTGTAGGGTCCTTATTGTGAGGGCCAAATCTGACTGGGCGGCCGAGGCTGACAGGGACTGGATCAGAATGTCGTCCAGATAACACTGGACCCGTACCGGGACCAACCTTAAATGAGCTGCCAGCACTGCCAGGATCTTGGTAAAGACCCTGGGGGCCGAGGAGAGGCCGAATGGTAGAGCCCTATATTGAAAGTGGCGGTTGAGATAACAGAACTGCAGATACGTGCGATGATCTGGGAGGATGGGAATGTGCAGGTATGCCTCCTTTAGATCTATTGAAGTCAATAGATCCCCTTGCCTGATACTGCTGAAGATGGAATGTAACGTTTGCATCTTGAATCTCTGGTATTGAAGGTGGAGGTTCAGCCCCTTGAGGTCGAGGATTGCCCACCATCCTCCTGAAGATTTTCTGACTACATATAGGATGGAGTAATACCCCAGTCAGGCCTGATTCAGGGGGACCTCCTCTATGGCATTGATGCTGAGTAAGTGTTGGATGGCGTCTTCCATGAGCCCTCTTTTGATAGAGTTTCTCATGGCTGGACAAGAAACAAAATGGTCTACTGGCATGGATTTTTGCTCCAGGGACAGGCCTTCTCTTATGGTGCGCAGAACCCAGGGCTGTGTCATTGGTCACACTTTCTCAGCTCCTGGGGAAGTTAATATCCTGCATAGCAATAGTGCCATGGGCCTGACTACATGTGCGGTCCCTTCAGTGGTTCCTGCTCCCATACCAGAGACAACACACCAGCACATCCAACCAGTTGGTGCGCGTCCCTCGTCAGATGTGTCTCTCCCTCGCCTGGTGGACTTCCTCGGCCATTCACAAGGGGACTCTATTCAAAGAGCCTAGTCGCGTCAGTGTGACCACGGATGCAAGTCTCTTCGGTTGGGGTGCACACCTCCAAACCCAGATGGCTCAGGGTCAGTGGTCACAGACAGATCTGAGGCACAGCATAAATTGGTTGGAGCTCAGAGCGATCCACCTAGCTCTCAAACAATTTCACACAGTAATCAGGGGGCAACATGTGCTGGTCCTGACAGGGGGCACCCGATCCAAGTCCCTCATGACAGAGGCTTGAGCATTGGGCTCCTGGGCAGAGAAACACCTGCTCTCCATCAGGGCCGAGCATATCTCGGGAGAGGCAAATTGGCAGGCAGACTTCCTCAGCAGGTTGATAGTGGACCATTTGGAGTGGAGGTTACATCTAGATATCTTCAGGGAGATCTCGGACAGATTTGGTCGTCCGATCGTGGACCTGTTTGCCTCGCCGGGGAATACCCAGCTGCCCAGATTCTTTTCTCGGAGGGGGCGGATGCCCTGTGCAGCCGGTGGCCGCAAGGCCTATTGTACGCCTTTCCCCCACTGCCTCTGCTTCCAGCAGTTATCAGGAAGATCCTGGAGGAGCAGGCGGAAGCGATTTTTATTGCTCCTGCCTGGCCCAGAAGACCATGGTTCGCAGACCTGGTAAGTCTCTCAGCCTCAGCCCGGTGAAGGATTCCAGAAAACCGAGTACGGTGGACGCAGGGGGATCTTCAGCATCCAGACCCCCAATGGCTTCAATTGACTGCCTGGCACTTGAACACCGCACCCTGACTAGGGAATCGTATTCGGCAGAGGTGATCGATATGATTCAGGCTGCCAGGAGACCGACGACTAACCGTATTTACGACCATACTTGGAGGAACTTCTGTCGCTGGTGCGACAAGAATCACGTGAGTCTGTCACAGGTAACCATTCCCAAGATGATAGAATATTTAATGGCGGGCGTCAAAAAGGTTAGCGCCCAACACTATCCGAAGACAGCTAGTGGCGCTTTCCTCTGTGCTTTCATGGGACTCCTCAGAGTTTCTGTCTCGGCACCCTACCATCTGGTCCTTTCTCAAGGGAGTCACTAATAGTAGACCCCCTGTGGTTCATAGGTATCCTTCTTGGGACCTATTGTTTTATTGGGCCAATTTCATTCCACATAGAAAGCTGACATTTCCACTCATTAAACTAAATGGGTATGCCAATAGTATGTCCAAAAAGATTAATAAAATGCTTTCTTGTAATTTAAAGCCACACAGTGCATGGTAACATTAATAGTATTAACTTACCTTGAATAAAATCCTAGTCTTTTAGATACACTAAAAATAGAAAGGTTTTTTTTTCAACTACAAAGGTAAACCTTGTAGGATAGGCAAGGCGGGTTGTATGACGTATGTGAATTCCAGCACCTTTTTTTTTTTTTTTTACAAAAAAAGCACTGTCTAGCTCCATTCATGGGTTTCTTCCCTCCAAGTTTCCGTAATGGTAACAATATGATATCTACCCTCATGTACTTTGATTTCTATCTCATAGGTGCTGTTTTCAAAAGGCAACTGGACTGTTTTTCTTTGAGAAAGAAGACAATTCGCTTCAGAAGCTTCTTAGATGAGAAGCAAAATTTCTTCTTTTTCTTCACATAAAAACAGTCTAGTTTCTTTTTAAAAAGCGTCTTTGAGAAAACTGATCTGGATGACTAAGAATATCCATAGACATTTGGATTTCTAGTTCACCCTGTTTATTCTTCATACTTATGCACTGGTATACAAGTATTTTTGACTGATTTCTATATAACCTGTTTTGTGTCTAAATTCCCTTACATACTTACCACCTGTTTGATAGCGCACAAGGTATGGCACGTACTATGAAAGGCTTGATTTTTCTTAATACTATCCGCAGAAACATCTATGTTAAAAACACTGACAACCCTATTAGTTTTAAATTGCTGGGGACAGAAATGTTCTTTATCGATTTACTCTCTGTCCCCATTCTTCAATTTAAATGATTATTCTTCAGAAAAACCCCTTCACACTAAGATGTTCATCATTAACATGCAACACAATTTCAAATTCCTTTTGAACCACTTCAAATCCACGCATTTGCCTGCCTAAATTTTAAAATTATAAATAAGAAAACCAGGCAACATGTTTTTCTGACTCAAAATCTTCTTTCGACTTGAGGTTAATATTATCTTGAACAAAAGTTATTATTTCCATCATAGAACCAGAAAAGCTTCCTAGGGAAAAAGCTAAATAAAATGTGTTCAGAAAAGATTAATATTCTTGTGGCTTTTTAAAGCCCAGGTTCAACCTTCTAAGATAGGTTCAATGAAGCAGGCATTCTAATATGTTATTTTACAACCTAACTCTTTTACTTAAGTTGGCTGAAGTTTATGCCCCTTACACCATAGAAACCTTGGAATTGTGCTCAGAAATCCGATCTACTGAAGGTTTTTATTACTTAAAATGTGACAGTATGGGACATGTGCTAGAAAACTCCAGATAATCTTTTCAGAGATCCCATTTTTCATTTTTGCAATAGTAGTCTTGAAATCTAGTCTTGAAATATATAAAAAAATGAAAAAGTCCTGCAACGTGAAATTGTAAACCGTTGCTTACAAAGCCCAACGGTTTTATGTTTTAAAATCACATAAAACAAACAACATAAATAGCCCAGCATGGAAAAGGTGACTACTTTAAAATGTTGCAGATGCTATATTAATTCTCCTGCTACCGGTAGCTCTATAGCTGTATTATTTCAGAATTGCAAGCACAATTGCTACATAGTCACAATAAATATATATTCAAAGGGATGTTCTAAGCATTGCACTGCTGCAACACAAGCTCCATGCCTTTTGTATGTATGTGTGATTTCATGAAAAATGTGCAAAAGGGCCAGAGCTTATAACACTATGAGGCTTACAGCATTATGAGGTTTTGTAGGCCCCTGTAGACTCTGATTCTGACCCCATGTAAAGCAGCTAACATTTTTTATGAGTTTGAACAAATAGTTACAGAACAAGCAAAAAGGGAGAAAGTTTTGGATGGTCAGCTAACAGGTAATCTTAAGGTTGTATATATTTTTACTTGAAAGGTGAAAAAAGTCTCAAGACAACATATCTTCATATTATTATCAATAAAACAAGGATGTGCCACAGATTTCTAGGAATTGAACTTGAAGCTTAATTACCATCCAAGTGTTAATGTGTGATGTGAACTTTTTGAACCCATTGGGAAAAGTGCACATAAGCTTTTGTGCTAGCTTAGCAGTGGTGTGGAATATACTGGAAAAAGATATTGTTACTTTCTTAGGAAGCAGAGCCATAAAAGTTGCTTTTGTTTTACTCAGGTTTGTTACATCAAAGATAAATTAATTAGCTAGTAAAGATGTACTTGATAGACTTTGGACACAATTCCTTAAAACACACCTCTAAAATTCCTTTGATAAATTTTCCTTGTGTGTTCCAAGAATAATAGAATGGTAATTTGTGATTTTAGAAGGATATCAGATATTAGCTTGGAAAAGATCAGAGAAGATCAGAAGTTGATTGAGGAGACTGAGAAACTAAAAGAAGAAATGGTGACTTTCCAAAAAGAAAACCAAATTCTTTCCCATCAGTGTGAAATACAGGAATCAACAATACATAATCTGACATGTGATTTGGAGGTAGGATAAATAGAATGTTGTTACATCCATAATTATGTAATTGTCAGTCTTATAATAATGAAATGATGTAGAAAACATGCTTCCTTTCTCCTTAGTGGAAAATGAAGGTGGATGCTTGATGATCTAAGTCAGTGTTTCTCAGCCTTGGTCACAGTCAGCCTTGATTAAGAAATAGGGACTTCAAGAATTTACATCCAACGTTCTTAAAGTGGCCCAGATTGAGAAACACTGACCTTGATGTTCTTTCTTTAATATGTTTAACTTCTGTCAGTGGATTCTGTGGACCTGACCAAATGTAATTAATGATGAAGGTGCCTGAGACAATAGAGATCCAGTTAAAATGAGCAATTCTTTAGAGTAGCATTTGTTAACCTGGTACTCTTTAGCTCAAGGATAGCTAGCCCACAATCACTTTTACTAACCAAGCCCTTCTGGCCATGATTGCTAAAAATCACAAAGCTTATCGTGGTCTTAAAATCAAACTCTGAAACTCATCTTCCATGTTAGGAAAATGTTGCTTTGCCTGCTTGTCCAAATGTGTAACATAGCTTCTTTCAATTTGCTTTATCATGCTTACCTTTGCCTTCCTTAGTAATAATAAATGTGGCCCTTGACTGCTGAGAAGCTGCTTACTCTCTTGTTATATTGGCTCATCCTCGCCATTATTTCCAATATTTATGCCAACACTGTTTTCCTTTGTGATTTTAATTGCCTAAAGCAAAAATCTGTGTGCCTGTATGAAAGATCTGCTTAGTCCTGTGCAGTTCTTCAGTGAAAGATTGATAGCCTGAAAGAAGTAGGGCTAATGCTTTCATTGGTATTCAATGCAGAAAGAGAAGCAAGCTTACAAGGAAAGCCTTGATTGTATGGAAAATAGGCTGCTCACTTATGTAGGCACTACAGTGAGAAAATTGGCTACCAGGTTTGAAACATTGAAAGAAACAAGGTATGCATATTTCCAGACTATATCTGTAAAGGATAATTTATAGCTGATGTAAGTGATAATAATCCTGGATTTGCTTTTCAAACATTGGTTTACTCTTACAATTCAACCTATGATTTATTTAAACATAGTTTATGAAATAGACATAGCAAACTAAGTTGGGGATTATTGAGAGAAATAATTTGAGATATTGCAGTCAACAAAAACTTCTAGTTTCTTGTAAAAATACTCATTGCAGACAATGAGTTTACTTAACAATCGCAGCTTTTGCTTTACAACAGCTGCATTTTCGTAATAACTGCAAAAAGGTTATAAAACTTAGTTGCCTCACGTTATGACCACCATAACATATGACAGAAATTTCAGGCTCCATTACAGTCATAAGTTGAGGACAATATGTTTTGGGCCCAGTTAATTGAGTAGAATGGCAGCTTACTTTTCAGTAATGGCTAGAGGCCTTAGTAGGAATGTGCAAAATTTGACAATTCAAGAACAGATTATCTCAAAAGAACAGTGAACATTTAAACTTTGATTTTTTAAAGATAAATTCACTGAATGGGAAGTTTTTTAAAGTGTCTTGGGCATAGTAGTTCCATAAAAGGATTTTCTGATCTCTTTGCAGAAAAACATGGTTTTTCACACAATGTCAAATAGCATGATTTACTTAACATAAATAAAAATATAACTATATATAGTATTTAAGCCAATGGGTTTGATTATATAAAGGTGGATCATAGTACCAACTTCAACAAATGTAAAAAGGTCTCTGTTCTGGCTGCCATCTTGATTTCTTTGACCCCCCCCTTCCCTCAATACCCCTTGTTAGTTGGCATAGTGAAAAATTTGAGCAGATGTGAAGAAAAGGATAGTGTATCAGGAGGCACAGAAAGTAGCTGGAAGGAAAGCAAGACAGCAAGACAAAAGGAAGAGTTGGAATAAAAGATGCAAGCAGGGAGGTATAAGAAACAGAATAGAAGTTAGCAGCTTGGCAGTTGGTGAAGAAATAGGAAGGAGGGTAGGAGGTTTGGGTGAGGGAAAGGAAATGAAGGGGAATATGGCAACAGGCAACCTGATGGGAAAGTGCATGAAGGAGGAAAGGGAACAAGAGGGTTCAAAGACTGAACATGGTCTGGGCTATAGTTTATGCTTTCCTGATAAATAGTATTGCTTTATCTTTGAATACAGTTACTTAAGCATATTATTTCATTATGTGCCTGATAATAATATTCCTACATGAAAGGTTTAATCTGTTGTTCTTCTTATGTATTCTTTTACTGCATGTCAGATAGAATCAATTATACTTGGGATATTAAGGACATATTTTATTGAGTAAAAATAGCTGTAAGAGATACATAGCAATGGACCTTAATTATATAATGGATCATAATTATGTAGTATTATAAATGTTCATTTTTAAATATTATTCAGGCAAAATCATGCAAGTGCTCATTTTGGAGAAGATCTTTTAGAAGCTGCAAATATAGTTACCAAAGAGAAAATTCTGGCCCTTCAGTCCATGGAAAAGCTGGAAAAGATATGGGCAGATTATAACATCTCCCAGCAAGAAATACGTCTTTGTAAACATGTGGTAGGTGATATATCATTTTATGGCAAATCATAAGCTAAAATGATCTCTCTTAAATTTTGTTGATATAGCTGCTTATGCTTGTTAGCAAAAAAATTGTCAAGGATTTAAAATGTGATCATATTTTGCTAATATATAATGTATCCATATTAATTAATTAATTGATTTGATTTTTATCCTACTTTATTACTTTATAAGTAACTCAAGATGGGGAACATCTATAATCCTATTTTTACACAACAATCCTGTGAAGTGAGTTGGCTGAGAGAGTGTGATTGGCTCTAAGTCACCCAGCTGGCTTTCAAGTCTAAGGCAGGACTAGAATTCATAAGTCCTCTGGTTTCTAGGCCTTAATCATTAGACCATGTTAGAGATATCACAGGTTATAGATTTTGTGAAGAGGAGAAAGAAACTTGCAAGTAATCACCAGCAAATTCTTGCAGCTTTTCTCTTCCCTCTACTGATCAACAACGGGATAGTTGAATAGTCACTATAATTTGAGAATTTGTTAGACTGCAATAACGTGTGTGTGTGTGTGTGTGTGTGTGGATGAGTGAGAGAATGAGAATGAACTTCTTAAAAAATTTACAGCTTGCTAGTCAAATGAAAAATTTCCTGTTGCTAGTCCTACCCACGAGAATAATCTTCCCAGATGTAACTACTAGTAAGTTAAACTCAATTTCTAATAATTACATCCAGGAAGATTATTATATTGGGTAAGGCCAGTGACAGGAAGTTTTGAGTGAAAATTAAATTTAAGGCTTCTGTATCTTTTTTATCATTCATATTATTGATCTTGTTAACTTTATATGATTGTTATGCTTATTGCATGCCCATTACTTACAGATTATTCTATTACTAAATTGTAAATGTTTGCAAGAGAGAGAGTAAATTCACTTTCCCTGGGTATTCTCTTTATCTCTGTCTCCCCTCCTCCCCCAAAGGACTCAGCATCTGGATTGAAAAGCTACGTAAATTCATGTAGAAACAGACATAAGATTTTGGTCTTAAAAGGTCCTATAAAATAGCTTGGGAAGAGTCTAGTAATTGATGGTGAAATATTTGACATAACTTTAATAAATACAGCTTTTTAAAATAATAATAATAATAATTTATTTTAAAATAAATAAAAGGTATGTAAAGAGATTAATGTATATACTTTCTTCATTGGTTATCTTATGTCAGCAAATAAAGAAAAAGGACATACTGCTTGAGAACTGTTGTAAACAACAGTAAAACTTTTGAGAATTCCCAAAGGGATGTTCTTTTTGTTGTTGCTCACTTGTCTAACTGCAAGCATTGAGAATTTAGCTGCTTTTGCTTTCATCTGCAGATTGAACTGTACTGGCTTGTATTATAAATGTGTACATGATACAACATTGTAATGCCACTGCTGTATTACATTGTAGAAAAACCTGAAGGTAAATCAGGATGCACTGTAGACAACAGTTGACACTTCTTGTGCTTAGTTCATTTTCACATATGATCGACTACTAACTGCCTTAATTTGGGGTTGTCCTATAGTGTGGTCCTATATAGAACCATTCATGATTTAGTGATTGTTCAAAGTTACAACAGCACTGAATATAGTGACAGTCCTCATACTTACATCTGTCACAGCATCCCCTAAGTTACAGGATCAAAATTTGGATTCTTGGTAAATGGCATGTATTTATGATGGGGTTGCATTGTTTCTGGATCATGTGATTGCCATTTGTGATCTTTCCAGATGGGTTCTAATAAGCAAAGTCAATGGGAGAAGCCAGGTTTGGTTAGCGACCGCATGATTCACTTAACAACTGCAGTGGTTTATTTAACAATTGTGGCAGGAAAGGTCATAAACTTGGGCACAACTCCCCTTCTTAGCAACAGAGATGTTGTTTCCAATTATGGTTGTAAGTTGATGAGTACCTGTATCTCTACTGAAGAAGATCTCAGTTGTGTGTTCTCTTCTACACAGGATGAAGTACAAAGCTTGATTCTCAAGAGGAATGAATTGCAGCATAAATTGCCCAAGGCTCTAGAAGAATTCATTGTGGAAGTGAATGATCTGCCTCTTTCTGAACGCTTAGAAACGTTGAAGGTTAGGTCCAGAGTGGCATGTGCAGTTATTTTATTTTATGTTTATAAGATGCTCTCCATATCAGATTACAATTTGGTATTATAAGTGATATCATAAACAGTAATTTAAGAAAGTCACGGGATCATTCTGACATTTCTTTTTGCAGACATTAATATTTAAATTAACTTCTGAGATATTCCTAGAACTCCCTGATGCTGTAGTTTCTAATCTGGAATATTGACAAAATTTCCATTGTGTTCTACTTTTTAACAGTCTGTGCAATCTGAGCAGGTCATGCTATTCTCCAGCATGATTGGATGGAGAATCCACAAATGGGTTGTCTTAATCTTCCTGCTCCAATAAGACTAAGTCTGAAGTGTAAGTACGCCTCTGCTGTGCAAGAGCACCCCAATTTTAGACTTAGTCTCTTGCTCTACAGACGCATTTTTGATTACTCAGACTACAGCAGGTTGTATAACCCATTTGTGAAATTTCCTTCCCTTCATCCTGGACTTTAGTTAATAATATTATTAACAAAAACAAGAAAGGAAACCTTTGATTAGCATTTTAGCCTTCTGACAGGAAAGGCTTCCTTGTAGGGATTCCCTGCAAGCAGGTGCCTGCTTGAATTGGGACGGCTCTTCCTCCCTAGAGCATTCCTCCTTCATTAACATTCCAAAGATTTTGACAGCAGAAAGTATTGGCCTCATTAACATTCCAAAGACTTTGAAGAAAGTATTGGCTTTCACAGCTAACTGGCGTGCGGAGCCCAGAGACTTCAGCTTGGCTGAGGGGATTCAGTACGATACGCAGATCTCTTCTAACTTTTTTTAAAAATGACTTTACTGCCTGGCCGGGACACAGTAAAGATCCGAAGGCTCCCGCGGCAGCGCCAGCCAGCTGATCAGCGCGAAACGCAGATCGGCAATCGGGCTGGATTCCAGGTATTTCGGGCGGCTGTTTAGGCGTGAAAATTGCGCGGCTACCATTTTGATTGTGGCAGTTTCAGGGGTTTTCCTGACAGCCTAATTTGCGAAGATCTGGGAGCGGCTGCCATTTTGGATAGGGCACAACAGCTAGGCTAGTCTCAGCCTCAGAGCCCCTTGGACAATTGTTTTTGGCATGCTTGAATCGTGGCCACCATTTTGATAGCAGCGCCTAACAGGAATCACTTTACCCTTCTGTTTGCTGCCAGAACATTCACTCAGCACTTGGGGAGGGCAAGCTCGTCCCCCACAAGGATGCATTGCCTCACCAGTTGACCCCCACCACCCTTCCCTCATCTAAATTCCTATTCACACCTTGGAATTATATTCCTAGAAGGAGGTGATTCTCTTCAGTGGTCAATTACAGCGCTTGGGGGGGGGTGCTTAACCACTTGAATTGAACCATCAGAGTGCCTGCCGTCTCAGCCTCATTGGGAACATTAGCCAGAAGATTCGCTTAGCCAAATTACAATTAATAGAGGAATTTACATAGCAGGATGGCAGATAATTCCTTCCCTCTGTCCTCACAGGACAGTACTGACCCCCCTGCCAGAAAGAAGCACATGGCCTCTACAGAGGTGGCGGGGAAGATCATATCAAAGACCAAGGCCCAGCCCTCCAAAAAGCCTATGACAGCTGCCAGGGAGGCCAACAGATCATCAGGCCTTAGGAGGAGAAGAAATCTCCTGGGCAAGGTCAATGGCTCCAGGTGTAGCACAGGCCAATACTCCACCTGGGGGATCTATATTTGAGCCCCAGTCAGCCCATTGTAATTTAGCCCCAGGGGCCTGGTCTCCTCCCAGGGAGGTGACGCAAGTAGAACCTATCATATCAGGTCTAAACCTAGAAGCGCAAGGGGGTACCGCACAGGCTCTATCTGGGCCACAGGCTACCTTTACGCCCACTGCAGCAGGGCTTTGTCCCCCTGAACAACAGACACTGGGGTCTGATCAGTTTCAGGCTATGATAACTCAGGCCTTTGCTCAGTTCATGGTCTCATTGGTCTCCCAACGACCTCTACAAGCTCCCGCCGCACCTCCACGATCACTCCTCCATCCTGGAACGCCAGACTTCACACAGGTGGTTTCCTCGGAATCGGATTCTGCGGACTTCGATCCCTCAGGCCTGCTACTGTCAGACGACGAGGACGTCTCAACTCCGGACCTGACTCCCCCCGCTGGTCTTTTTGATCAATCCCTCTTCAGCTCCTTGCTACTCAAGGCCTGCACAACAGCTAACATCACCCCGGAACAGGAGGCTCAGCCAACTCCCTCTACATTTAAGGATCCCAATCTGCTTTATGCTGAACCGGTGGTACCACAAAAGCATGTTCCCTGCCTCCCCTTCTTCCGCAACACAGTACAGAAGCAGTGGGGTAACCTGGGGTCTATCCCCAATCTGGGGACTTCGGAGAAGGGTTTATTTAATGTGGCTCCCTCTTTTGTCTCCTTACTGGAGGTCCCTCAAATTGATGAGCCACTTAACTCTCTTTTTTCCAACACAAATATTCCAGGGGACATGGCCGAAGCATTTAAGGCAGAGGACAAAAAATTTGAAGCTGCCTTGCGCAGATCGCATCAGACATTGGCTTGGGCAATCAAGGCCTCCACATCCATGGCCTTTGCTCGGGCTTCCGTACTGTGGCTCCGTGAACTCCAGGACATGATCCCTCCTGACTAGGTTCGTGTTCACCAGAACCTGGGTAAGTTGGTGGCCACATCCCATACTTGGCTGATGCCTCCCTCCATGCCGCCAGATACTCTTCGCGAGCCATAGTGGCAGACATTTCAGCCCGTAGACTTTTGTGGCTCAAAAGCTGGCGGGCAGACCTAAAGGCTAAGTGGGGCTTGGCTACTAAGCCTTACGCTGGGGGACACCTCTTTGGTGAAGCCCTCAACCCTTGGTTGAGGGCAAGGACAAACGCAAGACTCTTATTAAGAACACTAAGGGTGGGATAAGTGTTTGGGGGCGTGGCTTCACAGAACTATTATTGTAGGCAGTCCTTTCGGCCAGCCTCAAACTGGGACTGGCCCCAAACCTCTCGCCCTTTCTACCAGAGATCGGAGCACCAGCAGGACCGTCCCGCATCCAGACCCTGGCCACAATTCCAGTCCAAGCGGTCCTTTCGAGGCTCAGGAGGATGCCCTTTCAAACAAGGGAAGTGATTCCAGGGACACTCCACCCATAGGAGGTCGGCTGTCCCTTTACTCTGATGTATAGGCAGCCACCACCACCGACTCTCTTCGTCGTCCCGAAGGCTTTGGGGGGCTGGAGGGCAATTTTAGATTTAAAGGGTCTAAATTACTATCTGATGTACAGGAAGTTCAAGATGCAGTCTCTACAGTCGATCTTAGCATCAGAAGAGGGGACTTCCTGACACCAATAGACCTGACACAGGCATATTTACATATCCCCATTCTCCCTGGGCATCGCAAATTTTTCAGGTTTTGTTATGCCCACCAGCACTATCAGTACAGAGCCCTCCCATTCGGCCTGTCGTCAGCACCCAGAGTATTTACAAAGATACTGGCAGTGCTGGCTGCCCACCTGAGACAGACTCCGATCAGAGTTCAATGCTATCTGGATGACATACTGATACAGTCCTCCATCCAGAGGGCTCGGTCAGATCTCGCCCTCGCTGTCAGGACCTTTCAGGAGCACGGGTTTTCTGTCAGTTTTCAGAAAAGTCATACAGTGCCCTCAACCCGGCTCCTGCATCTAGGGGCAGTCATAGACACGAACAATTGCACGATCTATCTGTCACAGGACCGACAGGACAGCATTCGGGCCCTTGTTCATTGAATTCGGAGAGAGAGGGTGGTCACCTTAGTCGTGTTGTCACAACTCCTGGGGAAGATGGTGTCCTGTATACAAATCGTTCCGTGGGCATGCCTTCACGCCCGGGAGTTGCAGTGGCTTCTACTTCCATTTCAGAGGCTACGCATCAGCGCTTCCAACCAGAAGGTTCGAGTTCCACGTCCAGCGTTGAACTCCCTTCGATGGTGGGCCTCCCCAGCTATGTCACGGGGAACGGAGTTCAAGGAGCCAGCCAGAATCACCCTGACCACGGATGCCAGCCTGTTTGTCTGGGGAGGGCATCTCCAGTCGCATTGGACTCAGGGTCGGTGGTCCCAAGAGGAATTGAAAAACAATATAAACTGGCTGGAACTCAGAGCCATACGTCTGGCCTTACGACATTTCAGCAGCAGGGTTGCGGGACAGTATGTCCTGGTACTTACAGGCAACATTGCTGCAAGGGCCCACATGAGCAGACAGGGGGGGGGAGACCAGGTCCAGGCCTCTCATGGAGGATGCCCAATTGTTGGGGTCTTGGGCAGAAATCAATCTTGCTTCCATCAGGGCGGAGCATATATCTGGAGTGGCCAATTAGCAGGCCAACTCATTGAGCAGAGCAACTGTAGACCATGCCGAATGGCGCCTGGACCCGGGATTGTTCCGGGAGATTGTAGACAGGTTTGGCTCCCCAACCTTAGACCTCTTTGCTTCCCAAGCCAACTCCCAACTCCCAAGATTCTTTTCCAGATTCCCGTCTCCGACAGCAGAACTGCTTTACGCTTTTCCTCCCTTACCACTCCTCCCTGCAATGATCCGCAAGATCCTATACGAGCGAGCGGAGATCCTGATTGCACCACATTGGCCGAGACATCCGTGGTTTGCCGACCTGGTAGAGCTCTCCGTCTCCCCTCTGTGGAGGATTCCAGCAGGTCGTATTACCTTTACTCGGGGTACTTTAGCACCCTAACCCACAGTGTCTCCAACTAACCGTTTGGCACTTGAGAGGCGGGCCTTGACCTGAGACTCATATTTGTCGAGGATGATTGCCACGATTCAACAATCCAGGCGCCCCTCAACAAATAGGATCTATGATGCCACATGGAGGAGCTTCTGTACCTGGTACTCAGGTCGTAAGGTGGAGCTTTCGGACATCTCTGTTCTGATTGTTTTGGAATTCCTGATGGATGGGTTGGACAAGGGACTATCCCCGAGCACCATCCACAGACAGGTTGCCGCTCTATCTACAGTACTCATGTGTGACAATTCCGCTTCCTTGGCACACCACCCTACGGTGCATTCCTTTTTAAAGGGAGCGACTAACGCCAGGCCTCCAGCGGTTCACCATTATCCTTCTTGGGACCTACACTGGGTCTTACAGACCCTCATTTCACCACCCTTCAAGCCTATTACCACATGTTCACTTAAGCTATTATCTATGAAGGTGGCATTTCTCGTGGTGGTCACATCGGGCAGGCGAATTTCGGAACTGGCCGCTCTCTCCATCAGAGAGGACCTATGCATGTTCCATGCAGACAGGGTGACTCTCAGACTAGACCCTTCCTTTATTC
Source organism: Bothrops alternatus (assembly GCA_034064705.1). NCBI lineage: Eukaryota > Metazoa > Chordata > Lepidosauria > Squamata > Viperidae > Bothrops > Bothrops alternatus. Next base: position 2,037,664 of record JARGCV010000021.1, on the reverse strand, counting down.
CCAAGATAAATTCTTTGTAACATAGGTCCCAGGAGGTGGTTTTACCAAATTTCTGTCCTAACCCTTCCCATGATCTCAAAAAGCGGTGGCACACTCTTGACGTTCGCAGGGCTCTGCGACGTTACATCAAATGGACTTCGGCCTTCCGTAAATCCGAAGCATTGTTTGTCTCTTTTCAACCTTCCTCCATGGGTCAGAAGGTCTCTTAATGATAGGGAGATGGATTAGGGCTTGCATTGCCCTTTGCATACAAGGCACAATCATTGACAGTTCCTGGACACAGGGCCCATTCCACCCATGGCGCTGCTACTTCGGCGGCCTGGGCGACCCAGGCACCTATTGAGAAGATTTGTAGGGCGGCAACATGGTCCTCGCCTTCGTCCTTTGTTCGGCACTACAAAATTGACAAATATGCCTCCTCAGATGCCTCCTTTGGACGCAGAGTGTTGCAACATGTATTATTACCCAGTGGGACCCAGGCCCAAACTACTTCCCCCCCTTAGGGACACAGGGCTTTGGTATGTCCCATTTGTGGATTCTCCATCCAATCATGCTGGAGAAGGGGCATTGTCTTACCTGAACGCCTTTTCTCAGCATGATGATAGAGAATCCACTCCCTCCTATCTAGGGTCAGTTTGGCTCTGATTCCAGTGATAGGAAAGCACACGTGTCGGAGTAACGTCTGTGTATCGCCTTAGTCTTAAACTGGGGTGCTCTTGCACAGCAGAGGCGTACTTACACTTCAGACTTAGTCTTACTGGAGCAGGAAGATTAAGACAACCCATTTGTGGATTCTCCATCATCATGCTGAGAAAAGGCGTTCAGGTAAGACAACGCCCCTTCAAAATAGCATTTAGAAATGGCACAGTAATAAGTGTATGTATGAACATAGCATCATGCTGTTCCCATTTGAGATATGCCATGTAATGCAAAGAAAACAAATAAGTAATAACAGATAAAGGAAATTAAAGCTAAGAAAAAAGAGAAAGAAAAGGATCTCTAAATAAATGTACTGTTAAACTTCTCACTGTTCTTTTTTTATATCAGTTATTTTTTTTAAAAAAAGATAAAACTACACAAACTAATATTTAGAAAAAAAGAAAGGAAAAGACAATGCCAAAAGTGCAGGAAAGAAAATATAAAGAAGTAGATTCTTATTTTCATTACAGCATTTGTAAGTATATTTATCTTACTCTATGGTTACCACATGATTTACATTTTTTCGATAATGTAATCAAAAACATATAAATTCATTTTTTCTGTTTCACATAGAAAGTCTATACATGGCGTCTAGTCAACATTAAAACATAGATAATGTTTTTCTCTGTTCAAAGCTGCCAATTTGGCCATCTCATCAAGTTTCTATCATCGTCACCATCCATTCTTCCATTATGAGTAATGTTTGTTTTTAAGCATATAATAGTCTCACTGTTGTTATCATATAAAAACAAAATTCAGTTATTTTTTTTCTGCCTATCAGTGAGCCCCAAATGAAAACGTCTGGTTTCAGTTGTATATTAATCTTTAAAATCTTCTGAATTTGTATATGTAATTGAATCACAAACATTGCTTTTTGCACATCAATGAAGCGTAATGAAATGTCCCCTTGTTTACATTCCTAACATAAATTTGAAGTGCTTTATACATTATAGACAATTCTGGTGACATATACCATTGATAACATTATTTAATTAAAAAATCTCTTAACATTTTAACATAATGTAAACTTCAATCTTTTCAATCATATTCTCCCACTCTTTTCTTTGTATCTTGTAAGCAAAGATTGTAACTCATTTTATCATACATTCTTTTACTTGCCCTTCTGTTTCAAATTTCAGCAGAAATATATACACCTTAGCAATAATATGTTTATCATTTGTACACAATTCTGTTTCAAAATCAATCCTACAGTGCTCAGACCCAGAAGTTATTAAATCTTAGAATGGTATATAAAAAAAACCATTGATAAGTATATCCTCTTATCACCAAATCTGTTCCTGACTTTTTATATTTTCATTGAGAAAAAACGAATATATCACATTAGTTAGCCATTTGAGCTTACTTATCATTTCTTTTCTACAAAGTGATTCTTATGCTGAGATCCACAAAGATATTTTCAAGTATAGTCTAGTTTAAATCTCTTCCATATTCTCAATATGGCTGTAATGTGTTTTTTTAAACTATACCCAATTTATTGTACACTGTATCCAGAGTCCCTCTTTGGGTGAGATGGGCAGTACAAAAATGTGAAAAATATATAGATAAATAAATAAAATGTGATTAACTTAAGTTCCAAAAATCCATTAAAAACATTGGATCCTAGGCAGTTGGGTTTTTATATCTCTCTGTAAGAGTTGGTTTTATTTTGGAAAAAGAATACCCAAGATGTAAAAGTAAAACATAGAAACATGCAGGTTTCTATGTGAATTGTCCTATACCACCCTTTGTTTCTCTTACTATTTGTAGTATATAGTGTTCTCTAAACATTTCTGTATACAATATTTTACTACTATTCTCTGCTATATAATACTTCTAGACTATTGGTGCTGTATTATTATTAGTACGATGATGATGTTATCCATTCAGTTATGTTCAACAGTATATTGTTACACATATGGTCTGTTTTTTAATCTTCTCCCTCCCCCGATTTCTTTTACTATTATGTTCTTCTTTATTAATAGGCAGCAGGTAAAGCACTAGCACTTTCCCAATATTGAGCTTGGCTTGGCTTGGCTGCACCTCCTGTTTTTCCTCCAACATTTCTGCCTCTGTGAAAAAAAATGTTTTTTTTATTGAGCAGGTTTTCTGGCAGTAACCACTGCTGTTTCAAAAACATGCATATTTCCTTTGTTCTCTCTTCTCCTTCTCCATCTGTTTCAGAGAGGGCTCAAATAGGAAAGAAAGGCAACATAGATACATGCAGTTTTCTCTATTCTTCTACGGTGGTACATCTAAAAAATGATTTTTACAATATTCAATAAAATATTGGCTTTATCCTAGTATAAATATACAAACCACCCAAGTTTCAAGTCATGTGTTTTTAGCTCCAAACCTTTTCTACCAACTAAATAGCAAGCTGCAAAATACAATTTTAAATAGGGTAATCCCAAGCCTTCTTTTTTTTATATCTTGTAAAACCTTATATTCAATTCTTATTTATTATACTAATACCCATATATTCTACTTTCAATCTTAAAACCCATTTTATTCATCATTTTTTAATTTTTTTACATCATCATCATCGTAATAATAATAGAGTTGGAAGGGCCCTTGAAGGTCTTCTAGACCTTCCTGCTCAGGCAGGAAACCCTATACCATTTCAGACAAATGGCTGTCCAGTCTCTTCTTAAAAACTTCCAGTGTTGGAACATTCACAATTTCTGAAGGTAGGTTGTTCTGCTGATTAATTGTTCTAACTGTCAGGAAATTTCTCCTTAGTTCTAGGTTGCTTCTCTCTTTGATTAGTTTCCATCCATTGCTTCTTGACTTGCATTCAGGTGCTTTGGAGAATAGCCCGACTCCCTCTTCTTTGTGGCAACTCGTGAAATATTGGAACATTGCTATCATGTCACCCCTAGTCATTCTCTTCACTTAACCATACATACCCAATCTCAACAACCATTCTTTATATGTTTTAGTCTCCAGTCCCCTAATCATCTTTGTTGTTCTTCTCTTTACTCTGGAGTCTCAACATCTTTTTTACATTGTGGTGACCAAAACTGGATGCAGTATTCCAAGTGTGGCCTTACCAAGGCATTATAAAGTTGTATTAACATTTCACGTAATCTTGATTCTATCCTCTGTTAATGCAGCCTAGCACTGTGTTGGCTCTTTTGGCAGCTGCAGCATACTCTGGCTCATGTTTAAGTGATTGTTCATTAGGACTCCGAAATCCCTCTCACAGTTACTACTATTGAGCAAGGTGCCACCTATACTATATCTGTGCATTTGATTTTTCTTGTTTAAATGTAGAATCTTTTTTCACAATTGAATTTCATTTTGGTAGATAGTGCCCAGTGTTCAAGTCTGTCCAGATCCTTCTGTATCTTAAGCCTGTCTTCTGGAGTGTTGGCTATTCCTGCCAGCTTGGTGTTGTATGCAAATTTAATGAGTTCCCTTTCTGTCCTCTCATCCAAATCATTGATGAAGATGTTGAAGAACACTGGGCCCAGAACAGAGCCCTGGGTACCCCACTCCACACTTCCCTTCATATAGATGCCGTTCCATTGATGACCACATGCTGAGTATGGCTGGTCAGCCAGCTACCAATCCATCTGGTGGTGATGCTGTCTGACCCACATTTTTCTACCTTATCAAGTGGTAGGTTGTGGTCTACTTTAGCAAATGCCTTACTGAAGTCCAAGTAAATTATGTCCACAGCATTCCTCTGGTCTACCTTTTAATGTCTTTGTTAATCTTGAAACCTGCTAATGCACCAAATTCTTTTATTTTTCCCACTAATAACTTTTAAAGGATCTTCCAGAAACAGCACTGTCATCTGCCCTAGCTCTTAACTTATAAGTCTCTTTTTAAATTTTTATTCCCTCATCCCATCTTACATCTCTATTCAAAATGTCAAGAACACAAAAAGAAGACAGCTCTGTCGTGTTCCTTTTTCACATGGTTTTGTTAAATCTCCATTAACAATAATTTGTTCTTTCTGAGAGGTATAAATCGATTATAGCCATTTTATAACATTCTTCCCAGAATTCATATCTTCCAAAATTGCAAATAGAAAAATTCATTTTCAAAGGGTTTCTCTGCAGCTAAACCATGGGCAGGCAACCTTGGCTCTTTTATGACTTGTGGACTTCAACTCCCAGAATTCCTGAGCCAGTCATGCTGGCTCAGGAATTCCTGATGTTGAAGTCCACGAGTCATAAAAGAGCCAAGATTGCCTACCCCTGACTTAAACAAATCAAGGCAGTTTGTTTTGTAATAAATATTTTAGAATATCTAGCAGTTTTGACATTATTTTTTAATTGTCTTATAGGTAAAAACCCACACTGATCTTCACGAATAAATTCTTGCAAAATTATCTTCAACTATCAGCTAGGATTGTTGTAAACAATTTATATTCAATAATGATATTGTTCCATAATTTCTTATTAAAATCATATCTTGTCCCTCTTTAGATATTAGTGCTGTATTAGTCTCTAGAATTTTCCTCCCTGTAAAATAGAAGTCATTGTATTTTGCAGAGGTCATAAAAGTTCATCATCAAAACATTTATAATAGCCTAATAAGATAAGATATTGTCATTTTTCTCTGTGTGCAATGTCACACATTAAAATAAAATTCTGATGCCCACTCTCAAAACAACAAAAAAATACATACATTTTATATATACATAGTTCATTTTCTTTTACTGTTAACCGTGCTAACTGTTGCTGTAAAAGTTTGATTTAATCATAAAAACATCCTTCACTGTTCCTTCTTTGCATAATATTTATTTTAATCTCCTAAAAGAAGGTGATTTGTTTTTATGAACCAAACTTTCAAATTTCAGCAGTGAAGTTCTTTGAGATCCAAATCACACTCTATTCTTGTAAAGGCTCCTTATCTTTTTGAAAAGCATGTATATATTCTGTAGAATTACCATTTTTCTGTTTCCACACATCCAGTAGGCTTACATTGTCCTTCAAACTAAAAAAAAGTTTTGGTAATTTATCTTGAGTAAGAAATTTTCTAATGTTGTATATAGTTGTTGGAAAAAAAACATTCCATTCCAGTACCCAATTTTATATATATTATATTTATATTTATTAAATTTCTATACCGCCCCTCTTCCGTAGGACTCGGGGCGGTTTACAACCCAATAAAAACATATAAAACAATAAATATTTAAAATTAAATTAAATAAATACAAGGCTGTTACTAAAAACCTGTTAAAAAACCCAATTCTAAAACCCGAACAGCCTTGTTTAAAAATTTAAAACCCGAAAGGATCTAGGCCAGGCCGGCTTGATTGAAGAGATGAGTCTTCAACTCTCTTCTGAAGGTGTGGAGATCATGACACGTCCGGAGTTCAGGGGGGAGCTCGTTCCACATCGTCGGTGCCCCCACAGAAAAGGCTCTCCCCCTGGGCTCCACCAGCCGACACTGCTTAGCCGATGGCACCCTGAGGAGGCCCTCTCTGTGGGAGCGAACTGGTTGATGGGAGGTATTTACTGGCAGAAGGCGGTCTTGTAAATAACTGGGTCCTATGCCATGGAGCGCTTTAAAAGTGGTAACCAGTACCTTGAAGTGCACCCGGAAAGCCACCGGCAACCAGTGCAGTTCGTGCAGGATGGGGGCCATTCGTGCCCGCCAGGGTGCCCCCACTACCACCCACGCGGCCTCATTCTGTGCCAGTTGAAGCCTCCGCGTGCACTTTAAGGGGAGCCCCATGTGGAGAGCATTAATAGTCCAGTCTGGAAGTGACGAAGGCATGGGTGACCGTGCGTAGCGTGTCCTTATCTAGGAAGGGGCGCAACTAGCGTACCAGACGAATCTGGTAAAACATCCTCCCGGCCACGGCCGTCAGATGGTCCTCAAAGGACAGCCGTGAATCTAGGAGGACTCCCAAGTTGCGAGCCCTTCCCGTGGGGGCCACTGACTCGCCCCTGATAGACAGCGATGGAGTCAGCTGGTTGTACCGGGACAACGGTAACCACAGCCACTCAGTCTTGGAGGGGTTGAGCTTGAGACCGTTCTTCCCCATCCAGATCCGCACAGCCTCCAGGCACTGGGTCAGCAAGTCAAGAGCTTCATTTGGGTGGTTCGGGGTGGAAATGTACAGCTGAGTATCATCAGCGTACTGATGGAATTCCACCCCAAAACCTCGGATGATCTCACCCAGCGGCTTCACATAAATGTTGAACAACAAGGGCGAGAGGACCGACCCCTGAGGTACCCCACAATCAAGGGGCCTCGGGGTCGACCTCTGACCCCGTCAACACAAACTGCATCCGGCCAGAGAGGAAGGAAGAGAACCACCGAAACACGGTGCCCCCTATACCCAGCCCCGCCAGCCGGCGCAGCATGATACCATGGTCGATGGTATCAAAAGCCGCTGAGAGGTCCAATAGCACCAGGATAGAGGAGCAACCCCTGTCCCGGGCCCGCCAGAGATCATCCACCAATGCGACCAAAGCTGTTTCCGTGCTGTAACCTGGCCTGAAGCCCGACTGGAACGGGTCCAGGTACGACAATTCCTCCAGGTGCTGAGGGAACTGTAGAGCAACCACACTCTCAACAACCTTCGCAACAAAGCAAAGGTTGGAGACAGGACGCTAATTAGATAGAACAGCCGGGTCCAAGGCGAGCTTCTTGAGGAGGGGTCGCACCACCGCCTCTTTCAGGGCGGCGGGGAAGACACCCTCACTCAACGAGGCATTGATAATTGCCTGGAGCCAGCCACGCGTCACCTCACTGGAGGCCAGTACCAACCAGGAGGGACACGGGTCCAATAAACATGTGGTTGCTCTAAGACCTCCCAGCAACCTGTCCACGTCATCAGGTGTCACGTAGTCAAACTCAGCCCAGATAGCAGTCTCAAGACCGGCCTCAGCCACTTCTGCTGGACCGCCTTCGTTGAAGTTAAAGCCTTCCTGAATCTGAGCGATTTTGTCATGCAGGTATTGCACAAAATCCTCAGCTCTTCCCTCCAAGGGGTCCCCCCTCACCTCCCGATGAAGGAGGGAGCGGGTTACCCTAAACAGGGAGGCTGGGCGGTTATCTGATGACGCAATAAGGGCAGTGACATAAGAACACTTCTCTGCCCTTATTGCCACTAAGTAAGTCCTAATATGGTCTCTTACTTGTGTTCGGTCAGACTCAGAGCGACTCGCCCTCCAACTGCTCTCTAGGCGTCTTTTCCGGCGCTTCATTTCCCTCAGCTCCCCGTTAAACCAGGGGGCCGATCGAGAACCACGCCGGTTCAGAGGCCGCAAAGGCACAACCCTATCCAAGGCATCAGCAGCTGCCCTATCCCAGGCAGCTACCAGCGCCCTGACCGAGTTGTGTGTTATATGTGTTAGAGCCTCCGGTATTGGCCCAAGCTCCGTCTGGAACCTCTCGGGTTCCATCAGTCGCCTGGGGCGGTACCAAACAATTGGTTCCGCCTCCCTGCAGTGGGGTGTAGCGGTCCGAAAGTCCAAGCGTAGGAGTGATCTGACCATGACAAAGGTGTAATAAATATATTTCTTGTATCCAGATCACTCAGACACTGACCAGAGACAAAAACCAGGTCAAGCGTGTTTCCCTCTCTGTGTGTGGGACCTTGAATTACCTGGGTCAGGTCCATGGCTGTCATGGAAGCCATGAACTCCCGAACCTCCCCAGACGCCTCGCCCGCAGACAGCAGATTGAAGTCGGCCATGACTACTAGCCTGGGGACCTCAACCGCCACCGCAGCGATGACGCCCAAGAGTTCGGGCAGGGCGGTTGACACGTGGCAGGGAGCCAGGTACGTGAGCAACACAGCCCTCGGACCCCCGAGGTCCCACCTCAAGGAGGGATTCACAGCCTGTCGTTTGAGGAACAGTGACTTCCCTTGGCCTGAGACCTTCCCTAATCACAACCGCCACTCCCCCACCCCTGCCCTGAGTTCTCGGTTGGTGAAATGCAAGGAAGCCTGGAGGGCACATTTCCACCAGAGGGACACCACCCTCTGATCCCAACCATGTCTCCGTAATACCCGCCAGGTCTACAGCCCCCTCTGTAATTAAATCTTGTATCAGGGGGGCCTTATTAACCACAGACCTGACGTTGCACAGCATCAGCCTACAACCCGGGCCCTTTGGCTCTAAACAACCCAGATCACAAGTAGAGCCGCGGGGGTCGGAGCGTGGCACTGCTCGAAGATAGCAGGGGCACGCTCCCATAAATTGATGTGGCCCTCTACTCCCGCCATATCTGCCCCTCCCACTTACAAAACCGATGGGAACTAAATCACCTCTGCCCCCTCCCTGATCCGCACCCTCGTGGTTCCGGTCCCACCCATTGCCTGGCCCATGTTTCTCCTCCTTATTCCCACCCCCTAACCCTCCCTTATCCCGTAGACCTCCCCCCAGGCCTACACCATTACTATTATTAATCTTCCCACCCCCACCCCAGAACCCCTTAAAAACATTTAAAACCCCTACTTAAAAACCTCCATAACCCCTTTTTTTGAGCATGCCACCTCTCAGGATTCCAAAATCTGTCATCAAGGTAGGCCTTCGAAAGACATACAGGCCATTTCTGCGAGAGGGAGGCAGCTCGCAGTGCAAGAAGGCTCGCCTTATCCTGCATCCAATAATCATAGCTTGGGTAAAAAACACAGAGATGAGGGTTTGTCCATAAATTCCATATGGTCTTGGGGTGGGGTGGGGCCGCGAGGCACCAGCATGTCCTCACCTCACCACGCCCTCAGCTGTCATTGAGGGGGGGGAGGAGGAAGGAGGAAGCTCATCATAGTGGGTTCCCCTCGTCTCTCCGGATCCTGGGGTATCGATCAATTCCTCTTGTGCTGGCCTGGCAAGCTGGAAGCATAATAGTTCTTGCTGGATTTCTCACTATTAGCAATTTGCAACACTGTCATTGAGCAATACAGGGGAGGCTCCTCAGCTATCATTGAGGGAAGGGGGAGGCCAGCCGGCTCTCTCCCACGAAGCTCTCACCCTCGTCACTCCACTACTCCAGGCTCTCCTCCTCTCAGAAGGGGGAGGAAAGAGGCCAGTTGCGAGGTTCCAGCATGTCCAGCATGACTCAGCTCCACTGCATCCTCAGCTATCACTGAGGGAGGGGAGGGGCCAGCTCTCTCCCTGCGGGGCTCCTCAGCTATCAGTAAAAAACCAGCCGGCTCTTAACCCACCGTAGGTCCGCTACGCCGGCTCCCGGCTCCAATCCACATCATCCTCCGAGGCCTTGGCATTTCCAAAGACGCCGCGCGTAGCTGCCGATGCCTCTGCTCGCCCCAGCTCAGTCCGGACTCCTGAAGCCCCGTTAGCGCCTGGTGGTCGGCAGTGTTTTCCGGTAACCACTCAGGGTGTTTGATGGAAATATACCCCTGGGGTGGGCTCCCCAAACCTCATCTCCTAGACCCAAGCATTGGGCACTCAGGCATAAACGTTCATCTTGCGCATGCTCAGTTGTTAATCTCTCCTTGAGTTACAAAAGTTATAAAAGTAGGGGCGTGAATTCTCAATACCATAGTCTTAGCCTCATGTAAGTAAATCTACCATGTTCAGTAATCAATAGGCTTTCTGGTTTTAGTTGAGGATTAATAAATATAGAACAACTCCATTTCTTTTTTTTATTAATGCTGAGAGAAATTTTTCATCCACATTTTTATAAATCAAATATTTTATATTTTTCTTTATATAATTTTCTTGTAGACAAATATATTTTGTTTTAATTTTTTAAGTACTGAAAAATATCTATTAAGCATATGCTCCATTTATATTTTATGATAGACATTTGTAATCATAGTTAAGCTAAACATTTAGAAAAGTCAATATTTGTGGAGCTTAACTCAGAATCATCTCTTCCTTCTGCGTCTGTTCTACCTTTTTTTTTGAGGATCTCATTCAGCTCCAACTGATCCTAATGTTGTAGTCTTTTCTTTCCCACCAGTTTACTATTCTTTTACACATTTGTTCTGCATTTTGAGTTTTGCTCATTTTCTCAATATGACCAAGCCACCTCAGTATACTTCTTTCTATTTTATTCCACAGATCATCTATAAATGTATTTTGTAACAGTTTAAACTCCCTAACAGGCTTGAAGCTTTTAAAAAGGTTTTGCATCAAACTTAGTACTGCATATGTACTAAGTTAGTACAGGTTAACCTGTCTCCACAAGATGGCAGTCTTCAAGCCTTTTCAAATGTGTCATTAGCAATGTGTCATTACTGTCAAACCTTTTCAGTGGGCATTTACAAATTTAAAAAAAAGGATTTTTTAAATCAGAGTCAAATTGCTGTTTGCCATTAATTTTTGAAATAGGTCTCTAATATTATATCCAGACTATTAAATATTTAATGCTTGTGAATGCCATTCAAAATCACTGTTGTCTCCGTTTTTATTCTTTCTTGGAATGGCCTTGCAAAAGATGTATTTAAAATAATTTCATATTCAGTTATTTTTCTTGACAATGCTTTAGAAAGTATGACTTTCTTGCTTTAAATATTTTTGAATAGTAATATATGCCTTTAATTGCTTTTCTGCTATAAATTAAAAAAATAATATTTGAAAGATTGAACATTTTCTCAGAATTGAGAAAGAAGAATAAGAAAATAATATACTGCTTCCTGGAATGGATTAATTATTCTGCAGTCCAACAGAGTCAATTTTCCATACTCCTGTGAAAAATGAATGTGAGAATTAAATGCTTCAATCTAGATAATAGTGCAATTCTAGCATGAAGCAGTCATTTTAATATATGCATATTGATGATTTTTCAGGAATCTGTAGAGAAGTAAAAATGAAAATATTTGTGTGGCAGGTCTATATTCAGAAGGAATAACATTTATAGATCTCACACTTGTTTCTATTTGATGTTTAGTAACTGGCAAAGAAGTTTAGGAAAAAACTTCTTCAGAAGTCTTCAAGGAATGCAGATGTTGAAATTCATTCTCTATAATGACCTTTAATAGTTCTGGTTCTATAATAGGGATATTTAAAAATAATGAATTGCTCTAATTTTGTTTCATTTGTTGTGGAATTGTCTTGTGAGTTCTCCAATTAATAAGAAGGATTTCTGGCAACTTCTCAATTCAGTTGCTATTTTCCCTTTGTGATATGGAATATTCTTTTTGTGAATAGTCAAATAGTGCAAATTTACTATATATATATATATATGTGTGTGTGTGTGTGTGTGTGTGTGAATGATTAGGAGTCGGGTGGAGTTGGTTTGGGGTTAGGGTTAGGATTTTTTAAAATAACATTCTTAATATTTAGCAAACAGCATGTTGTTTGGGTTCATGTATTTAAAAAATAATAATTATCATAAACAATATGTTAATTAATTGCTCAATAATCGTCTTACTAGTTATATATTTAATGTTGCATATCACATTCCTTTCTCTCTAACTCATTTTTCTAATCATTGATAAAAATTATCCCATGTTCTAAAATACATTGAATCTTCTTTCTCTTTTATCTTTAAAGTCAATCTATCAGTTTCTGCACACTCTAAAACAGCGGTTCTCAACCTTTTCCGGGGCTCGACCCTGGCCCGCATCACACATGCGCGGTGCGACGGGGCGCATCACGCATGCACGACGGGGCGCATCGCGCATGCACGACGCAACAGCCCCGCATTACGATAGGGGAAAAAAAATGGCCGACCCCAAAAAAAAGGCTGACCAAAAAAAATGGCGGGCCCACACCGCGTATGCGGCGCGAGGGGGCGCATCGCGCATGCGCGGCGCGATGGCCCACATCGCGATAGGGAAAAAAATGGCCGACCAAAAAAAAATAAAAATGGCCAACCAAAAATTTTTTTTCCCAATATTGGGCAAATACAATTCTTGCTGCAGATTAGTACATGTAAAATTAAATATATGCAGTCTTTCTCATAATTTGCTCCTATTATTCCTAACAAAAATAATTCTGGCTTGAAATCTATTTGTTTTTTAGTCATTTTCTCCAATCATAAGGGTATTTTTGACCAAAATCTTTTAGCTTTAGGGCATGTCCAGATATGGTAATAAGTACCTGGCTTTTGTTTGCATTTACAATACTTGTTTGAAGTATTTTTAAACATTTTCGCTAATCTCACTGGTGTTAAATGTCATCTGTAAAACATTTTATATAAGTTTTCTTTATATGCCACTGCTTTCATTAATTTAGCATTTCTTTCCCATAAACTTTGCCAGTTTTCTAATTCTCCAGCACTTGGAGATGGAGAATCCACGGATGGGTGTAGACTGTATTCCTGCCCAATCAGATCAAGTCAGCCAAAGTTGCCACACCCATCCTGGACCATAGAGATCCCAGTTTTTGACTTGATCTCGCCCAGGACAGACGCGCAAGTTTGGCTCTTAGGCAGGTACAGTCCCCCATTCGTGGATCTTCCAGTTTACAATAGCTGAGTAGTGCTATTCTAAGCAAAAGATTTGGCTTGTTAGTAATAACTTGACTCCCATTTAGGAACACTCCAAATTCGGCTAGTCAAAGGTTCCTATTGGGGGGGAAATAACTGCGGATTAAGGGAAGGGGGCCCTCTGTCCTTTTCCCCTTTGCCTTCTCTCTTCTCCCCCCCCGACTCCCAGACTTCCCTAGGCCCCGAATTGCCTGTTCTTTGTCGATTGGCTAACGGCTGTTAGCCCAATCTGCTGCCAGATCGGTGTAATTGGGGCCGGAGCTTAAGCCGGTAGCTCCGTTGCCACGTGGAAAGCCCCAACTGTTTACAGATCGGGCAAATTGGGGCCGGAGCTTACGGCTGTAGCTCCGTTGCCACGTGGAAGGTGCAGGAGGGGGGGGAGGTCCTCCGTAATTGGCTTGGCCGTCCGGTTCTCCTAGACAGACCGACCTCAGCTCCGCTGCCCACTCAAGCGCCTTGTGTTACTACCCTCCGGGGGAGCTGACGGTTGCCCTTCAGGCTCAGGTGGTCCGCGCGCCAAGCGGCACGCGCCGATCAGCTGTTTGGCGGCGGACCGATTTCGGAGCTTCAGGTGGTACTAGTAGGGGGCGCGGGGATTCCCCAGGAAGAAGCAGCCCACGTGTTCAGCGCTTGCTTGCCCTCTCCAGAGCCTCAGAGCCGCATCCGCTCAAGTGCCCGCCATTTTGGACCATGTGGTCTGGACTCTGGGAACATCCTGCAGCATTGCACAATCACAGCTGGAGGAAGGGGCTCCTTCCTCCTCCACCAAAGACATTCTCCCTGCTACTGGGGAAGAGAATTAACTTGGAGCTGGGGGCATCACAAGCAAGCTGGGAATAGCGAATTCCAGCTTCACTATTCTAGGCAGGCAATCAGCCTCACCCAGGGTCATCTGCCTGGCTTTGGGCCCTCATTATCAGGAGGCCTGAGGACTCCAGGGGCACCCACAGTCTCCCAGCACAGTCCCATTTAACTTAAGGACTGGTGCACCATTGGCTAGTATCACACAACAACACTGATCACCCTTCGTGACATCCTGTGCAATTGTTTCTCCAGACTTGGTGTCTTTAGCCATAACCTGCTCATGTCAGACTCACCGGGATTTGTGATTAGTCAATCACCAACCTGCTATCTGGATTCCAGGTGTACCCCATCGTGCGTCAGTTCTTACCCACCACAGCCCTAGCTGGATTCCAGGCGCCCCCACTAGTGCGTCTGTTCTTATCCGTGCGTTAACTATAGCTGGGTTCCAGGCGTACCCTATCGTGCATCTGTTTTTATCCACGCTGCAGCCTTACCTTGGTTCCAGGCGCCCCCACTAGTGCGTCTGTTCTTATCCAGTGTTTAATTCTCTCTGCATCTCAGAGGCCCCCTATCGTGTCCCTGCAGTATCAGAGAATGGAGGAGTCTATGGCTATGACAAAGGGCAACCTACCAACTTCATTGGCTCCAATGAATCTTAGTCCATCCAGTCTGGTGAGCGCAGATAATACTGCAACCAAGGGCAAGGACAAAATTACCAAAACCTCTAAGAGGTCGGAAAAGCAGGCTAGCCGGAGATACCAAGCTCTGGAAAACGAATTATCCAAAGCACAGAAAAGGGCCAAGATAGAAACCTCACAAACCGAGGGGTTGGTCTTGGACCTACCCTTAGGTCCCCCAACCTCACCCCTAGGAATATGGTCAACGGGAGAGGCTACTCATTCCCCCATGCACAGGGGAACGGGAGCAATTTCCCCGGCCCCCCAATCCACGGCCACGAGGGCCCATCATGGGGCCCCCGAGGCGATCTTCACCCCTACCGCGGCCAGTCTCTGACCAACGGAGCCTGTTCTCCTCCCTATGTAGGACCGTCTCACCTTGTTAATAATGCAAGCAGTGGACCGTGCGCTCGAGGCCAGGGCACATGCTTCTGACTCAGCGGTGGTCCCTCCCCCACCAGCCCAACCGCCGGTGACCGAATCTTATTATGTCCCGTCTATCCCAGCTGGTTCCACCTGCTCTGAGGGTTCATCCCTCCAGGCACACGACATGGAGCAGGGGACACCAATGTCTGAGGAGGAGGAGCTTCCCCCAGAGGCCCCCCCATTCAGCGGCCTATTTAATCCTTCCTTCTTCGTCACCTTGCTCCGCAAGGCTACATCCACAGCTCACCTGGGGACTGACTCTTCCTCCCCCACCACCCCCGTTTCCACGGAATCGGAGGCGGACCCAAATTTCACCGTGACTGCTCAACATCACATCCCTTGCCCCCCATGTTCCTGAATGCAATATGAAAACAATGCGCATCTCCCGCCTCCCTTCCCCTTCCAGGCAGCTCCGATAAGAAGCTGTAAATCGTGGCCAAAGATTTAGAGGAGGCACTGGAAGTGCCAGCGGTGGACGAGCCATTCGGACCCCTAGTATCTCCCACTGCCATTCCTGGGGACGTCGCTGAGGCTCTCAAAGCAGAGGACCGTAAGTGCGAACTTATCGCAGATTACACCAAGCGACTGCATGGGCCATTAGAGCGGCCACCTTCGTATCGTTCTTCAACAGATCTGCCCTCCGCTGGCTTAGGCAACTCCAAGCCCGTATCCCAGCAGAGGATATCCGTACACATCAGGATCTTAGCAAAATGGTGGCAGCCACGGAGTACGCATCAGATGCCACCTTCGAAGCTGCCAGGTTTTCCTCCAGGGCTATGGCATATACCATAACCGGTCATCGCATGCTGTGGTTGAAACACTGGCAAGCAGATCCCAAGTCTAAGTGGCGGCTCTCGGCCGCTCCATATCAAGGAGGGAAGCTGTTTGGGGACGCGTTAAATCCTTATTTAACCAAGAACAAGGATAAGTGCAAAGTCCTTAATCACCTCATTAAGAGGGCAAACAAGCGCTCCAATTATTACCAAAGGAGACAGCCCTTTCGGGCAGGGGCTAGGTACAGTTACTCACAACCCACGAGCTCCTTTCCGACCAGACAGGACAGGCAGGAGAGACAACCGGACAGGCAGACCAGCCAGACCTAGACAGCAATTTCAGGGCAAGCGGCCCTTTCGAGGGAACGGCCGACCGACCATTCCGCCGAGCCAAGTGACGCTCCAGCGATCCCTCCCATAGGGGCAGACTCTCCCTCTTTGCCCACCAGTGGGAGGCCATCACCACAGACGCGTGGTTACTAAATACCGTACACGGTCTGTCCCTAGAGTTCAGGTCCCACCCTCCAAATCGATTCCTATTGTGTCCCTACCCGCGAAGCCGAACCAAAAAACCTAATGAATGAGGCTGTCCAATATCTGCTAAACATACGAGCCATAGAACCGGTGCCGGCGGATCAGAGAAGTGGGGGGGTTTATTCTATCCTCTTCGTCGTCCCAAAAGCGTCAGGAGGATGGAGAGCAATCCTAGATCTCAAAGGCCTAAATTTTCACCTGGCATACCGCAAATTCAAAATGCAAACGCTCCTCTCCATCTTGGGAAGCGTAAGAAAAGGGGACTTCCTGACGTCTATCGACCTCACGGAGGCGTACCTTCACATCCCCATCTCTCTCGCCCACCGCCATTTCCTAAAGTTCGCATACAAGGGGCGCCACTTCCAATACAGGGTGCTCCAATTTGGCCTCTCATCGGCCCCCAGGGTATTCACCAAGATCCTGGAAGTCTTGGCAGCTCACTTGCGAATGATTCCCATAAGAGTCCAGTGCTACCTGGACGACATACTAATCCAGTCGCAGTCCGCCCAGTCTGCCTTGGTGAACCTCGAACGGGTGGCAATGCTTCTGCAGGACCATGGGTTCTCCATAAATTTTTCCAAAAGCCACATGGTCCCCACGACCAGGCTGCTGCACCTCGGGGCCATCATAGACACGGTGGAATGTCGGGTGTACTTATCCCAAGAACGCCGAAGCAGCATAAGACAGTCAGTCCTCAGATTACGCAGGAGCCAGACAGGTACACTGGTCAGCCTCTCCCAATTGTTAGGCAAGATGATCTCAGCCATAGAGATCGTTCCCTGGTCCAGGCTCCACTCCAGGGAACTACAGTGGTTCATGCTCCCCTTCCAGAGACAAAACCTCAGCCCCTCTCAACGAAGGGTAAGACTCCCATAACAGGTAGTGCGCTCCCTCACGTGATGGCTATCGTGCGCCATGCTCAAGGGGTCATACTTCAGGGAACCAGACCGAATAGTACTAACAACCGACGCCAGCCTGTTCGGCTGGGGAGCGTACCTTCACTCGCAGTGGGCACAGGGCCGTTGGTCTTGCTCAGACCTTCGTCACAACATAAACTGGCTCGAGTTACGGGCCATACATCTAGCCCTCCGCCAATTTCACAGCCTGATAAAAGGGCGTCACGTACTGGTCCTCACAGACAATGTGTTAGCCAAGGCCCATGTAAACTGACAAGGGGGCACCAAATCTTGGGCCTTACTGACCGAGTTGCGCTTACTGGGATCTGGCAGAACACAATCTGGGCTCCATCAAGGCCGATCACATTTCAGGGGAGACGAACACCCAGGCCGACATCCTGAGCAGAGCAACGGTGGATCACTCGGAGTGGCGTCTGCATCCGAGCGTTTTCAGGGAAATCTGTCAACGCTTCGGCCTTCCACTTGTGGACCTCTTTGCGTCCCCGAGCAACGCTCAGTTGCCTTGGTTCTTCTCCTGGTTCCTGTCTCCAGGAACAGAAGGGACAGATGCTCTTCGGGGCCCATGGCCTCAAGGTCTGCTCTACGCCTTTCCCCCCTACCCCTTATCCCAGCAGTGAAACTTCTTCGGGAACGAGTGGAGGTAATCCTGGTGGCTCCTTATTGGCCAAGGAAGCATTGGTTCGCTGATCTGATGAGCCTAGCTCTAGCAGACCCTTGGCGAATTCCTCCAGAACGGGTATCTCTCAGCCAAGGGGTCATTCTCCATCCGGACCCCCAATGGCTCCAGTTAGCCGTCTGGCACTTGAGCACTCTATCTTATCACGGGAGCTATGCTCGCCAGGGGTCATCAAAGTGATCCAGGCCTCCTGCCATCCTTCCACAAACCGTATTTACGAGGCCACGTGGAAGAAGTTTCAATCATGGTGCTCTGGTCGACATCTGACTCCCTCGGAACTCACGATTCCCCACATACTAGACTATCTGTTAGAAGGCCTGGAAAGAGGCTTTGCCCCAAACACATTGCGCAGACACACAGCTGCCCTTGCCACGGTCCTCACCTGTGATCCCATGGGGCCCTTGGGACAGCACCCTCTAATCCGCTCATTCCTTAAGGGAGCGGTGAACACCAAGCGCCCTACGGTGCATAGGTACCCCTCATGGGACTTACCTCGGGTACTCCGGGCCCTTACCAAGGCTCCCTTTGAACCCCTGGGGACGTGCGAAGTCCGCTACCTGTCTGATAAGATGGCCTTCCTGGTGGCAATCACGTCAACACGTCGTATCTCAGAGTTGGCAGCACTCTCCACACGGGACGATCTGTGCGTCTTCCACCAGGATCGAGTGATCCTCCGACTCGACCCCACTTTCATTCTGAAAGTCAACTCTCTGTTCCATAGATCACAGGAAATAGTGCTGCCGGACTTTTGCCCCAACCCATCACATCCTCTGGAACGGCAATGGCACCGTCTGGACGTCCGCAGGGCTCTTCGGCACTATCTTGCAAGGACAGCGGAGTTCCGCAGATCAGAAACCCTCTTCGTCTCCTTCCATCCCTCCTTCAGGGGTCGGAAGGTTTCTTCTTCCACAATTGGCAGGTGGATCAGAACATGCGTTGCCGGGGCTTATCAAGCTGAGTCATTGCCGGCTCCACGCCGCGTTATAGCCCATTCCACACGGAGTGCAGCCACTTCAGTGGCATGGGCCAACCAGGCGTCCATTGAGGAAGTCTGCAGGGCGGCCACATGGACTTCACCATCCCCTTTCATACAACATTACAAGATTGATAGATTCGCCTCGGCTGAGGCCTCATTCGGTAGGAGAGTTCTACAACAGGCATTACAGCAAAGTGCCACACTGGACCAGTCTACTACCCACCCTCAGGGACAGTAGGCTTTGGTATGTCCCATCCGTGGATTCTCCATCTCCAAGTGCTGGAGAAGGGGCGTTGTCTTACCTGAACGCCTTTTCTCAGCACGGAGATGGAGAATCCACTCCCACCCTTGTAGGTCATTAGGTCGAAGGTTAGCTAATTTTAGTGAGCCACAACGTCTTGCGGTCAGTCAATGGCTACGCTCACGCCAAAAACTTGGATCGCTATGGTCCAGGACGGGCGTGGCAACTTTGACTGACTTGATCTGATTGGGCAGGAATACAGTCTACACCCATCTGTGGATTCTCCATCTCCGTGCTGAGAAAAGGCGTTCAGGTAAGACAACGCCCCTTCTATATTATGTCCAAAATTTTTTGCCTAAGTTATCATTGTTTCTTTTACTTTTTCCTCTTCCATCTTTAAGCTTAACAAATATTTATAAAGTTTCTTAATCAGTTTTTCGTCTATTTTTAGCAGTATCTGATTGAATTCTGTCTGTTTTTTATAGAATCTCATTGTTTTAGCACCTTTTTCATATCTTGTTTGGATTTGCAAATATGGCCAATATTTGCAAATATGATAGATCAATACCTTGTTCTTGTAAATCTCATTTGTCTTTCAATTTCCCTTCATTGCCAAAATATCTTTATAGGTCACAACTTTGTCATAATTAATAACATTTGGGTAAGCAAGTGCTTTCATTGTTGAAAGCCATCCAGGTATCTTGATATAAATTTTCGCTTTTATTTTTTCCATTCTAAAAGAAGTACATTTCTTATAAAGTGGTTTTGAAAGTATCTATGAATTTAATTCTTCCCATACCATAAAAAGGCATGCCAATCAAGTTGTAGGTCATTCCCCTCTAGGTATAATAGTCTTTTATGTTTGAGCATTACCCACTCTTTAAGCCATGTTAATATAGTTGCTTGGTAGTATAACGTCCAGTCCGGCAGTCCAAATCATCCACTTTGCTTGTTGTAACATTTCCAGTCCGATTCTAGCTTTTTTTCCTTGCCAGATAAATTTCAGTATTGTTGTTTTTAATTCATCAAAAAAGGTTTTTCCCAGCCTTACAGGTATCATTTGGAATAGAAAAAGTATTTTCAGTAAGATATTCATTTCACTGTTACTATTCTCCCCAGCATTGAAAGTTGTAAATTTTTCCATTTTTCCAAATCCAATTTTATTTTTTAGCAATTTTATACAATTGTCTTATTTTATTGTTGCACATCTTGCTGTTAAATAAATTTCCAAATATTTATTTTTTTAACTATTTCCAGACTTGGTTTTTTTTTTGCTAGTTGGTTTTTTGTTTTTCTGTTAGATTAGTTAGCACTTTAGTCTTTTCTCTGTTTATTTTCAACCTGGCCACGTCTCCAAATTCTTCTATTTTCTCCATAGGTTTAGTGCTTGTTTCAAGCGGTTCTTCCAATATAAAAACCAAGTTATCTGCAAATGCTTGTAGTTTATATTTTTCATCTTTTATCTCCAGTTTTTTAATTTCTATATCTAGTCTGATGTTTCTATTCAATACTTCCAGTGCTAGTATAAATAATAATGGAGATAGTGGCTATCCCTGTCTTGTGCCTTTTTTAATGTCAAAGTTTTCTGCAAAGTCTCCATTTACAATTATTTTGGCTGTTTGTTTATGATAAATTGCTTTAATTACATTTATAAAGTTCTTTCCAAAGTCCATTTCCTCTTGTCAACGCTGCTAACATTGGATGTTCTTGCTTTGACAACAGATGAAAATGCAGCCATTTTCTCTATGCTTTTAGAATTAGCTGGTGCTGGGAGGGGGGATTGGGATGAGAATTCAGTTAGTCATAATAATAATAACTCTGCCATGGAAATCCAAGGACAAACTGGGTCCAGAGCTGATAATGTTTTGTGGGGCTGGAGAGCTGGGGAGAAAGCCTGCGCTCCAAACTAATTGGAAAATGTGCTTTATGACTGTTTATTGGGGGTAGGAATTGTACTTTGTTACTTTGTATCGGGGGGAATTTAGTTTTTGGGTTCAACTATGTAGTGCCGATACTTTGTTTCCCGAATAAAAGATTCTTTAAGGAAAACAATGCCTCGAAGTTCTTTTGAGGGTTTCATCTGTCAGAACCGTGACACCTCTAGTTGCTGAAACATAAATTGCCAGTTTACATTGTTGAACGCTTTCTGTGCATCGAGAAATATTAAAGCCATCTGTTTCCCAGGATGAATTTCATAGTACTCAAAAACATCTAGAATCATTCTTAAATTATTTTTTATCTGTCTTTTAGGTAGACAGCCATTTTGGTCTGTATGTATAAATTTGGTCAGAAATTTCTTTAGTCTTTCTGCTATTATTGAGGCAAAAATTTTATAATCTAAAATTGGTCTATAATTTTTTATTTGTGTTAGATCAGAGTCTTCTTTGGGTGTTAGGGTAATATTGGCTTCGGTCCATGTATTTGGTATTTTAGCCTCCAAAAGTATTTCATTGCACAGTTCTTTCAATATTGGGCTTAGTATATCTTGTAATCATTTATAAAGCTCTGCAAGTAATCCATCTGGACCTGGAGTCTTACCATTTTTTTGCCTTTTTATAGCCTCTGTAATCTCCACCATTAATATTTTTCCATTTAATATATTTTGAATATTCTCTGAAATTTTTGGTAAGTCTGTTTTTTTTAAATACTGCTGTATTTTTTCTTTTGAAATTTCCTTTGTGTTGTAAAGTATCTTGTAATAGTCTTTGATAATTTTTTTAATTGTATCATTTTGAAACTGTAATTCACCTTTTGAGTCTTGCAACTTATTTATCAGTTTTTTCTCTTTTTCTTTTTTTAGTCTATATGCTAACCATCTCCCTGATTTGTTGGCATTTTCAAAAAAATTCTGTAGCCCTTTTAATCTATTGGGCCATTATTTCTGTCTCAGCTAGGTTTAATTTATGTTTTATTATCTCCATTTGTTTCGTAAGTATTTTCTTTTGTGGGTCTATTTGTAATTCTGATTCTAATTTTCTGAATTCTTCCTTCAATTTTAACTGTTGTTTCTTTTCTTTATTCTTTTTAGCAGTATAAGTTATAGCCAACCCTCTGAAATATGCTTTAGCTGTGTCCCACACATTTTGAAGCGATGTCTCTTCTTTCTTGTTTATTTTGAAAAAAAGAAGTCCATTTCCTTTGTCGCTAGTTGTATGAATTCTTTTTCTTTCAATATAGATGTGTTCAAGGACCATCTTAATTTTTTCTTGGCTCCTCTCCAAGTCATCTTTATTGGATTATGATCTGCCCAGATATTAGTTTCTATTTCAATTTCTTGTATCATTGTGCTAAGTTCCGAGGATGTCCAAATCATATCAATTCTAAACCATGATTTATATCTATTTGAATAAAATGTATATGCGTTGGCAGTACATCGTAGTTTCTTTGGATTTTTCTCTCTCCATATATCTTGGATACAGAGTTCTTCTGCCATATTAAAAAACATTTTAGGTAATATATTCCTTCCTTTCTTCCTTTATTCAGTGCTTTTATAGTCCAGAGTTCCATCTATTATTGCATTGAAGTCTCCCATTATACCAAGATTTCGATAGTCCAATTCTAATATTTTTTAATATAATTTTTGGTAAAATTATTCTTGTTTATCATTTGGTGCATATATTGCTACCATCAGTATCTGTTTTTGATCCATCATTTCCACCATTAATATTCTTCCCTCTTCATTCGCATAAATTTGTTTAGGGTTCATCGTTTCTTTATAGAGTTATTCATCTTTTCTTCTGATGTGCTAATATAAAGTGAAGTTTACCAATTTTCGGTTGTTCTAACAATTTATAGTGTTGTCTCTTAATATGTGTTTCTTGGAGGGAAATTATATCCATTTTTAATTTTTGTAGTTGTGTAAAAACGTTTTTCCTTTTTGAGGGAGAATTTAGTCAATTTATATTCATTGACAAGATCCCACTTTCCTTCTCCATCTCTTTCAATTATATCTAGGTCTTAATCTTCTAGTCCAGAGCTTTTCAACCTTTTCACTGAATGTACCACTTTTAGGATATGGCAATATTCGAGTACCACCTAGCAAGGGGTCAAAAACTTGATGACCAAAAAAAAACCCCTGTTCAAAGTTGCAATTGTACTGAAACGTCTTATGACCATTTTTCACACTTATGACCATTGCAGCATGCCCAAGGTTATGTGATTTATATTTGGATGCTTGGCAACTGATTCATATTTATGATGGTCACAGTGTCCCAGGGTCATGTGATCCCCTTTTGCAATCTTTTGACAAGCAAAGTCAATGGCAGGGCTGCTGGTGACCAAGTGCTAAGGCAGGACTTCCCTCTCTCTCTCCCTCCTTCCCTGCCGCCCTCTTTCTCATTCCCACCTCCTTCTGAAGGAAGAATTTGAAATATTCCCCCCCCATATTTTCCCTCTTCCATATATTCATCAAACAAGGAAAAGCCTCCAGACACAGAAAAGACAAACTGCTGAGTGAACTAGCTTAAAAAGGCACATTCCCCTTTAAGAATTAGCTACTGGTTAGAAAGGAAAGTTAAGGAGCGCAGCTGGCATTTAAGGAAGAAAAAAAATGTAAGTACTGGCTGCCGGCTAAGGCAGCCTCCCCAAATGACTCCATTCATAAGTAAAGGAATGCTGCAGGCAAAATCCATTCAGGAGAAAAATACTTCAAAATCCCTTGCAACAAAACTTACAGCTAACAACAGCAGAGCAATAGAAGCTAACACCAGCCATCAGCCAAATAGAAATTGCCAAACACTCCTTAAGAACACAAAGCTCACATTGCACAAGTCCTAAAACTTCCAAGTCCCAAAAGCACATAAGAATCCTTCCACTCTTCATCTCCCTCCCTCCCTCCATGCCTCACCTCCAGCCATTGCTGCCTTTTTTCATTCCTCTTGGAGGGTGACCCCTCCCCCACTGCATTTCTTGCCTATTTGCTGCTGTCTGCACAGGTGGCTGCACAGCAGTTGTAGATCGGCTCATGGCTGGCTGGCCTGCTTGATCTCCTCTCCCCACACCCTCCTCCTTCCCCTTCGGTGCAGCTAGAGCTGACTCTGCCTCCTCCCAAGGCTGCTTTTTTTTCTCACCCAAACTGCCTCCTTTTATAGCCTCTCCTGTCTCTGCCCATTTCCTCTTCCTTTCTCATGGGGGAGGGTGAGCCAGAAGTGAGCCTGGAGCCTTTGCCTCGCCCCAGCCACTCTGCAGCTCCAGAGGACTCTCTCACAGTAAGTCCTTGCCTGCACTGGCTCTTTCCCTCCCCCACTACACTTGGCTAGGCAGGGCTGCGTACCCCCTGCCACTGTTTAATGTACCACAAGTGGTACGCGTACTATCGGTTGAAAACCCCTGTTCTAGTTGATCTTATCTGTCTTTGTTCTCTTGGTCTTGTTCCTTCTCTATATATGTGTTTTTAATTTCTTCCTCTCTTGGTTTGATTGCTCCTTCTACTGCCATCTCTTCTTGTTTCTTTGTTTCTGTCGTATCAGATTCAAAATCACCTCCTTCCGTAAACGCTCTGTGGTTGTCATAGAACTCCATTGCTTTAAGTGGCGTATCCAGTCTACATCTTTTCGTGTCCCAATAGATTAAAATCCCCTCTGGAATCAACCATCTGAAATTCATTCCTTTTTCAATTAATTTTCTAGTTAGAAACTGGTATTCTCTTCGGTATTCTCTTATTCTCCTAGGGATTTGTTTGAGAACAACAATTTCTTTTTCTTTGTATTTCAAAGGTTCATCTCTTACTCTTCTCAAAATCACATCTCTTATGGATCTTTTAAGAAATCTAATGTGTACTTCTCTGGGGACTTTATTTCTTCTAGTGTAGTTTGAGTTGAATCTATAGATCTGATCTAGTTCTCCTTCTATTTCCTGTTTCCCAATTCCTAATGTGTTTGCCAATAATTCCATTATCAGGTTTAGAAGGTCCTCTTCCTTATCTTCCATTATATTTTGAAATCTTAAAAAGTATGAGGCCTTTGCCATTTCCATGACAACTATTGAGTCTTCTAGTTCTCCATTTATTTGCATCAATTTCTGGTTTTCATCTTTTAAGTCTTCTAATTTCTGATCAATCTCAGTTCATTTATTGTCTATTTTTTAATTCTTTGTTGGGTTTTTTTGTAACCATCTGTTTGAAATTTTCAAATTGAGAGTCCATGTTATTAATTTTTTGGTTCATTTTATCAAGATCACTTTTCATCTCGTGATTTCTCGTAGCTGCCATGTGAGTAGCAATTGCCTCTTGGATTGCTTGTAGTGTCGCTTGTGTTTCTTTTTGGAAGTTATTAGCCTCTTCTTGTTGGAGCATTGTATCAATTGATCTCTGATAAACTGGACTTGAAGCAAAGGAGGGAGCAGAAGTTACTTTTTTTCCAGCTTTAGATAGATTTGGGACGCTCATCTTTATCTTTTAATCATACTTTATAATCCAACAGGTAAATCAGAATTTGTAATCCAATAGGCTCCCAACAAATAGGAGAGGTAAATAGTAAAAATAATAAAAAAGAACAAAAGGGAAAAAAGGAAAAAATATACCAAAATTTAATTAATTAATTAATTCAAAGTGTTCTGATAATAGAAGTTTCTTTTTTTTTTAATTCTTTTATTAAAACAATCAGCATTGAACATAAAATCTTAGTATGCATCAATCATCATAGCACCTGGTATACAACACTAAGTATTAATCTTTGTAAACGTCTGGTTTGGTAAACATTTTTCACTCCTCACATCAAGCCTCAACTATACGCCTGTTACACTTTATTTGATTGGTGTTTCTCTTTTCTATAGTTTATCCACAGTTTCTAGTCTATCACATATTATTCATCTCAGTATTAGTACAATAATAGAAGTTTCTTATTATTCACTCTGTCTCAAAACAGCTTGGAAAATTCCAGGTCAAGTTGTATTTGTAATCCAGGGAAGTCAGATGACTTCAAAACAACTTTTATTTGTAATTGTAATCCATCCTGTAAAAAAGGCTAGATTTTCACACTTTTTTAAACAGCAAAGTGGGGCTATCGGGATCTTGGGGGGGGGACTTTGTTCTAGAAGGTAGATGCAGCTATGTAGAAGATACATTTCTGGGGATTGAGAAATGACATTGTTTAATTGAAGGAATCCAGAGCATGTCAAATCTGCAAAATCAAATCAGATGGGTAAATGTTGTAGACAGCATCTTGGCGGCACCTTTCTTTTCATGCACTTCAGGGACTTTCCTATATTTTCTCTTATTTCCCACTACTACATTCTTCCTACAGATAATTATATCTATTTCTGCTTTTCATTATTTTCAAATTGTATATAGTAGCCATTCACATCCATGACAGTCTGGTGCATGTTGTGCTATAGTGTTAGAACTGGCAAGCTTTAAAACATGAAATCAGCCTTAGGACCTACAGTCTTTTGGCATTTTCCATCTACAAGCATGAAGCAACTAGATGAGTTATCAAAATTGGGAACTTGGAGGCCCACCTGCATTTAGGATTGCAGCACTGCAGCTCACCCCACCTACCATTTCCCCCCTCCCTCATCTTTGCCATTTTGGTCTCCTGCTGACCTTTGCAACCACCTTGTTCCCAGTGTTGATGAAGTTTGCCTGGCCTGGCTGCTGGCTTTGCATACTGGAGAAGAAAAGACTTAAAGGAATTCAAGCATGTCAAAACACCCCTTTGCACTGGGGAAAAGAAGAAGAAAAAAGCTTAAAGGAGCCTTTTCTGCAGTGAGCTGGACAGAACTGGGTCTGCTCTTGCCTTTTTTTCCTTTTTCACAAAGCCAAACCAACCAAAAGGGGCATTTTGGTGCACTCCTATTTCATTAAGTTGCTTTGTGTGTTTTTTTTCTTTTTTACTGTATTAAGGCCTGCCAAGGCTGGGCATGAGCAAGAAGGCAGTGTTGAAGGTCAACTGTAGTAGTTGAGGGCAGGGTGGCAGCAGTCTCAGAATGCAGGTTTGTGAGGGTGACTGGGACCGAGCTAGGGCAGCTGCAGCTTCCCAGGGTGTAGCAAACTGTGTCGAAGCCATGTGGTTCTGTGACTACTTGCTGCCTCACAAGGCAGGGTGCAGAGATGTCATGGGGGGGGGGATAGCTGATTGGGGAGAGTTGGAAACAATCCCCTTACCTTACTGAAACTTGGGACCGGGAGGGATGAAGACCAGAATAGCTTGGATTAGTATGGGTTCTTGGTAATAACTAGCGAAATTTAGGCTGTAGTCACTAAGTGATGTGGTCATGTGATCTTTTGTTTTACTGCCAAATTGCTTAGTAACTGAAACATACCAGTTGTAACTGTAAATTGAGGACTGCCTATATCAAAATATCTTTTATACATATTTGGAATTCTCTTCTTTCTGATGTATAGATAAGCAATAATTCCTCCTCCTCCTGATATATATAAGTCAGAAATGAAAAATATTTAGCCCATAAGCCAAAAATTGCTTACAATTTGCTGCTTCAGGTTTTGCTCCATATAGTTACTAGAGGAATCAGCATAAAGCCAGAGGAGCTTGTTTTGTTTTATAATGTGTAATTATGTTTCTTTGTTGCTTTTATCTTATTTTCTTCTTTATCTATTTTGATATTCAGAAGTTGCAAGGATCTTTGGAGGTTGCATATGGACAGGCTGATGAAGCAGACGGTTCAGAGGAAGTATTTGAAGAGTTCTTTGAATGGAAGAATGCTAGGTTGGAGAAATTCAGTCGGGTTAGGAATGCTACAGATACTTCTTTACAAAATCTTGTACTAAGTTTCAGCAACATAATTCAGGTAAAAAAAGATATATATATATATATATATTTTAAAAAGCTTTGTGTTCAAATTATGATTTGCAGCTAATCTACATTTGAAGGTCTGTTTGGAGGTTCTGGTCTAATTCTTTCTAGATTTTTTGCATCAGATAAATTTGCAACTTTTCAGCAATGCAGGCAATAGTCACCTGGAGAGAAAGGAATCTCATTAAAAGGCAGTAAAATGTAGAAAAGCACCCTACTTTTTTTTTTTTGCTATGTGTACTGCAGTTGAATATAAAGAAGAAGTTAATTGTTGCTTTTGCGAAAAATATATTGAGAGATCCAAAATGGAACACTTCATTATATAAAATAACCATTAATATTTGATCAGAGAATTGTTGGTCCAAAATATTTTTTCCAGGAGAAAATTAGTACCATGATTACATTTAAAATGACAGCTGGGCTGCATTCATGTCTTGCTGGGGAATAATCAACTCTGATTGACAATATAAAAAGGAATCACACTGATTCTTAAATTGTTAAAATGAATGAACATTTCATGGGGTTTGGTCTAGGTAGAAGAAATTGAGGTGTTTTAGCTCCCATTCCATTGGCTTGGAAATATGATGCAAACCTACTGCATATCTAAATACCCCAAGGAGAAAGCACCATCCAGTTTTCAGAGGCAAATTGTGTTTCCTTGAGCATCTTGCCAGTTGAGCTATAGCTTATTCTTTCAAGTACCAGATAACAAAACAACTGATTACTGTTCACCTCTTGTCATTAGAAGCGAATAAGTGTGGAACAACTATAACATAGCACTTCTGTAAATTTTTCTGGTGCATGGAATCTGGTGTTGAAAGGGGCTTTTCCTTGGTTATAAAATAAGTTAAAAAAAAGAACTTAAGGTGATGCAGAGAGATGGAACTTCTTCAACTTGAGTGTTGACAAGCTGCATTGGAGTGTGATGGCTTTATGTACAAGTCAGTATTGACAGTAATTTTTGGAGGACTTGGCTATTTCTTCTTTTGCTTTTTTGCTTAAAAAGATAGAGGTTGCTTAAGGCTGAATGGAACCAATTCTAACATTGCAGTTTTCTCATTTGCTATTAACTTTTTGAGTATTACTTTGCAGATTTAATTAATACTTCTTTGTTCGTGTCTCTTTTTTTCCTGTCAAGTTTTTTGATATAGGGTCAGCTGTATTAATGAAATCCGAGGATGTAGGTGTCAATGTAGATGAAGTTCTTAAGAATGTCGAGTTTGATATTTCACAAGAATTTGACATGTTTTTAACAGTAAGCTATATTTCTATATTTTTCCTTCCACATAACAATCTCAAAAGTGCTTTTTTTCAAAAGGCAACTGGACTGTTTTTCTTTTTTCAGACAAGAAACTTCATCAATTGTGATGGGGGGTGGGGAGAGGGATGGAGGATAGGTTCTGACAATTGAGACTGGGTGATGAGGGATGGAAGGATAGGTTCTGACTGAATGGTGGTGGGGTGGATGGAAGAATACTAATTAAGGAGAATATTTGTAGCTCAGGGTTGACATGATGGATCCTTGGTGCTCTGTAAACTTGCTTATTTTCTTGTAGATGTTTCATTACCCAAACTAGGTAACATCATCAGTCCTAGCACTGATGATGTTACCTAGTTTGGATAATGAATTGTCTGCAAAAAAACAAGCTCAGTGAGAAACAAGGATGGGGGGGGGAGGAATCGAGGAGGAGAAATACAATCCTTTCCCCTCCATCTAGTCATAACTATCCTTCCATCCCAATTATTGTTTGATAGCTGTCAAGGTTGTGGCTGCTCCTCATCTTGATTTCCAAAATTATTCTCATAGTGCGTTACCATAGGAGTCTGCCACATCAGTTACTTCTTCCC
The DNA here is from genome assembly GCA_034064705.1 of Bothrops alternatus. NCBI lineage: Eukaryota > Metazoa > Chordata > Lepidosauria > Squamata > Viperidae > Bothrops > Bothrops alternatus. The sequence goes on along the minus strand of JARGCV010000021.1, from coordinate 2,007,971 downwards.
AATCATGGAATTAATATTGTATATCATGAGGCACCATATAGGAGTTTTGAAGTGATTTAGTTTTGAAGAGTACATAGCAGTTGTTGGTAACTCTTTAGAGAAGCTGTATCTTCTTCTGGATTCACATGGATATCCTCTACAGCTGTAGCACAATTTCAGAAAAATACATCGAATTTAAGAAGGTGCTGACAACTCTACATTCCAAAGCATCCTCAAATCCAGATCTCCGCATAGCTGGAATAGCAGATGTGCTAAATATTGATAATACATTTTAATGTAATAAGATATTTGTAACACAATAGAAGAGAATTTTGAAAATAATTTCATTACCTTTGTGTGCATTAAGAACTTGGTTAAACCCCAGGTCTTTTTATGCAAAGCAAGTTGCTGTTAGTTTCTTGAAAAATGTTCCAACTTGCTTCTCCATTTTTCTTCAAACTTGGAGAAAAGGGCCAAGGATTTCTCATATTCAGTTCTCTGTATTTAAAAATATGTGCACTTCCTCTTTTAGAAAAGCTTCACTTCCAAGACATCATCTACTAAACATTAAAATACAAATTGATTCAGTAATAAGACTATATCACAATGTTTGTAATAAAATATTAAAGCCATAAAGCTAACCATAGCAGAAGAAACATAGCATAGCATACAGGTAGTCCTTGCTTAATGACTATTTCTTTAGTGGCTGAAGTTCCAACAGTGCTGAATGAATAGTATTTACAACTGGTCCCCGAAATTAGAGACATTGCAGTCCCCCTGGGCAATCAGGTGATCAAAATTTCTCTCTTACTCTGATTCAGTTGCAAAGATGTGAATGCTCGGCATTCATTTATTGAGCTCCTCTTGCCACACTCAGCCTTGTAAACTTTATCAAGAAGTATGGATGTAAATTTGTGTGGAGGATTATATTTCTGTTGTGTTACTCTAAATGGGAGAATATTATTTATATTTGTGAGAATTTGCTTTATGAATGGTGTACTTCCTACTTTATCAAACAAAAAATTGATAACCCATCATATTTTTCCATTTAGAATGCACTTCATATTTTTAAAATCAACAAATTTTGCAATGTTATTATAGATATTTATTGTTACTCTATAATTCCTTTTAGGAGCTAGATGAAAAAGACAAAAAAGTCATCTTAAACATGTATAATGTGATTATGCGGAAGATCCTTCAAGAACAAGATCTTATAAATGCAGTGAATCAAAAATATCTTGAAAGTTGTGAGGTCAGTTGTCTAGCTGCTTCTTTGTCATATCCTATAATGTAGAAAGTCATTTACAGCTTTTAAAAAATGCATCTTTTTGAGTAATTTCAGTAGGAAAAAATAACATTTAATGAGTCATATAAATATAAAAGTGCAACCTAGCCTTTATGTTCACTTTTATCACTTAAAAATGTGATCTGAAAATGTTAACACTTATATTGTAATGCAATTTGTGTATAAGGAGTAATATTCTTCAAAGTATAGGAGCTTTTTCCATTTTGAAGAAACCTTCTTATTAATAGTGTTTTTTCTTTTTCAGTTCAAAAACCAGATTGTGGAATGGCTGGATATGACTCCTAATATTGATGATTTGTTACTGATAAAGAAGAGAATGAAAAACGTAAAGGCACAGCTGAGGTGGAAATTAGTAGAAAAAAACAACTTGGAAGAAGTATGGCAATGATATTTTAATGTTTTAAGATTATTATTTCTTATTTTCCATAAGAAATGGTGGATGATGACATAGAAAATGTTACTTTCTAGCTCTGGAGAAATGTTGTTAGGGACATAATTTATTCATATAAATCCAAATAAAAGCCGAAAGGGATTTATTTTAGAACAAAGTTGGAAAGAAACAAAAATGGCAGATTTCTAAACAATTTATTTTGCACTTAGTGTTTCACATTGCTAATGCTCCTCATTCTTGATTATTGCAATTTAAGAAAGTACATAATTTCTACATGTATTATTGATTATGCAGTTAAAAACAACAGATACTCCATTTGTCTTGCAGCAGGTTATCATAACTCCAAAATGGATACATTAAACAGTATGAGATTGAAAAGCTGTAAAATGTTGATTGTATAGTTAATATAGAATTGGGATGAAAGAGTTATGAGGAGTACCCAGGAATTAAGAAACATGAAGGGAGATACTGAATAATAAAAAGCACTCAAAACTATATAAATACCCAGGGAGAAACAGGGCTAAAGTGAAGTACCACCCTCTAGGGCTAATCCAAAGGTCTGTTTCATTCAGCATCTAATTTCATATAATGACTAAAAAATCAATCAGTGCCACATGACAGCAACAAAAAGTACAATAGTTCTCAGCCCCACCTCTAGTCTTGAAAATTTAAAATACCCATATCCTCTGTTAATATGTCTGATAGAATTAATATAATCATTCCCAGTATTTTGGCTTTCAGATCCTTATTTGTATATGGTGTCTTTGTGGCTAGAAGTATTTTGCAAACTGTGTTTAACAACAGCTGCCATCACCTACAGCCATATTGGCTGATATTGCTGGCAGTTATAAAAGCTGGGATACAACTAATTGAGAAAGTTCCAGATTGAAAATTCAGCAGAATAAGTAGATCCCAGAGATTTAGAAACTGCAAGCTTAGAATTATCCCTGGTTTACAACATTCTGACCTCTAGAGAGATACTTAAAAGAAAAAAGCCTCATGTCAGTTCTAGAAGTATAAGCATTTTGTGTCTCATGGACATAGAACCATAGGGCTGGAAATCTTCTCCAATACTCTGCCCAAGGCAGGAGACCTTATACTATCTGGGACAAATGGATGTCATTTTTTCTTGAAAACCTCTAGCGATGAAGCATCCACAATTCCAGGAGGCAAGCTGTTCCATTGATTAATTGTTCTCATTGTCAGGAAATTTCTTTAGGTTAGATCTCACTTTAAAAGTTTCCACCCATTATCCTGCTCTCAGGTGCTTTGGAGAATAACTCAAGTCTTCTCTTGACTGCCCCTCAAGTACTGGAAGACAGCTATCATGTCATCCCTAATCTTTCTCTTTATTAGGCTAGATGTATCTATTTTTCTTAACCATTCATCATATAATTTAGCTTCCAGATCCCTTATAATCTTCGTTACTTTTCTCTACATTCTTTCTAGGATATCAGCATCTTTTTTGTATAGTGGTAACCAGAAGTTGACACAGTATTCCAAGTGCGGCCTCACTATTGCAGTATAGAATGATGGCATCGTGTCTTGTGATTGTGATGATGCAGCTCTGTTGATGGAGCCTATGGTTACATTGGCTTTTTGGCAGCTGCAGCTTACTAAAGCTCCTTTCATTGGATAGTGGCTGGTAGTAATATAAATGGGAGGTACTATGGAGGCCATTTAGTTCAACCCTAATACCATCTAGATAAATGGCTGCAGAGCCTTTGTTGAAAAACTTGGTGAGGGAGCATTTGTCTGAAATGGTATAGGGCTTCCTGCCTGAGCAGGGGGTTGGACTAGCTGACTTCCAAAGTCCCTTCCAACTTTATTACTATCTATAACCTCGGGATAAGGTTGTCTACTATTTAATAGCTGTTATTTGTAAACCATTCAAAAAGCATTGTAAGCAGTATATAAGTGCTATTGCTAATGTTATAGTTAGGAAATTTCTCCTGATGAGAGTTTGGATCCTTTAGTGGGTTCTCAGGAGTTGAGGAGAATAAATCTGTAGACTTCTAGACCTCCAAATCTACAGTTCCCAAGTGTGTGCCTTGCGTGCTGCAGTATATTTTAAATTTGGACTTAACTATTTAATAAAGGGGATTATTAAATATTTATTGTGGCCTAATGGCACTGTGATTATTATTGTCCTTAGTGTCCTTAGAGACTCAAAAATTATTGAGTCTCTAAGAAAACTAAATCAAGAAAGTTTGGGGATCTCTGTTCTAAGTCCTTTACCATGTTCATTGCTCTTCTCTGTGCACTTTCCAGTTCTAAGCTGTCCTCCTTAAATTGTGGTGAGTCAAACTGGAAAAATATTCCAGGTGGAGTCGACCAGTGTGGCATATAATAGAACTGCTTTGTTTTGATGAATGAAAATGTTTCCTAATCCTTCTTAATAGGTTTATGAGAGATCTCATATTAATTGTTATTTGGCCATAAAACTGAATCTGTGTTTCTTCTGACAATCACCTTTTGTCTCAAGAGTACCTTCAGTATGTAAACAAGAAAAAAACCCTGAAAGAAATTGGTATTAACTTGATCAGGCAAAAAAGGAGCAGGCACATTTGATACGGTGACTAGAATTTAATGTAATTTCAGATACAAGAGGGAATGGGAAGGTGAAGAGAAAGTAAATAGTATACTCAATTTATGATGGGTATATTCCCTGGTGAAAATAAGACTTTAATCTTTTGAACTAGTAATTTTTAAATTTTTGTAGTCTGATAATTACAGCAAGGATGAAATGGTGAAAATAAAAGAAGAAATCAGTGCTCTACAGGATAATGTATTTCAGGAAATATATAAGGAACAAGAAGAATATGTAAGTATTCAGTTATATTAGCATCTATGAAAAGCTCATTTTCTGACCCTGAAGTTCATTTTAGTTAATATATGGTATAATGCCTATGAAATTAAGACAGATGTCAATCCCTTCATCTCAAGCAAAATTGTGGCCTTCTGTGTCATATAACCCAAAGACTAGTAGAGCCAAATTATACATATTTTTCATATTTAGAAATAGATACAGATAAAACATAAAAAACTGAACTTTTGTTCATGTTCCTCCTAAATATATGTCGAGAAGGAAAAATTGAATATCTCGGTCAATATTTTAATTTATTTACATAAAGAATTTATGCGGCTGTCCATCTTATCCTAGTGACTCTGGGCACTAGGAATACAAAAAGCACAAAATAGAAATAGAAGAAAATAAGTATTTTTTTCAATTTTAATGGATATATTATCTGGTGCAAATAATACTTTAATCTTTTGAAGTAATTTTTAAATTTATGCAATACCATCTGATGAGTACAGAATAGCAAAAATAAATACAATGCTACCGAGTCTGCAAACACAGATAAAATACACCCCAAAACATACATATTGGCCTCAGCTAATATCCTGATCACAATGCCTGAGAGAAGAATCAAGTCTTCAGACTTTCCAAGAGTTACTGGGTCAGGGCCAACTGAATCTCAGCGGGAGGCTGTTCCATCGTACAGATTAGAGAATTGCTCTCTGGTTTACTCTAAGAATCTTTGGCATTTTTAAAGTGTCCTATTATATGGAACTGTAAATGGCACTAGATGGAAAGTAGATATATTTTAAAGAAGTTGGCTAAGGATCAGTACTCATGACCTTTTTTCTCTCAAAAACTGCCTTATTTGGGGAACAAAGCTAGTACTGGGTACTAACACCTATATACAGGGATATGTTTCCTCCTTTGTTTTTGAGAATCAGTTTATTGCTAGATTTGGTGTCAGTTACCATCAAGAAGAAGCCAATGGTTCCCCATCTTGTTATAAACTCAAATAAAATGGGGTTTCCACCTGGCTTTGTTCTTAAAATTACAGACAAGAATGGTTGATTGTGCAATTATCTATGCTTTGAATTCTCATCACATGCTTAGTTAAAATAGTTATAAACAAGTAGAGATGCTGCTCTACCGAAGAATAAAGGCACAAGTGGAGCTATGATGATGCCATTTCTTTGGGAAAAAAAGAGTTACTACAGAACCAGAAAGTTAAATCTTCTGCATTGAAGGTCTATGAATATTTTACCTGCTGATTGCAGAGTCATCATTGTGATACTACAGAAAAATCATGCAGAAAAAACATGCTTCCAACATACTGCTGGATGTTGTTTTAATATTGTAATTGTTACTGAAGACTTTTTTTTTCTAATATAGGAAAAGCTTAATCATCTAGTTCAAAAACATTTCCCTGAGCTGCCACTCCTTCATCCTGAAGTAGGAATTTTGAATTATATGGTAAGGTTTGTGTTTCCTTTACAAAGCTAAGATTGATTCAAGTAACTTTGACAAAAGGTCTATGATGCAAAACTGAGAATAAGCTGTTTTAATACATATTCTCCAGAACTCAGGAGGTTTGACTGTCAGTTTAGAACGTGATCTCTTAAATGCTGAGCCAATGAAGGAACTGAGCATAAAACATCCTGTGATGTGCTCCACAATTCAAGGACAAAAGGTTCTCCTGAAGGTATGGTTTCTGAATGGTTAGCTTGTCGTCTCCCCCTCCCCCCCAATTTACTGCTAATAAAAGACAAGCCTTTAGGTAGGTTTAGGAAATATTAAAATAGCCGGGCTTATTTTGGAGCTGGAAACTACATTTATATAGTGGATATAACAAGTCTATAAACTGAGATGTAAAAAAATCAGACCAAGATAAATCACTTCAGAATTTTTTCCATCTTTAATATAACATATAAGCTGTATAGTTTAATTGAAAAATAAATCTTTTTTTGGGGGGGGAAGGTAATAATAAAAAACATGGTTGCATAAGTGTGCATTTCCTTAAAGTAATACTTTGCTGAACTACCTTTTGATTTTATGATAGCACTCAATCTTTTGGGCTAGGAGCCTACCACATGGCACCTCTTGCTCTGGGAATCTTTGCCTACTTTTCTTTGCAAAAGCATTCCAAACCTATCAGATTGCAAGGGCATCTCCTGTGCACAGTCCTCTTCAACTGACCTCACAGATTTTTAATTGGATTTCAGTATGGACTCTGGCTGGGCTATTCCAAAACTTTGATCTTCTTCCAGTGAAGCCATTCTTTTGTTGATTTGGGTCATTGTTGTGTTGAAAGGTGAAATTCTTCTTTGTCTTTAGCATTTTAGCAGCAGCCTGAAAATTTTGTGTAGAACTATTCTTAATTCCCTTTGCCTTGATTAAAGACCCAATTCCAACTGAATAAAAGCTGCCGCAAAGCATAGTATTGCCACCACTATGGACTGTGGATATGGTGTATTTTTGGTGACGTGCAGTGTTGTTTTTGCACCAAACATTTTTTTTTGAACTACAGTGAAAAAAAATCAGCCTTGGTCTTAGCAGACCATAACACATTTTTCCACATGCTTTTTCAGACTTGTGTATGGGAGATTGTTGCCACATGTAATACACAATCAGTAATTGCCAGAAATCCCTGCAACTTCTTTAATGTTACTGTAGGCCTCATGGCAGCTTCACAGATCCGTTTTCTTCTTGTTTTTTCCCATCAGTTTTAGAGGGACATCCATTTCTTGGAAATTGATGATGCCATTTTTTCCCATTTGTTGATGATTATCTTCCCTGTGTTCCATAGTATATCCTAATGCAGCGGTTCTCAACCTGTGGGTCGCGACCCCATTTGGGGTCGAACGGCCATTTCACGGGGGTCGGCAAACAACGAAGTCCACCATTTTTTCCCCTTTTCCCCTCGGCCGGCGCAGGGGGCAGCACCGCGCACGCGCGATGCAGGCTGTCGCGCTGCGCATGCGCAGTGCAGGTCGGGGTCGCGTCGCGCATGCGCGCCGCAGGTTGGGGTCACAGCCTGAAAAAGGTTGAGAACCACTGTCCTAATGGATGCCTTCCAACAAGGAGATCCCATTGATGCCTTGTAAGCTCTTTGCAGACTATGACTTTTGCTTTAAGAGGCAACCGAGTAAATGTCAGAAAATTCCCACTAGAACAATTTAACTTTATATGGGCTTGATCAGAGCCACTTTAATTAATGACAGGTATGTATTGACTACTTTTTAACATCGGTTTGAATGTGATTACAGCCACATCCCTAGGGTATGCGTACTTATGCAGCCAAATTATTCTAGTTTTGCATTAGTGTTTTTCCCCTAAAAGATTTCAGTTTGTTTTTTATTTGTATTGTACAGCTTATATGTTATGTTGAAGGTGAAAAAATTCTGAAGTGATTTAGCTCCTTCTGAATTTTACATCTCAAAAACATGGCATTTAAATGGGTGTGTAGACTTTTTTTATCCACTGTAGTTCAAGTTCATTTTCTTGAGTAGCTAAACTGATTTATCTGGTTTTGCCTTTTGAATATGGAGAAATCAGCAATTTAAATCCACTTTTCAGAGAGCATGCTGGCTGAGATTTCTGACAACCATGCTAATTTTAAAAAGCTAATTACTATGGCAACTTGAAATAGCGGTAAAGCTTATTTCTAGTTCTAGCTCTGCCCGTATTAGCAGTCACCATTCCTGTTTATTGACTTGGCAAGTATTTAGGATCATCTGAAAGTTGACACACATCCTAATCTTGGTAAAAAGCAGCTTAGGATCGAGAAGATGATATATGTCTTTAGATAACTACCTAGAAATTAGGCATGTGTTTATTTAGATTATAGACTACAGTTGTTGCCAAATGTAACTCCTCTCCTATTCTTATCTGTCCTTCTAGTTGTCATTGTTCTGAAAGTGAGAAACACAGTATTATTAGAATTCAGTTATTTTCATTTGGAAATTGTAGGCTATAGTGTGTACTTTATTATTCAAAAGCAATAAAGATTCCATTGATTAATTCAGAAAATAGGAACGTTATTTGGTAGAAATGATTCCCTTTTTCATATTCTGGGAAATAGTTTAATAATGTCACAGAACAATTTTTTACTTACCCGAATTTACCTTTTCAGGGATATATTGTGGATATGAACATTGAAACTCAAATAATAGAAAGAGCAGCAAAGTATCACAAAGTTTGGAAAGAATTAAGGGAGCAATCTTGTTTAATGCAACCAATGTTCCTGTTTTTATGCAAGGCAAGTTGTACATTGAAGTGTATTTTTTTTCCTTTGTTACTTCTGCATAAAAAGTTCAAAGATCTCATAAAGAAATCCTTTCCCTGCTTTAAGATAAGACTCTTTAAATTTATATAAATGATATAAAAACACAAATAGGAAAATGTTTCATTGGCATGATATTTGATGTTTTCTGTTCCTGCACATAAAACTTTTGTTTTTATTTGTTAAGTCTGATCCTATGGTATATCTAATGATTCCATACTATGCTGGAGCAAACCTGGGGACATTGCAGATGACAGCACCTTTAACCCCACAAGTAAGTAATCACCTTCTTGAATTTCTAAGCCAACCTTTTACCCTTGCATTCCTTAGTTTGTTAGGTCCACTAGCTGGGGAATTCTGGGAATTGCTATTCTAAAATATCTAGACATCATTAAATTTGTAAAAAGCTGTTCTAATCAGCGAATGCAGTTTTTTTACAGATTATATTATCTATATCTTCCATAGCTAAATTTAATCAAAGTAGCTCATGGTTGACATTAAAACTGTGTATTTATAGTTGGAAAGCTTAAGAAGCATGCAAATAGTTCTTATGGGTTTTCTATAGATACCTGGGATGTATTTTTTTTGCTTGTATAATTTTTGTTTAAAAAATACTTCCTTTAGCAAATTAAATTTAATGTTGAACATCTTCAATCTCTTTGCGTAAATAAATACATTGGTAACTTCAAAAATATACTTCAGATGTTCCTATACTATATTGATTGATATAGTATACCAGGGCTTTTCAACTGGTGGTAGGCATACCACTGGTGGAACGTTGGCACCTGGCAGGTGGTATGCATGCGACGGGTTGGAAAGCACTGAAAAAAAACGTGTAAAAGTGGATGAGGTGAAGAGGCGGGAGCGCCGCACAGGTCTGGGAGAATCAGCTGGAGCTGCGCAAGGTATTGCCTGGGTCCTACTGAGAGCCCAGGATTGGCACATGCAGCTACAACTGATTGGCGGCAGGTATAGGATCTTTTGCCTCCTACCCTTGACCACACCTCCTCCTCCTTGAGCCTCCCGCCTCCGCCCTTTTGCTTCCAGCATTCCTCCTTGGAGCAGCATGTGATTGCCGATAGGTGATTGCAGGGGCTTTGGGGAGAATGCGGCTTCTGCGGTTGAAGTGGGGGCATGGGGGGCATGTTGGAGTACTAGTTGGCTATCCCCCCAAAGATTCACTAACTTTAAAACAGCTCTTGGGTGGCAACAGTTACCCAGCACAGGGGACTCAGGAGAAAGAGATGCCAGCAATGCTAACTCCCAAGACTGAGGGGCTCAGAGGCAGCTATAAGCAGGGGAGGCAGGGAGGAAGGGGGCAAAGAAAGGAAATCAAACCTGATTGACAGGGAGCATAGTAACCCTGCTCCTACTCTGCAGAGGGCAGGTCCCCATCATCCCCAGCGCAGCAGGGGTCTTTCTGCCGCATCGTTGCAGACAAAAGGAGGGCTCTGGTGAGGGGCAGGATTATGTTTTTCAGTGCCAACTTCAAACAGCCAGTAAGCAAACTGTTGTAAGTCGAGGACTACCTCTATTTTGTCACTTTTTTTCCTTTTTTTGGTCATCAAGTTTTTGACACCTTTCTAGGTGACTGGTGGTACTCAAATATTGCTATATCCTAAAAGTAGTACAATCGGTGAAAAGCCCTGTAGTATACTATACTGATTAATTGGCTGTTGAATATGGAATATTCAGAGAGTTTTCTTCATTATTTCTCTTGATCTTTGAATGTATGTATGTGAGTGTTGTGGATGTATTCAGTGTCACACTTTGCTTTTAGTGTTCTTTACAAGATGCCTTTTTTCCCCCGTGACTGATTATTGAATTTGCTGGCTGGCTTGCTCTTTACCCCTAACCCAATGCTTATCCCAAACAGCGTTTTTTCCTCTTTCAAGAAATAACCATCAAGAAGTAAATGCCAGCTTCCATCAGCCCCATCTACTTTTCCTCCCAAAGACTGATTTGTGCCTATGTAGGATATCCTAGCCCTACTGAAACAGTCTGGCCAAGAAAAAGGAAGAGGTTGCAGTCACTCCCTTCTGACTTCCTTAGTAGCTGAGCAATGTGATTTTTTTGAAATTGACTGTACACCTATTAGTTAATTGTAGGAGGCAAAAGCAACATTGATTTCAAATTCTCATATTGTAGAACCCATATTTAATGTATATTTTTGCTGTAAAATTGATCCTAGTTAGCACTTTCCCCCATTTTGCTTCCCAGAGAATAAAAAGATGTTAGAAATGTTATACTTAGAACTCCCATCTTATCCCTTGTCTAGCCATTAGCAGAGTGGGTAATCTCCTTCCCCAGAAGAATGATGGAGGAATGAAAAAAAGGATTCTGTTCTATGGCCTCCAGCATAGTTTAAACAATTATTAGTTTTTAAAATAACTGTTGACAAAATGTTTTTCACCTTTGAAATCTGAATTAATTGTCCTATATTAGTGAATGATTAATGCTTTATAGGAAACTATAAATTCAGTTTGATAGAAGTTTTGAAAGTAGTTTTTTCTCTTGTTTTTTCATTGGATGTGTAATAAGCATTTTTTGAAATCCTTCTGGGAATATTTTGGCATTGATCTCATAGGATCTTTCTTTTATCACTTTAGGAAACATTAAAAGTAATGAAAGGAGTGGCACGTGGTCTGTGTGCGCTACACAAAGCTGATATAATTCATGGATCATTGCATAAAAATAATGTGTTTGCATTGAACAGAGAAGAGGGAATTGTTGGAGATTTTGATTTCACCAAATCTGAGGTAAAACAATATTTTCATTTTAAATAAATAGGAATTGCACAGTAAATTAATAGCACAAATACTACCACTTTTTTGGATGTGTAAAATCCAAGGAATTTGAGGAATTACTCAGTTTAGTATTTTGATCCTGGCATGTTGTTTTTATTTATTAGCAAAATATAACAGAGAAGAATAAATTCTTCAGTGGCAGTATGATAGGGCCTTCCAGAAAAGTAATAAGATGGGGGCCAATTTTATCTTTAGGGTAATTATATTCCGTAAGGAGGGAGCCATCACAGAGAAAGCCCTATTTCTTGGTCTCAGCAGATGTATTTCCGTAATGGATGGGATCAGCAACATACATTGCCTTCTTGCCTTGTAGAGCTGGGTGGATGTAAATGTGGAGAAGAAATCTTTCAAATAAACTGGCCCCCAGCCATGTAGGGCTTTAAAGGTGATAACCAGCATTTTAAGTTGAACCTGGAAGCAAATTGACAATCAGTCCAATTTTCCCAAAATAGATGACACGTGCAAATCTAGTCTTTCGCAAAAGTTTGTAAACTGTTGGAGTTTGAACCAACTGAAGCTTCATATTTGTCAAGAGTAGCCCCATATAGAGCTCATTACAAAAGTCCAAATGAGGAGACCAGGATAGAGGTGACTGTGAGAAGGACGGGTTGGTTCAGGAATAAGCATTACTAGCATATAATCCACAGTTGTACAAAGACCCTTATAATCTTGATTATCACCTGCACCTCAAGCTGGAGTTGCAAGTCCAGGACAATCCCCAGATTACATACCCATTCTGCCTGGGGCAATGCAACTTCATCCATAACCAAAGATAGTAATTCACCAAGAACTAAGGAGACCTGAACCCAAACTCTCTTGATCTTAGTAGGGTCCAATTTTAGTCTGTCCTTCCCATCCAGATCTTTGGGCACTGAAAGAGAGCGGTTGTGGCATCGCTGAACTCACTATGGGCAGAGATACATAGTTGAACATCATCAACATATTAATGATATCATACTCCATGATGATAGATGATCTTCCCTTCATATAGATATTAAAGAAGCGGAAACAGCACGGATCCCTGCGGGAATCGGGCCAAGGGTCAGGATTCTTGCTCCCAGCTAACACTGATGAAAAATGTAGAAAGGAAATAAACCAAGATATCACAGTCTCTCTCCCCCCCCAAAATAACCCTCAGAGCTATTTCAGAAGGTTACCATGGTCAGTGGTATCAAAAACTGCTGAAAGGTCAACTTGAGAAAGGATAGCTGTGCTATTCCTATCCTGCTCCCCCTAGAGAGTGCAACCAATACTGTTTCCATCCCATATGCAGACCAGAATCCCAGGAAAAGTTCAGATAATATGCTTCAGCAAAGATCCTCTGGAGCTGCAGCACGACTATCTTCTCAACCACCTTTCCCAAAAAGGAGAGGCTGGAGACAGGATGAAAATTGTCCATCAGGGTGGGATCTAGTAATGGCTTCTTAATAAGGGGGTGAACCACAACAGCTTTAAAGAACTGGGGTAGGACCACTTTCCAAGGAAACATTCACCACCTCTAGTACTCACCCATGTGTCACCTCCTGGAAGTCTTCTATCAGCTGTAGGGAGACAGATCTAATAGGTGGCCAAGCTCACATTTCCTAGAATCCTGTCCACTTTCTAAGGAATTACAGAGTCAAACTATTTCCCAATAATGAGGCAAAAACCTTCCCAGGGCATCTCCATTGAACTGATGGACAATTGTGGACACATCCAAGTGACTTTATCTGTCAAAAAATCAGCAAATTTCTCAGCGTACCCTTGCAAATAGTTCTCCAAGTCCTCTTTATTTATGAGAATTCATGTCACCTTAAAAAGGATCGCTGGGTGATTATCTGCAGATGCAATTTGTGCGAAATATTTTTGCTTCACTGAATGAATTGCCAAAGATAGATTTTAATAGCAGTTCTTACCTATGTTCAATTGAATTTGTTCTTCATTTCCACTAGTGGTGCTCTAGTCTAGATGTCTTAATCTCTTTCATTTATCTAAGAAGAATGCTGAGATCCACAGGTCGAGAGGTTGCTTGGGTGTAGCTGTCTAAAACCTCTTATTCTAAGAGGTGACAAGTATGCAGCAGATTCTCAATTATAGCACCCTCTCCTTTTGAACCAGTCAGCTTTATTGGTTGCATGGGAGAGACCAACTTAGTAGATCTCGCCTCCTTGTGAATGAGTGCAGCCTGGAAATATGCATAGCCACAAAATTGTTATCTGACCATTACGGGGCACCAATGATAGATCTGTCAATTCCAGGTCATAAGGGCATCACTCCAAGAAGAATACCAAATTGGGTGTGTGATCTCTATTTCTAGGCAGGCCTAAATTCTCACACTACCCCTGACCCCACTCCCAAGGAAGGCAGATTGAAGTCCCCCAGGGGGACTTAATGTAGGGAACTCCACCACTAACTCCGTAATAAAGTCTAGGAGCTCAAGTAGGGAAACTGCTATGCAGTAGGGAAGCTGGTATAATAGCAGCAATCTCAACTGGTTCCTAGAATCCATTGTAAGAAAAAAAGTCTCCCACCCAAGCATTTGTGGAGATTTTGCAGCCAGAGTGTCTTGGATAACAACAACCATGCCAGCTGCCCTTATTGCAGGCTGACCTGGCATTTAAAAGCAATAGCTTAAGACCTGCTTTGCTGTTGATCTGCTGACCAGATAAAGAGGCCGAGTTTAAGTCTCCTGCAATTGTATCTCCTATACCTGACGCCACTGAAATATAATATCTGAATAGCGTCAATAGCAATAGACCTCATATCCCAGACAATGGGCTCAATATGGCTGGGGATAAGAGTCAAAGCCTCTATATAACCTCTGGATTGTTTTACTTTCAGAGCAAGCGTGCTTTGTCAGATTTTATGACTTTGAATGGCTTGAGCTTAATTTCCCCTGAACTAAGAAATGGTCAGCCACCTTCTCCAGCTTCGGATATGTATGTTTTTGGTTGTCTGCTTTACTGGGTATGTCAATCTTTGGTTACAGACATTGCTGTATCGCAGTATGATGCATCTCACTTCTGTTTTGATAACTTTGTGTTTGTCTAAGGATTTATATGGTGCTTCTTAGAGCAGGGCTTTTCAACCTGTGGTAATTTAGCAAGTGACAGGTGGTACACGGCCCTGCCCAGCCAAGTGTAGGGGAGGAGGGAACGAGCCAGTGCAGGGCAGGACTTACTGTAAGAGTCCTTTGGAGCTGCAGGGCTGCTGGGGTTAGGCAAAGGCCCCAGGCTCACTTCTGGCTCACTTGGATGGGAAAGGAGGAGGTTGGAGACAGGAGAGGCTATAAAAGGAGGCAGTTTGGGTGGGAGAGGGGGAAAAAAGCAGCCTTGGGAGGGGGTGGAGTCAGCTCTAGCTGCACCTAAGGGAAAGAAGAAGGAGGGTGGGAGGAGAGGAAATCAAGCAGGCTGGCCATGAGCCGATCTACACCTTCTTGTGGCAGCCATCCGTGCTGGCAGCAACAAACAGGCAAGAAACACAGCGGGGGAGTGGTCGCCCTTCACAAGGAATGAAGAAAGGCAGCATCTGCTGGAGGTGAGGCAGGGAGGGAGATCGAGAGTGGAAGGATTCTTATGTGCTTTTGTGACTTTGAAGTTCTGGGATTTGTGCAATGTGGGCTTTGTGTTTTTAAGGAGTGTTTGGCAATTTCTATTTGGCTGATGTGTTAGCTTCTATTGCTCTGCTATTGTTAGCTGTAAATTTTGCTGCAAGGGATTTTGAAGTATTTTTCTCCTGAATGGATTTTTCCTGTAGCATTCCTTTACTTATGAATGGAGCCATTTGGGGAGGCTGCCTTAGCCAGCAGCCAGTACTTACTACATTTGTTTTTTTCTTTCTTAAGTGCTGGCTGCTGGCTCCTTAACTTTCCTTTCTAGCCAGTAGCTAATTCTTAAAGGGGAATGTACCCTTTTAACCTAGTTCCCTCAGCACTTGTCTTCTGTCTCTGGAGGCTTTTCCTTGTTTGATGAATATATGGAAGAGGGAAAATATGGGAGGGTGTTTTCAAATTCTTCCTTCAGAAGGAGATGGGAATGAGAAAGAGGGAGGCAGGGAAGGAGGGAGGGAAGTCCCGCCTTAGCAATTGGCCACTAGCAGCCCTGCCATTGACTTTGCTTGTCAAAAGGTTGCAAAAGGGGATCACATGACCCTGGGACACTGACCATCATAAATATGAATCAGTTGCCAAGCATCCAAATATAAATCACATGACCCTGGGCTTGCTGCAATGGTCATAAGTGTGAAAAATGGTTATAAGTCATTTCAGTGCAATTGCAACTTTGAACAGGGTTTTTTGGGGGTCATCAAGTTTTTGACCCCTTGCTAGGTGGTACTCGAATATTGCCATATCCTAAAAGTGATACAATCGGTGAAAAGGTTGAAAAGCCCTGTCTTAGAGAAGATATTAAAAAAATAATGGTAGCCAATGTAATAGAATGAATATTTGAAAATTAAAGTATTATAGTTTCCATAATTATTAAATCAAGTTGTGTTTACTGCACTTTTTTGTTATACTGTTGATAATCTTACCAGTTGAGCCAGGAATGTTCATTTTAGGCCAGCTTGATCTCTAAATGGAATTAGTGCATGCCAAAGAAGCCTAACGTAGGAAAAGGGAAAAAAAAGAAGTGGATAGGAGAACAGAACTAGACGAAGAGTATACAGGAAATTCAGTGCTGAGGGAATGCAGATTGGGAGGGGGGAGAGAAAAAGTTTGGGCAGTGCAATGTTTAGTTTATTGATCTTTGGGAATAATTTTGTCATCTTTTAAATGTGCAGCTATTTATTGGAAAGCAAGAATTGAAAACAAATGGAGATGGAACTCCTCAAATTGATGGCTTAGATATGGTATGTTTTTTTCCAACTGAAATATTTCAGATTAAATGCAGAATTGGCTGTTTTTTTAATGCATGTTAAATAAAAAAAATTAAGACATGTAAGAGTATAGTGACATAAAGTGACAACTATTTATACAAAACCTTTCAAAACATTTTCATATTGTTGATCTCCAGGAAAATGAAAAGATCAGTATAAAGTATGAAGAACAGAGGGCTACGTATTGTTCAAGTATTGCTAACTAATTTTATTATTTCACATAATTGCAAGGATTGGTTCTGGAAGAATGAAATATAACCAAAATGAATAGAAAACTGGAGCAATCACGTAACATTCAGTTATGCATGCTGTTTAGAATGTGAATAATTTTCTTATTTTTTTAATATCACAAGAACTTGGATGATCCAAGGTTAACGGTATCATGATTTATTCTGCTTTTAAAAAGGATTAGATAAACTCATAGATTAAGGTCATCAGTATTCATAGAGCAGTGATGGCAAACCTTTTAGAGACCCAGTGCCCAAACTGCAACCCAAAACCCACTTATTTATCACCGGGTGCCGGATGGGCGTGGCGCAGTGGTCATGGCAGACTAGGCGGGCAGGGCCAGGGCGGCACAGGCCAGTCCCTTGCCATCTCTGGGGCATGGCACGTGTGTCCACAGAGAGGGCTCTGAGTGTCACCTCTGGCACGCATGCCATAGGTTCGCCACCACTGTCATAGAGATTGTAAATGTATCAGACTTTGTATGCCTATCCTTTGGAAATTGGTATAAATCTGGATAAACCTATTTTGCAAGATCGGTACATTTTATTTGATAAAATCAATTTTTTTAAAAGAAATATTTTTTAAAAAATCAAATATAAACGTTTATTTAAATTTAAATAACAAAATATAAATATTCAATGCAAAGAAGAAATATAACTTAGGAAGTTACCCTGTTCATGTGGAAACAAAAACTGGGTTGCCTAGCTAAAAAACAATTTAAAAATGTAAGACATAGTTCCAGTTAGATTATAAAATAGAGACATTACCATCTTGCTAAGAAATTATATTATCTGAATTACATGCAAAATCAGATTTCCTGACTCCTCCCCCTTGCTAATGAGAGGATTGGAGTTTCTTTTGATAACAAAATGAAGCTGCTAGATAAGAGGTGGAGTGTAACACCTCAGGTGAAGTAGAAGCAGGGGAATATCTGTTTCAGAGGTTATTTATATAATATAATTATCCCTCCTGCAGATAATTTTCAGCCTGAGGTGAATGAATGTCTGCAGTCTGCCTGACATATGGAGTTCACTGTACTGGGAACACAAGTTGTTTCCACAATAAGCCCCATGTTTTGTTGGTATGGGGCATATCATTGGGACTCAGTCTCAAATTCAGTGCTTGATATCTCTGTGATGTCCCTTCTCCCACAAAAAATCTAAATTAGATACACCAGTGCTTTCAATAATATTTTCCCCATTTGCATTTCAATTTTGTTTCTAGCTGTTAATTTATAACAGACTTCTTATGGCAGCAGGCTAGAAAACAGGAGACTGAGTTCTAATCATGAATTAGCCTGAAAGCCATCTGGATGATCTTGGCTGGTTACTCTTAGCCCAATTCACCTCATAGGGTGGTGGTTATGGGGAAAATAGGAGGAGGAGGAAGGTATTTTGGAATGTTTACCACTTTAGTTGTTTATAAAAATAGGGTTATTGAATGAATGAATATTAGTCCCAATTATTAGGACTAATAGATTTTTTTGTAACTCTTGGCTGATAAGCATACATATTTACCAATTCTTGTGACTTAAGCAAGTATGACTAATATGTGATTTAGATTGTTTTTACAAACCAGTTTCTTTGCATTTTTTCTGACAATTTTTTAAATATATGTTTAATTCCCATCAGAGGATTTTACTGATCATATTTTTATTTTTCCTGTTTTAATGTTGTTTCATAGAAAGTGCACTGTGGTATAAACAAAAGCTAGATTGAAAGCAATACTGTTACTTACAAGGGCAATTTTCCTATGACTTTGACTAGCTTCTACCGTGTTTCCTCGAAAGTAAAATCCAACCCGAAAGTGACCCTAGCTTAATTTTTGGAGGTGGGCCTAATATAAGCCCTACCCCCCAAATAAGCCCTAGTTTTGGGGTGAGGCACAGGCCTAAAACTCAAGCTGGGGTAGGGGGGATGAAGCTGTTCGCCAGCACCTGTTTACCAGTAGGACCGTCGCAGCCAAGCCTCTCAAGCCCCGACATTTGTAAAGCCCCATAGCTCATCATGCCAGTGCCACCGCTTGTGGCAGGAAGTTGCACAAAGCTGTCCATTTCCGCTGCTCGCGGCAGGATGTGTGGCGCTTTGGGCCATCTCTGCTGCTCGTGGCAGGATGCCACATGGTATTTAGGGCCGTTTCTACTGCTCATGGTACAACACTGCGTGGCTCTTTGGGCCATTTCTGTTGCTCGCGGCAAGAAGCCGCGCGGTGCTTTGGGCCATTTCCGCTGCTCATGGCAGGATACTGTGTGGCTCTTTGGGCCATTTTGGCTGCTTGTGACAAGAAGTCGCATGGCACTTTGGGCCATTTCTACTGCTTGCAGCAGGACACTGCATGGCTCTTTGGGCTGCTGCTCGCGGCAAGAAGCCGCATGGCGTTTGAGCTGTTTCCACTGCTTGTGGCAGGATGCTATGTGGTTCTTTGAGCTGTTTCCACTGCTCGCGGCAGAATGCTGCATGGCCTCCTGCCACGAGCGACGGCAATGGCCCAAAGAGCCGTGCAGCTTCTTGCTGCAAGTGGCAGCAATGGCATGAAGCACCATGTGGCCTCCTGCCATGAGTAGCAACAATGGCCCAATGCCCCACATGGCATCCAGCCACAAGTGGCAGCAAGCAGCCATTGAAGAAGTCAAGCAGCGGTGCAACAGGTGTCAGGGTGTGGGAGACCTAGCTGTGGTGGTCCTAAGGTAAGACATCCCCCCAAATTGCCTCTTTTGGAGGCAAAAAAATTATAAGACTTTGTCTTATTTTCAGGAAAACACGGTAATATGCAGAAAAGAAATAGTCAAAGTGTTATCTCCAATAGTTTTTTCCTACTAATTTTTAATATTCTGACCTTTTCTTTGAAGATACAGATAGTCCTTGAAATAAGACTGTAATGGAGCCTGCCCATTACTGTTGCATGTCACAATGGCTGTTAAGCAAAATGGTTTCACTTAACAACCCCACATCCTGCTTTCCCTTGATGCAATTGTTAAACAACAATGAAGGGTGCACAGGGTGCCTCAGGGTAGGGGAGATCCTGGGAGGCCTACAACAAGCCCAAGTTTACTTCCCCATGGTCTCTCAAGGCTACTCCCACCCCCTGAGGCATATCATGCTTTGCTTCACATCCCTCAGGGTTCCTGCAGTCCTTCAGCTTCCTTCCCATCCAGTGAAAAGGGAGATCAAATCATCTGGAGCTTGCAAACCTCCAAAGCCTTCTCACCCAGCAAGAAAGGGGACATTAGGCCATACTCAGTTTGCAAACTCAAGCAAGTGGGGGAGATCAGGCTGGCTGGAGTTCACAAACTCTAGTGAGTAAGGGGAGATCCCGCCCAAGGACTTGCAGGACTCTGCTTGCAGTTCAACCTTTTTGTGTTTTACAGGTTCTAACAGAGGCATCCAACCCAATATAGGATCAGTTTCTTACAGATCCATTCTCTTGGCAATTTCATGCTATTTTGTAACAGGTTCTATTCTCACAATTCTGTAGAGGGTTTTTTTTTTAAGGAGGCACAATTTTTTAAAGAGGTTCCATTTGTTTATGGAGTTTACAGAGCCTCCTTAAAAAGGGATTCCTCTACAGGTGTGTAACACCTGCTTTATTTGTATGTTTTTGACTCTTGATTCACTTGCAAGATATTTTAACCATAATTTAGATTTTTTTAGTAGTGTCACTATATACGATATCCAGACATGATGAGGTTTGTCCTCTCTGTATTCAATGCTCTTAGCTGTTGGTTGTACATATAAAAGTCTTTCTATTAGTGCTATTTTCTTTTTTCATTGTTCTGCATTTCTGTTTTATAATACTTTTTCCCCCAGTGAATTTGCAGTTTACAATAATATATTAAAGTTATATCCCACCTGATTCTCTATAACTCTGGGTGGCTAATAACAATCAAGTAAAGAAATTACAGTAAAATCAATAAAACATAAAGATTAAATATGGCAAAATAACAGACCAGAAGGAAGCCTCTCACTTTCTTTCTTTCACTTGAGTGAAGGGCTTTTGTTTTCCTAAAATAGATAACCTTTATTGTCATTTTTTTACCGTGGGCACACTGGCACACATTAAAAGTGAAATCTGTTGCCTGTTATCAAAAGTGTACACATACATAACAAACATGTAAACATGCTATATGTGACATGTATATACCTATACCCTTACATATAAATAACATATAAATATTAATCACTGTCCATCTTGAATACATAGCAGAAAGGAAGTTCACAAGGTTAATACTGTATGGAACAAAACTGTGACTGAATCTGGATGTTCTGCTTTGGATAGCATGAAGCCTCTTCCCAGAAGGTAATAAGGAAAACAGGTTGTGAAGAGAATGGGTAGTGTCCCAGACAATCCTGCGGACCCTGCTCAAGCAACACTTATATGCTATGTCCTGTATAGAAGGGAGTGAACTACCAATAATATTTTCTACCATCCTCACTACTCTCTGCACCACCTTCCTGTCTGAGGCAGTGATGCTTCCAAACCAGACTGTAATGCAATATGAAAGGATGCTCTCGATCATTCCTCTATAGAAAGTAGTAAGGACAGGGGAAGGAAGATGTACTTTTTCATGTGATGCAGAAAATGCAGGTGCTGCTGTGCCCACTTCACAAATGTCTTGCTGTTGAGCAACCACACCAGCCTACTCATTAGCTGCATTCCCAGAAATTTGATGGTGCTAACTATCTCCACAGGCAAATCATTAATACATAGAAGAGCATAGCTGTGCCTGCCTTTTCTGGAATCGACAATTATCTCTTTAGTTTTTCCAACATTTAAAACTAGACTGTTTTTTCTACACCAGTTCACCAAATCCTCTACCTCCTTTGGTATGCACCCTCATTGTCACCTTGAATAAGGCCCACAACTGTTGTATCATCTGCATAGTTCATAATATGGTTGGTGACAAGCCTTGTACAGCATTCATGGGTCAACAGAGTGAACAGTGGACTTAGGATGCAGTCCTAGGGAAAACCTGTGCTTAAGAAAATGATGTTAGAAATATTAGTCCCAACATGCACATACTGGGGCTTGTCAATAAGAAAATCAAGAATCCAGTTGCACAAAGGAGTACCACGTTTTCCCGAAAATAAGACCCGGTCTTATTTTCTTCTGGGCTCTGAAATAAGCACTAGGGCTTATTTTCAGGGGAGGTCTTATATTACCAGTAGGTGGCCAGTGCGCGGGGGAGGGGTATGGCATGGTCTGCACATGGAGTGGAGACACAGCGTGGTGGCGATGGGCCAGCCTTGGAGCATGGTAGTGGAACAACTACAGTATGGTACAGTATGACAGAGTTCAGGCAGGCAGGCATGCATGCCTTTCCTGTGCCAGGCCGGGCGGGATGGTGGCAGAAGGGTGCCGAGGTGGGGGCGGCCAGGCTGATCCTCCGGATGGAGGTGGGCTTTGCCCTAGAGACGGAATAGCTCTTTCTTTTTGAACTCATCTTGTCAGGAGTCAAAATATTCCTTTTGAATCTGCCATTAAATTAAATCATTAAACTGGGGGGGTCAGACTTGATTTCATTGAGGTTAGTGTTGGGGTAAGGCATTGTGGTTGCCCCCCTGGGAAAGGAGTGAGGGTTAGGGTTGGGGGATGAGGGTTAGGATTGCATCGGAGTTGGAAAGCAGGGCCATGTGGGTCAGAGGTGGGATCTGCCAAGCCTCATGTAGTAGTATTGGGCGTGAGATGCGATATGTCATGTCGTGAGCGGCTGAAACCAGCCACAGAACCAGTGGGGCAGCGTGAGAGGGTGCAGCAGGGTACCGGTAAGCAAGGCACGTGGCTCAGATTCCCCCTTCTCCCATCGGCTGTGTCTCGTCGCAGCAGTCCTGGAAGCTCCCCCTCCTCACCTCGTGTTTGGTAGCAACCAGATGGAATCGTCCGATTGTGCAGGATCTTAAGCTGGGCTTACTTTTGGGGTAGGCTTATATTAGGCCCAACCCCGAAACTCAAGCTAGGGCTTACTTTTGGGGTAGATCTTACTTTTGAGGTATTAAAGCGTAAAAGGCCCAGTTTATCTATTAGGTGTAGGTGCTGAGGAATGATTGTATTAAATGCTGAATTGAAGTTGACAAAAGTGTTCCAAGCTCAGATGGAAAACAGAAGAAATACAGTGGATACATTAGGGGAGTCTGCATGATGAGTTCAAAATTTGGAAGATAGTGGAGGTGACATCATCAAAGGTTTACAGTATGTGAACATGATGCCATGGCCAACATCTTGCAGATTTTGCCTCTCACCTGCAGTAGAGCAAGCAATTTGTTTTTTTATTTCAGAGATATATAATAAAATGTTAATTACTCTTTCTGCAAAACAAATATTCCCATTTATTGATTTTGAATATTGCACTTTGATTGAGTGATGTTTCATGCTGACTTTTTCTTTCAAGGATGATAAAGTTAAAACTCTGCTTTCACAACTCCTTTGCTATGATAATCGGATGACTGCAGAACAGGTGTTGAATGCCGACTGCTTCTTGTCATGTGACCTGATTTCAGTTCCACTGGAAAGTGAAATGACTGAATACGACCATGAAGAACAGAGACCAGAAGATGTGTCTAATGAAAGGCTGGATGAGAAGAGTAAACCTTCATCAGATAAATATTCAGATGCGTATATGAATGATCAGAATGACAGTTCACAATAAAAAGATCAGGGTAACCTATACATCCCAAGATAGCCTTTTTCAGGAGAAGATACAAATACATCTTGAAAAATTATATATACATATGTTTTGGTATTATTTTTTTAAAAACAAGTGGTACATAATATCTAGGGATATCAGTGTTTGACCTGAGTTATAGCTTTAGTTTTATGAATGTTAAAATTTTCTTTATCTCCTGTCAAGTATTTTTTTCACTTGTCTTCCAGAAGTGAAAAACAACAGAATATGGGATTGAAGCTTCACATGTTACTTTATAGCAGGCATGTCAAACTTGCGACATCATGTAACATCGCGCAATGTATCAGACTGGTTTTGCCATTGCCGGCAATGGGGTGGGCGTGCCTTCCCTGTGATGCGTCCGGCCCATGGGCCGGCAGTTTGACACCCCTGCCTTAGAGAATTCTATAATTACATTATTTAAATTAACCAGAGCTAGTTAAGTTAGCTAAGATCGGAGTATCCATAAATTAATATCTGGTATTGTTTTGGACATTATAATGTTGCTGAATTATTTGTAATTCTATTTCTTCTGTTCAGTTGCATGCCTGTTTTTGCAATAACAGTATTACACTTATCTGAATAAAGTTTTGAAGCAAATATGTTGTGGTATTTGGATAAATTGTGATTTATAAATTAGAAGAAATTAGGTAGAGAAGATCATAAATTTATATGTAAGTATCCATTTATAAGAGGTGAATCTTTTGCAGTGTCAGGCTGTAACTCACCACTAGATGGAGGTGTTGGCTGTTAAGCAGCAAAGATGAATTGGCATATTTATGAGCAGATGGTGAAATGCTTTCAACTCAGGTTAACTGGTTGCATATATTACTGTTTAAACAATTTACTATTTTGTGAAAAGAGAAAGGCTGTTTAAATATGTAAATAGATAAATCTTTTGTTTGGTTGAGGCTGTAGGATTGTATCTCGTTCAATTTTTGCTGAATTCTCAATTTTTAAAGAAGTGAATATAAATAGAATTTTGTTTTAGTCATAATATCATAAAATCTCATATCTATAGGAAAGGCATCTTGGTTATTCCATTTTTAAAAAATAAATATAATCTAGTTTAGAGTGAGAATAAGACACTTTATACAAAAAAGCAAATTGCAAGACACTTATAATTTTTTTTCTATGAACTAGAAAAGAACTAGTTAATAACTTTAGAGTTTGCAGATTACAATTAAATCTCATAGAATGAATTGGATATCAGATAAACTATGGCATATTATAATGCCTAGTCAAATATTGCACCTCTTTGGTATCATAACCTGCATAGGGTGGCTTGACTTCTTGCTTTGTAAACATGAAACAATCTGCTTCTGTAACGGGACTAATCCACTTGGATTTCATTTTGTAATATGGCAAAACTGAGTTAATGATTAAATATTTGCTGCAGAAATAGAAAAAAAAATCAGTCATGTTATTTTTCCTGTCACTGCAAAACTTTGAGAAAGAAGTACTGAGTACTGATTAGCACTAGAACACTCAATTCTTTTTCGGTGTACAAGTTTTTTCCAAGTCTCTGAATAACTTATTTCTATCTATAGACAGTGCATTAGAAGTACAGCAATCGTGCTCCAAATTACATTTTTGGAATATATTTGGGATAGGGAAAATAAATTTCTATAAAAGTATTTTTTGCATAAAAAGTTATTATTCCAATCCCTCTGCTCATATAGTTACCAGTGGCATTAATTTTCTTGTTTCTTTAAGATATCGCACTTGTTAAGGATGACTAAATGTTTGCTTTGATGTTGGAAGCTTTGACATGATTATCTGGTGATATTTTCAGATACTCAGGTGGCAGCACTGAACACGAATTGTTATGGCAGATAATGTCTTGGGTTTTTCTATTGTTTATCAAAGATCTTCGTCCAGGTCTGCAGAGATAATAAAGCAATACAGTACATATTTTGGATTTATTGTAAATAAAACTAATTGGCATTTTACCAGTTGGTAATAAGATTATGTTTATAAATATGTAAAATAACATTTTTTGTTCAAACTATTAGATCTATGATGAAGATTCCCATTATTATTTTGATTTTCCGGTAGATAAGAAATAAGAAGAGTTCAGATTGTATAATACAGATTAATAATGGCCTCAAGATTGATGAACTGGGAACTATTTTATTTAGATATTTTTTTTATTAGTTTAATTCATTTATGACATAAAATGTGAAAATACAAATGCAAATAATAGAGGACAACAGTAGAGAAAGGGAAAACAAAAAAGGTGTGAAGAAAGAGAGAAGAAACAAAAGGCACGACTTCTGACTCTCTGCTGCAGTAAAATCAGACCAAATCAAATCTCAACTTTCTACATTTCTATAGTAGTATGAACTAGCCATTTCTGTATCGGCAAATCAGTCTAATCGGTAAAACCCACATTTATAATATTTTTTCCTTCTCAAGCACAAGTCCAGAAGAGGTTTCCAAGTAAAAACAAAAGTACTTAACGTTATTTTATTTTATGAGCGTCACATGATACCCAAAATTCCTTGCCCACTGGATTATACAATATTTTACATGTTCATTTTCCAAATTCAATTTTAATAACATTTTATAGACCTTGGCAATTATATGATCATCATTATCACATAGTCGGATTTCAAATTCATTTTTAACAAACTCAAAACCATGACCTAAAACTTGAGGATGGGGTCTCCAGAATTGAAAGATATTTTCAACACACTGACAAAGTCTATGAAATGGTCATATGCCAATATCCATATAAAAAAGGCATTGAATTTAAATAATTGGTTGTATTTTTTAAACTTATGTAATGTATTGAAACAGTAGTACTGAATATTACCATTATGGGCTCGTCTGTGTTTCTGAACCTTAGAAATTTTAAGATCTAGCCACCATTGGTTCTAAGCCTAGTAGGAATTCTGAGCAATCAATATTGAAGGCATTTAGACACATATGTCATTAGGTATGTAATTACAATCTCTCTCTGAAAATCAATTCTCTGGTATAAATCTTCAGTAAAGATGGAGGGAAAAGCCTTTCTTTGAAAACGAGCAGAAAATGTATAATTATTCTTCATCAGTTAATTATTAATGTGGTTCACCAAAACCAACTGAATTACAATTTTAATTAAAACGTTTGTTACATTTGTTTTGTTTAGTCCAGATGCTTTGACAGCTTCCAAATCCCTCTGAATCCATGAGACACACGTTAGGCTTATTAAATACTGCCAACAATAAATGAATAAACCTGGATAATATGCAAGAAATGTGGAACAGAATTGGAGTATGTATGGCAAAACCTACACCGTTTGAATCTTAGCATTAAAAATGTTTCTTATATAAAAATATTAATTTAACAAGAAAAACCTTTAAAATCATTGGATAGTTTAAAGTAGTTAATGTCCTTATTTTGGACATCCCAGATTAGACTACAACAGCTCTAGACTACCTGATAAAGTTGGGCAAGGACCCTCCTGGCCATAGTTTCCACTGCTGCTTTAGTAGCAGCTATGAATCCAAGAAGACTCAAGTCATGGACCTGCTCCTTCAGGAATAAAGCAAC
Source organism: Bothrops alternatus (assembly GCA_034064705.1). Lineage (NCBI taxonomy): Eukaryota > Metazoa > Chordata > Lepidosauria > Squamata > Viperidae > Bothrops > Bothrops alternatus. The sequence goes on along the minus strand of JARGCV010000021.1, from coordinate 1,981,126 downwards.
TCCATCCACTTGCTACTGGGACATTAGCTGGGGCAAGTAATTACAAATCCCCTATTCAGGTTTTGGCAAAGGTAATATACCAGAATAACCAAAGCTGTCAGTCCCTTGCCAGGCCTGAAGCTGATTGGTAAAGGTTCACATAACCTGTTTCCCCTAGGGCATTCTGTAATTGACCCCAAGCTATTTGTTTCGATCTTTGTCAAAAGGGGAAGATTGGAGACTGGATCCAAGAAATACCTTTTGATGAATAGATGTAAAGAGGAGAAGGACTGCTGACATCGTTCCATCCAACAAATCATTCACTACTTTCCAGTTTAGGGAACTACTTGTCTAAAGGAGCAAGGAAAAGTAAGGCTCTATCCTGCAGGTATCCAAGGTCATCCAAAAGAGCATCCATCCTAGTGGGATTCAGCCAGTTTGCACCACTTTGACAGAAGCAATAGCTAATTTTTTGTTGCCCAGGCCCAGAACGGACTTCTGGAAGCGGCATCCACGCAGAGAACAGGTTGTTCACATATTTGAATCCCACCACTGATCCATCCATTTTCTTAGATGTTACAAACATCTCATAGCATAGCAAATCACCACACAATATCCTATCTAAATGAAATCCAGGCTTAGTCCAAGTAAATTTACCAGTAAAATATGCTAATTGACCCAACTTTACTAAATTCTAATCCAGCTCTACTAAGCAGAAGTGACCTACCCAGAAGGAGTCACCAATATTGACTCCAAATTCCTCATATCCCATTACATTCTTGCCTCCTACAAAGCTTCAGCCCATGCTAGGGAGAGTGATGGATGTTTTTCCTACTAGCTGGTGAATTTTAGTAGGAAAAAATAAAGTTCCACAACTGCAGTAAATCCATAAAAATAATGGTCTCTACTCTGGTCTTAGAGCTGGCCTTATAACTGGATAAGAAGGTTAGAAACAAAAATCCTTATAATAGCTTAACTCAAATAAGACTTTTTAAATCAATATACACCCAGTTCTTTCATTGATGTGCACCATTATCCCTAAACTGCTATAAATAGCAAATGAATGCAGTTTAGGAAAGGTGTTAGGAATATAATTTAAGAAAACCAGAATGGGACAAGTTTCCATGGCCAACTCGCCATGGGACAACTCACCACAGGACAATTCAATAAATGCAAAAGTTAAATTAATTTCAATGGAACCAGGGCTGCTAATAATAAAGTCAATCCAGAAAGTTACAGTAATTTTGATGAAAATGGTCACCAATAATAAAAGTAACTGAAAGTAATGTTTAATACAGTGTTGAAGTTGCGCAGTGGCGAGTTGGCTGTGGTGAGTTGTCCCTTGTCAAGTTGATCGTGGTAAGTTGGCTGCGGTGAGTTGGGCATGGCAAGTTATCCTAGATCCAGAAAGCTTTCGTGGCCATAGGATTGGAAAAGGTCAGTTTACATTCCAATTCCAAAGAAAGGCAATTCAAAAGAATGTTCAAACTATTGCACCATTGGACCAATTTGACATGCAAGTAAAGTTATGCTTAAAATCCTACAAGCTAGACACCAGCAATATGTGGATTGAGAACTTCCAGAAGTCCAGGCAGGATTTTGAAGAGGCAGAGGAACTAGAGATCAAATTGCCAACATACGCTGGATCATGGAGAAAGCTAGGGAGTTCCAGAAAAAAATCGACTGCTTCATTTACTATGCTAAAGCCTTTGATTGTGTGGATCACAACAAATTGTGGCAAGTTCTTAAAGAGATGGGAGTACCAGACCATCTTATTTGTCTCTAGAGAAACCTATATGTGGGTCAAGAAGCAACAGTGAGAATTGGACACGGAACCACTGATTGGTTCAAAATTGGGAAAGGAGTCCGACAAGGCTGTATTCTGTCGCCCTGCCTATTTAACTTATATGCAGAGCACATCATGAGAAAGGCAGGGCTAGATGAATCAAAAGTTGGAATTAAGAATGCCGTGAGAAATATCAACAACCTAAGATATGCAGATGATACCACTCTAATGGCAGAAAGTGAAGAGGAACTAAAGAGCCTCTTGATGTGGATGAAGAAGGAGAGTGCAAAAGTTGGCTTGAAATTCAACATTAAGAAAACCAAGATCCGGCCGGCCCTTTCAATTCCTGGCAAATAAATGGGGAAGAAATGGGGGTAGTGACAGATTTTGTCCTCTGGGCTCCAAGATCACCGCAGATGGGGACTACAGCCAAGAAATTAAAAGACACTCCTGGGGAAGAAAGCTATGACAAATCTAGACAGCATACTAAAAAGCAGAGACATCACCCTACCAACAAAAGTACGTATAGTCAAGGCCATGGTTTTCCCAATTGCAATGTATGGCTGTGAAAGTTGGAGCATAAGGAAGGCTGAGCACCAAAGAATTGAGACCTTTGAACTATGGTGCTGAAAAAGACTCCTGCGAGTCCCCTGGACTGCAAGGCAATCAAACCAGTCAGTCCTAGAGGAGATCAACCCTGACTGCTCTTTAAAGGCCAGATCCTGAAGTTGAAACTCAAATACTTTGGCCAACTAATGAGAAGGAAGGACTCACTGGAGAAGAGCCTAATGCTGTGAAAGATTTAGGGCAATAGAAGAAGGGGATGACAGAATGAGGTGGCTGGATGGAGTCACTGAAGCAATAGGCGTGAGCTTAAATGGACTTCAGAAGATGGTAGAGGACAGGAAGGCCTGGAGGAACGTCCATGGGGTCGCGATGGATCGGACACAATTTCATGACTAACGACAACAATAATTAGGGATTGGCATGATTATCAGCTGTTTTTCCTCTTTTAAAATGTATAAATCCTTTCCTTAAATTTAATGATCAGAGCTAAATAGGCAACTGAATATATTTTATTAAGGAGCCAGCTTTATTTGAATTTTATGTTTCAACATTTTCATAATTTGAAATTTGGTTTTAGAAAGAGGGAACTACATTTTAATTTTTGTCTTAAAGTTAGTTTTCTGCCTATTTAGTACAGCATTGTCCGTGTCAGTGCTAGGGAATTCTGGGAGTTTAAATCTACATATCTTAAAAGTTGCAAATTTGAAAAACACGTGAAATACATTCTAGGAATGAAACACATAAAAGATGTAAATGAAATAATTTAGTACAAAATAGGCTATATAAATATATAATTATATCACATTATACATAGGATGCATGTGTAAGTATAATATAGAAATTGACTGAGTCATACATTTGACCACCTGCAATATTATTTTTATTTCATTGTTGCTAACTATGTTTGTGTGTTATCAAATGGAGAGGTAAGAACAGCAGGTAAATCATCAGTGGGACCAAACTTACATTTCTGAATATTCCAAAGTATAAATAGAAGAGATAGCATATGATTTCCATATCTTATTTGCATTATAGTATATCCAAAGAGAATAATGAGATTCAGAAAATCTAAATGTTCATATTTAGAGTTGTTTTTAATTGCAAATGCTGGTTCAATATGAAAAAAAATACTGTTGGTATTAACTGAAATTAAACGAAAGTCTTCATTTTTATGCCTCCTTTCTAATTTTTAATTCTTCTCAAAGTCTGATCAGTTGCTTTACATTTTTTTAAATAAATGAATGAAGGCCAGATGGAAATTACGAAATTTAGATGATGGATTTCTTAACCATAATATATGTACTTGAGTGTCTATAAAATGAACTACTCTGTGTTTCAAATGTTTCAAAAGGTTTGGCCTTGAATCAGCTCTGGACAAGCAGTACAGCAACAGGAGTTTTGATGCTCTGAATTCACTCCTCCAGCTGGAACATTGGCTCTGTCTGGTCTAAAAACCAAGTCAACTTTGAATGTACCAATCTCTAGTAGATTTATGAAGTTAAACTATTTCATTCTCAGTTAAACCTCAACACCTATGCTAATACAAATCTGTTATATAAGATGAATTTTTCAAGAGGATTATTTATAGGTACAGGCAGGCATTTTAATAAGCAGTAGGAACAGCCTAATCACAAAAGGCAAGTGATTTTTGCATCAGTAGAGTTTCCAATGGATATTTAGAAATATATAGGCTTGCTGTAATTATTCACTATAGGTATCTGAATTCTGATGATGTTGAATTCAAGATGGGAGCTGTCCATTTACTTAAATTCTACTGATGGAGGAAGCATGACATGGAAAATAAAACTCTTAAAATATTACATATATACTATATGATTATGAGTGTGTATGTATATTTTATATATAATTTATTTTTATTATATACACATTTTATTATACAGTAAATATAGTTATTATACATATTATATAACAATGTTAACATGTTTTTGTTTATTTACTATTAAGGGAGTAACTATACTAGAAAAATAGTACTTCCAACCATAAGAAAAGTTTTTTATTTTTAAAACCTTATTAGAGATACTGGTATTTCAGGATTATTCACCAGTAGCCAGTAAAAATCCTGATAAAACTCCATAACAAAACAATTTAATAATAATTTCATTAAACTTATATGCCACCTGACTCTTTGGATAGCTCACAACAATATAGTAAAAACACTGGAATAAAATCAATAAAATATAGGTAAAATAATAATGCCACAAAGGTAAAAGATGGCAAGAAAGATGAAGCATGGGGTTTCACTGCTTTGCTGCAAGTCTGTGTGAAGAGCCAGGTCTTTGTGGTTCTTTTAATACAATGTGAGAATAACTTTGAAAGATGGGGGAGGGGAGAGATATTGCCTAATGCAGCGGTTCTCAACCTGTGGGTCGCGACCCCATTTGGGGTTGAATGACCATTTCATGGGGGTCGACAAACACCGCAGTCCGCCATTTTTTCCCCCATTTCCCCTTGGCTGTTGCGTGCGTGCTGTGCATGTGCGGTTCGGCCCGTCGCATTGTGCATGTGCGGTTCAGCCCATCGCGTCGTGCATGCGCGGTTTGGCCCGTCACGCCGTGCATGTGCGGTTTGGCCCATTGTGCGTGCAATGCGCATGCGTTGTTTGGACTGTTGCGCCGCGCATGCGCGGTTCGGACCGTCGTGCATGCACCGCGCATGCGCAGTTCGTGCCGTTGTGCCGTGCATGTGCGGTTTGGGCTGTCGTGTGTGCGCCACGCATGTGCGATTTGGGCCGTCATGTCGCACATGCGCGGTTCGGGCTGTCACACGTGCGCCGCACATGCACGGTTCGGGCCATTGCACCGCGCATGTGCGATGCAGGCGTCACGGCGCACATGCGCGGCGCAGGTCAGGGTCGCGCCACGCATGGGCGGCGCAGGTGGGGTCTCGGCCTGAAAAAGGTTGAGAACCGCTGGCCTAATGAAAGATTATAGAGCTGTGATGGCACAGTGGTTAGAATGCAGTATTGCAGGCTAATTCTGCTGACTGATGACTCACTAGCTCTGTTGACTCAGCCTTCCATCCTTCTGAGGTCAGTAAAATGAGGACTCAGATTGTTGGGGGCAAGAGGCTGACACTAAACTGCTTAGAGAGAGAAATAAAGCATGGTGAAGTGGTATATAAGTTTAAGTGCTATTGCTATATAGTAGAAGGAGGGGGCCATAAGTGAATAACAGATAGAAAAAAGAAACTTAGACAGGATCTGCCCTAACTAATCAGATGGTAAAAACAGGCAGTACATTTGCCCTTTCAGTGCAAGATTCTTGTAGCCTTATAGTAGGGTAGATATAATTCATCATGTTTCATGCTCAGTCTGCTTTACAGACTGACAGTTCCTCTAAATAACAGTGGGGGGAGCATCTGGATCCTGAGGAAACCTCATTCCAGAGGGCAGGTGCTGCTATAGAGAAGGAATGCTTCTAAGGTCCTGAGAGATGACATTGTTTAATTGAAGGAACCCTGCAGGATAGAATTGGCCAGGAAGATATGGGAGACAAACAAATAACTATGAATCTTCCTTCCTGAGCATTCATATGCTCCTTAACATAAGAATCACAGTAGCAGTGCCTTGCCCAATGTATTTAAAGTTTAGGTTTTTATGATAACAGGAAAACACATCATTTGCTTCTTGGTTTAGAAAATTTATAAACTCTTCAGTTTTCAAAGAGTATACGTGTAGAAAGAATAAGGCATAGCCAATCAATTAAAATACACTAAACCCTAAGAAAAGTCTGGTTGCACATTTTATTAAGAGGCATAACTTTCATGAGCTGCAGCCACTTCACCAGATCTCTTATGAAAACTTAGGCTTTTAAGTAAAATGCATTAGTTAGAAAAGGTCCATGCAGATTTCTGATTTTGGTCATCATAACTAACATATCTCTCCTCCTATAATACCTATAATATCTATATCTAGTATTGGTGACACCACACCAATCAGCTCCCAAAGTCCTTCTCAACCAGCTATGTTTTACCAAAAGCTGTAATAAAGGTCTTCAGAGAGAGAGAGAGAGAGAGAGAGAGAGAGAGAGAGAGAGAGAGAGAGAGAGAGAGAGAGAGAGAGAGAGAGAGAGAGAGAGAGAGAGAGAGAGAGAGAGAGAGAGAGAGAGAGAGATATTAACATAAATAAAACTTTATTTTGACAAATAAAAAATAATGAAAAGTGTGACATTGTTTTAGCTTTTTGCAAATATCTTTAATATATCCAGCAAATTTTTTTGATTTTGCAGAAAATCTTGGGAGACTGCACAGGAGTCCTTGGATCTCATTTTATGAAACACTGCATTAGACAGAACTTGAATGTTGCATTTCCCCCTAGTTAACTTGCCTCTCTGTATATCTTTTTTATATATATATAAAAATTCTTTTATTGAAACAATCAACATCAAACATAAGATCGTATTAGAAAGCAATCATCTTATAACCTGCAATACAACACTAAGGATTAGTCTTTGTGCACGTCTGATTTAGTAAACATTCCTCTTATGTATGTTTTAACTACTGATTCTAGTCTATCACATATTGTTCATTCGAGCTTCAGAAGTAAATTCGTCTCAGTAGTAGTGCAATCTTTTATGATCCCTAGCAAAAGATCCTGAGGTAGAAATTCAATAGCCTGAGGTAGAAATTCAGTACGCTTTTCCAATATTAAAGCAATCAACATTAAACATAGGATCATATTAAGAAGCTGTCCTCATAAAACCTGAAAATACAGCCTGAGATATTAGTCTTTGTAAACGTCTGGTTTGGTAAATATTCTTCGCTCCTCACGTCAAACCTCGACTATACACCTGATACATTTTATTTGATTGGTGTTTCTCTTATATATGGTCTATCTACTGTATCTAGCCTATCACATATTGTTCATTCGCGCTTCAGAATTAACTTCGTCTCAGTAATAGTGCAATCTTTTATAATCCCTAACAAAAGATCCTGAGGTAGAAATTCAATAACCTGAGTTAGAAATTCAATCCGCTTTTTCAATATTAAAGCAAACAACATTAAGCATAAGATCATATTAAGAGGCAATCATCATATAACATAAAATACAACATTAGGTATTAGTCTTTGTAAACGTCTGGTTTGGTAAACATTCTTCACTCTTCACGTCGAGCTTCAACTATACGCCAGATACATTTTGTTTGATTGGTGTTTCTCTTGTATATAGTCTATCCACTGTTTCCAGTCTGTCAAATATTGTTCATTTGAGCGATCTTTCAAATATGCCGATATTTTCGCCATTTCCGCTTCTGTATATCTTTTTGTAATGACTTCTTGCTATATGACTGTGTTCAGACGACATATTAAACATTGAGTAGTTTTAATAATAGTTAAAGCACCCACCTGGTTCAATATGCTTTGCTGGTTGCTAACATACCAACAGCGATACATCAATATTACTATGGTGAAATGATACTATATTATGATATTTCTTCCCAATGGTGGCTTGACAATTATTGTGTGGCAAAGATCTTTGTAGATAATTTTGTATGTAATTTATTATACTTTCTGGCTGAAAGCTAACATATATTTTATTAAGAAGCATCTTCTTAGTTTATTCATCAAGATCAGCGGTTCTCAACCTATGGGTCGCGACCCCATTTGGGGTCAAACGACCATTTCACAGGGGTCGCCAAACACCGCAGTCCGCCATTTTTTCCCCTTTTCTCCTCGGCTGGCACAGGGGACAGCAACGCGCATGTGGGCCGTCGCGCCGCGCATGCGCGATGCAGGCCGTCGCGCCACGCATGCGCAATGCGGGCCATCATGCCACGCATGCGTGATGCGGGCTGTCGTGCCATGCATGTGCAATGTGGGCCATCGCGTGTGTGCTGTGCATGCGTGATGCGGGCCATTGTGCGCGCACATGCGCGATGCGGACCGTCGTGTGCGTGCCATACATGCATGATGCGGGCCGTCGCATGCATGCCACGCATGTGTGATGCGGGCCGTCATGTGTGCGCCGCGCAGCGCATGCACAGCGCGGCGCAGGTCGGGGTCGCAGCCTGAAAAAGGTTGAGAACCGCTGGTCTACAGCTCTTTGCTGAGAATATTTCACACCCAATCTCAAGTAACACCTGGAGCTAGCAAGCATCAGCAGTTATGTTACTAGTTTCTGTAGCAATAAAACTGACATTCCCAGTGTTAGCAACACTAGTGCCTTTTTGTACAGATTAACCCTGGGAACCTGATATATGGGTAAGGGCAATCAACAAGGTTGAATCAGACAGCAAGTTTTCTGCCTGCGGATATAGGTGGGAACGTTGGTTGCTGTCACATTTCACATCCAAGTATCTTCAGTGAAATAAGCAATTGAATCAGATCTCCAGATCACAAACTGTATTATAAAAGGTACTGAGCCCAAATCATAGAAATCCAAAAGCTAGTGCCAAGAAGGAAAAAAAATAGTAATAAAGTATCCCAAATTGGGAAGAAACATAAATTACCATCGCATAGTTTATAAATTGCTTATAAACTATCATGATTTTTCCTAATCATAAATATTATATAGAATTGTGGAAATTGGTTTTCCTTTTTTCTGAAAGCAATACTAACTTAAATGCTAAATAACTATTACATACCAGCAAAATTGCATGAAAACATACATTGCAGTACATGAAAATGGATGTCCCTCATAGAGTAGGCAGCAGCTTTATTCTCTATTTAGTGAGTGAAAAATAATTTTCATTAGCCCTCAGAGCATTCCTAAATTCAGAGACAGGATGTCACCGTTTATGCTTTTCCCACCATTATTAAAGATTTGTGTTAGCATTTTATCTACAATGCAAACAGACTTAACTCTGGGAAACAACAAGGTCATGGACACAAACCCAATTCTCAACAACCATACATGCCATGATACCTTAAAGAGGTTCACATATTAGTGTTGGCTCATTGGGATTTTAAAACTTCCCATGTGAATTAATTCTGCCTTATCTAAGTTCTTGATTACAAAAATGTTGAAAACCCAGATGCATTTACAGTTTTTTGAACTTTTAAAAGAACCAAATTTTGCATCTGTTAGTACTTGAACTACATTGTTGATTCTTTTTCCCAGAGACTTTGATGAACTTTATACATCCTGATGAGATGTCCACTGAGACTAAAAGTATATTTAAGTGATGCAAGTTGTGTTTCACAGTATGCTAATCTAATTGCTGTGTTTATGAAATATATTGCAAAGTTTCAAGTAGAAGCAGCTCAACCTTAGGCTGCATTTGGGTTCACCGGAGCATTAGGTTAAAATGTGAAATTAAGTAATTAACAACTGACTTAGTGCATCGGGTGAATCCAATTGCAGTCTAAGGTGAGAGCTGCTTCTACTTTCCACTCTCGATGCCTCACTGATTTTTTGTCACTTTTGTTTTGATAAATTTATATACAGATAATTCTCAACTTATAGCCATTTGTTTAGTGATCATTTAAAATTACAACAGTACTAAAAAGTGACATGACAACTTTTCACATTTACAACTGTTGCAGTATCCCCATGATTACATGATCAAATTTGGATGCTTGGCAACTGGCATGTATTTATGATGGTTGCAGTGTCCTGGGATCATGTGATCAACTTTTGCAACCTTCTGATAAGCAGTCAATGGGGAAACCAGATTTACTTAACACCTATGTTACTAACCTAACAAATGCCGTGATTCACTTAACAAATGTGGCAAGAAAGATAGTAAAAGGAGACAAAACTTACTTAACAACTGTTTTGCTTAGTAACAGAATTTTTGGGCTCAATTGTGGTCATAAGACTACCTATATCACTTTATTCTGTACAGACTCAAAATATTTACAATATGTGAGAACCAAATGCAGCCATTCATAACACAGCTAAACTTTGTTTACATAAAATAATGCCCTCTGTGTTCCTCATATTCTATATGTATATATATATATATATGTGTGTGTGTGTGTGTGTGTGTATGTCTCTCTCTTTGTGTGTGTGTGTGTGTGTATAGAGGCAGGGAGGGAGGGAGAGAGAGAGAGAGAGAGAGAGGGAGAGGGAGGGAGAGAGAGAGGGAGGGAGGAGAACCAAAGACCTGCATATATATATATATATATATATATATATATGTTTTCTGAGGTTTTCGCGGGTGTCTGTATGCAGGTCTTTGGTTCTCCGGGTTTTCTCCCACGTAGAATTTGAAGTGTCTTGGCAACGTTTCGATGAAATCTCATTCATCATCGTCAGGCTGGTGCTTTTGGCTTCTGCTACATATATATATACACACATATATACATATACATATATATACATATATATATACATATATATATATATATACATATATATATAATCCTCAACTTCTGAACACAACTGGTCCATTGCTAAGCAAAACTAAAGTTAAATGAGTTCAATTTTATGAACGTTTTGCCATGGTCATTCAGCAAATCAGTAAATCTGACTTCACATTGACTTTTTCAGAAGCTGGCTGGGAAGGGCATAAATGGAAATCACATTACCCTGGGACACTGCAACTGTCATGAATATATGCCAGTTGCCAAGATTTTCCTTGTGTGATTATGGGGATGATACACTGAATATCAGTTTTTTAAGAAGTGTTGCAACTTAGAATGATCACTAAACAAATGGTTGTAAGCTGAGGACTAATATTCATGGAGAAAATGAAGGGTGGGAAAGCCTTAGTTCAGGCATGTCAAACGTGCAACATATCGGGACTTTTTTCCGATTGCTGGCAATGGGGTGGGCGTGGTTTTGGCGTGACGCATCCGTGACGCAATTTGACATGCCTGCCTTAGTTGATGATGAAGGAAATTAATGTATCCAATCTAATGGATTGTTTGCCAGCTCTACATTAGGATCATATCAACAGCTCATTGTGTTTATTATTTCTGAGTTTGTATTTTCTAGTCTTACTTTCTTAAAAACCTGGCTTGTCTTATTTTTTATTTTCTACAGTACTTCTTTTGCTTGAAGTTGATTGAATGACCTGCCTGGATACAGATTTGATCCCATCCACCTACATTATTGTGTCTATTTAAGCAAGACACTTCTAATGGGAGATTAAATGAAGCCTGATCAAAAGTCTACATTTAACTACAGCTGATGACTTTTGAAGTTGCAGTCCCATCACATCTGGAAGTTATAAAGTTAAGGCAGCTCCCAAGTCGATTTCAATATTTAAGTAGAAATGTGAGATTGTCTGTTATATCACCCATCCACCCAATTTAGCACCCATCTTAAAATACTATGCATTGTAGGAAAATATCTTTGTAACTCTCTCAGAAGATTAGAAATTTCAGCTTGCAAAATACTACAAAAATGTTTATGAAAACTTATTTTTCTCTTTAGAAGATAGGATTTTTGTAATACTAGCATTAAGATGTACAGATTCCTAAACATCTTGGCTTTCAAATATGCTGTTTTTGGGAATCTTGAAAAAATAAATACTATTTTAAGATGTATTGGCAGAACTATGTGATAATGCAAGGAGGGAACATACAAAAATATTCGGAGCATAGTATCTGAATAATAATAATAATAATGACCAAATTAGATTTTGCAACAGGAAGAGCTACCAATTTTTTCTTCTGAGAAATAATCTTTCAGTTTCAACTGTGAAGACAAAAGGGCAAATCAGTGTGGGCCTGCTGGCAAAACTATTCCTTGGTGCATTGTTACTACTCCAAGAAACATACTCTTAATTTTTGAGATAAGTCAAATGAGACACATTTCCACTGTTTTATTTCATTTATATTGCAGATACACCATGAGGTCCTAAATAAAACTAGTTACACAGAACACAGTATTAACATCCCATCCAAGTAATTTCAATCTAGATTCAGTCTACTTCATTTGCTATTTCAATAGCAAGCATATAGTAGCATAATAGATGGCATTTCAGATGATTGAAGAGCATACAGTGTGGTTTGGACCCAGGCATAATCATAGTTAGGAGAGACCCATAGGTCTACTTTGGCAAAGCCTTAATCCAGACCTGTGGATTTTATTTGAAAAGTCTAATTCTGATATTCAAGAATATTAAAGCACACTACATAACAAAAATAGAAATTGGATTGACAGAGCATAGCAAGACCAAAATTGCAATATTAAATTCAGAGGACTTTGCTCATATGACATATTGAATATATTGCTATATGTCAATTTTTTTACAGCCAAAATTTTAAAAGTACAAAATCTATAACAATTATATAGAATTTAAAAGAAGTTCAAGAATTCTGACAGTAAATCTAAGTTCATGAGTTAGCTAGAAATCATTACAATAGGACATGGGAAAACAACTGGTAATAGAATAGATCTATACCGCAATGTATTTGGAATACTGTGAAAAAAAATGTATATTATATGGAGGAAAATATATAAAAAGCAGGATGAAATTGTGAACTAAAGTTGACTCCGCTGCCAACAGTGATGGAAAGAAGAGCAGGCAAGTGGAGGAACAAGGAGACGGCTTGAGATTACCCATATGTTCTCCCATCAGCTGCACCTCGTGAGGCGACTGTAGGACAGGGTCTCTGGCAGGCTTAGAGCTTTGGGAGACATCTTGCTGAAACCACAGTCAATGTTTTAAAACAATACTGGTTTACATACTTCCTTTTCTAATCACTTTCAAAAATGGTTTGTTAATTGCTTTTCAGCTATTAGAAATGACAAGTTTTATAGCACCAGGTGAGTCTCCTGCAATCCTTCACAAAGGAAACTGCAAGTACAAGATTAAGAACTTAAAAACATTCATTTTTTGAATAAATAGCAAATGGATTGCTATTGATATTAGAAAGTTAAAATTTCTTTTGAACGGGACTGGAGCAAAAAATTAAAGATTACAATATAGGAAGAAGAACACTTAGATTTGACTTACTAATACAAAATGGAGGAAAATACTTTCATATTGGACATATTGAGGGATATTTGTGAAAAATAGACCCAGCTGTTAATTTTGGTCTGCCATTATAGATAGCGTTTTAAAAAATATTATAGAAGAGGAACAGGTTTTACCAGACAAGCCTGAGTCTGATGAGAAAGTGAACTTAAAAATGACAGGTTACAAGAATGATATACTGGGTATACAAATAAAACCAGCTGATGTCTTAATAAAAGGAATATACAAATGCAAGCCAAAACAGCAACCTGAATAACTTTCCAGTACTGGATTTATAAGAGATTTGTTAATATTTTGAAAAATGTTGTGAAAAGAGACAAAGAAAAAATAGGGAAAAAGTCAAGTTTTAAGACATCATTTGAAGGAATTAAGAACATAAGAACATAAGAAGAGCCATGCTGAATCAGGCCAAAGCCCATCGAGTCCAGCATTCTGTGTCACACAGCGGCCCACCAATTGTACATGGGGATCTTGAGCAGAAAGAGAAGGCAAATCCTCCCTTTCCCTTGACCCCCAACAAATGGTACTCAAGGGAATCCTGCCTGCCTCAACCAACATAGAGGCGGCACATGGACATCCGTTTTAATAACCACCGATACACTTGGCATCCATGAATCTATCTAGCCCTGCCTTGAAGCTGTCAAGGCTGACAGCTGTCATGACCCCTTCTGGAAGTGAATTCCATAAATCAATGACCCTCTGGGTGAAGAAATATTTCCCTTTATTTGTCCTCACTTTCTTAGCTATGAGCTTTAGGGAGTGCCCCCTTGTCCTGGTATTGTGTGATAGAGAAAAGAATTTTTCTCTATCCACCTTTTCTATCCCATGCATGATTTTATACACTTCGATCAAGTCACCCCTTAAATGCCATCTTTCAAGGCTGAAGAGACCAAGGCATTGCAATCTGGTTTCATAAGGGAGGCGCTCCATTTCCTTGATCATTCTTGTTGCCCTTTTTTGCACCTTTTCCAGTTCCATTATATCCTTCTTGAGGTGCGGTGACCAGAACTGTACACAGTACTCCAAGTGTGGTCTCACCATTGATCTGTACAGAGGCAATACAACACTTGCTGACTTATTTTCGATTCCCTTCCTAATCATGCCAAGCATGGAATTTGCTTTTTTTTTACTGCTGCTGCGCATTGGGTTGACATCTTCATTGAGCTGTCCACCAAAACCCCAAGGTCCCTTTCTTGGGTTGTCTCAGAAAGTTTGGTCCCCATCAGTTGGTAAGTATAATTGGGGTTCTTTGCCCCGATGTGCATAACTTTGCACTTGTTTAGGTTAAAATGCATTTGCCACTTTGTTGCCCACTCACACAATTTTGAGAGATCCTTCTGTAGCTCCTGACAATCAGTTTCACTTTTCACAACCCAGAACAATTTAGTGTCATCAGCAAACTTGGCTACCTCACTATTAACTTCTACATCCAGATCATTGATGAATAAATTAAAAAGTAAAGGTCCCAAAACTGAACCTTGGGGTACACCACTTCTCACTTCTTTCCATCCGGAGAATTGTCCATTTATTGCCACCCTTTGCTTCCTACAATTTAGCCAGTTACGAATCCAGGACAAGACCTGTCCTCTAATTCCGTGGCTGGAGAGCTTTTTTAGGAGCCTTTGGTGAGGAACTTTGTCAAAAGCCTTTTGAAAATCAAGATATACAATATCAACTGGGGCCCCTTTATCTATGTATTTATTTACACCCTCAAAGAATTCTAACAAGTTAGTAAGACATGATTTGCCTTTGCAGAAACCATGTTGATTTTCTTTCAGCAATGCCTGTTTTTCTATGTGTCCTGTAATTTTATCTTTAATAATGCTTTCCATCAGTTTGCCTGGAACTGAGGTTAGACTGACTGGTCTATAGTTTCCTGGATCACCTCTGGATCCTTTCTTGAAGATCGGGGTTATATTTGCTTCCCTCCAATCCTCCGGTACAGTGCCTGATCTTAGAGAAAGATTGTATATTTTAGCTAGAAGTTCAGCAATTTCACACTTGAGTTCCTTGAGAATTCTAGGGTGGATGCCATCTGGACCCGGCGATTTGTTGACGTTTAGTTTAGAAAGGCATGCAAGAACATCTTCCTTGTTTATCTCTATCAGGTTTAATTCTTCTATTTCTCTCCCTGGGAAAACTAATTCAGTGGCAGGCAAATGTTCTCTATCCTCCTCGGTGAAAACGGAGGCAAAGAAGTCATTTAGCCTCTCAGCAATCTCCTTGTCTTCTCTGATTATCCCCTTCTGACCATTGTCATCAAGTGGCCCAACTGATTTTCTGGTTGGGTTCCTGCTTCTGATGTACTTAAAAAAGGTTTTGTTATTATTTTTAATATTCTTGGCTATATGCTCCTCAAAGTCTCTCTTGGCTTTCATGACTATCGCCTTGCATTTGGTCTGCCAGAGTTTGTGATCCCTCCTGTTCTCCTCGGTAGGAAGAGCCTTCCATTTCTTAAATGAGTTTTTCTTCTTTCCAATAACCTCCCTTACCTCATTCGTAAGCCATACTGGTATCCTCTTGGACTTCCCAATCCTCTTTCTTCTTTTAGGAATGCATTTTATTTGAGCCTGCTGTAACCTATTTTTAAACAGTTTCCAAGCATTTTGGAGGGATTTGACTTTTTTTACTGTTCCTTTTAGTTTCTTCTTTACTATTTTCCTCATTTTGTCAAAATTCCCTCTGTGAAAGTTTAAGGTCTCTGTGTTAGTTTTCACTGACAATTTGCTATCCATGGTTAAGTTGAAGGTTATTGTGTTGTGATTGCTGGTTCCTATGGGCTCGGTTACAAGAACATCATGAACCAAATCCTGTGCGTTAGTTAGAACCAAGTCCAGGATCCCCTTTCCCCTGATAGGTTCCATGACCATCTGCTCAAGGGAATAATCGGCTAACATGTCGAGGAACCTTGTCTCTCTTTCATGTGTAGAACAAGAATTTACCCAATCTATTTGGGGATAGTTGAAGTCCCCCATTATGACTACCCTATTTCTTTTTGAGGCCTCCTTAAATTCATTTTCCAAATAGCAATCTGCCTCTGGAGTTTGGTTGGGAGGGCGATAGCAGATCCCTAACATCAGATTAGTTTCCTGTCCTGGGATTTTTATCCACAATGTTTCTGTGGGTGAGTTTGAATTTTCTTGAATTTCGAGCTTATGAGATTCTAACTCCTCTTTTATGTACAAGGCCACGCCACCACCATTTCTCCGTCTCCTGTCCATCCTATACAATTTGTAACCTGGAATCCTTGTGTCCCATTGGTTTTCATCTGTCCACCAGGTTTCTGTTATGCCGATAATATCAATATTATTTTCCTTCACCAAGCATTCCAATTCCCCTATTTTTGCTCGAATGCTTCTAGCATTCGTGTACAGACATTTATATGTAATTTTCTGGTGCACTTTCAACTTTGACTGTGGATTTTGACTGTAGAATTTGGTTGTAGAATTTGTAGATGGTCTACCATGTCCTTCTGCTTGACTATTACAATTTAGTTTTCCTGTTGACTCACCAATGTGTGCATAACTTCCACCCTCCATATTAGGCAGTACACCTTCTCGAACCGGAAGCTGCCCAGCTCCTGTCCACTTGCCCCTATGAATCAGTTTAAAAGCTGCTCTGAAACCTTTTTAATATTAGTCACCAACAGTCTGGTTCCATTATGGTTCAAATGTAACCCGTCCCTTCTGTACAGGTGTGGCTTGTCCCAAAATGTTTCCCAGTTCCTAATGAATCTAAACCTTTCCTCCCGGCACCACTGCCTCATCCACGCATTGAAGCTCCTGAGCTCTGCCTGTCTAGCTGGCCCTGCGCGTGGAACAGGTAGCATTTCTGAGAATGCAACCTTGGGGGTCCTGGACTTTAATCTTCTACCTAGCAACCTAAATTTGGCTTCCAGGACCTTCCGCTTAGCTTTCCCAATGTCATTGGTACCGACATGTACCACAACAGTTGGCTCCACCCCAGCACTGTCTATCAGCCTGTCTAGATGCCTCGTGATGTCCGCAACCTTTGCACCCGGCAGGCAGTTTACCATGCGGTCAACGCTTCCATCACAAACCCGTCTCGCTATATTTCTAACAATTGAATCACCCACTACAAGGAGCCCCCCTCCCACCACCCGCAGAGAAGTATCCTCGGTGCAAGAGGATATGGGCACATCCTCCAGGGAAGGGGTCTCAACTAAGGGAGCCTGTCCCTCTTCCACAGATTGATGTCCTCCCTGCCCAAGATCTCCATTCTCCAAAGCAGCTGGAGAGCTGCTCAGCATGGAGTGGGACGCTCCTGTTGCATCCCTGAAGATCTTCTCCTGCTTCGCTATCTCTCTCTGCTTCTCCAGGTCTGCTACCTTGGCTTCAAGGGAAAGAACCTGTTCCCTGAGAGCCAGGAGCTCATTGCACTGATCACACACCCAAGACTTCTGTCCAGCAGACAGATAGTCATACATGTGACACTCAATACAAAACACTGGGAAGCTCCCCTCCATCTGCTGGCTATCTATCTCCATTTCTTGTTATTATATGTTTGCTGTTATTATTATACTAATTATTATTAAAAAACACAGCTTTTTTGGGTTGTTCAAATTTTTGTTTTGGTCTCAGTTTACTTTTTGGATTTTTTCTTACTTGTTTTAGGATTTTATTGCGCGCCGTCAGGGGCGCGATGGCTGCTAAAAAAAGGTGAATTTGTAATTAAACAGAAAACTAAACTTACCAGGGCTCAGCAGGTAATTCTTCCCAAGGTTCCTGCCAAGTTCCCTTTTCCCTTTTTATTTCCTGTTTTAAGTCCTTATTTGAAAAAGCTCTGCCCAAGCAAAAGCAGCTGCCTCTCTGCCCCACAAGGAAGAGTGAGCTGCTTGCTCCCAGCTACCAGGGATTAGCCAGCAGGGGGGAGGCTGCAGCAGAAAGCTCCACCCCTTCCAAACCTGTGCTGAGGGCAAACTTTAGAAGAAAGGGGAAGGAGAAACCCCTTTTATGGCTGCTAAAAAAAGAAAAAAAAGGTGAGTTTGTAATTAAACAAGAAACCCCACAAACTTACCAGGGCTCAGCAGGTAATTCTTCCCAAGGTTCCTGCCAAGTTCCCTTTTCCCTTTTTATTTCCTGTTTTAAGTCCTTATTTGAAAAAGCTCTGCCCAAGCAAAAGCAGCTGCCTCTCTGCCCCACAAGGAATTTTAAACATTTAAAATTCAACATTTTAAAAAAAATAAAAGGAATATAAAATTGGTGCATTTTATCAAGGTTTATCATTTTATCAAGATGTGTTATCTATGTTAACCCTTACTCAACCTTTAATGATTTAGGACTAAATAATATGGTAAGTTTTAAGGATTTATAAATAAATAAGAGATGGGATATGGGAAGATTTTTTTTATTTTCAGAGGTATTAAGTTACTAAAATTATATTTGTTCTGATAAATGACAAGTAATTTCTTTATATGTTTTTCTTTTTTTACAATATTCTTATTTGTTTTTTATTTTTTCTCTTTTTCTTTTTAATTTTCTACATGTTGTATTTTTATTCTTTTATTTTTTTAATTGTATTTTTATCTTTTTAATTGTAATGTTTGATACAATTACTATAGAAAAGGATACAGAAAAGAGCAGCCAAAATAATAAGTGGTTCAGAATAATTCCCCTTTAAGGAAAGATTATCACATTAAGATTCTGCTTAGACAGAAAATGGCTAGAAAAAATAAGATAAAAAAAATCAATGTTCATAGAAAATGTGTGATAAAGTGGGGACAAAATTTTGGACAACCAATCATGATGGAAACTTGGGAGAGGATCTGGGTGAAAAATGTAAAATTTACACAAGCACAACATTTAAGAGAAAATTTTTATAAAATGTTTTATAGATGGCATTTGGATCCGGAAAAATTATCATGTATGTACCCTAATTTACAACCTAAATGTTGGAGATGTGAATGTATGGACGCTACTTATTTTCATGTATGGTGGACTTGTAAAAAAATCAAGGCTTTTTGGATAAAAAATTTGGTGGATACTTCAAAATATTCTGAAAAAACGTATTGAATGTTCACCACAGCTATTTTTATTGGGTATTACAAAAGATTTTACTACCATAGAGATGAACTTGATTTTGAACTTGATTACAGCAGCGAGACTGTTGGTGGGACAATATTGGAAGAAGGCAGAATTACCATCTATTGAAGAATGGACTTTGAAAGTTATAAATTTGGCGGAAATGCCCAAAATATCTGCATATTTGAAAGACTATTCGAATGAAAAATATATGTTAGAATGGAAAAAATGGATAGACTACATTCAAGGGAAATATCAATCTAAGAAATTGTATTTAGCATATAGTTAATTTTTTATTAGGATTTATATAATAATTTTGTTTAATATAGTGGGGTTTTTTCCCTTTTTTCTTTACCCTGTATTCACTCTGGGAAGTGGGGGGGTAGGTTGGGGGGGGTTTAATAACATACTCAACTGTAATACTTGTAATATATAAGAAAGAAATATTTACTTATAGATGAAGGGTTGCTCGGACAGTACCTCTGTACTACATCTGGAGGGGGTCGTGAGGGAGGAGTGAAAGAGGGGAGGGAAGTAAGATGGTTGGAGGAGAGGAGGGTGGAGAGGTAGGGAGAGAGGTGATGAGGAGGGAAGTTGGAGAGGGAGATAGGGAGAAAGGGGATGTTGTAGGGGGGGTGCTGCTGAGCAACACCCATAGTTACTTAAAGTACTGTATATACGTATTTAAAAGAATGTATGTTGGTTTTTTATTTACTGTGGGAGAAAGTTGAAAAAGAATGTATTGAGTTGTCTTGTTTTTCTCTTTTTGTTGTTTAATATTATAAAATCAATAAAATATTTTAAAAAGAAAAGAAAATGTGGATAAATTTTCTTCCTAATTACTATTAAAATTAGAGTTATTTATAGGAAGATTTGGCACAACTGCATAGTTTCAACACAGAATTCCTGCCATTCAATATAGTGATATCCACCAATATAGATGGCAGCTTTCAAAACCATCTCAGATTAGATGTTAGAAAAAAATTTCTAACAGTAAGGGTGATCGACCAGTGGAACAGGTTGCCACAGGAGGTGGTGAGCTCCCCTTCGATGGAGGTCTTCAAGCAGAGACTGGATGGCCATCTATCTGGGATGGTTTAAGGAATCCTGCCTCGAGCAGGGGGTTGGACTCGATGACCCGGGAGGTCCCCTCCAACTCTACGATTCTATGATTCTATGATTCACCTTCCCATCTTTCCATGTTTATTCTTGTTTTGGTTTTATTCTTATTTGTATTGGTTGTTATGGGCTGTCTTGAAAGCCAATGGTGTGTAGCGGTTAAGGTATTAGGCTAGCAACAGGAGGCTGTGAGTTCTAATCCTGCCTTAGGCACAAAGCCAGATGTGTGACCCTGGGCCACTCACTTTCTCTCAACTCTAACAAGGAGGCAATGGCAAACCAGAAAATCCTTACCAGGAAAATTGTAAGGACTGTCTAGAACAGTGATGGCGAACCTTTTAGAGACCAAGTGCCCAAAAACTGGTCCCACCTCCATTCCATCTCCCTGCCCCGCCCCACCTGCCCATAGGACCACTCACTGCCTCCAGGGCCCGCTGCAGATCGCTCAGGCAGCCCAGCAGTGCTATGGTGGCTCACCCTCTGCCCGGCCCTGCACCATCAACTGCATGATGGAATGTGAGGGCAGAGTCTTGTCTACGCTGCCTGGCTGCCATGTCCTGGGCTGCACTGCTCCATGCGGGCCACGCTCGGGGGCGACTCTCCTTCAGGGGGGCTACTGGAGAGGAGGGGGTTGTGCGGGAGGCAAGGCTGGGGCAACGGCACATGTGCCCACAGAGAGGGCTCTGAGTGCCGCCTCTGGCACCTGTGCCATAGGTTCGCCACCACTGGTCTAGGAAGTCTCTAAGAATTGGACATAAATGAACCGAATTAAAAAACACAAGCTGCCTAGATAATAATATGAAATAAATAAAATAAATAACACAATCTGCCATCATGGATTCCCCTGTTACCCTAGAAACTTGTTAAATGAGCTTTGTGTGGCTTTAGTTGATACCAGTAATGTATAGTAAATAATTTTGTCCATGTCTCTCAGCCCTAATGATGGGGAAAAGATGTAATGTACTAGTGACACAACACTGGATGATGAACTACAAGCTCAAAAGTAGTACAATCTGAAAGAAAAAAAAATGAAGCGATAGTCCTAGATCAGGAACAATAAATGCCGCAGTTCCCCTTGGATTGTTTTAAACATTATCAGACCACACTTTCAGGCAACTTGCTTGTAATCAGGTAGCCGGATATTACCATCTCATTCTGCTCGGCAAGAATCATTCAAAAATAAAACAAAAGGCAGGTTTATACTATAGCTATTTTCATCTCTCATTTCCTCCCCAAACTCCTGAAGTTAATGTTCTAAATTATATTAAGCAAACGTGTTAAAATAATCACACTACAGAAATCAGATTAATTGTCCATGTGGTCCATTCTTAAGAAATGTACAGTGAAGGAAAACTGTCAGAGCTTCAACTTTTCACTTTTACTTTCATCAATAATTAAATAAATCAAAAGCATGCTTCTCAGAGTCCATTACCCATCTACCTTTCCCCAGCAACTTATCCTTACCATCTCACCTTGGATAATTATTCTGATGATCACTACATGACAGCAAAGTGGCCATTTATATTTTTGCAGCTCCAAATTAAGGAAAGTTCTCAATCATGTTTGGCAAAGAAATATTAATTTAAACAAAAACTAATTCTGAGACTAGTTTGTTATCCTTGAAAATGAAAAAGAATGAAATTGTTATTAACCAGAATGTACAAAGCTACAAAGGTGAATCACAACAATGCCATTAGAATAGGATCCTGTTTTATAACCTCCTAAAATTTCAAGTAGGAATGACTTTCTCATCACTTAATACCACAAATTGAGGAAGCAGCTGTACATAATTCAATTTAATTATAGTTAAACCAAAACTTTGAGAAGTTAGACGGCTTTGGTATGTAAAACCAGCGCTTTTTTTCTAAAAAAAAAAAAAAAAAGGTGCCGGAACTCACACACGTCATACAACCCGCCTTGCCTACTCTATAAGGTTCCATCCAAAAAAGGTGCCGAAACTCCGTTCTGGGCGTTCTATGAGAAAAAAAGCCTTGTGTAAAACTGACTTTAAAAATCTCCCATATATCACAGCAATCCCCAATCTTTCTGGCTCCATGAACTAGGAGTGGCAGTAACAGCAGCGGGGGTGGGGGAGGGGATGGTTTTCCTGCTCCCAACCTAGATCCCACACATGTGCAAATGAAACTTCACACACTCACCCGCCACTTCCACGGCCTGATTCCCAACAAGATGCAGACTAATACCACTTTGTAGTCTGCAGGTTCGGGACCCCTGATATAAAGAATGCGCTTTTGAACTGAATGGCATTTCTTGATAATAAAAGTTTCAAAGTTTATTCTTGGTTATTTCACTCGTGAGCTGAAAATATAAAGTGAAATACAGTAGCTTGATATCCCTCTTGAGTGTGGCTGTTGAAAGTATGAGGACTTTAGAGATTTTTTTCCTTATTTAATTTCATCTTTCTTTAATTAAAGCAATTTTAAAGATTTTCCTGTCTAAAATCTATCAGTTGCAGTCACGCACTGGCTGCACATCTACTATATTAATATAATACAGTTTCATGCTCAGAATACTAGTGAACTAAATAGTCATATTTACCTAAGTAAAAATGGGAGAACAGAATATCCATAAACCATAATTGTGACATCAATTTCTGTTAGAAAGAAATGAAGATAAATTTTGAGGGGTCCTTGGTACTCTCTGAACTTGATTGTTTCTTGCAGATGTTTTATTACCCAAACTGGCTAGCATTATCAAAGCAATTTTTCATGAGGTGCCTAACTGCTAAAATACAAATTTACATACCCCACCCCCACTCTGCCCAGACAAGCTGGCTACTTGAAGGCATCAGAGTGTGATCTTGTAAGCACTGCTTTTAAATGTGTATGCAAAGCCTGTTCCCTGTCAGATACATTGCCAGCTCCCCTGACTCTTGGCCTGTTTAGGCAGAAAAAATATTACTTTTGACTTAAACACCCAACTATGGGCCAAAAATGAACAACTTTTTTTTTCATTATTCAAGCCAAGCTGGTTAGATTACCTTGATTAGAAACATCTATGTAATGCACAGAGATCATAATGAAAATCAAATGTTACCATAATTACCTAGAGTATGAGAACAATTTTGGCTTAACCTAGTACATACCTATAACTTATACCTACATTCTTACTGCATTTTAACCTTCTATGAGCCAGCCTGGTGTTGTTTCAAGATAAACAACCATTTAAATCAGCGGTTCTCAACCTTTTTTAGGTCATGACCCCCAATCTGTCAAGCACCGCGCATGTGCGGTGCTACCTCCTGCGCCGTGCATGTGCAGTGCTGCCTCCTGCATTGCGCATGCACTGTGCTGCCTCCTGCACGCGCATGCGCGGTACTGCCCCCTGCGCCGGTTGAGGCGTAGGCCGCCATCCGTTCGGGACAGCGGCAGGCAGGCCCAGGCACTCCTGGGCAGCCGCGGCAGTGACGGCACAGAGCGACCACGGGCTGGCCCACCAGCTGGCCCAGCCCAAGGGAGGTAAGCCACCTGCCGGGCCCCACGTGCGCCAAAAACTCTCCCTGTGCCTGCCGCTGCCCCGCTAGCCTTGCCTGCTGGGTCCCATGCGCGCCAGCTGCCCTCCCTGCACCCGTCGGCCTCCCACCTCCCACCCCTGGCCCTCTTACCAAGGGAGGTAAGCCACCCGCCGGGCCCCACACGCGCAAAAAACTCTCCCTGCGCTCGCCGCTGCCCCGCTAGCCTTACCTTTGCTGCCACCCATTCGGATGGCCGCGGCAAGCAGCAGCGATGGCGCAGGGCGACCACTGGCTGGGCCACCAGTTGGCCCAGCCCAAGGGAGGTAAGGCAACTGCCGGGCCCCACGCACGCCAGCTGCCCTCCCTGCGCCCGCCGGCCTCCCACCTCCCACCCCTGGCCCTCTTTTACTTACATTTTTAGTAGTTGCTCAGCAGGGAGGGGTGGAAAGTTCCGGACCGCTCGCCTTCGCTGCAGACAACTTGCAGCACCGTTTGCAGACTGGGACTTTTGGCGGGATCAGCAGGGCAGAGACAGCCTGGACAATTCCTATTGGCTTTTGGAAGCCAATAGAATTAGACTCTATTCTATTGGTTTCAAAAGCCAATAGAATAAGAGGGAGTAGCACAGCTAAGGAAAAGGGGGGGAAAATGGCCTAGCACAGCTAAGGAAAAGGGGGAAAAATGGCGGACTGCGTTGTTTGGCGACCCCCATGAAATGGTCGTTCGACCCCAAATGGGGTCGCGACCCACAGGTTGAGAACCGCTGCTATAGACCATACCTGGAGCAGCCACAAATGAGGGTTGTTTTTTCTCTCTCCCCTCACAGAGAGTAAAAGGATTGATAAACTTTTTCAAAATAAAGGGGACCATTTCCTTTCAGTAGAATTAGGAAGAGTCTTTAAAAGTACGTTTTCTTTGCTTTCTTTACAAAGCTCTTAAATGTGCACATTTAATGGATGTTATTAACATCCAAATCTGATAAACTCTCATTCCCATTAGATTTTAGCTTCAAAAGTTTGGGCAGCATGAAAGTTGAAACACAACATGTTTGAGAAAGATACTTTATATATATTTATAGATATAACATTAACATTCTATATTTTGCAGTAGCTCAGAGCTGCTTATAGAATGGTGTATCCTCAATTTAATCCCCAATATTATAACCCTATACAATACACTTGGTAGCAATTAGTTCAAAGCAATTCAGCAAACTTCCATGATGTTTATTGAGATGATATTTACTCTCCAAGAAAGTTTTTAAAAAGGTGTTAGAAAATAAAAAAAAAATCAATCATTTCTGAATGTGACTGTACCTTCCTACCATTATTCTGTAAGCTCTCCAAAGACACTGTAATGACTATAAATATGAGCACTTGCAATTTTACATGCATAAAATGATTTATGGAGACAAGATATCTGATTTTATCACAAGCCTGGATGCCAGGTGCTCTTAGATTGTGAAGTTGTCTATTTGCTAAGTTTTCTACCACTTGCCTTTTCTTGATCCAGCAGAATAAACTTCTCACAAATGATACTGTACTTCTTTAAAGAGCCCAGAGATCTATTTTGCTCAATTATAGTCAGAATCAAAGTCTCCTAAAGGCAAACCACCTTGGTTTTCAAATGGCAAGGAATCAGTTGGCCTTTAGCCATGTTATTCCCAAATTGTGATGACAAAATGACATGAGGAGAATTTTTATTCACATATTACCTCTAACATTTCAGCATTTTGCAAACTCTGTGAAATGAATATTTTGGCAAATGCAGATTTTTTTTAACCACAGTGAAGTGACAAGCATGTTTTATGTTTTTTTATTCTGTCATTCCAACAATTGTACAATATATCAAAAGCTTATTTATGTTTGCATCTGATAGTTGATTCAGGAGATATTTATCATCATATATTCCAATATATGGTAGTCCTTTGGATTCAAAAAAGATACTGTCATGCAGTCCATTTGTGCATATGTAAGTGGTTCTGTAGTCTCAGTCTGGAATCACAGAGTCTAGTACAATGGAGCAGTGAAAGTCCATTATTGTAGTTACTGTGGGTATTATTTTGTGATCCTACTCATGGTTTTCTATCAGTTTTTAGCAGCCATGTCTTCAAAGCTGATGGAAGCTTCATAGCACAGGGTTCACAAGTGGTTCTATCAGCAACAACAGTGGCATAGGATTTGTTTTATAATGTCTTTGTAGCAACTGTGCAGTTAACCTTGAAGTTTCTTTGCAGTCTTCAGAACATCATAGAGCAATAAAAGAAATCATTTAGTGGTTGTTTCTTATGATGATATGACCTACTCACTATATCTGGGTTCTGATATTAGGGACTCAGTGCTGGTGGACTTTGCACAATCCAAGATCTCTAGGCTGAGGACACGGTCTTGTAAATGAATTCCAAGGATTGAGTGGAGAATTGTTTGATATGCTTTTGGTACAGAGTACATGACTAATGTCCATATGGGAGGGACGGGATAAATACAATTTTGTAAACATTTAGCTATGTGAAGATATGGATATTTTATTGATTGAACCTGGTGGCCTTACTGATCATGGAGTCAATTTCTTTACACAAGGATCCCAAGTATTTGAAGATGTTTACATTTGTTAGCTGGGTGTCATCAGTAGTGATTTTTGTTTCTATGAACTTGGTACTTGGCACGGGCTGGTAAATACTTCCATTTTGTTCAGGCTGGTAGTCAGGCCAAATAGCTTAGTAGTTTCTGAGTATTTGTTCAATACCAACTATAGATTACAATCTTTGTGCTGCAGGAGCACATAGTCATCAGCAAACCAGGTTTCTTGACTGACAGTACACTTTGTTTATGCATTTAAGCAGCGAAGATCAAAGAGAGAGCCATCCAAGCACTACCTGATTTACACTTCCTCCTTCAGATCCTGGAAAGTACATCACAACATGCAAGTGAAGAAAAAATTGAATAGCACTGTGGTTAGCACAACCCTATTTTATACCCCATTGGAAAAAGCAAAAGGACCTGTCTTGTCATTCTATTGTGGACTGGTTGAATTAGCTTCATGAAGTTCCTGAGGATGCATAATATCTTAGTATGTTCCAGAGGGTCTCCCTGTTTATAGTGTCAAATGTCTTTGTCAAGTCAATGCAGACAGGGTAAAGAGTCTTGGTAAATAGAGATAGTCCTCAATTTACAACCAGTTGCTTAAATGGTTACTTAAGGTATTTTTATTCCAAACTATTACTTAGAATTTTTTATATTTAACACATATATTTCTATATCTGATTATTCCATATATTAAGCAAGCATAGTTTACCATAGTTTTTCTGATTGAAGAAAAGTATCAAAACTTTCTGTATTCATGTTCAAAAGTGTGACACATGAACTGCGTTTTTTTGCATTGTTAATATCAAACCTTATTATAACTCTTATCATAGGATAAAATTTCCAACTTCTTCTTGTTATACCATTCTTGCTGCTGTCAGCATATAAATCACCAGCTTTTAAGGTTTTATTTTCTTGTTCTCTTCAGTGACTATTCCCAACAAGTGAATATTTTATAGTATATGATAAAGATCTAAGATTTACAAACTTTTTGGAATACATATTCCATAGGAATATCTATTTCACAACTATGCTTGTGAAATATTTTACTTCAAAGCATTATACAGTAATTTGCTAAAGTGGACATTGCTACAGAAAAAACAGTAAGAATTGAGACATTTTACAGAATTAATAAAGTTTGCATAAACTAGCCTGTAACTGGGGAATTTGCATAACTAATCACATTCCCTTTGAGAAAACTATATTTTAAAATGAATGATAGGATTTAACTGTGTTTAAACAAACTGTAAAACAACTCCAAGAATCACAAGCACAAGAAGAATGCCTGTATTCATATAACAGGCATTTCTTTGATATCTGTGGTAAATGTAACTGTAAAGAGTTTCTATCATCTCTGGTAGACTTGTGTTAAAGACAAAGAAGTATCTAACAGATTTTTGTTTTAATTCAGAAGTCTAAAACAAATATAAAATTGAAAACAGAAGTTTTTCTTTTAAAGCTATTAGCTAATTAATCAAGACCAGGAAGTTAAAGCATTAAAACAATAATAATAGTAAAAAATAAAAATAAAAGACAAAATCATATATTGTAATTGGTGGTGGATAAACAATGAGCAGTTAAAGAATTTGGCTACATTCAGAGAAACTACTTCATACTAATCTGATAACAGTACTTGCATATCAAAAAGATCAATATTTCCCAGATATTTCATCAGGTAAGGTGTTATAAACTGAGTCCATAAGTCCTTATAGAAGATGCAGTATAGGAGGACGTGAACTATAATTTCAGAGGCCCCTTGTCCACAGGAATACAGTCTCAGCTCATATGGTATTTTTTTTTGTATCAGATCTCTAAATCTGCTGTGGGAAGTGCGTTGTAGTACACTAAGGTTAATGCCCTTTTGGATTTTTTGGATGGTTATTTGATATAAATATGTCACTGCTTTAAAAGGGGGAGTTTGACTGCTCAAATAATCATTCTTGGGAAGAGCACCCAATGTTGTTGGATTTCCAGTGTGGGGGAAAATGCATGTGCAACAAACTGCCATGCTTCCCCCCCCCCACAAACCTCATAACCTTTTGATACCCTTTGTCCCAAGGAAGCAGCCAAAAGGTCATCCCCTTCTGACTTAATACCTCACCTTTTGACTTAATACCTCACCTACCTAACTTCCTATCTTTTCCTGCCTTTGTTAGTTCCTTCTCCTGTTTGCTTTTTACCTGATCTTTGAACAGGTAATATGTTACTAGAAATAGTTGCTTTTATGAAAGAATTTTCCAATGAAGAAACTTTATGTCAGCATCTAATGGTTAAACTTATGAATGTAAAATGTCAGCATTTAATGTAAAGCCTATGTATGAAACAAATATATAAGAAACAATAAACTCAGAGTTTGTCAAGCTGTGTCCTGCAGCTTCAAAGCTGTTTTCCTGCAGCTTCAAACCTCTGCTCAAGAAATGTCTGCATCTTTCTCTTAGCCTCATTACACCTGGCGCCCGAACAGGGACATCCCCTCCCGAGGGAAAGCAGCAACCAACATATTTACAGTCGTCTGGAACAGACCACTTGGTGCACCTTCTCATCTTCTCGTCCTGCGAGATTTTTCAAACTGTAAGTATGGGCTGCGAATATATCTCACCATCAGCAAAAGCATGTAAGAGAGTTAAAGTTTCTCTTACACAAATCAGACATGGCAATGCCTGAAAAGGAGCTTAGGAAGCTGGTGAGTGAGATAGGGAAAAACTGTCCTTGGTATCCTGAATGGGGAACGCTCCAACTTAAGGATTGGGAAAGAATAGGTAACACCTTTCATCAGGAACCCCGAGCCTCAGTGGATGCTGCCCCCTGCGCCGGCCAAGGCATAGGCCGCCGCCCATTCAAGGTGGCGGCAGGCAGGCCCAGGTGCTCAGGTGCTCCTGGGCGGTCACGGCGGTGACAGTGCAGGGTGATCACGAGCTGGGAGGTAAGACACCCACCGGGCCCCAGGCGCCAGGCCCCACACACGCCAAAAACATTCCCTGCGCCCGCCGCTGCCCTGCTAGCCTTACCTTCGCTGCCGCACAGGGCGACCACGGGCTGGGCCACCAGCTGGCCCAGCCCAAGTGAGGTAAAAAACCCACCAGGCCCCACGTGTGCCAAAAACCCTCCCTGCGCCCGCTGGCCTTCCACCTCCCACCCCTGGCCCTCTTTTACTTACAGTTTTAGTAGTTGCTCAGCAGGGAGGGGTGGAAACTTCCAGACAGCTCGCCTTTGTTGCAGACAACTTGCAGCACCGTTTGCAGACTGGGACTTTTGGCGGGCTCAGCAGGGCGGAGACAGCCTGGACAATTCTTATTGGCTTTTGAAAGCCAATAGAATTAGACTCTATTCAAGAGAGTCTATTCTATTGGCTTTCAAAAGCCAATAGAATAAGAGGGAGTAGCACAGCTAAGGAAAAGGGGAAAAAATGGCGGACTGCGTTGTTTGGCGACCCTCGTGAAATGGTCATTTGACCCCAAATGGGGTCACAACCCACAGGTTGAGAACCGCTGTATTAGAAAATCAAATGGCGAAAGGGGAGGGAGATATGCAGGAAATAGCAGATATGCTTTCAGTTTGTCCTGTACATTTGACTGGGCAGGTAGATGCAAATGGATCCCCAGTGGTTGAATATCGACCACTTTCTTATGCAATCTTAACAGAATTGCGTAAGGGTATAAGAGATACTGGGTTAGGAAGTTCTTATGTGCAAGGTATGTTAGAAGCAACAATGAGGAATCATCTTTTGGTACCAGAAGACTGGAAAACAACAATTCGTATGTTATTAACACCAGCTCAGTATGTGGTATGGGATAGTGAGTTTAGACATCAATGCGCATTAAGAGCTGCAACTTCTGGAGGTGCTTACCTCCCAGAGCAGTTATACGGCTCTGGTGATTACACTCCAGTGGATGCACAAATTGTTTTGCCTATAGCTACTCTTCAAATATCCTCTGAATGTGCTTACAAAGCTTTTGGAAAAGTTCCTATAACTGGGAAACCATCTCAAGCATTTTCAAATATTCGTCAAAAGGCAAATGAACCATATGCAGATTTTATTAACCGTCTGCAAGATGCCTTGAAACGACAAATTGATAATCCTGATGCCCAAGCTGAATTGCTTATGAAATTAGCTAAAGAAAATGCCACCACTGAATGTAAACGGGCCATCATTGGATTGGGAGCTCAGCCAGATTTAGCAGAAATGATCAAGGCATGTCAGGACATAGGGACTGCTTCTTTTCAAACTAATCTCTTAGCTGCAGCTCTTACAAAACCTCAGGGGAAATGTTATAATTGTGGTAAAATTGGACACTTTAAACAGGATTGCAGAAATCCTGGGGGAGGAAGGTATGCCTCCCAACCATTTAAAAATATTTCTAGGAGGCGTTCAAAACCAAAATGCCCTAAGTGTAATAAAGGATTTCATTGGGCTGATGAATGTCGGTTGGGAAACTTCAAAGCGGGCCGGTCTCTGGCCCCAGTCCAAACAGAGACCCTTCAGTAATTCCATCAACTATTAATAATAGCCCTGCTGCCACTAGAGGGAGTGCTGGGATAGATTTAACTATCCAACAAGAAGTGTGTTTCAAATTTCCAAGAGAAGTACAAGTACTTCCTTCACAACTTTCTGGACCTCTCCCTTCTGGATATGTTGGATTAATTTTGCATCGATCTAGCATGGGAAAAAAGGGAATTTTTGTAATACCTGGAGTAATTGATTCTGACTATACAGGTGTCATCTTTATTCAATTATGGACTAACATGCCACAGACTTTGCCAAGCAATACTAGTCCTGCACAATTACTCCATTTGCCCTATTTTGTCCCTGCAGGGGGTCATGATAGGGATCAAGGGGACGGCAGGTTTGGTTACACGGATCCCGTTGTAATTGCATTAACCACCCCAATCACCACCCAGCGACCCTGTCAGACAGTCTTTTTTCAGGGTAAGCCTTTTGAGGGCATAATTGATACAGGGGCTGATGTTTCAGTAATTTCTTGTTCAAGAACAATTACAGGCCAAACACATTGCCCCTTCCACTAGTCCATGGAACACTCCAGTTTTTGTCATCAAAAAGAAAATGCATGTGAAGGAGAGAAAACTGTTTTTTAGTGGTGAGAAGTTTGTAACAAAAAAAACTTTCCTGTCTTTTTTGTTTTTCAACTGGCTGTGTTGCTTTAAGAGCAAGAGAGACAGAAAGAAGAGAGGGAAGGGGACTGTTCGTTTTAAACTTTATTTCCTCTCTGCTTAGAATTCCAGTTTGCGAACGGAGATGAAATTTAATAACCACTCTTGCAGTTTCAGCTGGAAAAAGTTTTACTTAAAGAGGAGAGTAATTAAATTGTTGTTTAAATTGTTTAGTAACTTTAGTTAGACCTATATATCTATCAGCCAAAAGAAATGACTCTGAATTGTTTTGCTTGAGATTTGTAAATGTTTAACATATTTAATAGAAGTTTGTTTCCATCTGAATGGTATTTGATTAACTTGGAATTTAACTTATTGACCAATTAAAACAACCTGGAAATCTCATAGTAGTTCCACTTGTAGCATTTACCACAGTTGAGCAAATTAATGACATCTTGAGTATTCAATTTGTGGACAGAATTCCACATAAGAATTGTCACTTAACACTTTTGATATTTCTTACTAGTAACCTACTTAAAGGAGTCTTATCTGTGTTAGAAGCGCAAAAAGTATATTGTATTGAATGGCTTTACTTATCCCATCCCAAAATGTTTTATCTTTTATCCAGGTTGTTGCTGAAATAATAACCTTAGGATGCAAACAAGCTTGTCCTTGAAATGGGACTGAATTAATTAATATTGTTCTTCTTATCCCAAAATTTGATTTTCAATTTTATTTTCAGAATAACTTATCACTTCTGCTATTTTAGCTTTCCACACCTTTTCTCAACAGACTTTTAACTTAATCTCTGACTCTCATTATGTGTGCCAACTTATTTTTAATTTTCCAGGTGCTTACATCACGCCCAGGATCAACCCCAATCTTATGGCTTTGTTTTTAACTTTACAGCAGGTATCCTTTGTTTCTCACATATGTATCGGTCCTTTAAGGACTGCCTTCACAAACAAATAAAAAAGGAGGGATCAAGGGTACCTAATTTGGCATGGATAACTGGTCAAGTCAATAAAGTCTTAATAACTTTAAACCAGCTAAATATTTCTTAATATTTCTTTTCAAAACACTACTGCCTACCAGTGTCACTTTCAGCAGAAAGCTGTGCTCCCTAATTCATTGGTATGTTATCGGCAATTGCCTGATAAAACCTGGTTAGGTCCAATTCCCTTACTAACTTGGGGGCGAGGCTATGATGCTGTGCTTGCTCCTACAGGCCCTCTCTGGATTCCAGCCCAGTGTGTGCAACCAGCCAAAGATGTCGTGGCATCAAGTCCAGAACCCAATACTGGAAATGAAGCAGGTGACTCTTCAGACAGCACAACGTCCCTTTCACTCTCGCCATCGCAGTCGGCCAATGACCTGGGGCGATGTGAAGAACCTAACATCCAAGGCGGAGGAGATTCTGAGGCAACAGGGAAAAGAACCTACACCAGAGAATTTATGCGCTGCTATATTTGCGGTTTTGACTGCAAATTCCTTAGTCATTCTTTGCCTCTCTTTCTTTCTTAATTGTTGTGTGGGGGCTGAAGCTCTCCCACCTCATCCTTTAGAATCAAATATAACCAAATATAATATTTGGGTGCAATTAACTAATGTAACACAAGTGACAGACTTTTGTATTTCTGAATCATATGACATGGAAAATCTACTCTCTACCTGTCTTATAACTGTGTGTGTCCCAGCTTCAGTTTTAAAAAAAATTGATACCTTAGAAAATCGGTGGAGTGCTTTATGGTCATGGCTTCCCATTGGCCTTCTCAGAAAGATTGTTCAATATCTCATTATAATAGTTGCTATCCTTATCAGCTGTTGTTGTTTATTTCAATGTCTTTTCTCTTTACTTAATAAGATGTCTTGCAATCTTCCATATTAAACTAAGACCCACTAACTACTCCAGCTTAGAATAATTTGTTCACTAATAAAATAAAGAAGAGTGAGATGTGGGGGAAAATGCACGCGTAGCAAACTGCCATGCTTTTTCCCCCACAAACCTCATAACCTTTTGATATCCTTTGTCCCAAGGAAGCAGCCAAAAGGTCATCCCTTTCTGACTTAATACCTCACCTTTTGACTTAATACCTCACCTACCTAACTTCCTATCTTTTCCTGCCTTTGTTAGTTCCTTTTTCTGTTTGCTTTTTACCTGATCTTTGAACAGGTAATATGTTACTAGAAATAGTTGCTTACATGAAAGAATTTTCCAAGGAAGAAACTTTATGTCAGCATCTAATGGTTAAACTTATGAATGTAAAATGTCAGCATTTAATGTAAAGCCTATGTATGAAACAAGTATATAAGAAACAATAAACTCAGAGTTTGTCAAGCTGTGTCCTGCAGCTTCAAAGCTGTTTTCCTGCAGCTTCAAACCTCTGCTCAAGAAATGTCTGCATCTTTCTCTTAGCCTCATTACATTCCAGATCTTTAATACATGCACACTCATATCCCATCATTAGATACAATTCCCCAGAGAAACCAAGATACTGGAGTTTTTGTGAGATGGTCTTGAACCATCCTGATTTGAAATTATCCTCTATAAAGAAAGAACTCAAACCTGAAGGAGAAAAGAGCAGTTTGTAAGTCCATGCCCCTAGTGATTTTGACTAGTACTGCCTCCCTCCTGAGTACTACATTTGGGATGCAGAGTGCTACCTGAAATCTGGCTCCTAGGAATTTAGGCTATTAGATAAAGAATTTGAAAAAAAAAACCTGAAAATTTGTGATTATACATCTTGGCTGTGGCACGAATCTTATATGAACAAAAATGGAAAGATAAGTCATTTCTCACAATGGAAATATGGATGGAAAAAAGAACAATGGAATTGGCAGAGGTGGCAAAATTAACTGCTTTAATTAAAGAACTTAGCTTTGTTTCTACCTGGAAACTGCTTCATGACTTATTATTCAGAATAGAATTTTTTTGGTGTTGATTATATTAATGCTCTTGTTATAAGATTGCTAAGTGTGTAAAGCAAAAAGTTGAGATTACAACTGTATTTTGTAATCTATTCTATTGCACTGAAAAAAGTCAGGTCACTGCTTTCTTTTTTCTTTTTTGGGGTACCCTTCTACTTCTTTCTATTCTTATAATCTTTGCTGCAATTTGTTGTAATAAACTCTAATTAAAAAAATTAAAAAGAAAAAATGTCTATCAGTAGTAGTTGAGCTGAAAAAAGTATATTTTGGAGTGGTCATGAAAGTTGAATAGAGAAAATTATGGCTTTGGAAGACTTTAAGAAAGATGATTTCTCGATAAATTTAATAAATAAAAAAGCTAAATCTATGAAGCAAACACATGGACTGGGCTCCCTCTTTGCAATATGCAGGTTTCTTTAAAAAAAAATCTGGAATGAATATTACCTCCTGTCCAAATTAACAACAATTCATTTGTCATTGTCATCATTATCACCATCATTTCTACTGATTTATCTTTTGGTAACCATCAGAATAGGAATGATTTTTTTCTTTTTTTATATATATCTTCCAAATCGTACTAATGCCTGCAAACACTTTCAAGTAAAAACATTTGTGTCAAAATTGTTATCTTTATTTCTGGAGGAAAAACATAATACTATTGTATCAGTCAATTTGGCTGACAAGTTATTTAGTTCATGATATTAATTGTGGTTGTTCCCATAAGAAAAAGAAATAACTTTTTAGAAAGCAGAAAAATTTACAAATGTATTTTTGTTGTAAGAAAGATGAAATATAATGCTGAATGTTGTAATTCATTGATGAGAGTTGAACTAAGCAAAGTGAGCCAATCAACTGAAATCTATAGTAGTTTTTTTTGAACTGCTGAGTTATTCAACTCAGCTAAAAACAATGAGTCTTCAGATACAATCCTATATGTTCACCTTCACCAATATGATGTTCTTTAGATGTGTTGGACTTGAAATCCCATCATTCCTAGCAAGTAGAGACTTATTTGTTAGCAAGGAATCATGCGGAGGAGGCTGTTATACATCTGGCTGGGAACAGCTTCATTTGAAAGAGTGGAACTTGCTTAAGTCCATGGAATCATAGAAGTGATCTGCAGTGTTGAACATTTAGGCTGATGGAAAAAGTAAAGCTGTCCAGCTTCTGAACTGTCTCAGGAAGCGGGGGCCAGCCCCTCTGTTAATAATTGAGCTATTTTCCCAACATTCTATCCTGCAGATGATAGAAATTGCTGAGATCGCTAAATTTACCAGAAAAAAGATATCTGTTTATGGTTAACTGGAAACCTCTTATGAACTTTTGCATAAAACAGAAAAAAATATGAACTTATAATTATGGTTTGGATGATTAAACAGGACAGACTATAGAATGAAAATAATTATGTTGTAATCATAGAGTAAGAAACATATTTATAAATGACTTATAATTGCTATAAAGATTGGAAGTTACTTCTTTATATTTGTTTTCTTTTTTCTATTTTTTCTTTTTTCTTTCTTGAACTTTGATTTGTCTTTCATTTCTTTTTCTTTTCTTAGAGATAGATAAACTCATCTATCATCTATCTGTCTGTCATCACCTCCTGCCCTCTGGGATGAAGTATTATGTGAGTGTTGACCTTCTGAGTGATACTCTTCAGGTAAACTGCATCATATTCTATATTAGTAATTTTTTCCAGACCGAGTATGCTTCATTCAATTAGTCTCTTGTCATAATTTCTATGCCCTTCACTATCACCTACCCCTATTATTATAATTTCCTTTAGGCAGCATTTTTTGGGTTTCCACCAAACATTTTGTGGAACTCATATTGTCTGCATCGGATTCTGCCTTCCTTTCTTCAACTTTCTGTTGCTGAAACTGCTGAACTGTTTGCAATAATACTTTTTGAATCTCTCTTTTAGAGAACTCCCATTTATCCTGGGCTCTATGCAGAATAAGTGTCTCTTGCCATTAAAATCTAGTTACTCATTAACTTTATTAAAATCTGCTTTCTTGAATAATGAAACATGCATTTAACCATACTTGGGACAAGAGTACAGAAACCAAAGTAGGAGAGAAAAAAATCCAATATTATGTAGTAAGATCTTAAATCTCTTAAATCTCTAATATCTTATTCCCAACTTTTTCCTCAGCTTCCTAGAAAGCTCTAGTACCTCAATTTTTCTTTGTCTATTAAGCAGTTTAAAATTATATGGTCAGTTACTCCCAAAAAATTCATTACAACAACTTTGTTCTCTACATTTTTCTTTGGTTACAATCATGCTGGTGCAATTGATCATTTTGAACTTTCTTCCACATTTTGAAGGAGAAAGGTATCAGCAGAATAGAGCAGTTTCCTTTTTTCTCCACTTGAGAAGCTTTATAAGTCTGAATTTTGGTTTCCTTTGATAGGAGATCACAGGAAGCTTAGACTAGTTATAATAATATATTTACAAATATACGGTCTGAATACAGAGATTCTTCTCTTAGTTAACAGAATGCAAACTCTACTTTTTGTTATTTTCATCTTAATCCAGCAGATGTCAACATGATGGCTAATAACCTGCTGAGCTTCTTTATCTGACTTTATTTTTTATTTTTTTTTAAAAAAATATTTTTGTTAAGATAGAAATTCTGCAAATCAGAACCCAGATTTTAGAATTATCTTTAGCATATTCCCTTGGCTTCTTTCACACACATTTGAATTGCAATATGGAGGAAGAGGTGGAGACAGTACTGGTGGTATAAGGCAGGGGTGAAGGGTACTGCCTTTGCTGTTTGTTCAGAAGACCCAAAGAAGATAATCTAACAATTAGTTCCCATGGAAACACATCAGTTGTAATTTCCCTAACAAGAACAATAGCTGTCTACCTTATCAGGTCATTAATATGGGACCCAGCAGCACTACTATCTCCATTAACCCACTACCGTGTAAACTCATTCTACTCATTTAACAGTATACATTCCTTAAAGGTATATTGTCAAATTTGGTTGCATAGCAGTCCTTAACTGCTTATGTTATTAACAGAAGCCACATATAGTTTACTTATTTTACAGCTAGAATTTGCCAATGGCTCAGGAATGGTAGAATTGGCATCTTACAATTCTGATTAAGTTGATTATGAAAAAATATTTTCGTTCTAGCTTTACTCTGTAACATCAACATTTAGAATGTGTTGAGAAACAGGGAGGGTATTGTAAAAGTGTCTATTTCATCACATACAATATGAAGAAAATAACAAAATAAAAAACACAAACTATAATACAACATGCAGAAATCAAAGAGTTTCCTCTATTGTACATAACAACAGCACAAAAGAACCTTGGAAACCTCATTTTCTGCTGTGTCCCCATAATGTTGCCTCCAATTTGTCCACAACCCTTGAGGGGTAAAAACAAAACTAACACCAACTTTGATGGCTTCAAAAGCAGACTGGATTAAGTTTGTGAGGGACAATTCTATTAAAGGCTATTAGTCTCAAAGAGTCAATATTATTTTCACATTGGGGAGTGTGCACTCCTAAATATGAGTTGCAGGGAAACAACAGAGGAGAGAGTTGGGCTTTCATCTTTTCATTTCAAGACTGACAGGGACATCTGATTGATGAAAACACGGTACTTTAAGTTGGACTTGTGGGAAGTCACCCCCTCCAGAGAAGGAAATATTAAAAGGGCCGAAAAAATATATTTCCTCAGGATCTTGAAGAGGCAAGAAAGCATGCCCAGTTTTCTTAATAGCCCCAAGTCTGTCTCCCCCCAAGCAGAAACCAATTCTATAGAAATGTAGATCTAGACCATTCAGGAAAGTTGGAGCTAGAAGATTAAGAAGACAAAGACCTAAAATCTGCATATCTCACCCAAACTCTAAGAGTCATTAGCCCCAGGGAAACATATTAGGATTAAATCACAGATACCAAGACTCAGAAAAGATCAGTTCAGTTCAGTTCAAAGTTCATGCCACAGGAATAGGAAACAACTCAAAACAAAAGGCTTCAGAGGGTATAAAAAACCAACTCTCTACATGTGTTCCCTCTCTTCTCTGCCAGAGCCATCTTCTTGTCTGGCTCTCCTCTCCAATAAACTACAACCTTCTTCCCAAAGCAGTTGTCATGTTTATTCCCGGCTTGGATGAACCAGGATGAAGACTTTTCTTCCAACAGACTTTAGAGTAATTAATTAATTCTCAATGTTAATTTTTTGCTGTCACCTGGACTTTTGCCAGAATTTTGTAGTCCAGGTATAGTAGCCTAATCCCTGGGCAGCAAGCCCAAGTTGCCAGATATTTGGCCGCATCATGAGTTAATTCTGCTTTTCAAAGTTTGCAGGGAATTCTGCTTGTTTTCCCAACCCCCTTTCCTTGCATTTTTAGAAACTTTGTTAGGTAAAGGATAAAATCCTGCTGGTGGCTCCACACATTCACACCTGGATATATGAGATCATTTAAAATGGGTTGGTTGACAGCAAAAACTGTGGTTATTCATCATGAAGCTGAATAATTTTGTAATAAAAGAAAGGGACTAACAATTTGTAAAAACAGCTCCTGTCTTTTCTGCTTTCCTGGTTTTCTCACATTTTAAAAACCTACACATGTGTAAATTTAGTATCCAAGAAAACATATTCCTACTGTTTTCTGAGAAAGTAGAATAATTACACCCAAGGGCTATTTGTTTAAAAGAGATCCTTTTCATTTAGTTAGCATGAAATCATATGTGTGAGTCCTACTAAAACAAACAACTAAAAAAACTGCCTTCCTCACATTTGTAATTGGAGTGAGTAATTTATTTTCAGATAATGGATTGTTTAAAGAGTATGTATATAGCCTGGTATCTTAAATATCTCCTAGCACATTTCTGAAGTATTGAACTATTCATGAAGCAAAGGTTATACTTAATTGGCTAATTTATGGCTAATGCCTTCTAGCTTTGCGGTTATC
The DNA here is from genome assembly GCA_034064705.1 of Bothrops alternatus. Classification (NCBI taxonomy): domain Eukaryota; kingdom Metazoa; phylum Chordata; class Lepidosauria; order Squamata; family Viperidae; genus Bothrops; species Bothrops alternatus. Next base: position 1,941,722 of record JARGCV010000021.1, on the reverse strand, counting down.
ATGTACCTAACGATAATTGCCTATTCCTTTTATTTTTTGTTTTTTAAGTCTTAATGAATCAAATCAAATGACTTCATGTTTTAGGCCTGTCATTCTGTAGACAGTGAAGAGAGATCTCGGTGAACTTGTGTGATCAATGGGATTTTCTTCAGGTTTTCACCTTTTTAGCTACAACAGTGGGAACGGCACTGCTATTACCATGTTCAATTACTTAGTGTTCAATAATATAAGAAGAGAGTGTTAGTCTAGCCATATGTTTTGAATTTTTGGTAAAAATCACAAAGAAAGAAGAGGGCTCATATTTAATACTGTGGGAATCAGAATATGCATTAGTTTCTGCTTTCATCAGTAAATATAAGAGTAAAACCCCTCCAGCTGCCCAAGAGTTTATCTCAATCCAGTGTTTTAATTTATTACTTCAATGGGTTCAGCAACCAGTATAATAATAATAATAATAGTAAAGTTGGAAAGGACGTTGGAGGTCATCTAGTCCAACCCCCTGCTCAGGCAGGAAACCCTATACCATTTCGGACAAATGACTGTCCAGTCTCTTCTTAAAAACTTCCAGTGTTGGAGCATTTCATCGCTTCTGGAGGCAAGTTGTTCCACTGGTTAGTTGTTCTAACTGTCAGGAAGTTTCTCCTTAGTTCTAGGTTGCTTCTCTCCTTGATTAGTTTCCATCCGTTGCTTCTTGTCCTGCCTTCAGGCGCCTTGGAAAATAGCTTGACTCCCTCTTCTTTGTGGCAGCCCCTGAGATATTGGAACACTGCTATCATGTCCCCCCTCATCCTTCTCTTCATTAAACTAGACATACCCAATTCCAGCAACCATTCTTTATATGTTTTAGCCTCTAGTCTCCTGATCATCTTTGTTGCTCTTCTCTGTACTCTTTCTAGAGTCTCAACATCTTTTTTACATTGTGGTGACCAAAACTACATAGATCTTTACACACTGCTTGTATTTACACTGGGGATTTGTGCTGGGATTTCTTTCAATTGCATACCTCTTGACTTCAAAATTTCCGTTAGCAGAATCATCAGAGTGTATTTCTCTAAGAAGGCAAGTGTTTCAAACATGTGACTTGCAGGACACATGAAGGCCACTAAGGCTTTTTTTTTGTGTGGTCCCTAGTAGCTCATCTGGAATTTAAAAATGTAAGACTCTGCCAGAACCTCAACCTACAGGGACTTGTCCAGATAGACTCCAAAAATCAGTCACCATTGAATGGAAGAAAAAAAAATCATGCCACAGCTTTTGCGTGCAGAGGAGATTTATTAGCTTTTGGAATCAGCCTGGTTAAGACACTGACATAAAATTCAGGAGACAATTAAGCCTCCCTTAGGCATGAAAGCCAGCTGGATGACTTTGGACCATTCCACCCACTTTACAGGGTTGTTTTTGTAGGAAAATAGGAGGCAGGAGTATAAACCATATTCCTATACTGCATACTCCTATAAATCAAGATATAACCAAACAAAAAGAACAACAAATATTTTTAACTATTGCTAACTTCTTTAACATTTATTTTTTAACTAACAATCTGAATTTATTTTTTAACTAACAATCTGAATTTGGTTTAATCCCTTGGCCCAATAAAAAGGCTTACCTAATGAAAATCAATTTGTTATTATTTAAAATGACACATGACATATTTTGTTACAATAAATTTGGACTGTCATAGAGAAATAGAAGGAAAGCGATATCAATCTTTGTTGGAACAAAATATGCATATTTCTAGGCTTGGCTAATTTTTCATGGTTTTGTTTTGCATATGATTCATGCGGATCCACTAAAGAATCAGTAGTACCAATTTTTAGGGTCGAAATGATCTCAACTCATCACTGAGTTGGCAGAAAACAATAATGAAATGCTGTCTCCCCTCTTTTTTGGAGAGGTGCCTTCGAGTTGATTCATGGCAACTGCCTGAATATGTCCCTGCAGTTGCTTTTCAGAGGTGGTTTGCTGTTGCCTCCTTCTTGGGGCTGAGAGAGAAGAACTCGCCCGAGGTCAGCCCAGCTAGCTTTGTGTCTTAGGCAGAACTGGAAATCATACTTCTTCACCCAGAGGGTCGTTGATTTATGGAATTCACTTCCAGAAGGGGTCGTGACAGCTGTCAGCCTTGACAGCTTCAAGGCAGGGCTAGATAGATTCATGGATGCCAAGTGTATTGGGGGTTATTAAAACGGATGTCCATGTGCCGCCTCTATGTTGGTTGAGGCAGGCAGGATTCCCTTGAGTACCATTTGTTGGGGGTCAAGGGAAAGGGAGGGTTTTGCCTTCTCTTTCTGCTCAAGATCCCCATGTACAATTGGTGGGCCACTGTGTGACACAGAATGCTGGACTCGATGGGCTTTGGCCTGATTCAGCATGGCTCTTCTTATGTTCTTATACTCTCCCAGTTTCTAGCCTAATACCTTAAACCACTAACCAAACTGGCTTTTCTATCCTATTGATGATCCCTATTAAGCAATTCAATGGGTCTGTTATAAAGAAACGGTTAACTGATTGCATTATTTGAATGATAGACTGTCTGAATGTATATCTTTAAGTCAGTTAGCTGGTTTTGGCGCAAATGAATACTTTAAACAGATTTGCTGCCGCCTAGTGGTGGTCCGTATAAATATAAGTCAGGCAGCTGCTAGAGCTCGCTTCTGTGAGAACCTATTAAAGAGCTGTTAATTCAACTTCATGTCTCCAATGCCTCGCTGTTCCCACTACACAACAGTGGCGACGAAAGTGGGATTATGTTGCTAAAAAAAAGAGAGCTAAGTCACTAAAGGGGCAAGACCAGGCTTCAGAATCCTGGTTGGAACAGTGTTCTCCCCTTCTACCTGGCAGTACACAAACGCTGGGGGTATTGCCTTCCTAAGGGACCCGTCCCTAGGAAACTCACAGAAGCCCTAGCAGCATAAGGCATTGGAGACGCAGAAACAGCCAAACCATGGCCAAAGTTGTTCGACGTAACGCACCCTGAACGATGGAGTTTGTATGTCTCCAGAGTAGAAAACTACTTCAGAGCAAATCAGGTCAGAGAAGACAATTTAAAAGCTGCAACCTTGCTGTGCGTGTGTGGCCAAGCCACTTTTGATATAGTGGAGAATTAGTCGCTCCTGCTCCCTTGGAGTCAGTCACTTTTGCTGATTTAAAACCTAGACTCAAGGAGCACTTCGAACCTCGTTTGTCCATTATTGCATACAGACATGCATTTAAGATGAGAGAGCAGCAGCCAGGTGAAACCATTGCTGAATTCGTGGCCGCCCTATGCCAAGCATCCTGGCTCTGCGAGTTTCCCGATCTAGCAGACAGACTCCGGGGCTGACTAGTCTGTGGCTTTTGAAGCAGAGACTTAGAGCAAAGGCTGTTCACTAAAGAAACCCTGACCTTCCAGGATGCTCTAAAAAAGGTGATGGCAGAAGAAGCTGCAGGAGGAGCTGTCAAGACTTTACATCCCTCAAAGAATCTTTCCAGTCAGTTGACTGTACATCATGAAAAATCAGAAAGAATAGAAGACCCAGACATCAACATTGAGATCGACCGGGTGCAGAAGATCCCAGAAAGAAAGCAGTCGTTGTTTGACAAGGCAGTTCCCTTCCCTAGCTGTCTCAGTTGTGGCAGAAGACACCAATGTTAGGAATGCCAGTTCCGCACAGCTGTGTGCCGGGCATGTGGCAAACAAGAGCACATCACCACCATCTGTAAAGGTCGTCAGAGGGGATCGCCACACAAAGAATTCCCCAGGAGAGGTAATGGGGACCTGGGACAGAATAGAGTTGGGTTTTGCTCTGGGAGAAGGAGCATCCTCAGAACTGGAGCCCGTCGCCCCCTAAAAGAAAAGCTTAGACTAAAAGTCAAGGTGCAAGGAGTTCCATGCACCATGGAACTGGACACAGGATAAGCTGTGTCTATAATCTATAAAACTTTTAACTTCATCTGCAGAAACGGCAAAAAACAAGTCAGACTCAAGCTGTCAGATTTAGTTTTGTCAGATTTTCAAAACTCCTACGTAGCAGTTAAAGGAGAAGCTACCATAAAAGTGACATTCAAAGAATTTGAGGGTCCCCTCAGTGTCATGGTGGTGGAAGGCCAGCGAACAAGCCTGATTGGCTTAGACTGGTTTGATACTCTGGGCATCCATGTGACTGACATCAACAGAATCCAAACAACGGATTTGGCAGATGTCTGCCAGGAGTTTGCGGACGTATTCAGTCCCACCTTAGGAAAGTACAAAGGAGCACCAATTGCTCTCCACCTTGACCCAACCGTAGCCCTGATAAGAGTTAAGCCTCGTAGAGTGCCTTTTGTCCTTAAGTTAGATAAGCTAGTTAAACAGGGAGTCTTGCAACCCGTTGACAGCTGTGTGTGGGAAACCCCGATAGTTACACCGGTCAAGCCTAACAAAGAGGTATGCATCTGCGCTGATTATAAGTGCACTATTAATAAGGCACTGCAACAGTATGCGTATCTGGTACCTGTAGTTAGCCATATTCCGGCATCCTTACAAGGAGGTCACTTATTTGCAAAGCTGGACCTGACACAGGCTTATCAGCAACTGCCTGTGAATGACACCTCTGCTGAGGCTCAAACAATAGTTAACCATAGAGGGGTGTTCAAGGTTCATCGCCTGCAGTTTGGGGTCAGTGTAGCCCCTGGGCTCTTTCAGAGTATGATGGAACACACATTAAAAATATTCCAGGGGTGTGTCCTTACTTTGATGATGTTTTAATTGCTGGGGAGTCAGCAGAGATACTTGCTGAATGCTTAAGGGCTGTCCTTCAGTGTTTCCACAAAGCGGGGCTGAAGCTAAAAAGGGGAAAATGTCAAATTGGAGTCAGCTCCACAGAATTCCTGGGGTTCCGCATCTATGCTGCCAGAATACACCCAGCTGAATCAAAGTTCAAAGCTATTTTGCAGGCTCCCAGACCAAAGTCAAAGGGGGAGCTGCAAGCATTCCTGGGGTTATTCAACTTTTATCGTGCCTTTCTACCTCACAAGGCTGCATTAGCAGAGCCTCTGCACAGGGTCTTAGATAAAAGGGCACCATGACACTGGACTAGCGCCCATGAAAACAGTTTCAAGGCAGTCAAATCACTGCTGTCATCAGACTCCGTGTTAACTCATTTTTATGAAAAGCTGCCTATCAGCATTGCATGTAATGCATCTCCATACGGAATAGGAGCTGTGTTGAGCCATTTAATGGCCGATGGGAGCCAAGTTCCCATAGCCTATTATTCAAGGACGCTGTCACCGGCGGAACATAACTATACCCAAATAGATAAAGAGGCACTGGCCATTGTGGCCGGCATCAAGAAATTTCATTATTTCCTTTATGGTCGCCCATTCATGGTATTCACCAACCATAAGTCATTACTTGGGCTGTTCATAACAAACAAACAAACTCCTCAGATCCTATGTCCAAGGATGCTGAGATGGTCCATATTTCTTGCCGCTTATAGTTACAGTCTAATTCACAAACTGGGCAAAGAAATGGGTCACACTGACGCGCTCAGCAGACTCCCCCTGCTCAATTCAGAGCCTGACCCCACACTTGCTGCACGCATCCTGTCAATTCAGGACTTGCCAGAATCTCCCCTATACACAGGGGATGTGGCTGCTGAGACAGTCTCTGACGAAACTCTCAGCCGAGTTTTGAACTGGGTGCTGAGGAGGTGGCCAGGAACCAGTCCTGGAACAGAGTTTCAGAGTTTTAGTAGAAGACAGGATGAGCTGTCTGCACACAAGGGATGTATTCTATGAGGGAGCAGGGCTGTAGTCCTACACACGCTCAGGGAAAGCGTCTTAGAATCTCTGCATGAGGGTCATCCTGGATTAGTCAGGATGAAGGCACTCGTGAGAAGCTACTTCTGGTGGCAAGGATTGGATAAAGATATCGAGGCGCAAGTTAAAGGATGCCAGGTTTGCCAACAGTCCAGACCTGAAATGCCTCAAGCCCCAGTACATCGCTGGGAAACTACGCAAACTCTCTGGTCTACGATTTACATAGACTATGCAGGACTCTTCCAAGGACAGGTGTTCCTCATTGTAATGGACAGTCACTCAAAGTTGCTTGAGGTAGCACCTGTCCCTTCTATGACTACTGCCAGGACCATTCAGGAACTGCGCAGAATCTTCTCCACACATGGCTTACCCGATGTAATTGTATCGGATAATGGGGCACAATTTACTTCTGCAGAATTTCAGTTATTTCTAAGGTCTAATATGATTAGACACACCACCTCTGCCCTGTTTCACCCGTCCTCTAATGGCCAAGCTGAAAGGATGGTCAGGATGACCAAAGAAGCACTCAAAAGGATAACCAGGGGTGATTGGCATCACAAGTTGACAGACTTTTTGCTCTGCCAACACACTACTCCATGCACATCAACGGGTCGTAGCAAAGCAGAGCTGAGATGGGGACGTTGGCTGACCACGAAGCTGGACCATCTCCATCCATACAGAATTGCAACAGAGACAGTGCAGTCCAAGCCTCCGAGGAATTTGCAAGTTGGCTATCGAGTTTGGCAAGGAACTACAGTCAAGGGGCATGGTGGGCAGTAGTTGTGGTTTGTAAGGTGTCAGGACCACTCTCTTACAAGTGGTCCTGGAAGATGGGTGCATTTTGTGCTGCCACATCGATCAGCTGTGTTGGCAGCAGGCTAATCTAATCCTCGCCACCCACCAAGAGGAGAGCCGAGAATTGCCTGACTGCGGCAGCGCGTCTCGATCTCCAGAGTCCGGTGCGATTCCAAGAGGCAGGTTGGACGACTCAGCTGTGAGTCGGTCACTTCCGACTGAAGAAACTGTGTCCGCAGATCAAAGTTCGCTGGAAGACTTATTTCCCCGCCTGTCAGAGACATCTCTACTGGTCTACCGGAATAGACCAGCTGAGTGGACACTGGTCTACTTGGCCACGTAAGACAAACAGAAACTGGTCTTCCTGATCAAAGTTGTCAGAAAGACTCTGGTCTACCCAGCCAACCAAGGGTAGACCGGGAACCTCAGGCAGAAATGAAGTGGTTGAATCGAACGCGGAAACCACCTGCTTATCTAAATGAATATATACAGTTATTGGATATGTTTTGATCAGGGGGAAGGGGTGTTATGTATTAAGCAATTCAACGGATCTGTTATAAAGAAACGGTTAACTGATTGCATTATTTGAATGATAGACTGTCTGTCTATATATCTTTAAGTTAGTTGGTTTTGGCGTGAATGAATACTTTAAACTGATTGGCCGCTGCCTAGTGGCAGTCGGTATAAATATAAGTCAGGCAGCTGCTAGACCTTGCTTCTGTGAGAACCTAATAAAGAGCTGTTAATTCAACTTCATGTCTTCAATGCCTCGCTGTTCCCACTACACAATACCTATTCTGCCTTTAATACCTCTGTTCTCAGTCACTGTTGACAGCGTTGTCCTGATATGCAAAAATGACCTGGCTTTACTTTAAATATTAAAGCTTTACTGACCATATCAAAACTGGTATAATGCCAATCTTAACAATTCCAAGGTAAAACCAACAAACCATATTGCAATAACAGTAGATAAGATAACAGCAGATAACAGTGTGAGGTGAGAGTTTTATGGACTGCTTAACCATTTAATCCTACTTAAAGTCCAGACCACGAACTCTATTTCACAGCTTCCTAGAAAGAACAAGCCATTATATTTCAGAGTTTACACTAGAGCTTTTTAATTCATTTTCAGATGTTGCCTCCCTCCAATCAGCATTATTATGTAACTCCTTCACTAATGATTCAACAGCAAAAAATGGTACCCTTTCAAAGTCTAGTGTATTGTTATATAACCCATCATTGTCCTGTCAGTTACTTCTTTTTTCACAGCAGGGACCATTTGTCTCATATTACATCTGACAACCATAATTGAAGTGCCATGTCTCGGATGCCACACTTTCAGTTCCCCACAATCCGGGAGAGGAAACTTGCTGCTTCCTCTCATAAGAAAAATTATTCTGAAAGGTCAGCTTCCTGCCTGGGCCTGTTGACAGCAGGTGAGGACCTCCATATCAGAATGTTTTCTACTGGTACTGAAATCACCAATCAGCCAAGAATTAGTATTATCACACCAATTACAAGGCTAGCTTTGACAGAATTACTCTTATCTCATATTCCATAATATGGTTATTTTCCTAGAAAATAGCTTACTGGGATGCTGAATGGATAGACCTCACCCTTATCCCCTTTATGCATTGGTTGGACATACTCTTATTCTAATATATTGAGGCAAAAAGTCTCATGTCCAATCAGAAAGTCAGATATAATTCTTATGGTTAGTACCCTACTTTCTTTTTCATTCTCTGCCTACAATTCTGTTGTTTCCTGCAACAGTTTAGCATTGGTTATCAACTTAAAAATCAGGCCATATGTTTTCTGATAATCAACTATTGGTTTCTTCACAGAAGTTGATCAGTCAGAACATTGGTGCATGAGACCTTCTGGAGGCCTGACAGTCCAAATTTATAGTTCAATTGAACAATGGATGACTTCCCAAATAAAAAAATGATATTAGTGATTTTAATAGTAGGCTAATTTCAATGATGAATCATTTACTAACTTAATATCCCCTTCTACAACCAAAGTTGCCTACGTTATTTCTGAGACATTCTAAAATATTCCAGTGTCCCCAGAGGCTCTCTAGTTGCTGCCTTCATTGTTTGGAAGGTGGTTTTGATTCACTCTCCCAAGATTGTAGGTTAATTTACTGTTTGAACCATCTACTATTGTCTTTTTAATTTGATAATATTATCACCCCAGAACATCTTTACACAAGTCTAATGTAAGAGTAATGGTGAATTGACTGCCCCTATTCCTATTGTAAAAGGAAAAGGCTATATTCTGCCCTTTTTACTGCTTAATTTTTCTTAATTAATGGCATAATATTTATCTATGCAAAAAGTGAATTTCACTCTCCAATTTTATCCTACCAGTTTATTTTCTTTTTTATTTTATGTGGACATAAATTAAAATTTCAAGTTGGCTGCCATGGATGCCTTTAGTCATTCTGTTTTAGGGGAAAATTAGAAATAATCAGTTCAAAGAGGTTATCTTTTTCTAAACATATTTTAGCTTCGTTATATTTAAATTAACGATAGTTAAATTAATGATGAGATCCAGTTTGGTCTAGTGGTTAATACACTGAACTAAGAGCAGAGAGTCTGTGAATTCTAGTTCTGTCTTAGGTACTTTTGCTAGCTGGGTGACTTTGGGCCAGTGACTATCTCTCAACCCTAGGAAGCAGGCAATGGCGTACCACTTCCATTGACCTTTTCTAAGAAAATTGCAGGGATTTGTCCAGATAGTTGATAGGAATTAAAACTTATCTGAAGGCACCCATACCCAGAGACAATATTAACTGAATAAGTTAAGGATTTCTAGTACTTGGACATTCACTTCTGTTCCTTTGCATCTTCATAAGGATATTGATTCCATGCTTTCAGTAATTACAGTTAATACTATAAAGCCAAAGCCAATATTTTAAGTTTGCTAAATTTAATGAAAAATGTCCTTGCATCCCCTGATCAATAGGGATTTTACCTCTTTAGTTGGAGCTTAGTTGTATTTTTGTTGAGGCAAAAAGGGTGAAGGCATTTTCCACTGAGAGTATTTTCCATCTGGTGCATGAAAGCGCAACCAATAGAAATGGGATGTACAACTTTACTGCTATTGCACCAATCTAATTCTGATAGCAGGTTTATGTAGGTCTGTGCAGTTTTCTTTGACAACAGTCTTAATGTGCATCAAAAAAATTTCTTGAGGGGTCTTTTATATGTACAGAAAGGGAAAAATATAGAAATTCCCACAACTGAGCAACAGATTCTGAAATTAATGGAATTGACAGAGATGGCAAAACTGGCTCCTTTGATGAAAGACAGAAACTTATCTAGCTTTGTTTCTACTTGGAAGTCACTTTGGGATTACTTGTTAAGAAAGATGAAAATGAAGTTTTGATTTTAGGATTCATTGATTAGATCTGCTATGATTGTAGAAATATATGTTGTTATATATACTGTATATTTTTTTATGTTTATGTTTAAACTTAAAGGTTATTTTGTTATATAATACTAATGTTATTTTAATTGTTCAGGTTATATATTTTTATATGGTATTTTATATGGTTTTAGAGTAAAAGGTTATTATATATTTGTATCTGCATTGAAGAAAGTTGGGAGTCAACTTTTTTCTTTCTTTCTTTTCTTGTAACTATTTAATTTTTTGTCATGTGCAAAAAATCAGGACCATTTGTAAGGTTGCAGCATAGAAAATTTATTCAAGCTTTTATCCAAGAATCTGGTCGACTAAAGTTCAACACTAAACTAGTGCCAGGTAAGGTTCAATGGAATTGAGGAAGGCTTGGATTTGGAACACTTATAGGAACATAACAACTCTAAAATGATGCATTTAACTCTGCCTCCTCCAGCTCTGCTTGTCTTCTCCCACACTTTCCCCCATTTTTGATCCCCTTGCCCTAGTTTTTCCTTTTTTTGTTATTTTGTATTTTATCTCTCTTTGAAACTTAATAAGGCTTATTTTCTCAATATTCTACATGCCAAAGAGTGTCCAGCTCTTTCATGTGCAACAGACTTTACAGACCTTAAGATTGGTCTTGAATGGTGATGGAATATATTATATTAATATGGATAAAGATATGAACTACTAAAATCTTTTCACTCACCGACATGGAACGAGAAGGCAGTGTTGTGAAAAGAAACCCTTTAAACAGTGTTGCTATGGCAAGACTGTACGGACTAAGGTTTAAATGCTATGTTGCACTGCTGAAGAGCTTTTCTTGTGAAGCAGCAGTTCTTATTCAAATAGCTGGCTTCCCCTCCCCTGTACGAGCTATATGTGTATTTCTGTACAGCAGTAATACAATAAGTGAATTAATTTGAATTCCTTACTTTTTTTTGAAATACTGCTTGGCTAAATTGGCTGTTGTTCAAAAGCTTTCAGTTGACAGCTTGTTATATAAAACATTGTTATAGAGGCAGAAATTAATCTGCTTCCCCCCCCCAAAAGCCTGGAAGGTTCTCCCATTAGGAACTTATTGGTCCTTGTTTATTCCAATATTTCCCTCCTCTTTTAATGCAAAGCAAATGGTCACAGGGAACATACAATATATCACTCAACATAAAGAGATTAACTGAATATTTAGCAGGCCACAATGAAGCAGAAATAAATATGCGGCAGTAAAGGAGCTCTGCCAACCATATCTAAGTAAAGCCAATATATATTTACAATTTTTCCAAGAAATAGCAATGCAGTAATGCATTATTTTTAATCCCATAGGAAATACAAAACATAAACTTAAAAGCATCCACTTGTATATGAATTAATCATTTGTAATATACAGAAATAACAAGCTTAATAGGATTTTTTATTTTTGCTTTCAAAATGTGGTATCTTCTGATATATTGGACTAAACCTTCTACCATCGGTAGCCTGCAGAATGATGCTGGTTGAAAATAATAATAGTCCAGTAATTCAGTAGTTCTGTTCAACAAGAGAGTAATGAAGGTGTGTGCCTGCCTAACAAATAGGTATTATTTTGAAAAAAAAAAGGTCTTGTATGTGTAGTATAAGACATTGGAAAGAAAGATGAATTTATATGTGTCTAGTCAAGCTGAACATCCTGGCTTCTTGGATTCAGCCCTGGCAGTCATAACAAAATGATTTGCCAATGTTCTTTGGGCCTGACTGATTTCCCAATCTAACCTGCAGTTTTGCAGTTCTGCAATTCTGCAGTTAAATGACATCCTTATAATTTTCCAGTCAAGTATTAATCAGGCCAAGTTGTGCATAATTTTTGAGGTTCAGCAAAGTTTGGCTAGATAGATAAGATAAGCTTTATTGTCATTTTTTTACTGTGGGCACTCTGGCACATATTAAAAATGGAATTCTGTTCCCTGCTCTCAAAACTGTAGACCTACATAACACACATATAAATATGCTATATATATATGTATGTATATACCTACACCCTTATATATAAATATATAGGATAGATGGGGAAATCATCAAATTTGCAGATGACACCAAGCTGGCAGGAATAGCCAACACTCCAGATGACAGGCTTAGGATACAGGAGGATCTGGACAGACTTGAACACTGGGCGCTATCTAACAAAATGAAATTCAATGGTGAAAAAAGTAAGGTTCTACATTTAGGCAAGAAAAACCAAATGTACAGGTATAGTATAGGGGGTACCTTGCTCAATAGTAGTAACTGTGGGAGGGATCTCGGAGTCCTAGTGGACAATCACTTAAATATGAGCCAGCAGTGTGCTGCAGCTGCCAAAAAGGCCAACACAGTGCTAGGCTGCATTAACAGAGGGATAGAATCAAGATCACGTGAAGTATTAATACCACTCTACAATGCCTTGGTAAGGCCACACTTGGAATACTGCATTCAGTTTTGGTCACCACGATGTAAAAAAGATGTTGAGACTCTAGAAAAAGTACAGAGAAGAGCAACAAAGATGATTAGGGGACTGGAGGCTAAAGCGTATAAGGAAAGGCTGCTGGAATTGGGTATGTCTAGTTTAATGAAGAGAAGGACAAGGGGGGACATGATAGCAGTGTTCCAATATCTCAGGGGCTGCCACAAAGAAGAGGGAGTTAAGCTATTTTCCAAGGCGCCTGAAGGCAGGACAAGAAGCAACGGATGGAAACTAATCAAGGAGAGAAGCAACCTAGAACTAAGGAGAAACTTCCTGACAGTTAGAACAATTAACCAGTGGAACAACCTGCCTCCAGAAGCGGTGAAGTTTTTAAGAAGAGACCGGACAGCCATTTGTCTGAAATGGTATAGGGTTTTCTGCTTGAGCAGGGGGTTGGACTAGATTATTATTATTATTATTATTATTATTATTATTATTATTATTATTATTATTATTATTATTATTATTATTATTATTATATAAATATTAATCATTGTCTATCTTGAATACAGTGGAAAGAGGAAACCTGAAAGTTCACAAGGTTGATACTGTATGGAAGAAAACTGTGACTGAATCTGAATATTCTGCTTCAGATACCACAAAGCCTCCTCCCAGAAGGTAACAAGGAAAACAGGTAGCGAAGAGGATGGGTATGTCCCAGACAATCCTGCGGACTCTGCTCAAGCATCGCTTACATGCTATGTCCTGTATAGAAGGGAATGAACTGCCAATAATCTTTTCTGCCTTCCTTACCACTCTCTGCACCACCTTTCTGTCTACTTTCAACAAGCAGAAGTTATAAACAGCTTCTCAAAAATGTAGATACACAAAACATTTTGGATTTGGATTTTGCATAGTTTGAATCCTAGTTGGACAACAGTAGGAGATCTCAGGGGTGATATACTTCTGCATATTTACTGCAAAGTATTACAACCTCACATTTCATAATGTTCATAATTTTTCATTCCATAATTTTTCTCAATTTTTACACAGGGAACAGAAACCCTAACTTATCCTATGTGAAATGCTCTTTAATCATCTTCCCATGATTAAACAGAAGGGTTTCCCCCCCCTTCCCTTAATTCAATTCAGTCTTCCCTACTGATTAGTGGACAATTTCCCAAGAAAGTATCTGTATTAATCCAAAGCAGCAAAAATGAGTCTTATTGGTTTTTTTAAAGACTAATAATTGCAATCAGGTGCATAAATATTATCCTAAGGAGAGGATGCACACAATGGTACATAACACCATTTACTTAAATATGAGCCAGCAGGGTGCTGCAGCTGCCAAAAAGGCCAAAAATTGCTGGGGGAATAGTAAAAGAGAAGCCAGAGGAAAATGACATATAGTTGTTGCAGACAATAAAATTGTTTAAAGATAACGATTGTTTAAAAAGATATCTTCCACATATACGGACATATTTGCGTCATAGATTAATATATGTGGTAGTGTTTATAAGGCTATAAGATTTTTTATAATTTTTTTATTTTTTAAATCAACAAAACAAAACAAAACATAACACACATACACACACACTGTGTGTGTAAAGTAATCTTCTATTATTTACATTTCCCCCCTTACTCTTTTTTAGAATATTTGTCCTTGTTGCCCCGTTGTTTCTTATTTGCATTTTTCTTCCTTCATACTATACTTCATACTAAGAATAATACATATTATTATTACTATACATTATTATACACACATTTTCCACTTTTGACCTTTCCACATTTATTCTCCTCTATTATTTCTAAGTCTCCAACCGGTCATACTACTTGTTCCATATTAGATAGTACTCTGTGTCTTCTTTTATCTCTTTTGTTAATTTGTCCATCTCAGCACAGTCCAGGATTTTTCTTATCACTTCTTCCTCTGATGGTATATTCTCATTTTTCCAGAACTGTGCGTATGCTACTTTTATTTTATTTTATTGGGATTATCATGCTAATAACACATTTTTCCCAAGTTCATGCTACATTTTTACTGATGATTTCATAGAGCAGATAGAAGCTATTAAAAGGATATTTTTATGATCAGTTCATGATCTCATTTTAATGAAATTTTAAATGATTTCTTTGATAAGTTTGGAAACTACAATAGGACCCCTCACAAGAAAGTTGTTAACCATACTCATCATGTTGTTAGGGAATGTTGTGGGAAATTGAAATGTGATATCTTGAAAAGAAAACCCTGAATATTTCATGTTTCTGTAAGACATATAAATGATTTTACATGATAGAAATTTTAATAGTGGTAAGATGAAGGTTGCTGGGGGAAAATTGTAGTGTAAAATCCTTTATGTTATGCCAACTGGGGACTGCAGCAAGGCTTTTTGCCAAGAGACTGCCCAAATCTGGAGCCAAGCCATGCAACATATATTACCTTTGGAAGCTGTTAGCTCTCATTACATGTATTTATGGATGATGGTGGACTTGTCTAGTCTGGGCATCCATTCAAGTCTCATTCCCATCACTCTTCCTTTTACTGGATACATAGTAGTAGTAGTAGTAGTAGTAGTAGTAGTAGTAGTAAAGTTGAAAGGGACCTTGGAGGTCATCAAGTCCAATCCCTTGCTCAGGCAGGTAACCCTATATCGTTTTGGACAAATGGCTGTCCAGTTTCTTCTTAAAAACTTCCAGTGTTGGAGCATTTACCACTTCTGGAGGCAGGTTGTTCCACTGATTAATTGTTCTAACTGTCAGGAAGTTTCTCTTTAGTTCTAGGTTGCTTCCCTCTATGGTTAGTTTCCACCCGTTGCTTCTTGTCCTGTCTTCAAGCACCTTGGAAAATAGATAAACAAATGGGATCAATGATATCAGTGGGAATATCTCTGGAAGAGTTGTGGATTATCACAAGGACAAGATGGAAGGCATTTGTCCATACACCAGTAGTCAGATCAAACTTAAGGACACCAAAATAATTATAATTAATGCTGATTGAGTTATAATCATTGTAATTTGAGAAGAAGGATTTTTCATGCGATGTTTCATTATCTCAATTTTTCTATTGATATATATATTAAATATATATATTAAATAAATTGATATTCAATAGAAGTTTTGTTACAGTAATGCACTTTGATAACAACAACAATAATAATAATATTGGAAGGTGTCCTGGAGGTCATCTAATCAGGCAGGAAATTCTATACCATTTCAGACAAATGGCTGTCCAGTCTCTTCTTAAAAACTTTCAGTGTTGGAGTATTCACCGCTTCTGGAGGCAGGTTGTTCCACTGATTAATTGTTGTAACCATCAGGAAATTTCTTAGTTCTAGGTTGCTTCTCTCTTTGGTTAGTTTCCAATGTTCAGGTAATTTGGAGAATAGCTAGACTCCCTCTTCTTTGTGGGAGATATTTGAGATATTGGAACACTGCTATTATTATTATTATTATTATTATTATTATTATTATTATTATTATTATTATTATTATTATTATTATTATTATTATTATTATGTTGGAAGGGACCTTGGAGATCATTTAGTCCATCCCCCTGCTTATGCAGGAAACCCTATACCATTTCAGACAAATGGCTGTCCAGTCTCTTCTTAAAAAATTTCTGAGTTGGAGCATACACAACTTCTGGAGGCAGGATGTTCCACTGGTTAATTGTTTCAACTGTCAGGAAGTTTCTCCTTAGTTCTAGGTTGCTTCTCTCCTTGCTTAGTTTCCACCTGTTGCTTCTTGTCCTGCCTTCAGGCACCTTGGAAAATAGCTTGACTTCCTCTTCTTTGTGGCAGCCCCTGAGATATTGGAACACTGCTATCATGTCCCCCCTTGTCCTTCTCTTCATTAAACTAGACATACTCAATTCCAGCAGCTGTTCCTTATATGTTTTAGCCTCCAGTCCCCTAATCATCTTTGTTGCTCTTATCTGTACTCTTTCTAGAGTCTCAACATCTTTTTTACATCGTGGTGACCAAAACTGGATGCAGTATTCCAAGTGTGACCTTACTAAGGCATTGTAAGGTGGTATTAATACTTCACGTGATCTTGATTCTATCCCTCTGTTAATGCAGCCTAGCATGGTGTTGGCTTTTTTGGCAGCTGCAGCAGACTGCTGGCTCATATTTAAGTTATTGTCCACTAGGACTCTGAAATCCCTCTCACAGTTACTACTATTGAACAAGGTACCCCCTATACTATACCTGTACATTTGGTTTTTCTTGCCTAAATGTAGAACCTTACTTTTTTCACCATTGAATTTCATTTTGTTAGTGTTCAAATCTGTCCACATTGCTATCCTAATATTATTTGTTGTTGCTTTATCTATGGAATATATTAACTATTTCTGGTGGCCATGATTTTTCTATATATTAATTAAAAGTGCATTTGATTGAGCATCAAAACTGTTTAAGAATTAAATCCCTCCTCCCCTTCTTTCTTCTCTTACATGGCTGGCTGGCTATCACTATTTGCAATTCCTTTTTATGATATTTTGTGTTATATTTGAGTACTTTGGTAGGTACATGATGACAAAAGTTGATAATCTATTAGTGCTTAGATGAATCTTTCAAGATTTAGCTGCAATCATGAATCACGGGTGCATTCATTGAGTTTTTGAAGTAATATCTATTGGTTTAATATCTTAGATGGTTGTAACCAAAACTGAACTCTCGTAGAGAGAAAGAAGAAGAAAAAGACTCTTTTAAAAGCACCTGCAAATGAATAAAACTGATTTGCTAGAGAAGAATCCATTTAGCTTTATACAGCTCGAAGTTTTCAATTAGATCCAAACTGTTGCATAACACCCTTGTATATGTTGACTCAGAGTTATAGTAAGCCCTATTAAACTCAGTAATAATTGATTTTCAAGTACACTTCCTAGGGCTTCTTCTTGGCAAGAAGGAATTAGATGTTCCTTACAAGGCTGTCAGCCTCATATTCATATGGCGTGTCTTATGATATTATGGAAAGTGCTGGGAAGGCAGAATATGCCTAATTGAGTAGATGGGCCTTTTAGAAAGCACCTGTTCCAAGGCTTCCAAGTACGAAAGCATGCAAAAGTAAATCAAATCCTAGAACAGGTAATCTTTGTAAAAATAATAAAGGCAGGATACAGATAGATAGATAGATAGATAGATAGATAGATAATAGAATAAATTAAATTAAATTAAATTAAATTAAATCAGATAGTTTAGGAATAAATTAAATGTGATGTAAATCTCTTACTTGGCTTTGCACTTTTAGTTTTCTTTCCTGAATAGCAGTCATGGGAATATGGGGTGCAAAATCCCAATCAGAATTACAATTTGGTAGTAGGGACTGGAGAATAAAACAAATGAAGAATGGTTGCAGGAATTGGGTATGTCTAGTTTAATGAACAGAAGGACTAGGGGGTGACATAATAGCAGTGTTCCAATATTTAAGGGACTGCCACAAAGAGGAGGACGTCAACCTATTCTCTAAAGAACCTGGAGGCAGCGGATGGAAACTAACCAAGGAGAGAAACAACCTAGAAGAAAGGAGGAAATTCATGACAGTTAGCACAATTAATCAATGAAAAGACTTGCCTCTAGAAGTTGTGATCGCTCCAACACTGGAGGTTTTTAAGAAGAGATTGGACAGCAGTTTGTCTGAAATGGTATAGAGTTTCCTACTTGAGCAGACTAGAAGACCTCCAAGGCCCCCCCCCCTCTCATGATTAAATTTGTATCCAGCTTCTTGTTTTGAGTTGTATCCTTAATAACGGAGCTTAAAAATACAAATTTGGGTCACTTAAAAAAAAATCTAAACCATTCACATGGTTTGTGAATATTTTTAAACTACCCAAAAGTTTATAGGCCACTGTGTTTTTGTCTAATCGAGAATAAAATTTTAAAGCTAAAAAGAAGAATTTTGTCTTATTTAGGTAAACAACTTCAGATTTCTTTTCCTTAACTATATGTTCTGGAACCAGTGAATTACTATAGGATTCAGCACTCAAATAGATCTCTCCTTGGCGTGCTTGGTTTTGCTCCTGAAATTGAAAAAGATATAGAGATATGACATGATGCTCCCATCATGGATTTTGCTCCCTAATCTTTCTTCCCATATTTTAGATTGTGCCAGTAGTAAATGTAAAATGATTGATAAAAAAACTAAATATACCCTAATGAATATCCTTGGGTTGCATAATTATCAAGCAATTATCAAGCATATTATTTGTATAATATGCTAATTAACATGTTTGATTGTGAGAATTTAAACTTTAGAAGCTAGGAACATACAAAGCTTTACCCTGAAGGCAATTCAGTCAAATCACCCTTTCAGACTGAATATTCAAATCAAATAATCAGATTTATTTGATGTCCAAACTTAAATATTGAATTGATATGGTGATTGCACATAAGTATATAACCTTTTATTGAATCAAATGAATTATTTTAAATAGAATCTATTCAAGTTACTAGCTAGAATCAGAACCTGATTCTCAATTGTTTTAAAAGAACAGATGGCTTTATAAAACAAGTGATCATAAATTTATCACAAACAAGGGTTTGGAAGAATAATTTTTGTTATAATATTTTCTGCTATCCTATGCAGAAACTATTATTGTTTTGAGTATTTCTCTATTTCACTGAAGCTGATTTTTTATGGGTAAGAGTTGTATATTTTTTATTTAAAACATTTTAGTTAGCTTCTGATTAAAGTTTCAGAAATGCGTTCACAGTAAAATGGAAACAAAACAATAATGCAAATAAATGATACAGGCATACTTTAAAATATTGCAAGAATATACACAAAATAAAATTACATAAAATATTCAGTTAGGGTATTCAATTAATAAAGACTAAAAAAAGTCAACACTTAAAACATCATTAAAATATTTAGAAAAATAAATGGGTTATTTGGGTTATTTGGGAACTGAAGGTAAAACCTCTCCATTTCTGATGTCTGGAAAATAGTGAAATCATGTACCACTGGACTTTTTTTAAATTAAAAAATACACAGGGAAAAGTAGGATCTTCAGAGAAAGAAAAAAGTATAAAACTTTTAACAAGTTTCTGCCAGGTTTCAGTAAGTTTATGTTTATGAAGCCAGAGTCACTCTGCTGTTATGGTACTCTCACTAAAGCAATTAGAATCTATAACAGAGTCTCAGTTGAAACGGCATTTCTACTTCTGAGAACTAATACATTAGTTAGTGAAGTTAAACTGGAACAAACTGAAGCTCTATATCTGAAATATATCCAAAAGAAAGTTGAATGGAAAAGTGTGCTCTGAGATTGTTTTGTTGCTTTGTTGACAGGCAGTGGATTAATAGATGGTGTTGCCATCAGTTTCTGTCCTCCAGAAATGGTTGAAATGGCCATTCTGGTGATAGGGCAACCAGGCAGCGTAGATGAGCTCACTGACTAAAAGATAATGTAGTGCTTTTGTCTGAAAGGGCTAAGAGCAACTGTTTTGAATTCTACACTTACCTGACATTTGGTAGCTTTCCAAGGAGCAAGCTAAACAGCAAATGGTAAGAGCTGAAGTTCAGTATCATTCAAATGTTATTTTAACATTCTAATGTTGGTATTTTGATATTGGTGTAACTTTTCCCACGTCATTTGATTTCAGATGATGATGATGATGATGATATTGTGTCCGACTCTTGCCAATTCAGTCAGGTCTGTCTCTTGGCCAGGTCTCCTCACATCTTCTAATCTTGCACTATTTCTTTGAGTTTTTCTATGCTCTGGCTGATGTCAGCTTTGATGGAGTCCAGTCAATGTGTTCTTTGACAGCCAGGTTTCTTTTTCTGCTAACTTTTCCAAACAAAGTTGCTTCCTCTAATGCAGTGGTTCTCAACCTTTTTCAGGTTGAGACCCCACTTGCGCCGCCCATGTGCGCTGCGTCCCCGACCCGGGCGCGCGCGCACGCACAATGAGCCGATCCGCACATGCGCGGCGCGCACGACGGAAAAACAACAACAAAAAAACAACAACAAAACCAACAAAAAAAAATGGCGGACCGCGACGGCCCGAACCGCGCATGTGCAGCGCGCGCGCGATGCAAAAAAAATAAATAAAAAACAAAAACAAAATGGCGGACCGCGACGGGCCGATCCGCACATGCGTGGCACGCGCGCGATGGGCCGATCCATGCATGCGCGGTGCGCGCGCGACAAAAAAAATAAAAAAAAATTTAAAAAATCAAAAAAACAAAAAAACAAAATGGCGGACCGCAACGGCCCGATCCGTGCATGCGTGGCGTGCGCACGACGGCCCAAACCGCACATGCGCAGCGCGCGTGCGACAAAAATTTTTTAAAAAAAATTAAAAAAAATTAAAAAAAAACAACAAAATGGCGGACCGCGGTGTCCGGCGACCCCGCGAAACGATTGTTCGACCCCAAATGGGGTCGCGACCCATAGGTTGAGAACCGCTGCTCTAATGAATTTCTGTGCATGATAGTGAGATGCAGTTTCGTGATTTTGCCTTCAGGTTTGGAGTTATATATTGCTTGTTAGTCATCTTTGTTGTCCAAGGAATACAAAGGAGCCTCATTTCATTTTATACTCTGTACATTCAAGAAAAACCTGAAGTAGAAAAGTAACTCATGGTCTTACTTTGTATTAATTAAAGTTTTTACTATATTTATGAACTATTTATGCCTTATCTCAGGCTGGGGTTTCAGGATAAGATTCCCCCCCCCAATTTACTTTATTGTATGCAATAAGCATTAGGTACAACAACTTGGATAGTAATCTTGTGCTAACGATCTGTGTTATAATTTCCCTGAATTTTTCTTTCTCTCTAGTAGAGGCTTCCATTTTCTATTCCTTTCTCAGAAAGTTTTAGTATTTTCGAGACTATTTATTTACCTTATTTCAAGGTTGGGAGGTAGTAGCAGAGGTAGCCACCTACAGTTACCCTTCCCTCCATCAGTTTGCAGCCTCCCTCACTTCCCCTGTTTCTTTTGCTCAAGCTCACCCATGAGCATGGTGGCACACAATCCAGTTTCCCAGGAGGAAAGCATCTAGAGGAGCAAAACCAGTGAAGTTTATATAGTTTGTGTAGGAGAAAGATAGTTAAGCCACTTCCTCCCTAGGAGTTTTCAGAATACATGTTTAATAGGGCAAGTAGTCGGCTTTAGTTTGGCAAGATTTCTGTCCAAGGATGAGGAACAATAAAGGAAACGGCTTAGAAGGACGCAGCCTGTCTTTCTTGGTTTCTGGAGCCTGACAATGGCTGTCAGTAGAGTTCTGCCAGTTTTTTTTGTCAAAATAGCAGAAGCAATGTCATTTGGGATGTGTGTGAGGTAGAGCTTGTATGGGAATGATGTTATACTACTTTTATCAGACTGACTGATTTGATCTATGGCAGTTCATTGGAGAGACAACTGCACATCAAAAGATGTAATTTTATTCCCCTGTAACTGTTATAAAACCCCTTTATGGATTACTGCCTTGTTGTGGCAAAGGGGCTTGCGTAACTCAACGAAGCTATGAGCTATGCCGTGCAGGACCACCCAAGATGGACAGGTCATAGCAGAGAGTTCTGACAAAATGTGATCCACTGGAGAAGGAAATGGCAAATCACTCCAATATCTTTGCCATGAAAACCCCATAGACAGTACTAAAAGGCAAAAAGATATGACACTGGAAGATGAGCCCCTCAGGTTGGAAGGTCTCCAATATGCTACTGGGGAAGAGCAGAGGGCTAGTACTAGTAGCGCCAGAAAAAGTGAAGTGATTGGGCCAAAGCTGAAAGGACGCTCAGCTGTGCATATATCTAGTGGTGAAAGGAAAGTCCGATGCTGTAAAGATCTTTTCTCCATAGGAACCTGGAATGTAAGATCCATGACTCAAGGAAAGCTAGACATAGTCAAACAAGAGATGACAAGACTGAACATCAACATGTTAGGAATCAGAGAACTAAAATGGACAGGAATGGGTGAATTTAACTCAGATGACCATCAGGTATACTACTGCAGGCAAGAATCCCTCAGAAGAAATGGAGTAGCCTTCATAGTCAATAAAAGAATAGGAAAAGCAATACTGGGATACAACCCCCAAAATGACAGAATGATCTCAGTTCGAATCCAAGGCAAACTATTCAATATCACAATAGTCCAAATCTATGCCCCAACCACTGGTGCTGAAGAGGATGAAATTGACCGGTTCTATGAAGCTCTAAGGCACCTTATAGAATTAACACCAAAAAATAATGTCCTTATCATCATGGGGGATTGGAATGCTAAACTAGGAAGCCAAAAGATAACCGGAATAACAGGCAAGTTTGGCCTTGGAGTACAAAATAAAGCAGGGCACAGGCTGATAGAATTTTGTCAAGAGAATACAATAGTCACAACAAACACTCTTTTCCAACAACCCAAGAGACGGCTCTACGCATGGACATCACCAGACGGTCAACACAGAAATCAGATTGACTATGTGCTCTGCAGTCAAAGATGGAGAAGCTCTATACAGTCAGTAAAAACAAGATCAGGAGCGGACTGTGGCTCATATTATGAGCTTCTCGTTGCAAAATTTAGGCTTAAATTGAAGAAAGTAGGGAAAAGCACTAGGCCACTCAGGTATGAACTAAATCATATTCCTGGTGAATATACAGTAGAGGTGACAAATAAATTTAAGGAATTAGATCTGAGTGCCTGAAGAACTATGAATGGAGGTTCGCAACATTGTACAAGAGGTAGAAACTAAAACCATCCCAAAGAAAAAGAAATGCAAGAAAGCAAAATGGCTGTCTGAGGAAGCTTTGCAAATAGCTGAGGAAAGAAGGGAAACGAAAGGCAAAGGAAAAAGAGAACGATACACCCAATTGAATGCAGAGTTCCAGACAATAGCTAGAAGAGATAAGAATACCTTCTTAAATGAACAGTGCAAAGAAATAGAAGAAAGCAACAGAATAGGGAGGATCAGAGATCTTTTCAAGAAAATTGGAGATATGAAGGGAACGTTTCTTGCAAAGATGGGCATGATAAAGGACCAAAATGGCAGGGACCTAACAGAGGCAGATGAGATTAAGAAGAGGTGGCAAAACTACACAGAAGAACTATACAAGAATGAGCTTAATGTCCCAGATAACCACGATGGGGTGGTCACTGACCTCGAGCCAGACATCCTAGAATGTGAAGTGAAATGGGCCTTAGGAAATCTGAACAACAACAAAGCTAGTGAAGGTGACAGCATTCCAGCTGAGCTATTCAAAATCTTAAAAGACGATGCAGTAAAAGTGCTACACTCAATATGCCAGCAAATTTGGAAAGCTCAATAGTGGCCACAGGATTGGAAAAGGTCAGTTTACATTCCAATTCCAAAGAAAGGCAATGCCAAAGAATGTTCAAACTATTGCACCTTTGCACTCATTTCACATGCTAGTAAAGTTATGCTTAAAATCCTACAAGCTAGACCCCAGCAGTACGTGGATCGATAATTATTAGAAGTACAGGCAGGATTTCGAAGAGGCAGAGGAACTAGAGATCAAATTGCCAACATATGCTGGATCATGGAGAAAGCTAGGGAGTTCCAGAAAAAAAATCTACTTCTGCTTCATTGACTATGCTAAAGCCTTTGATTGTGTGGATCACAATAAATTGTGGCAAGTTCTTAAAGAGATGGGAGTCCCTTGACCATCTTATTTGTCTCTAGAGAAACCTATATGCGGGTCAAGAAGCAACAGTGAGAACTGGACATGGAACCACTGATTGGTTCAAAATTGGGAAAGGATGGCAAGGCTGTATACTGTTGCCCTGCCTATTTAACTTATATGCAGAGCATATCATGAGAAAGGCAGGGCTAGATGAATCAAAAGTTGGAATTAAGATTGCAGGGAGAAATATCAACAACCTAAGATATGCAGATAATACCACTCTAATGGCAGAAAGTGAAGAGGAACTAAAGAGCCTCTTGATGCGGGTGAAGAAGGAGAGTGCAAAATTTGGCTTGAAACTCAACATTAAGAAAACCAAAATCATGGCATCCGGCCCTCTCAATTCCTGTCAAATAGATGGGGAAGAAATGGAGGTAGTGACAGATTTTATTTTCCTGGGCTCCAAGATCATCTCAGGTGGAGACTACAGCCAAGAAATTAAAAGAAGAGGAAAGCTATGGCAAATCTAGACAGTATACTAAAAAGCAGAGACATCACCCTGCCAACAAAAGTGCATATAGTCAAGGCCATGGTTTTCCCAGTTGCAATGTATGGATGTGAAAGTTGGACCATAAGAAAGGCTGAGTGACAAAGAATTGAGGCCTTTGAACTATGGTGCTGGAGAAGACTTCTGCGAGTCCCTTGGACTGCAAGGCATTCAAACTGGTCAGTCCTAGAAGAGATCAACCCCGACTGCTCTTTAGAAGGCCAGATCCTGAAGTTGAAACTCAAATACTTTGGCCAACTAATGAGAAGGAAGGACTCACTGGAGAAGGGCCTAATGCTGGGAAAGATTGAGGGCAATAGAAGAATGGGACGACAGAGAATGAGGTGGCTGGGTGGAGTCACTGAAGCAATAGGCATGAACTTAAATGGACTCCAGAAGATGGTAGAGGACAGGAAGACCTAGAGGGGGTCACGATGGGTTGGACACGACTTCGCAATTCACAACAACAACTCTTACAAATGCCAGAACAAAACATCCTTTCACCAACATCAATCGATTGATCGATCAATCAGTCAATCGATCAATCAATCAATCATAAAACATAAAATAAAATATATAATAAAATAATAAAAATAAAACAAATTTCCTTTCTATTAAAAATGGTCAAATAAAAATGCAGAACATGATTTTTGGCAGTTATTACTCTATGCTAATGTTAGATGCCAGCAGAGTTCTCTCTGTATAAGATTAGGGTTAGGATTAAGATATTTATTCATCTAGTTCACAGCCATCTACTCTGATTTGCAACAACTCCCTGCAGACTAACTTTCATTTTTTCCACTGCCTACTACAGATTATTTCAACAGGCAATTCAGGACTCTGACCATTGGACCAACTTGCCTGTAGGTATGTATTCTTCTACTGATCTGTAGTCTCATTGCCCCTTTGACACTATGTGTTTCCTGCCCCAGCCATATATAAATATGTCTGTACCAAAAGAGATGTGAGGCAGCCGTTGGAGAACCCAACAGGCATCTAATGACTTGAAAGGTTATTACTCTTTCATTTCTAATACATACTTCAGCTTATGACTAATTATTTAGTCATTTGAAGTTACAATGGACCCCTTGGCGTATTTATGATTCAGTTCCGAAGTACCAACAGCTGTCTCCTTGGTCACATGCCTACACTTTGGGCACTTGGAAATTGGCTTACAATTATGGTGGTTTGCAGCAACCTGCAGTCATGTGGCCACATTTTATAATGTTTTTGCCAAAAAACATCATTTATTTTGTTTGTTTAACAACTGGACCACCATATACGACTGTGGTAAAGTTGGGTCAATCACATAGCTGACTCTTTTTATGACCACCACAACTGTTATGACCACCACAACTTACGACTGTGATGGGTAGGTTTTTGTAAATTATAATACTTCTCTTTCTCTATGTGGAAAAAAAGGGAGGGAGGATTAATGATGGTGATTGTTTTAAAGAGCCAAAGTAAAGCCTATTAGAGAAAAAAACTTAGCATTATAGTTTAGATTTGAAATTAAAGAGTATTACTCACTGTATTCAAAATAAACAAAATGTCATTCACTTATTCCCCAAAGGAAAAGCTTTAAGATCTTATCCATCCCTTGACTATCTTCCAGGGAAGCCTAGAGGCTTGTACTCAGTTCCTGTCAGATCACTTGTCAGGATGCCTGTCTATGGTGGGATTGGGTTAGGGTCCAAAAAGGTTGGGCCAGATTCTCTAGTTGGTGAAGCTTAATATTTTGTTTTTGTGCCTGACTTTATTCTAAGACCAAACACCTCCCCTGGCAGGATTAAGTTTTCTTTGGACCAAGAAAAACCTTACTAGCAAGCTGAAAGATGAGCTTTCACGAACTCTGACAGGTGTTTAGAGGAATTTTTTTTCTAAAACTGCTTAAAACAAACGCTTTCCAAATAAGTGAAATCTGTTGGAGCTGTTATAAATCAAGTAACATAAATAGCTTATGACATTCTCAGGTCAGGATTTCAGTTCAACTGGTCTGCACCTTTGCCTCCTTGCTATACAATAGTCGTTGATAACTTCTCCTACATGGAAGAAGTATTTAGATATGAGAGCTTATTTATTTATTAAAATAATTTCTCAGAAGTTTCTATTTTCAAAATGCTTAAAGCCACTTTATATCAGAAAACACATTAAAACTATGGAATAATATTAAGTCTGTTTTAACAGTTTTGTTCATATAGCCTCAGCCTTAACCACTCCAAATTGGTTAAATTTCCTGAATTTCTTGTCAGATTGGGCATAATTTAGGGAAGGAGAATTTTGTTTAATTCTATGAAACATTGTCTGTACAGCTATAGCCATTAAAATATATCATTGTTTATTTCTTTATTCACTTCATTTCATTTGGATCAGTGGGTAGACAGTTCCAGAACTGATCATCCATGGAACATCCTGTTCTCCCTCTAGAGGTTATACTTTCTGCTAGCTGAGCAAATTGGGAATAATAGCCTAGTAGCACTTTTTTTTTTGACAAAGAAAGTTCCTTTAAAAATGTAGGACAAGACTATGCCAGTGACCCTTCTCCACAAAAAGAAAGCAAAGACTTTGCAGACAAATTGTGGGGTGTAAACCATATAAATAAACAGTTGAGGAGTGCTTTCCTTTCCACAGTTTGGCCCTCATACTTCATTTGTATGTTTACTATAAATACAAAATACATCTTTTATAACCAGAGCAACCTGAGAGAAGGGAGAATAGGATTTTGGGAATCTGGCTCATTATTTTACAACTCATATTTTACAACTAATATTTTGAAGAAAAAGGGCAGGAAAATTGGAGAAGGAACATGTGTTGGCTATGTTTGCTACCTTCAGTTATTTGTAAAAATAATAAAGATTATATATATACAGGGCTTTTTCCCCCTCATAGAACGCCCAGAACGGAGTTCCGGCACCTTTTTTTGGGATGGAACCTTGTAGGGTAGGCAAGGTGGGTTGTATGACGTGTGTGAGTTCCGGTACCTTTTTTTTTTTAAAGAAAAAAAGCACTGGTAGCATTGGGCATTATCTCAATGGAAGTTAAAAATAAAGTAAGGTTTGTAAACCTATGGAGTAAGCCGAAGAGTTATTGAGAAAAGCACTCTCCTTAAAATCTGAAGAAAAGATCTCATATCAAGTCCACATGGCTTTTCTTCATGTTCCCCAAGGTCATACCCACATACTATTATTTATGCAGCCAAATCTTACTAATTTTCTTTATGTTTGCCCACAACTAAAGATTGGTGGGGGCATGCTTTCTGTGATGCCTCTCTGCCAGCTTTGGAATTGCATCACCATGAACTTTAGTTGGTTTCGATCCTGCCTACTTTTTAAAGGGCAGCTCTTATCCCAGGCATTAAGTTCCAGAGTGACATGATCCTTTGGGTAAACTTTACCTGGCAGTTTCCATCTTATGTCTTCCTGATTTGAACTTTGGTTAAAGTAAGTTAATATCTGTCCCCCTTACCACATGATATGGCAATCATTGTTTACCTATAAGTATAGCCTATCTTTCCTTGCTCTCCTTTAAAAAAAACTTATTTGGAATCATGGGAGAGTCTGTCTGCAATAGTTACAGCATCAGGCTAGAAAAGGAGACTGCCTTAGATACAAAACAAGATGAGTGATCTTGGGCCAGTAATTCTCTCTGAGCCCTGTGAAATAGGCAATGGCAAACATGTCTGAAGATGTTGCCAAGGAGACTACAAGAACTAGTCCATGCAGTTGTCAAGAGTCAATGCAAACCAACACAGAATCTACAAGGACCATATAAACTCTGTGGACTCAACATCAAGTTCACTAGAGAAGGCATCAAGTACAGCAGGCTGGTATTCCTAAACTGTGCCATTCTGGTTAGGACCTGTAGCAATCTAGAAACAAAGATCTACAGGAAACCTACACACCTATACCTGCTGTTTGACTCCCTCCATCCACTTCAACACAAAGGAGTCATCAGGACACAACATCACAGGACAAAAAAATATCCTCACCTCCAGGGATACCCAAAAGAAGGAAAACAGGCACCTGAAGATAGTTCTTGAGGCCTGTTTGTATCCAAATTGGGCTTTTATTAAACCAGCATCTGGATCCAACAAAAGTTGGATTAGGGGACTGGAGGCTAAAACATACAAGGAATGGTTGCTGGAATTGGGTATGTCAAGTTTAATGAAGAGAAGGGAGAGGGGTGACATGATAGCAGTGTTCCAATATCTCAGGGGCTGCCACAAAGAAGAGGGAGTCAAGCTATTTTCCAAAGCGCCTGAAGGCAGGACAAGAAGCAACGAGTGGAAACTAATCAAGGAGAGAAGCAACCTAGAGCTAAGGAGAAACTTCCTGACAGTTGAAACAATTAACCAATGGAACAACCTGCCTCCAGAAGTGGTGAATGTTCCAAAACTGGAAGTTTTAAAGAAGAAACTGGACAGCCATTTGTCCGAAATGGTATAGGATTTATTTATTTATTTATTTATTTATTTATTTATTTATTTATTTATTTATTTATTTATTTATTTATTTATTTAATTTCTATGCTGCCCTATTCCGGAGAACTCAGGGCGGCTCACAGCATGATAGAAATTACATTATATACATAAAAAAAAACCCTTAAGTTAAAAAAAACCCAATCATTCCACGAACATACACTGGCTAGGGGCAAGATGTTAGCTGCCCCAGGCCTGCCGGCAAAAGTGTGTTTTAAGCAATTTACGAAAGGCGGAGAGGGTGGGGGCGACATGGATCTCCGGGGGAAGTTGGTTCCAGAGGGCCGGGGCCGCAACAGAGAAGGCTCTTCCCCTAGGCCCCACCAGGCGACACTGTCTGGCTGACAGGACCTGAAGAAGGCCCACTCTGTGGGCCCTAACCGGCCGCTGGGATTCATGAGGCAGCAGACGGTCCCGTAAATAACCTGGTCCGATGCCATGTAGGGCTTTATAGGTCATAACCAAGGATTACCTGCCTGAGCAGGGGTTTGGACTTGATGACCTCCAAGGTCCTTTCCAACGTTGTTGTTGTTATTGTTATTGTTATTATTGTTGTTGTTATTATTATTATTATTATTATTATTATTATTATTATTATTATTATTATTATTATTATTATTATTACAGCAGACAAAGCTGAAACTCAGAATCAACAGAAGAACCTGGTCATTTGTTACATAGACAATGTATCGGAGAAGCTAAAATGAATATTTGAAAAATATCACATATCTGTGTTCTTCAAACCTATCAACAAACTGAGACAGAGGCTTGTCCACCCTAAAGACTGGACACCAAAACATGAGAAGAGCAATATCGTGTATACAATATTGTAGTGTAGTGTAGTGAGGAGTATTTAAAATGCCACATTGAACAAACCAAGCAGTCTTTACACAAGACAATGGAGAAACAACATCAAATAACAACATTATTTATGGGAGCGCGCCCCCGCTATCTTCGAGCGGTGCCGCGCTCCGACCCCCATGGCTCCACTTGTGATCTGGGTTGTTTAGAACCAAAGGGCCCGGGCTGTAGGCTGGTGCTGTGCAACGCCAGGTCTGTGGTAAATAAGGCCCCCTTGATACAAGACCTAATTATGGAGGGGGCCGCAGACCTGGCGGGTATTACGGAGACCTGGTTGGGTCCAGAGGGAGGTGTCCCTCTGGTGGAAATGTGCCCTCCAGGCTTCCTTGCATTTCACCAGCCGAGAGCTCAGGGCAGGGGTGGGGGAGTGGCGGTTGTGATTAGGGAAGGTCTCAGGCCAAGAGAGGTCACTGTTCCTCAGATGGCAGGCTGTGAATCCCTCCTTGTGAGGTGGGACCTTGGGGGTCCAAGGGTTGTGTTGCTCACGTACCTGGCTCCCTGCCACGTGTCAACCGCCCTGCCTGAGCTCCTGGGTGTCATCGCGGCGGTGGCGGTTGAGATCCCCAGGCTGGTAGTCATGGGTGACTTCAATCTGCCGTCTGCGGGCGAGGCATCTGGGGAGGTTCGGGAGTTCATGGCTTCCATGACGGCCATGGACCTGACCCAGGTAATTCAAGGTCCCACACACACGGGGGGAAACACGCTTGACCTGGTTTTTGTCTCTGGTCAGTGTTTGAGTGATCTGGATATGGGAAATATAGTTATTACTCCTCTGTCATGGTCCGATCACTCTCTCCTACGCTTGGACTTTCTGACCGCTACACCCCGCCACAGGGAGGCAGAACCAATTGTTTGGTACCACCCCAGGCGACTGATGGAACCCGAGAGGTTCCAGATGGAGCTTGAGCCAATACCGGAGGCTCTAACACACAGCTCGGTCAGGGCACTGGTAGAGGCCTGAGATAGGGCAGCTGCTGGTGCCTTGGATCGGGTTGTGCCTTTGCGGCCTCTGAACCGGCATGGTTCTCGATCGGCCCCCTGGTTCAACAGGGAGGTGAGGGAGATGAAGCGCCGGAAAAGACGCCTAGAGAGCAGCTGGAGGGTGAGCCGCTCTGAGACACAACCTGTCCCTCATTTTTAATGCTGCTCTTTCATCAGTCTCCAAGAAGATTAAGACCACAGGTTCAGCAGGGAGGCTATATTTAAAGACCCACCTAGGGTTAAGAATTTAGGAGTTGGAACATTTAGATCTCAAAGACTCTCTGCCTAGTCACTTAACTATCCTATCCAGATTAGGAGAGAAAAGAAACCTGGCTGGAGGACTTACATGAGGTCCCTCTAACCAACTTGCTCAGACTGAAGAAGTTATAAGTAACGAATAAGAAAAGAAGACCAGATGCCATGACTCAACTTCTAGAGAACTCTATCTGGATGACTGAGAAACTTCATTGACACACTGTTGCACACATGTTGTAATTCGTCTCCATGATGCTGCTTTCCATGTTAGAGAGTTTTTTCTGATGTTCAATCCAAATGTATCTTCTCATAAATTCAAATAATTATGTTGCTGTGCTGTTTTCAAGATGTTTATAGATTAACCTTTTCAATTTGTAAGCAGAGGTTGGCTGATCTATAGTTTGCAGAATCTTTCTTCTTTTGGGAGTACTTGCATCCAATCCATCCAATCTACGAAATTTATTTACATATGTTTTTACTTTGTTTCTTAAAAAATGGGAAAACATTAAAAAGAATCATATTATGATATCTTAGGTCATTTTTAAAAAATACGATAGTGTATCTGTCTGACTTTTTAGAGACTAGTTCATACAATCTACAAAACTCATAATGTATTTTCTTCAGTTTTGGCCTAAACTATTATGTAAACGGAATGTCTGCAATTTAGAGATTAAATGTATCAAATCTCTCTGTGTATAAACTTAGGAAATAGTATAGGTATATTTCTCATAGTATAAAATGGCAGATTCTCTCATTACCATTACTATTCAAAACTTTACCTTATCACACAGGTATGGCTGGAATCTATTTTTGTGTTTTCCATCATCTAACCTCTTGTAAATGTGTATGACCTCCCTCATTTTGGAGGTGGTATTATATTATCCTTGTTCTTTGTCTTCGAAATAGATAATTAATACATTGTCACAAAAACCTAAACTTGGCATGGTAAAAAGTGACTCACAGCTCAGTTGATTCATCTGCTTGACAATTTTGAGTTTTAAGCCATTGGTTGTGCAAAACCATTGGGTACAATTGATGGATACCTTCAATTTGGAAGGATGTTTTATATGTATGTCAGTATTCCACTCGGTGCATCACAATGGATTCTCTGCACCTCCATAGTTTTCATTCTAATTTTTTTTTTTAAAAAAACTTTTTTCATAAATCTGCTACATTAGAATTGACTGTTGGGATCTTATAACTTGGAATCAAGAGAAAGAATTTCAGCTGCATATGTACTTCATGAATTCAGATTTTTGTGCTTGTAGCAAATCAGTTAAATGACTTGCCTGAAAGTATTACACAAAATACTGCAGATTGCATTCCTTTCACCTTAAATTACTCTTAGGCTGGGGGAAGAGGTAGGAAAGGATGCTCATTTTTATAGAATTAGCAAAGCAACATCAACAACTGAAAAGCTCCCTGTACAGGTGCCAAATCTATCTGTCAGGTGCATCAGTACGTTGAAGGGAAGATAATGTATTTTAATTTAATGGGGGAAAGGAACTTGTTTGTTTGATCTGTCATCAACAGCCTTACATTTCCTTACACTCATAAAATCTTTTGAAACATCAATGTTAGTTTACTACCTTTGTATGAGATGAAACTAAGCTCCATTTTTTTCCTCCTTAAAAACAGCACTGGATGTTTTTGTTAAATGCTTTGCTTTTGGTGGTAGTCTTGTTAAATGTTCCTGCAACAATTTTAAAAGGATTTTAAAAGGATACTTTAGTAGAAGAATGATTCCAAGATTATAATTATCTTCCTGGCAACAGGCATAATAGAAGACATAATATCCTACCATTCAATAATGTTGCTTACTACAGAAGACCAACATCAGTTGGAGGAGCAATAGGCAAACTTAAATATTTTTATATTTATTCAATATCTTTGGCTGCCCACCTAATAAGATTAAAAACAACAACAAAATGCATCATTAATATGAATATTACAAACCAGCAGAATGCATATGCAATAACTAAAACAATGGACACATTAATTAACAAAAGACATATTAATACATACTGATGACTTACACAGCTGTCCGAGCCCAAGGGGACAGCCAGCTGTTCAAGTTTTTTCTAAAGGCCAGCAAAGTGGGTACTCGTTGGAAATTGGAACAGGGGTGGGAATGCTGTTCTATGACAAAGAAGGCTTTCTTCTTTGAAGCGGTTTATAAGTCTAAGTGCTATTGCTATTGCTATCCTTCCCTGGTTCCACAAGATGGTACTATTTCATGGACTTGATTCAGAGGAGGCCAATCCTGTTATGGCTAATTACCTCTGCATTACAGGCTTCCACTAGTGGGCTGGGAGGGGGGGGGAGGAGGAAGATTAAAAAAAAAAGAGGCAAGGTGGCCACTGTAATTATATGCATTTTTTAGAACATATTCTTTTACTACATTCTAAAAAAAATATAGCCTAACACCTATTTCTCTGTCTATCTTGGAATATATTTCTTGATGTATAAAAGGAAATATAGACATCTTCATGTCAGACAAACACTGACAAGTTTTTAACTTACTGATAGCCTCCACCTCTCTCTCTCTCTCTCTCTGTCTTTTTTAAATAATTGATTTCGGCTATGCATCATTTTGTAAGAGTAGGTTTTTTACTTTATTTTTGGAACCAGGAATGCTAAAGGAAAGTTACTTAAAAAGAATCTCAAATGGATTCTCTTTAAATAGATTACCTCCTTATGAAGAAAAGGAGATGGAACAGGTGCCACCAGCATTTACAATGCCACTTTAAATCACTCCAATATACTCTAACCCTTTTAAGGAATGTGATATACTGAAGCCAAATAACATAGGTGACATTAATGGAAACAGTCTTATTAAAAAAAAAGTCTGCTCACCATCATAGCTGCCCACCTAAAAGAGACACCAGCAATTCATGTTTCAGGTCTTCTCAAATATTAGGAACTAATAAACATTGCTACTTCAGCAGTCTTCACTTTCTAAATTGATCTGTGTCACCTCTTGGTGTTTTATGCCTGCTTTCTGCACAGACAAACTCTTTGCAAAGAGAATCATTGGCAAAAATGTGCCATTAAAAATAGAACTATTTTTTGAAGTCAAAACGTGCTGCCCGGACATTTACTATTCTTTAGTGAATGAAATGTAAAGGGCAACTGCAGTATTAGACTGCTGAAGTAATAAAGGAACTGTGCCTCTGCAGTTGGAGATCATATCATCTTTTTGCATCTATGAGCCTATCTGGATCATTAAATTGGGAGAGGGAGAGAAGATCAGACTTCACAGGTTACCTGTTTCTCACCTGGGTTACTGATAATTAAATAAGTCTCTGTGTTTAAGAGACATAGCAACTTCATGTTTTTTCTATCACTTTATGCATTTCTAATAAATCTACTTTTATTTAAAATATAATAAATGTCTCAGCATTCATAGATAGCCGAGCTTATACTAAAGTAACTATATTATGAACTTTTTTTTAATGCTACTTCTGCTATTTATGACTTTGTATTGTTTTAACACTCTGTTTATCTTAAGGATCCTACCTTTTAACAAAAGCTGGTGAATTCAAACCTTTTTCAATCAAGATAATGCTGCCTTTCCAACTATAGGTTATAATTTAATTTAGCCAGGAAAATGAGTCACAAATAAACCTTGTTTAGTGACCACATATAGAACTAGCAACTCAATCATTAAGCAAAGTAGTTTGATAAATGAAACAGCAACTGTGGTTACAATCTTACTTCAGTTTTCCTTGTCTTTACAGACCTGCAAAGGTAGTAAATGTGAGGATTGGTTGGAAAGTTACTTTTTCATTACTGTTGTGTCCTGGGCCGGCAGGCATTGGCTGCAGCGATTGGCCCGGGCAGACCATGTGGATGCCCGAGACAAGAAAGGCTGCTCCCAGCCTTGCGCGCACACGCACGGCGGGAAAAGATCCTTTGCAATGATTGGCCAGCAAGGTATTGTGCAGGGGGGGCTATAAAAGGGGGCCGCACCATTTTAAAACCTGTTCTGTTGGTGTTTGCAATAGAGAACTGTTGGAACTCGTTGCTTTTGTCGATGCCTCTTTTCCTGAAACAGAACATTGGCGACGAAGGTGGGATGCCTGCAAGGCAAACAGAGTAAGAAGCCAAGCTGACTCACCACAGGGGGGCTTGCAGCTAGGAGAAGTGTGGTGCCCGGAGATCGACTCAGCCTGCTGGCACATAATGCTGGAGGTGAGCTCAGAAAAGGGGGCCCCTTCTCAATACTTGCAGCAGGAGGCATAGATGAAGTTCCTGGGCTGAAACGATGGCAAAGATAGGCCGGCTTTCAGAATTTAACACAACTCACCCAGAACGCTGGAGCTTGTATGTGGCCCGGGTGGAGAACTACCTCTGGGTGAATCAAATTCGTGAAGATAACCTCAAAGCTGCCATGCTGCTGTGTGTGTGTGTGTGGGCAAGAGACCTTCGAGATTGCAGAGAATCTGGTCGCCCCAGCACTACTGGAATCAATCACCTACACAGAATTGAAGAGGATGCTTTTTGAACCCAAGCTCTCAGTGATTGCCTGGTGACACGCATTTGAGCAGAGGGACCAGAGGCCTGGTGAGTCTGCACAGAGTTTGTTGTGGCCTTACGGCAAGCAGCTATGCCCTGCGAATTCAAAGACTTGGAGGAGAGACTGCGAAATTGGCTGATCTGTAGCCTGCGAAGCCGGGAGTTGCAGCAGAAGCTCTTCGTGAAGGAAGGCCTCACGTTCCAAGATGCCCTGAGGGAAGTTTCAGCTGAAGAAGCAGCAGGCGGAGCTGTGAAGGCCTTGCAGCTCACCAAGCCCCCTCAAGTTCCAGCCACCGTCCATCAAGAGGTTGCTCACGAAGAATCCGAACAGGATCCAGAATTGGAAGTGGACCAGCTGCATCAGACTCCAAGGACAAGGCCTCATGGAGGGAAGGCACAGCCAGCATAATCCCATTGGTGCATCGGGTGTGGAGGCTGCCATAGCTGCGCAGACTGCCATTTTCGCTCCGCCATCTGCAGGGCCTGTGGAAGGCAAGGCCACATTGCCTCAGTCTGTTTGGGTCACCAGAAGGAATGTTACCCAGAAGAATTGCCTCAGAAAGGCACCAGGGTCCCCAGCCAGAACAGGGTGGACTTCTGTGCATCACGTAGGAGTGTTTTTAGAACGGGGGTCCACAGGCCACTTAGGAAGAAGTTTCACATCGATGTGAAGTTGCAAGGGGTTCCCTTGTCAATGGAGCTGGACACTGGGTCCACTCTATCAATCATCTCCCTAGAAACCTTTAACAAGGTCTGCAGCAGAAGCGGCCTATGGGTGAAACTCAGGCCGTCAAACCTCATCATCACAGATTTCCAAAATTCCAGAGTCAATGTGAGGGGGGAGGCCACGCTCAATGTGCAGCGTAGGAATTTTGAGGGGCTACTTGATGTAGTTGTGGTTGGGGGAGACTGTACGAGTCTCATTGGACTCGACTGGTTTGAGGCCCTGGGAATTCAGGTGACTGGAGTACACAGTGTGCAAACAACAGGCCTAGCTGGGGTCTGCAAGGAGTTTGCAGATGTGTTTAGTTCAGAACCTGGCTCCTACAAAGGCCCTCCTATTTCTCTGAGGCTAGACCCAGCCATAGCCCCCATTAGAATCAAGCCACACAGGGTGCCCTTTGCCTTAAAGGGTAAAATAGATGCAGAGCTGGATAAACTGATTCAGCAGGGTATCTTAGAGCCTGTGGACAGTAGTCCACGGGAAACACCCATCGTTACGCCACTGAAGGCCAATGGTGAAGTCTGAATCTGTGCGGACTACAAGTGCACGCTTAACAAAGCGCTTCAGCAGCATTCGTACACAGTACCAGTGGTCAGTCATATTCTAGCCTCCCTCAAGGGGGACCAGATCTTTGCTAAGCTTGACCTGGCTCAGGCTTATCAACAATTGCCAGTTGATGAGGAAATGGCTGAGGCCCAAACTATAGTGACTCACAGGGGGGGCACTCAGGGTAAAAAGATTGCAATTTGGAGTAAACGTGGCCCCTGGCATCTTCCAGAGTGTAATGGAGCAGACGCTTTGAAATATCCATGGCGTTTGCCCGTACTTTGATGATGTCCTCGTCACTGGGGACTCAGCTGACAATTTAGCCGAAAGGCTGAGAGCCGTTTTACTACATTTCTGCCAAGCAGGGCTGAAGCTTAAGCAAGACAAGCGCAAGATCGGGGTTACCTTCATGGAGTTTCTAGGATTCCGCATTGATGCTCAGGGCATTCACCCTGCTGAATCCAAGCTGCAAGCAATTCAGTAGGCCCCAAATCCCAAATCCAAGGGCTAACTTCAGGCCTTTCTGGGACTGCTAAATTTTTACCACTCATTCCTTCTTCACAAGGCTGCAGTGGCTGAGCAGTTACACCAGCTCTTGGACAAACAGGCCCCTTGGCAGTGGACACAAGCACATGAAAAGAGCTTCAAAGAGGTCAAGGCCTTGCTCTCTTCAAATGTGGTCCTCGCACAATTCAATGAGAACTTGCCAGTGTGCATCGCTTGTGATGCGTCCCCTTATGGGATTGGAGCTGTGTTAAGTCACTTGAAGGCTAATGGAACGCAAGTCTCAATAGCATACTACTCTAGAACCCTATCATCAGCTGAACGCAATTATGCATAGATAGATAGGGAAGCCTTAGCCATAGTGGCTGGCATAAAGAAGTTCCATGACTTCATATATGGCCGCCACTTCACAGTCTTTACAGATCATAAGGCACTGCTGGGGTTGTTCACTATGAACAAACAAACCCCACACATAATATCCCCACGAATGCTTGTGGACCACGGTCTCTCCAACATCCCCAGGCTTCAGCTATTGCTCCAAACAGAGAGTCCGCAGAAAGGGGGTTCACCATGGAGGCAGCTCCAGGCCACTCCAGCTGCTGGTCTAGGGCTTGAGGGACAGTGCTCCCAAGATGAGTCCATTGTGGACTTGGGGAATTCCACCCCACCACTGGACTTGGGGAATTCCATCCCCCCAAGGAATCCTGGCTTGGATTTAGCAGATCCAGCCAGTCAGCAGCTGGGTGGGTCCCCTGGGTTTTTGGGGCAACAAAGTCCTGGTCTGCCTAGCCTGGCAGACGAGCTGGCAGACCAGGCACACACACCGGCCATGAGAAGATCAGGGCGGGCCAGAGGTCCTCCCAAATACTTACAAGACTATGTACGGTCCTTGTCAGTTCATGGGAAGGCCTGGTAGTCTGGGTTAAGTAATGCAGCTCAAGGGGAGTGGGGAGCATGGCAATAGCAAGACTGTAGTGTTGTGTATATATAGATGCAACGTAAGCAATGTAATGGAGTGTTGGAGTATTTAAAATAATAAGTGTGCCTTATTATTTTAGCCAAGGAGAGAGGGGTGTTATGTCCTGGGCTGGCAGGCACAGTCTGCAGCAATTGGCCCGGGCAGACCATGTGGATGCCTGGGACAAAAAAGGCTGCTCCCAGCCTTGCGCGCACATGCACGGCGGGAAAAAAATCCTTTTCAATGATTGGCCAGCAAGGTATTGTGAGGGGAGGTATAAAAGGCGGCCGCACCATTTTAAAACCTGTTCTGTTGGTGTTTCCAATAAAGGAGAACTGTTGGAACTCGTTGCTTTGTGTCGATGCCTCTTTTCCTGAAACAGAACAAATACCATCATAACTATGACCAATCACTAAATGAGGCAGTCACTATATGAAGACTATGTATATCATCAATTACTATTATTGTACTTTTATCTGATATAAATGTAAATAGAAGTCCAGATTACTATTGAGCAATTCAATGGCATTTGTCCTTATTTTCTCTGTCTTCAAAAACAGCCACTAAGGTGTAGGCGAAATCAACTTATTGTTACAACAAATTGTTCTGATTTGCTCATTTATGAACTTCATAAATGATACTTGTAAAAAACCTTAAATGACTAACATTTTATATTTTACATTCTCTGATGTTCTATTAATGATTCCGAGGGGTAGAAAACTTATTATTTTTGTACTAAAGGAAATTATATTTCACTTGTGATGCAGTGAGTCATCTCGCTCTGGAGATTTACAAAATGCACACGTTTTTTGCTTGTACTTGTGTGTGTTTTAAACTGTTTTTTTAAATTAAGTATAAGGAAGGAAAATAAGAAAAATATACTAGAGCATCAGAAACCATTAATCAGGGCCCACCCACTGCCTGGCCATACTTTTGCCCTTTGCAGTCTATCTTGTAGTAAGGAAAGGAATGGCTTGAAGAAGGATTCCACTGAGTGCAAAATAACCAGCTCACCTTTCTGTTCAATTCTTCTAATCATTCCACATGCAATTTCACAACTATTTTTATATCCCTGATATGTCAACTCTGTTTTTTTAACACCACACCTTTATGTCTTTTTTGCATTTTAAGTTCACTTAGGTGATAGCATCATAATGAACAGAGAAGTAAAATAATAGGGTTATATAAAACGTCACACTTCAAAGCTGTTTCTCAAAGCAGTGTCACCCACCCACTCCTGGTTCTATTTTTTCTCATAGTTAATAAATGTTAAATATACTACCCAAATACATAGGTTTATCTACCTGCTCTAAGGTTTTACCATTTATGTATTATTTGTAATTGATTACCTATCTTTTTTCTGCCAAAGAGGATCTATATTGATCTATGATATCTGTTCATATCCATATTACTTTTTGCATTATACAATCTTGCATTCTGGAAAGAGACAGAAGTCCTCTGAGGATGTGATCCAGCACGAGTCTGAAAGCTCAGAAGACTAAGAACCTCGGGTCCCGGTAACCGACCCAGATTGGATCCTGCAACATTATCCTGGGACACATATATTTGCCTTCATTCATGATCTACAACAAGATTTTTTCCAGCTAGACTCTTTGGCGTGAGTACAGGCAGTTCTTGACTTAACGACCACAATTGAGCTAATTTTTTTGTTGCTAAGCAAAGGCATTTGTTAAGTGAGTTTCCCCCCATTTTATAACCTTTCTTGCCACAATTGTTAAGTGAATCACTCCAGTTGCTAAATTAGTAACATAGTTGTTAAGTGAATCTGGCTTTTCCATTGACTTTGCTTGTCAGAAGGTTGCAAAAGGGGATCACATGACACTGGAACAGTCATAAATATGAGCTACTTGCCAAGCATCTGAATTTTCATCATGGGAGGGATGCCGCAACAATTGTAAGTGTGAAAAATGGTCATAAGTCACCTTTTCAATGCCATTGTAACTTTGAATGCTCACTAAATGAACTATTGTTAAGTCGAGGACTACCTGTACATAATTCTGTATTAAAATAAGCAAATAAAGGAGCAAAAATCTAATATGTGCCCTCTACTCTGACAAAACCACTGCATTTTGCTCATGGTCACCTCTTGTAACCTTTCAATCAGGATTCTGAACATTTAAAGCACAGAAGAAGGCAATGACAACTTCCATTTCAATGCCAAGGACCTTTCATGCCTAGTCAAGAGTCAAACTCATCTTATGGAAGACTTCACCTTTGAAAGGTCTTGGATGAGACACTTCAAATTCTGATATCTCTCTACTAGCATCAAGGACTCAATGGGAATTATATTTGTATTAATTGAACACAAGCAGAAATCTCTTGGTTACTAGAAATCCTTAGAAATATCCCAAATTCACATCCAAGCATTTGTTCCTTCAATCCTAGCAGCTTAATCTTATGCATTAATGTTAGGAATAAAAATTGCTCACTATGGGAGAAATCCAAATAATTGCCCCTCTAATATCACTCAAATGACACCAGTTTCTTGAAGGCATTCAGTACAACTGTGAAGAAATAAAGCCTCACTTACTTTACTATGTGAATCTAGGTTTTCACGTACAATACAAGTCAGTGCGCACAAGCATGTGTTAAGAAGTGACATGGATTCTCTCCCATGCTAAATGCATGGAAATATAGTACATAGTGACATTGATAGGTGATTGCCAGGAGCATTCTGATAAATAAGATAAAGTGAGTTTAGTTATCTCTCTATGGACAGGTCCTTTATTCCCAGAGTTTCCTAATTAAAAATGCAACAGTTAGATTGAACTTGAAATAAATTCTTGACTATCGACTTGGAGTGTTCCAAATCTTCTTTTTAATTATTTCTATTTTTACTCTAGCTCAAGGGAAAAATAAACAGGAAGGTTCTCCTGTCAAAATATTTTTCTAGAAAATGTGGAA
Organism: Bothrops alternatus; assembly: GCA_034064705.1. NCBI lineage: Eukaryota > Metazoa > Chordata > Lepidosauria > Squamata > Viperidae > Bothrops > Bothrops alternatus. The sequence goes on along the minus strand of JARGCV010000021.1, from coordinate 1,900,454 downwards.
CTTAACATACCTTGTTAAATATTTTTGAAACATATAAAAATATACGGTCTTATGCATGAAGAAAATTTCAGTGTGAAAATCCTTACAATCAAATGCCTAGATATAGAAAAGATGCTAGCTCAGAATTTGTTCATCAGGATATTTGGATACTAGTAACTTGGGAAAGAACACTTTGGATGAAAGAACAAAAGAAGTAAAGAGACAAAAATCTTTATTTGATCGAGTTCCCATTCTCAGTGGTGGCCAACCAGATGTCTGCACAAAGCTTACAAACAAAACATGAGGTCACATTCAACTCCCTTGTATTAGCTCTTAAAAAGGATAATTTGTCTTTCTCGGATGAATGACCCTAATTTACTTTTCCTTAGAATCTGTGGATTTGTTTTGTCCCATTCCCAATTTTAGTTTTCAGACAACTTGTTTTAGCGTTATATAGTAAATGATTGATGTACAATACTATTAATGACTGTTATATTATTTCCCCTGTGCCCCTCTAATAATGAAGCAAAACAGACACATGGTTTGGAAAATCAGGTGATCTTGATAGAAATTATATTACCCAATGGCTAATTTGTGCATCTTACTGAAAGGCAACTATAAGAAATAATTCACTGTGTTCACTCAGGGAAGAAAAATGAAACTTGCTTACCCCTGTGCATCAAAATTTGAGAGCCAGCTTTACTTTATCAGAATATTTTATTGGCCAGATAATAGAAAAATACAAGCCATATCAGATCTATAGTAATTACTGATGAATTCCATATACAATTTTTTAACTAGTTAGAAAATGTGTTTTGCCAAAAAATCTGAATGGAAATTAATATCAATGTTTCTTTATAAGTGAAGCCAAATTCCTATAGTAGGGTTTTCAGGAAGACATTCTTCTGTAGGTGTGGAGAATGAACGTAAGGGACAAATACATGAACAATCAGAAGCCTCAGTTTATAAATAGTTCAGGCCACTGATTCTGAACAGATACAAATGTTGATGTGCCCCTTTGATGTAGCATTAATAAAGCAGGACTGGCAAATTATTCTGGTGCAGGCACTGGTGTTGTATTTCAGGGAATAACTTGGCAGCCCTTCCAAAATCTCACAGAAGTGTCAACGTTTTTGAGAATTTGGCATTATCAAGATTCATAGGTTTTTGGCTAAGAATGCTGAGTTTTGAAAAATTTACAACCATAAAGATTCTGGCATTAAAACGAAAACTGTTTATATTATATTTGTCAACTCTACAAATGAGCATGGCTGCAGCCATTTTCCTTCACATTCTAGGTTGCCACATAGATTGGAGGGAGGGAGGTTGCCCATGTGCTTCGTTAGTCAAAATAATATTTTGTCCTGTGGGAACCAAGGTCATTGGCTGCTCCCGAGACTAGGGACTGGTCTTGCATTAAAAGCCCATTAAATAATCATATTGGGGAATGTAGTTGATTGCATGGTTTTATGGGTGGGACATTTAACTTTGTATTGGGGAATTGTTACTTGTGTACTTGGTTTGTTGACTGTGCCGATACTTTGTAACTAATAAACATGTTCTTTAAGGAATTTGCAAGCCTCAGAGCTCTGCTTTATTTGTCTCTGTTTGTCAGAACCATGACAATATTATTATATTTTTTGGAATGCTGATAGCTTTCCTGGCTCCAAAGTCATCTGCATACAATCAAGATTTTATCAAAATAGGAATAAGTGCATTGTAGGAACAAAAAAGGGCATTGTAAGTTACAGTGCAAATTCTTTCGTACATATAGTCCTCACTTAATGATTGCAATAAGGAATGGCATCCCTTAAGCAATGTGTTTGTAAAAATAAATGAAACATCTCCTGATTGCACCCAACTTATGAAATTAGTTCTAGTTGCAGTCACTAAGCAAATCACTGCAGCCATTGTGTGACATCACAGGAAGGCAACTTATGGCTTCCTGCCAACTTCTCCATGACTGCTTGGTGGAAGTTGGCTATGAAGGTCATAAATGGTAGTCATCTGACTGCAAAGTGCTACAGACTTCGTGAATGCACTCTGGTTGCCAAGTTCCCAAATTGTGACCATGGGGCCACTGCAATGATGGTACATTTTGAGGACTCATTGTAAATCTCCCTTTTCAGCAGCACTGTAACTTCAAATGGTCACTGTATTGGGGAATTGGTAAATGATGACTACCTGTATTTGTGTGCTACGTTGCAATGTAATGACATTTATGTAATGATATCACAACATTTATTTAGTCACAATCTTGACTGATGTTTGATTAAATACTCTGCTGGGATATAATTTTACCACATGACAGCACCAACAGGGGACTGTATGCATCACATGCAAATTCTGGACACAATGCTATGGGTTTACCCATTCAAATATGGGAAGGATTTTTGGAAGATATAAATTGTTTCCCCTACCTGCGAAGTATAATAGCTAGAAGTATGGATTGTTTTGCTAGGGTCTGTGGATCTTATTAAACAATTTGGTACTTATATAAACAATATAAACCTTTCATGCAGGATAAATTAAGATATGGAAATCTATTTTACTAGACTTAAACTGTACAAGTCAATAACGGTTCCCATTTTTTATATTATTTTACTCTTAAACATAGCAAACAGTTCTTATATCAGAGTTGATTACAGAGAGATAAATAATGTTTCTTCAGAAAATTCTAATAAATGCATTAATATTTTTTTAATATTTCATTTAAAAATTCAAAAACTTTCTCTAATTTTATATATATCTGGAAGATTACTAACAGTGACTGTAAAATTGTTTGCTGAACTATAGTTTGAGGTTCTAGTAAGACAAATGTCATATCAAAGAGCAAATAAGTCAGCCTGAGAAAACTGAGTTGAACAGCTGAATAATAAATATGGTGATTATCTAGTGAAAAAGCATATGTGAAACCTTCTTCCATGTACTTCTAATATCCAATCTTCTTTCCCAGGTGCAAACAAGGTCATTGCATTAACCATTATGTTTTGACATATTATAATAGAAAAGTAACTGAAATGCAGGATTAATATTATTAAGATATCTGAAAAATGAAAGTTATAATTGTCAGCCCAGCACGAGCTGCTTCTATTTCTTTTGATAAATAATCACATAACGTATAATTTGTCCTGTCTGAATTCTTAAAAATCCCTTCTAGATTAACATGAAGGAAGGAATAGTTCTGCTGGTCTTGAAGAAAGTGGTGATGTGACCCTCCTCAAGAGGCCAACTGGTTACATTGTGCACAATTTTTTATCCACTCCCCAACTCTTTTTTATGAAATGTTGCTGAGAGGATGGTTGAGTTGCACCTTTCCTCCTTTGATCTTGAATGGAAGTGTACTTCCTCGCTTAGGTTGGTGTATGTTCCGGGAGTCTTCCTGGATTCCCAGCTCCTACTGAAGAAGCAGATGGGAGCTGTGGCCAATAAAAGGCCTTTGTACAGATTCATCTTGTTTGTCAGTTGAATCCATTTCTACAGTCCCATTCCTAGAATGGGAGCTGTATAAGAAACATGGGTTTTGGTGTCCCCACCAGATGACCATCATCTTTCTTGTTGCTGTGATGTTGCATTCTATTTAAAATTGTAAGCAATCGTTTTGGAGTTAGGCAGCCCTAGTAATTTATTTTATCAATATATAAATAACTCTTGAAAATAGCATTTTACAGACTTCTTAAATGGAGATGTATTATAATAAATTCTCTGCAGGATAGTGATGTTAGTAAGGAGATCCATATTCAGATCCATAACCAGATCACACAGCTTCCTAGGCAACTTTGGACCAGTTGCTTTTTCAGCCAACTTATCTCTCATAGTGATAAAATTCAGGAAGTCTGCATGTAAGTTACCTGAAGGTCTCAGAGAAAAGGCACAATATAAACTTAATAATAAGTAACATTTGTTTACTTGTTAAATTTACATTCTGCTTTCTCAGAGAAAATATGCATTTATCTACACAAACCACAGTTTTAGAATGTTTGCATGGGTTTTGCACTTTTTTTTAAATAAAAGAGAGCTTATTCTCCAATGGCTTCCCAAAGCTCAGTTTCTGCTGCATTCTGCCTTCATTCAGAGAGAGCTCTAATCCTAACCCTACATCAGCCCTTTAATGTAGACCATGTCAGGAAATAAATGCCACAAAAATTATAAAAACTGTATTTTATTGATACTAATTATAATAACAGAATCGTAAAAGCCTGATGGTATTTCTTTTTTCCTCTGTCTTATACTACAGAGAATTCAAGTGGAACAATCTTGAATTTCTTTATCACACTTTCCTGTTTTCCTAGGGTAAATTTATCTTATCTTAATGGATGTCACATATTCTCTCTCTATTCCTCTATACTTTTTTTTGTTTTGTATTCTTCTGCATACAAGTTTAAATTGCTAAATGTCTGCTGTTCAGAGTTAGCCATAGCCTCAGGCAAGAATATAAGTATAAAGCAAAGTATAAATATTTGCAGAAGGCTCTTTTCTGGAGCTACTGTAGTATTGTTACAATTTTAAATTAGAATTTAAATGTATTTTTTAAAAGAAAGTTAATTGAGGCAGATATTAAACCAGGACTACCTATTAGCACAAATGTCAAAGAAAACAAAAGTTCTAATTTTTTGGGGGGTAGTCAGGAAGAGAAAGTTACACCTGGTGAAATTCACTTTGCTACATTAGTATTGAAATTCAGGATGTCTGACCTATTATTCAATGTCATCCAACTTCACATTCTTAGATAATTTCCTAAGCAAAATGCTGTATAGTATAGGGTAGATAAAAGATTTTGCTCACATATCAGCAAATAAATAGAAAAGAGTTTTAGGGACAATTATATTGGAATGTAAATCAATAATAGCTTAAAAAGTCTTTTTAATTCTCTTTTAATTCCCTTTTTATGTTTAGAGAGTCTCAATTTAAACATCTATTTTCTATTTTCCACATTTTTTTTACAACCCCCCCGCGAGATTTAATTCCATGCACTTAATTTGCTTTCTTTCAGGTCTAATTTAAGTTGAAAAGAGATTTTTATTGAATTACTTGCAAATTCCTTTCAAGCTCTTGCCAAGCTCTGCATATATTTGCCCATAGATGAAAATCCCTTTATGGCTAGTAAAGGCCTTGTCCCAGTGGTGGGATTCAGCCAGTTCGCACCACTTCGGCAGAACCCATAACTAATTTTTTGTTGCCCACGCCCACAATGGACTTCCAGAAGCGGCATCCACACAGAGAACCGGTTGTTCACATATTTGAATCCCACCACTGCCATGTCCTAATGTTGATATTAAAGTGCAGGATTTAAAAATATATAAGAAAAGATATTTGCATGAATTGTGAATTTTAGCATCTGTAATGAAATATTTTTTAAAAATATTTAAAAGCTGAATCTGTAGATGACACTGAGCAAAGAATAAATAGCTGCTCCAAAAACAATAATGATTCAGATTAAAATAATATTTTTTCTCAATATTATTTCTAATGTATTCACTTGTATCTCGTCCTCATTTTATTTAGAATTAATGGGACTCTTATTATGATCCCCAATCTAGTAATCAACAAGTAGACCCATTATCCAATCCATCTGATGAAATTTAGGTAGTTTTGATTGAAATAAAAAATAACTGATGTTTGAATACCTTACTCTAGTCAATGCAAACTTATTTGCACTGAAAAACAGAGAGATCTTGACTGTTTTGATTGTATTTGCACTGAAAAACAAGAGAGATCTTGACTGTTTTGATTGTCTTGTTGCCTTTTCCTCAAGTGATAGGAAAATTGTAGATGTCATAACATAAGCAGCAGCAGTACAGAAGGCAAAAAAGAAAAACATCATAACATATAAATAATTGTTAGCCCTAGGAGTTCATTTCACCTTCTTAATATACATGCAGCCAAGTTCACATTCCCCTTCATCCCTACCAACATTTTGTTACTTTTTATTTTTTTAAAAAATGTCAATTTAAAATGTCAAAAATTAAAAGAAAAAAAGAGAGAGAGACAGAGACAGAGATTGTGAAAAAGCTCATACACAAACACACATATTTTAGGAAAGTGTGTCTCTTATTAAGGAAACTACACTGAATCAAAGAATAGGTTTTGCGGGGATTTATATCAATTATGTATTGATATGGTTATGCAAAGATGGTAACTGCTGCACAAATTTGAACTGCTGCATCTGAAATCAGTCAGTATTTATACCCACCCACACTCACACATATACAGTAGTGGCCAAAATTGTGGAAACCTTTGTAGAAAAGTTTATTTTTGAGGTTTGATGGCTAATGACACCACTTTTTTAGGGTGTCATTATATATTATATATCAATGGAAAGATAATTGAATCAAGAATGTAATGCAACAAAGTTTGTTCAATTACCTGTACTGTATTCTATTAAAAGTTATAGCCAAATAACCAGAAAAAGGAAGCACAACTTGCTTAGATTGATATCAGGTAGCTTTCCTTCATCTAATTGTAGCCAATGAGCATGTATGTTTAGAGAACCAATCAGGGGTCATCTTGTTTTGGCAATGAGCCAATCAGATCACATGTATTGAAGCTGAGAGAAGAACATTTGTTATGTGTTATGTGATTGCTATCAAGTTGGTTGGGGTTTTTTTTTCTTTCATTTAGTGAGCTTGTAAAACGTAATAAAATTAAAGTAATGGTGCAAAGAGTTGACTGGTTGCCCAGAAAATAGTATTATTAAGTGAACAAGGCTACAGTTATAAAGAAATTAAAAGAAAAATTGGTGGAAACTTAACCAAAAGTGACATTTCTACCGTACACTTTTCCCAAAAGGTTTTCACAATTTTGACCACTACTGTATATGCATTCATATATATGAATACAGATATGATCTTCAGGACTTATAGAGAAAGACAAACAGGTTACATATTCCTCTGTACAGAGTGACAGAGGAATTTTATAATATTTTATAATAATAATTTGTTTAGAAAAATATTAATAAAACTAAGAACAGATTTGAATATATGTATCCTTCATTGCAGAAGTATTTTTTAACTTAATAATAATTTTGAGCCAATATTTTCATATTTTAAAATATTACTGATCCAGTGAATTATGTACCATAACTTTGTAGAGTTCTGTTATTGTTAATTTGCATCTAACAATAGGACCTGAATCTTTTTTTTATGTTGCACTTCTAATTTATGTTCCTTAAGAAACAACTAATATATCACATGAAAGATTATTATTGACTTTTCTCCATTCAGAAACTTTTGACAAAAATAACTGATTAATTGGGCATTGATAACATGTGTGAATTTGCTTACAGCTTCACCTACACAATACATAAAGGTTATAATTTATATACTGTAATGTATATTTAGTAGAGAGTGGTGCTCTCCGTGAAGTATCTTTACAGTCAATTCTTAACTTGATGAAATAGGTATAAGAGGATTTCTATGCTACAAAGTGTTAGATACTCTAGTAATGAGGTTCATTAAGCTCAGCGCCCAGCACTTTACACTGAGATGTTTGAAGACATTCAGAATAACCTGTTGTGTTTGTTTAACATAAGAGCTTTATACCACTTTTATACTATTTTTAAATGAGGTAGAAAAGCACACAAGCAAGAAGTAATGCTTCTTTCTCTCTCCTGCTTGGAATCTTGCTGCAGATTTCTGGTTCCTTCATAATGAGGAAGAAATTGATGCTCCATTGGCCAGGTGATCAGTGGGAGAAGTGGACAGGCTGCCCAGGTTGTTGTGGTCAAGAGTCATGTTCAGTTCTGGTTTCCATCTGATCAGGAATGGCTTTATTATTATTTAATTGGATTTCTATGCCGCCCTATTCCAGGAACTCAGGGCGGCTCACAACATGGATAGAAATCTAACATTAAAACACATTATAAAAACCCCTCAATCAAAAACCAATCATCCAAACAGACATGCAACAAACATACACTAGCTGGGGCAAGGTGTTAACTGCCCCAGGCCTGTCGGCAAAGATGTGTCTTCAGTAATTTGCGAAAGGCGGAGAGGGTGGGGGCAATAGGGATCTCCGGGGGGAGTTGATTCCAGAGGGCCGGGGCCGCAACAGAGAAGGCTCTTCCCCTAGGCCCTGCCAGGCGACACTGTCTAGCTGATGGGACCTGGAGAAGGCCGACTCTGTGGGCTCTAACCGGTCGCTGGGTTTCATGAGACAGCAGACGGTCCCGTAAGTAACCTGGTCCGATGCCATGTAGGGCTTTATAGGTCATAACCAACACTTTGAATTGCGTTCGGAGACCAATTGGCAGCCAATGCAGCTCGCAGAGTGATGCCGAGATGTGGGCATTTCTAGGCAGGCCCAATACTGCTCGCGTGGCTGCATTTTGCATTACCTGAAGTCTCCGAGCGTTTTTCAAAGGTAGCCCCATGTAGAGAGCATTGCAGTAGTCGAGCCTCGAGGTGATAAGGGCATGAGCAACTGTGAGAAGAGGTAAATACAGCAACTACCAAGGTTACACACCTGCACAAGCCTTCAAATCTGGACCTAATTGCAGGAAAGAACTTTGCTATTTTTTTAACCACTTACCATACATTTGTATGACAACATTTGTCTCAGTGTGTTTTTATTAGTTGACAAGAAAAAAAAGTTTGGTTTTTGTAGTGGTTAAGGCAAACAAACAATTAACAATTATGGCATTTACTTAATAACTGCCAGGTTTGCTTTATGACCACTACAAAACTGTTGTAAAATTAGGTTGTTGTGTGATGACCAGCTTAATGACTTAATGACTGGTCATAATTCTGGCTCAATTATGGTTATAAGCTGATGACTACCTGTAGGAAGGAGGAATATTGTTTGTATCCATTTAAATATCAAAAGATAACTGAATAGGGAAACTCCTACCATGGACCATCTAGAGCAGTAATCTCAGAGTCTTTAAAATGTGTGGACCAACTCCCAAACACTCCCTCCCTGGTTGGCTGGGGAATTATGGAAGCAGAATTCTACACATCTTAAAGTTGACAAGTTTGAGAAACAGTAGTTTAATTCTTTCTTCCCATGCTTTGATCACAAAGAAAACCAATTTTTCTGAAGTTGCTATTGCCACATCAATGGTCTGATTTCTTCCCTTAACTGTGATTTTTTTCCCAAATATGTCTTTACCCAAGCCCTATCTACATTTTTAAAAACTTGCATATTTAATACAAACTCTAGGAAAAGTCGTGTCTATGTCTACTTTGGCCTTAGATAAGTAAGAATATGAGTTTGGAACTAGCTTTCTGTGAATCTATAGTTCTGTGTAGTCAACTACATTTTGTATAGTAACCTCTACCAAATCTCATCTACAAAATTTCTCTCTCTTCATTTTCATATCAAATTACTCAAACTACTTGGATGCTGCAGTAATCAGTTTTTATTTTAACAGAATATAATCTCTTCCCCTCTCAAGCCAAAGACAGAACAATTTCTCTTGATCAGTGTTTCCTCTGAAATAAAAGTTGTTGGAAGGTTCACTTCAGCATATTATCTCCTTTATTGAACCCAGCCATCAAAACAGAAACCCAAGCCCTTACTAACTTAAATTCCTCTTCTTTGTGAGCAACCCATCTGGGCAGTGAACAATAATGCACATCAGTCCTCATGATTAATGAACGGTAAGCTTTTAACTTTTTGTGGCCAAGGTCTATCTTATCTCCATATACCGGCCATTTATAATTGTCCATTGATATAATGTTTACAGAGTCACAAACAAATTGTACTTTGCAGACTGATTGCGGTCCACCCACACAGAATATAGAATTGCATTCCAATCAAAAAACCCCAAAGGCAATCCATCTTCCCATTTTGCTTTTGATGCTCATATGCCCTATTGTTATCTTTATGGTGGATGATATATCAAATGACTTTCTTATTTTATTTATTCATCAAATTTATATAGCTATCCTTCTCACAAAAAAGGACTCTTGATAATATATATCAACATTATAAAAGAGTTGATATACAAAATGTTATTATTTAAAAAAATAAAAAATACAAGGCTAAGAAATAAAAGCAGATATTTATAATAGTGGAGGCATCTCAGGATCTCACTGGTCCCCTGCCTCCCCCAGGCCTGATGACATAATTAGGTTTGAAGGGATTTCCAAAAAATCAACAGGTATGAAACCAGCCTTACTTTAGTGGAGAGGATGGTCCATAAAACATCCCTAAACAATTGTATCCATTTTCTACTGGATCTGAAGGGACAGCAGATAAAATCAGGGAGAGAATGTCCCTCAAATAATCCAGCCTCATGCCAGATAAGGTTTTAAAGTTCAAATCCAGCACCTTGAAATGGACCTGGAAAAAGCCTCGTAAACAATACAGCTTGTGGAGCAAAGGTGTAATGTGTTTTGTTCTAGAAACACCCTGGTGAGCCAAGTGATGCTGTGGCTGCCCTTTCTCAGTGCCTGGAGGCTGTAGGGGATGGGAGGACAACAGTGTTATGTATTAAGCAATTCATAAGGTCTGTTATAAAAAACGGTTAACTGATTGTTCTATTTGAATGATAGACTGTCTGTCTATATATGTTTAAGCCTTTGTTTTTGGCAGGAATGAGTACTTTAAATTGATTAGCCGCCGCCTAATGGTGGTCCGTATAAATATAAATCAAGCAGCAACTAGAGCTAGCTTCTGTGAGAACTAATAAAGAGCTGTTAATTCAATTCCATGTCTTCAATGACTCGCTGCCACTACACAACAAACAGGCTTCAGCTAAAGCCAGGCAAGATGGTACCTCAGAATCTGGTTGTTTATCTTTGTTAACTCTGGATGGGGCTGCACTACCCCAAACAGACTTGGTGCGCAACTTGGAAGTCCTCCTGAACCCATAACTCCTGCTCAAAGAGCAGGTGGCACTTGAGGCTAGGAGGGTCTTTGTGCAACTTTGCAACTTTGTATCCGGGGGCGGGGCGTCCGGGGAGGCTCGGGAGTTCATGGCTTCCATGACAGCCATGGACCTGACCCAGGTAATTCAAGGCCCCACACACACAGGGGGGAACACGCTTGACCTGGTTTTTGTCTCTGGACAGTGGCTGAGTGGTCAGAGTGTAGGGGATATAGTCATTGAACCCCTGTCATGGTCTGATCACTCTCTCCTATGCTTGGACTTTCGGACCGTTGCACCCCACCGCAGGGTGGCGGAACCGGTGAGATGGTACCGCCCCAGGCGGCTGATGGAACCCGAGCGGTTCCAGGCAGAGCTTGGGCCAATTCCTGAGGTTCTGACACACGACTCGGTTGGAGAGGTGGTGGCGGCCTGGGACAGGGCGGCTGCCGGTGCCCTGGATCGAGTTGTGCCTTTGCGGCCTCTGATTCGGCGTGGGTCTCGACCGGCCCCGTGGTATAACGAGGGGCTGAGAGAGATGAAACGCCGGAAAAGACGCCTAGAGAGCAGTTGGAGATCGAGCCGTGCCGAATCTGACCGAACATTGGTAAGAGACCATATTAGGTCCTACCTAATGGCGATAAGAGCAGAGAAGTGTTCCTACCTCACTGCTCTTATTGCGTCATCAGATAACCGCCCAGCCTCCTTGTTTAGGGTGACCCGCTCCCTCCTTCATCAGGAGGTGAGGGGAGACCCCTTAGAGGGTAGAGCTGAGGATTTCGGAAAATATCTGTATGATAAAATCGCTCAGATACGGGAAGGCTTCGACTTCAACTGGGTATGTCCAATGGGAGAGGCGGAGGCTGGTCTTGAGACTGTTACCTGGGTTGAGTTTGACCCCGTGACCCCCGAGGACGTGGACAGGTTGCTGGGGGGACTTAGGGCGACCACATGTTTACTGGACCCGTGCCCCTCCTGGTTGGTGCTGGCCTCCCGGGAGGTGGTACGAGGCTGGTTCCGAGCAATTATCAACGCTTCCTTGAGTGAGGGTGTCTTTCCCGCTGCCTTGAAAGAGGCAGTGGTGAGACCCCTCCTCAAGAAGCCTGCCCTGGATCCAGCTGTTTTATCAAACTACCGTCCCGTCTCCAACCTTCGCTTTCTTGCGAAGGTTGTTGAGAGTGTGGTTGCCCGACAGTTCCCGCAGCACCTGGAGGAATCGTCATATCTCGATCCGTTCCAGTCGGGCTTCAGGCCTGGCTACAGCACGGAAACAGCATTGGTCGCGTTGGTGGATGATCTCTGGCGGGCCCAAGACAGGGGTTGCTCCTCTGTTCTGGTGCTATTGGACCTCTCGGCGGCTTTTGATACCATCGATCATGGTATCATGCTGCAACGGTTGGAGGGGCTGGGCATAGGAGGCACTGTCTTGCAGTGGTTCTCCTCCTTCCTCTCTGGCCGGATGCAGTCTGTGTTGACAGGGGGCCAGAGGTTGACCCCGAGACCCCTCGTATGTGGGGTACCTCAGGGGTCGGTCCTCTCGCCTCTACTGTTCAACATTTATGTAAAGCCGCTGGGTGAGATCATCCGTGGTTTTGGCGTGGAGTACCACCAGTACGCTGATGATACCCAGCTGTACATTTCCACGCCAAACCACCCCAACGATGCCCTTGCCGTGCTGACCCAGTGCCTGGAGGCCGTGCGGGTATGGATGGGGAGAAACGGACTCAAGCTCAACCCCTCCAAGACCGAGTGGCTGTGGTTACCGTCGTCCCGGTACAGCCAGCTGATTCCATCGCTGTGTATTGGGGGCAAAACAGTGGCTCCCACAGGAAGGGTTCGCAACTTGGGAATCCTCCTGGACTCACGGCTGTCCTTAGAGGACCATCTGACGGCCGTGGCCGGGAGGATGTTCCACCAGGTTCGCCTGGTGCGCCAGTTGCGTCCCTTCCTAGACCGGGACTCGCTACGCACAGTCACTCATGCCCTCGTGACCTCCAGGCTGGACTACTGTAATGCTCTCTACATGGGGCTCCCCTTGAGGTGCATCCGGAAGCTCCAACTTGCCCAGAATGCGGCCGCGCGGGTAGTGATGGGAGCGTCGTGGTGCTCCCACGTAACACCGCTCCTGCGTGAGTTGCACTGGTTGCCGGTGGTCTTTCGGGTGCGGTTCAAGGTGTTAGTGACCACTTTTAAAGCGCTCCATGGCATCGGACCCGGATACTTACAGGACCGTCTACTGCCAGCAAATACCTCCCGCCGTCCGGTACGCTCCCACAGAGAGGGCCTCCTCAGGGAGCCGTCGGCCAGACAGTGCCGGCTGGCGACCCCCAGGGGGAGAGCCTTCTCTGTGGGAGCTCCCACGTTATGGAACGAGCTCCCCCCCGAACTCCGTATAATAACAGATTTACGCACCTTCCGTCGGGAACTAAAAACATTTCTTTTCCGACAGGCCGGCCTGGCATAGAAGCTTCGGTTCCAATAGGGTCAAAATGTTTTAAGGGGACTGAGTATTTTTTAAGATTTTAAATTTTGTATGTTTTGGGTTTTAGGATTTTGGCCAAATGATTTAATTTATTTTTAATTATTTTAAATTTTGTATATTTATATGTTTTTTAAATTTTAGGCTGTACACCGCCCCGAGTCCTTCGGGAGAGGGGCGGTATAGAAATTTAATAAAATAAATAAATAAATAAATAAATAAATAAATAAATATTATACACCAGTTGCACTCTTACCTAGATCCTGAGGCCTTGCACACAGTCACTCATGCCTCTGAGCTGGATTACTGCAATGCACTCTACATGGGGCTACCCTTGAAGAGTATTTGGAAGCTACAGCTGGTGCAGAATGCAACAGTGTGCACAGTTCTAGGAGCCCCTAGAGTTGCACATATAACACCGCTACTGCAGGAACTGCATTGGTTACCAATTTGCTTCTGGATCCAATTCAATGTATTGGTTGTTACCTTTAAAATCCTATATGGCATGGGACCAGTCTGTCTGAGGAGCAGTCTCATTTTGGTCTGCTTTACTCACTGGGTGTGAGAGCTTGGAAATTCTTACATCATTCTTTGACTGCTTCAATTGTTCAAGTGGTGCCCATGTTTGATCAGACGCAGGTAATTCCTGGCTTTGGGTCTCCTGAAGCTGACATTCCACAGGTTCAGATGGAGCAGCTTATTATAGTCACAGTCTGCATCTTTAGCCATGATACCCCAGATGCTCATGGGCTCTAGGCACCAAAATAAGAATATTGTATAGGTGTGGTAAGCATGGCTGGAACAGCCTGTATGGAAGACTAGTGTGGCCCCTCCTCTAGCCTGTTGCTCTAGGAACAGAGCTAGAACAGGTCCAAATCTTTACATAAGAATAAATTAAAATAAATTTTAATTTCCACTTTGTTCTATGATTTATTTGATGACTTTTATTCCCCCCCCTTTCTCCAGAAGAAAGCCAGATCTTATTATTGGAATGAGCAATTAAACAATTAAGCAAAAGAGTAGCAATATTTTCCATTGTACTACATTGTATATTGGATCATTTTCAAGGAAATGTAAAATGCAAATACAGAAACTAATGCCAACAAAATGAAAATCCACAATTTTTTTTGACATCTGTAAAAGATAAACCTAATCAGTGCTTTATCAAAACTGTGCACAGATTCAATAAGCTATTGGTGAATGCATTCATATGACATGGGTGATAGCAAGTTTCTTTGATAATGAGTCAGTGTAGACACCTGTTTAATTTTTTTTTAAGTCACAGGATTTAAGTCACAGGATTTCCAACAGCCTTGAGAAGATAGTGACACATTCTTACATGTACAGTTGTAATAATAAATATAATCAAATGTAAACCTTTTGGGGGGTTAAGTATTTTGAGTACTATCTACAAGAAACCTGTGTTAGAGAATAGTTTCTTTAGATGAACTAGGATTAGACAAAGCTAACTGGGTTCCAGCTTGACCCTGTTAGCAAAGTTGGATTGGGCTAATTCTTGGATGAGAGGCTCCAGGAAATAACAGGATTGTGGGCTAGATTGGGAAGCTGAACATGTGTCTTGTAAGAAGACAGTGGCAAAACATTTTTATATTGTTGCCAATAAAAGTAAATGGAAGTGTCCAGCAAATCACAGCAAATCAAACCTGGCATTTTAAAAAAAGTATGTATAGGACTGTATAAAGAATACTGCTGGATTATTGTAATATCTAACAAACCTTTAATTAATATTGTTTCCATAATCATTATCAGTGTACAGTTATAATAAACAGCAATAGCAATAGCACTTAGACCAGCGGTTCTCAACCTTTTTCAGGCCGAGACCCCACCTGCGCCGCCCATGCGCGGTGCGACCCCGACCCCCCCCAAAAAATTGGCCGACCCAAAAAAAATGGCGGGCCCACACCACGCATGCGCGGCGCATCGCGCATGCGTGGCACGACGGCCCGCATTGCAATAGGGGAAAAAAATGGCCAACCAAAAAAAATGGTGGACTGCGGTGCTTGGCGACCCCCGTGAAATGGTCATTCGACCCCAAATGGGGTTGTGACCCACAGGTTGAGAACCGCTGACTTAGACTTATATATCACTTCACAGTGCTTTACAGCCCTCTCTAAGCAGTTTACAGAGTCAGCTTATTGCCTCTGGGTCCTCATTTTACCCATCTTGGAAGGATGGAAGGCTGAGTCAACCTTGAACCGGTGAGACTTGAACTGCCAAACTGCAGTCTGCCAGCAATCAGCAGAAATAGCCTGCAGTCCTGCATTCTAACCACTGCACTACCATGGCTCTATTACTCATTTATAGATTACTGTCAACTGTTTTACTTCAGTACTTTAAATGTTTGTTATTTTTTAATTTTGTCTGCTTTTTTTTTTACAAAAAGATCATATTAAAAAAAATAATATAGAGACATTGTTGTCTCTGTCATATATTTTGTGAAGAAATGAAGAAAGAGTGAACATACTGAAAGGAAAAGGAAGAGGAAATGTTTGGGTGGACTTATTAAATCTTCAGTGAAAGACAAAAGTTTAAAGAACAAAAAGCAACCTGTGAAATAGCAAATAGGAAATGGAATGGAAGCAAACGATGTTATGCAAAGATAGCAAAGTATGGTGAGATACAGGAAATGGGGTTGTCACAACTAGTTTTACTTCTTTTTTTTCTTCTTTGAATTTCTTTAGGTTACTTTTCTTATACCCTTCTCCAGTGCTTTTTTTTTTGTTTAAAAAAAAAAGGTGCCGGAATTTACACACGTTATACAACCCACCTTGCCTACCCTATAAGGTTCCATCCCAAAAAAGTGCCAGAACTCCATTCTGGGCCTTCTATGAGAAAAAAAAGCCCTGCCCTTCTCTGCACTATAACTATATTGATGTTGCACATTGCTTATCCTGAAAACAGAATTGGAAGATGGGAATGGATGGAGACAATATTTTCTTCATGATTTAACAGATCTTATTAGCTCTATTCAATAAAATTGGAAATTATGTTTTAACCTCTGAGGAAAAACATATCAAAGCATTTTAGTGTATTTTTTCTAGAGGAATTTGTTTTAGTCTTAAAAATTTGATCCTATCCTACGGCACATCTATTGATGTTAAGGCCCATTTTCATTCTGAAAATTTCCCCATCTTGCCAAGGACATGCCTGACAGGTGGAGCGTGTTTCTATCTTTTAAACAAGATTTTTGATTTTACTTTTAGATTCATTACACATCAAACAGTTTTCTTCCAAAAAAATACATTTGCATTATCAGCAGAGAAGACAGAAAATGGCACAATTTTAGTTGATTGCAGGCAAACGAGTCCTTCAGCAGTGCTGTAATTTTGATTCCTTCTTATTGCCTGGCTTCCTTAAACAAAGTCTCGCAACCGATTTACGCAACTGCATTCATCTGTGTCAAGCTGTAGATCAGCCACAGGCTGCAACAATTTCCTGCTTCCTTTGTCTGAAGCATCTGTTATGATAAACTAGTAAACAATTCATGGGTTTGAAAGATTCTCAGAAATTTTAATTCTGTGCAATTCATTTGAAGGAAATATTAGATAATATGTAGATCATTCTTTTGTTTGACATGCTCAAGAATCCTTTTCTTTATTGTGTGCAAAGCTTAGTGGATTTTATTAACCATCAGATGAATGCATTTGACAATTGTGTTATCCTATGGCTGAGTTTTACACTGATTCTATAAACATAAAAGGGACAACCCAATCAAGGACATAGAGAGAAAATCAGGAAAATGCAGGTTTTCAGTCCCCTTTCCCTCAAAGTAGATATATAACTTCAAAACAGCCTCAGCACTAATATAACACAAATGGTAGCCCTCTCTTGACATAAAGTTGCCTCTTTATCTTTTTAAACATTTGGAGACTGGAAGAATTTCTCTGGAGCTGCATTTAAAAGCTCATCTATTATCTTCTTAGCTGTTGTATTGATTAAGGGCATCAATTTCTCTTTGTGAAAACTGGTAAGAAGAAGACAAAAAACAGAAAGACATGAAACAAAGGCAACAACACAACAAAGATTGGGTTAAAGATGGAAGGATATGAATCACCATGAAACTGTCATAAGCAACAACATCTTGGCAACATACGTTTTTCTTTCCAATGGTATTGGCACAAGATAAGACTCTGACACTGAAAAGTTAAGTTATATATCCATTCTTTCCAAACATTTGCTATCTGATTTTATTAACAGAGAAAGCAGAGATTTTGGCGACAGTATAATTTATTCATATGGGCGTATGCTCTATTATTGAATTACACCTTCTATTTTTTTCTACAGTCCTTATGAATTAACTTGATTAAGTGTAATTCATTACTGATAAGCACATATTCTGTGATTCTATTTCTCCATTGGATTCTTCACAGCTGTTGAATACAAGGTCTATATTGCTTATGTGTCCCAATCCATGAATTCACTAGTTCCTGTTTACTGAAGAGTCAGTAAAAAAAATGCAGTATGTTTTATATTGATTATCCAACTCCTGAAATGTTGGTTAGCATAGAATAAATAGTAGCATTCAACTGAATACATGCCCAAAAACGCTGAAGGGTTTTTACCTGGACTGCAACTCTTCAACTGCTGATGGAAGGAAGTGGCATTCCTTCAGTTTATATGACTCTCGTGGGCTAGGGAAAGTCTTAGAATTACCCCTCAAGAGCCTCAAATACAGCTGAGGTCTGCAAGTACCACTTCAGGAGCTGCACTTTGAAGCAACTGAAAGCTGGGTGGGGAGGAGGGCTGCAATCTGGATAAGAAGTTTAGGATAAGAAGTTAAAAGAAAGAGATGTATTAAAAAGTTTTGATTTCAGAAACGTTATTAAAGAAAAGTCTAGCACAGTGATGGCGAACATTTTAGAGACCGAGTGCCCAAACTGCAACCCAAAACCACTTATGTATGGTTGGGTGCTCGGTGGGCGTGGCCCATTGGGTGGGTGTGGCTATGGGGGTAATGGCAGACTGGGTGGGACTAAAAAGTTCAATCAATCAATTCCAACTTTGCGAGATCTTTTTTTCCCCGCGAGGGGTTGAAATTGATTGATTGATTAAACCTTTTTTTGTGTGCATACAGCAGCAGAGGTCTAAAGCAAAAAGGTTTAGGACTGGGGCGACGGTGCGCGTGCCCACAGAGAGGGCTCTGCATGCTACCTGTGTCATAGGTTCGCCACCACGGGTCTAGCATTTTAAAAAAGGATGAAAAAAAAGCATTTGCGTCCAACAAAGAATACAGTGAACCTTGTTAATACAAATGGCAATCATTTATAAAGATTATTAGGTGCAAATAGAAATACATATTATTTCCACAGCAGGGAGAATAAAGAAGAAATGGTTAAACTGATTATTTTATTCAAAGTGGTGCTTATACCTAGGTATATATCACTGCTGGATTTTGTGCTTGTGATAAAAAAAAGGAAACTTTGACTTTGGTTTTGTTGATTAAATAGACTTGTTATTATAGAAATGGCTAGTTATATGCTAATGTATATAAAGTTGAGGCTGGAGTGTATCTATCATATATTGTGCTGAAAAGAGCCAGAAGTCAGTGCTTTTTTTTTTCTTTTCTCCTTTGTATCTTACATTTCCCCCCTTTCTTTTTCCTTCCCCTATTTCCCATTTCTATTTCTCTTTGTATTTTATATATAGATAAAACAATAAAAGCCATATGTAGAGAAAGAATAAATAGTAACATTGATTAAACCACCAGAGTTAGGAGTCAATACCAGGGAATCTTATAAGAAAGGACTGAAATCTCTATATGTACGCACCAAAGTGCTACATATCAAACATTTATAATAATAAGAAAAGAAATTATTATCCATTAGTTCAGGAAGCTATAACAACAATTAATTATAATCAGAACTTTAAAAAAATGGCAAAAAATTCACATTTTTAGAAAGGCAATATTAAGGTGACCAACTTTTTTACAATGAAAAGGAGGACACAAATAAATTGAAGAAAAAATATCGTAAATAAAAGAAACATTTTATTCATTGCAACAATAATACAGACAACTTGCATGTGCAAAGTTTGCCAGCCGGGTGTTTTGGCGCACTCAGCAGCAATACCTATTGGCTTTAGAATGCCAATAGTGGGAGCAGCGCAGCTCATGCAAAAGTTGAAAAAAAAACCCATCAAAAAAAGGTGCTGGAACGCCGTTCTGAGTGTTCTATAAGAGGAAAAAAAGCCCTGCAGATTAGTCTTCAAATATCGAAAAGGAGGACACTTTTTGAGGGAGGACAGAACTTAAAAAAGGAGGACTGTCCTCCCTAAAGGAGGACGGTTGGTCACCTTACCAATATATATCTGGAAGGCCTCTGACAGCCTGACAAAAGCCAGCCTTTTAAAAATCAAGACAATTGGTCTGTTCCAGATATTATCCCCCTTATCCAATTTGTTCCAATAAATTGAGTGTCATCATTACAGTGGATGCTATATCTATCCTGTGTCCTTTCTAATAAAGATTTGGTTCTAATGACCCTTTATTAATGTTTTATGTCTCCTGAATTGTAATGCCCTAGGAAACCCACTGCTCTCCTGCTGTCACATTGTGGCTTCGTAAACCTGAAGTAAGTGCTTTTAATGTTCAGTTTGACTTTGAAATGTCAACCTGTCAAAAGTGAGGTTCTCCCCCTCACATATTTCCCATATGTCACTGGGACAACTTGGAGGCAATTCTTCTTTAGAGTCACATCGGATTAGTCACTGATTATGTAGATACTATTGTCAAGGGATTTCATGTAAAATGAAATGTTAAAATGGGAAACAGTTCATATTAATTCAGTGGCAACAATAAAAAGCAAAGATAGCTGATGATTTTCTTGGTTTAATGGGGTGCTATTCAGAGTGGACCCACATGAAATTGAGGCTGGGTATTTTCACAATTGTACATGTTCATGAATTGCCTAGGCTCTGCATTTTCTGCATTTTCTTTCCCAAAACTGTAAATGAAACCATGGGCAATTTAGTTCTGAGAAAAAGTATTAAAATGCTTATCAGAAAATAAATCTTTCCTTTATCTATGATTCTGAATATTTCCTTATGGAGCTTCTTTTGGATTGTGCTTATATTCATTTAGATGCTGAAAATCTGAAACTTCCACAGAATTTCTGCATAGTCTGTATTAGAGATAGACACTTTCACATATTTTGGATCACAATTCATACAAACTTTGGTCATTGATTTTGCTAACCGTGCTTTATCACCGTTGTAATCCTAAATTTCTGGTGGTTGCCTACATTACACTTATGTAGATTTCCCCAAGTGCTGATTATTGAATATGATCTTGAATACAGTAGAAGCAAAAAAGAAGGAACTTGTGCTCAGATTGAAAGCATCAATTCATCTTGGCAAGGGTTGCTTTCATTTATAGATATTACTTCCTGGACTTTCAGTTCTGGTCAAAAGGGCAGGATAACAAAGACTTAAATTTTGTTGATGTGAAGGGATATAATCTGGATTTCTAGGAGGAAGGGAGCACATTTCAGAGAATTAAAAGGCAACTCAGTTCAGACAGTTTGTGTGGGGAAAAAAGAGGGTGAAGACAGCCCCTTCCTAATAGTTCCCAGAGTATAGGTTTCACATAAGTAGTTGTCTACTTCACTTTAGCAAAATTTTGTCTATAGGTGTGGAATAATAAGAATTTGCTTGAAATAATTACTATATGTCTTTCTTGATTTCTGGAGCCTGGCAGTTAAGGCACTTGAGACTCAGACAAAAACACCAAATTAAATTCTTAATTTATAGATATATTCATACAATATAGCAAACCAGTCTTACAATCTAGCTTGGAATGCTTGAAGCGGCTTTCTCTATATGTGGGCCATGGCTGTCAAAACTTTCCTTCACTTTAGAAGCTTGGCTAATTTTGTTATCTTATGTGGCGTTAGGCTTCTATAAGGCAGGATCACCAAACGAGAAAAGTACAACCAGCTTAAAAAATTCTGTGCTTTTTTTTCTTCTTCAGCCTGGAAAAAGCTATAGTACCAAATCTGAGTGATAAGGCAAGCCAGACTTTAAACATGAGTGATAGCTTGGCAGCCAATTCCCATCATCTTCCCCAAAAGTAAGCAACAACAGTAATTTCTGGCTAAGTGATAAATTACTTGAGCATGATGATAGTGCATTAAAAATGTTAGTTCTTTATTTCCACTGCTTATCACCTAATCAGTGATAATTAGTATTACAATACAGAAACATACAGTGTGCCCTCACCATAAGTCACATGCTGCTTTTGTGACATATTTGTTTATGACATGAACTATTTCTAACAGATTGATATGTCTCCTTCAAACCAAGACAATCTAGCTAAAGCAATCCATGCTTTAGTAATCATAGGACTACAGCAATATATTGTACATGAAACTGTCTTTTTTTAAATATATTTTATTGAGTTTTATAGGGTTAGGGAAGGGATGGGATCGGTATGGGAGTTGGGATTCAGGATGGGGGTCAGGGTTGGGATTGGGGCAGAGATGGGAAAAACAATGGGGTTACCGCCCCATTGACATAAACATTCTCAAGCTTTAGCAAGCAGACTATTGTCCAGGTACATATATTCAGTAACACTGATTAATATAATTAATATAAGAAACAATGATCATAAACAATGTCAGTTAGTCAGTACATACCCTCATCTTATTAATATACATTCACAATAAGGTATCACATTCATTTCTCACTATCTTTTGGCTAGCTGTTGATAAAAATTTTCCCATGTTTTAAAATAAACTGAATCTTCTTTCTCTTTAATCTCTAAAGTTAATCTGTCCATTTCTGCACATTCTAAAATTTTCTTAATTATGATCTCTTCAGACAGTAAATTTTAATTTTTCCAATATTGAACAAATGCTGTTCTCGCTGCTGTCAATATATGCAATATTAAATACTCATTCTCCTTCTCATACTTGGCTCCTAGTATTCCTAACAAAAACAATTCTGGTTTAAATTCTATCTGTATTTTAGTCATCTTTTCCAACCATATATAAATCTTAAGCCAAAATTTTTTTGCTCTAGTCTAGGGCCTACCCACCAGATATGATAATAAGTACCTGGCTTTTGTTTACATGTCCAACAATTATTCGAAATGTTTTTAAACATTTTCGCTAGTCTTACTGGTGTCATGTGCCATCTGCAGAACATTTTATACAAATTTTCTTTATATGAAGCAGCTTTAGTCAGTTTAATATTTCTATCCCATAACTTTTGCCAATCGTCTAAGTCTATAGAATGTACAAAGTTTTTTGCCCATGTTATCATTGTTTCTTTTACTTGTTCTTCTTCCATCTTCAAATTTAGAAGAAATCTGTAAAGTTTCTTAATCAAGTTTTCATCTGTTTTTAAAAGTATTTGATCAAATTCTATCTGTTCTTTATAAAGTCTCATTGTCTTTGCATCTTTTCGATATCTTGTTTGAATTTGCAAATAGGGCCACCATGCTAGGTCAATACCTTGTCATTGTAAATCTTGCCTATCTTTCAATTTTCCTTCATTGTCCAGAATGTCTTTGTAAGTAACGACTTTGTCATAGTTAATTAAATCTGGGTAAGCAAAAGCTTCCATTGTTGAAAGCCACTTGGGTAGTTTAATATATATATTTTTTGTTCTAGAAATAGTATGTTCCTTATAGCATGGTTTTGGAAATACCTGTGTATTTTATTTTTCTTCTACCACAGAAAGGCATGCCAACCAATTTGTAGGTCATACCCCTCTAGGTACAGTAGTCTTTTGTTTCTAAGCGTTATCCATTCTTTGAGCTATGGTAAAATGGATGCTTGATAATATAGTCTCCAGTCCGGGAGTCTAAATCCTCCACTGTTTTTAGATTCTTGTAGCATTTTGGCTTTAATTCCTACTTTCTTCCCTTGCCAAATAAATCTCAATATTGTTGCATTTAGGTCATCACAAATCCCCCCCCCAATTTTACAGAAATTGTTTGAAATAAAAAGAGCAATTTTGGCAGAACACTCATTTTAACTGTAGCTATTCTTCCTAGTAATGACAGTTGAAGATTTTTTCCAGTTCTCCAAGTCTAGTTTTATTTGTTTCAAGAGTTTTTCATAATTGTCCTCTTTTAATGTTGTACATCTTGCCGTTAAATGAATTCCTAGATATCTAACTTTTTTTGACTATTTGCAGATTTGTCTTTGTTGTAAGTTGGGCTTTCTTTTTAACTGTTAGGTTTTTTGTTAATACCTTAGTCTTTTCTCTATTTATTTTCAAACCCGGCACTTCTCCAAACTTTTCTATTTTCTCCAACAGTTTAGTAACCGTTTCTAGTGGGTACTCAAAAAGAAGGCCAAGTCATCTGCAAAGGCTTGTAATTTATATTTTTGCTCTTTTATCTCCAAACCTTTAATTTCCATGTTCTGCCTGATATTTCTGGCCAGTACTTCCAATGTTAGTATAAATAACAGTGGGGACAGTGGACATCCCTGTCTTGTGCCTTTTTTTTTTTAATGTCAAAGCTTTCTGTGTAATCTCCATTTAGCATTATTCTGGCCATTTGTTTATGGTAGACTACTTGAATTGCATTTGTAAAATTTCCCCCAAAGTCCATTTCCATCAGCTGCTGAAACATGAATTGCCAATTTAAATTATCAAAAGCTTTTTTGCGCATCAAGAAATATTAATGCTACCTGTTTCTCTGGATGATTTTTATAATATTCCAGAACATCCAAGATAATCCTTAAATTGTTTTTTATCTGTCTTTCAGGTAGAAAACTATTTTGGTCTGTATGAATAAATTTGGTCAAGAATTTGTTAATTTTTTCTGCCATTATTGAGGCAAAAATTTTGTAATCCACATTTAGTAACGATATTGGTCTCTAATTTTTTATTTGTGTGGAATCAGTGTCTTCTTTGGGTATCAACATAATATTAGCTTCAGTCCACAAGTTTGGTATTTTGGTCTCTGAAAAGATTTTGTTACATATTTATTTCAACTTCGGACTTAGTATATCCTGAAATGTTACATAGAATTCTGCCGGAAGGTCATTTGGGCCCGGAGTCTTATCTTCTTTTTGCCTTTTTATTGCTTCTATAATCTCCATCACTGATATGTTCCCATTTAATATATTTCAGATATTCTCCAGGACTTTTGACAGATCTGTTTCTTTCAGAGATGTCTGTATTTCCTCTTTAGAAACTACCTCTGCCTTGTAAAGTGTCTCATAGTAATCTTTAATGATTTTTTTTCATTACATCATTGTGGAACTGTAGTTCTCCTTTTGAATCTTGTAGCTTATTTATCGTCCTTTTTTCTTTTTCTTTCTTCAGTCTATATGCTAACCATCTCCCCGGTTTGTTAGCATTTTCAAAAAAGTTCTGTTTAGTCCGTTTAATCTGTTGTGTCATTATATCCATCTAAGCCAAATTTAATTTATGTTTAATTATTTCTGTTTGTTTCTTAGGGATTTCTTTTGTGGATCTATTTGTAACTATAGTTCCAATTTTTAAAGTTCTTCTCTCAGCTTTAACTGTAGTTGTTTCTTTTCTTTATTCTTTTTGGTGATATAGGTTATGGCCAAAACATATCCCACACATTTTGAAGGGATGTTTCTTCTTCTGTCTTCGAAGAGTATCCCTAAACTATGATATCTACTTTAAATGTAGCTGATGAAACTTCTAATGTAATGGGTTTTACATGCATGAATAATTGTATTTAGTCTTTCTGGGCATAAGTTAAGTGCATATACATATCCCTATCTGAAGGTGGACATATACCAAGCCAAAATAGACATACAACATACAATCCAAGATTGTAGTAAAATAGAGAGCTAGCAGGGACCAAACACAGGCACTGCACCAAAAATGAAAGTTGCACACACATTAGAGGCTTTGCTATTTGTATATAAATAGCAAATTGACAGATTAGATATTGAAATCAAAGATGAAATGTATAAAAAATGAACAGATTGTTCAAATGTGCGTATATTGTGTGTATTGTGTATTTAAAAAGAATTAATCTTATCACAGTGGGGAAAGTTACAAGCTATGTCCCTATTCATATGCTGATTATTTTGATACATAAAGATAAGGATTCTGTTTTGTATCTTATGCTTATTTATATTTAAAGTACAATAGAATGTGGACTGATAATGTGCTGCTTTTCCTATATTTTTAATTTCATCTTCTCTCAACCTAGGCAACAAGGCATGGTTGTAACTCTCATTTCAAATAATTGGGAAGGTTTCAGGTTGCGTGTCTCTATGGCGTTTTCAAACAAAGAGTTGCTTTCTTATCACTTTCAAGGAAAATGACAGGAGTGCCTTCTCAGAACCAGGACAGAATGATGGCCATTCTTCATTCCTTCTTCCTCTGCTGGTTTCCTAGATTTTAGGGTAAGAATCTCAGTACTATGTCAGCCATATAAAATTATGAAATTTGTATGAAATTGGTTTTGAAGTTGCTTGAGACATGCAGCATTTTTCTTTTCACACACATGTATTATTTATTTCTACAATCTTTGTCTTTTGTTTCTGAAATATTTTCCCTGACACCCAATAATATTTGAAGAATCCAGTGAGCTACTTCTTTTCACTAGGTCAATATCGTATTTCTCTCATTAATAAGTGAATACTTATCTGTCCGAGCAGATAACAGAGCAAAAGACATGGAAGCACCCAAAGAGACATATATAATCTCTGCTATTTTTAATCACATCTCACTGGATACCAATTGTTTAAATTAACTGAGTTTACTTTGCAAAATACGGGACTAATTTTCAGCATACCTTGTCTGGTGCAGGAAATAAAATAAATGATAAAAATAAATACTGAATATCATTTTAAAAGCTATTCAGCATGGAAAAAACTTAATGGTATTATTTTAGCAATAATTATCAATGTTTGACATAGTGTTTTCTTTCATCCAAAGGTTCTATAAAAGTGCAGTTGCTTCCATAAACTACAGTATTAATTAGATTTCCTCAGTATGGGACATCCAGAAGTTTTAAGATAGTAATTCCTAAAATTCCTGAACAGTTATTCTCCCACCACATTTAGAAGGCTGCAAAAAGCTGATTTAGATTGTTGCTCCTTCACTCTCCCAACTAATGCTGCAATACATACAATAGATCTTATACTTATGGATAAGATTTATATCCAAACTTATTGCAAGATGAGAAACATACATGCAGTTGACTGTCTAGTTTTTATCTTCATAGCAACCCTTTAAAATAAGTCAAAGAAGGAATACGAGTTTCCATGGCTGAGTGTGAACTCGACTCTGGATTTTTCTGATATAAGCATCCTATCTTTACCACATGTGGGATATATATTATACCTACTATATAATATATGCTGGATATTTGGCAGAGTATATTTTTTCAATGCAGGAAATCCTAGATTCATCCTTTATCATTTCTCTTAATAGAATGAAGCTGCAAGTAAAGGGGAAGATCTCTGCCAAAAACCCTGGCAGATAAAACAGACAAAATAAATATTCTATTCCAGGTAAGATTAGAAATATAGGTAGTCCTTGATTTATTATCACAATTGGGACTGGAACTTCTGTCATTAAGTGAAGCAGGCATTAAGTGAGTTGGTCCCAGTTGTATTGCCACAATTCTTAAGCAAATCAACATGGTCATTATATGAATCCAGCTTCTCACATTGATTTTGTTCATTGGTAGCTGGTTAGGAAGGTCACAAATGGTCATGACCCAAGAATGTTGCAACCATCATAAATATTTGTAGGTTCCCAAGTGTGAAGATTAGTTATAAGTCAATTTTTCCAATGCCGTTGTAACTTTGGATCATTGTTAAATGAATGGTTGAAAGTCAATGACTACCTGTAAGTCCCACTGAGTTCAAACAATAACTCAGTTTTTATAGCCTGGGATTCCAAGTTTTCCACTGACCCGTCTGGCGGATCCTAGGGGGAGGGCCTTCTCTGTTGTGGCGCCCACCCTCTGGAACCAACTGCCCCCTGAAGTCCGCGTTTCCCCCACTCTCCCGGCCTTCCGGAAGAATCTAAAAACTTATCTATGCCGGCAGGCCTGGGGATGACTGTGATTGCATGTGAATTATGAATGTGTTTGGGGTTTTTTAAAACGTTTTGTAGATTGCTTTTTGATTTTAAACTCTGTGATGTTCTTTTGTTTATGTTGTTAGCCGCTCCGAGTCCTTTGGAGAGGAGCGGCATAAAAATTTAATTAAATAAATAAATAGCCATCTTTTGTGATCAGATTGACAAATGTAAGTGATGTGTTGCTAATCTGAAGGCTAACTTTGTGAAACCAGTACAGAAATGGGCTACATGGAACACCTAACAACCCAGTATTTCAATCATACCGGTGTCTGCATTTGAAAAGTTTGAGTCATGAGTCAAAACATCGACAATCTATATTCAGCCTATAGTAAAAATGGCACATCTTATCACCTGTAAAGTTTATACTTTGCAGAATTAGTGACAGCTTCAGCTGGGATTTCAAAGAAATAATAAAAATTCATAACCATTCAAATCCAAGTGGAGGTGTGGAGAGAGAAAGAAATAATCCCTGATTTAAATATCTATATTTTCATCATTTGCATTGCTGTAGCTTTCATTCTGTGAAGTGGGATGCTGGTATTTTCATCAGAAACATAATTATTACTGAAAAGAGAAACCGATGTCCCATTTCACAGTTTCCTGACCAGGTGCAAGCTTATGGATTTTTGCTCTGTGTGTCTGTCAGTGTTAGGAACAATCCAGCAAAACAAGCGATTGATTTCTTGTTACAATCCAAATAGAAGTTGTCAGCAGTTTGCATTTTCTCCGCCACAGAATTTGTTGCTTTAAGGCTTATCAAAAAGAAGTATTTAACTATATATGTGAGGTAATACTTTTAGGCAAAATATTAATCCAAATTGTGAATATAATCCTCTCTCTGTGGGGGTCTCCAGTTCACTAAAAATAGAAGGATCCAGGACAAAGAAATAGGTAGGGCCAATTGTTATTTTATTTTACTGAAACATAAATGCCTTTAACATTTATCTTAATTATTGAAATATATGCGTCTCACAGATTCCTTTTTGCTGTCATACAAGTAATTACTATTCAGTTATAATTTTTGAAGGATTTATCACTCAAGTCTAGATGTGACGCCACAAACTCAAGTTCTTCATCATTCCAGTAAATAACAAAGGCTATTTACCAATTTTTTGTTTGCATATTTTTGGTCTTTTGACACAAATCATTGTTCTGACTTTCCACAAAGTTATAAGAAGCCACTTGATTTATTTAGTTATTTTTCAAGCTTATAGGCTGCTCATCTCACTAAAGGTGATTATAGGTTCTTACAGACATTGAATAAAATGCAGTATAAGTCATAAAAACAAATAAATAAAGGTTTTAAATTTAAAAATTAAAGTAAAATAAAACTAAGCATAATGGTGAGAGAGGGAGCAAAATGGGCATTGGGAGGAGTGGGGTGTTCTCAAGTCCATCAGCCACCTCCAATGTGGCATACCCCTGTTGGGCCCCAGGGCACATCCAATATGCCACACCCTCATTGGAGCCCCAGTCTAGTTTTCATGGCCATGTCTGCAAGGCTTTCAAAAGGCCAAAAGGGGGTGAGAACATCTGACCTTGAGAATCATGGCAAGAAAGACTCTTCTTCTAGAACCTGCCAGCTGAAAATCCTTGGCTGATGGAGTCCACAGGGTGGCCCTGCAGCCCACAGGGATGGGGTGGACAGATCCCATAGGGTATATCAGTTCCTCAGATTGCCTGGACCCATGTGATAATGAGCACCCTGAATTGGAGTTAGAACCAAACTGGCAGTCAGTGTAGTTCAATGAATAGAGATGTAACATGGGCCATGCAACAACATTTTGAAGAAAAAATATTCAAGCAGCTGAAATGTTACAATGTCACCACCACATTTCATGTATTGAAATCTTGATGGGCTGGGCTCATAAATGGGTATTGAGGATCATATGCAGTTGCCCATTTTTATTATAACTGAAAAACAAGTCACTGGAGATCAAAGATATATTACTTTAAAATAATAATTGAATATTTGGAATGGAGGGCTAATGGAATGTTTTTGTTAAAACATTTTCAACCTAAAAACTATTCATTTCAAACCAGCCAGGTGAGATGTTTGCTTATTTAAGTGTATGGTGTATCATAAATTGACTTGCAACATACATTAATGTTTTGCCTGGATTAAAAAATAAAATAAAATGTTAAAAAGATCCATATTAAGATATCAGTGTCTAGGCCAATTAACCATTGAAGTGCAGCATCATTTATATGAGGTTTGTTAATTTCTTGCAATTTGCCACAGAAAGTCCAGTGAATGTAGTGGTGACCAAGAACTGTTCATTTCTTTCTGGTGGTAATTCTCTCACATGCAATTGAGTGTGCTGATTATTCACTTATGGAAAATAGCCATTTATAGATTATTAGGGTCTCAGAGATATATTGAAAGTGTGGGTGAAAAGGGAGTATAGTAATGATATAATGTATGATATTTCTAATAATAAAGCAAGTTCATTTAATTATTCCTGTGGTTTAGTTGGAAGAAAGAGGTTATTAATTCGGGGCTACAAACATTTTCACTAACAGAGTAGAAGACTAAGTGGACTAATTTTTTTACAAGTAGAACATACCATTTTCTGTGTAAATTTCCCCAAAAGTTTTTTTTCTCAGTCCAGTTAATGATTATGTTGGGAAGTCTAGATCCATGTTTACTTTGACCAAGTAGAACATTTCTTTGGAAAGAAGCAACTCGTGAGGGAAATCTCTTGTTGATTATTGGAAAAGGAAGACTTCTGCAATTTGGATTGTGGTGACTATTTTTTCAAGTATCAATTTAAAAAGAGATTTGTAGCAAGCTTTAAGGAAGGATCTAGATGGCTTTTTGTAACTGCATGCTGGCAGCAATAAAATAGTTCAGACATATGTAATTCAATTACATCCTGCTCTACTTATTAATTTGCAATTAATAAGCAGCACTGTATTTCAGGAGGTGTTTGATTTTTAGATTAGTTGATGCCTTTGATATACATGTTTTTCCCTAAAATTCCTGTTGTTTATTTATACATATTTTAATGCATTTTTTGGTCTTGAATGCACCTTACTCAGAGTCCATTTGGATTGTAGTAACCTATAAACATTGTAAAATAAAGAAATAAATGAGGGTTACTTGCTCTTCTAGTATATGAATATTTTCTTCTGAATTGACCATAGAATTCCAACCTGTGGTATAGTAGTTAAAAACCTCAATAAATATAAATCATACACTTCATTATGACTTAATCTATATTTAAATAATATTTTCTCAATCAAGCAATTTCAAAGAATTAGAAAGTATTTACACTTAGAGGTTTATGTTTTATTTGTCACAGATTGTTTATTTCTCCTGCTTTTTCTTCTTTGTAAAATTCTGATATCTGCAAAGACACAATATAAATTCTGAGCCAACACATAGTGCGACTATGAGGTAAAGCAAAATAATAACTAGAGTGCCATTAAGGGGGGGGGAAATCTGCCCCTGGATTGGTATCAAAATTTGGGGAAACTCAGTATTTATATATATATATATATATATATATATATATATATATATATATATATATATATATATATATATATATATATATATATATATATATATATATATATATATATATATATATATATATATATATATATATATATATATATATATATATATATATATATATATGTATATGTTTCTCTTTTCATAGCAGTAGCTTTGACTCACTTCTCTCCATCTCCATCGCTCTTTCCCTCCCTCTCTCCTTCCCTTGCTCCCCCCCTCTCTCTCACACACACACAAACACAAATTTCATTTGTATGATTGGCCTATTTCTTTATACAAATATTTTTATACTTCCCTCCCTTGAGCTTTATGTATTGAGCTATTTTTCCCATTCACAGCTTGATATTCTGATTGGCATCCTAAGGAATAAAAAGAGAAACCTGCAATCTTATCCATCTTGCTCATTAGGGAAACCCTGATTAATTTATAATGGCCTATATTATGAAATCATATTTACAAGCCCTAACTGACATTTCTCTCCATCTGAATGTGGCTAGTTTGAGAGAAGGTGGCTTTTCCATGGCGGTAGTTGGGTTAAGAATACCTTTCTGTTGCCTTTTCATAGCTATATGAGGACCTCTGTTTGCCTTAGCTTATAAAACAGAATTAACATGATTTAGTTTGATTTTCTTTATAAATTTGCTGTTTTCAGCTTACAAGTGAATTACTGTTTGCATATGTTATTGAAAGATACCATGTTCTAACAATCAATTAAAAATGTAGAAATTATCACAAACATATCCTTGACTGGACAACAATTATCTGTTGTGATTATTTCTGGAGAGTAGAGTACTCTCCATCTTCCTTAGTGTGATCAATCAAAAAGTGTTTTACAGAGATTCCTCCTTAACAAATTGTGGGTTTCTTTGTCAGGTAAGAAAAGCAAAAGAACTGATTGGACAACTTGAGGGGGTCACAAATGGAAAAAAAAGCCTAGAACCCTCCCCAAAATCTGGATTATTTACACTTCTTCCCAAACATTCTTCATGTACCCATGTCCCATGTTATCTTGGCTAAAAATATCCATGATCTCTTGGTTCTGGCCACAAATATCCCAAAAGCATGCCAATAAATGTCATTGATACAATAACTGATCTTTAGCATTATGCCTTTGAGCTGAAGTAAAGCTGAAAATGGATAGTTTATGATTTGCAAGATTGATGTCAGCCCTCCTGGGTAAGCCAGACAGAAACATGATTAGATAAGCTTCATTACTTCATTGTAAGGCAGGGGTTCCCAACTGGGGGTGCGAGACGATATTCCAGGGGGTGCAAAAACTTGGGTTTAGAAGTTTCAAAATTATAGTGTATATGCATAATTAGTTATTTTGTAGTTGGTAAGGCAGAAGTCACCAAACCTTTGGACACCAGGGACCAGTACCATGGAGAGAGGTTTTTCCGTGGACCACAGGGTACATGTGCTGCCTGCATCTCACGAATGGGGCTTTGCTTGTTTGTGCGGACCGGTTGCTGGCATGCTGAGGCAGACCCGAAGTTGGGGACCCCTGTTGTAAGGGGTGCGAGAATATATCTGAAGTGTTCTAGGGGTTCGGGGTATAGAAAAGATTGGAGGCCGCTGTTGTAAGGCTATTTTAACAAAATCTTGCAAGTCTGAAGTTACAAACTTCTTACCACCACTTTTAACTCTCTGATCAATCAGGCAGGTCCTTCCTAAATTTCTTTCTCTGACTGATAAAGCACTGAGGACTCCTCTTCTTTTGACTGATTGTTTGTTGCCTCACTCCCAAGGTTATCCATATGTTCCATTAAATGTATCTTTATTTCTATCCTATTTTTTTGTCTTGCTAAATATACCACTGAAAACAGGCAACTTTTGCTAATTTGAGTGCATAGTCAAAGATTGCTCTGGACTCTATAACCTAGTGACTATACATTTTCAGTCCTTTTTTTTTTGCTTTCTTTTTCTCTGAAGGTCAAGACAGACCCACAACTGCATCTGCAACTTGACTTTTTGACCCATTTCCCTGCTGATCCCCTTGCGGTCAGACAAGACATATGTCATGCAATTTATTTACTTCTTAAAGGAATATGCCATGTGTCTCATAAACCAATCAGCATACCTTAAAATGTTTCATGACACCATGGTAATTTTCTAAAATGTGTTTAATAGAGAAGTAGTTTAAATAAAAAATGTTCCAGCTGATAGTGCTAATTCAGTATTTAGTTCAATAAATATGCACAGATCTCATTTATATATATTAGAACTTTCTTAAATTGCAAACATATGTTTACTTTTTTCTGCCCTGTCGCTTTCCCTCAAAAGGTTATCTTCTATTGGCAGAAAAGGAAACAAATTTAATTCCATCAAATCTATCAGCACAATCGCCACAACAAAGTAGAACAGTGAATTGGCTGGCCTGTAATTTCCCCTTCAAAGGGCTTGGCCTGGTTTGAAATTAATGACTTCTGACCAACCAATTTGGATGAAACTGCTGCTAGCTAATGCACCACTGAAGATCTGCCACACTATTTATCAGTTCTCTGTACTCTGCCACGCACAGGGTCTGCACTGATTCATGGTTGGTGCCACCATTGCATGTGTTTCCTTTGAGGCTCTGGAGCTTTGGGAACTTGGTAAAAGTTGACCTGAAATACAAGAGGTATATCAGCTCTGCTTTTGATCTAGAGGAAATGGGATTAGATTGGGGTTTTGTGGCAATAAAACATTCCAATTAGGCCTTTTCCACCGATTAGTGGAAGGAAGGCTGTCTACCTTAAGGAAGCCCCATAGTGTTGCTTTGTGTTTGTATGGTGAAACTGATAGCACGGAAAAGAAATATGGAATTGCTTACAAAAACTAATTCCTTGTTTTAGATAATATTAGATAATGAACTTTCAATAGATATAGGCATTTTCTTCATTTGAATTTGCTTTCTAATGGATTAGGGCACAATAATTAGGGATTCTGGAGGCAGTTAATTAAATTTCCCATTGGAATAAATTGTGTTATGTGGCAGCCACTGTGTGCACTTTGGCTGAGATTCTGACTTTCACATAATATGCACAAAGTTATCAAAGAGTTGGATGAATATGTGATCGCAACCCCATTTGGGGTCAAACGGACCATTTCACGAGGGTCGCCAAACAACGCAGTCCGCCATTTTCCCCCCTTTTCCTTAGCTGTGCTACTCCCTCTTATTTTATTGGCTTTTGAAAGCCAATAGAATAGACTCTCTTGAATAGAGTCTAATTCTATTGGCTTTCAAAAGCCACTAGGAATTGTCCAGGCTGTCTCTGCCCTGCTGAGCCCGCCAAAAGTCCCAGTCTGCAAACGGTGCTGCAAGTTGTCTGCAGCAAAGGCGAGCTGTCTGGAAGTTTCCACCCCTCCCTGCTGAGCAACTACTAAAAATGTAAGTAAAAGAGGGACAGGGGTGGGAGGTGGGAGGCCGGTGGGCGCAGGGAGGGTTGCTGGCGCGTGTGGGGCCCGGTGGGTGCCTTACCTCCCTTGGGCTGGGCCAGCTGGTGGCCCAGCCGGTGGTCGCCCTGCGCCGTGGCTGCCCCTTGCCAGCTACGCCTTGGCTGGCGCAGGGGGTGGCACCACGCATGCGTGGCATTCCTGGGCAGGGAAATACAGGTAGTCCTCGACTTACGACCGGTTGGGGGTCACGGCATTAAAAAGGTTGAGAATCACTGTGATAGTGTATATTAGTTTTAGGATATATACTATTGAGAGCATCCAAATCTTCTTCAGCTAAGGCACTCCACATATTGGCCTACAATACAGATGCAGAACTTCCAGCACTCCAAGACTGGAACCTGACAGTGGAGCCAAAATATTCAGCTAATTTTCATTTTGGAAAACTTGGGGGAGGTTTTATGGATACATGGCTTTAAAACCATGGAAATGCCTAATGGGCTAGTTTTCCCATTTCCCAGATTGGCTCTTTTCAACATCCCATAAACTCTGGAAAAAATGCGGGTGTCTCACACACTGTATTACACTAAGTGCTTTTATGTTCAATGAAAAACAAATAAAAATAGCTTACCAAGGAAATGTACAATAGGAAACATACAATTGCATGTCATGTTAATAAATAAATTTCCCAATAAAAATCATAGGAACACTATCAACTGCACTCATATGTATGTTCTGCATTTCAGGCTCCAAATGCCTGCATAAATTTCACTAGTTTCCTAAACATTAACAAGGATGCCGCTTGCTGTAACTGCTTGTATTTCTGGACAAACTTGCATAGGAGCCAACTCTAATAGAGAATGCTCACTTCTGAGATCCTAAGGGAAAACTTTAAAGTACCTGGTTATTTCCATGGTAGGAGAATGTTTGGCGGTGGAATGGGAAAATAAATGGAATCTCATTGAGCATCTCTGAATCCTTAGGCATAGCTGTTTACTTCATTTCAGGAATAGGGGTTATTAGACTCCAGTTCCCCAAGTCCTTAATCCATTTTAATCCCTCTTTGTTTTCAGAACGCAGTACATTATGTGAAACTTGCTGAAATGAATTATATTCTGTATGTAAATAAACTCTATCACAGAAAGAGCTTAGATGGAATTTGTCTGCTGTTGCAACTGCTGGTGAACCCTCACAAAACTGCCCTGAAATGAACCTTGGATGAAACAATAATAATGAGCTGAGCTATATAGCACGTGTGCTTTTTCTACATTGGCCATTTTTTAAAGAGCACATTATTGGTGAGGTTAGCCACAGTCCTATCATGAGGCCCGAGAGACATCTTAGCATTAAAGAGATTGATTTTCAACAGCATTAAAAAGTTTGAATTAAAACCTGTGGGCCAATGAGGAAGTGTCTTAAACCATGAAACAGTTTGCAAAACAGTGGGTAGAAAGTAATTTGTTCTCTCAGTTTATTAAATAATTGAGAAAGAATCCCCTATTGTTTTACAAAAGAGAATATTAGTTCTTGGATTATACATCCAATCCTACAGGTCTCAGTATCGGCTTTTCATTTTATAGTTCACTATTGAATTGATAGGAATTATTCATTTCCCCAATGATATTAAATTTGTTATCCTGCAAAAGTGAGCACAACTAGTCCATCTACCAGAACACTTCCTAGGACACACCATCTACCAGAAGAAAACACACACAAACCGCTATCTGCACACACTCTCACACCACCACCCAGCACAGATCAACTCTGTAGCCAAGACACTCATCTCCAGAACAAAACGCTTAGCTGACGAACAACACCTAAAAACCAAACTACACACCCTCACTAATATACTAACATCCAACGGATTCCAAAGAAATAAGATTACCAATCTAATCCAAAAAGAAACCCCCACCAAAATCCAAGACAGAGAACAAGAAAACAGCAAAGCCCTCCTCCCATACATAAAAGGCACCACATGGATATGTATGCCTAGGGGGGAAAAAAGACAGAAACAAGTGACCTGAAATCAGAAATATCCTAGAGTAGACTCAGTGACAAAGAGATAAACACAGAGTAATCCTTCACTCTATTCTCTATCCCAGTGGTTCTCAACCTATGGGTCGTGACCCCATTTGGGGTCGAACGACCATTTCGCGGGGGTCGCCGGACACCGCGGTCCGCCATTATGTTTTTTTTTAATTTTTTTTTATTTTTTATTTATTTTTATTTATTTTTTTTCGGCGTGTGCGCGCCGCGCATGCACGAATTGGCCTGTCGCATGCACGTGCCACGCATGTGCGGATCCGCCCATCACGGTCCGCCATTTTGCTTTTTTTTTTTGAATTTGTTTTTGAATTTTTTGAATTTTTTTATTTTTTTTCGGCGTGCGCGTGCCGCGCATGCGCTGATCGGCCCATTGCGTGCACATGCCACGCATGCACAGATCGGCCCGTCGCGGTCCGCCATTTTGCTTTTTTTTTTTTGAATTTGTTTTTGAATTTTTTGAATTTTTTTATTTTTTTTCGGCGTGCGCGTGCCGCGCATGTGCTGATCGGCCCATTGTGTGCACGTGCCACGCATGCACAGATCGGCCCGTCACGGTCCGCCATTTTGCTTTTTTTTGAATTTTTTTTTTGAATTTTTTAAATTTTTTTATTGTATTTTTTCGGCACGTGCGCCCTGCGCAGGCGCGGATCGGCCTGGCGCGCGCGCACCCGGGTCGGGGTCACAGCGCGCATGGGCGGGGCAAGTGGGGTCTCAACTTGAAAAAGGTTGAGAACCACTGCTCTATCCACATCCTACTGCCCCCCTGTGGCCAGTAAGCTATAAAATACTAAAGTACTACAAATTTCACATTTTGACAGTGTGTTCTTTAGACTCTTCATTCTATGGCCTGAATTCTGCCTTTTTAACCTGTATTCCACCTTTCATACATGTCCATTTATACAAGTACATGGCATAAAATTATATATCATTATGTCATGGTATAATATTGTAACTGGCACAATAAAACGTTGACAATGTATTGGCATTTTCATTCTGATGGTTGATTAGTTGATAAGGTTATATTAAATATTAAGATATTTGGACAAATTTTCTTTATAGTGTATAAATTCATGGTTGACAGCTGGTGACAGGGAAGAAATTTTATTTCAATTTATAAAGCTGCAAAAAGGATATTTGAAATCACTCTTCCTGGCATTAAGTAAATATATAATGGCAAGAATGGCATTATGGTAATATAGCACCAACTATTAGTCTGTGAATAGCTGCAGTGAAAGTGCACAATTTTAGACAATTCTAGAAGTGCAATGAAAGAAAGTTATTGACTGAAATCAAACGTATATAAAATTGATGCATATACTATTGCAAACTGTTCTGAGAGCCTTAAAACACAACCATGATGTGGCTTTTGCATTCTCAAATGAAGTTTTATAAAATATAAATAATAACCACTGAGCACATAGCATTGTCTAGTAGGCAAGTGCACTACAAAAAATGTAAAGTAGCAACTTAAAAGTGTCGATTTCTGAAATCTCCAAAACGGTATTCCGCTAATAGAAGGATTCCTTAGCCAACATTGAGAATTTTTGTGCTAATAATTCCTAGTTTATTCATTTATTATTCATTTCATTTATTTGATTTTTGTCCCACTCTCATTATTTTGTTACTAACTCAAAGTGGTGAACATAAATAATACTCCTTCATCCTCCTATTTTCCCCACAGAAATAACTTTATGAGGTAGATTGGGCCGAAAGAGGGATGACTGGTCCAAATTCACCCAGCCAGTTTCCTGCTTAAGAAATGAGAATTGAACTCACAGTCTCCTGGCTTCTAGGCCAAGACCTTAACGACTATACCTAACATCCTAATTGTCTATAGAGATTCTCAGTCATCCACATCATAGTTAATATACTGTAAATCCTTCATTCCCCACCATTCAATCAGAACTGAAGAGGTTTCTTGGATGAGAAGTGCAAATTTTCAAGGAAAAAAACCCAAGGAAGTCCAGATGCCTTTTGAAAAGCACCTTTGGGATTAACATCCTAAGATTGTATAACCTCTTTTCTAAAAAGTTTTGGCTGGGTTATGAGAATGGGACAAACATGGGCCCATTTTCACTTATCAAATGTTCTTATCTTTAGAACAAATGTTTATTCTTTTTAATTTTTCATGGCTGGCACTAAGACATACAAATCTGCACTTTGTCCCTGATTGCAAAAAAAAAGATCAAGAGAAATGCCTTCGTTCATTTAATATATTAACATTTTCTGGAATTTTTTACTATCAAAATCCAAATGAATTTCCTTAAATTCCAGATTCATCAAGGTCTCTGCAATGTGTTAAAGTGAATGCAACTAATGTGGACACTGTATAATATTTTGAAAATTGTAATTCACTTAGGTGAATTACATAATCTACAGCATCTTGACATTTCATCAGGTTCCCAATTTGTCTTCAAATGAGGCTTGTCTTCAAATGGGCATTTGTAAATTATGAACCTGTATTATTATTTGGATTATTGTAAAGGGCATGGTGGTTCAGTAGTTAAAGACCTGAGTTTAATAATAATAATAATAATAATAATAATAATAATAATAATAATAATAGTAATAGTAATAGTAATAATAAAAAAGTTGGAAGGGACCTTGGAGGTCATTGAGTCCAACCCCCTGCTCAGGCAGGAAACCCTACACCATTTTGGAAAGATGGCTGTCCAGTCTCTTCTTAAAAACTTCCAGTGTTGGAGCATTCACTGCTTCTGGAGGCAGGTTGTTCCACTGATTAATTGTTCTAACTGTCAGGAGGTTTCTCCTTAGTTGTAAGTTGCTTCTCTCCTTGATTAGTTTCCATCTGTTGCTTCTTGTCCTGCCTTCAGGTGCTTTGGAAAATAGCTTGACTTCCTCTTCTTTGTGGCAGCCCCTGAGATATTGGAACACTGCTATCATGTCCCCCCTCGTCCTTCTCTTTGTTAAACTAGACATACCTAATTCCAGCAACCGTTCCTCATATGTTTTAGCCTCCAGTCCCCTAATCATCTTGTGCTGCATGATGGGGTGAGCTCC
Organism: Bothrops alternatus; assembly: GCA_034064705.1. Classification (NCBI taxonomy): domain Eukaryota; kingdom Metazoa; phylum Chordata; class Lepidosauria; order Squamata; family Viperidae; genus Bothrops; species Bothrops alternatus. The sequence goes on along the minus strand of JARGCV010000021.1, from coordinate 1,861,169 downwards.
TATTATTTGCCTCGGCTCCTGTCCACCTAGCAGTTCAAAAGCATGCAAATGCGAATAGATAAATAAGTACCACTTTGGTGGGAAGGTAACCGTGTTCGGTGTGCCTCAGAGTGTAATCATGCCGGCCATGTTACCATGGAAATATCTTCAGATAATGCTGGCTCCCTTAGCTAAGAAATGGAGATAAGCACCGGCCCTTGGAGTAAGACACAACTGGACAGGAGAAACCTTCACCTTTATTATTTGGACATTAATAATCTTTACTTCAAGGTTTAACAATCTTTACTTTTCTTAGCAGTTCTTGTCATCTGCTTGACCGAACTGAGTTTTAATTATATGGCCTCTTTTTCTTTTACACACATATAGATGAATACAAATATTTAAAATAGCTTTCTAATGTTTCTAATATATTATTTTTTCAAAACTTCATCAGGATTACAACAATAAAGTTCATAGAAGAGTGAATTAATATTTATTTCTACTCATAAACTTTTAAAACAATGTGCACTTATACTAATCTAATGATGCAGAATGTTATATTGTATGTATTAGCAATTTAGGTACTTAGACAAAAGCATGAGCATCATTTCATACCTAAAAACATATAAATGAACAGACCAAACCAGTGATATTGGGTAAATATAAATCAATGACTAGGTTAGATGTTATCATCTCTTTCCAATCATATATATCTAAGGAGCAATATATATTCTGTGGACAGGATGTGTCATTTGTACTGTTTTGGTCCAGAAATATATAAAAAAGCCCATAAACCCGAAGTTTTCTAATTCCTCTTCTATGATACCTATGCAGAATTTTCTTCTTTGTACTTCAAAACTAGTTTTCATGGTTCTTCCTGTCAACCATCTAATTTGGCACATTCAACAAAAGAAACTCCCATCTCTTTAGATTGACCAAGAATGTAGCTTTATTGAAAGATCCATCTAGGTACAGCAGAAGCAAAGTCAGTTCTGGGATTTTCCCTCCCAAAATCCACATAGGTAAAACCCCCTTTCCCCCTCTGGGCCACTCACAGTTCATAGTTCACCAACTGGGCTCAGTTCTTTTGTTTTGGGGGAAAAACCGTGCTGCCCAAAGATTTCATAACGTTACCTTGGTGGCTAATGTCTCACTGGCAACAGAAGGCATTTTTGCATTCCAGAATTTCCCTCCCTCCTTAGGAATTTGCCCACCCATCCCTCCCTTGCTGTTTGGCAAACTGTGAGAGACAACAAGTGCAGTTATGGAGTCGAGTCAGGTTTGACACTTCTCTCCAAGATAGCTTGCTGAACAACAGACAATTCTTTTTCTCCTGTTGATGAACAGCTGATTTTTGCCACATGGTTATTTGGTGGCTCTGCTCCCTGTTTTTTTGAAGGGCATTTGGATGATTATGCACTGGTGGAGAAGGGGAGATCTGGATACCCCCAATTCTTGGTAAGCACAAATAAGAAGGTCTGGTCTCTTTCAGTTTCTCATTTTTCTTAAGAAGACCTAGGTTTTAATTGCACTTTTTGAAGCTTTACAATCTCTTGATTTATCACTAGTAGACTTCTGACATTTTATAACTGCTTGCTGAATTTCTACAACTTTTTTCCTGTTCTTTTATTATTAAATTCCAAACTATCTTTTAGCCATCAGGACTTATATTTATATAATAAATATTGCTCTGTCTAGCTTTTTTTTAAAAAGAGCTTTGATATTTATATTTCCTAATTTTTGATGGGGAAATTCCCTTTTCTTTAACCCTGGGGTGGGGGGGGGAGGAGCAGTTTTCCTTGTGTTTAAGCCATTATGATGTATTTGCTTCTCTTGTCCTTGAAGAGAGAACAAAAGAGAGAACAAAAGTGTTCTATATTCAAAATTTTGTGGCTGACAAAGAGTTAAAGGGAGACCCTTTCTTCCAGGAGACTGCCATTTCTACCTATAATGCTAACTGAGCAGAAAATAAGCAAAAACCACAACTAGGTAGGGTGCCTGACCATAAAATACCCCCCTTTGGAGGACCAGTCAATTACACTTGCTAAGATTTCCTAGAGGGAGGTCTTTGCTTGCACACTTTTGAGGAGCAAAGGAAAGATTTTCCTATAAAAGAAACCTGTGTAGGAAATTCACTATTACAATCTCTGATCAGCTGATCTTTATGCTTTCACTTGCATATTGTTTTCAGAAGAAAAAAAAAACTCTTCTGCTTCAAGCAACTCTTATGTTCTGCATTTTTTAAGCCCAGTTTGGAAACTGACCTGGTTTTTTCTTTTAATATATATTCTGCCAAAATCTATCTTTCCCTAGTTCTCCCACCCATATCAGCCGACTTACTTAATTCTTTAAAATACATTTTAAAAGAACCTTATTTTGCTTTTTAACATAAATCTTAACACAATGTACAAGTTATTTAAATAATAAAATACACATCAACATACAAATCAATGAAACAATATTGCAGATAGGTATAGATATTCTTTTTCTTTAAAAATTAAGACTTAGAAGTGTAAACGTTTTATAGCTGATGTTGATGTGCTAAACTAAAGTGTTTGGGATTGGCTGCCTCCATCTCATTAGAAATATACAGTATTAGTCAAAGGTGTTGAGAAACCCTGAGATAAGTATCAAAATTCACTATGATAAGCAAGTAGCCTAATGTTTATTTTCTGCAAAAATGAAAACATCTTAGTTAGAAATTGCAGAATGAAACATACCTAGATGTAGGCAAGGAAGGTTTATCAAGCTGGAAGATTATGGTGTCCCATGTCAGGTAAGAATAGATAAAACCATCCATAGATATTAATAAATAAATCCCCAGATACCAAGGTAGCCTCTAAAATAACTAATGCAACTCCCTAGATGCAAACATATCAGAATGGCTTACCCGAAAGAGCACATTAGCTTTCCCCAGCTCGATATAGCAATAGCATTTAGGCTTATATATAGATCCATAGCGCTTTATAGCATTTTCTAGGTGGTTTACAATGTAAGCTTATTTGCATATGGCCGCCTACAATCTGCATCCTCATTTTGACCTACCTTGGAAGGATGGAAGGATGAGTCAACCTTGAGTCCCATCAGGATCGAACTCCTAGCTGTGGGCAGAGTTTACCTGCAATAGTGCACTTTAACCACTGTGCCACCAGGGCTCATATCTCTTTATAGTCATGGTGCCTGTGAATCTTGTCATTTACAGATAGGCACATCTGGGGTATCTCAAAATAGAGAATGGTTGCTATAAACCAACATGGCACAAGGAGCCTGGTCACTAATAACTGGAGGCCAGTGGACACTCTTTTCAATCTAATATCTTAGAATTAAACTTCACCTGGCAATAGCAGATCTTTGCTCCCATTACTTAAAAGGAAATTGGGAAAAAATGTCATGTTGAAAAGTTCACAATCCTCCCTTCTATACATATACAGAGTCCTGGTTTTCGAGTGTTTTTCTTTAAAACGATTGATTTACCATACCTGTAATACAATAGAAGTTCTGAATTAAAATACTTAATTCCCACTAATGCTGGGCTCAACAATCTTGCAAATTCTTACAGACTTCCTCTAATTAAGGTTGCTGAACATCAGTGCAATGTTTTAATAATGTCTAAGCAGGCCTTCTCTCTCTCTTCTTTCTTTCTTTCTTTCTTTCTTTCTTTCTTTCTTTCTTTCTTTCTTTCTTTCTTTCTTTCTTTCTTTCTTTCTTTGTTCATCTATCTCTGCTTCAATTCTGTTCAGTTTTGTGGCCTCCTTTTCTCAGTAGATCAGTACTACTAGCTCATAATAAACATGCCCTTCACAAATCCATCCAATCCCATTTTAAAGCTATTCAAGAAAATTGCCATCACCACATCTTGTGATAATGAATTTCACAGGTTAATTTCCTTTCTTCCCAGTGAATTAAATTCTTCCTCTTATCCCATTTTCATCCTGTGTTTTCTTCTTTGTGGAAGAAAAGGCAGTGTAGGTATGTTTGCGTGTTTCTATATGCGTAACAGAATGGCTGATATATGCACCTGGGGACCAATTAATGGGGATACTTTATTTTACAGGCAATTAATTTTAATCAGTAGTTATTACTTCAATTATTTGGAGTATTTTTTTTCTTTTTGCCCTGTGCTTTTTTGGCAGATACACACATATCCATGAGACACATGTACACATTTACAGGGGAGAGGGAAATCTCCAAAACTGGTTTCTGCTGGAGTTGGGAATCTTGGAATAACAAGATGGGGAAGCTGAACTCTCAATAGAGCTTTCCTACAACTTTCTTTCTTTCTTTCTTTCTTTCTTTCTTTCTTTCTTTCTTTCTTTCTTTCTTTCTTTCTTTCTTTCTTTCTTTTTGTTGTTTGCCAACATTTTGCCCAAGGCAACTCTGGGTTGCCTATGACATTTCATCCTTTTAACAACTGATAGTTGTATACACTTGTATATTGTATTTCTGAATATGAAAGATTTGCTTACTGGAGCTTGTGATGACTATGGGTAGACTTCTTTTCTTTGCTATAAATTAATCCATCTAAGGCAGTGGTCATTATAATGTAGTTTGGCACCATGTTCCATTAAGTTTTTTAAAATGGGAAAAAATATATCAGGTATTTTGTGTGTCCTGAATTTGGGATTTAAGCATGGGTAACATGACGTTGGATGAGAGAACAATCAATATAAACAACTACAGACTGGTTTTAAGAAAAAATGTCACTTTCATTCTAAACAGTTTATCCTTTCCTCATCTAATATCACAATGACCTTAGCCATATACACCCACTGACATATTCTACCAAATTAACACAATCCTTATGTCTGCCAAAAATATTCTGCTAGACCAGAGGTCCCCAACCTTTTGGGCACCAGGGACTGGTTCCATGGAGAGAGGTTTTTCTATGGACTAGAGGGGGCGCGGTTTTGTGGGCTGCCTGCATCTCGTGGATGGAGTTTGCTTGTTTGTGAGGACTGGTTGCTGGCATGCCGTGGCCCAGTACCGGTCCACGGACTGGGGGTTAGGGAACCTTGTGCTAGACCACACCACTTGGCTCAAGCTATCATATTTTGAAAACTATGGTCAAAGCTTGATACTCGTTTGCTTTGAAACTCATTGAATGTCAACACATTTTGATGTGAAAATTTTGTCCCAATACTCATCTTTTGTTTGGTACTTGATGTGCAAGCTAGAGCTTGTCAGTATTGCTGCCTGGTGACTTGCTACCATTTCTAACTTAAACAAAGGGTGATGCATTAAACCAGGGGTGTGAAGCTCACTTTCATTGAGGGCAGCATCAGCATTGTGGGGGGGGGGCAGGGTGGGGGGCAGGGTGGGTGCGGCCTACTGGGTGGGCATGGCCAGCTCTACATCGTTCGCATCAAGGGTGACTGTGGGGGCCTGGGCAGGAGTGGGACAGATCTGAGGGTCTCTGGCAGAAGGGTGTGGGACCGGGGCAAACGCCAAGGCATGATCCATTTCTTCATTCCTCACAGAGGGTGACATCTCCCCAGCATGCACCCAGGTGGAGGAACTGACACAGCAGGGGCTGGTTCCTCGCTGTTTCCAGATGACCTTGTGGAGCTAAGATTGAATGCGTTTCAGCATAGATGGCCACCACAAAATTGTATATTGGCTCCTGGCCAGCCTGGACCAGGGCCAAGGCAACGGGGGCCATTCCCTCACTGTTTCCAGGATGGCTTCACGGGCCACATGAAACCACTTTGCGGGCCGCATCCGGCCCCCGGCCTTGTGTTTGACATGTCTGCATTAGTCACATGATTTGTTTGGTACTTATTTTTAGCATTCGTCACTTCATCCAGAACCAATTAAAGTTGGTAGCACTATATCATATTTGAACAGATGCAAAGACCCAACTCTCTTGAAAAATCCAAATTGTTGGGAAAGATAGGATGGTAGAAAAGAAGAAGATGAATAGTAAAATGTGGATGAATTCAATTCAATAGATGCACCATTGGAAGGTTAGACTGAAGATAAATTTCCCTAGAAAAGGTTGATCTGCAGTATGTGATCACTAAAAGTTGACACTAACATTGATGGCACACATCAGTCAAGATCAAGCTGCTGACAATCACAAACTAGAGTAGGCTACTGTACTATAAACCCTTTCTGAAGTAATGAGGTTGAGAATAGGAAGTTTGTGAATCTCTTCATATATTGCTGGATTACATCATTTTAGCTATATGCTGGTGAAAACTAGATTCTAACGCTGGTATGTCATTAAAGTATTAGGGGAACTTTAAATACATGCATTAGCAATAGCAATAGCACTTAGATTTATATACCACTTCACAGTCTTTACACACTCTCTGAGCTGTTTACAGAGTCAGCATATTGCCCCCAACAATCTGGGTCCTCATTTTACCGACCTTGGAAGGATGGAAGACTGAGTAAACCTTGAGCAGCTCAGAATCAAATTCCTGGAGGGAGTAGTGAGTTAGCCTGCAGTACTGCATTCTAACCACTGCACTACCACAGTTCTGAATGACTTTACTGATGCATGAATAATTTGAATTAAATCCGACAATCTATGGGGTTTATTCCCAAATATTCATAATGCTTATATTAACCAGCAAAGGTTAACATAAAAATCACATAAAAATCATAATTAGTCATAATATAGTCATTTTCTCTCCCTTTGGAAAATAGATTAGTTTGCAATCAAAAAAATCATATCTGGTTCTTCTTGGAATAACCATCTGCAAATACAATGAGTGCAATAAGAAGTCTAGTGTACTATTTCAGGTTTTACATTCATATTACCTCATTTTTTTTGCAAAAAAGCACAAACCTTTCCTTTAACTTGCAAAAGTGAGCAAATCTACAATTCTCATTACAATTTTAGTAAATGTAAAAATTGCATGTTGTAAATGCAGCAAACAAATTTAATAAATAAATAAATAAAATTCACCATCACACTTAAAGTGTCTATTATCTATGAAACAGAAATGTCTGTATTGATGTTATCAGTGGATCATGCATACCAATAAAACTAGAAAAAGTAGTATGCATGAATGTATGAAACAGCATACATAGTAGCTGTTTTAATTCATATACATTTAACTTTTTCCATAAACTTCTCATTATGTTTCTTCTTGCTTTTTAGTCTGTAAGTTAATCTTCATGTCAAGCAAAGTAACAAATGAAATGAAGGGATATGATTGTGCACTGGTGGAATTCCAAGTCAGTTGGCTTTGCCTGGTGGAGCAACAGGCAACAACCAAGAGGGTTTATTGTCTAGCTAGGATTCCATTTCTGAATTTGAAATTTATCACAATGGTTATGGGATCACTGAGTTCTCAGTTTCAAGATCTATGTTGGCAGAAAAAAGAAGAGTGAGGGTCTTTAGAGATGCTGCCTCCAGGGACCAGACAGAAAGCAAATTCTTGGTGCACGTTTAAAGTCTATAGCTGCTGCTGGTGTCTGCGAGAGCCTGATCCCCTATCAAATGCCACCTCTCCTGATTATTTGGGATCTATTCCGGACCTTCATGCGTCTCACTGTAGTGCACAATAGAACCCAGCCCACCCAGAGGCCTTTCATAGTATTGGATTCCCTAAAGGACAGTGGCTGAGAATGTAGCTCCACACATCTGGGGAACAATCAGGATAGGCGAAAGCAGGGAGGCCGGTAGAAAGATGTGTTGAAGACCTATTCTGCCTCAAAAGTTTGGATTCAATAGTTCCTCAGAGAGAGAAAATCTCTCCCCCCCCCCGGCTTGTTCGTTTGACTTAAACTTGTCCGATAGCAGCCGGGAGGAGGAGAGCCTCTGACTCAACAGCTTTGCGCCCCCTCCCAAGACAGCGCCAAGAGCTGAAGCAGCCTCCAACGCCAAACGAAGGGCAGAGAATGAGGAAACCGCAGGCGAGGAGGGGAAAATTTGTAGTCATCCATGCGCGATCGCCCGAGGCCCCTCCTGCCTGCCGGAGGAGCCATAAAATACCCTCGCCGAGGTGCGCAGCCCCACATTGGGAAAACTGAGCCATTGGCGAGGAAAGCGACCAATATCTATCCGGGAGAGGCAGAACAAGCGAGTCTCACGCAACACAAAAGGTGAGCAGGCGCCTGTCCCGAAGCGCTCGCTTTCGTTTCGTCCCTTTCTTCTCCTTTATAGGAAGAAGCGCGCCTACTCGCGGGAAATTCGATCGGACTGAGTTTCCCCGATGCCTACTGCCTGTCCCCTGTGGGTTCCTTCACGCCGAGAGCTGCTCCTTTTCTTCGGCAATCAGTTCCTCCTGAGAAAAACAGCTTTCCATCCAGAGCGTTCTGTTGCGCTTTAAAAGCTCGCCGCTTTTCCCGCGCGATGCTGCGGTCCAAGCGTGCGGCTAAGTTCATTTGGACTTTTCGTCCTTGTCATTTAGCTTCCCGGGATCCGGGTGTGAAAGAAAGGCGTCCTACCTGCTCCAAATATACTTTTATTTCCTCTAGTGTGGAAGTTGAGTCGTGGCAACTGGATTTCTTTTCTCTGGGTCTGAAACATTCGCTGCTTATCCAAGTAGCTGAATAGTCGGATAAACAGCGAAATGTTTCAAACCCAAAGAAAAGAAGTCCAGTTGCCACGACTCAACTTCCAGACAGCCCTACTTGGATGACTGAGAATCTAAACCGATTTATTTCCACTTCTTTCGAGAAAAAGATCCCCCTCCACTTTTTTTCTTTTTAGGGAATTGGAATTCCTTTGTTATCAGTAGTTTATGGGGGAAAGTTAAAATAATTTGAAAACAAGCCAACAAGCCCCAGTAAAATAAACAAGACTTTCAAAAGAATGTAACATCGGGATGATATAATACCTTTGGAATATATCGGTTTTTATGTGGTTGGGGAAGGATTTGTTGGGCAGTTAGTGGTAAATCCGCATCTGTTTTTCATCAAGGGACCCCAGGGTTAATCTTTCGATTTTCACGCTGGAAGGAAAAGGGGTGTGTGTGGGGGGGGGGGGAGGGAAACTATCCTAACATTCAAACATAAATCCTAGAGCTCAGTTTTAAGCATTCCTGAATTAGCAGTGATTTGAGATTTTCGATAATTTTCAATGCCTCATTGTTATGCAACTAATGAGAATAGTTGGCCCCAAATCTGCAATTTAGTAAGTTTTCTGTTGAATTTTATAAACAAACTATAAGAATTAGGCATTTTTTAAAAATGAAACTTACCCATAAGAAGATCTATTCTAGACAAACTCATATAATATTTTTATTCTGTAATCCCGTGCCCTATTGATGATGGGGAGGGTGATTCCATGATGTTTTCTGTTTGTAATCCTATTGTTTCTTATATTTTTCTTTTTAGGGAAAATCCATTAAAGAAGGAAAAATGAAATAACTGTACTTTGCCTTTTTGAATGATATATTAGGGTGTAGACCTCCCTGTTTCCACAGGAGAAAAGGTTTTGAATGCTTTAAAATAACAGCCACTACAAAAGAATTTGAAAGGAATTTGATAGAAGTGTCTTCATAATGTTTCTCCTCAGAATGTAATTTCATCACTGGGGTACAGAAGAATGATGTTTTTTTCTTCTTTTTGTACTTAAAATAGTTCTGCATTGTTCATGAAACTCATAGCAATTTGTAATACATTAAAGCCAAACCACAAACAGGTTCCCTCTCAACATGAAATAATTATAGGGGCTAGTATGCAAGCTAATGAGGTTACAGAAGCATAGAGGCAAATTTTCATCCATCCATCCATCCATCCATCTTCTAGTTTTAAAAAGTAGCCTCTGGGCAAATAATTTTATTTATTTATTTATCTACTTATGTAGACTTGTAAGCCAATCACAGATGACTCTAATTGGTGACTTAATAGAGCTGAATGAGCTTCTTCTAAAACTCTTTGCGAAGGCGAGGAGTTGGCAATCACGTATTTTCCACTCCTTCCTGGGGGGAAAGGAACAGAGAAATATTGAAATAACCTTTTGGTTGCCTCCTTGCAATTTCCGGTTTTCCTACAGATGCAGGGGACCATGCGGTTCTGGCTTTCCATTATGACACTTGCCCTGTGCTTGCTGATCTGTCTGGGAACCCTGGCAGAAGCTTATCCCTCTAAACCAGATAGCCCTGGTGAGGATGCCCCTGCAGAAGACATGGCCAGGTACTACTCAGCATTGAGGCATTACATTAACCTCATAACACGGCAAAGGTAGGTACCAGGGTAACATTCAGTGTAAAAGGGGGAGGGTATAATATGATTATGTATCATTTTTATCTTCCATTGTCTTCATAAAGTTTTTTTATCCTGGTGTCCTCCATATTAGAAAATGGAAGAATTTGAACATAGTGTTATTTAGTTCCTAGATCATTTGTATTTTCTATTCAATTATGCAGAAAAAATGGAGAATTGTTTCAAATGCATGTTTCCCTGTTAACTTCATCCTTTATTTTGAGGAATCTAGAGACTGTTGATCCCAACTAGTTGTATTCCTGAATTTTCCTTCCAGGTAAACTGTAATAAAAAATAACAAAATTCAATGCTATTGCAAGGCAATCTTCAAAACATGGCATGGTTTCTATCTCATTGATGGTGGAGACATATTAAGTGGGGCCCATTATAGTCCATTGTTTTTTTAAAAAAATAGGCATGGAACTGTTTTGTCTCCAAAAGCACTGGGATAGGGCTGTCAGTTTCACCTCTGCCTTTCTTAATAACTGTCCAATAATCTAATCTTGGCTGGCATATGGAATAAAGAAAGGATCTTTGTATCATATTTGTGATAGATCTATGTATTCTCATTTACTTTTTTTGTAACACTCTGCAGTTTTCACAGCCTCCCTGACTTGCAGGTGAATTACACTTTTCCAATGAGACTGTTTTCAGATTAGGAAATATGAATAGCCAGGTAGCTTCTGAATGTGGATATACATACTGTACAACAATAAAAAGCATCACATAAAATCAGTCACACTGCAGTTATTAAATTACACTTTAATAAATTTCAAAGCAACAAAGAATGAGGTATAACATAGAAAATTTCTTTCTTTCAAGAAGAAAGGAGTTATATGAACCCCTGTAATAGTTTTATTGTTACCTTTTGTTAATCTGTATCTGATTTTGTTAACCTTGCTCAAGTCAGGAGTTGATCATGAGAAATGGATGTTTACTCTAAGCTTGCACTATCAAAAGGAAGAAAATCAATTTTATGCCAATCCATTTTATAGCATATGCTTTTGCTAATTGGAGTTCATTCCATCAACTTTCTAGACCATAAAAACGTATACAATAATAAATATATTATTCTTTATGGTGTTGAAAGACTGTTGTCTTTGCTGCAACAGACTAACAGGGTGACCATTCTAGAATGTAGAAAAAGAAGATCAATTATTTTATTTGCTCTTTGCTTGACCTCACCTTTCCATCATCAGCCCAATATGGAGCTGTCAGTATAAATGGAATCTGAACTTTTGAAGATAAAAGTGAATGGCATTTGATCCTATCAATCCTAGGCAAACATTCTTAGGAGAAAAAGGTGAAGAGAGAGCAAGTAGAATTTAGTGTGTGCATATTGTGGAAATAAAGAATAAAATCTGTCCCCTGCTTGATCTGAAATTTTCAGATGCAAGTATGTTGTAGACTGGAACTGTGACCCTGATACTGAGCATTGCTTGGAGAGATTATTTTAATGAATGTAGTAGTGCTGTAGTACATTGCTGAAAGTGGGAAGACCTTTTTTTTCCAACAAGATTGATCACTGACCTTCAGAAGACCATGTGAAGAAAAGCTCATGGACTGTATACACCCATCTCTGTTCTCTAAGCTCTGGTCCTGCTTCCACACTTTTATCTTTCCCTTTTTAGGAAGGAAATGTGAAGGTAAAAATTAAACAAATATTTGTTATCTAACCTCTCTACAACTTTGGTTTGATCAGTAGACCCCCAGCCCATTTTTTACTATGTGACAGGAGAAAAACCTCAAATAATTGTAACAGTTATGATCAAAAGTGGCAGAAACAAATGGGAATTATGTCATATCTTAGCATTGTAAGAATCCTAAGGCATTTTATATGTGAATGATGACTCTTAAGGCTTGTATTTCAAGAATGGACTGGGCTGATAGTTAACAGAAAGTTTCCTCACTCATCTCCAGGCACCCAGGCTTTACATAATTTTCTGGGAATGTTCCAGTAGACACAATGTGTAAAATAGGCTTCCTAATACATATATTCACACTTGTATCATTAATAGTGGATCTCTGTATGCCAAAAAGTTATTTAACTATATATAATTACTTGCATAAATTCACAGAAATTAGTAAACTGAAAACGTATTCCTATAAAATAATTTTAAATCTTTTTATAATACTTGATTTGTGTTTGTGTTTGTGCATAAAAAGGACTGTATATAGAATGGACCCACCAGATCCTACAGACTGAACCATTCAAATGGGGTGCAGTCTTTGCTTAAATAACCACTTAAGGGCATTTTGATCTTAAAAGAGTCTGGATTTCCTATTATATATTTACTGGATAGTGTGGATTCTTAAGCCTCATTTCAAAAAGAGAAATACAGGTATTCCTTGACTTACGACCATTCGTTTAGTCACCGTTCACAGTTACAATAGTACCAAAAACATGACTTATGATAGTTTTTCACCCTTATGACTGTTGCAGAATTCCCATGTTCATGTGATCAAAATTCAGCTCTTGGAAACTGGAGTTATTTATAATGGTTGCAGTTTCCCAGGATTATGTGATCATCTTTTGCAACCTTCTTACAAGGAAAGTCAATGGGGAAGCCAGATTCACTTAACAACCATGTTACTAACTTAACAACTGTAGTGATTCACATAACTGTGGCAAGAAGGTTGTAAGATGGGGCAAAACTCTCTCAATAACTTAGCTTAGCAACAGAATTTTTTTGGCTAAATTTTGATTGTGGGTTAAAAATGTGATGTTATTTGCATATACATTTTACATGCAATTTATACATAAAAATACACATATAATTTATTAGAATTGAAACTGAAATAAAATACATTGTGATAGAGATTGAACAGTTGATTTATACACTATCCTTTTCAATTGATTGTACAGGTGCAACTTCCATGCCCATTTTTTTCCCTTTTGAGTCTGTTTCTTTAAAATAAACATGGATTGGACAGCCTGTCAAATAAAAGATAGCATTGAGAGGACACTACAAAGAAGGGCGTACATGTTGCATGTGTTTGTTAATAAATGTCATTTTAAAGGATTGCGTGATTAAGTCATAACAAGAATAGACCCATTAAAATCAAACAGATTTCTGGGCAGTTCAGGCTAGAGAGATCAGTCAAAATTTAAACTATGTTTTTTTTTTAAAAAATGGCTACAATACTTTATATTTTTTTCTGAGATTGCCAAGTTTTAGTTAAAAAGTAGACTTTATATTGTAAAATAATTAGTTTAGATACTAGGGTCTTTAGGGTGCATTAATTTGGAATTAGCCTTTGAGGAAAAGACTTAAGAGAGAGGGAAATACAAAGCTACGGATTATTTTAATATTTCAGTGTTATAATTTAAATAATAGAAATTAAATTCAGAAATAAAATCTCTCCCCTTTAATGTTTTAATACCATAAAGCAACTGGTTATGAGATATCCCATTTAGCTCCAAAAAGCCTGGTTCAGTTGGACTCACCCACTAATTGATTTACAGTTCAAAACAAATAAGATTTTATTAGATTTTTCACTTACTATGGACTCTTACAGCAGGGAGAATTGAATTAGAAGCTCGGAGAATAATATTACCCATTAAAGTTGTTTTAGCAAACAGATAAATGATTGTGCAATAAAATAGCTAAAAAGATTTCAGGAATTGAATAAAAATCCTTTTCTTTCAGCATTTTTTATCTATATATGTTGTGAGTGTCCCTAGACCAGCTTGGGAGGTGTCAGAGGATGAGCAGCCAGGCCCCTCTGGGTGTTTTCCCCTCCCGGCAGCCGAGGAAGAGCAGCCAGGCCCCTCTGGGTGTTTTCCCCTCCCGGCAGCCGAGGAAGAGCAGCCAGGCCCCTCTGGGTATTTTCCCCTCCCGGCAGCTGAGACAGACAGGGAGGAGATTTACAGGCAGTCTGGGTCAGATTCGCAAAGTGAGGGGTCAGATTTGGATCAAGAAGATAGATGGCTTGATCCGAGATTCCGAAGGTTTGATAAGCGAAGGTGTCAGTTAAGTGGAAAAAGGAAGTAATGGGGGGAAGTGACGTATCGGAAACTATATTAGAAGGGGAAAGAAAGACTACGCCTTTGTCACGAGCAACGTTAATCAAGGAGTAGCCTGATATCGGGAGCAGTGCGTTTGAATTCAGTCTTCTGATGTTTTGGAAATCTACGGAAAAATAATGAAGTCTTGGACAATGCGATAAAGAAAGAGTGAGTTAATTGGAAGGTGTGGGAAGAGCATGTTTTAATCTAAATGTAAATAAATGAGACTTGGCCGTTCCTGCCAGCAAAATGCCAGCAGTGTGCTTTGAAGTGAATCCTTTTGAAATGTGTTAAATAAACCTCTTAAAGACATATTTATGTGGATTTTAATGAGCTGAGAGGGGCCAGACAGAACAATATATAAACTAATTTAGTGAGAAAAATAAATTGAACAGAAAGCTAAAAGTATAAGAAAATGAAAAATTAATATAAAAAAAAAAGATACAAAGAAGTACTTCTGATCTTCTTTAGAGCAGCTATAAGTACAATTATAAATTTACTTCTTACTCTGGTTACAACATAACTGTTATTTCTATTATTCTGTCTAATCATTAAAACCTTAAATCATATTTCCTCCCCCCCTTTTTTTGCTTTCACAATCTATAAAGGGTTTCAAGTCAGGAATAAATGTAGATATTGTCTTTTCTTAGATTAAAGAAGTCAATTTAACCCTCTCAGCAAGTTCTGTCATCTTCACCAACTATTCCTCCATTGTGCTAGTGCTGAATCCTTCCATCTTTGTGCATAAAGTAGTTTGCTGTAGTTATGCAAAACATTACATTTTTCCAAAGCATTTTTAATTGCCCAGAATTGCAATTCTGTATACCAATAGATCATGCATATAATAGCAAACAATTCCCATAAAATATTGTCATTTTCTAATCAGCAGTTACTGCTCTTCGAAGCCTTATTCTTGGTTCTCATATTATTTTGTTGTATGTGAACTGGGGCAATTCTGCACAAATCCAGACATAAGAAACTGATTGTGATGCTTTAAAAGTGTTAAATTATACATGTAAGCAGATCCCTTTTGTCACTATGATGGCCTGCTAAATCTTGTTTATTTAATAAGCCACTCTTTGCAAGGTTTACAGAGCTACAATACAAAGTAATATATCATACTATGGCTTGCTTCAAATAAAAGTCCTAGCAAAGTGTTCTGATATTCCTGTAAAAGAATCCTCTACAGGATGACTAAATTTGGCATATCCTGGTTCTCATACAAAGCAATAGTAGCCTTGTAAAAAAAAAAATTATAGAGCAGGAACTTTTTATTAAGCTAGATGAAATTATATAAATTACATGTTTACAGGAAAACATCCTGTGTGTAATAAACAATTCCATGTGTTACTAAAACATAGACATTTTTGAAGGTTTATTTCATGGTTTCAGCCAAATGGAAGAAGAAGAAGAAAGAGAAGAATAGAAGATTTTTTTTTAAAAAAATGTTGATTACAGCCAGTGTAGACTTTACAGTTACACTAGAGAGAATTAAAACAGATTTAAGATTTACATGTAGAAATGCTCTAAGAAAAAAAAAAGAAATGTACAATTTCTCAAATAAAGAAAAAGCAAAGTGACCAATATAGAGCAAAATAGGTAAAAATATCTGGAAGAAAATTGTTATCCAAACATTTCATCTCTCCCCTCTCATTGCTTTCTATGGAACAGGAAAGGGGCCGCTCTTTTGAAAGAGTCATAAAGCCCATCATTTCCTGACTTGAGATTGGCAGATTCTAAGTGTTTCTCGCTGTGGGAAAGATTTTTTTTGGGGGGGAAGGATTTCATTCCCAGGGTTGTTTGACCCACAGGCAAACTCTTATGCATCTGTAGGGTCCAGAGCATTCTTCCTGATCTGTGTCTAACTGATCAGGTTGGGAAGATAAAGTTAATACTAATAAGAAACATCTGGCAAATCATGTCAGGCCAGAGTCTGTATTCTATCACCCTCATCATAGATATTAGCAAGGATTTTGACAGATGAATTTAAAAGCCAACTTTGTGATTAAACAATGAGAAATGAAATTATTGTTATGTTCCATATCTTCTTGCAATGGCATATTCACTCTTCCACTCTTTCCAGAAAAAAAGATGATTTTTCATATTGTTTTCCAAAAGACACAATGTTGAAAAATACATTTATAGTGGATAAAATGTTGGCAATTCAGTGTAGTTATTTTCTATGTCTCTACAGCCTCTTTCTTTAATAGCTCTAAAGCTTCCAAAAAGCAGCTTGGACAGTTAAGAGACTCTTAAAGACAAATATGAGATTCTTGAGAGGGAAAAATTCAGAACTAATTTTCACTAGCAGCAGTTATAAAGTTTGTCAGTATTCAGCATTAACTTCTCTTTATCAAGACCCTTGCATTTGCTAACTGAACAGAATAAGGTTCACATATTTTGAGGCTATTCTACCTAATTCAATTTATCTCAACCTGGTACTTCTAAATGATCCATGTTGACTTGGAACAATAGAAGTAAATGTCTAGCACAAGAAAAAAAGTACCAGATTAGGAGAAACTGGTCTAATTTGTAGATTAATAAGATCTTTTTAATAAAGGAGAATATTTGTAGCTCAGTGTTGACATGAGGGATTCTTGGTGCTCTCTGAGTTTGCTTATTTTCTTGCAGATGTTTCATTACCCAAACTAGGTAACATTTTCAGTGCTAGCTGATAATGTTACCTAGTTTGGGTAATGAAACATCTATAATAGTAATAATAGTAAAGTTGGAAGGGACCTTGGAGGTCATCCAGTCCAACCCCCTGCTCAGGCAGGAAACCCTATACCATTTCGGAAAAATGGCTGTCCAGTCTCTTCTTAAAAATTTCCAGTGTTGGAGCATTTACCGCTTCTGGAGGCAGGTTGTTCCACTGATTAATTGTTCTCACTGTTGGGAAGTTTCTCCTTAGCTCTAGGTTGCTTCTGTCTTTGGTTAAATTTCCACTCGTTGCTTCTTGTCCTGCCTTCAGGCGCTTTGGAAAATAGCTTGATTCCCTCTTCTTTGTGGCAGCCCCTGAGATATTGGAACACTGCTGTCATGTCCCCCCTTGTCCTTCTCTTCATTAAAGTAGACATACCCAATTCCAGCAACCGTTCCTTATACGCTTTAGCCTCCAGTCCCCTAATCATCTTTGTTGCTCTTCTCTGTACTCTTTCTAGAGTCTCAACATCTTTTTTACATCGTGGTGACCAAACCTGGATGCAGTATTCCAAGTGTGGCCTTACTAAAGCATTGTAAAGTGGTATTAATACTTCACGTGATCTTGATTCTATCCCTCTGTTAATGCAGCCTAGCACTGTGTTGGCCTTTTTGGCAGCTGCAGCACACTGCTGGCTCATATTTAGGTGATTGTCTATTAGGACTCCGAGGTCCTCTCACAATTGAGCACCTATGCTGTATTTGTACCTTTGGTTTTTCTTGCCTAAATGTAGAACTTGCTTTTTTCACCATTGAATTTCATTTTGTTAGATAGTGCCCAGTGTTCAAGTCTGTCCAGATCCTTCTGTATCTTAAGCCTGTCTTCTGGAGTGTTGGCTATTCCTGCCAGCTTGGTGTCATCTGCAAATTTGATGAGTTCCCCATCTATCCCTTCATCCAAATCGTTGATGAAGATGTTGAAGAGCACTGGGACCAGAACAGAGCTCTGGAGCACCCCACTACACACTTCCCTCCATGTAGATGCGGTTCCATTGAGGATCACATGCTGAGTTCGGCCGGTCAGCCAGCTACGGATCCATCTGGTGGTGATTCTGTCTACCCCACATTTTTCTATCTTATCAAGTAGTAGGTTGTGATCTATTTTATCAAATGCCTTACTGAAGTCCAAGTAAATTATGTCCACAGAATTCCTCTGGTCCACTAATTTTGTCACTTGGTCAAAGAATGCAATAAGATTTGTCTGGCATGATCTATTTTTGACAAACCCATGTTGGCTTTTAGTAATGACTTTGTTTGCCTCTAGGTGTTCATTGATTCGTTGTTTGATTATCTTTTCCAGAATCTTCCCAGGTATTGAGGTCAGGCTGATAGGCCTGTAATTTCCTGGGTCCATTTTTTCCCTTTTTTGAGGATGGGAACTACATCAGCTCTTTTCCAGTCCTCTGATAGTTCCCCTGTGCTCCAGGATCTTTGAAAAATATAGTTCAGTGGTTCCGAGATCACATCTGCCAGTTCCTTAAGACCCTTGGGGTGTAATCCATCTGGTCTTGGTGATTTGAACTCATCTAGGCTGGACAGGTGTTCACTTACCATTTTCTTGCCTATCTTAACTTGTATTTCTATTCTGTTTTTTATGGCACTATTTTTGATAGATTGGTCTGTTTTTTTCCTTTGTGTAAAGACAGATGCAAAAAACGAGTTAAATAGTTCTGCTTTCTCCCTGTTGCTTGTCACCTTCTTGCCACTTTCACCCACTAATGGACCAATAGTTTCCTTCACTTTTTTCTTGTTCTTTACATGTTGAAAGAAGCTTTTTTTGTTATTTTTGACTTTGGTTGCAAGCCTTAGTTCATTTTGAGCCTTAGCTTTCCTCACTTCGTCTTTGCAGGCTCGGCTATTTGCTGATATCCTGCCTTAGTTATGTGCCCCTCTTTCCACTTTCTATACTTGTCCTTTTTAATCTTTCAATTTATCAGAGAGTTCTTTATGCAGCCATGCTGGCTTCTTTTGAGAGCTGTTGTTTTTCCTCTTTGTTGGTATTGTGCTAGACTGGGCTTTTATTATCTCATTTTTCAAAATTTCCCAAGCTTCTTGAGTTGTTTTCCCCTTGCGGATTCTCATCCATGGAATCCTTCCCAAGCCCTCTCTAAGTTTATTGAAATTAGCTCTCTTGAAGTCCAAGACTCTAGTTTGACTGTGTTCTATTGCTTGTGCTTCCATAATGTTGAATTCTAATATTGCATGATCACTTCCTCCCAGGGTTCCTATGGCTTCAACACCTATCATTTCATCTCTATTAGTGAGAATTAGATCCAAAATGGCTAATCTCCTAGCTCCCTTCTCTACTTTTTGAGAGACAAAGTTGTCTGCTAGGTGTGCCAGGAACCTGTTTGATCTTCCACTTGGTGCAGAGTTTGTCTCCCAGTTGATGTCACGGTAGTTAAAGTCCCCCATTACTATTGTGATGTGGTTCCTACATACCTTAGTTAGGTGACTAGCAAAAATTCATCTATTTCCTTTGTTTGGTTGGGTGGTCTGTAGTATACACCTATGGCAATGTCATTTTTTCCCCTTTTATATTGGCCCAAATGCATTCAAGACAGTTTTTATCATTGTTGTGCTCTATTTCTGTAGAGATGTAGTTATTTCTTATATAGAGAGCAACTCCACCTCCTCTTTTATTTGGTATGTTTCTTTTAAATAATTTAAATCCCTTTAGCTGTGTGTTCCATGTGTGGGTTTCATCCCACCATGTTTCTGTAATGGCAACAATATCATATCTGCACTCATTAACCTGAATTTCTAGTTCACCCTGTTTGCTGTTCATACTCTGTGCATTGGTGTATAAACATTTGAGCCCTTTCTGCAAGAAAACAAGTAAGCTCAGAGAGCACTAAGGACCTCTCAAGGACATTTTTATCATCTGGGATAGAGATGTTTTAGTGGCAGCTCCCATCAGCCACCAACTATATCTACAAAAATATTGACCTGATTTCTTGATAATGTGCAGTGCTGAGCTGATACGTGAACATTTCTAAATTTTGAGTGTAATTTATCCTCATGCATGAGTTCATTTGCAAAGAAGTATTTAAATTATCAAGTCATCATGCTGTAGTTGCAATCATTTTCATTAAAATTCATCAATACAGTAAAAATATGTTATCATGTTCTAGTTTTTCTCTTCCAGATATAAACAATGGATTTATCTCTTCAAGGTTATATAATAAATCATATTCTTAAGGAATCTATTTTTATTTTGCTTTGTTGCTGTGGATGAAGAAGAAATATTGTCTTAAAACTGCAAGATGGTGGAACTGCTTAAATAAAAAGATTTGAGCTCAGTTTCAAGAATAAGAGAATGACAGCTTTGTTCAAACTGTTTAATTAAAGAAAATAAATCTTTTATTTTTAAAGATATCAGCCAATAATCTTATTAACTGATTCCAATAAATACTTTGTTATAGTTATATTTCTTTAAAACAAATAGAATTCTTGGACTTTATTATTAAAAGGATATTTACTTGCTCGGCTGCTTAAGGTAGGTCCATTGGCCTATATTTTGGGAAAGAAAAGCAGAAACACGAACCATTCTAGATAAATATTTGAATCAACTGTATAATGAAATAAAATACTTGTTTGCAGTTTAATAATGCAGCTAGTTCTCTTCACATTCTTCATGAAAGACAGTTATTTTAGCTTTTGAAGATTTAGAGAAACAATGAAAAATATTTCTGACTATACAAGTATGCATACAATTGCAACGGAAATAGTGTGTCTGAATCTAGATCTGCTGACAGAATGTAAGGTTTATAGAACTTTCTTCTGTAGCATCAAATAGCTTTTTATTGCATATATTTTTTCATTTCTCTCTCTCTTGACTTCTAAAAGCTGCTTTTAAAATCTTAATTCACTGTCAGTAAAATGAGGTTCTAGAAGCTGCTTGGTCAAATGGTATGTGCAACTGCAGGGATAGATAGATACCTTGCTAGTAGCAGAAGTATGTTATTTCTTTTTGTTCAAGTAGCACAATTATTCTTTAGAAGGTTCGCTTGATTCCTTCTCAGGAATTGTATGCATTTTATGCATACAATGTTCTGTATCATCAGGCTTTTAATCATTATTCAGTGTTTCATATTATCATACTTAACTTTATATTATCATACTTAAATTTTACTATATCGACTGTATTTATTCTCTGCCATACTAGCTGAAGTTGAAAAAATTGTATTCCAGCATATCAGAAGATGATTGGAGACAGTTACCGAGTTCTGATCAGCTGTGTGTCTCCCAGGAGTTTTCTGAGCCCAATATTCTTGGATATTTTATTGGCAGATGGCAGGATTGAACACAGATCCTTTGTTTAGAAAGCCCATGTATAAGATCAGTCAGCTGTTGCACCTTTGTAGGGTTACGTATGGGGGGGGCTTCAATGTTTAGATTGTATTTTAATTTTCATTTAATAGTTAAGCTGAATTGTTTCCCTTTGTTACTAACACTAGATCTTATATACTATATATTTTTCTTCGGTTGGTCAGTAAAACAGTATATATTATAATAGTTCAAATAATAAATATGCAGTGAATGTTGGTGGATGATTGTGCCTATTCATACTTGTTTAGTGGTTTTTTACTTAAAAAAAATCTAACAAATTTATTTTTTAAACTCATTTAACAGATATGGGAAACGATCCAGCCCAGAGACGCTGATCTCCGATCTTTTGTTGCAAGAAAACACAGAAAACATTCCTAGATCTAGGTAATAGAAAAGTAGCTTTCAAAAGTTATTCCTGTAAATTGCTCAGAACTTTATTTGCACTGTAAACTACACTATCTTTAATTTAAAGCCCAGGTTTTGCTTGGACAAATCTGGGATTTTACCTATTCTGGAATGTTGATGAGTTCTGTATTCTACATTGAAAGTTGATAAATCTTACTTGGTGTCTGAAAAGAAAAAAGGAAGGAAAAGAAAAAAAAGGAAGGAACTGCTATCTTACTCCATTGTGATTCCAAGTATGAATGTTATATTGGTCTATGAACAGACTGAGTCTTACATGGATAACATTTATTGCCACATTCTTAACTCATTCTTTTTCTTTCTCAGTCCCGTGAAAAACAAAATCTCTGATCCTAATTTTAGCTGAATAACTATTCATACAATATTAAAATAGATTATCTGGATGACATCAGTTAAAAACTTACTTTTAATGTTGCCTTTCTTCAGTTCTTACATCCTTTTCTGCATGTTTTAATGGAGTGTTTATTTTTTTCTTATTCAGATTTAGCATATATTTTTATATACCTATTGTAAATTCCTTTAAATGTTTCAATAGATTGAAGGTTCTGTCAAAGCCAAACTTACCCCAAAATTACTTGTTCTTTTCTGCTTTTTGTTAAAATTCTGAAATTTGTTACAAACTGTTTTAGCCAATATATATATGGGCTCATAGAGGAATCTGTGATATTGTCCAATGCTCTAACTTGATTGTATTTATGGATATTTGGGGGGAGGGGCAAATAGGAAACAAATTACAATGTATATGTTATTACACTGTGAGGTGAACTACATTACTTTAGATGTGATTTTATAATTGCACTATTTGTACTGTGACATCATAATATATGTGTTGTCTTTTCAATATTATCTTAGGTTGCTATGCATACACTTGCTTATACAGTGGTACCTTGGTACTCAGCTGCTTTGAAATGCATTGAATTTGGTAATCAACACATTTTGACATGAACATTTTGTCCCAGTACTCATTGTTTGTTTGGTACTCAATGCATAAGCTAGAATCTGTTAGTGTTGGCGGCCTTGTGACTCATTACATCAATTTGTTTGATGCTCATCGCTTTTGGTATCATCATGCCTCTCGGAACCAATTAATTATGAGTACTGAGGTACCCCTGTATTATTATCTGAAAAAAGTTGTTTCCATTACTAAGAGGAGAAAGATCATCTCTTGTTCAGAGATGCTTTAATTCCCAGCCATCTTAGATTCAAATGAAATTCAGGAAATGAACAACTTGCCTTCTTCAAATGCAGGATTTTAAAATTATTTCTAAATGGATATGGACGGTCCTTGATGCTCTCTGTGTTTGCTTGTTTTCTTGCAGACATTTCATTACCCAAAAAAGGTAACATTATCAGTGCTAGTTTGGATAATGAAACATCTGCAAGAAAACAAGCAAGCTCAGAGAACACCAAAGAACCATCTTGTCAAATATTCTCCTTTATTAGTAAATGGATAAGTGTCAGTGGTTTGTGGTAAAACTATAACTTTCTGGCTATAGTGAATGTTGGCAGCTATCATTCTGGAGAAAAAAAACAGAAGAAAAAAAACAGAAAATGGATATATACCAGAAGAAAGGCCACATTTAAATTAGTATGCGTTTTTATAGATACTAAGGCAAATAGTTATTTCTAATAATGTCTCCACATCAATTGCTGGTCAATGTAATCATAGAGAGATGATAAAAATGTTCCTTTCTCCATATTCTATCTGATATGGTGGGAAAGATTTATAGAAAGGCTATAACCCTATTCTAATAAAGTAAGTTTATGCTCAGTCACAGTCATGAAGTTTTCCATTGCATGAAGAAGTCAAACTGTATTCACTTAAAAAGTGCTGTTGCCTATCTTTGCATTTTCAACATCAGCACAAAGAAGTAAAAGCTGGAATATGTGTTATACACTTTCTATGCTTATAAAGTGAAATAATAGGAGGATCTTGATTCAGTACCCTTTTCAACTGCATTTTCTCATTTTTCCCCCCCCACATGGTCAGCCCCTTGATGTCACTCTTGGAGCTACTCTGATTACAGTTCTCATTGTTTGAAATAAAAGTTGATAACACACACAAACAAACACTGATAAATGCTTTGCCTAGTTTTCCTTTTCCTAACTGAGTGTCCTTTGCAAAATTTGGGACTTTAGCTTCCAAATATTGAGAATATTTAATTATTCTGGCTCAGAATTCTAGTAACTTGAGTTCCAGTATACTGTACCTGGAAGGCCAAAAATTGAGGACTCATGTCATTCAATAGAATTCCAAAATTTAGCATCTCTCTCAGAGAAGATGTTCAAACATAATTTGCATGTATTGAACAATCTATCACACACTGCATGTGGATGTAATTTATAAGCTGTAAGACACTTATCTCCTTTCATATGATGAATCGTGTTAACATCAGCAATAAGGAATCCATGTTCTTCCCCATTTCTCTGCTGGCTGAACCTGGTGAAACTGCAATCCAGCAACATTTATCAGTCTAAAATGTCTCCACTTTTAATTTATTCACTGAGACTAAATATAAAGTGACTTGCGTGACTAAGTTCTCATAAACTTACTGATACAGAGTAAACTTACTTATTCCAGAGTAAGGAGTAGTAGAAAAGTAAAAAATAATATGTCTGATAATAGTTTTTACATAATCAACTGTTGATTATGTATAACTAAATAATACATTTTAAATATAAACATATTGTTAAAATAATGATCCTGCATGCAAAGAGGAAAGACAGATAAGTTCTATTTATTAATACATAGCTAACAAGTCAGTTTGCTTGATAAGTTTAAACTTTGGAATCTTCTTTAGTGGCATACCAATAATGAAAAGAAATAAAAAAATCAGGAATTTATTGTGTTTTAGAAAAAAAATATTACCTTTCCCTTCCTTCATATGTAAATTGTAATTCAAATATGCAAAATATTATAAATTCAATTGTATTATGATAGCTCATTGCCTATGCCTCTTTCGAAGATCCAAGACTATATAATGCTTTTTAATTTTCTTGCAGAGATATTTGAATCTCCCCTCCCCTTTTTTTCATATTGTGTTGCAGGTATGAAGATCCTGCAATGTGGTGATGGGAATCACAGCTGACTTTCATAGTTCTTTCCTGGTTTCCACTCCATGTGCCATTGGTTAGTTGATCAGTTGGAAGTCCACCCACCAGTGCATGCAGTCATTGTCCTGAATTCTGTAGATTTTTTCTCCCTTCATTATCCTTGTACGTATGTTTATTTAAATAAATAACTTGTGTATTCTACATGGGAACATTTTAATGCAAGAGAGTCACTCTAATGAGGAGCGATTTTTCAAGCTATTAAAATTTAATTTACAACTTCATTACTGTCTAAAATAGCATGTATAATAATTGTAGCACCCAACCTAATAATTGTATAAAGAGTAGCATTTGTTTTACATATTTGGTCCAGGAGCTCATTTTTAAGAATTGATTTCTACAACATTATTTATTTCATAACTGTTGCTGCCTATGACACAACTGAAAAAAAATAAAATTATGTGGAAAGTGCATATTTCTCTAATTGGTGTACAGAATATTATTTATTGTCTTGACAACTATTTATTGTATCATTTTTATGACAAGAAAAGAATCTACTAATATTTCAATGGAATATTCCAACTAATTAAGAAATGCATATTAATATCGTTGCTACTCCATGTATTTTATGATTATCATGGAGAGGAGGAGCAGAAGAAATAAGAAAACAGAAATAATTTTTTTAAGAAAACAGAAAAAAAATAATTTACAAAGATTAAACATTACTGCATAATGTTTACTAAATGGCTTACTAAATAGAACCCAATCTGTCACCAATGGGCCCAAACTTTGGGGTCTCCATGGAAGGTCCCCCCCCCAGTGCTACTGGGAGCTGAAAAGAGCCTATCAGCTTCCTTGTCAACCAAGTTGCCTCTGAATCAGAATCATGGCATAATGGCTGATAGTGCTACGGCATTGTATTCACACATGATGCCATGCTCTGGCTTTTAAAAATATAATTTAGTGAATAAATCATCACTAGTCAAGATCACATAATTGATTGAGCCAAAATCAAATAAATCACATGATGTCGTTTGCGTGTTCTAAAGCCAATGACTTTCATCTTATCCCTGTTCTCCCAAATAAGTTTATCTCCCTGTTTTCTCCAGATGTATTTATGTCTGTCTGTCTGCCTGCCCACCTTTCAAATTACGTCCTCAAAGTAATTATGGGAGAAGAGTCAGCATAGCTGGGCTCTGTTCTACAATGCATGATTGTCATATTATATTCTTTAAAAGTAATTTCTGGCACTTTCATCGGGGATTCTTATCCTGAGGAGTTTCTCTGCTTCCATAATTTATTTGTTTCAGTCAGTCAGTGACTCAGTCCTGAATCCTGTTGACTGCTTGGACTAGTCCTTGCAGTTTTCTTGGCAAGATTTCAGAAGAAAAATCACCATCAAGAAATCCTACAGCTATAGACTAGCCTGAGGATTAAAAATCATTCCAGAAGAAGAAAATGGCAATTCCCTTTGGCATGAAAGGAGTCCTAATGTAACAGCAATGTTTATTTGTACTAGTTAGCCAATTAAATTATTTAGTTATGATGGAAGGAATGCTTCTCATCTGGAAAATTTAGAAAATAAGGTCTGTATTTGAAAGGTTGTAGTGACAGATATTTAATAATGGAGTCCTGAAGAGAACAATTTAATTTGCCCTGCTCTATTTCTTCTTTATAAGAAGTTTGGGAACCAATCTTCGAGATGGCTGCACCACTGCTGAAAGGCTCATAAAGATTGATGCTTAATTCCAGACTTAATTAGGCAGAATGCCAGAAGTGTCTCAAACATTGCAATGAGAGCTTCATTTTTTTAAATGGGCATGACTTTTTACCATTTCTCATTATAATACAAAGATCCTAAAAGTAGAGAAAGAAAAAATCAGGAAATTTTCTTTATGTATTAAACTTCATAACAACTATAATTTGTTTAATAATGATTTTTAAATAAACCATGGTCCGAGGGATGACACATAACTTTAATCTATAAAACCATAGTTTGTAAATTGTTGTGTCTGGATTCATATAACACACTGACCAAAATCAATAAACTACTTTATTATAATGTGTGAACACAGACACTTTATGCCTCCAACAATGTGCAAATGGAGATAGAAAGGGGCAAACTCTTTTCATGGATTAGTGGAAAACCACAGAACTGCCAGCAAAGTCCAGCAAAAAAGATAGAGAGCATTGCAACGTGATAATGAAGAGAATAGTGAAATGGAGGATATTGTGCTTTGCACTCATACAAGCAAATTTGGTTGCTTAAATGATCCCATGTATCAAATTCTTTTAATTTTAAAAAAATGCTTTAACAGCAAATGTAGAATAATGACCTTGTGCTCAATACTTATTACTATTGTCATTAGGACAGCAACACCAACTTTGCTTCCTGGAGCAAAGGTTGTCCATCCCTCAGTTGTCCCTTATGCATCTCCTTTTTTATTGCAAAATTCCAAAGAGTTGCAAAATATGACTAAAGACAACTAAAACAGAATAATGTCATACAGTAGAGATAGTCTTTGTTTAATGATCACTCATTTAGCAGTTGCTCAAAGTTATGATGACACTGAGTGAAGAGACTTACAACCTGTATTTGCAGTTGAGACTGTTGCAGGGTCCCCCAGGGTCACTTGACCACAACTTGGGCTTTTGGATACTGGCACACATAATGATCTTGAATTGTCTGATCACATGACCACCATTTGAAACCTTCTCTGTCCGCTTCTGACAAGCAAAGTCAAAGAGGAAGCCAGTAGGAAGTCACAAATGGCAATCATTGACATTGCGCCTAATGACCATACAGCATTAGCTTAATGACGGCAATTGGAACTACTGTTGTTAGTTGGTGTGTTCACAAGATGTTACACTTTGGGACCATATATTTTAGAAATGGATTTGGTGGTCCCAACTGCCATCATTAAACAAGGATTACCTGTATGCAGGCACAATAGACAGGTTCTGTTGATGCCCAGTGATGCAAATTACTCTGCTTTGAATGGCTAGATTAATTGACATTGAACATACAGCTTATAAATGTCATTATGTTTAATGTCTGGAAATGCAAATATAAACAACATTACCATAGAAGGTCATGAATGCATGACCAATTTCAAACTCATGTTTCTTCCTTAATCATACTGATCTCATGAAAGTGATATTCCAAAACGGCATGTGTTCAGACTTTAATTTTAGTTTAATGGATGTGAGTTATCACTGTAACCATATGCTAAAATTTAGTTAAAAATTAATGTCAGAAAACAGTTCCAAGCAGACCACCTGGAATAATAAAGGCACAGTTATTGCTTCTACCATTCTTCAATAAGAGTTATTAATTTTGCCATGAGTTAGTACATCTGGGTTTTTCCATTATCACACTGTTTCTCATAATTCCTCAAGGCTTTAGGCAGGATCCCAAATTAATACAATTTCCTATTATTCACAGAATATTAATCGTCATGGCAGACCACAGCTCTTCTTTTCAGACTGAGAACATCTGTTAAGTCAGGGGGTGACATCAGTCAGAAATGATGAGTCATCCTTCTGGATTTACACTTGGCTGGATGTTCTCATCTTTTATTTGCTATCTTGCCTGGACTCCAAACCAAATGTGGGAAATGAGAGAAACTTATGATTAAGGTTCTTGCACAAACTATCTGTTTGCTGCAGTGTGAATTTAATATAACTCTGCATTGAAATGAAGAATTTATTTAAAATGGCATAAAACTCCAGCTGAGATAGTACTGCCTTATCTGGCTAGTCCAGAAGTACCATTTACATTTCTTCCCATGTCAGTGAAGGCTTGTTTTGCCATAGCATCTTTATTCTAAGAATGGTTGATTTTCCCCCTTTTCAGAACTGTCACAACACTATATGGATATTTTTTTAAGTATCAGCTGGGGAGAGTTATTAACTAGAAACTACTTCTAAAAGTGCTGAGATGATTGTCCTTTTTTATACAGATAATTGTTTCAACATATTCTCTTCTTCCCTCTCTGCCTTCCCTTCCCAGCCCTCTTCACAATACCCAAACTGGAGAACCACTTCAGCTATCCTATTGGGATATTCTGTGCCTCCCAGCCTCCATAACAGAAATGAACCATTTTTCATTAAGATTCTTGATTATGGGAGCCTCTCCATATTCTCATTCCAGACTGGGGGCTTCCTCCAATATCTGTCTCTGTCCCAGGGAGCACCAATCTTCTGTGTTGTGTTTTACTGTATTGATGATCAGCAATAACTAGGATAGGGTCAGCCCCATAGCACTTTTTTTGTGGATTTCCATCTTCCTCTGCTTTCATGGGGCTGGGGCCAGTTTAGTCTGCACTCTGGTCTCCTCCTCCCAACACCTGAACTTCACAGAGACTCTTTTTCATCCCTACTACTATGTCCCTCCCTTCTTCCCTCTCTTTGGCTTCCTGACTACCTTGCTGGTGATTTTACCCCTATGGTATCCAGCTGTGAACCACCAAATCTTCTTGTTTCACCTTGTTTCAGCTGCTCCTGAAAATTAATTTGTTGTAAAGATTATGTACTGTACCTAAACAGCTTAAGGAAAGAGAAGGGCAAATAGCAAACAAAGCTAGAAAGCAAATGAACAACAAAGCTATCTAGACAATGTGGCCTTTAATATATGAAGATCAGTAAGTTTGGAACCAGAGTAGCTCAGAAGACACCTACTAGGTGAAAATTGCACCTAAGTAAGACTGAGGTAAGCAACAACAGCAACAATCAATGAGGCATAGCTGAGATAGAAAGCAAAAGAGCTGCTATAAAAAAGAGAACCAGACTCAAAGCTGGCTGAGAAAAATCATATGCGAACATGCAGCATCTAAAGCTGCAACTTTTTTCCTCCTTCCTTCTCAGCTCCATGATCAGTAGGTATGCAATAAAGTTAACAAGGAATTAAAGTAGTTGGTGGTTGTCTTGCTATTTTGGGGGGATCACTTGCTCTCCTTTATCCCTTGGACGCTGTTGTCTCATTGAAAGATATGTGTGTTCTCATATAATATCCTGATCACTGATCAAGAGAAAAGTGGAAAAGCAGCCAATGACGCCATCCATATCCAGTCTTTAGACTATTCAGTTTCAGCAGTATGTGAAATTATGCTTTGAAATTACTACTTTGCAACAAAAATAATATCATTTCATATTTTGATGGATAATCACTTTTTTAGAATTTTTATTGGCCCAGCTTTTTTTTGTCTTCAGTTTTACTCTTAAAGGGAGCAAAGCATTGGACTGGACAGGTACCAAAGAAGAGCAAATCTCAGTCTCATCTGTAGGGAGGAGCAAATTGTCTATGCCTCTGTAAAATATAAACTACAATTACAAAGTAGATGTTAAAACAGGGATGGATTAATTAGGAAAATATCAGAATGGGATAAGGAGAATTGATGCTCCTTTTTTTTTAGCAACTAGGGCAGTGATGGCGAACCTTTTAGAGACCGAGTGCCCAAACTGCAACCCAAAACCCACTTATGCATCATCGGGTGCCAGGTGGGTGTGGCCCATTGGGTGGGTGTGACTTATTGGGTGGGTGTGGCTTCAGTGGTAACAGCAGACTGGGTGGGACTAAAAAGTTCAATCAATCAATTCCAACTATGCAAGATCTTTTTTTTCCCGCAAGAAGTTGAAATTGACTGATTGAACCTTTTTTTTTGTACACGGCGGTGGAGGCCTAAACTGAAAAGGTTTTATAAAACCCAGCTAAAGGCGTAGGACTGGGGCAATGGCATGCGTGCCCACAGAGAGGGCTCTGAGTGCCACCTCTGGCACCCGTGCCATAGGTTTGCCACCACTGAACTAGGGTGACCTCTGATTCCTGTTACGACAAATAATAGTTAATCTCAATGAAATCCTGTTTCAGGCATTACGTTTTTGCACAGATGAGGCATACATTTTGTTTGCTGACATGAATCTGATCTCACTATCATTGCCAATAATCAAATGATAAGCTAAGGAAGTGCTCCTGCATTGATTTTTTCTTTTAATATTTTCTAAGTAAGTTAAAATTCTTGAAAAATTATGTGTAATAGTTATTTTATTCTGTTTTTTAAAGCATTTCTGGCATGAAATTATAATAAGTTCCCTCCATCCCACTCTTTCCTCCTCTATTACTAGAGTGTAAAATTCATTTTCTGTCACAGATAATTTAATTTGCAATCCAGCCTGAAGCTTCAGAGTGCCTGATGAAGTGAATGGAGGAAATATGACAAGAGAGTTTCATTTTTAGAATTATGTTGCAAAAATAAAAGTCATTTCTCAAATACTGTATTTAATTGAGAGGACTAAAACCTATCCAGTAGTTAATTTATCCAAGGCAGGACAAATGGATCATCTTGCCTCTGATGTCAAATATATCAGCTAGCCTTCCCTTTCCTTTTATATCTTGGTGTGCTGTGTAAATATTGATAGGTACAGTGGTATCTCAGTACTCATTCTTAATTGGTTCTGGAGGCGCGATGAATATAAAAAATGATGAGTACCAAACAAATTTTTCCTATTAGGAATAATATAGTGAGTCACAAAGCAGCTGACACCAACAAGCTCTAGGTTGTGCATTAAGTACCAAACTAATAATGAGTACCGGGACAAAAAATCCACATCAGAATGTGCTGAGTACCAAATTTGATGATTTTCAAAGCACTTGAGTACCAAGGTATCACTATATACCGTTTTTTAATGTTGGGTTGCATGCATAGAGACCCCCCTGGAGTAAAAATCCTGCTGGCAATTATTTCTACTTGTATCACAGTTTCTGCCTATATTTTTGTATATATTAACACCAGCCATTTTGTGCTGCATGCAAAGATCAACATGCTATGCATATTATTTCAGTGCAACACTTTTCTATACTGAGTAAAAATAGTTTAAGAGTTAAATAGAACCCAATAATACTACAAGTGAGTTTTAGGGGCCTATGCAAACTTTTGTTGGCTGAAGAAGTTGCACTAGAAAGATTTTGGATGGCCAGATATGATTTTCCTATCCTCCCCTTATTTTATTTTTTTTAATGGAGAAGCCCTGATTTTTTAAAAATTTGTTAAACTTGTATAACGCTTACATTAGAGTTTTTGAATGCTTGCCATCTCAAAATGGCATAAAATAATAAAGTTTTGTTCAGAGAAATAATATATGAATATTGCAGAGCAAATCCCCACCCTGTTGGTGTATCAAAGAAACTTGAAGTCTTGGGTCTTCTCCTAGGTCTTTAGTGAGGGTGAGTGAAGCACCATTCCTTGCATCCTTTTTCCTATTCTATTCCAGCGTCTTGCTATCTTTAATTCCTCATTCTTATTTCTAATTGCATTTTGGACAAAAAGCTTTTACTTTATGAGCAATCCAGAATTATTTGGAGTTGCTGGCATACAAAATGAACGGATGGATGGATGGATGGAAGGAAGGAAGGAAGGAAGGAAGGAAGGAAGGAAGGAAGGAAGGAAGGAAGATAGATCATTGCTCTGGAGTGAGTGACTTGAACAATAACATTGCTCTTCTCAATTTTAAAGGTCCTTTCTAACCAGATTCTTTAGTCCAGGGGTCCCCACCCTGTGGGCCATGGCCCACTACCAAGCTTTGGACTGCTGGCCACCAGGGCATGGGACATGCTGGCCAGTGTGTGCACATGTGCACACACCCCTCCACTTGCACTAGCACCATGGCTGTTGCTGCACCTCAGGGTGTGAAAATGGGATGTCACCCAACCTTGGGCTGTGAAAACAGGACACAGCCACACCACGGGGTACGTAAATGGGATGCCACTATGCCATAGAGCATGAAAATGGGACATCATGCCACACAAAATGGGGCAGGGCTAGCGAGTATCACGTGGGCGCTAGTGCTGCCCATTTGTGTTGCATGCGTGCTCATGGCCCTGTTCGCACACATGCACACGCAAGCATAAAATGCTGCCCCTTCCCTTTCTTTCCGGTCTGCCAACCGAGAAAGATTGGTGACCTCTGCTTTAGTCGGATTTCTCTTCAGCTCATTCAGTAAATACTTCTTAACTTTGATCTTTTTGATCTTCTGGACAGCTCCATCATTTAAAAAGATGAGGAGCATAACTTCTTATTAAACCTTTTCATTGTTTTCTTTAAAGGTTTTTCTGAAATTCTGTCTGGAGTGATGCACCCTTCCTCAAAGCATTAAGATAGTTGTACTTATCTGAAAGGCTTAGCTTAGCTGTTTTAAGAGATGACTACATAAGATATATCCCATGTTGTTCTCACCTGGACAGGAATGGATCACTTTTCAAGATGCCAATGTTTTTAATCATAGTAACCAATAATTCTTAGCAATGCAGACTACACTACTTTAATTTGATCACATGATCAAAATCTGGACTCTTGGTAACCGGCATGTATTTGTGATGATTGCAGTGTTCAGGGGTCATGTGATTCCCCTTTTGCGACCTTCCGACAAGCAAAGTCAATTGAGAAGCCAGGTTCACTTAACAACTATGTTATTCACTTAACAACCATAGTGATTCACTTAATCATTGTGGCAAGAAAGATCACAAAATGGGGCAAAGTTCACTTAACAACTGTCTTGCTGAGCAACAGAAATGTAGAGTTCCATTGTGGTCGTAAATCGAAGACTATGTGTAAAGGTTCAGATAAATCTGAAGTATGTTTTATACTGGAGCAATACGCTTACAGGTAGCCCTTGACTCACCAAGCAACCACTGTAAGTTCCAATGAACCTATATGATGTGTGTGTGGGGGGGGGTACATATGACTGATTAACCTTCCCCTGACTGTAGGAGCTTAGCAATGGAGTCACATTTATCGCCATTTGAAGCAGCCCACAGTCATAGGACCATATTTTAGGACACTTTTGTTGAAAGCCGGCAAAACTGCACCACTGATGAACCATTGGTTTGTTAATGACTGTGATGTCACTTAATGACCATGGATTTGCTTTATAGCCATAGTGTTCACTTAAAGACTGTCACAAAAAAGATTGTATAATTGGGTTGATCAAATGATTGACCTGGTTTATGACTGAGTTATGATCTTGATGGGCTGGCTGCATTATGGTCATAACTCGAGGATTATCTCCATTTGGATATGTCTTTAATGTAACAACATTCAAGCAGTTGGTTTTAGAAAAGTATATGAATTTACCTCAGTGGCATCCTGAAAACTTCTTTGTTTGTGAGCATTCTGGATGGAGACACATAGCCATATACAGAAAATATTTCCCTATGTATTTTGCCTGTCTGTTAAGTTATTCGCTGTGAATAAGCTTTCAAAATGACCGTACTTATCATAATCCCAGTGGTTTGGGGCTCTCAGCCAGCGTAGTTTGATGATTGCACCAAGAGATATAACTGCATTCAGCTATCTCATTTATGCATTATGAGGAGTTTGGTCACAGACTTCCAATGCACTGATCAGTGAAATCAGTTTGAAACTCTTTTCAAAATATCCAACCCATATCAATTTATTCTCTACAGGCATTCTTTGTTTCTGGGGGTCTGTCATATACAATCATGTTTGTAATTCCAGTAAAGTGGGTAAATTGGCATTATCTAACTATTTAGATATTTCATTACATCATTTTTCAAAAATATTGGCACTCCTACTAACAAAATTGTGGAAATATACCAAGGTTTTCAAGAGAGAGTATATTCTGAACCAATATCTAATTACATAACGGAGCTGTTTTAGGTGCCCAAGACTGTCAAATACAAACCAAAAACATTTTTCTGATGATTGTAATCTGATGAAGTTATTTAAATTTTTAATTTTTTATTCTGCCACTGAAATCAATTCTAAAGTTATCGTGGTCACAGTTGTAAATTTTAATTTGGGATGTATGATATTTTAATCATACCAATTTTTTAAAACATAATAATACTTTACAGTATTGTTTTTAAAAGCCCAATATTTATTATTTTACTTTTTAGCAGACTCATATATAATAAACATAAAATAATAAAGAGATGAAGGGAAAAAAAGTTACACACTTCAAGAGGGAAACTAAAATTGTGATAATAGGACATTTGGAATTGAGCAGCAGAAGACAATTTGAAGTCGAGCTATGTACAAATGATGAACATGTATGCTAAAATGCATAAGCTTTTATTGAAATTGGAAATAGAAAAGAAATAAATGAAAAGCTGCATGGTGAAATTGGTTAAGCAATTTGGATAAAAGATACTTATGGATTGGTAAGAAAATATGTGGCTGAAAGGCTTGAAAATTACATTATGAAAGAGAATTTTAATGAAATGATGCACCACTGATATATGACCCCAGAAAAATTGTCTAGAATGTATCAAAGAACTTCAAATGTCTAGAATGTATTAAAGTACTACAGGTGGCAACGAGGCAGCACAACAGAGGCAGCGGAGCAGCAGAAAACCCAACCGACAGCTTGAGAGAACCTGGCTGAAAATCAGAGACAGAACAAAGGTCGGAGACGAGCGGTGGAACGATGGATGGAGGCAGTTGGTGGGAAGGCCCAGCAGAGAAAACCCAGCTATTAAACCTGCCCAGCAGAGAAAAACCAACTAGCAAACCTGCCCAGCTCAGAAAGTCTGGCTATTAGACCAGCTCAGCACAGAAAGACTGGCTGAACATAGAAGAGACCCCAGAGGAGCAATGGTGGAGGCAATTAGGGGCAGCTAGAAAGACCAGCTGAGCACAGAAAGGCAGTCAAAAAAGCAAGGCAGAGAGGATAGAGATAAATAAGAAGCAAATTAAGAAAATGAAGGACAGAGATGATTTTTTAGGCAGAGAACAGAAAACTAAAAGCAAATTTGTTGAGGAGAAAGCAGCCCTTTCCTTCATTAAATAGCCTTATCCTAACATTAATTTTTAACTTCAATATAAACTGCAATTTTTTTCTTTTAAAACCAAGGGCATACTGCCACATACTTTTATCTATACCTAAATAATAAGGCAGAAAAACAAGCACAAACAGGCAGAAAAAGGATAGAAAAAAACAGTCATAATTACCTAGAACAGAAGCTAGAAACAAGGCTAACAGCAAAGCACATCCACCAACCAAAAAGAGGGATTTTCAAACAATAAACTCATGGAACAAGTGTGGTATGCAATATATGTTCCATGCATGGGCCCAAAGAACAACAAAACTATACATGCATTAGGTATAAACTATGTGAACTACTACAGGAAAAAGTAAGGGACTTAGAGGCAACTTTAGCCAAATTCCAATGTACACAAGAAAGCTATACTCAAACCAAACCAAATAATGAACTCCCAGAGGATTTGACCCTACTGATAAACCCTTGAAGGAAGACAAATGGGGATATGTCATACCTAGAAGGAAACACAATATTCAAAGAAAGAAGCAGTATACAACTAACAAACCCCTTCTGCCCAATCCAACCCAACCAGAAGCAGCCCCATTAAAACTGAGCAATTGATTTCTCCCCTTAGATCAGTGGTTCTCAACCTGTGGGTCGCAACCCCATTTGGGGTTGAACGACCATTTCACGGGGGTCGCCAAACAACGCAGTCTGCCATTTTCCCCCCTTTTCCTTAGATGTGCTACGCCATTTTTTCCCTTTTCCTTAGCTGTGCTACTCCCTTATTCTATTGGCTTTTGAAAACCAATTGAATAGACTCTCTTGAATAGAGTCTAATTCTATTGGCTTTCAAAAGCCAATAGGAATTGTCCAGGCTGAGCCCGCCAAAAGTCCCAGTCTGCAAATGGGGCTGCAAGTTGTCTGCAGCGAAGGCGAGCGGTCCGGAACTTTCCACCCCTCCCTGCTGAGCAACTACTAAAAATGTAAGTAAAAGAGGGCCAAGGGTGGGAGGTGGGAGGCTGGCGGGTGCAGGGAGGGCAGCTGGCACACGTGGGGCCCGGCAGGTGCCTTACCTCCCTTGGGCTGGGCCAGCTGGTGGCCCAGCCGGTGGTCACCCTGCGCTGTCGCTGTTGCTTGCCGCGGCTGCCCAGGAGCATCTGGGCCTGTTTGCCGCCACCCCAAATGGGTGGCAGCGAAGGTAAGGCTAGCGGGGCAGTGGCGGGTGCAGGGAGAGTTTTTGGCACACGTGGGGCCCGGCAGGTGGCTTACCTCCCTTGGGCTGGGCCAGCTGGTGGCCCAGCCCATGGTCGCCCTGCGCCGTTGCTGCCGCGGCCACCCAGGAGCACCTAGGCCTGCCTGCCACCGCCTCAAATGGGCGGCAGCGAAGGCAAGGCTAGCGGGGCAGTGGCGGGTGCAGGGAGAGTTTTTGGCGCATGTGGGGCCTGGCGGGTGGCTTACCTCACTTGGGCTGGGCCAGCTGGTGGCCCAGCCCATGGTCGCCCTGCGCCATCGCTGCCGCGGCCGCCCAGGAGCGCCTGGGCCTGCCTGCCGCCGCCCTGAATGGGCGGTGGCCTACGCCTCAGCCGGCGCAGGGGGCAGCAGCACGCATGCGTGGTGCAGGAGGTAGCACCGCGCATGCACGGCGCTTGACAGATCGGGGGCCGCGACCTAAAAAAGGTTGAGAACCGCTGCCTTAGATGGAAACATGCAGACCCACAATCTCCCCCTCAAAGAAAACATGCAGAAACATAGCAAAGAAAAAACACCAAACATCCCTAAAGGAGTCACATCAACAAACACACCTGAGATAAACAGAAAAGCACCCCAGACTGCAGCCCCACCAACAGGAGGGCGAGTGTTGGTAATAGGAATTTCTATCCTCAAAGGAACAGAATCATCCATCTGCAGACTGGACATAAAATCCAGGGAGGTATGTTGTCTCCCTGGAGCAAAAATCAAAGATGTGGCTGAGAACCTAACCAAAATAATTAGGCCCACAGATTACTACTCTTTTCTCCTTCTCCACATTGGGACGAATGACATAACAAAGTACCTGAGTAGAGTATCAAGAGATTATAAACAACTAGGCAATAACGTTAAAAAGCTAGAAGCACAAATAGTGTTCTCATCAGTACTTCCAATGAAAGGCCAGCACCCATTGAGGGAAAAAAGAATTCTAGAAATAAAACATTGGCTAAAGGGTTGGTGTCACCAAGAAAACTTTGATTTCCTGGACCATGGACTGCATTTCCTACGTGAAGGACTCTTGGCAAGGGATGGGCTGCACCTCATGAAAACAGGAAAAAATGTACTCGGAAAAAGACAAGAGTCAGGAGTGCTTTAAAGTAAAATTGAGAGGGAAGGGTGACCAATATTTAGAATCTCTAGAACCCCAAACCAATAATAAATCCCAAGAAATCAAATCAAACAATGAGGTAGGCATTGATGAGAAAAAAGAAAAATTCAAACAACAATTAGGAGATTCAGGAAACATACCCATGGACAGGCATAAAAGTCTTAAATGCTTATATATAAATGCTCAAAGCTTGGGGAATAAACTGGGTGAACTAGAAGCAATAGTACACGAGGGTGGGTATGACATAGTTCAGGGCTTTTCAACCCGTGGTACGCTTACCACTTGTGGTACTTTGTCACATGGCAGGTGGTATGTGATTGCTAGCCAAGTATAGGAGGGGAGGGGAATGAGCCAAAGCGAGCCAAGCCTGAGGGAGAGGCAGCTGCAGCTGCAGGACGGTCTGGGCTTGGCAGAAGCTCCAGTAGCGGCAGGGCTCCAGCTGATTGGCTTCCCCAAGCAGCTTGGAGCTGGAGGTGAACTGAAGAAGAAAAAAGGGGAGAGGCTATAAAAGAACATGGTTTGGGTGGGGGAAGGGGAAAAAGACATCAGGAAAGGTTTAATCCCTTTAACAAATGTAATTAGTTTTACTCCCTTTAATTGAGTCTGTCTGTGGCTTTTAGAAAGTTTTCTTTGAAGGTAAAGAGGCTTAATTTAAAGCTAAAGATGTTTGCAATTGCTGGAGCCTTTCAGTCAAGGATTGCAACATTGTGACACGTGACACGCCTGAGGCAGCTTCAAGAGAAAAAAAACGGAGTTTTTGTTTCTTTATTTTTTTCCTTTTCACTTGATTCCTGTGTCTTTAAGGGTACAGGGAAGGGATTGGAAAAGCTCAGAAGGGCCAACTAGCTAGCTCAGGAGTCTACAAACTTAGTAACTTTAAGACCCGTGGACTTCAACTCCCAGAATTCCTCAACCAGCCATGAGGGCTGAGGAATTCTGGGAGTTGAAGTTGACAGGTCATAAAAGTGCCAAGTTTGAATTTATCATACATTTGTCAGTGCAAAGGGAAAGTGATTCAGCAAAGGAACAGCCACAGAAGAAATTAAAACTGG
Organism: Bothrops alternatus; assembly: GCA_034064705.1. NCBI lineage: Eukaryota > Metazoa > Chordata > Lepidosauria > Squamata > Viperidae > Bothrops > Bothrops alternatus. The sequence continues at coordinate 1,822,326 of JARGCV010000021.1, read as the reverse complement.
TGCTTTTTTGCTTTTTTTCTATAGTTTGTAATATTTTATTAGATTATAGAATAAAATACAAAAATACAAAAGCAAATAGTAGGACACAGTGGGGAGGAAAAAAAGGGGGGGAAAGGTGAGAAGGGAAAAAGAACATACTTCCTCTGTTGCAGTAGTAGAAGGAAGCATTAACATTGAACCTCAACTTTTTACTTTTCCATGATATTATAAACTAGCCATTTCTATAACAACAAATGGATCTAATCAGTGAAATCCAAAATCCCCCCCCCTTTTTGACACCTTGCTAAGCACTGGTGGTACTCAAATATTGTCATGTCCGAAAAGTGGTACAATCTGTGAAAAGGTTGAAAAGCCTTGACCTAGTTGGCATAACAGAAACCTGGTGGGACGAAACCCATGACTGGAATGGACTGATGGATGGATACAAATTGTTCAAAAGAAACAGATCTACAGAAAGAGGAGGGGGAGTTGCACTATATGTAAGAGAACACTACATATCTACAGAAATGCACATGATCAAAGATAAAATCTCTCCAGAATGTATATGGGTCAATATAAAAGAGAAAAAAAAAGTGATATTGCCATAGGTGTATATTACAGGGCACCCAATCAATCCTTATTTTCTTCATTTCTTTTTTAATATTAGTATTGTTTTTATCTTGTGAAAAATTCTTCAACAAAAATTATATTTCAAAAAAGAGGGAGACTAAAATCGTTAAGGAAGGCTTTCCATACCAGCTGCCCACCAGAAATTTTGAACTGCAGCAATCATGATCTGGTAGAAAGAGAAAGGAGTTAATGCATCAGGTTAAAGAAGGCAAGCAAAAAAAAAAAAAGGGGGGGGGGCTCAGTAGTTGAAAGCTGAGCAGGAATGAGAAAACACTGACTGAACGCAAACAACATAATAACAAAATAACAGATTTGGAAGTGACCTTGGAGGTCTTCTGGTGCAACCACCTGCTCAAGCTGGAGATGTTCTACCATTTCAAACAAATGGCTGTTCAATCTCTTCTTAGAAACCTCTAGTAATGGAGCACCCACCACTTCCAGGGCAAGCTATTCTAATGATTAATTCTTCTCACTGACAGAATATTTCTCAACAGTTAGATCTCTCCTCGATTACTTTCCATCCATTGCTTCTTGTTCTGCCTTCAGGTGCTTTGCAGAATAAATTGATTCCTTCTTCTTTGTGACAGCACCTTAGATATTGGAATACTGCTATCATGTCATCCCTAGTCCTTCTCTTTGCTAGGCTAGACATACACAGTTTCTGCAACCGTTCTTCATATGTTTTAGCCTCAGTCCCCTAATCATCTTTGTTGTTCTTCTCTACACTCTTTCTGGAATCTCAAAATCTTTTTCATATCATGGTGACCAAAACTGGATGCAGTATTCCAAGTGTGGTCTTTCCAAGTGTGGTACTAACCTTCACATGATCTTGATTCTATCCCTCTGTTAAAGCCGTCTATCACTGCACTGGCTTTTTTGGAGAGCTGCAGTGCACTGCCGGCTCATATTTAAGTGATGGTCCACTAGATTCCTCTCACTGCAAAACAAAGCACTACAAAATACAAAATAGAATACCAAACTATAAAATAGAATGAAAGTGGAAGTGCAGAAAAATAACTGGGGAGTGGGAATAGATTTCTTGCAAGGCTAGTATCGGTGTCTTTTGGGGGGCAAAATATTATGCCTTTAAAGTTTATAAGCAGTTCAACTGGAAGAGATGGTATAATTTTCTTCTTCCACATGAAGGTCCTGTCTGTGTGGTAGGATGATCTGACCTTCCTCTTGATCAAATGTTGCCTCAGGCAGGAGCCTCCAGTTATGAATGAAGTTACTGCTTCTCCAGTCCAGTGGCATTATATTTAGATATAGGAAAGCCATTTCAAGTTGCTGAATCTGCTTCTGAAATGGCAACCTGTCACTATCTTGTGCTGGAGAACATCCCTGGCTCACTTATCTGACTGCTTGACAAACTTGGAAGTCAAATTAAGCAAAGGAACCTAAGCTGCAGAACTGTCAGCTCTCCACCAGGATTTGGGAAGGCAAAGTGACTTGCCATCCATGGAAACATTAGTTGCTTCTGTTTTTCGGAAGGGAAGGTACTTAAGGCATTAGGGGCATTTGCAGGGTGGGGGAATCACAAAATGAATATGTGATGCTAGTAAAAAGGGGCAGGGTTTTGATTGCCTGGTCACAACCAGCACCTTCGTTTTTTAAAATCATCATTTCCCTCCCTCCCAATATCCTTGCATTTGAGTTCGAACACGGTCCCTTAACAGTATCAGTATCTATAATGACATACCTAGCATATGTATATGTGTATGTGTGCTGTATACATGTGCCTAGCATTTTTTTTCTTTTTATGACCCTGTAATCCCTTAATATGGTGTAAAGTCAGGGCAACTGAATACATATGTCAACTATATGTATATAAAATGACACGCCTAGCATATGCCTAGCACCAGTGGTGGGATTCAGCTGGTTTGCATTGGTTCAGCAGAACCGATACTTAATTTTTTGTTGAGTTTGGCGAACCGGTTATGATAAATCTGAGTCTCATCTCCATTTTTTTCCAAGTTTTTTTCAGTCTGATGCTGAGGTTTTCTCTCTCTGTTTCTCCCGTCAGCCATTCGGGTCTTCCAGCTCTCACGTTCCTCGGAGTGATGGAGGCGATTCTCCAAAGCACCGACAGAAGCTGACACCCTATTCCATGCCCAAGGGAGACCTCCTCCATCACCCTGCAAGCAGAGGAGGGGGGAAAGGCAGGTGATCTGGCCGTGCTGCATGGTGGCAACAAGCACAGGAAGAAGGGAAGCCTTCCCCTGTCTGCCTCCGCTTGCTGCCATCATGCAGCATGGCCAGACTAGCGTGCACTCACGTGCCTCTAATCCCCTTGCCTCTGCACAGGCTCCAGACAAAACTCTGGGATTGAAAAAGCAGCAATGGGAGCAAAGAGCATTCAAAGGAAAAGAAAAAAGGAGAAAGTGGGAGAAGTCAATACTGAACAGGCGAGGCATGACAAGTGTTGGGGCATGGTAGGCCTGGCTGCGGGGGCCCTTCAGCATGGTAAGCGGTTGCAGAGTGCATGCCATGGCAGCAGCCACCCACCGCTGCCCAGCACACATATTAATTCATTTCTGATGCAACTTGGAGAGAAAGAGGGAGAGGGAGGGAGGGAGGGAGAATATATGGCAGGGAACATGTCTGTTTTGAATAGGAACAAATTGATGGCTGATTGCAAAAGGAAGGGATCCCTTTGGGAAACAGCACAGCAACACCTTTTGCAACATTCTGGAAAACAAAAGAAACATTCGGAGACTTGAAGCCTTGGATGCAAATTAGTCCACCCACCATATGCTTAAGAGCAGTCATCCAACAGCCACAACCTCAACTGTAGGTGGAAATGACAAACAGATAATTAGTACCTCTCAAGTTGCCAGCTAAAAGCTACATGGAAAAAAGGGTCACTTGGTTAAGCACATGTTTTTAACAGTTTTTTACACAGTGAGAAAATTGCTCTAAGGTCCAACATATTTGTCTTACCTGCAATTAGATCTAATCGCTGTCCTGAAGGGACAGTGGCATTTGTTACTGAACAGAAAAATATCCGTATTTTATCTTTGAACTAAGAAATTATTTGCTAGAGGAGAAGTTTCTCTTTAGCATAAAAACAGTATCTTATGTTTAAATCACATCCTGACTGTGTTTAAGCAACTGGTGGCACCCAAATCCTGAAAAAAAGAATAATTCTGAAAAAAATTCTGCAATGGATTTTCAAATGGATTTTCCATATGGATGTCAATCAAAGTATGCACTCACAAATGTCAACTTTGAACACAGGCCTTTGGCAACTCCTTGTCTGGGTTCAAAAAGCATACACATAAAATAAATTTCCTGCTTTTCAAAGTGAGTCTATGTGTTCATGAGCAGTACATGCACCAAGAGAATTGAAAGGAATCCTGAGCAGGTTGTTGCTCCCTCCCCAGTTTCTGTAATGTCACCCTAATCTGTTCTTCCTCTTCCAGTTTTATTCTCACTTAACTTCCCAGGTTTCTTTCTTATCCTTTGTAGCATTCTCTTCCCATACTTATTATACATACTTGACGTTTGCCCCTTCCACCAGATATGCTTACATTTATATGTGCATATACATGTAAATATGTATCTTTAAAAAACACAGTGGACCCAAACACTTTACTGCCTTAACAGTACAAATAATAAAATGGATTGGTACTAATGCACGTATTCCTATTTGATGCTGCCCACTGTGGAGAACTAATGAATGTCGAAGGTTGACTTCAACCCTAGTCATCCTCTTATTCTCTAGTGCAGTGTAGAAGAAGCATTGCTAAGAAGCCTTTCCTTCCATTTTAAGTGAAACACTCTTTAGTGCAGGACTTTTCAACCAGTGGTAAGGGTACCACCTGTGGTACATTGGCACCTGGCAGGTGGTAAGCGACAATCCTAGAAAAGTGGTAGCGGGGGAGGAGAATGAGAGCACCGCTGGGCGGGCAGGCAGGTGTCTTGCTCGGCTGTGCCTTGGGGGGCACTTTTTTCAGTGCCATTGTAACTTCAAACAGTCACTAAGCGAACTGTTGTAAGTCAAGGACTACCTGTACTTTATCACTTTTTTCCTTTTTTTTTTTTTGGGTCATCAAGTTTTTGACACCTTGCTAGGCGACTGATGGTACTTGTATATTGCCATATCCTAAAAGTGGTACAATGGGTGAAAAGGTTGAAAAGCCCTGGCTTAGAACACTGACCAACTCCTTTGCAGCTAGGAGCAGCAATGAAACTGACAGAATTAGTGTTTAAACACTTACCAGCCACTACTGTTCAACACTATCCAAAAGGCCCATGGTTGCTCACATCTGACCTAAGTCAGAGTCCATCTGAGTTCTAAACTATGAATGATAATAATCCCTGGTTCAGATATGCCTTATTGAGATTCCCTTCACTCGGTCCAGGCTAAGTATTATGTGCAATTAAGGCTGATGGAGCTATCTCCATGGCAAATTTTTGTTTTTCAAGCAGAAGGAGTAATTTAGCACATTTCTTTTTCCAGAACTTTGCATTGTCAGCAGACTTTGTAAATGCAGACAAGGAGAGAGCTAGGTAAATGAGGTGACAAGCTGCTCTATTGCATTTGGATAACTGCCTTCATTAAATTACGGCATTCCTTTCTTCCTTCCATTCAAAGAGCTCCAGTCATTAAGTGCTGAGGGAACAATTATAGGCAATGTGATGGATATGGAACTGATCAGAGTTCACTTCACTTCCACTTATTCAGATACATGCATAGAGATGCATCTCAGTTTCTCCCTGGAGCTCTAAATTACCTGTCCTCTATTTCTTAAGTGGAACGAATGCATTAGGAATCCTCCACTCTTCTATCTTAAAAGTAGTTTCCAGCATTTCAGACACAAATACACAAAATTTTATTAAAGTGTATGAAGATCCATTTTGCTTGGTATTTTACCAATACTTGCGAGTGCATTGCACCTTGGTAAACTAAACGCCAGGCAAAAAGAATATTGAAGCAATCATACCTGAAGTTGTCCCAAGATTGCTTTTTCTGTTTTCATAGTTTTATTGAAATGCATTGATAACCCAAAATGGAGGGAAGAAACAGAAATGAGAATGAATTTTTAAAAAGAAGCTATAGCAAACTATACGTTATACAGTTCTGAAGTTTAATTTTTGAAAGGCTCCCACTTCAATTGGCTCCAGTATGGAATTCTATTATTTCATCTCTTTCTACCAGTGTTCTGTAGGTTTGTGTCCCCCTTAATGATCAGCCAGTAGTCCATTCCACTAATGCTATTTCCTGAATGGATGGTTTTCCCAAGATGTGAGGAGTCCTTGTTGATCTCTGAGCTTGGTTGTTTTCTTGCAGACATTTCATTACCTAAACCAGGTAACATCTTCAGAGCTAATAAACAATGGGGTTTGCTCTCAGTTTATATTCCAATGGCTTGCACTGTCAGTGGTCTTGGAGGTTATCTTGTTGGTCTGTTTATTATTAGCTTGTTTGGCAGTTCCTTGATTGGGGCATTATGTACTTCTTGATTGTTGGTGTGATGTTAATCTTGGAATTAATCTATGCTCATCTTGGTTTTGATTGCTGGTGGGGTGGTGTTTTGGTCTTTTTGTTCCTTTATTGACTTGTTGATTTTCTCTTTTGCACAGTATATAGATATTGTTTATGTCTATGTGTCTGTTTATAGTTAATTTGTCAGAGTGTCTCTAGAATTTTTGGACTTGGCTTGGTCTACGATGATCACAGTTTTCCAGTGGAAACTATGGTTAAGTGTATCCATATGTTGTGAAAGTAAAGAGTTTTCATCATGTCTTCTGACTACTAGTTGGTGTTCATAGATGCATTCTGCCAGTTTTCTGCCTGTTTGTCCCACTAGTATTGTAAATGTGTTTTTTCTTCTGGGGCTGCTGTGTCTTTTAGTTTTGGTTTATTTATGATATTTTGGAGGGCTTTAGTTGATTTGTATGCTACATTGATTCCATGTGGATGTAATAGTTTGTGGTGGTTTCTGAGATGTTTTTGATGTATGGCAATATTATTCTTTTTATGGCTTCGGTTGGTTGTGCCATATTGGGTTGAGTGATCAGGCACTTTTTGATGAAAATGGATATCCATTTTATTAGAAAATGGTTGTATAATGCTCTATTATACAAAAGAGAGCATGCGCAAGATGGACGCTTCCCTGTGAGAGCAGCCGGGCCTCCGATGGGGAATGGCTAGAGACCTCCCCCCAGGGGCCGAGAAACATCTGGGACCCCTGGGATTTTGGCAGCGGAACATCTTAGTCTCCCTGAGATATGTCTGTCAGCTCCCTTCTTGCCGGGAATGGACGAAGCTGAGTGGTGGTAACAGCGTACTTCCCCCTGCGGCCTGCGGTGAGGTGAGAAGCCAGCTGGGAGTCGGGAGGCCACCGCGAAAGAGAAGAGCTCGGCGGCGGCTCCCCCCTCCCCCACCATGTGAACGAGTGACTCTTGAAAAGACTGCTGAGAGGCTCCTGGCTTTGAGAGGCCGCTGCGAGGGGGAACAGCTTGGCAGCTGGCCTCCCCCTCCCTCCTTCTACCATCATTATGCTCAGGTAGGCAGTCGAGAGGCGTTGGTGCTGGGAGGCTGCCGCAAAAGGGAAGATCAGCGGCGCCCCCCCCTACCATCATGTGAGCTAGTGGCTGGGGAGACAGCTGAGAATTGCAGGGGATAGAGGGGGCAGCATGGACCTGGCAGTGAGGGAAACAACGTGGTCATGCTTCCCCCCCCCTATGAACTGGTGAACGAGCGTCCAACGGTGAGGCCAAATGGGAGAACTGCAGTGGCCTCCCCCACCCCATGAGCTTGAACTGAGCACTATCAGGAGGGGCAGTAAGACAGCCCTGAAGAAAGAATCCCGGATTATGACTCTGGTGCTGCCCTTATGGACCCCTTTTCAGAGACCTGGTCCTTGCCCCTGGCAGCACATATACGAATCTGTGGATCGTGGATTAAACGAAGCAGGATGGAACAACATAGGGGCTTTTCCTGCTCGGACCACTCAAAATCTACCTTCTTCATTGTTATTATTATTATTATTATTTTTACCATCACCCTGATAGAAACTTGGTACTTGGACCTTAATTCAGACTTGACTGCCTGGTTTCTTGCCGGACCCTATCGATTCACCTTACTTGACTGGCTGCTTACTCGAAGTGGACGCTTCTTGCATTGCGAGACTCCCCCCTCTCGCAATTATGGCCCTCTGTTCTATCAAGGGCCCATCTCGAGGATGGACTTTGGAGTCCTGAGAGATGGCATGCATCAAAAAAGGGGCTTTGGGGTTTTTTAAATAGGTACTTAGTTAAAGTTTTAAGGGTGGGGAGGGGTGGGGAAGGAGTGTTTAGGGCAGGGGAAGAAATTGTCAGAAGGGAACAAGAAGACAGGCCAGGCGACGGAAGGGGACGGAGTCCCGAGGGTGCGGACGGGGGGCTGATTAAGACTAACTCAGTTCCAATAAGTACCGTTAGCGGGAGGGGCAGGTATGGTGGGAGCAGGGGGCCGTATCATAATAAGGGAGCGCGCACCCGCTGCTTACGAGCGGTCGTGCGCTCCGACCCCCAAGGCTCAACCTGTTCTCGGGGTTGTTCAGAACCACAGGGCCCTGGCTGTAGGCTGATGCTGTGCAATGCCAGGTCTGTGGTAAATAAGGCCCCCCTCATTCAAGATTTGATCTCAGAGGGGGGAGCAGACCTGGCGGGTATAACGGAGACCTGGTTGGGACCAGAGGGCGGTGTCCCTCTGGTGGAAATGTGCCCACCGGGTTTCCTTGCATTCCACCAGCCGAGAGCTCAAGGCAGGGGTGGGGGAGTGGCGGTCGTGATCAGGGAAAGTTTCAGGCCGAGGGAGGTCACTGTTCCTCAGACGGCAGGCTGTGAATCCCTTCTGGTGAAGTGGGACCTAGGGGGTCCGAGGGCGGTGTTGATTACGTACCTGGCGCCCTGCCACGTATCAACCTCCCTGCCCGAGCTCCTGAGCGTTGTCGCCGCGGTGGTGGTTGAAGTCCCCAGGCTAATAGTCATGGGTGACTTCAACCTGCCGTCCGGGGGCGGGGCGTCCGGGGAGGCTCGGGAGTTCATGGCTTCCATGACAGCCATGGACCTGACCCAGGTAATTCAAGGCCCCACACACACAGGGGGGAACACGCTTGACCTGGTTTTTGTCTCTGGACAGTGGCTGAGTGGTCAGAGTGTAGGGGATATAGTCATTGAACCCCTGTCATGGTCTGATCACTCTCTCCTATGCTTGGACTTTCGGACCGTTGCACCCCACCGCAGGGTGGCGGAACCGGTGAGATGGTACCGCCCCAGGCGGCTGATGGAACCCGAGCGGTTCCAGGCAGAGCTTGGGCCAATTCCTGAGGTTCTGACACACGACTCGGTTGGAGAGGTGGTGGCGGCCTGGGACAGGGCGGCTGCCGGTGCCCTGGATCGAGTTGTGCCTTTGCGGCCTCTGATTCGGCGTGGGTCTCGACCGGCCCCGTGGTATAACGAGGGGTTGAGAGAGATGAAACGCCGGAAAAGACGCCTAGAGAGCAGTTGGAGATCGAGCCGTGCCGAATCTGACCGAACATTGGTAAGAGACCATATTAGGTCCTACCTAATGGCGATAAGAGCAGAGAAGTGTTCCTACCTCACTGCTCTTATTGCGTCATCAGATAACCGCCCAGCCTCCTTGTTTAGGGTGACCCGCTCCCTCCTTCATCAGGAGGTGAGGGGAGACCCCTTAGAGGGTAGAGCTGAGGATTTCGGAAAATATCTGTATGATAAAATCGCTCAGATACGGGAAGGCTTCGACTTCAACTGGGTATGTCCAATGGGAGAGGCGGAGGCTGGTCTTGAGACTGTTACCTGGGTTGAGTTTGACCCCGTGACCCCCGAGGACGTGGACAGGTTGCTGGGGGGACTTAGGGCGACCACATGTTTACTGGACCCGTGCCCCTCCTGGTTGGTGCTGGCCTCCCGGGAGGTGGTACGAGGCTGGTTCCGAGCAATTATCAACGCTTCCTTGAGTGAGGGTGTCTTTCCCGCTGCCTTGAAAGAGGCAGTGGTGAGACCCCTCCTCAAGAAGCCTGCCCTGGATCCAGCCGTTTTATCAAACTACCGTCCCGTCTCCAACCTTCGCTTTCTTGCGAAGGTTGTTGAGAGTGTGGTTGCCCGACAGTTCCCGCAGCACCTGGAGGAATCGTCATATCTCGATCCGTTCCAGTCGGGCTTCAGGCCTGGCTACAGCACGGAAACAGCATTGGTCGCGTTGGTGGATGATCTCTGGCGGGCCCAAGACAGGGGTTGCTCCTCTGTTCTGGTGCTATTGGACCTCTCGGCGGCTTTTGATACCATCGATCATGGTATCATGCTGCAACGGTTGGAGGGGCTGGGCATAGGAGGCACTGTCTTGCAGTGGTTCTCCTCCTTCCTCTCTGGCCGGATGCAGTCTGTGTTGACAGGGGGCCAGAGGTCGACCCCGAGACCCCTCGTATGTGGGGTACCTCAGGGGTCGGTCCTCTCGCCTCTACTGTTCAACATTTATGTAAAGCCGCTGGGTGAGATCATCCGTGGTTTTGGCGTGGAGTACCACCAGTACGCTGATGATACCCAGCTGTACATTTCCACGCCAAACCACCCCAACGATGCCCTTGCCGTGCTGACCCAGTGCCTGGAGGCCGTGCGGGTATGGATGGGGAGAAACGGACTCAAGCTCAACCCCTCCAAGACCGAGTGGCTGTGGTTACCGTCATCCCGGTACAGCCAGCTGATTCCATCGCTGTGTATTGGGGGCGAAACAGTGGCTCCCACAGGAAGGGTTCGCAACTTGGGAATCCTCCTGGACTCACGGCTGTCCTTAGAGGACCATCTGACGGCCGTGGCCGGGAGGATGTTCCACCAGGTTCGCCTGGTGCGCCAGTTGCGTCCCTTCCTAGACCGGGACTCGCTACGCACAGTCACTCATGCCCTCGTGACCTCCAGGCTGGACTACTGTAATGCTCTCTACATGGGGCTCCCCTTGAGGTGCATCCGGAAGCTCCAACTTGCCCAGAATGCAGCCGCGCGGGTAGTGATGGGAGCGTCGTGGCGCTCCCACGTAACACCGCTCCTGCGTGAGTTGCACTGGTTGCCGGTGGTCTTTCGGGTGCGGTTCAAGGTGTTAGTGACCACTTTTAAAGCGCTCCATGGCATCGGACCCGGATACTTACAGGACCGTCTACTGCCAGCAAATACCTCCCGCCGTCCGGTACGCTCCCACAGAGAGGGCCTCCTCAGGGAGCCGTCGGCCAGACAGTGCCGGCTGGCGACCCCCAGGGGGAGAGCCTTCTCTGTGGGAGCTCCCACGTTATGGAACGAGCTCCCCCCCGAACTCCGTATAATAACAGATTTACGCACCTTCCGTCGGGAACTAAAAACATTCCTTTTCCGACAGGCCGGCCTGGCATAGAAGCTTCTGAGTATTTTTTTAAGATTTTAAATTTTGTATGTTTTGGATTTTAGGATTTTGGCCAAATGATTTAATTTATTTTTAATTATTTTAAATTTTGTACATTTATATGTTTTTTAAAGTTTGGGCTGTACACCGCCCCGAGTCCTTCGGGAGAGGGGCGGTATAGAAATTTAATAAAATAAAATTTAATAAAATAAAAAATATTTTCTTTTTTCTGTTGCTCAGGGTTGCTGCAGTTTGTGCTCATTTAAATAAAGTTCATATACAGCATCTCTTGTGGGAGGTTGGGTTGTTGCTTTGATAGTGGAGTCCTTGATTGGTGTAGGTGGTTTTTCGGTACACTTGTGTTTCTAGTTTACCATTGTTGTCTTTGCTGATCAGGATATCCAGGAAGGGTAGTCAGTTGTTTTTATTTTCTCTGGTAAACTGTATTCCTTTGAAGATGTTGATGGTTGATGTTTTGTGACGGTTTTCTAACTGGTCCTTTCTTATTATGGTGAAGATGTCTACATATCTGATCCATATTTTGGGTTGTATTTATGGAAGTGCTATCATTTCCAAACATTGCATTACAGCCTCTGCTATAAGTCCTGATACTGGAAGTTTTAAAGGAGAAATTGGACAATCATTTGTCTGAAATGGTATAGGGTTTCCTCCCTGAGCAGGGTTTGGACTAGAAGACCTCTCAAGGTCCTTTCCAACTCTGTTTTTCTATTCTGTTCTGTTCTGTTCCACTGCATTCCGTTCCATTCCATTTCACTGATTTACTTTTAAGTTGTTGATAAATTTGTGCATTGAACTGCATGTGGCTAGGCAGAGGTTTATGAGATCCATAATCCTGGGTGTTTCAATCTTCCTGTATTTGGTTAAGTTGGGTGTGCTATGGAGCAATATAGTCATGGATTCCTTGGCTAATTCTGGATCTGTGGATATGAAAAAGGCTATAACATCAAATGAGCCCATGATTTTATTCTCATCTATAGTCACATGTCTGAATGTTTGAATGCACTGTAGTGCGGAGTTAATGGAGTGTTTGCTACTCTTTGTGAAGTGTCAAAGCTTTTTTGTTCATTCTTTTGCAATGTTGTAGGTAGAGGTCCTGGTAATGATACAATTGGATGGAGAGGTATGTCAGGCTTGTGTATTTTGGGGTGTCTATAGAAGCATGGGAGGATAAGTGTCCACTGGTTCTCATCCACCATTGTTCCTCTTTGGTAATTTGGCCTTTCTTGGTGAGGTCAAGAGACTTGTCTTGATCCAGTTGTCTAGTTTCTGTACTGTGCTGGTATTCACTGGAATGCAAGTTTCTTAATAATAACCATGTTTGGCATTTGTCATCTGGCAGTCCTTCTTTAGGTTTCTGATGGCTGCTGTGAAATGACATTGGAAACACTTTTATAGACTTAGCCTTAGAATAATTATATTGTCACTTTAAATGTACATTAATCAGCATACATTAAAATGACATTTTGTTGCATATAGCTCTCAAAGGGTAACCACCTGCAATAGACACTGCATAAACATGACCCAAAAATATATATAGACCCACATATACACACACATATATGACCCAGAGAAACAACACAGTCTAGTTCAGATGTGTACATGGCAAGAAAAATGAATCTTGGGAGTTTACTAGACGGATGAGATAGGGAAACTGTTACAGAATCTGGTAGTCCTGCTAGAAATATGTGTCATGCTACCTGCAAGCATTCTTTTGCTTACTTCTGTTTTTCATGGTGACTCTCAAAATATTTCAGTACTCATATGCACAAATGAAAAACCCTGATAATTGCTGATCTATTTTATCTTATGAGACAGTTTCAGCTTTACATATTTATTTGTTTTCACTATGTTCATCAAGATGTGTGTGTGTGTATACAAGTAAACAAACACAGATGGCTTACCAAAAGTGTTAAGATCTAGACTTGGTTTAAGGTAGCACTTGCATATATATGTCATTTCATATATATATTGGGTAGCATTAACATTTATATGTAATTTTATACCCTTTACTTGTATTTCTAGATTGCTCTCAGAAAATATCTACTGCTTCTAAAAGGCTAGCTGAAATATTAGAAAGCTGTTTATTAATGTAGCATTCACTTTTATCCAATTATCACCTTTTTCTGAACTCTGAACTGTCATATAAAACACAAAAACAACAAAGCCTTATGTATGCATTAACAGAGTTATCACAACGTAGGAAAAAGCAGTTCTTTACAATATTATAGTTGAGGACAGTTTCTTTTCTAATGGGACATGTATGGCATTTCTATGCTGAATTTAAAAGAAGCATGTTGTTATGGGGAATAGCATTCAAAGCCTAAAGTGTTGTTCTATGTCAATTGATCAATCCTTACAGCAAAAATCTACATTTCACAGCTGCAGATATTTCTGTTTCTGAGCAAATATTATTTCCATTTTTAACAAGTCTGCTTTAAAACTATAGGCAGATGTATTAAGAAATTGACATAAGCAGTGGAGAAAACTTTTTAAAAAATATTATTTGACCCACTCTTTCGGTGACAATCTAAAGAAACAAAATAAGTACATTTTTGGCAGGACAATTGTCTATAACAGAACCTTTTTCTGATATCAGTAAGAATGGCCTAAGGCTCTTTATATGTAATTTCACCTGAAGGCAATATTGGAAATATTCAAATAGCAAACTACATGTGAATTGCTCTCTTGCTGTTATTCAGTGTCACACAAACTGCATCCTAGTGAGTTCATATTCCTCCTTATCTATGATAAACACCCAATATTTTGCTTGGATGCCTTTGATAGAAAATAAAGCATTATAGCAGGTGTATCTTTTTCTACAAAAAGATGCAACCTACCTTGCTAAATAAGATCTAAAAACTCATTGGCCTGGTTGCTATCATGTTGATTCGCAATGCAGATTCTTGACTTTGTGTGTTCTTTAAATTAAGTCACTGTGGCTTTTAAACTATATGGTACTAAACGTACATCTGAAGCCACATATTTCAGCAAAAGAGATAATGGAAGAAAGGGTGAACTGGCTTTCAAGGCAAAAAGTTCATCCAGAAGCCTTAGGATGCTGATAAATTTGTTGTTGTGAGCTATCCACAAATGCAAAAAGATATCTAGAGTTATGGTTCAGGAGAAACTAGATAGGGTAGCAATTTATGTTGTGGAATATAATAGTAGTAGTAGTGGTGGTGGTAGTAGTAGTAGTAGTAGTAGTGGTAATAATAATAATAATAATAATAAAGTTGGAAGGGACCTTGGAGGTCATCTAGTCCAACCCCCTGCTCAGGCAGGAAACCCTATACCATTTCAGACAAATGGCTGTCCAGTCTCTTCTTAAAAACTTCCAGTGTTGGAGCATTCATCGCTTCTGGAGGCAGGTTGTTCCACTGATTAATTGTTCTAACTGTCAGCTTCTATAACATATTAGAAGCTACAGAGATCTAAAGTTGTGAACGGGGAATGTATGCTGGCATATCCTCATTCTACATTCTACATTGTTTATATTTCTTATTTCTAAACCCCATCTCCTTCAAATAGGAGTTCTTTACAATATAATATAATGGATCAAAACATATAAAAATAACATTAAAATTAAAATTAAATTAGGATTAAAAATTTTAAATTATAGAATAATGACAATTAAACATCAAAAGGGAGGAAAATTCTATGATGGCCATTTAATGTTGGAGTGCTATGGGGAGGGGGCTCTCAAGGACTAGCCATCCCACAGTTGCACCATGCCTTATGCCAGAGCAGATATGATCATGCCAATGTCATGGAACACTCTGTCTTTTTAGAATTCAGGAAGACCACCTGCTATTTCTACAGAATCCTAGCATTATATAAATAGCTTCCTGATTCCTATCTGTACCTCCAAGTGCAGATAAAGGAGTCCACAAAAGATAGCTCTTGTCTCTTCTGCCCACATTCCTTGAAATATCTTGCCAATAGATCTTTGCATTACTCTCCAAGGCCAATGCTAGATAGCTCATTCTATTCATCATGCAAGCTGATCTTAATGGTTATTCCTCAGCTTCATAGACAATCCTGGCAAGAGACATTTGGAATGGTGATGATGTTGCTGAGAATGCATTCAATTTTTAACAACTCTGTATCTGTTAATTTTATGCATCTCTCTACAGAGCTAGTTTGGTTATATACATTTCACAACTCCCAAAGCTGAATGATATGGGAATGTTGGTTTTATGCTGTAGCCAAATGGCAGGCAGTGCCTTCAGAAGGTACCTACAGTATCTTTTTGTGAGTATCCATTCTTGCTGCCATCGAAATACTAGTAGTAGTCCAGGAAAGGCTACTAGAATTGGCTAAACAAAAGCAGCAGGAACAAAAAGAAATGAATCCTGCACCTCTTAAAAGTGTGCAGCATTTCCATTCTTGGATGGTACACTATGCTGCCTTATCTTGGATTGGTCATATTAGTTCCATGAAGTTCCATGGAGGGCTATGCATATCGCTCTATCTCCTCCCAGTGCAAGTATTCTTAATGTGCTGCTATGTATATGGAGCAGTTGCTGATGAGAAATTAGCACTTTCATGAAGTAAATGGACATCTTGCATTGCTCCCTAGGGATACATTGTGAGCACTTTGCATGACTTTAAGATGATAAAGTAGACCACAGCCTACAACTAGATAAGATAGAAAAATCTGGTTTAGACAGCATCACCAACAGATGGATTCGTAAATGGCTGACCAACCGCACTCAACATGTGGTCCTCAATGGAACTGCATCTACTTGGAGAGAAAGTGTGTAATGGGGTGTGCCAGGGCTCTGTTCTGGGTCCAGTGCTCTTCAACATTTTCATCAATGATTTGGACGAGGGGATAGATGGGGAACTCATCAAATTTGCAGATGACACCAAGCTGACAGGAATAGTCAACACTCCAGAAAATAGGCTTAAGACACAGAAGGATCTTGAAAGGCTTGAACATGGGGCGCTATTTAACAAATTCAGTGGTGAAAAATGTAAGGTTCTATATTTAGACAAGAAAAACCAAATGCATAGGTACAGTATAGGTGGTACCTCACTCAATAGTAGTAATTATGAGATGGATATCGGAGTCCTAATGGACAATCACTTAAATATGAGCCAGCAATGTGCTGCAGCTGCCAAAAAAGCCAACACAGTTCTAGGCTGCATTAACAGAGGGATAGAATCAAGATCACATGAAGTGTTAATACCACTTTATCATGCATTGGTAATGCCATACTTGGAATAGTCCATCCAGTTTTGGTCACAAGAATATAAAAAAGATGTTGAGACGCTAGAAAAAGTTCAAAGAAGAGCAACAAAGATGACTAGGGGACTGGAGGCTAAAACATAAGGAACAGTTACTGGAATTGGGTATGTCTAGATTAATGAAAAGAAGGACTAGGGGTGACATGATAGCAGTGTTCCAATATTTCAGGGGTTGCCCCAAAGAAGAGGGAGTCAAGCTGTTCTCCAAAGTACCTGAGGGCAGGACAAGAAGCAATGGATAGAAACTAATCAAGGAGAGAAGCAACCTAGAATTAAGATGAAATTTCCTGACAGTTAGAACAATTAATCAGTGGAACAACTTGCATCCAGAAGTTTTGAATGCTCCAAGAATGGAAGTTTTGAAGAAGAGATTGGACAACCATTTGTCTGAAATGGGATAGGATTTACTGCTTAAGCAGGGGGTTGGACCACTAGAAGACCTTCCAACTCTGTTATCCTATCCTATCCTATCCTATCCTATCCTATCTTATCCTATCCTATTCAATCCATTCTATTCTGTGAACAGATTACAGGACTCCCTGATAGGTTATAACAAATATTGCAGGACTGCATAGGTAGGATCTGCACTGGTTTAGTCCTTGACTTCATCAGGTTGATAATAGATTTGCCCACTAAGAGTCACTGCCTCAGGTGCTTAGAATTCCTCAGCTCTTCAAGCAACCTATGCCTACAGCTTTTTAATCCCCATAATCTTAATGTTTTTATGTGTATCTTTTCTGTTTTTACTTTGCATTTCCTCTCATTTAACAAAAGTTTCAGTATGTAAAGGCTGCATCAATGTCTTGACCGTTCCAAGATGATAGTGGACACCAAACCTCTAGACTATAAGGCATGAGTAGTTAGCATCACTGTTATTTGTGTCTTGTCATGTCTATTTGTTCCCTCAAGGGAGGTGACTTGTGGCCTTCCCCAAGAGTCCAGATTGTGACCATGTCTATGCCTTTTTCCTATACTCATCTTATTGGTCCAGCCATAATTAATTCAGCAGTAGACTAGGGCAAAAATATGGTTTATCTACAGTTTCTGGAGTTGATTTAACTCTAGAACACTATTATTAGGAACTGTATGACATTGCTTGCAAAACATTAGTGAATGAGAAGATAAAGTCTTCTGTGCCAGTTTATTTGATCAGATAAATTTTTATATTGCTGCTGTGGTATAAGTACAAGATATTGATGTGAGCTATGTTGATTGAGAGACAGCAAATGCAGATACTGTATAAATTGGCATAACAGTTAGTATGACAGTGTTGTGTGAACAGAACCTATACACACATACACACATACATATACACATACAAAAACACATGCATGCATATACACATATGCACATATATACATACACACACACACACACACACACATATATATATATATATATATATATATATATATATATATATATATATATATATATATACACATGCATACATATGTACATATGCATATACACACACATATTAATATAATGGCAAATGCTTTCTGTAATTTACATGCGAATGATAATATTGTTACATTACAGTGACCTGCAATTCTCACTTATTCTCAGAGATCACATTTGTATAGCTTGCATGGCTGGCATTAATTTCACAGCTTTTAATTTTTAGAGGGATGAGAGAAAATAACTACCAAGCATTTATGCTTTAAAATTGGGAATTTAATAGACACATCAACCACAATGAAAAAGTGAAAGATAATTTGCCAACTTGGTAAAAAGTCACAATAGGAACAATTGTTTGATGAGTATGTGCCATGCCTGAATGTCATTAGAACCCAGCTGTGAATTAATACACTTTAATATTTCCATTAATGTTTTTGGCAGTTATAGAGAGAAGAATTAAATATCAATAAAAAAGATAACCAAAATACATTGGCTTATAAAAATCAGTTTTAAAAGAAAAACCTGGTTTATAGCATATATTATGCATTTACCAGACAAATTTACATCCAATAACGCAAAAATACTCACACTGAATATTTAAATGCAGAACTGGCTTTTGTGGATTAATTTTTCAGATGTGCCAATGTTCATTGAGAGCAGCTTTAGCAAGAATATGCTCAAACATTCTCATAAATAAAAGTCAAGATTTATACTATCAAGCAGATAGATGTTTGGACATCAGTCCTTTAATGGCTTCAGCTATTATATAAAAACATTTCAAAAGGAAAATCAGACGTTTACAAAGACTAATACCTAATGTTGTATTTTATGTTCTATGATGATTGCTTCTTAATATGATCTTATGTTTAATGTTGATTACTTTAATATTGAAAAAGTGGATTGAATTTCTACCTCAGGTTATTGAATTTCTACCTCAGGATCTTTTGTTAGGGATCATAAAAGATTGCACTACTACTGAGATGAATCTAATTCTGAATTTGGTCACAGCAGCTAGACTGCTGGTGGGACAATACTGGAAGAAGCCAGAAATACCACCTATTGAAGTTTGGACTCTGCAAGTAATACATTTGGCAGAGATGGAGAAAGTTTTGGCATATTGGAAGGATCACTCGAATGAACAATATGTGATAGACTGGAAACAGTGGATAGACTATAGATTAAGAGAAACATCAATCAAATAAAATGTAACAGGCGTATAGTTGAGGCTTGACGTGAGGGGTGAGGAATGTCTACCAAATCAGACGTTTACAAAGACTAATACTTAGTGTTGTATTTTAGGTTCTATGACGACTGCTTCTTAATATGATCTTATGTTTAATGTTGATTGTTTTAATAATAAATATAAAAGAAAAAAAAGAAAATGATTAGTAAAAGAAGTCTATTAAAACTCTCCAGGATATTTGCAG
Organism: Bothrops alternatus; assembly: GCA_034064705.1. Classification (NCBI taxonomy): domain Eukaryota; kingdom Metazoa; phylum Chordata; class Lepidosauria; order Squamata; family Viperidae; genus Bothrops; species Bothrops alternatus. The sequence goes on along the minus strand of JARGCV010000021.1, from coordinate 1,803,240 downwards.
TGATAAGTGTCATGGCCTAATGCAATATTTCTGGCAATTTTTTTTCAAGGGGACTTTCATGGTGACAGTTCAGAAAAAATGTAAATTTATTATAACTATGTCGTTGTTCTCCTGCATGTGCATTTTCATATATGTATTATAGCAACAGCAGACCATAGGTAAATATCAAATGAAGCAGAATCATAATACAGGCAGTCCTTGCTTAGCAAACAGTCATTCACCAACCGTTCAAAATTACAATGCTGAATGAGAATTATGGTGCTCCTTGAAGATGCTGTGACAATCATAGTTTTCCCGCATGAAGCTGTAATTGATCATTTATGATTTTCACTGCTGGCTCTCAACAAAGTCAGTGAGGAAGTTGGCAATAAGTTGCAAGTTGTGGTCACGGGACATCATACTTAATGACCACAACTAGAACTACCACAACTGCCATTGTAAGTCCACACAATGATATGATTTTTCACTTTACAATTGTGTTGTGCAGCAATGAAATTCCTGATTCCAAATACAGTTGTTAACTGAGGGTTATCTGTATAGAAAGGTGATCAATATATTTGCAGTTCCAAATTTCACACTTAATCCGAAGTTTTATTTGCCTGCCTATACGGACAATCTTATTAAAAGTACCCAGTAATGAATGTATTTGGAGAATTTTCTGTCATTTATTCATAAGCAACAACTGTAGCAACTGACAATTGCTATCTTAATAATTTCTGGTAGAATTGCCATCCTTGTTCCTGAATGAATCTAAACTCTCAGAAGAGAAGGATGAGGGGGGACATGATAGCAATGTTCCAATATCTCAGGGGCTACCACAAAGAAGAGGGAGTCAAGCTATCTTCCAAAGCACCTGGAGGCAGGACAAGAAGCAACGGGTGGAAACTAATCAAGGAGAGAAGCAACCTAGAACTAAGGAGAAACTTCCTGACAGTTAGAGCAATTAACCAATGGAACAACTTGCCTCCAGAAGCGGTGAATGCTCCAACACTGGAAGTTTTTAAGAAGAGACTGGACAGCCATTTGTCTGAAATGGTATAGGGTTTCCTGCCTGAGCAGGGGGTTGGACTCGATGACCTCCAAGGTCCCTTCCAATTTCATCATCATCATCATCATCATCATCATCATCATCATCATCATCATCATCATCATCATCATCATCATCATCATCATTATTATTATTATTATTATTATTATTATTATTATTATTATTATTATGAGTCAGCCTTGCCAGGCATAATATAGATGAGGGATCAAACCAAATATAATCCAAATGAGAAGGAAATGGCAAGAAAGCAGATGGACATTCATAATCAAGACGCTGTTCCAGGTTGGAAGGTATCTAACAAGCTATCAGGGAAAAGAACAGGACAGGCACAAGAAGTACTCGTATTTATGATATGACTGGGTAAAGACAAAAGAACATCCAACTGCTGCTTTTTTATAAATCTTTTTTCTTTATCATCTCATCCCAATTAGACGATAGCATTACCACTTATAATTAATGATAAGAGAATATTATTTATTACAAACAGCCATTTTTACACAATTTCTTTTCTGTATCTTCCCTTTGTCAGCAATGAAATTAATTAATATATTGGCCTCTGTGAACTCTGGAGGAACAGAACTTCAGTCAGATAAGTTACTACTGTATGAATCCAGGGGGAATAGTAGGACTCTAGATAATATTCATGGACATATGTTTGGTTTTATTGCTGTTTGATATAAAGAAGTCTTTTCTCATTTCCTGTTGTATTCTGGCAAAATTAGTTCTCCCTTCACCCTCCCGGATATCTGAATGAACAGCAATTTCCTTCCTTGCTTTCTCCTTTCACTTTCCCAAAGTGACTCCAGGTTGCATAATGCCTATATGACACTCAAGTATCCTTAAAATTTTGTCCAAGTTTAAAGTGTCAAAGCCTGCACTGTTGCCTCTGTCTTATCTTTTTGCAGAGTATTAGATCTACCATCCTATCATCTAGTGGATATAATACAGAAAGCTGGTCATGCAAGCTTTTTGTGATCATAAACCTACCTTGCTAAAGCAGTTTCTGGGAAATATATGCATTCATATTGCTGAAGCACCCTCTAGTGGAATAACGGAACACTATTTGATTTTTAAAAAGCAACTGCTATATAGCCACTTCTTTTAAATAAAGCATACCACTGATGGCAGATACCTAGTTTAGCAAATAGTAGCATTAATCAAAATAAATTTTGAACATTTTCAGACCATTCTTGAACTAAGGCTTGTGACCAAAGTCAAATATAACAACAAAAAAAGCTTCTTTCAACATGTAAAAAACAAGAAAAAAGTGAAGGAAACGATTGGTCCATTAGTGGGTGAAAGTGGCAAGAAGGTGACAAGCAACAGGGAGAAAGCAGAATTATTTAACTCATTTTTCACACCTGTCTTTACACAAAGGGAAAAAGCAGACCAATCTATCAAAAATAGTGCCATAAAAAACAGACTAGAAACACAAGTTAAGATAGACAAGAAAATGGTAAGTGAGCACCTGTCCATCCTAGACGAGTTCAAATCACCAGGACCAGATGGATTACATCCCAAGTGTTGTATTCTTGGGTTCGTTCGCAAAGATGACGACACATGGTGTATCCAACAATCTTTATTACTCTCTGTGTTTGCACTACTAACAACAAAAAAGCAACAGGAAAAGGCACACAGGCCTTTTATATGACCAAAACCCCAGATATTGACAACCAATAGGAATATAGCCTTTTGCACCTTGTACACGTGCACAAGGCTGGTACTGCTCTGTCTGGCCCTGGGCAGCTTTTGGAATTGCCCGGGACCTTTTACAACAATTCTGGGCCTGCTTAGTTTCTTCATCAGGCCCAGGACACAACACCCCTCTCCCCTAGATAGAATACCCACACTTCTTGTTTCTTTACAATCAACACAAATGAATAAAATAATATATATATAAAAATTACGTTAATAAAATAAGTATTCTGCCTACCCACAGGCCACTCTCTAATGTGGATTTGCGTGTTCAACTTCTACCCTCATAGGTCCATCTCCTTACCGTAGACTTGTAGTGTTCTTATACCGACAAGAACCTCACATACTCACCTAGGTGTTTAGGAGGGGCCTTAGCCTGTTGTGACCTACGCAAGGTTAGGGAGGGTGCCTGGCCTGACAGCTCACCTGCCCGGCTGGACAGAACAGGACTTGACCTTAAGGGCGCCTGGCCCACCGGCCCGTCTGTTAGACTTGCTAGACCAGGACTTTTATGCACACATTTTGCAGGTGACCCCTGGTAGGGCGTACTGGCAGAATTGCCAGAGCTCCTCTCAATCTCCGTAAGGGAAGCTGAATTTTCCCAACCTTCTGAAGGGAATTCCCCTTCTGAGGATTCCCCTACTATCCTGTGTGGCTCCAGGGAGCTTAGTCCCTCAACCCCGTGATCAGTCTCGGACGTGCCCTGCATTCCAGGTATGCCCCAATACTCCAGTCCCCTGCGGCCAAGGTGCCAGAGTCAGGAGTCGCCTCCATGGCTAACTCACTTCTGTTGAAGTCCTGTTTGGAGCTCTTGCAGATACGCATGACTCCTAGTTTGGCGCAATAGCTGAACTCTGAAGATGGCCTTGCACCTCTCCTGGAAGATCCCTCGTAACCTGTGGTATGTCCCAGGACCAGTGAGCTTGTGCCCCATAAAGTTGACCTGAAGTGTGAGATTGTGTCTTAGGATGTTGACCTGAAGTGCGACTTAATTCCTCATCCCTCTCCCCCCTGAGAGCGGAGTCAGGGGCAGAAACCACAGGGCCAACCGCCAATGCAGTTGATCGATATGATGCCATAGAACGCGGCCATCATCTAAGGTCACTTCATATGAGAGAGGACCAGAGATCATAGAGATGAAAGCAGGAACCCACAGATGCCCAGGATCATAGTTCCTAGCCCAGACCAGATCACCCACTTGGAGTCTCCTAGGAGCCTGCGGTTGTGACACCTGTGAAGCCACCCAGTCAGGGTGCAGCCTGTCCAGCTTTGTGATGAGGCGACGACCCCAGCGGAGCTCAGCAGGGCTCTTCCCTGTGGCAGTGCATAGTGTGGTGCAGTGTACAAGAAGGAAATCTGCTAACCTGTGATGCCAGTTACCGTAAGTCAGTTTCTTGATGGCATCTTTGGTGGTGCGCACCATTTTCTCTCCACCAGTTCGTTGGATGATGGGTGGAAGGGAGCCGAAGTTGCATGCCGGATCATGTTGGCTTGAAGAAAAGCCTGGAACTTAGAAGAGGTAAATTGAGGACCATTGTCTGAAATCAGAACATCTGGAAGGCCGTGTGATGCAAAAATACCTCTCAATAACTGGATGGTCCATGGCAGTAATAGTGGAGGAAACAGGAACAACTTCTAGCCACTTGGAATGGCTATCAACAACAACCAGGAAGAATTGCCCCTGAAAGGGCCCAGCGTAATCTATATGCACCCTAGACCATGGTGACTGTGTTTCCTCCCACCTATGTACTGGTGCCTGTGGCATTTCAGGCCTTGACTGTTGGCACACTTGGCACCCGCGCATCTGGGCCTCGATGTCTTTATCGAGCCCAGGCCATCACAAATGGCTACACGCAAGCGCTTTCATCCTGACTATACCAGGATGTCCCTCGTGCAGAGAGATCAAGATTCTAGATCTCAATAAGGCTGGAATCACTACCCTGCTTCCCCATAACAGGCAACCCTTAAAAGTGGACAACTCATGCTTCTTGTACCAGAAGCTTTGGAACTCCGGATCTGGGCACTTGTCAGGCCATCCATGTCAGCATACGTGTAAGTGTGTGATCAGTGGCGGTTTCTGCAGCCACATCCCTAGCATTGATGGGAGACTCAGGCAACTCTTGGATAGACAGAATATTAATGGTTGGAGCAGGATCTGGCTCTACTTGGTTCAATGGTAGTCTGCTCAGGCCATCTGCATGGCCCATCTCCTTTCCAGGTTTGTGAACTAATGTATAGTCATATGCTGACAGGAAAATGGACCATCTCAGCATACGAGGAGAAATGATATGTGGGGTCTGTTTGTTGGTGGTAAACAACCCCAGCAGAGGCTTATGGTCAGTATAGACCGTGAAATGGCGGCCATACAAGAAATCATGAAATTTCTTGATGCCAGTCACTATGGCCAGAGCTTCTCTGTCAATTTGAGCATAATTACGCTCAGCAGAAGACAGAGTCCTTGAATAATATGCCACAGGAACCTGTGTTCCATCAGCCTGCAGATGACTGAGTACAGCTCCAACCCCATAAGGGGATGTATCGCATGCGATGCAGACAGGCAGTTGCTCATTGAAATACGCTAAAACAGCATTGGAAGTAAGCAAGGCCTTAACCTCATTGAAACTCTTTTCATGGACCTTCGTCCACTGCCAAGAAGCTTGCTTGTCTAGGAGCCTATGTAATGGTTCTGCCATAGCAGCTTTGTGTGGGAGGAATGCATGATAAAAGTTTAATAATCCTAAAAAGGCTTGCAACTCACTCTTAGACTTAGGGTGTGGTGCCTGTTGGATAGCCTTCAGTTTAGTTTCAGCAGGGTGGATGCCTTGAGCATTAACCCTGAACCCTAAGAAATCAGTAGAAGTAATTCCTATCTTACATTTATCTCTCTTTAGTTTGAGGCCTGCTTTCCGAAAACGAAACAAGATAGCCCTTAATCTTTCAGCTAAGTTCTGAGATGATTCCCCAGCAATGAGGACATCATCAAAGTATGGACAGACCCCAGGAATACCTCGAAGTGTGCGTTCCATGACACTTTGGAATATGCCAGGGGCTACATTTACCCCAAATTGCAGCCTCTTTACCTTAAATGCCCCTCTATGGGTTACAATGGTCTGTGCCTCTGCAGCAGCCTCATCAACAGGCAACTGTTGATATGCTTGTGCCAAGTCAAGCTTTGCAAAAATACGCCCCACCCCCTTGAGGGAGGCCAGGATGCGACTTACCACAGGTACTGGGTAAGCATGCTGCTGTAATGCCTTGTTCAGTGTGTACTTGTAATCTGCACATATACGTATGTCCCCATTAGCCTTTAAAGGCGTTACTATGGGGGTTTCCCATGGACTTGAATCCACAGGTTCCAGAATGCCTTGCTGGAGCAATTTGTCCAGCTCAGTATCAATCTTTCCTTTGAGGGCAAAAAATATCCTCCTTGGCTTAACCCTGATGCTTGGATCTAAGCGCAGCGAAATGGGAGGCCCCTTATAGGATCCAAGCTCAGAACTAAACACATCTGCAAACTCCTTGCAAACTTCTGCAAGACTTAATGTTTGCACATGGTGCAGCCCAGTCACCTGGATTCCCAAGGCCTCAAACCAATCGAGTCCAATAAGACTCGTACGTTCACCCCAAACAACCACCACATCTAGGGGACCTTCAAAATCCTTATACTGTACTATAAGGGTGGCCTCCCCCTTAACACACACCATAGAATTCTGAAAATCTGTGAGTATTAAATTGGATGGCCTGAGTTTAACTCGAAGGCCGCTTCTACTACATATCTTTTTAAAAGTGTCACTAGAAATAATGGAAAGAGCAGACCCAGTGTCCATCTCCATCGCTACTGGAACACCCTGCAACCTTATGTTAAGAGACAGTTTCTTTTTAAGGGGTTTATGTGTTCCTGTCCTTAATATGCTCCTGTGCAATGCACAGAAGTCCACCCTATGTTGGCTGGGGACCCTGGTACCTTTCAGATGCAATTCTTCATGAGGTTGGACCTTCTGTTGACCCAAACAGACAGACAATATGTTGCCCTGCCTGCCACACACTCTGCAGATGGCGGAATGAACCTGCAGTCGGCTCACTTGTGACGACCTCCACACCCGTAGCATTGAAGAGATGCTGGAACCTTGTCTGGACGTTCCTTCTGCTTTCTTTCAGCTGGCTGAGAAAGTCTATTCACCTCATCTTCAGGATCTGTGTCTGATCCTTCTCGAATGTCCTCTTGATGGACCATGGCAGTTTCTGTAGAGCTTTTAGTGAGTCACAAAGCTTTCATAGCCCCACCTGCTGCTTCCTCTGCGGTAACCTCTCGCAGCGCATCTTGGAATGAAATCTCTTCTTTAGAAAAAATCTTCTGCTGCAAGTCTCTGTTCCTTAGCCCATACACAAATCTATCTTGCAGCCTTTCTTCTAAGTCTTTAAACTGACATGTCCTAGCTGCTCTTCTTAAGGCTGCAATGTAATCAGTAGCAGATTCTCCTTACTTCTGATCCCTCTGTTCAAAAGCATGCCTCCAAGCAATGACAGACAGCTTTGACTGGAAATGTTCCTTTAATAACCTTTTTAAGTCAGTATAAGCCACTGACTCTAGAGGTGCAGGAGTCACCAAGTTTTCTGCAATTTCAAAAGCTTCCTGCCCACAAACACACAACAAGGTTGCAGCCTTCAATCCATCTTTTCTGATTTGGTTCACTCTAAAGTAATTCTCTACTCTAGCCACATAAGAATTCCCCCTCTCAGGGTGTGCGGTATCGAATTCAGACAGCTGGCCAATCTTTGCCATTCTGAACTGCGAACTTCCCACTTGTTCCTCTGCAAATCTTCTTGAAAAAGGGAAAGGGTCTGGTAGCCAAACTTACCCTCCAGCGGCAGGCTGGAATGCTATTTTAGATGCTGTCTTCCCTCTGCAGACTTCTTCAGCAACTACTCAGACTCCTTCTTTTGTTTGCAGAAGAATCCCACCTTCGTCGCCAGTGTTGTATTCTTGGTTTGTTTGCAAAGATGGTGTATGGTGTATCCAACAATCTTTATTACTCTCTGTGTTCACACTACTCACAACCAAAAAGCAACAGGAAAAGGCACACAGGCCTTTTATATGACCAAAGCCCCAGACATGGACAACCAATAGAATATAGCGTTTTTGCGCCTTGCGCATGCGCACAAGGCTGGCATTGCTCTGTCTGGTCCCGGGCAGCTTTTGGAATTGCCCTGGACTTTTTGCAACAATTCTGGGCCTGCTGAGTTTCCTCAGCAGGACACAACACCAAGGTTCTCAAGGAACTGGCAGATGTGATCTCAAAACCACTGAACTATATTTTTCAAAGATCCTGGAGCACTGGGGAACTACCAGAGGACTGGAAAAGAGCTGATATAGTTCCCATCTTCAAAAAAGGGGAAAAAATGGATCCAGGAAATTACAGACCTATCAGCCTGACCTCAATACCTGGGAAGATTCTGGAAAAAATAATCAAACAACGAATCAGCGAACACCTAGAGGCAAACCAAGTTATTACTAAAAGCCAACACGGGTTTGTCAAAAACAGATCATGCCAGACAAACCTTATTGCATTCTTTGACCAAGTGACAAAATTAGTGGAGCAGAGGAATGCTGTGGATATAATTGACTTGGACTTCAGTAAGGCATTTGACAAAGTAGATCACAACCTACTACTTGATAAGATAGAAAAATGCGGGTTAGAAAGCATCACCACCAGATGGATCCATAGCTGGCTGATCAGCCGTACTCAGCATGCGGTCCTCAATGGAACCACATCCACATGGAGGGAAGTGTGCAGTGGGGTGCCCCAGAGCTCTGTTCTGGGCCCAGTGCTCTTCAACATCTTCATCAATGATTTGGACGAGGGGGTAAATGGGGAACTCATCAAATTTGCAGACGACACCAAGCTGGCAGGAATAGCCAACACTTCAGAAGACAGGCTTAGGATACAGGAGGATCTGGACAGACTTGAACACTGGGCACTATCTAACAAAATGAAATTCAGTGGTGAAAAAAGTAAGGTTCTACATTTAGGCAAGAAAAACCAAATGTATAGGTATAGTATAGGTGGTACCTTGCTCAATAGTAGTAACTGTGAGAGGGATCTCGGAGTCCTAGTGGACAATCATTTAAATATGAACCAGCAGTGTGCTGCAGCTGCCAAAAAAGCCAACACAGTGCTAGGCTGCATTAACAGAGGGATAGAATCAAGATCACGTGAAGTATTAACACCACTCTACAATGCCTTAGTAAGGCCACACTTGGAATACTGCATCCAGTTTTGGTCACCACGATGTAAAAAAGATGTTGAGACTCTAGAAACTAGAGTACAGAGAAGAACAACAAAGATGATTAGGGGACTGGAGGTTAAAACATATAAGGAAAGGTTGGAATTGGGTATGTCTAGTTTAATGAAGAGAAGGATGAGGGGGGACATAATAGCAGTGTTCCAATATCTCAGGGGCTGCCACAAAGAAGAGGGAGTCAAGCTATTTTCCAAGGTGCCTGAAGGCAGGACAAGAAGCAATGGATGGAAACTAATCAAGGAGAGAAGCAACCTAGAACTAAGGAGAAACTTCCTGACAGTTAGAACAATTAACCAGGGGAACAATTTGCCTCCAGAAGCGGTGAATGCTCCAACACTGGAAGTTTTTAAGAAGAGACTGGACAGCCATTTGTCCGAAATGGTATAGGGTTTCCTGCCTGAGCAGGGGGTTGGACTAGATGACCTCCAAGGTCCCTTCCAACTTTATTATTATTATTATTATTATTATTATTATTATTATTATTGTTGTTGTTGTTGTTGTTGTTGTTGTTGTTGTTGTTGTTGTTGTTATATGGTGTAGGAATTTTATGGCAGAGCTCCCATATCAAATGTACCCAGCCTTTTCAACCAAGGTGGGATGAAAGGAAACTTTTTCCCTTTTTAATCCAAGTTGATAAACTTCTATAATTTGTCAAGGCACTTTTGGAGACAGGTCAGAATCCATGCCCACAAACATGGACTTCTCAAAATCCTTAGTACTGTAGTTGTGCCTATTAGGGCCCATGGAGCCTAGACAGCAAAGCAGCTTTTGAGCTGATTTCTTCAGTTTTATCTTAGAATGATTTTCTGTTTTATCATATCCCTCACTCATATTTTCTTTTTGACTCTTAGAAGAAAAAAGATAAATAATCCCGCAAGGACTGCAGACTTACCACCATGGCACATTCTGATTTTCTTACAAAGACAACAATAACGATCCACTGGCCAATAAGGTCATTGCAACACAAGTATAGCTATTAATAATATGTTGGTCAGATTTTTAATAGATACTATTGTAATAATCAGTATTTTAATCAATGCACACATTTTAGCCATACAAGGTTTTTTCCCCATACAGCTCTAGATTGTCAATGTAAAAGAGGTAGAACAGCTTGGTAGATGCCTTTAATGTTTGATAGTTTTGGCCTGACTTGTTCAGTATTATTGATGGAGCAATCAATACAATGACAAAAAATAGCAGTGATAGTGACTCTCCTCTCTTGATATTAACCTCTCCCAGTCTATCATCATTGACCAGAAACTCTATCTTTCATTATCCCAAAGATGCTTTTTCGTGAGGCAACTGGACTTTCTTATTTTTTCTTTATAGATGTTTTGCTTCTCATCCAAGAAGCTTCTTCAGCTCTGACTGGATGGTGGGGAATGGGAAGATTTATACTTCTGCAGACATTCCCCACCATCCAGTCAGAGCTGAAGAAGCTTCTTGGATGAGAAGCAAAACATCTTCAAAAAAAAAACCCCAAGAAAGTCCAGTTGCCTCATGAAAAAAGCATCTTTAGGATAATTATGGCCTGGATGACTGAGAATCTCCATAGACATCTATCTTCCATTGCTTTTGACTCCTATTATTTCCATGGACTTGATTATCCAGTGATGTGGCATGGAATCAAACGCCTTCTTGTAATTAACCCAAGCTACCTTTCAGATGATCTTCCTTATGTTGCAGCTTTCCAAAACCATCTTGTCAATTAGGAACTGATCTTTTTTTTCCTCTGCTGTTTGGATAGTTTCCTTTCTGCACAGATGGAAAGAGTTTGTATGCAACTAAATGCTGTTACAATATTTTTCTTCTATCTTTCCTCTGAGAATTCAGTGCAGGAAAGCAAAGCAACACTAGAAACTTCCTTTCATCTTTTATAAATAAATATTTGTTGTAGCCGCATCTCCGAAAGATATTAACTGGTCCAATATTATCCAATGAGCTTCAATCCTGAGTTAGAACTCAAACCTGGGTCTCTATGAACTCAGTCCAGCATTTTGACCATTATACTATATGGGAGCCCTGTTCTGTTTCAGCTCTAGCTCCTTATGGTTCTTTCCCATTTTTTTTACAGTTGGGTTTGCACAATGAATTTATTACTTTATTTGTGCTACTTTACATCTGATCTTTTCTCCTGAGGCTCAAGGAAGTACACAGAGCACTTCTGTGGTTCTTTTCACAGCCACCCTCTGATGTAGGTTGGTTTGAGAGGCAGTGACTGGCCCATGGTTGAGAATGGGCTTGAATCTGGATGGACTAGAGCAGCGGTTCTCAACCTGTGGGTCGTGACCCCATTTGGGGTCGAACGACCATTTCACGGGGGTCGCCAAACAACGCAGTCTGCCATTTTTCCCCCTTTTCCCCTAGGCTGGCGCAGGGGGCAGCACCGCGCATGCGCGGGGTAGCACCACGCATGCGTGATGCGGGCCGTCGTGCCATGCATGCGCGATGCGGGCCGCCGTGCCGTGCATGTGCGATGCGGGCCGCCACACATGCGCAATGCAGGCCGTCGCACCGTGCATGCGCGGTGCAGGTCGGGGTCGCGGCCTGAAAAAGGTTGAGAACCGCTGGACTTGAGCTCTCCTCAGTCCTGGTCCGACACGTCCACTACATCATTCTGAACGAGCCATAATTGATAAGATTCAAACAATATGCTGAGCTAAAGTGTGAAGCCTGACTATTTCTTGTTCTCCTTCTGACATATTTCCTGCTTCTTCTTTTTTCAATGTCCTTTTGTGCCATTTAAGTTTAATGGTACCAAGAGGCATCACTGAGGATCATACTCGATTCCTTCCAGATCCATTTAATTTATATAATTTCACATATACATACATTTCTTATTCATTGATCAAGGTTTTTTTATATAAAAAGTCTCTAAATGTGTTTTATTTGATTGTCCTTCATATCTCACCCTAGAATTCACTGAAGAGCAGAATATCCATTAATGTCCCAACCACAATATTTGAAAATAATATTTGCATTTAAAGTACAGTTTGATAAAACTGGGAAAGATTATGCACCGTTACTAACACTAGAGGGAGTACATAATATATTTTGTAAAAGGAGGAAATACCACAGCAAATGAATGAATGTTAAATTATTTTTTTAAAATGGCTAGTCTTATGAGGAAACGGCAGAATGAAATGTTGTGTTGACCTTGCTTTGTAATAAAACCTCTGTAGAAATTTGACCTAAAAAGAATGTCATAACTTTGAAGGAACTATGCAAATTTGAACTGAGAAGTTTCCAGGATCATGTCTAGCTTCCATGATTATCATCATGTGTGCATTATTCAGGACTCAAGCATTGTGGCAAGAGGAATACATGAAACCCATTACCAACTCAAGAAGAATCTCAACCACGTATTTTTGTTAAAAAAAAGTTAAAGTTAAGAATATGCATGAGTTACTTATGGAATTATTGTCTGGATCTTGCCATTATTTCTGGGTTCAATTTAAATTGTGAATGACTGGTCAGGTTTTTCTCTAGAGCAGAAATAATTTACTTGTTAACTTACATTGGGTTTGTAGTTAGAGGAAGTTCTTATACTCTTCTAAGTTCTTATACAGTTAGTCAGCATGCAAGACAAGAACAGGGCCATATTTTTAAGCTACATTGTTATTATTGCATATTTATGACAGCCACTCACAGATATCTGCATATATTACATGAAATTTTGCAAGAACACTTTCCTGCATGCAGTTATATATGCAATAACTTCCATTCAGCATCATCTTAAGAAAATTTGAGGTCATATGGAGATTTGCATGCATGTGTATTGCATGTGAATGTAGAAAGATTAAAAAAAGAAAAAGAAAGATAAGAAAGAAGAAAGAGAAAGAGAAAGAAAGAAAGAAAACAAAGAAAAAAGAAAGAAAGAAAGAAAAAGAAAGAAAGAAGAGAAATAGAATAGGAATAGAATAGAATTCTTTATTGGCCAAGTATGATTGGACACAAAGGAATCTATCTCCAGTGCGTAAGATCTCAGTGTACATAGAAGCAACAAGTGATAAATCATTATCATAATCATCATAAAAACACATTCATCATAAATCATAAGATACAATACTTAAGTGATAGTCATAGGATAAATAAGCAAATAACATAAATCATATTAGGATACTAAATAAAACAACCATAAGATTCAAGCAACAAAGTTATAGTCATAAGAAGATAAGGAGATAGATAATTGGAAAGATGAGAAGAAAAATAGCAATGCAGCCTTACTAGATAGTTTGACAGTGTTATGGGAATTAGCTCTTTAGCAGATTGATGGCATAGGGGGGAAACTGTCCTTGTGTCTAGTTGTTCTGGTGCACAATGCCCTATAGCGTCATCTTGAGGGAAGAAATTGAAACAGTTTATGTCCAGGATGTGAGGGATCTGTAGATATTTTCACAGCCTTCTTTCTGGCTTATGCAGTATACAGGTCTTCAATGGATGACAGGCTGGTAGTAATTGTTTTTCTGCTGTTCTGTTTATCCATTGAAGTCTATGTCTGTCTTGTTTGGTTGTAGAGCCAAACCAGACAGTTATAGAGGTGCAAATGACAGATTCAGTAATTCCTTTGTAGAATTGTATCAGCAGCTTCTTGGGCAGTCTGAGCTTTCTGTATCAGCTCAGGAAGAACATTCTTTGTACTTTTTTGATAACATTTTTTATTTTAAGTGTTCATTAAAAGTCTTGAGATATTATAGAAGAAAGCAGAGAAGGAAGAAATAAAGAAAAGAGAGAGAGAGAAAGGAAAGAAAGAAAGGGAAAAAAAGAAAGAAAGAAAGAAAGAAAGAAATATGAGTCAGTTGCCAAGTGTCTAAATTTTGATCACATGATGATGGGGATGCTGAATGGTCGTAAGAGTGAAAAATGGTCATAAATAACTTTGAATGGTCACTAAATGAACTATTGTAAGTCAAGGACTACTTGTATAGTGAAGAATTGTATTTTAAAACTCTCTCTCTCTCTCTCTCTCTCTCTCTCTCTCTCTCTCTCTCTCTCTCTCTCTCTCTCTCTCTCTCTCTCTCTCTCTCTCTCTCTCTCTCTCTCTCTCCCTCCCTCCCTCCCTCCCTCCCTCCCTCCCTGTATGTGTTTGTATATCTTTGTGTCTCCATGTGTGTCGTCAAATCAGTCTTGACTTCTAAGGACTGCCTAGACAAGTCCATGTGTTTTTCTTGGCAAGATTTCACAACAGTTTGCCATTCCCTCCTTTATAGAGCTGATTGGCCAAGTTCAACCAGGTGGCTTTATCTCTAAAACAGGACTAGAACTTATTGCCTCCCAGTTTCTAGCCTGGTGCCTTAACCACTACATCAAACAGAGTTTTCTTTTAAACTGAGATATTTCTATTTTAGAACTTACATTGCCATTTCTATCAGGTTCCCATCTTAAACTGGTTGGGAGCTGTGCCATTAGTGTTACAGCAGTCATGGATATCTCATCCTATACCATCCTATACCGTGAACTCCTATATCCCTACTAGAATGAATCCCTAATAGTATCATAGGGTTTATCTTCCTTGAAATGCCATCACTGTCACCAATTCTTCCTTGCTTACAACAGTATCTTCTCTGCCTAAATGTTAATTTATTTCCAGGTCAAACTCTCTTCCCTCTATTCTCCTATCATCTCCTTAACTCTACAATGATAAGCAGCTATGAATGAAAATTGATGGGGGGGGGGAATTATTTCTCTATATAAAGGCTCAACTCTCACTCCATGTTCATTCATTAGGACAAGCAGATTGGTCTATATTAAGAAACTACCCTAAGGGCTTCCAAAGCTACATTCCCCTTTGAGTTGCCTTTTCTGTAGCAACCCCACCATCCAGGAGAAAAGTTGGTGAAATCTCTGTGTAGGACATCTACCTGGGAATACAGTATATCAAGGTATCAGTCTCTGTCAAGGAATATAATCTCCAAGCAGTTGCTCAGCCTAGGGGAGCATTTTTCAAACTTTAAGATATGTAGACTTCAACTCCTAGAATTCGCCACACATCTTAATATTTCCAAGAATGAGAAATACTGTCCTATACTACTTAAAGGTAAAAATGTATTTTCAGGAGAAACACACCATTAGGAAAAGACCCCCAGAAGAAGAAGCCATTGTCCTTTTAAATTTATGACATATGGCTGACTACTTAAAGCAATACATTATTCTTTAGATTGTGTCTTGAGTAATTATTACAATATCACTGCTATCAGGGAATAATAATGAAACAGATGCTTTTCTGCAGCAGAATCTGTACTGTGTAATGATCTCTTCTCTGTGGTATTTTAGATCCCAATGCTTAGATATTTCATTCTTTTAAGATGCAATCCACATCACCCAACTCCTGTCATCATTTTATTTTAATGGATTGTTTTAATTTTGGTTTTTGTTATCTTTTTTGTTGTTTGTGTTCCTTGAAAATGATGTCATGATTGTTAATATAGAAATTAACAAATTTAATAGGTAATATATTTTAGGATCCTTTACTCTGGAAACAAAGGCAGTTTTGAAATTGTATACAGATTTCCTGAATGTTTGAGGGGAAATTTGAGAGGGTGGGGAGCTTCTTGCATGATGTGTTTATATGAAATCTGTTCCCATCTGTTATTTCAATCTGTAACCAGTTTGAATTATCTTTGGTATATAGAGACTGAAAAAGGATGTTTGCATTAGATATTGCAAATAAATGTCAACGCTCCGCAGGCGTCGCCACAGCCTCCTTTGGAGGCTCCGTTCCCTGGGTTTTGTTAAGCCGCAAAACAGTGAACATCACCTGTTTTTTGCGGTGAAAAATCCCCCCTTCGGGCGAAGAAGGGGTGAAGAGCATTGGGCGCGGGTTGAGCTCCTCTAAAAACCCCCTGAAAAAGTTTTCAGGGGGAAAGAGTGAGAGCTCCCCAGGTGCCTGAAGACGCTCCTGCCCAGGGATGCTTCTGTCTTCAGATAGAAATAGACGCTGTGACCATTCCTGCTTAAACAGATACTTAAGAGAGATCTACATGCAGGCGGAATGAATACAGGAGTTTCATATTGCAAGTAATTTTTTATATTCTATTTTTGATTACAATTATTTTTACAATCCACATAATAGTATTCAAGATGGTGATCGCTTTCACTGTAAAAGGAAAGTGACGGGAAAGCGAAAGTGATTTTTTTTCTTCTTCTTTCTTCTTAGAACAAAGCCACAGCGATCGTTTTAATTATTTTGATTTGAAAGAAGATAATCTACTGGCCAAAAGTTAATTGTTGACTATTTGGAGATGAGATGACTGGTTTTTAAACTGTTTTTTTTTTTGAGAGAAAGATAATTTGATCTAGCTGAATATTTTTTAAAATGGAGTCGAACTCATACTTAAATTGTAAACCTATTTTGGATTGCATTCGTGAAGCTAAAGAAGAAATAGGTGCTATAATGAAAGAGTTTAAAGAAGAAATATGTGCTATAATGAAAGAGTTTACTACAGACTTAATGGCTAGAATTTCTCTTTTAAACTTCAAAATTGATTCACAACCGTTTGCTGATTACTCTATAAAACAAACTACACAAGAGGAGGATTTAACTGAGAATAAAGAGAAACTGATTTTGCCTGATAAGCAGTTCACCTATGGTTTTGAGGACCAGGAAAAGCAAAGACTGAGATTGGAAATGTTCCAGCAACGAAATTTTATGGTTAAGAGAAATAGAGGACTAATGCAAAGGCCAAGATGGTTTATATGGACTCAAATGATATTGCAAGCAATAAAGAGAGACTTATTACTTGGAAGGGAAGCTTTGTTATGGAAATCTACCTGGCAGAAGAAGAAGCCCAGAGTTCGACTGAAATAAAGTGAAATTGAATATTTTATGCAATGAATTAAAGGCAAAGAATTATGGACTGATTTAAGGACTAAGTTTATGAGCAAGAGACATGAGAGGGTGATTAATGGAAGATATATATTAAATTGACTAAGAATGTATTTTTTGAATTGATGGGTTTATTGACATGAAAATTATTATTTTTAATAAGATGATTTGTTTGTTTGATGTCCAATGGATTGAACTGAAAAGAAGTGAAATTTAAAATTTTATGTAATGAATTATGGGCAATTTAGAATTATGGACTGACTTAAGGATTAAGATTATGAGTAAGATGTAAGAGAAATGGGTGATTAATGGAAGATATATATTAAATTGACTAAGAAGGTTTTTTTTGAATTGATGGGTTTATCGACATGAAAATTATTATTTTTAATAAGATGATTTGTTGGTTTGATGGATTAAGATTATGAGTAAGATGTAAGAGAAATGGGTGATTAATGGAAGATATATATTAAATTGACTAAGAATGTATTTTTTGAATTGATGGGTTTATCGATATGAAAATTATTATTTTTAACAAGATGATTTGTTTGTTTGATGTCCAATGAATTGAAATGATTTAAGGTTTGATATTAGATTGATTGATTAATGGATTAGATATGTATAGGATAGATTAATATTTTATTCTAAATAAGGGATATTTGTATAAGAAGATATAAATAAGTTCTATGATAAAATTAAGGAATTAGAATACTCGAACTGAAAAGGTTGAATAAATTTAAGTTAGAATCGGATTAAAGAGACTGTTTTTAGCATATAGTTTAAATTTTTTGTTAGGATTATATAATAACTTTGTTTGATGTACTGGGTTTTCTTTGTTTTACCCTGTATTCATTTTGGGAAGTCCGGGGGGGGGGGGTTAGGATAGGGGAAATTTTTTTTCTTCTTTTCTTTGTTTTTTAAATTTTAAATTATAAAATTAATTAAATATTTTGGAATAAGGTATGTTATCTAAGGGATTAAGAGAGGGAATACTAGATGTATTGATTGAAATATGTACAAAAGTATTGGTTTTGGATATTTGTTTACCCTAATACCACGGTGTGCCTTGAGCTTTTTTTTTTCTGTAAAAATTAAAAAACCAATAAAATTTATTTTTTTAAAAAAAGAAAATTTGTTGGAATATTCATGAGCAGGAAGAGTCATGTGGTAACTCAGTCAGCCAATGTGAAGAAAGTGCTACTGAGTCTGTGCAAAAGGGTATTGAGTTAGAAGCTGAATTTTCAGTCTCAGGTTTGTCTCTGTATCTCTCTGTAAGAAGTCTTCATTGAGCTTTGTTGCTGTAAAGAAGAATGTATGGTATTGTAAATATTTTGATATGAATATAAAAAGGTTATTTAAATTAGCTAAATGCAGTCAACTGTGAGAGCTTCTGATTTATTTTTTCACCCACAGAGAAATTAAAATTCTCTAACAGGTTATGGGCCCAGAGCTTACTAAGGACTGCATTGTAATTTAAAGCTGGAAGAAATTGCCTGTGTTTAGAAAATATAAGAACAAAGCAGAATAAGCAGAATGGCTGCAATGGAATTTAAAGAAAGCTCTGTGCCTCGTTTAGGCCAGAAGAATTACATTATATGGGCTGCAAAAATGGAATGTTTGCTCAAAGCAAAAGAGCTGTGGTATATCGTAGAAAATCCACCACAAGTGTTTGCAGCTGCTGATCAGAAAAGTCATGATCAAGCAATGGCTTATCTCATCTTGAATTTAGATGATGAACAATTTCTAAATGTTACAAATTTAAAGACTTTAAAGGAGATTTGGTTGAGGTTGAGAGCTGTGCATGTGAATGTTTCTGCATGAAATATAGTGCAATTGTCAAGAAAACTTTACAGGGCCTGTTTGCAACCAGGTGAATGTGTGGAACAGCATTTAAATAAAATGCAAAGTTTATTTTTGGACTTAGAACAATGTGGGATTAAATTCCTTGAATTCCAGAAGGTTTTATTGGTGTTGAACAGTTTAGATAAAACCTGGGACACAGTTTCTGCGATATTTGAGTGTAAAGAAGAGCAAGACTTAAATTTTGAGGCTTTAAAGGCATGTTTGCTTAATGAAGAAGAAAAGTGCCCTTTTAGGAACAGCCACGAGGAGGTGAAATTCCTGAGGAGGGGGTCCAGACTGCAAGTCTCTGGAGAAGAAACAAGCAGATGGGACCAAGTTGAATCAAAAGAAAGATTTTGCAAGCAGAGAGCTCAGCAAGAAAAGAATTGCTACATTTGTGGAGCAAACACACATCTGAAAAGGAACTGTTTGCAGAGGAACAATTTACAGCGAAGGACATTTGTGCAAGCAAAAAAGACTGATTTGCAAAAGGAACATTTTGGTGTTGCAAAAGTTTGCTATAGCAACAACAGAGACAAGTGGCTAATAGATAGTGAGGCAAGTCAAACAATTTTAATGACTCTGAATTATTTTGCAGGTTTGTTCCAGTAGCACAAGAAGCTGTGGCTTTGGCAAATGGCCAGAAAGCAAAAGTCATCGCAAGAGGCGATGTAAAAATTCCATATTTGGAATCAAAGTTTACCAATGTGCTTTGTGTACCTGAGATGGAACATAATTTGTTAAGTGTGTCTAATTTAGACAAACAAGGTTTTGAGATCATTTTTGTAAATGGGAAGGGTCTCATCAAAAGGAATGGGAATATTTGTGCACAAGGCACAAAGGAAGATAATCTATATGTATTGCAGGGACAAAAGGTTCAATGTTCCCATATATTTAAGAATGTTGCAGAGCATGATTCGTGTGTTCATCTTCTACACAGAAGACTTGGCCATGCAAGAGTTTTACAGCAAATGCAAGAGTTTGCAGAAGGGCTAAATTTGAAGGGATGCAAAATATATTTGGACTGTGCAGTATGCAAAACATCGAAGTCAAAGGCATTCCCAGTTAGTAAATATAGCACAAGACAAATAAAAAGAGCTCTAGAGCTGGTCCATGCAGATCTGGTGGGACCTATGCAAGCCAGTTTGGGAGGAGCAAAATATGCACTGGTAATTGTTGATGATTATATCAGGTATTCGTTTTGCTACTTGCTTAGAGGTAAGATAGAGGTGCTACAACAATTCAAACAGTGGGTAAGTTTTGTAGAGAGAAGGTACAGACAACAAGTGTGTCAGTTGCAAACTGACAGAGGTACTGAATTTATGTCAACTAAATTCCAACAATGGTTGGGGCAGTTGGGGATAAGACACAGACATACAAATCCTTACACAGCAGAGAGAATGCTGTAGCTGAAAGAAGGAATGGTGTTTTGCAAACAATGAAAGATTCATTATTAGAGGATTCTGGTATGAGCAGGTCATATTGGGGAGAAGCCATACTGACTGCCAATTATATAGTTAACAGGCTGTGGAGTTCCTCCATTAATAATACTCCATATGCCATTCTATATGGGAGAAAGCCATCACTGGCACATTTGAGAATTTTTGGAAGTACTGCATGGGTACATATTCCGAAAGCAATCAGAAGAAAGGGACAGCAAAAGGCAAGAAAGCTCAGGTTTGTGGGCTATCAGCCAGGGTCAAAAGGATATCGCTTTAGCAATGGAAGTAAAAGAATTGTAATTTCAAGGTCTGCTAATTTTGCAGAACAAAATTGGGATAGAATTAATGCAAATTCTGGGTATGTCTCACTTAATGATGGTGATCTATTTAACGACAATAACTCATCTAATGATAAAAAAAATGATTATTGAAGATGTCAATGTTCAGGGAGGAGAGGCTGAACAAAACATGAAACCAGAAAGACTTGAGACATAGGAGCAGTTAATACCACGTAGGTCAGAGCGATGTAACAAAGGAATTCCGCCTGACAGGTATTCTGCCAGCAAGGTAAAGGTTTGCAATGTGTGGTATGAGCCAAGAAGTTATAAAGAAGTGTTGGCATTATCAAAAGCTGAACAAGAAAGATGGAAGGAGGCCATAGATAAAGAGATGAAATCCATGGGAGACCATGAAATATTTAAATCAGTGACTTTGCCACTATGGAGAATGTATTAAGTCAATAGGTCTGATGTCTCTTCCTGTCATGAAGGGAGGAGTGTTGGAATATTCATGAGCAGGAAGAGTCATGTGGTAACTCAGTCAGCCAATGTGAAGAAAGTGCTACTGAGTCTGTGCAAAAGGGTATTGAGTTAGGAGCTGAATTTTCAGTCTCAGGTTTGTCTCTGTATCTCTCTGTAAGAAGTCTTCATTGAGCTATGTTGCTGTAAAGAAGAATGTATGGTATTGTAAATATTTTGATATGAATATAAAAAGGTTATTTGAACCAGCTAAATGCAGTCAACTGTGAGAGCTTCTGATTTATTTTTTCACCAACAGATTAAAATTCTCTAACAAAATTATCTCTTAGATTTAAGTCAAATAGAGTAACAATATTCAGCAGTTTGCCAGGTTACGTATGAAAACGGTATCTCATCTTTGCAGATCAATCTTTTAAAAAGCTTTATTATTTTTTTTATTTTTTTTCTCAGTTATACAAGTATCATATATCAGGATTGTTCTATCTTTGAAAAAAATATATAGTTCCAATGCATTTGCTGCTTTAAGTTAGACATGGATAAGACAATTTTATGTTCCATAGCCTTAGGGAAGGAAAGATATAATGCCAGCACCTTTTTAAATGCTTCATCTTTTAGAACTTGTTATGTGTATTTTAATTGCATTTTAGTCTTCAGAGGCAAATAGAACAATGAATTAACTTTTGATAAATAGCACCATCTTTATAATTAGATAGGAGATGTCTTTTGGATAAGCACTTTGAACCGGATTCTTGACATCTGTCCAATATCTACATAACCTGTAGCTGAAAAAAATCATTCTAGTACCATAGAATCTACACAGCAATGCTTCCTTCCACTGTACTTTAATAGCTGATTATTCTAAATTATCATAAACAGAGATTTTTCCTAGCAGAATCAGCTTATGAGCAAATCGGTGAACAGTACTTGTGAAGTTCTTATCCAAATTAGCATGCATGTCCACTCTTCTACAATTAAGAGGGTTCCATTGGTCATTTGAAGACTGCTTGCCTACTTTCTTTTAAAAAAAAATTCCCATTGTGCTTACTGCAAGAGGAAAACATCTTTGCTGCCAAGAACAAGAACAATAATGAGGATTAAAGTAGTAAAGAAAACAGAATGTAGTCATTTATTTTACTGTGGGTCATATTTAATTTCTTATGTCAACAGTAGCTTGTTGGAAAATGGGTAACATTTTTGGGGTTTTTGTCAGAAATGGCTGAGAATTCAACTTGGTGAAATTTACAATTCAAAGGCAAATCGATATCAAAAGATGGAAGAACATAAGTTCAAAGGCTTATTTCAGTGAATGAACTGCTTATTATGGATAAAGCTTGTCAAAACTCTTTTGAAGTTCCCTGGGCTGGGATGCTGAACCAGCCATTATGTGGAAACACATTTTCTTGGAACACTGCATAAGACCAGGCTGGAAGAACCAACTGGCAACTTTTTGTTCCCTGTTAGCTATGTATTATCTAAAAGCAGAAAAATGATAAATTTTAAGGGTAGTTTAGATTCAGTTATGTTCTCAGGAATTTGCACTGGTTAATGCTCTGAAAGAGAAAATTGAACTTCCAAGCACATTTGCTTGCTTGAACTTAGTTGTCTTCCTTCCTTCCTTCCTTCCTTCCTTCCTTCCTCCCTCCCTCCCTCCCTCCCTCCCTTCATTCCTGGAGTGTTTTCAATTCACATGAAATATTTTCAAGAGAAAAGCCATGCATTTTCAGCACTTAAAACCAAGCCAGCAAATTGAACAGTGTTGGTCTTTCAAAGTAGCTTTATTTTGTTTCTACTTAATTAGTTGAATGCTGGTAATGTGGTATGTGGGCTGCTGTCCAAGATGTGTAATTCTCTGCCAAGGTGACATTATGCTAACTCTGGTGATGTACTTCTTGACAAGGCATTAAATTCATTTTATCTAAGTCACATTATCCTTTCTGCTGAGTTCTCCCTAAGAATCCATTAATTACATCTATCAATATATTAAAGAAGAAAATATTCCTCTGACTAAGTAAATCATAAATGTAACAGTGAAGAAATCCATGAAGAAATGCCAGGAATTCAAAAATCATTCAGTATCCTGGAATGGTTTTTTTCAGAAATGTAGACATCACATTTATCTTTCAACTGAACAATTGCTGGAAGATATATGACAGATTAAAACAGTGGTTCTCAACCTTTTTCAGGTTGAGACCCCACTTGCCCCGCCCATGTGTGGTGTGACCCCGGCGTGCGCGTGTGCACGCGTGCGTCGGGCCGATCCGCACATGCGCGGTGCACACGCGACAAAGAAAAAAAACAAAAACAAAATGGCGGACCACAACGGGCCGATCCGCGCATGCACGGCGCATGCGCGATGGCCCGAACTGCGCAAGCGCGGCGCGCGCGCAACGAAAAAAACAAACAAAAAAACAACAAAAACAACAAAATGGCAGACCGCGGTGTCCGGCGACCCCCGCGAAACGGTCGTTCTACCCCAAATGGGGTCGCGACCCATAGGTTGAGAACCGCTGGATTAAAACAAAATAAAATGAAACCTATGAATATTCACTGAGAGCCTTTGAGTTCTGACCAATGTAGGGGGAAGAGAGAATAGTCTTCTTTAGCAGCTGTTCCTTTTCTAGTTAATGAAGGAGGCCAATCCAGCCTCTCTTCTGACCTTGATGTCCTTTTGGGGAAGGGTTAGGTACAGGTTAGGTTCCTGGGGCACTTTTGTTTCCCCAACCAATAGATAGAGCAATAAAGAAGGGCTTCATTTTGGCCCTGTGGGACATTCCCAGTGACATTAATTAAGGGCAGTAACCCAATAAATAATTTCTGAAAGCTATCTGGCAATAATAACAGGAATTATTATAATTGTCATGTGATTTACTAAAGTGAAATAAAATATGGGGAAAAAACACCCACAATAATTACAAGTTTCCATTAAATACAATTAGTTCACAGCTTAACAGCCAATTCTGTACATGCAGGGCTTTTTTTCTCACAGAACGCCCAGAATGGAGTTCCGGCACCTTTTTTGGATGGAACCTTGAAGGGTAGGCAAGGCGGCTTGTGTGATGTGTGTGAGTTCTGGCACCTTTTTTTTTTTCAAAAAAAGCACTGTGTACATGTAATAATACTAAAGTAAAACAAGCCCCAAATCCATATGCATTTAAAGCAATGTCCGATGTCACAACCAAGTCCATATATATCCAAATGAAAATGAAACAGAAGTTAAAACTAATAATGAATGAGAATATGAGAGCGGGTAGAAAAACCACATCTTACTGTAAGTCATTCATGAAGTAAAAATTTAAACATCAAGCTTTCATATAGAGAGAATTGATTCTAGAATCATGTTTCTCTAGACCAGGTTTCAGAAATTTCTTATAATGAATTGCATAGGGCAGAGCTTTTCAACCTTTTCAGAGATTGTACCACTTTTAGAATATGGCAATATTCAAGTACCACCAGTCGCCTAGCAAGTGAGTATGGCCTGCTCAACGCCACTCACCAGACACAGCTGACTCAAGACAGCTGCGTCAGAATGGAACACATTGCACTAGCTAACTCAATGTGGGGATAACTCAGTGCCCCACAAACTCCTCGCATGGCGGCAGGCAAGAGTGCCGAGTGAGCCAGCGCTTTGCAGAATGAAGCTGGCGGATCTGTGCTGGCAGGCCCGTCAGCATCAGGACAGCTCTGAAGGGGGTAGCTGCGGGGGAGGGGGAGCAGGAGACTTTCCAGCAGGTGCCGCCAGACCTGCAAACAGCACTGCTCCTCCACTTTCCAACTCCGAAGTTGCAGAGTAAAGTTGAGCAGCTTTTGAGCGCCACTGACAAGCTGCAGATCTTCTGTAGTCTCAGCCACCGCCCCCTTCCTTGGCTGGGTGAGGCTGCAGCACATGGCCTTTAGTCAGGGCTGCTGGCATGGTGGCAGGTGGGAGCACTGGGGGAACACTGCTTTACAGGACTTGCAAGTCCCGCTCCAGCTATGGCGAAGAGCAGCGACTGCATCTGTGTCCAGGAGGCGAGAAGGAAATGAAGGGGTGCAGTGGCTGGGCTGTCTTCTGGCCCGTTGGATTCAGGATTTTCCTTTGCAAGCTGGGGTGGGCCAGCCCCTCACTATCTCCAGGACAGTACTGGGCCAAATGTGTACATCCTGCAAACATGTCTATCCCATCTTCCTCCTTTTGTCTTCGGTGTAGCTGCAACTGACTTCTTTCCCCAAGCTGCGTGCAGCTTCTGGAAGCACCATTCAACTGGAGCCCTGAGCAGATCCTGGGCACTCAGCAGAGCCCTAGCAACATTACAGATTCAGCTGGGTCTCCCACAGGCCTATGCTGCATAGCTGCTGCTTCAGCTCATCCCACGCTACACTTTTACACTTTTTTAAACATTTTTTTTAATAGTGCTTTTCAACTCATCGTAAGCATACCATCTGCCAGGTGCTGACATACCACCAGTGATATGCGTACCACCAGTTGAAAAGCCCTGGCATAGGGATTGTATATATTGGTGTGCAGAAGAATGTATAATAAGCAGTTCTGCAGGCTCTATTACGGCTACAACCACACCACAGAGTGCCAAGCAGATGATCAGCACAGTGGATATAGCTAGGGCTTTTTTGGTCATAGAACGCCCAGAACGGAGTTCTAGCACCTTTTTTGTATGGAACCTTGTAGGGTAGGCAAAGCGGGTTGTATAACGTGTGAGTTCCGGCACCTTTTTTTTTTTTTTTACAAAAAAAACACTGGACATAGCAACTGAGTTTTGATTCCAACCAACTGATTAAATACCCAAAGATTTAACCATTTGCTATTGCAAACTGGTACGAGCTGGCTCCAGTATAGTACTGGGAACAAGGAACAGGAAAAAAGGCCAAACTCAGAAGATGCTACAAGTGAATAGAATTATAGGAAGAAATGAAAGTAGATAGCTGTTAGAAGATGTGACTTTGCTAAATACGAGTGCTAAGTTAAATTGGGTAGTGGTTTGAAAGAAAGCTGCACAATAATACAAAAACCAGAATATCCTAAATGACACTGTTCTGGGCTACAATCAGGGGGACAGTAAGAGAAAGCAAGAATACCTGGCAATAGACTATTATATAAAATAAGGCAAGTTCCACAACTACAGAGCTGATGAAGCTCTGCAGTTGAAGGGAGCATTAATATGAAAGAACTGAATAAGAGAGCAAGAAACTGAAGAATGCTTGACATGACTGGGAGGCAAGGAGGAGGTGGGAATGGCCATAGATACTTTTGGAATTTGCAGAATATGTTCATGGGATTCTGTTTAAGACTGGCTCTCAGAGCAAGAAAGCAGAGAATGTAAACACGTAATGGCCATGGAGCTGGCAGAGATGGCTAAATTGACTGTTTTGGTTAAAGAAAAGAACACAAGTACTTTTGTTTCTACATGGAGACTGCCTCTGGACTTTGTGCTTGAGGTGGAAAAAAATGAAACTTTGATTTTGGGCTTCACCGATTATATTGATTTGTTGTTGCAGAAGTGGCCAGCTTATACTATTGGGAAAAAGTAAAAAACTGTGTCTCAACGTTAATGCTTTTTTCTACTGGAACAGAGGAAGTCAGAAGTCAATCTTTTTTCCTTTTTCCCCTCTTTCCCTCACTTTCTTTTCTCTTTCTCCTCCCCATTGTGTCCTACTATTTGCTTTGTAATTTGTATTTTCCTCTATAATTCAATAAAATGTTAAAAAAAGAAAAAAGAAATGGAAGGCAACAATAATGTTACACTTGAGGCAGCATGGGAAACGTGGGTGCTGTGTTTGAATATAGACCAGGTATAAGTTATTAGGAGATCAATAATGTGTTAACAAGGCTTTCAGATAGGAACATGAAACACATAGATTTCTGATTTAAATTTAGGATACTTATTTCTTATAATCTCTTATGATCTCCTACATTAATTGGATTCTATTTACTTAAAGGAACACAAGAATTGTTGTATCCTGGGAGTTATGATCAGTGGCCAAATATCTATTCCATGTGTTATTATTATTATTCTTTATGGTAGCTCACACAGTTTGGAAGCTTTCCCCCTAATAGTTTGATCTGCCTCTTATTGGCTGATAAATGAATTTGTTCACCATTGCTTTTCCCATCCAGTAGTTATTTTGATGTTAGGTTCTATACTGATACTCATATGGATATATGTTGTTAGGTTTCATCATTTATTATTTCACGAGTTTTATGATATTGGTTATTTGTGGTGTAATGTGTATATTGCTTTTGTTAACTGCCATTGGCTGAAATATAAGTATGATAAAGAAACACAAAAAATACAATTTTGAATCATTCTCATATTGCTTAGTTGCATACAACTGTTTCTACTTATGTGTTCAGGTCTTTGGAAACATTAGCTTACTTTGAGCCTGCCTTGGGGAACCTATTTTGAGTATAATTTAGTAAAGACTAAATTAAGCTAAAGTATTAGAAATCATGTAGCGGAGGTTCCACCTCTCCCATATAGGTAATACCTTGCAAATAACTTTTTGATTTGCTCTTGTCCAAGGGTGGGAAATGTGTGGCCTTCCAAGTTTTGAAAACTGAAATTTCCAAGATCCCAGCTAGTGTATCCAGTGGTGAGGGATATTGGGAATTATCCTTTGTCAACATTTTAAAACTCACAGTTTCATACTTTCCCCACTTTGCCTACCTCTGTATCAACCAAAGAGATAAAGAATATGATATGATGATTATCCATTTAATTAAGTAAAAATCATTAAAACATTTGAATGGTTATATAAAGTATTTTTATAATAGTCACAATAATTAACTATAGGTTTCATAGGCTTTCCTTGGTTCTACCAACTGTAATCAAAATAAATTAAGTAAAACTACATTAGGACATAATTTGAAATCAGGAGCAACAGAGCTCAAATCTTACAAGAGAATTTAGGCAGTTCTGAAAAATAGAGATTAAGAAGAGCATTATTCCAAGTAATGAGAATAACCAACCCATAATCAATGATCTGAAAATAATAATTAAAATGAGCTGAACATGGAACTGAATTGGAACCAAACACAGCAATTAATCTATGCTTCCATAACAATAAGCATCTGCTCCTTTAAACATATTATTCCTCATACAATTTTAACTCTTTCTAGGGTTTTTCTCCTGGCTTATGTTTGGAGCTTTTACTGAAGTCTGTAGTCCAGCAGCAAAGAACCGTGGCTCTAGAAATTTTGCTAGATGACACTTTTCATGTTGTGACCAAGCTATCTGGTGTTATAGGAAGTTAAATTTGTGCAAGACTTGGAAAGTCAAATTGCTCACTCCCACTGTAACTCTCCAGATGTGTTGGGTTTGCATTTATCATCCACAGTTGGAGTGACCACAGGCCAGACCTTAACCATCTTGTGTTACCTAATTTGAGTAATGAAACATCTGCAAGAAAGCAAGCAAGTTCAGAGTACACCAAGGACCCCTCATATCAACCCTGAGCTACAAATATTTTCCTTTATTAGAGTCTAATTCCTTCAATTCCATAACCACCATAACTGGGAGATTAGTGGTGATGCTCTGGCTTGGGGAATATTGCCAGTAGATAGCTTAATATAGTGGAAAATGTAATCCAATTTATGTAAAGTCCATTGGTCTAGAAAAGGTTCACGAATGCTCCCTTCTACTTAGTTTTCTATAGAATAATGAATAGGGCCAACTCTGACCTGATATTATCTTGAAATCATTTTGGTATTGTTATATCATTGGGCAGAGTTGGCTGTTTGCTAAAAGTAAATGAATTACAGATTGACACATCTTCAAATTATGAAATTGGTGATTTCTGATTACAGGAGTTTAGGCCAAATTTGGCTTAACCTGCATCCACCTTAAATAACAGTAATGGGAAGTAGGAACAACCTTGATGAACAGAAGGAACAGCTGCAACCAAAACAACCGTCAGATTAAAAAAAAATTGAGTCCAAGGTAGAAATGTAATTTGAGAAATCATCTCAGACTTGATGCTCTTTAGTTCTCATAAAGATAAAGGAGGGAAGAAGAAAATACATAAGCAAGATTCTGTTACTGCAATCTTATAATAAATATATTCTTAGCATTCATAAGTTTGGATTTCTTGTCTGGTCTACCTCAAAGGGCTGACATTAGCACTGCCAATGGTGAAGAACTGTAGGAACCGCAGTCTAATATACTTGTTGCTGCATTTCTTAGATCACTGTTTGGTTAAAAAAAGATGTATATTCTCAAATTAATATGACAGAAATTTGCTCTATTTAGGTGGAGTAAGATCATTCATTTTTGCTAATTTAACCCAGAGCCACAGTTATTTGACAGGTTGTGCAGTTTTCTCAGTTTTGAAATATAATTCTAAGCATGCTACACAAATGTATATGTTGTGGTTGTGGAATACAAAAGGTAGTACAGGTAGTACAGGTAGTACATTTCAATAGAGTCCCATGATTTTTTTTGTTGGTTTGCAGCACATATAAAAGTTATGTTTAAACTATATTGTAGTCTATTAAGTGTGTGCTAGCATTATGTTTAGAAAAAACCCAAAGTATATACTTTAATTAAAAATAATGTATTGCTAAAAATGCTAATTATCATCTGAGTTTTTAGAGAGTTATAATCTTTTTGCTGGTGGAGGGTTGTAAAAAACTTGCAATATCTGTGAAGTGCAATAAAGCAACGCACAATAAAACAAGATATGCCCATATTGTGGAGGAAATTATTCTTCTCTGGTAGTGAGTGTCATATAACTCAGAAAAACAGCAAATAAATAAAGGATTTCTAGGCATTTAAAAAATACAAAGTACAATAATATGGCAAATAGTTGGAACAAATGTATGCATAAACCAATGCACTCTGAAAACAGTTTCAGGCAGATATTAATCCTTGAGCTAAAATTTCAATCTTAGGTCTAACATTTATGGCAGCTAGTGTGATCTTATTCAAAACAAGAAATGGAATGCAGGGCTCCAGAGACCATTGGATGGGCGTCAGGCAGATAAAAAAAAATCAACATGGCAGTTACCAGCAATTGGTCAAAAACCTTTGTTACGTGAGATGCATGCATTCTGCACTAGAAAAGGTGTAATCTTGTTCTTGTGGCTGCAATCACATCTTAACTGACCAATCTCACTCCACCATGGAAAACAACCCTGGGCATTCATATTTTTATGGACTCCCCAAACTCCGGTTTGATAGTAATTGCATGAAAGACTAAAACATAATTAGTAATAAATAAAACAGCAGAAACCATATCCAGTCTTTTTAGCTTTAGTGAGAGCTCCTTAATTAATTGCAGTGATATATTCCAGCATTTTTCCCATTTAACTAACTGCTCAGTTTAGCTATTAGCAGAACTTGGCACTTCTCCTTTCTTTGTTTTTATTCTTTTGAAAAGCAGCTAAGTACTGGCAGGCAGTGTAGGTGTTTGGTTACAGTGTTAGAAAGCAACAGCAACCTGGAGGGAGAAGCTCCTGATATATTTTCAGCAAGCAGTGACCTTAGGAGTCCTTTCCCTCTCCTTCTCTTCTCTCCCACCACATTCCCATGTAAATCAGTGATATGTATCCATGCTCATATATGTGACTTGAAAGGATTGAATCTGATTAACTAAAAGGACAAAGTATGAAGTTGTCTTCATTTATAAGATTTCTTTGGCAAAGCCACAAAATGGTGTATTATAAATGTATTTTAATTGTCTTAATTTTGCACCTTGCATAAAATGAATTGCCCAAGTAGAATAAAGCTACATTCTAGTCTCCAAAGACCATTAATGCATTATGGCAAAAAGCTGCAAAAAGCAATAAGCAATTCTGATAACAAACATTAACTGAAAAAAAAATCTGATGGCAAGTCCAGACTTGAAAATATTGGATTAGCTTCAGAATGACTTATTCATATAATTTTTGTAACAATAATTGTTGTTCCACAGCACGGCCTTTCTGAAAAAGTATCCCAATTTTCATCTAATTTTCAGGCCAACAGGCTATTTTTTATAGTGACACTGCAGAAAAACTCTTATCTAGAAGTGCTATCTTATGTTCTTATATAGCTAAAATTAAAGAATTAGGATAGTTTTTGTTATAACATCCCAATTGCTATCATTACAAATTAACATCTAATAAGTAAATTAGAATCTAACCTTATGCATAGAGTATCTCCTTAGAAATAAACCCCATTAAGCCTAAACCTCCATAGATGAATGACAGAGAATAAGTTCCCTTTCAAATGTTGCAATTTTCACCATGGAGCTAACAGAAAAATTGTCCAAGAATAATCTAGTAGATTACTAATTTTCCAGCATAATGTACACATTCAACAATAAGTAGCATCTCAACTAGAGTCACTCCTTGTGAGATATTTGCAGTAAATGTTGCAAATCTGCTTAAAGTCCTCTGCAATGCAATGAAATTCTTTCAGATTACAGACTTCTGGGTCCCAGTGTCATATTATAGACCTTTAGGTCTCTCTAAAATATTAATACAGCAAGTTTTGATGACAAATTCATATGTCAAACGTGGCGTCACTCGGTGAGTCCTCTGGGTTGGCGCGGGAGTTCATAGCCTCCATGGCAACCATGGACCTGACACAAGTAATTGAGGGCCCAACCCATGAGGGGGGACACACACCTGACCTGGTTTTTCTCTCGGAACAGTTGAGTTATGATCTGAAGCTAAGGGGCTTAGAAGTGTTGCCCATGTCATGGACAGATCATTTTCTGCTGCATCTTGAGTTTACGACACCAATCCTCTCTCGCAGGGAGCCGAAACCGATTAAATGGTTCCGCCCCAGATGCCTGATGGACCCTATTGGCTTTCAAAGGGCGCTTGGGGAATTGCCAGATTCGCTCGTACACAGTTTGGCGGAGTCCCTAGTGATGGCCTGGAATACGGCCACTACGGGGGCTCTAGACCGGATTGCGCCATTGCAACCTCTCTGTGGTAGCAGACCCAGGAGATCTCCTTGGTTTACTGAGGAACTCAGGGGGATGAAGCGCCAGAAGAGACGTTTAGAGAAGCAATGGAGGGAAAGCAGATCCGAATCTGATCGAACCAAATTGAGAGCTTATATTAAGACCTATTTGGAAGTGATCACTACGGCAAGATCTCAGTATCTTTCCGCATTGATCGCGTCTGCGGAATCTCATCTGGCTGCCCTGTTTAGGGTGACTCGCTCTCTCCTGGATACGGGGAGGAGGGAGGAACCTCTGCAGGGCAATGCCGAAGAATTTAACATCTTTTTCGCAGACAAGGTCGCTCAGATCTGGGCTGACTTGGACTCCAATTGGAATGCAGTGTCGGCTGACAATGAGTCAGTCGAGATGACAGAGGCCCGTCTTAGTTCTGTTGAATGGGAGGAGTTTGACTTGGTAACTCCTGATGATGTGGACAAGGCCATTGGAGCTGTGAGTTCTGCCACCTGTTTACTGGACCCGTGCCCCTCCTGGCTGGTTTCGGCTAGCAGGGAGGTGACACGGAGCTGGGTCCAGGCTGTTGCTAACGCTTCATTGAGGGAGAGGTCCTTTCTGGCTCCCTTAAAGGAGGCACTTGTGTGCCCCCTCCTCAAGAAGCCTTCCCTGGACCCAGCAGTTTTAAATAATTATTGTCCAGTCTCCAACCTTCCCTTTCCAGGCAGTAGCAGTAGCCAAGGGTCCCAGACTAGCGCCTTTCTCAGCGTCACTGAGAAACTTCGTGAGCAAAGAGAGCTTGAAATCCAGTGGGAGTTTCTAACTTGCTTAGCAGTGCTGGAGAGATCGCGTTGGCAGTGGCGGGAGAAACCAGAGGCGGAGAGCGAGTTCTGACTGTAAAGTCCCAGACTGGCCAGGTGAAAGGAAGGAGGTCCCGGGAAGCTGCCCGACAAGTGCTGGAAGAATACCCCCGTAGGGGGCAGCCCTACGGAAACCTGGTTTGCATCGTGGCTTGGCCAGACGTGGGGGTGGGGAGTCAGGTCAGCGTTTTGGAGTTTGGTGGAGGACTGGCGAGACCACTAGGAACTGGCCGGCTCCCGACGGCCAGCCAGGTGAGAGTCGGGTCGGCATCTGGAGTTCGGCGGAGGGCCTGCGAGGCAGTTGAGAACCGACGGCTCCCGACAGCCAGCTGAGAGTCGGGTCGGTGTGTGCAAGTCAGTTGGGAGTCGGTGGAAGCGGCAAGTCCTCGGAAGTCTGAGTGTTCTTTTTGAAGTTGCTGCGTGGGGCTAGCAGGGCTGTCGGTATCCCTGCCTCATGGGGGGGTGAAGCCCTGGCTAAACCACAAGACCCTGTGGGTGAGGCCTTCCGTCGCTGCCGCCATTATGTTGGCGGGCTTCTCCTTCGGAGCCAGCATGTTGGCTTCCGCTACGGCAGCTGTTGCGGGCACCGGTGGGGGAAGCGGCGGTGGAGGTTTTTCTTTTGAGGTACCCTGAGTTTATCTGAAGGCCTTAAGTTTGAGATGTTGGGTTCAACAGTGACTGCTTTTACAACTACTCCTTCTGTGGGTTTTGGTTCTGGACCTTTTAGCTCAAAGCCTACCACAGGTTCTATCTTAGGAGGGACTAATACAGGAACAGCTACAACTATTGCAGCAGGATTAACATTTGGTACGCCTGTTTTTACTACTACTTCCACCATGGGCCTTAGTTTGGGTTTCAGTAAACCTGCTGGATTAGTCACCCCGTTTGCTCCATCTTTTACTCCAGCTTTTTACTCATACTTCTTGTGGACTTCCATTATCTTCTGCCCTAATTCTGCTCCAGTAGCTGGTTCTTCTGGTTTTATATTCAATTTGGGAGGCACCACGGCTCCAACTATAACAACTACAACTGTACCCATAGGACTTTCTCTGAGGGGAGCCTGGACTAGACTGGTTTAGGAGGAACACTGTTCCCAAATGCAAGCACAATTATAACAGGGCTTGGATAAAATGTTTTTAATTTTTTTTAATTATTTAAATTTTAATGTTTTAATATTGTTTTAATTCTATTTTTTTACTTAACTTATGGATGATGTGGGGGGGATTGACTGCGGAGTGAATCAGGTTGAATGGATGGGTGGTTGTGTGTATTGGATGGATTGTGGACCCATGATGAATGGAAGGGCTGACCTGTTGGCATTTACGGAAGCTAGAGAAGTAGAGGAGCCTTGCTCTGAGGGATCTGAGGGCCAGTCTATACCGGTCGTATGGGGAAGAGGCAGATATGACGGGAGGCCTGGGGTAGGCCGCTCTCGGGGAACAAGGCCTCGCTGCCTGAAAGCGATCTCTTGTTCCGGCCCCTTGAACCTCTCCTGGGGTACTGGTAATGAGCAAAATCCAGACCCTGGACTCAGGCTGCTGCTGCTCAATGCCAGGTCAGTGGTAAATAAAGCTCTCCTCATCCGGGATTTAATTCTGGAGGAGGAGGCCGACCTGGCATGTGTGACTGAGACCTGGCTGACCCCAGAGGGAGGAATTCCCCTCTCTGAGATGTGTCCAGCTGGGTTTCAGGTATGGCATCAGCCGCGACGCCAGGGAAGGGGGGGAGGAGTGGCGATTATAGCTAAGGAGACACTCGGGCTGCGCAGACTCGCTGCTACTGAGATATCGGGTTGTGAGTCCCTCCTTATGTGGTTGGACCTAGGTGTACAGGTGGGCCTGTTGCTTATGTACCTGCCTCCCAGCTGCATTTCTACAGCCCTGCCTGCACTACTCGAGGAGGTAGCCGGGTTGGCGGTTGATTTCCCCAGACTTATTGTTCTGGGGGACTTCAACGTGCTGTCACTTGGTGAGTCCTCAGGCCTGTCGCGGGAGTTCATGGCCTCCATGGCAACCATGGACCTGACACAAGTAATTGAGGGCCCAACCCATGAGAGGGGACACACACCTGATCTGGTTTTCCTCTCGGAACAGTTGAGTTATGATCTGAAGCTAAGGGGCTTAGAAGTGTTGCCCACAGATCATTTTCTGCTGCGGTTTGAGTTTACGACACCAATCCTCTCTCGCAGGGAGCCGGAACCAATTAAATGGTTCTGCCCCAGACGCCTGATTGACCCTATTGGCTTTCAAAGGGCGCTTGGGGAATTGCCAGATTCGCTCGTACACAGTTCAGCGGAGTCCCTAGTGATGGCCTGGAATACGGCCACTACGGGGGGGTCTAGACCGGATTGCGCCATTGCAACCTCTCTGTGGAAGCAGACCCAAGAGATCTCCTTGGTTTACTGAGGAACTCAGGGGGATGACACGCCAGAAGAGATGTTTAGAGAAGCAATGGAGGGAAAGCAGATCCGAATCTGATCGAACCAAATTGAGAGCTTATATTAAGACCTATTTGGAAGTGATCACTACGGCAAGATCTCAGTATCTTTCCGCATTGATCGCGTCTGCGGAATCTCGTCCGGCTGCCCTGTTTAAGGTGACTCGCTCTCTCCTTGATATGGGGAGGATGGAGGAACATTTGCAGGGCAATGCCAAAGAATTTAACACCTTTTTCGCAGACAAGGTCGCTCAGATCCGGACCGACTTGGACTCCAATTGGAATGCAATGTCGGCTGACAATGAGTCAGTCGAGATGACAGAGGCCCGTCTTAGTTTTGTTGTATGGGATGAGTTTGACCTGGTAACTCCTGATGATGTGGACAAGGCCATTGGAGCTGTGAGTTCTGCCAGCTGTTTATTGGATCCATGCCCCTCCTGGCTGGTTTCGGCTAGTAGGGAGGTGACACGGAGCTGGGTCCAGGCGGTTGTTATCGCTTCATTGAGGGAGGGGTCCTTTCCGGCTCCCTTAAAGGAGGCATTTGTGCGCCCCTTCCTCAAGAAGCCTTCTTTGGACCCAGCAGTTTTAAATAATTATTGTCCAGTCTCCAACCTTCCCTTTTTGGGGAAGGTTGTTGAGAAGGTGGTGGCACTCCAACTCCAACGGTCCTTGAATGAAGCTGATTATCTGGGCCCTCAGCAGTCTGGGTTCAGGTCCGGTTACAGCACGGAAACTGGTTTGGTCGCGCTGACCGATGATCTCTGGCGGGCCCGGGATAGAGGTTATTCCACTATCCTGGTGCTTCTTGACCTCTCAGCAGCATTCGATACCATCGACCATGGTATCCTTCTGTGCCGGTTGGAGGGGCTTGGAGTGCGGGGCACCGTTCTACGGTGGTTCACCTCCTACCTCTCTGGCCGGTCGCAGTCGGTGTTCGCAGGAGGTCAGAGATCGGCTCCGAGGTCTCTTCCATGTGGAGTTCCTCAGGGGTCCGTTCTCTCACCTCTGCTTTTTAACATCCACATGAAGCCATTGGGTGAGATCATCTGTCAATACGGGGTGAGTTATCATCAATATACAATATGATACTCAGCTTTATATCTCTACCCCGTGTCATTACAGTGAAGCAGTTGAAATGATGAACCGGTGCCTGGAGGCTGTTGAGGTCTGGATGGGTGCCAACAGGCTCAGACTCAATCCCAACAAGACGGAGTGGCTATGGGCTCTGCCTTCCAAGGACAATTCCAACTGTCCGTCCATTACTCTGGGGGGAGAAGTTTTGTCCCCCTCAGAGAGGGTTCGCAACTTGGGTGTCCTCCTCGATCCACAGCTAAGTTTGGAACATCATTTTTCAGCTGTGGCGAGGGGGACGTTCGCCCAGGTTCGCCTGGTGCTCCAGTTGCGGCCCTATTTGGACCGGGAGTCACTCCTCACAGTCACCTATGCCCTTGTCACCTCGGGATTCGACTACTGTAATGCTCTCTACATGGGGCAACCTTTGAAGAATGTCCGGAGACTGCAAGTAGTCCAGAATGCGGCCGCGCGAGCTGTCTTGGGTCTCCCAAGACATGCCCATATCACTCCAGCTCTCCGTGAGCTGTACTGGCTACCAATTGGTCTCCAAACACAATTCAAAGTGTTGGTTATGACCTATAAAGCCCTTTATGGCAATGGACCAGAATACTTGCGTCTCCTGCCTCATGAATCCCAGCGACCGGTCAGGGCCCATAGGGTTGACCTCCTACGAGTCCCGTCTGTTAAACAATGTCATCTGGTGGGACCTAGGGCAAGGGCCTTCTCCGTTGCTGCCCCAGCCCTCTGGAACCAGCTTCCCTCATAGGTTCGTACTGTTCCCTCCCTCCTAGCTTTCCGGAAAGTGTTGAAGACACATCTATGCCAACAGGCTTGGGGCATATGAGCTGTGCTCTGCCCCTCGGCCCTAAGAGTGTCCCGCCATCAATGACTGCAAATTGATTGTGTTTGTATGTGGTATGAGTGTGGTTAATTTTAAAATTGTTATTGTATTCTTGTTTTGAGCCGCCCTGGGTCTTCGGAGAAGGGCGGCATATAAGTGTGAATAAAGTAAACTAAACTAAACTAAGGTGGTGGCACTCCAACTCCAACGGTCCTTGAATGAAACTGATTATCTGGGCCCTCATCAGTCTGGGTTCAGGTCCGGTTACAGCACGGAAACTGCTTTGGTCGCGCTGATTGAGGACCTCTGGCGGGCCCGGGATAGAGGTTACTCCACTATCCTGGTGCTTCTTGACCTCTCAGCGGCATTCAATACCATCGACCATGGTATCCTTCTTCACCGGTTGGAGTGGCTTGGAATGCGGGGCACCATTTTACGGTGGTTCACCTCCTACCTCTCTGGCTGGTCGCAGTCGGTGTTCGCAGGAGGTCAGAGATCGGCTCTGAGGCCTCTTCCATGTGGAGTTCCTCAGGGGTCTGTTCTCTCACCTCTGCTTTTTAACATCTACATGAAGCCGTTGGGTGAGATCATCCATCGACACGGGGTGAGTTATCATCAATATGCTGATGATACCCAGCTTTATATCTCCACCCCGCATCACTACAGTGAAGCAGTGGAAGTGATGAACCAGTGTCTGGAGGCTGTTGAGGTCTGGATGGGTGCCAACAGGCTCAGACTCAATCCCAACAAGACAGAGTGGCTATGGGCTCTTCCTCCCAAGGACATTTCTAACTGTCCGTCCATTACCCTGGGGGGAGATGTTTTGTCCCCCTCGGAGAGGGTTCGCAACTTGGGTGTCCTTCTCGATCCACAGCTAAGTTTATAATATCATTTTTCAGCTGTGGCGAGGGGGGCGTTCGCCCAGGTTCGCCTGGTGCGCCAGTTGCGGCCCTATTTGGACCGGGAGTCACTCCTCACAGTCACCCATGCCCTTGTCACCTCGAGATTCGACTACTGCAATGCTCTCTACATGGGGCAACCTTTGAAGAATGTCCGGAGACTACAAGTAGTCCAGAATGCGGCCGCGCAAGCTGTCTTGGGTCTCCCAAGACATGCTCATATCACTCCAGCTCTCCGCAAGCTGCACTGGCTATCTATTGGTCTCCCAACACAATTCAAAGTGTTGGTTATGACCTATAAAGCCCTTTATGGCAATGGACAAGGATACTTGCGGGACCGTCTTCAGCCTCATAAATCCCAGCGACCAGTTAGGACGCATAGGGTTGGCCTCCTACGAGTCCCGTCTGTTAGACAATGTCATCTGGCGGGGCCTAGGGCAAGGGCCTTCTCCGTTGCTGCCCCAGCCCTCTGGAACCAGCTTCCCTCAGAGGTTCGTACTGCTCCCTCCCTCCTAGCTTTCCGGAAACTCCTGAAGACGCATCTATGCCGACAGGCTTGGGGCGTATGAGCTGTGCTCTGCCCCTGGGCCCTAGGAGTGTCCCGCCATCAGTGACTGTTAGCTGATTGTGTTTGTATGTGGTGTGAATGAAATTAATTTTTAAATTTTTATTGTATTGTTGTTGTGAGCCGCCCTGGGTCTTAGGAGAAGGGTGGCATATAAATTTGATTAAACTTGAAACTTGGGGCTCAATATCAAACCATCTCCCATATCATTTAAACAACATTGGATGAATTTCACAGAAGCATGTACAATGGAGATCTGCAATGCTGTGCATTTTTTGAATACTATGTATTAGAATGTGCCTTGTTAAAGCAATCACCTCTAATTACAACATCACATGAAGGAAAGTAGCTATTTTAATGAATCCAGTGATGTGCTTCATTTGTACTGCTGGATGATCTGCAGATTGTTTTCCAGATCAAAGATAAAATGTAGGACGGAATTTGGAAGAGTTTTACCAAACTGCAAAGTTTATTCATGCTTATTGATATATAACATTTCAGATACACAAATATAATGGATTTTGCATTATTTCTAATGGATCAAAACATAATTTGCAATGCTGGTCAGAGAGTATTTAACAGAAGCCAGTTCTTTGAGAGGTCTCTGTATAGACAGATAAGGAACATACAAGGAGTTGCAAATATCATGTTGGACAATCTGGGATCTCGTTACTGCCAAATACAAATCAAGATATTCATTTACAAAATTATTTGCCAAATATTCTCTACAAAAGCAATGGAAAAGTGGTGAAATGCATTTCTCACAGCATTAGTCTGATAGTTTCCTTTTGGGATGTCTTTCTAAGTGCTGCTGGCAGAGATATTTGTACTCTGAATGTTTTAATTTACAATCCTATTAAAAACCAACAATACAAAAATAATGCTGAGGACTACAAATTGATACAAAGCTCATGTATTGGAACCCACTTAAAAATGTCAGCAGAATATTTTTAATAAGATATTTAATAAAAAATATTCTATTTTTTCTTAAAACTTACAGATTTTTAGTTTTTTTAAGAAAAAATATTAAGTAATATATATTTAAAAAAACACAGAGCATTTGCAATGGATTTGTAGCACAGATTCAATTTAGTAAACTTCTCCTTTAAGCTACTCAGAAAAGTCTGTGAGTCTCCTGATCAAAAGTTGCCTTCAACATCTCAAGAACATTCTTTTGATATTCTACAGATGCTGGTTAGCAAAGTAGCAGCAAAGAAAAAAACACAGGCAGAGAAAAAGAGTAAGCTGGGGTGGACAATAGAGAACATTTAAGGTTTTATGGCGCATGTGTGCCTGGATACTAGATACATCTTACTCTCCTTCTATATAAATGAAGAAGGGGTGCAAATACCTGGTGCCATCCCGATCACAGGATTGTCTCTTCTTGCCTAATTGCCATCTTGTTCTGGAGGATGTTAAAAAAAGAGAGATGAGATCTGAAGTTCATGAATACAAAGTACAAGAAGAAGCAAAATAGAGAAAGAAAAAGTCCAATGAGCCCAGGAGGGGGGATAAAATGTACAATCAGATTAACAAACAACCACTTACTTTGTAGCTAATTCTTTGTCCACACCTTCAA
The DNA here is from genome assembly GCA_034064705.1 of Bothrops alternatus. NCBI lineage: Eukaryota > Metazoa > Chordata > Lepidosauria > Squamata > Viperidae > Bothrops > Bothrops alternatus. Next base: position 1,763,198 of record JARGCV010000021.1, on the reverse strand, counting down.
GAAAAGATTAGATTAGGTAACCTGTATTAGCATTTTCCCGTATACACAATGGCATACATTAAAATTAAATTCCAATGCACAAGGAGTGATACAATGGATTAGCAATATATAAAAATATTTATTTACTTCATTAAACCTTTTATAGCTATCCATGCCAACAGACTCTGTTGCTTCCACCTGAAATCTTTGTTGAGGGGTTCATCTTGAAAGAGTACTGAGACTGTGGCCTCATATACAAACACATTTTCAAATAACCTGGATCAAGTCAGACAAATGGTAACCAATGTTGCTTTATTACAATTTGCAGCATTCATTGTTGAAATTTTTCATTTAGGCTACAATGACCTGAACCTCTGGCTCAGTAAACATTTGGGGACTCATAGATTTCTCACTCTGATTTATGATTTTGAAAGTTGTCACCAGACATTTTGATTTATTTTATTTTTGGCTTGCGGACAGAAAGCAACGATGAGATGGGAATTTTAATTTACATATAATATAAAAGACATGAACTAAGAAACATTTTTTATTAAATAAAGTTATTGAATAAAGTTATTGAATATCCTAGTGCTTGTGGGAAAAGCCAGGTTTAAGTACTTTTCAGAGGCTAGGAGGATAGAGGGTTGCCAAATTTCAGGAGAAGGGTGCTCCATAGGAGAGCGTATGAAACAAAAAAGACACACTTTCTAGATCCCATAAGACGACAGTGTTTAAGGGAAGGAACTAGGAGCATGCCCATCTTATCTGGTCTGGTAGGACAGGTAAGTATCCTTGGGGTATGGCATTGAATTATTAGAAACTGTCCTATCAAACCATTAGTTCATCAAGTAATGAGATTATATTCTTGGCAGATAGTGGTTCTCCAAAATTGTAGAGGGTGTTCTTATTCATTCCTACCACTTGGTGCTTGAGCTTCTGATGTGGCAATGTCAGGTCTTGGATTATAGATTATAGTATCTGCATTTAAAGTACATGCTGCACCTCTGGGCTACAGTCCTCTTCTCAGTCCCTTTCTTTATCCAGCTAATAGCTTTTATAAAAATATTCAACATGCTTGTTCCTCTTGAGACAATAGAGAGATCGGCTCCGAGGCCTCTTCCATGTGGAGTCCCTCAGGGGTCCGTTCTCTCACCTCTGCTTTTTAATATCTACATGAAGCCGTTGGGTGTGATCATCCGTCGACACGGGGTAAGTTATCATCAATATGCTGATGATACCCAACTTTATATCTCTACCCCATGTCACTACAGTGAAGCAGTGGAAGTGATGAACCGGTGCCTGGAGGCTGTTGAGATCTGGATGGGTGCCAACAGGCTCAGACTCAATCCTGACAAGACGGAGTGGCTATGGGCACTGCCTCCCAAGGACAATTCTAACTGTCCATCCATTACCCTGGGGGAAGAAGTTTTGTCCCCCTCAGAGAGGGTTCACAACTTGGGTGTTCTCCTCGATCCACAGCTAAGTTTGGAACATCATCTTTCGGCTGTGGCGAGGGGAGCATTCACCCAGGTTCGCCTGGTGCACCAGTTGCGGCCCTATTTGGACCGGGAGTCATTCCTCACAGTCACCCATGCCCTTGTCACCTCGAGATTCGACTACTGTAATGCTCTCTACATGGGGCAGCCTTTGAAGAATGTCCGGAGACTGCAAGTAGTCCAGAATGCGGCCGCGCGAGCTGTCTTGGGTCTCCCAAGACATGCTCATATTACTCCAGCTCTCCGCGAGCTGCACTGGCTACCTATTGGTCTCCGAACACAATTCAAAGTGTTGGTTATGACCTATAAAGCCCTTTATGGCAATGGACCAGGTTACTTGCGGGACCGTCTTCAGCCTCATGAATCCCAGCGACCGGTTAAGGTGCATAGGGCTGGCCTTTTACGGGTCCTGTCCATCAAACAATGTTATCTGATGGGCCCTAGGACAAGGGCCTTCTCCATTGCTGCCCCAGCCCTCTGGAACCAGCTTCCTTCGGAGGTACGTACTGCCTCCTCCCTCCTAGCTTTCCGTAAAATTTTAAAGACCTATTTATGCCGACAGGCTTGGGAGGTATGAACCTTGTTCTGCCCCCGGGCCGAGGAATCTCCTTCCATTGTTGAGTGTTTACTTGATTGTGTTTGCTTGTTTTATGTGTGTCGGTTTTTTTAATTGGATGTAATTATTGTTATTGTTTTTTATCTATGTTCATATTCTTGTTGTGAGCCGCCCCGAGTCTTGGGAGAGGGGTGGCATACAAATTTAATTAATTAATTAAATAATAATACTTTTGGAGACAAAACATTAGTCTTGATACATCTTGGACTGATCTTGGAAGGCATTCCTTATATTGCTCTTGTTAGTCATTCAAGAATTGGCCCAAATCACTTCCGGTGGCTCCACTGGCGTCGCTACAGCCTCCTTTGGAGGCTCCGTTCCCAGGGTTTTGTAAAGGCGCAAAAACAGCGAACATCAGCTGTTTTTTGCAGTAAAAAATCTCCCCTTCGGGCGAAGAAGGGGTGAAGAGCATTGGGTGTGGGTTGAGCTCCTCTAAAAAACCCCTGAAAAAGTTTTCAGGGGGTGAGAGTGAGAGCTCCCCAGGCACTCGAAGACGCTCCTGCCCTGAGACGCTTCTGTCGGCTGACAGAAATAGACGCCGCGACCATTCCTGCTTCAAATAAATACTCAAGAGAGACCTGCATGCAGGCAGAGTGAATACAGGAGTTCTTCATCGCAAGTATTTCTTTGTTTTTTACTTCTGACCACATATTTCTACAATCAACATAACGTATCCAAGATGGCGATCACTTTCACTCTAAAGGGAAAGTGACGGGGAAAGTGAAAGTGAATTTTTTTTAGAGTGATGTTAGTGCAACCGCTTGGATTTAAACTTCTAAAAACTTTATAAATTATAACTAAATTTTTATTTGAAAGAAGATAGGAAGAGGAAATTATTTTGGCAATATATTTTTAAGGATTCCCTTTTTTTTTAAGTGACTGAATAGTATGGCTACTAGACAAACTAAAATAGCTTCTGCGAAGGTGGAAGTTTCTTCTCCTGCTCAGCCCTCTAAATTACCAGTAAGTACTCATGCTGCTCCCTCAGCCCTTTCAACATCTACAGAATCTCAAGCCCCCTTGCCTACTCAATCTTCTCCAGAAATGCTTACCATGAAAGATTTGCAGGCAGCATTATCAACAATGGCTGACAATATAGAGAAAAATATAGAGAAAAATATAGAGAAAAGAATGGAAAAATTAGAGAAAAAGATTGAGGAACAAATTAAAGGTGTAACTGATGAACTGGAGATAATTAAAGAAACAATTGAGACTCATAATATTGTGATAAGAGAAGACACTGTGGAAGCTATTAAGGGGGTTTGGGAGTATACTTTGAGAGTTGAAGAGAGAAGGTGGAAGGTGTTGAGCAGCAATTTGAGGAAAAACTTGAAGTTAAAAGTGATATACAAGATCAAGCAGTTATGGTTCAATATAATCACATGATGTTGGCTATCAGAATCAGAGGGCTGAAGGAGATTGCAAATGAGAATCAGGAAGACTTGAGAAGAATTTTTGAAGAATCTTTGGCACAATTTTTAGAAGATGGAATACAAAATGTCTCCTGGCAGATTGATCGGATCTATAGAGTTAATTCATGGATTGCAAGACAAAGAAATTTACCTAGAGACATTGTGATTTATTTTGTTACAAGGAGATTCAGAAACTACGTTCTTACTACATCTTATAATAAGAAATTAATTGTTGCTGGTCAGGAGGTTGTGGTTTTGAAGGAGATTCCCCCGAAGATGTTAAGAGCAAGAAAAGATTATGCATTTTTGGTGGCTGAACTTAAAAAACGTGCTATACAATTTAGATGGGAGGCTCCAGCTGGATTGTCATTGTTTTACCAGGGTAATAGATACCGCTTGATTTCTGTTGGTAAAGCGAAAGATTTCTTTGAGAATACTTTGAAGGCTGGTAAACCCCCATCTCCAATACCAAAAAGGGCAGATTCACCAAAAGAGAGAGATATGGAGCTGAAACAACAAATACAGTCTTCGGAATCACAATCCCTGGCAGCATCAGGAGTTGACAAAGGAGTTTTGATGGAGCTGCCCGCGCAGTGCATTGATATTTTTCAGCCTTTGGAGGTAGAGAAGTCTAAAGATCAAAGGCAAACCAGAGCAATTACTAAATGAATGGAACAACAAGAAAAAGACCAACAAGCTCGTATAATGCAAGCCGTACCTACATGTCCGGAAGCCATGGGAGCAAGACCAAAGAAGAAAATGGTTCAAAAAGTTGATTTGGCCTTGCAAAAGCTTTCTCAAATTGGTGACATCAGTCATTCTCTAGAATTGACTTTATATTAACTACAAGTGACTTTATCTTTAGATTAAAGAAGGTGAAAATCCTACCCAAAGTTTTAACAGATCATAATCCAGTTTGGATGGAATTAATGGTAGGTCAGACTCCTAAAAGATCTTGGAGACTTAATGAAAATTTGTTTAAATATGATACAAATGTCAATGAATGTAAAAATGTTATGAAGGAATTTTTATGTTAAATCTACATAAGGATACAACAATAGAAATGGTGTGGGATGCTAGTAAAGCATATATGCGTGGGATTTTAATTGATATGAATAAAAGGCATAGACGTAAACAAGAGGAAAAAAGGAAGGAGTTAGAAGAGGAAATAGGGAAGAAAGAGCAATTATTAATAAAGAGACCAGATGACAAAAATATTAAAGAGGGGATTAAGATTTTATGGAAGCAATTTGACTTGTTGATGACGGACCAAATTGCCAGGAATATACAATATGCAAAACATAATACATTTTTTAATTCTAACAAACCTGGCAGATGGTTGGCTTATATATTAAGGAAAAAACAAAAATCCCGTATAATTGAGAAAATAGAATATAAAGGGAAGGAAGTGTTTCAACAAGAAATTATTAAAAAAGCTTTTTTAGAATTGTACTTCAAGTTGTACTCTGAAGAGAAGATACAAGAGAATGAGATAGATATTTTTTTGCAAAATGAAAATATATTGACAATCACCAATAAACAAAGAGACAGATTAAATGCATTGATTACATCAGAAGAAATAATTTCAGTGATTAAACAATTGAAAATGGGAAAATCTCCTGGGACTGATGGGTTATCGGCAATTTATTATAAACATCTTCAAATGGAAATGGTGGAACCTCTTAGAGAGTTATTTGTTAATATACAAGAGGGTGGTCAGGTTCCACCTTCATGGAAAACAGCCTATGTTTCTTTAATTCCCAAAGAGGGAAGAGATAATGTTCAAGTAGAAAATTTTAGGCCTATTTCATTGTTAAATATGGATTATAAGATTTTTGCAAAAACTATGGCTAATAGATTAATGACAGTTTTACGACAAATAATTCATTCAGACCAAACTGGTTTTTTACAAGGGAGACAGATGAAAACTAATGTCAGACAACTCATTAACATATTAGAATATTTGGATAAGCATATCCAGGTACCTGCAGTTCTTATGGTTTTGGACGCGGAAAAAGCTTTTGATAGACTGAATTGGTTGTTTTTGAAAAAAATAATTGTTAGGATGGGAATGGGGGATCAGTTTATTAACTCTATACTAGCAGTTTACCAGAAACAAACAGGTCAGATTATTGTGAATGGGCATTTAACAGATTCATTTAATATAGAGAAAGGTACTAGACAGGGATGTCCTTTATCCCCTTTGTTGTTTGTTTTAACTTTAGAGGTTTTATTGAATAGGATAAGAGTTTCAGATGATTTAAAAGGTATACAGATTAGACAACATGACTATAGACTATGTGCTTTTGCTGATGATTTGCTTGTGACATTGACTCAACCAACGCAGTCGGCTCAGAGTTTGATGGAGATAATCCAAAATTATGGTAGGGTATCAGGTTTTAAATTAAATATATCTAAGACAAACATATTAGTTAAAAATTTAGATAATAATTCAAAACAAGATTTGGAAAGAATAACGGGTTGTGAGATAGTTAAGAAAGTTAAATATTTAGGAATTGAAATTGAAGCTTCTAACGGGAAGCTATATAAAAATAATTATGAAGTTTTGTGGAATAAGACACAAATAGAACTGGATAAATGGAAAAAATTACAATTATCTATGTTGGGTAGGATAACGGCAGTTAAAATGAATGTATTGCCAAAATTTTTATTTCTTTTTCAAATGTTACCTATACTTAAAAAAGATGCGAACTTGGAGGAGTGGCAGAAAGGTATTAATAGATTTATCTGGAATGGCAAGAAACCAAGGGTCAAACTAAAAATTATTCAAGATACAAGGGAAAGAGGTGGTTTGAAAATGCCCAATTTTAAGTTATATTACTATGCTGCTGTTTTAGTAGCGATAAGTGATTGGATTAATTTAACTAAGGATAAATACTGAATATTGAAGGGTACGGTTTATTATATGGTTGGCATGTATATCTAGTTTATGATAAAAAGATGGATAGGAGTTTCAAAGAGCACCTATTGAGAAGTGCTCTGCTGCGTGTCTGAAAAAAGTATCAGTATAAGTTGAATGAAAAGATTCCTCTTTGGACAGTTCCCAGACATGCAATAGAGAACATAAATAGACAACAAGTTCAAGATGTGGTGTCCTATGAGAAACTCCTAATTAAAGAAGGGAATTTGTTATTATTGAAGTCCTTGAATATGTTAAAGGAAGAAGGAATAGTTTATACTTGGTTTCCATATGCACAACTGCAGACTAGATGGCAAAAAGATTTTAAGACATGTTTATCTTTAATAGATGAACATTTAATTAAACAAGTTAGAGACCAAAGGCCTATGCATATTAAAAGACTATATAATGTATTGATAAAAATTGATTCTGAAACTGAATTAGTTAAGGACTGTATGATAAAGTGCGGACAAAATTTTGGACAACCAATCATGATGGAAACATGGGAGAGGATCTGGGTGAAAAATGTAAGATTTACACAAGCGCAACATTTAAGAGAAAATTTTTATAAAATGTTTTATAGATGGCATTTAGATCCAAAAAATTATCATCTATGTACCCTCATTTACAACCTAAGTGTTGGAGGTGTGAATCTATGGATGCTACTTATTTTCATGTATGGTGGACTTGTAGAAAAATCAAGGCTTTTTGGATAAAAATATGGTGGATACTTCAAAATATTCTGAAAAAACGTATTGAATTTTTACCACAGTTGTTTTTGTTAGGTATTATAAAAGACTGCACTACCATAGAGACGAACTTAATTTTGAACTTGATTACAGCAGCAAGATTGTTGGTGGGACAATATTGGAAGAAGCCAGAACTACCGTCTATCGAAGAATGGACTTTAAAAGTTATACATTTGGCAGAAATGGCTAAAATATCTGCATATTTGAAGGATCACTCAAATGAAAGGTATATGTTGGACTGGAAAAAATGGATAGAGTATATACAAGGGAAATATCATCTAAGAAATTGTATTTAGCATATAGTTAAACACTTATATGTTGGACTGAAAAATATATTTAAATCTTCAATAGGATTTATATAATATTTTGGTGTAGTTTAGTGGGTTTTCTTGTGTTTTTTACCCTGTATTCACTTTGGGAAGTCGGGGAGGGGGCGGGCGGGTTCTTATTCTTATAATTATAATCTTATAATTTTCTCAACTGTAATATTGTATTGGTATTATATAAGAATGGCATATTTTTTTTGATAAAAGATGGGTTGCTTGGGCGGCACCCTGGCACCACATCTGGAGGGGATGGAGACGGAGGAGTGAAGGTCAGAGGGAAGGAGGGAGGTGGTAGTAGGAGGGAGGAGAGAGAGGGAGGCAGAGAGTGGGTGGATAGAAGTAGAGGTAGGGAGAAAGGAAGAGGGGGATGTGGTGGGGGTGTGTGCCGACAAGCAATACCCATAATTATTTTAATTATTTTTTTATGTTTTGTTTTTGTGATGGAAAAAGTTGTAAATGATTGTACTCAGTTGAGTTGTTTTAATTTGATTTTTTTGTTATATTTATAATTATAAAAATTAATTGGCCCAATTGATTGCTCTGTGTTAAATATGTTCCCATTTCTTCCTCTTCATAACTTTCCACCATTTAATTTCCTATATTTAATTGTATTCACTTAAATAGAAATTGAATCCATACATCATACCAAGCTGTAATGCTTTGGTTTCAGGTGGAAGGTCTACCAGATTTGAACTGTAAAGCTAAGACAGCCATTGGGTGACAGCAAAGGATAAACTTTTTTATAACCCCTTGTTGCAATCTAATGATTGTACAGATCTCATAATCCTAGTTATATGACTCTAGCTATTGTGTTCATAAACTATTTTTCAATAGTTTAACATGCAATGAAGTCAAACCCCTGTGGTCTGTTCAACAAAACAACAACCTTTAGCACAACAGAAATAGAGTAGAGAGAGTAGAGATAAATTAACAACTCCCATCTTCTCATTGGTAATGATATCCCTCAGTACTGTGTCTAGTACTATATAATTAATTTCAGAAAAGATTAAGTAAATGCCAGGTGAAGGAGGAGGCATAAGCAGTTGTTGCATATGTCTTTATATAGAAGAAGATTATTTTTATTGAGGCATTCTGTGTACATAGATTGACTTCTGCTCTGCAAATGTAAAGAGAGAGAATGTACCTTTCTAGAGGTATTTTTAAATGATAATTTAGGATCACTGCCTGGCTGAAACACCACACCAATTTTATTTTATTTTTTAGAAAAAATAATCTTTTATTTTTGTTTAGTAACTCATCTGATCTGTGTAAGATCATGTTTTCTATATATTAATTAGCCACATTCTGTTCCCACACAGGCATATTTAAGATGCTGATAGGCAAGAATTTTAGGAGTTAGGTAACAATAGACACTACTTATGGGGAGACTTCTGGTATGTTTGTGTTCTACATTCAACAAGAGAGACATTCATGAAGAAACCAGCAACTATGAAGCTGAAAACAGAGCAGAAAAGAAAGATCTTTGTTTTTATATATACATATACATTCACAGACACACAGACACACACACACTTTTTCACAGTTTCAAGATGTGGGATGTAACAAGGATAGACAAATTTCAAGCTTACAGATACTATTCGGGAAGGGGTTTAAATTAGATTTTGAAACCCACAGTAATTATTAAAGAATTATGTATTCCAGAACTAAAGAGATTTAAAAACATGCATGTTTCCATTGCACTCTTTCTTATCCTAAAGTTTCTACTGTTTAGATGTGTAAATGACTAACGAGATTAAAAACATACATAATGTTTCCATTGCACTCTTTCTTATCCTAAACTTTCTACTGTTTAGATGTGTAAATGACAATTGTCTATGTGCTTGAATAGTATGCTATTTTATTAATATTATATAGATAGCCTTTATTGTCATTTGTTATCGTGGGCACATTGGCACACATTAAACATTAAATGTTATTGCTTGTTCTCAAAAGTGTACAAATACATAATTCATATTTAAACATGCTATATACAACATATATATAAACCTACATCTTTACATATAAATAACATATAAATATTAATCACTGTCCAATTGAATACATAGCAGAAAGAGGAAGCTTTAGCATTCACAAGATTAATACTATATGGATCAAAACTGTGACTGAATCTGTATGTTCTGCTTTGGATATCATGAAACCTCTTCCCAGAAGGTAACAAGGAAAACATGTTGTGAAGAGGATGTGTAGTGTCCCAGACAATCTTGCAGACTCTGCTCAAGCATTGCTTATTAAGCAATTGAAAGTCAGAACTCCTTGCTGATTTATGTTTTAGTAATAAATCCTTAATTACTTTCTTCTCACTCCTGATATATATTACATTGGGGATGATATATAATAAAAGTTCATTTTATTCAAATGATTCTATAAATATATTTGAACATATAAAGACCTTTCTCTCATTTCACTCTCAGCCACAATATTCAAATGAATCCATATCTTGAACTTTACACTTAAATGGCTCTTACACATGAGGGCTGGGAAATATTCAGTTTGGAGAACCAATTGATAAGCAGTTCAATTAAATTTTTCAATTAAATTGAATTTTGAATAAGGAAATAAATTCTAATAGTTGAATTTAACATCTCTAAATTGGTTCATATGATTTCAGTGTTTTTGTATGTCTGCACAAAAAAGACTTTTTCCTAATGCATTCTCAAATCTAAATTGATTCAACCCCATTCAAACTGAATATCTGATTCAAAATCACATTGAATTTTCCTGATGATTTGATTTATTCAGTGAGATATATTTTGAACTGAGTCAGTGGTTCACAATGAATGACTTGCCCATATCAACTCCATTTATTTATCTCACAAATTGATTTGTTCAGAGACATGAAATTTTGCAAAACCTAGTAGATTATATGAAAAGACAAAACACAAGAAAAGCTTAAATTTATTTTATTGTTTCCCATAATGAGGTGTAGCTGGATAAAAAAAGATATTTCCTGTAAATATCCATAGAATCACTCACGTCCTTTCCTTATGACCTATTTAGCAACATTTAAAACATACTCTAATATCATCAACTGATAAGCCCCAATTGACAACTGATAAGCTCCAATTGATAAATTATAAGCTCTTGTGCCCATTTTCATATGATGATCAGCTATCTGAATATTAATAACTTCTTAGGCAGAATCTCCTTGTGCTTAGAATCAAGCAAAATCATTGTGTCCCACTTCAAAGTAAAGTTTCTGCTCCTCGGCAGAATGATTTTCTATGACTCCAAGCAATCTAGACAAGGAAAGTAATTTCTAGGCCTAAAGAACATCCCAATCCATCTTTACTAGACAGAATGCAGTTCTGCCAGTAAAATTCTCAGTTTGACTAGCATGCTCCAAATTCCTGAGCTCAATTCTTTTTCATTTTGTGAAATTGTCTTTGAGAAATTCAAAATTCTTCTGCCCATAACTAACAAAATGGGACATCTTTTGAAGAAGCAAGAGCAAGTGTAGTTATTCCCACCTAATCTGTTTGGTCCTCGGTGTTTCTCAACCTCACAACTTTAAGGTGTGTGGACTTCAACTCCTAGAATTCTCCAGCCATGGAGAACCCTGTTCTAGATCCTTGTTGATTTTGATTTCTTGAGGGTGTGTGCTTTCAAGCCCCTTCATGTCTGAATGCAATCAAAATCACATGCCCTCAGACAGAACGAAGAAAGAAAATAGCAAGGGTTTCTCAAGAAAGGAATAGCTCAAATGGGAGTAGGTCGCAGCAGCTGTTCCTTCTAGGAATGTGGTAAAGGACCAGCATTAAAAGGCAACTCTTTGTTCACAGTCAACAATAAGCACCATCAGTGGATCTGTGAGCACCATTCAGGAGTTTTAGTACACACAATCTGTTACAAAAAAAGTAATGCCTTAGCCAGTTTCAGGCCAAAGATCCTAGCAAGCCCTTGATAACCATTTAGTCAATACTTCCAAGTATCCTTTCATAAAAATGAACAATTAAGTACACAGCTTACAGTATGACAGATGGGTTGCTTTCTGGTGGATTATACTAAAACGGATACAATATCCTATTTTTAAACTGCCAACAGCCTGTTACAATTTCTTTCTGAAAATACTTCTTACAGCTACAATGTAAGTGAGAAACTAAGCTACATAAAAAGTAATTTTCTTTTTTTGAAAAAGCATGGAGCTTAATCTATAGAAAAATTTCATTATTCTTTTTTTGTTGTTGTTATTACTGTCTCACAACTACGCCTACAGCTTTAAAAAGTGTTACCAGTATTTACAATGTGAATGGAACAATGTTAGGCTTCTTCCCCTTTGATACATTCTATGGCTCTGACGGCTCTCTCCATTCTAACAGTTTTAGGAAAAAGAATGCTACAAAGACTACTACCTAATGTTGTATTTTATATGTTATATGATGATTGCCTCTTAATATGATCTTATGCTTAATGTTGTTTGCTTTAATATTGAAAAAGCGGATTGAATTTCTAACTCAGGTTATTGAATTTCTACCTCAGGATCTTTTGTTAGGGATTATAAAAGATTGCACTATTATTGAGACGAAGTTAATTCTGAAGCGCGAGTGAACAATATGTGATAGGCTAGATATAGTAGATAGACCATATACAAGAGCTGTTTTTTTTTCAGGTCTTATGAGGACAGCTTATTAATATGAGCCCAGATTTAATGTTGATTGCTTTAATATTGGAAAGGCGTACTGAATTTTTACCTCAGGATACTGAATTTGTACCTCAGGATATTTTGTTAAGGATCATAAAAGATTGCACTACTACTGAGATGAATTTACTTCTAAAGCTTGAATGAACAACAGGTGTTAGACTAGAAACAGTAGATAGACCATATATAAGAGAAACAGCAATCAAATAAAATGTATCAGGCGTATAGTTGAGACTGGACGTGAGGAGTGAGGAATGTTTGCTAAACCAGACGTTTACAAAGACTGATCCTTAGAGTTGTATTGCAGGTTATATGATAATTGCTTTTTAATATGATCTTATGTTTAATGTTGATGGTTTTAATAAAATAATTTAAAAAAAGAATACATAAAATAAAGATGATGTCAGGTGCAACTTAACTTCTGGTGATGCATAAACACATTCATGCAATTTTCTTGGCAATTTGCATGAAAATTCAGGGGTCCTTGATGATCTCTGAGCTTGGTTGTTTTCTTGCAGATATTTCATTACCCAAACTCGGTAGCATCATCAGTGATAGCTTGGGTAATGAAATGCCTGCAAGAAAACAACCAAGCTCAGAGAGTATCAAGGACCCCTTATTTCAACCCTGAACTGCAAATATTTTCCTTTATTAGTACAAAAGCTGTTAGCCATTGTCTTCTCCCAGGCTATTTGTGTGGATATGTTTTTTTTAAAAAAATCTAATTTAGGGATCTCATACTCAAAAAACCAGATCCAGTCTTGCCTGAATCATAGATTGGAAGGGAAGTTGGAGATTATCAAGCACACATCCCGGTCAATGAAGAAAGCATTAGATTATTTCTGATGGATGAAAATCCATCCATCCTCCGGATAAAGACCCCCCCCCCGATGAAGAAGGACTTGCCACTTCATCTGTCAGCTGTTGCTTACTTTTCAGGTTCAATGAAGATTACAAGTAGTCCCCAACTTATGAGCACAACTGAGCCCAGAATTTCTGCTGCTAAGCAAGACAATGGTGAAGTGAGTTTTGCTCCCTTTTTAAAACTTTTCTTGCCACAGTTGTTAAGTGAATCAGTGCATTGTTAAATTAGAAACACAGTTGTTAAGCGAATCTGGCTTCCCCATTGACTTTGCTTGTCAGGACGTTACAAAAGGGGATCACATGATCCTGGGACATTGCAACCGTCACAAATACATGCCAGTTGCCAAGTGTCCAAATTTTGATCATGTGACAGTAAAGCTGCTACAACTGTTGCAAGTGTGAGAAACAGTAATAAGTCACTTTTTTCAGTGCCCTTGTAACTTCAAATGGTCAGTAAATGAATGGTTGTAAGTCAAGAACTACCTGTAGTTATATGCTCTAGTCTAGATCATCTGAAGAGGAAATATAAGAACCAAAAGGGTCGGGGGGGGGAGAGGAATAACAAAGCAAAAAATAGCCAGCCTTTCTGCCCTCTTCCTCCTCTAATGACTTGCCTTCATTTATGCAATCAGGATGATTCTAAACTGCTTTGGGTACACCTTCCTGCTTCCACTGCCCTTTGGCTTTAATATTTTTGCTGCTGTGCTCATGGCAGCAGCAACCTGACCTTGGAGAAGAGACAAATTCCTCTTGTCCCTAATGTAGCCTTAGCCATATTTGAGGCTTTCACTTATAGACACTGAAAGGACAGGATCAGATGCAAAATGGATATAAAACTAAGCAAATAAGCCATTTTGTTTCTGTGACCATGGCAACTACATGTAATTTAGGTAGATTCAAATTCATTTACCCCAACATTCATATGACATTTTCCCCTTGCTTTCTGATGCACTGAAACATCCTGCCAAGGTGGTCATTTATAGTATTATGGAAAAATTGGTTGCTCATCTTCTGTACTATTAATTATATTCTTACTGCATGTATTTTCTATCTTTGATAGGCTTAGCATGCTGTTCCTGTGGGCTCCTTTTATCTTTGTTATCAAAGATAAAAGGAGTAGGTTTCAGGTGATCTGCTATTTGCATTAGGAACATAGTGAGAAATGACTCTTGAAAAATGTTCTAAAGAGCTGGTCTGAGAACAGGGAGGTTCAGTGAGACATCTTCCACTCCACTTCCTATTCTTAAATATGTAAGAAGAAGAAAAATAAAACAAACACACACAAAAATTGTCACTAAAATTTCCTTACCAAACTTGCAAGAAGTTTGCCTGCCTCAACCTAGTAGTAGAACACATCATTTAAGACAAAAGTATTAGAAAACTATATTATATAGTCTTTTATGTAATTCCATTCTTTTAAAGGTAATATATTCCAGATTTGTGGAACTACAACCCCCATCATTCCTCAATCAATATATGCTTGGCCTTGATAAATCAGGAAGATTAAAATAGTAACCAAACACATTTTAAGGGCATTAAACTGTGGAAGACTGTTGTAGCTAATGCTCTATACTAGCATACTGATTTTTTTTAACCACACTTGCTCCCTAATTTACAGTAAGCTATTTTAACCTCTTGTCATTATATCCATTTAGACAATTTGTGGAATGAATGTAGTGTTCTTACATAATACCAGTTATTAGAACAATCACAAGAATGACGTGTGCAGCATCCCTTCACTAGTCTCTAATAAACAGTTAAGCAGAATGAGCTGATTGGGCAGAGGATGAATTCACTGAAGAAAGAAATGTGTTGCAGGCATTAAGACAGCTGAGGAATGAGGCAGGGCTGGAACACTTCATCAGCAGGAGCCATTGACCCAAAAAAGGAATCCAAACTAAAGACATAGTAAAAATGTATAGCAGAAGAAGGGAAGGAGTAGTCCTCTAGTACAATTGCCCTCACTATAACTGGGAAGCAAAATCCCCCCCCTTCCCAAAAAAAATTAGAAGGCAGCCAATCTTTTTATTACTGGTTTTGCTTATTGCTTTGGTTGGGAATCATTGCTCAATAAAATTTGATGGAATGCAGCGTTGCCAGTTCTATTCCTATTTTTTTTCCATCTCACAAAAAAAAAGATATTAAAGTGGTCCACAAGTATTATCAAGCAGACCACTTTAGTACTTTTCATACTAATTTTGTCTACACTGGGAATAGTTGGTAAAGATGATATAACTTGTGAAATAGACAAATTGACTTGTTTGATTAGAGAAAAAATAACAATAAAGCAACAAGGAGAAAGCAGAACTACTAAATTCATTTTTTGCATCCGTCTTTACACAATGGGAAGAAACAGTCCAACCCTATCAAAAACAGGATTGTAAAAACAGATTAGAAATACAAATTAAAATAGGCAAGACAATGATAAGTGAGCATCTGTTCACTCTAGACAAGATCAAATCACCAGGATCAGATGGATTATACCCCGAGATTCTCAAGGAACTGGCAGACATGATCTCAGAACCACTGAACTATATCTTTCAAAGATCCTGGACCACTGGGGAACTACCAGAGGACTGGAAAAGAGCTGATGTAGTTCCCATCTTCAAAAAAAGGAAAAAAATGATCCAGGAAACCACAAACCTATCAGCCTCAATACCTGGGAAGATTCTGGAAAAGATAATCAAGCAATGAATCAGCAAATACCTAGAGGCAAACAAAGTCATAACCAAAAGCCAACATGGGTTTGTCAAAAACAGATTGTGCCAAATTTTATTACATTCTTTGATCAAGTGACAAAATTAATGGACCAGAGGAATGCTGTGGATATAATTTACTTGGACTTAGGTAAGGCATTTGATAAAGTAGACCACAACCTACTACTTGACAAGATAGAAAAATGTGGGTTAGACAGCATCACCACCAGATGGATCCGTAGCTGGCTGACCGGCTGTTCTCAGTGTGTGGTCCTCAATGGAACTGCATCTACATGGATGGAAGTGTGCAGTTGGATGCCCCAGGGCTCTGTTTTGGGCCCAGTTCTCTTCAACTTCTTCATCAATTATTTGGATAACGGGATAGATGGGGAGCTCATTAAATTTGCAGACAGCACCAAGCTGGCGGGAATACCCAACATTCCAGAAGATAGGCTTAGGATACAGAAGGATCTTGACAGACTTGAACATTGGGCGTTATCTAACAAAATGAAATTCAGTGGTGAAAAAAGTAAGAGTTTATATTTAGGCAAGAAAAATCAAATGCACATATAGGTGGTATCTTGCTCAATAGTAGTAATTGTGAGAGGGATATTGGAGTCCTAGTGGACAGTCACTTAAATATGAGCCAGCAGTGTGCTACAGCTTCTAAAAAAGCCAACACAGTGCTAGTCTGCATTAACAGAGGGATAGAATCAAGATTACATGATGTGTTAATGCCACTTTACAATGCCTTGGTAAGGCCACACTTGGAATCCAGTTTTGGTCACCATGATGTAAAAAGATGTTGAGACTCTAGAAAGAGTACAGAAAAAAGCAACAACGATGATCAGAGGTCTGGAGGCTAAAACATGTAAAGAACAGTTGCTGGAATTGGGTATGTCTAATTTAATGAAGAGAAGGACGAGGGGTGATATGATAGCAGTGTTCCAATATCTCAGGAATGTCCACAAAGGAGTCAAGCTATTCTCCAAAGCGCCTGAAGGCAGGACAAGAAGCAACAGATGGAAACTAACCAAAGAGAGAAACAACCTAGAACTAAGGAGAAATTTCCTGACAGTTAAAACAATTAATCAGTGGAACAACCTGCCTCCAGAAATTGTAAATGCTCCAACACTGGGGGTTTTTAAGAAGAGACTGGACGGCCATTTGTCTGAAATGAGCAGGGGGTTGGACTAGAAGACCTCAAAAGTCCCTTCCAACTCGATGATGATGATGATGATGATGATGATGATGATGATGATGATGATGATGATGATGATGATGATGATGATGATTGCCAGCTGGAAATCCCTTAAGAACTTTTTGCCTAAAACAGAAAAAATAAACTTATGATTTATGGTTTTGACAATTAGATAGGATAGATTATAAAAAGAAGAGAGGTTTGATGTAACTTTAGAGAAAAAGGTAAACATATAATTTTACTTATAACTGCTGTAAAGAGTTAGAAGCTACTTCTTTGTATCTTTCTATTCTATTTCTTTTACTTTTTCTTTCTTCCACTCTTAGCTTTTTTATTTATTTCTTTTTTCTTCTTTATTAATTTGTATGCAATTTTCTTTGTTTTTAAAGCTTTCAATAAAACTAATTGTGTCTACTCTAAGTATGAAATAGTTTGGATTTAACCTATTCTATTTTTACTTGGGTCACCAAACCTGGGCAAATAAGACATGCAGAAATCTCTAATTCCATTTAGTGGGTCATCTAGATTTTTATTGGCTAAATAATGATAGCTCTAATTTTTACTACTAGGATGAAGGAAATTGCTTAGATTTCTAGGATCAAAATAATTTAATCACCCTTGGGTACAAATCACCTTGACTGTAGAATATACACTTAGTGTGTGATTTGCTTTTCTGGCCTCAGGCAACAAATATTCTTGAGCTGGTCCTTATGATCTGAGATAAGTTAACTTGATACACCAACCATGAAGAAATTGAGCTTGCAGTATTGTCTTTTCCATGTTGACTCATTGCAAAATAATCTGTGAATCACCAGGCATTTTAATTTAGATCCTACCTGGTGACCTTTGGCTATGGACAAATTATAAAAAGGCTCCTTTTAAAGCAGATGACTCAGTCTCATTGCGTAATTTAGGATCATGAAAGATAAAGAATTTAATATAGCAGCCGAAAATGATTCTTTGAAGAAATTTACTCAAAAGATCTTCAAACATCTTAGATTTGAAAACGTAGTACCATTCGCAAATATTTGAAATGAAAAGTATAATTAAAGACGGAGTGGCTACATTAAGTTATGGCCAGCGGAGATGTCCTCACCTTTCCTTTCCTTGTTTAGGGACCATTCTGAGATGATGGCCTGGTTCTCACATTATAGAAAGGCATAGTTTCTCTGTGTGGATGCCGCTTCCAGAAGTCCATTCTGGCCATGGGCAAACAAAAACTTATCTACCGGTTCTGCTGAATGGTGCAAACTGGCTGAATCCCACCACTGGGTCAAATCACATACCATTAGAAATCATGATGATTTTATTCACAAAATATATTCAGACAAAATCCAAGCAAACCACATTATGGCATACCTCAATATATGAGCCAAACTGTATTAGTTTTTCTGGGGTGCGAGCAGGATTTAAGTATGGTGCATTTCTCTACTATTGTGAATGGTTAGATATCAGAAGGACTGCTTGACAGTTCTGGTTTTTTCTAGCAAGAAGGTGACAACATCTGAGCTGTCCTAAAGGGTACTTGTACTGCATGACTCTATTTAATTTTCCCTGTTTTTAAAATGACTATCTTCATGAACACTATTGGAAAAGACACATAGACATTTGGGATAAAAAAATTGTTATTATGCAGATAGTATCCAACTCTATCTTTTCTTCCTTCTGTTGTACCAATGAAGCATTGACATCTTTAAACAGCTGGCTGCACGATCAACCGCAACTATTGAAATAATTTCTCATGATTCAATTATTCATTTATTTCGTAGTGTCATGGCATAATAGCTTTTTGTCTGAAGTAGCTTTCAGGCTTTGGCTGTCCTATGCTTATGAGTTTATTGCATGTGAGCAATCACAAGGGAAGGAAGCTGCACATTTGATAGCAATAGTAGTTACATACTTTTATATAGCCATATGTATGAGTTCTGTTTCACATTTGTTCCACGCAGCTTGTTCATTAGCATCAGAATTATGCTGGCATAAAGTATAGAAGTAACAGTATACTTTGCATGCATACAACACCTGTAGAAATGGCTGAAACAGCAACATTTATCTCAAATTCTCAGAGGCCACTCTGCTGATCTTCCCCAGCTAATTTGCATTTATTTCTTTTTTTAGAGTGACTATTAAATCCCAAAGATATTTAAAGGTCTAATAAGCGTGTTAAAATTACCATTTGTAGCAATTCCAATAAAATACAAAAAGCTAATGGCTAAATTATCTAGATGATGGACTCCAAAATACCAGATCAGGGTTTTTTTTATGAATCAAGTGACTGCTTACCTTGAACTGAGTGGTTGAATCATGCAGCCCTTCCTATCCATGAGAATTACAGGGAATGAAAGCCAGCAGTGAAAAAAACACACCCTCATCTGCAATTATTTTCATAGGGCCTCTCATAGCTGACCTTAAAAGGCATCTGGGTTCATATAGAGAAACAACAAACTCTATCATAGTTTCCCAAGAAATAGATGTAAGCCTCAAAACATATTTGCTGCTTAACTAGAAACTAAACTAGGATGCCCTGTTCCCAAATAACCTTGTGTGTGTGTGTGTGTGTGTGTGTGTGTGTGTGTGTGTGTGTGTGTGTGCTTCTATTATAAGTAAAGTCATTATCCGTGAGTGTTGCTGCTGGAACCTCAGGCATTTGAGAAAAATTCTTGAAAAATTCTTGGGCTGGTTTTATCAGGAACAAACATAAATATGATAAATAGATTTATAAATGAAGGCTATAAGTGGATGACAAATTACAAGAAAAAGTTCCATAACTTATGGCACCAGCAGCACCCAGGAAGCTGCTGTAACTTGGAATGTGATAAAGCCAAAGGGGATGGTAATTTATAACAAGTTCTCATGCTTTAGGTAGCAATTATTTTCAGCTACCACTGCATATTTGATCACACTGTTGTTCCAGGAAGAGAGAAAATGGAAACTACAATGATCAGAAAAATATAGAAAAAGTGATCCTGAGACTATACAGGCTGTTTCATTGGATCACACAGTGCCCTCAACCATGATTTAGGTGTTGTTTTTTTGGTTTGGTTTAGTGCTTTTTTCTTTTTCTTTTAGTTTTGGCTTAGCTTATGGCTCAATATAGGAGTCCTTATTTTGTAATACTGCAGCTCCCTAAAATAATAAAGAATTTGTGTAACACACGAATATGGCAAACCAGGAGAAATTTTGACAGTGCTTCTGCTTTGCCTATACATATTTGGTCAGTTTTGCCAAAGTAAAACTGCAACAGTGACAAAACTCATTCTAGACTTTTTTTCTTCTTACTTTACCTGAGTAAGTCTGCCCTGGGCTTGCCCAGACAAGATGGGGATGGGTTTGGCAATGGTTTTGCATACACTTGATCTGCTGAAAAAAAATAAATGAAACTGCTTTCTAAATTGTTCCCACAGTTGGAGAAGTTCTAAAGCTGTATGAGTGAACAAAGTAAGGATGTTTAACAAACCATGGCTTGATTCAGTGATTACATTTAGAATTATAGATTCCCTAATGTTCAATCAGGAATCTGATCCAAATCCTTACTTAAGCTTTGCAGATGTTCTATCGATGATAAACTATCCATAGTAAATGTAAGCCTTTCATTTTGATATGGGGAAAGATGTTATTGCCTGCAAATATTAATGCCGAAGTATGCAGTGGCAAAAACAGAGAAACAGAATCTTTGGAGAACAGGGAGGTAATGTTAGCTAACAGCATCAATACAATTGTGTTCTATTGATGAAGACAGATGCTATCAAAACTCAAATTTAAACAATTCATTAATCAAATTTAGTAGGTGTGAAAGGCTTGAATGCATAATAAGCTCTGACTTCCATTAAAGCAGATTTTATTTTTTTTGCAATTCAAACTGAGATACATTTGTACTTTCTACACCTGTGTGATCCACATGATTGGCATGACTAAACAGCAGCTGTCTCTTCCTTCACAGCATCATCAACATGCCAAGCCCCACAACAAACAGGCAGTGTGGGTGTTTATTCTGCTTATTCTGAACCCTTGAGTGCTTCTATATATCAGTTGTCTGTTGCAAAATAAAGCATATGGATTCATAACTAGTAAAAGAAGAAATGCACTGGGACACAGGATGTTTTAATTCAGGAGACAGAAAAGGGCATCACTATTGTGCACGTCAGATTCCTGAGATTTACCTGAATGAAATGCATATTCATAAAGCCTGAATTTGGTAATCAAATAATGGCAAAGATTGTATGTTAGAATTTATAATATTACAGTTCCTGATACTGAAAGTCTAGCCATCATGATTTGGATTCTGTGGATACTGTAATCAAAAGAAGGAATAGGTAAACTGAGACATATGAGAGAAGACCATACTACAACTCCCAAAGTCCTTGTAATTGGCTACTCTAGCTGCAGTTGATGGGAGTTGTAGTTGTTAACATCTGAAATACAGCAGAATGTTTTCCCTTTTGTCAAGGTCAAATTAAACCAAAAGGTTTACCAATATAAGTAAATTTGCATGCAAGTGAAGTGTAGCATGCCAAGGAAAGGGAAGCTTTACCTCCTAAGAACAGTTTTCTTAGCGATAGAATCAAGATCACATGAAGTGTTAATACTACTTTACAATGCCTTGGTAAGGCCACACTTGGAATACTGCGTCCAATTTTAGTCACCATGATGTAAAAAAGACGCTGAGACCCTAGAAAGAGTACAGAGAAGAGCAACAAAGATGATCAGGGGTCTGGAGGCTAAAACATATAAGGAACGGTTGCTGGAATTGGGTATGTCTAGTTTAACGAAGAGAAGGACGAGGGGGGACATGATAGCAGTGTTCCAATATCTCAGGGGCTGCCACAAAGAAGAGGGAATCAAGCTGTTTTCCAAAGTACCTGAAGGCAGGACAAGAAGCAACGGATGGAAACTAACCAAAGACAGAAGCAACCTAGAACTAAGGAGAAACTTCCTGACAGTTAGAACAATTAATCAGTGGAACAACTTGCCTCCAGAAGCGGTAAATGCTCCAACACTGGAGGTTTTTAAGAAGAGACTGGACAACCATCTTTCCAAAATGGTGTAGGGATTCCTGCCTGAGCAGGGGGTTGGACTAGATGATCTCCAAGGTTCCTTCCAACTTTATTATTATTATTATTATTACTATTATTATTATTATTATTATTATTTCAAGTAATTTTGCCTTTCAAATGGGCACAATCAAATAGGCTCAGAATTCATTGACAAAATTTTCTTTATTCTGTCTTCGCAACAAATATAAAAAATAATCTTGAAGAATAAAATCTATGTCAAATTGCATTAACTGTGGCTCAGATTTCCAGTCAGTGAATCCTTTGGGTCAACCAAGGACATGGATATATTGTGTGATTGGTCTTGTGCTTGCACTAATCTCTCCATTACCACCCCCACATACAAAAAATGCAACACACATAATGTAAAATAGTATGAATGGTTAAAGAATGCACAAAGACATTCTTTTTATGTTATAAAACTGGCTATAAAACTAGCCTTCTCAACCCACATGGAATCCAATTCCTTTAAGCATTTTAGTTTTGCAACTGTTTAAAATGCTATTTTATTTTCAATATTTCATTAGGAGTCTACTCTTCCTCTCTCCTAGGTATGCTGTTTGTTTCTCTGAATAGGCACATGAGATATAAATGTAAATAAATCTTAAAGCTGATGATATCTTTGCATTTGAATGTGTTGAAGGAAAAGTCTTCAACAGGGTCCAGCCCAAGCAGGGAATAAACAACATGGCGACTGCTTTAGAAAGAAGGTTGTAGTTTATTGAAGAAGAGAAGAGCCAGACAGAAAGACGGCTCTGGAAGGAAAAGATGTAGTAGGGAGTGGGTTTTTATACCCTCTTGGGCTTTTGTTTGGAGTTGTTTCCTGTTCCTGTCTGAGACTTTGTATTTCCTGTGTCATGTACTTTGACCTGAGTCTGACTTAATCCTATTATGTCCTGTCTTAGAATTTGGGTGGGGTATGTAGATTTTAGGTGTCTTTGTCTTCCTAAGTTTCTAGCTGGAGGGCTCCAACCTTCCTGAATGAATTATTACATCTGCATTTCTACAGAGCTGGTTTCTGCTTGGGGGAAGGAGACTTGGGGCTATTAAGAAAAACTGGGCATGCTTTTCTGCCTCTTTAAGATCCTTTGAGGAAATATAATATTCTGCTCTTTTAATATTTCCTTCTCTGGGGGGAGGGCTGACTTCCCACAAATACATCTCTCAGTCTTGCTCACACGCATAGGGTGCATAACTGTTATTCATATGAAATGAATTAAATTCTCTTTTAGTCAATTTCTGTTTTGCAGTCATAGTGTAGAAAATTATAGGGCTTAGTCTATGGCAAGCAAAATCACCTGGAACTTTCATGTTCAAGATAAGATTAATACTTGCCCATTTTTTTTCATCAATTAGGCCAGGTGTTATTGAGAAACTTTGTATTCTACCATATTTAAATTTAAATAAAGATCATACAAAATAGCTACAATACCTCATGCTTGGGATAAAGTGTATGTCTCTCTCTGTATAAGGCACATTGCATTAGCATCCTCTTGATGTAATCTATGAACCTACAAGTTCCCAAGAGGCAAAGAGACTGATAAGGTATTAACTCATCAGAAATACAAATCTGAAACTGCACTGTTTTGCACTTATCAAACCTTTCTGTTATAATAGCTCTAGAAACATAGGAGAAAATAAAGAAAGGCATACATTTTTTTTGTGAAGCACAGCTGTTGCTCATGAAAGCTTAAACTCAAATGCAAATCAGTTACTACAACCATAAGGCCTGATACAATAAAATATGTAAGAGTAGAACTGTTCTCTCTCTTTCTCTCTCTCCCTCCCTCCCTCCTTCCCTCCCTCTCTCCCCCTCTCAAATTTCCTTATTACCTTATTGCTGGATGTGCCTACCTCAATCTCAGGCCCTCTGTTAGGGTCCTGGGAATTTCAGGGTTCTGCGCAGCCAGTTGAACAGAAAGCTCATTCTGAGCTTTCATTCCTGAACTAGGTTGTAGCCACTCTCCCAGCAATTACAGCGCTGAGTGCTCCTGCTGCCACTGGGGCCACTTCCCTTTGAGTTTCCATATCCTCTTTAGTTCCTTCTTCAGGCTCTGGTACTGCTCCAGCTTCTTTTCCACCTTACTAATCTTGCTGTCACTTGGCACTGCTGTATCTATCATTATCATTGCCTTTGGTCCTTGTCTGCTACCGCAATGTCTGGGATTGGTCACTATCTTCCTGTTTGCCTGAAGTCCCACAGGATCTTCGTCATTTTATTCTCATATGTACCCCATCTTGAGAAATAATAAGATTATGTATGCCTGTATGCATGTTTAATGGGGTCTAAAAATAATTAAGAACATCTAAAATAAAATAAAACAGAATAAAAATGATATTATAAGAAGTGATGAGAAAATGAGTATCCAACTTTAATGAATAGGACAGCATATGCTACAGATGGTAGCACAAAATTGTTCTGCTATTAGATATTTTGGTGTATCTGGCCTTATGGCTCCAATAAATTGATTTGAGTTTGAGTTAAAGCTTAAGCCTTTTAATAAAATATGTTGGTATGAAAAGATGCTATCGGATTTCTTCTGTTTCTTTTTGTTTTGTTATCTTTATATATAACACCTACCAGTTTACTTGCATTATCTGTAGAATATTATTAAAGCTCATAAAACCTCGTTCCTATGCAATATGGTGCCTGATGTTTTTGAATTCTATTTCAGTATGCTTTGTATGAATCCACTTAATACTGAGGTTAAGCTATTCTCCAAAGCACCTGAAGGCAGGACAAGAAGCAACGGATGGAAACTGACCAAGGAGAGAAGCAACCTAGAATTAAGGAGAAACTTCCTGAGAGCTAGAACAATTAACTAGTGGAACAACCTGCCTCCAGAAGTGGTGAATGCTCCAACATTGGAAGTTTTTAAGAAGAGACTGGTCAGCCATTTGTCCGAAATGGTATAGGGTTTCCTGCCTGAGCAGGAGGTTGGACTAGATGACCTCTAAGGTCCCTTCCAACTTTATTACACCATCATCATCATCATCATCATCATCAAAATCATCATCATCATCATCATTATTATTATTATTATGTATTAATTATCTGAAAGAGATTTTTAGCCACATGACAGTTTTCTAATTACAAATAATGTGATCCAATCTGATTCTGATTCTAGATATAAGAGGCTGATTTAAAATGGATGATAGTTTTTGTATCTTGACAATTATGGAAACTTTTTTCTTTATTGTTAACAGTATATCTTAAATATTTTTAAATCTGGGGAATGCGAAGCTCAGTATAATCATGCAAAACATATGTCTGGTCTAGGCACCAGGTTAGAAATCCAATCCACCTCACAGGATTGTGAGGAAAATAGGAGGAGGAAGGAGTGTTAAGTATTATCGCTGCCTTGAGTTATTTATAAGACATAATAAAGGCAATATAAAACTAAATAAAAGTAAATCTTTCTAAATAGTCAATAGATATTCCAAACTATTTTGCAAATCTTCAAAGGTTTGGCCTTGCCTTCAAACCACCTGTAAGCAAAGTACATGGAAAGATTAAAATAAGTAAGAAAGTGCATTTCCATAAGTATTGCTTCCTCTGCTTTGCCTTGTTACTCCCAGATGTGATTGACAATTTATGTTAAAGGCAGTCTTCAGCTGCTGCTGCTGCTGCAGAGTGATTCATCTGAAAGGCCTGCCAAGCGACAGACTATTTCTAAAATTGAGAGACTATCAGAAAGTAAAATGCTATTAAATCCAAGTTTCTTGGCCAAAGTATGAGAAACAGTACATATTTTATTGCTACAGAAAGACTAAATATGGTGCAAAAGAAGAATTATCTCTGCTCAATCAATGTGGCTGCTTCCCCATTTGACTAGTTCTGAAATGGATATTTTACACATTCAAAAACGTTCAAGAAGGGGCTGAAAATAATGCTATAAAATTTAATGGCTGTAAATGCTAAATTCTTCTCTTATGAAGTGAAGAACATTTTCTTTGAAATAAAATCAAATATATTGAGCAGAAGGTGGGGATATCTGGCTTGGTAATAGGAAATGAAAAAGGGAATTTAGAATTGTAGTTGACCACAAGCTGAGCATGAACTGGGATTGCTAAAATGGCAAAAGAAAAATAAAAGTTATCAAGAATAATTCTGCTTTATTCTGCATTAGCCTACTTCAGAGATGGGCCTCAGTTCTATCTCGTTTTAAAGAATAAAATTTCAGAGAAACCAGAACAGGTGCAGAGGAGGGCATTAAAGTATGCAGGGCTTTTTTTCCTCATAGAACGCCCAGAATGGAGTTCCAGCACCTTTTTTGGATGGAACCTTGTAGGGTAGGCAAGGCTGGTTGTATGATGTGTGTGAGTTCCGGCATCTTTTTTTTCTTTTTTTTTAGAAAAAAAGCACTGAAAGTGTGTATAGAAGACTAAAAATGAAGTCTTCTCAGGAGGTTATGTAGGTCTCAGAAAAGATGGTGAGGACAGAGGATAGCAGTATTTTTCAAGTACGCAAAGAGGTGCCACACGAAAAAAGGTCAAGACTCTTCTTTATTATCCCAAAGTGGGTGGCACAAAATAATGGATTTAACACAGGTTCTGACTGAATACTGTTAAAAGTTTCCTAGCAATCAGGGGAGCTTGGAATCATGAAATAAATTACCCTGAATGATGATGGATTCCCCTTGGTTGGTTAGCCATCCCCTGGAGATGCTGGTCTTAGATTTCTGTCAAGTACATCTGGAGGAAGTAAGGATCAAAAAAGAAAGTGACTGTGGCAGTGTGAGGGGGGGCGGGGGTGGGGGGAAGGAGGGTTGAGGCTTTGATTGTGTGGCTCTTGTTGCCTTTCTGCCTGTCCCTCATGTCACACATGCCACTTATTCCCTGCACTGAATAGAGGTCAGACAGCCCTGCATGACCATTTGAATGATTCACAAAATATCATCAGTTAGTCATTTCAAGCTTCTTTTGGGAAAGTGTCCTTTTTCTCTGCTTCTCAGCTGTTTTACAATTTGGTTCTGTTATCACTTGCACTTCACCACTTCACAGTCATGTTCTGTTGACACCAATTGTTCCCCTTGGCTTCCACAAGATTGTTTCTGTTCGTAAAGAAGTAGCTTTGTATTATCTTCAACTATATTGACATGCAAGATTTATTCTGACCCTATCCAGTGAGAACCTCAAAATATGTAAAATCTGTGCTCTTTCAGGGGACTATAAATGTAGTCTTTCTGTCTTGCTATCATGCTATATTTTTAAAATATTTTCATTATTTTAATTTGTGAGATGCCTAAATTGGATCTGGGAGGAGGGGATGATAAAGCAGATTGGAGTATCCAGGCAGAGCTGCTACTACATTGAACTGATGGTTGGATATATATATTTTTCGCTGGTGGCTGGTGACATGCTGAATGAGAACTACCATAGATGTAAAGCTAGAGAAGAAAACCCAATTATCTTGTCTATAATGAATGGCACATCCATTATTCAGGACACGATAATTCAATAGAGACTTAGAAGAGATGAAATACAGGCAGAGATTAGAAATGGGGGAAGCAAATTTTATGTCAGTATAGTTTTGGGATTGGTAGAGAAGCTAATAGATTTTAATAAATTTAGATTAAAAATATTATCCAATTAAGAAGTTTCCTCTAAGAGGTGCTTCTTGGTGTTGGGATAAAGATACATTATTTCTAGTTCTCAAGATATTATGGGACTCAGCTTCCATCAGCTTCATAAAATGGGCCTAAAGGTCAAGATGAGTCACTTGTAGCCAAATTCCTTTTGGAGAGTCACAGATTCATCATATTCACACCAATTGAGGAAACTTCAGCAATTCAAAGAAGCAAAACCCTTTGTAGGAAGGGGGTAATCCACTGAAGGTTGCTCCTCAGAATCCAGCCCACTTTTAAAAGACAATAAAGTTCATTGATTACAATTGATTCATGCAATGTTAATTCCTCATTTTCTGATTCTCAATGTGAATTACATGGATGACTGCCTTTGAAAATGAACTTTTCATTTATTGTCTAAATTATCTGGAAATGTTATATTATTCTGTCATTATTTTTTAGGTATTGAAACCTAGCCCCCTCTTTATACATGCCTATTTTGCAAAGCTCCTTTGTATCCCAATCACTTTATCAAAGTGCCACTACATTTCCTGTCAAAGGGTTCTGTATGTCAATCTATTCAATGACATAAGCAGACATTATATAGAAGGTAAGAACTTGTTTCACAAATTCTACAAAGCCACACTGAAATATGCTGCGTTTGGGCTCAGTAACCTATGTGAATCCAGCGACTATGATTTCTAAATTGCAATTTAAAATATAGCATTTGTTGTAATATGGAAATCCTGTCTCTAAATCATCCTTTCCTAACCTCCAGATGTGTTGGGTCCCAGTTGCATTATGGGAGTTGAAGTGCAATGCAATGCAATATTCCACACTTGAAAAACTGCATCCAATTTTGATCACCATGATATATAAAAGATGTTGAGACTCTAGAAATATGATTAGAGAACTGGAGGCTAAAACATATGAAGACCGATAGCAGGAATTGGGTTTGTCTAGTTTAGTGAAGAGAAGGATTAGGGGTGACATGATAGCAGTGTTCCAATATCTCAGGGGCTGCCACAAAGAAGAGGGAGTCAAGCTATTCTCCAAAGCACCTGAAGGCAGGACAAGAAGCAACAGGTGGAAACTAATCAAGGAGAGAAGCAACCTAAAACTAAGGAGAAATTTTCCTGACAGTTAGAACAATTAATCAATGGAACAATCTGCCTCCAGAAATTCTGTGTGCTCCAACACTAGATGTTTTTAAGAAAAGATTAGTCAACCATTTATCTGAAATATTTTGGGATTTCTTGCCTGAGCAGAAAGTTACACTAGAAAACTTTCAAGGTCACTTCCGGCTCTGTTATTCTGATATTCTAGAGAGTACCAAACTGGGAAAGTGATGGGTTTCATGATTTTTTTCTAGAGTTGTTAGAAATAAAGCTGAGGAATGATGAAAAATGTTCTAAATGCAATTACTGATGGCTGAGATGGAATAAATACCTTCTGAGAAAATCATTAAAAGATCTTGTAACTTAAAAAGAATTCCAATTTCCTGCTGGCTTCCCCACTGAGTTTTCTTGGGGGAATCTGACAGGGAACATCAGAAACTTTCCCTCCTTCATTCCTCCCTCCCTCCCTCCCTCCTTTCTCCTTATTTCTCCATTCCTTCCCTCCTTCTTCCTTCCTCTCTCCCTTCATCTTTTTCTTCTCTTCCCTTCCTAGCAGGCAAATAAATGGTGCTTGGGGCGGAGATAAGGGAGAGGGGCCAAGCAGTAGCTCAACATCAGCAGCAGCCTGAAGCAGCCACAATAAAATATTTTTGTTAAAATAATTTCATGCATAGGAATGTGCAGAACCAGGAAATCACAAAATATTGTATGAGGCACAGATTAATTATTATTTTAATTCTATACATAGACTAGTTAGTACTGACATGACAGTATATATATATATATATGAAAGTATTAAATCATTATGTTTTCTGTCTCATGGTAATTGTTTTTCATTAACATCACATGATTAAAATTCTGCAGCTCGTTAAGAGTAAGAAGCCAGCTCTCAAGGTTTTTGAAATCAGCAGAAATTTAATTGGAGCAAACCAGCATCAAAATATGTCAGTTTATCATGACATAAAGGAATTGATGTGATCTTGTTATCTGTGTAATCCAACCCTCTGCCCTCACCCAAGATTGGCCATAATCTCAAAGAAGAAATTTCACTACAGTTCAGTGTTCACAATCTAAGCTGTGATTAATTTTAACCATGACTTGTGAAGCAGATGCATTTTAGGTAAATGTTTGCTAAAAGGTTCATGAATGAACAAAAATGTGTGGTCCTTCAAAAAGAGAAGTGAAAGCTGTAGAATTTCTTGTGGTCATATCAGAATCATGGGAAATAATAATGGGAACCCAACTTAAGCCCCTTCAAATTATTTGATGTCCAATCATGTTTGATTGGTATACAGGTAGTCCTTGACTTACTTTTTGAAGTTACAACGGCACTGAAAAAATGACTTATGACCGTTTTTCACATTTAAGACCAATGCAGCATCCCCATGGTGACACGATCAAAT
This sequence comes from Bothrops alternatus, assembly GCA_034064705.1. Classification (NCBI taxonomy): domain Eukaryota; kingdom Metazoa; phylum Chordata; class Lepidosauria; order Squamata; family Viperidae; genus Bothrops; species Bothrops alternatus. The sequence goes on along the minus strand of JARGCV010000021.1, from coordinate 1,733,143 downwards.
GCTTGGCAACTCACTTATATTTATGATGATTGCAGCATTCCTGGGTCATGTGATACTTTTTCTGACAAGCAAAGTCAAAGGAGATGCCAGATTCACTTAACAACTGTGATGATTCACTTAATAACTGTGGCAAGAAAGGTTGTGAAATGGAGGCAAACTCATTTAACAAATGACTCACTTAGCAACAGAAATTTTGGGATCAGTTGTGATCATAAGTCGAGGACTACCTATATCATAAACATGAATATTTTATAGTCATGTTTATTAAATAAATAAGGAGTTGTCCTCAACATTCTGAGAATTAATTCAAAGCCATTAATAAGCTTATACAGTTCAGCAACGTAACCCTAACCCTTTAATTTTATGTATAGCATTTGCATATATAAACTATGATTCGATCTCATGCATGATGTAACATGAAATTATATTTTCAAATTTCCTTAATTCTGCAAACCTGTTGCATTTGTGATGTGAAAGCAATATTCTCAGTAATTTCAGAATACCTGATAAAAATATGTAATTAAAAGGGATAATGAAATGCTACCAAATGCTTTCACCTTTGCATTTTGGTAGGAACAATAATGCTCATCATCATTATAACTATATTACCACCACCACCATCATCATTGCAGCATTAGGCTTTGTGAGTGCATTCAAAGATTGAAAACGTTTGTTACATATAGTACAATAATATGTTTTTCCAGTCTTACTAAATATTTAATTAGGAAGAATAGCTTGATATTGTTTTTAGCCAGAAAGGAAAGAGTCAGGTGGGAGTCAGCAATGGAAGTCCTGTGAAGGGGAGGTTACATCAGGTCAGGGTCATTGGGAGGTGAAGTGCTGGTGGGGAGGTTTGTGTGGGTTGGTTGAGGGTCAGTGCTGTCTCTGGTTGGCTTTCTGGTTGATTTAGATTCTGAGGGGTTCGTAGGCTGGCTTTAGGTCAATGTGTCCATTGATGGAATTGCTTGCGGAGTGCCAGACTTCAATGAACTCATGAGCGTGGTGGGTGGTAAAGTGGCCAATGATTTTTGTGTTGCTCCAATCGAACTGGTGCTGTTTGGTGTTGTTATGGGTAGATATTAAGGATTTGGGATCGTGGCATTTGACTGCCAGCCAGTGTTTGTGGATCCTGTTTTTTAATTGACATGATGTTTGTCCCATGTAGAATTGGTTGCAATTGTTAAAGTCACTTTTATAGATTACATTGTTTCTTTCATTCTTCTGTATCTTGTCTTTGTTCCGAATAATTCCTGGGGGAGTGTGGCTGTACGATTGTGGGCTATTGCTATTCCTACAGGTTGGAGAATTCTGGCTGAATTCTGGAGAATTTCTACACTCCTTTTGTGAATGGTAGAGTTCAATTATGGTTTATATATGCAAAAGATATATATGCACTTCTATTTCCAGAGCCATTACCTAAGTGTAAAAAATGATGTGAAAAGCCTCACTAAAACTTTCTATTGAACTGTATGTTTACAATAGAGAAATTCTAATTCTAAATAGATATGGAATAATCATTGATTAGATTTCATTAATTTAATGAACAAACAGTTAATATTTGTCCTCCAGTTAGTGATAGCCAAGTTTGCTCCTTGTCTCCATAAACTTCAATTTTAAAAAAATGATGTACTGTAAATTAGGACAGAAAGGCCTGGAGGAACATTGTCCATGGGGTCAAGATGGGTCGGAGGACTTGGCAACTAACAACAACAACTGTAAATTAATGTGATATCTAATGAAAGTTTGACAATAGGCAACTTTAGGATAAACAACAGCTTGTTGAGTTCCCACAAGTGAGCCTCTGGGATAATTGCCCCTTCCTCCTCTTTCACAGCAAGATACCTGCTTATCCCATCTCACTGAGTAACGATTAGGATAGCGGTGGTGAACCTATGGCACGCATGCCAGGGGAGGCACTCAGAGCCCTCTCTATGGGCACATCCGCCATGCCCTGGAGATGGCAACCGTCCCTTTTCAACCAGCCAGTTGTGGCTGGATGCATCCCAGCACCCATGCGCTCGCTGGCCTCTGTGTGCAGGGCCGATGTCAGGCAGCAGCTGCCTTGGCTCCTGCCTCACCTTGTCCTATGACAATGGCATCCCCGCCCTGCCTCACCTTGCCTCGCCTCTCCCTGCAGGATGAGCCTCTGCCCACTGCCCCACCTCCCAGAGACCCCCTGGATCTCCCCCAAACCTGCCCGGCCCCCACAGGCATCCTTCCCCACGAGCAACATTGAGGTGATCATGCCCACTTTGGCCACACTCACCTAATCTGCCATGACCACCGCAGCCATGCCGGCCCAGTGGGCCACACCCACCTGGCACCCAACGATAAATAAGTGAGTTTTGGTTTCCAGTTTGGGCACTCGGTCTCTAAAAGGTTTGCCATCACTGGATTAGGATACAGAAAAGAAAGAATATTCTCTATTTTTCTTAATTATGGATTGGGTAGAGAATCACTAAAGAAATGTATTCCAAAAATTCCCAAAATCTTCAGCTGACAAAACTGATGTCATAAGAAAAGAAGATGGAAGAATTTTTAAAGGTGTATGAGATTCCAATATCACCTGATGAAATAATAAGTCTGCTTTGGTTTTTTTCCCCTTCATGGCTGAACAATTGTTGTATGTGATAAATGATACAGTCTGAAAATACAGGGTGAAAGGAGGAATGTGGCTGTTTGCTTTCTGGCTGATGTAAAATCTAAAATAAACTGCTGTACCTGTGACAGCACACATAGGCTCCCTCTTCATATTCCCAGAAACTTTAAAGAAGTAGATTTTTTTGCTTGTGGAGATAAAGACTGTGTGAATTCACTATTATTCCATGTGCCTTTCTTTCTAAACTGGTAATAATTTCCAGGCCAAACAGATTTTGTTTTCTTTGCTTTGAGTGATTACTAAAGACATATGGCATTTTTATCATTTTATTTACTAAAGTATAGGTTAAAAATAAATGTAGCAGACTGGTTAAAATCTCCAGATGAGTGTATCTGTATATGAAACAGCATTTCTGAAGGAAATTGTATATATCACTATTATATATTTCCCACTTAATAATTCAATGTATTTGAACTCAATCTGGAGGATATTACTAATATTTTAATTACTCTAATCTTTTTTTAATGAAATGTCATACAGTGGACATATGAAATGTATAGGGTCTCTGTCTCTGCAGATTCCTAAGAAGAAGTGGATGGCTTAAGTGAGTTTCCTACATAACACAGAGAGTTGGACTAGATTCCTTCCAACTGCATAGTTCTATGATTCTATGAAAACAGTGGAAAATAAGTGAAAAAATATTGCTTTGTGACTATGAACAACTGAGTTGTGATTTTCCTCAGGTGGTTAGAAACCTAGTTCCATGAATCTTTTGGTGCAGCTGTATAATTTTAGAATCTAAACTTTGTGGTCTTTCTTTTGTTCTCGGCCCCGTTAAGCCATTTGTGTCTATTATTTGGGAATAAAAATAATTTCATAGAAAACAATCTTAATAATATATGCATCGAAAATAGAAATGAAGCATCTATAGGCATTGATTAATATAATCCTCTGAAGAATGATTTGGGACATTGGATATGTTTAGCTTAAAAATGAGAAGGTTGTGGAAAGATAAAGCAGTCTTCAAATCCTTGAAGGACGGTCAGAGAGAAGAGGATATGAATTTATTCTTCAGAGCTCCCAAGGGATTGAAACTTTACAAACTCAAAATAAGGAAACATTTCCTAATCCTGAGAGTGATTAAGCAGTAGAACAGCTTTCCTCCTGAAGTCAAGGATGTTTTGCACTGGATGGGTAGAATGAGGATTCTTGGATAGGGGTTGGATTAGGAGACCACCAAGCTTATGATTCTGATTTTGTAAGAACAACAATATTGGGTCTCAGCATGTCTTATTAACTGATCTACTGAAGTTGGGCTATTTTATTATCTGCTGTGACTTTCTGGATGACCTTTTGGACCTTATACTAATTACCAAGACCAACTTCGGCTGCACGAAATATTTTCTGTACTGAAATACAGAAAGAATGGTGATAGAATAGAATCTGCTTGTTGAGTGTTCTTTCTACTAAGGCAGCCTTTTGCATTCTTCTTCCCAGAAGATGTCTTGCATTCTCTAATTACTGAGCATGAATATTTTAGAAATGTTGGAATATGCAGCATTAATTTCTTATAGTTTTATGAAGTAGCTTGCTAATTTGAGATTTTGCTTCAGCAAATACTGAAGCCCAAACATAACCTATGTTTCTTGAGTGGAACCTGAAAAGAAAAGGAGTTTGAAGTTTAAGAGTGTAATTTGCCAATGAGACTGAGTCATGTGTAAGTGCTATAATTGTTTGGTACAAATCAGTTATGGGAAATGCTATAGAAGGGAGTGTTTTGGGACTTGGCTGGGAAATACATCCATAATACTTTAAAAAAAAACATCAAGACTCAAGTAATAAGCATTTGGGAAGCAATTGTGGCAGGAAGGAATAAAGACAAAGAAAGGAGAAAGGAAAGAAAAAATTAGATAGCAGAAAGGAAAGAGGTAGTTTACTACAGGCACATGGTTCCCAATAGATTACCCAGGAAGGAAATCCAGTTCTTGAAGAAGAGGCATTTTTTTTCTAACTTTATCTGTTTTCTCATTTAACATAGAAAACTTTTCTGTACCATGGCATAAGCATGTCTTTCTCTTGCCATATCATGATGTTGACTTCATCTCATTCCCCATGCATGTTTGATGCAGCTCAAAGTCATTTCTTAATTGTTACATGCTTAATATTTTTTCTCTCAAATCAAGCTGCAGAAATCTCATGCGCTTAACCAAACACTGGAAAGTATCACAGTCAGGGGAGTGGGATCAGCGTGGAATCTATTTGCCACTTTAAACTGGGATGGGAGGCTTCCTCTATGCTGGTCCTTGGGCACTGCTTTCCCATTCTGACATGGGCAGTGGGAGAACTTTCCCTCAGCCCCAGAGGTTTCCTGAGTGATTTTAGGATAGTTTCTTGCTCAAACTAACCTACTCATGCAGAGAGTCATAGTAAATAATAAAGCAGCCCAACTTCAGTAGATTAATTCATAAAGACATGCTGAGATCCAATATTGTTCTTACAAAATCATAAGCTTGATGGTCTCCTAATCCAACCTCCTAACCAAGAATCCTCATTCTACCCAACCAGTGTGAAACATCCTTGGCTTCAGGAGGAAGGCTGTTCTACCTTAATCACTTTCAGGATCAGGAAATATTTACTTATTTTGAATTTGCACTGCTTCTATCCCTTGGGATCTCTGCAGAATAAATCCATTGGTGTGGCTATATAATTTTAGACCTTCCATTGTTACATGGAAAAAAAGTGTGCATGTGCATGTGTATAATCTTAAGCTTTTGAATAAAAGGTAGGATAAATAAATCTGTTCTGTCTGTTTGGGCTTCTTTTCAACAATGGTTTAGTGCTCTTTTGAATCACAATTAAACCCATATCCAAAAATCCTGTCAACTAATAGTCAGATTCACTTTGCATTCTCATCACAAAACATATTAGCAAAATAAGGGCAAATTTGGGAAAATGGTTAAATATATTCAGCCATCTACCAAAACAGTCTTCTGTCCAGCCCTATTTGTGGGATTTTCCTTGCCAGCTGATAAATTTTGGTAAGAGGGGAAGAAAGGAAAACCAAACCCTGTGCTTACCATACTCTCTTTATAGAGTAAATAAAATAGCACCATTTATCAGAAATGTATTTAGGACTGGATAGTGAACAATCTATTCCCATAGAATATCGAACTGCAAGCTTTTATCTGGGAAAAAGAAACAACACTGTATAAAACAACAGCCCATTGTTTAGCTGCAAAGAGTAAGTAAATGGAGTAGCTTCTGGTAATTAAGCTTTAATGGGCAGCTGCAGAAGGAAAACAATTGTGGAGCAAAGAAAAAAAACACTATTAAATGTGCCCTCCTAACCACAGGGAAATAACTTTTAAAAGTTTCACAGTTTCTTTGCAACATATTCAAAATATACAATGGCAATTTCCAAACAATTTCTAGGCTCTAGAGATATTTGGTTGCCTTAGGAGGATTGCTAGTGTTTTCCTCTCTCTACCTCAACACTTGTCCAAACACAATTATGACCCTGACTGGGTCCAGATGCAAGTCTGCTTTTATATTATGCTGTTGCTGTTGCTTTTTTTTCCTGAACTGCAATAATGTTCACATAATTTGTTGCTCGTGTTTTACTGCAAACAAAACAAAACAAAATGTTAACCATGCAATGGTTATAATTAGGGATAAGGTATTCAGTTCTCTACATATTTATATTACCATTATCTCTCTTCCTCCTCCTATTCATATCCCCAAACACTTTGATAAGAACATGAGATTGGTTAAGCTGAAAGTGGGTTAGTGGCCCAAGGTTTCTGTAGCTAGGCATGGATTTGAATCTTGGGATCTCCAGGCTAATATTTTCAGCACCACACCATGCTCTCTCTCATTAAATTGTAATTTTAGAAAAATCCAATGGCAAATGTGTACTTACAGATAATTTACACCCACTTCTAGTTTGAACAAGAAAATTGAAAGGACAGCAATTCAAGCTGTCAAACAAATTCAAAAATAGTAAACTGGCAAGATTGTTCCAATGTTTGAATTCTAGTGTAAGATTTAAAAAATACATGCTTTCATGCTTGTGCACAATCTTTACAAAAAGCTGCATCAATGTTTAAGAGAGCTAACAGGATGAGAGGAAGGATCAATAAATATCACTGATAAAATGAAGCTACCCTCACCTAAAATCTAATGGGAGCAAAGCAGGTGGATAACTCATACCCATAGAACCTTTCTTACAGAACCTGGAGCTTTCTGGCTAAGTAGAATATCCACACACAACACAAAAAAGGGGGGAAACCCTACAGAATGACATCTGCATTCTCTATGAAATTAGCATAACAGACTCTTTCCAATATACATTAAAAGAGCCATCTGGAAACAATCTACAACATGCCACAATACGGCAGCTGTTTAATAATCTTGGTTCGGCAAAAATGCTCAGGGATATCTCTGTGCTCCTCTATCAGCTTTCCTTAAAATGAAATTCTCTAGTCATAGTGGACTCTATTTGTATCAATCTGCCAAGGCAATCCAACAGATCTGGAAATAGATCAATCTCTTTTTAATTCTGATCTAAATGAAAATGAATTTGGTATAACTTGTTTCATGCAATGTGCATTGTTTAAAAAGGAGAAATGAGTTTGCTTCTACATTTCATGCTTTGACTTACCAACTATCTCACACTGGAATGGAGGGCCATAAGTTTTAAACATGTACTTGTACATGTTTAAATGCAGTATGCCCAGGGCTTTTTTTGTCATAGAACACCCAGAACGGAGTTCTGGCACCTTTTTTTTTTTAATAAAAAAAATTCTTTTATTGAAACAATCAACATCAAAGATAAGATCATATTAGAAGGCAATCATCATATAACCTGCAGTACAACACTAAGGATTAATCTTTGTGAACGTCTGGTTTAGTAAACATTCCTCTTATATATGTTCTAACTACTGTTTCTAGTCTATCACATACTGTTTATTCGAGCTTCGGAAGTAAATTCGTCTCAGTAGTAGTGCAATCTTTTATGATCCCTAGCAAAAGATCCTGAGGTAGAAATTCAATAACCTGAGGTAGAAATTCAGTACTCTTTTCCAATATTAAAGCAATCAACATTAAACCTGGGATCATATTAAGAAGCTGTCCTCATAAGCCCTGAAAATACAGCATGAAGTATTAGTCTTTGTAAATGTCTGGTTTGGTAAACATTCTTCGCTCCTCACGTCAAACCTCGACTATACACCTGATACATTTTATTTGATTGGTATTTCTCTTATATATGGTCTATCTACTATATCTAGTCTATCACATATTGTTCATTCGCACTTCAGAATTAACTTCGTCTCAGTAATAGTGCAATCTTTTATAATCCCTAACAAAAGATCCTGAGGTAGAAATTCAATAACCTGAGTTAGAAATTCAATCCGCTTTTTCAATATTAAAGCAAACAACATTAAGCATAAGATCATATTAAGAAGCAATCATCATATAACATAAAATACAACATTAGGTATTAGTCTTTGTAAACATCTGGTTTGGTAAACATTCTTCACTCTTCACGTCGAGCTTCAACTATACGCCAGATACATTTTATTTGATTGGTGTTTCTCTTGTATATAGTCTATCCACTGTTTCCAGTCTGTCAAATATTGTTCATTTGAGCGATCTTTCAAATATGCCGATATTTTCGCCATTTCCGCCAAATTTATTACTTTCAAAGTCCATTCTTCCATAGGTGGTATTTCTGGATTCTTCCAGTATTGTCCCACCAACAATCTGGCTGCTGTGATCAAGTTCAGAAATAAGCTCGTCTCTGAGATAGTGCAATCTTTTATGATCCCTAACAAAAAAACCTGAGGTAGAAATTCAATACGTTTTTTGAATATAGTTTGGAGTGTCCACCATATCTTCCTCCAGAAGGCTTTGCTTTTTCTGCATGTCCACCAAACATGAAAGTATGTAGCCTCCCCATCGCCACACCTCCAGCACTTGGGCTGGGTGTCTGGATAGATGTATGATAGTTTTTTTGGGTCTAGATGCCACCTGTAGAACATCTTGTAGAAGTTTTCTCTTAGCTGTTGCGCTTTCGTAAATTCTACATTTCTCACCCAGATTTCCTCTCACGTTTCCATCGCGATTGGATGTCCAAAGTCTTGTTCCCACTTTACCATACAGTTCTTGACTAGCACCGTTTCAGAGTCAATTTCTATTAGTACACTGTACACTCGTTTGATATGCATGATCCCCTGCTCTCTAATCTGTTCAATTAAAGTCTCATCAGTCCGGGATAAGCCCTTCTTCTTGTCTTTATGCCACCTTGACTGCAGTTGTAGGTATGATAGCCAGGTACCTCCTATTCCTTCATCTGCTAGTGTTGTTTGTGGCTTTAAGGAGAACCCATTTTCTTCTTCCAGTACCAGTTTACTGTAGGGCACTACTCCCTGCTCTTGGGATATGTTTACGTCCCCTATTGCGTGTCCGGGGATCGTCCAGATGGGGATCTTGTCATGTAGAAGGTACTTATATTTCCTCCATACCCACAACAACGGGGTTCGTAGTGGGTTCTCCTTGAAGTTCTTGTCCACCTTTTTGTCGTACACCAAGTATGCGTGCCAGCCGAATAGTAGACCGTGCCCTTCCACATTCAGTATTCTTTCGTTCGTCATATTGATCCAGTCACTCAACGCCACCAATGTTGCTGCGTAGTAGTATAGCTTTAGATTGGGCATTTTTAGTCCCCCTCTCTTCCTCGTGTCTTGGATGATTTTTAGTTTTACCCTCGGTTTCTTGCCATCCCAAATAAATCTGTTAATGCCCTTCTGCCAGTTGTCCAAGTCCACATCCTTTTTGATTATGGGTAACATTTGAAAGAGAAATAGGAATTTGGTAAGACGTTCATTTTTATTGCTGCTATCCTGCCCAGCAGGGACAGTCGCAGTGTTTTCCACCTTTCCAGATCTGCTTGTATCTTGTTCCACAGCACCTCGTAGTTATTCTTGTATAATTTCGCGTTCGTTGTTTCTATGTCCACTCCTAAGTATTTAACTTTCTTGACTATTTCACAACCCATTATTCTTTCCAAGTCCTGTTTTGTTTTGTTGTCTAGATTTTTAACTAGCATCTTTGTTTTTGATATATTTACTTTGAAGCCTGACACCCTACCATAGTCTTCCATTATCTCCATCAATCTCCTTGCTGACTGTACTGGTTGCGACACTGTCACCAGCAAGTCGTCTGCAAAGGCACATAGTCTGTAATCTTGTTGTCTAATCTGTATGCCCTTTATGTCCTCTGCCGCTCTTATCTTGTTCAGTAGAATCTCCAGCGTTAGGACAAATGGCAGGGGTGACAGCGGGCAGCCCTGTCTCGTGCCTCTTTCTATGTTGAATGAGTCTGTTAGGTCTCCATTAACGATGATCTGGCCTGTTTGTTTCTGGTAAATTGCCAGTATGGAGTTGAGAAACTGTGCTCCCATTTTCATCTTCCGGACCAAGTTTGTCAGAAACGGCCAATTCAGTCTGTCGAAGGCTTTTTCCGCATCCACAAACATAAGGGTCGCTGGTACCTGGTTGTGCCTTTCCAAGTACTCTATTATGTTCAACAGCTGTCTCACGTTGGTTTTCATCTGGCGCCCTTGTATAAATCCCCTTTGGTCCGGGTGTATTGTTTTTTGTAGTACAGTTATTAATCTATTGGCCAAAATTGTTGCGAAGATTTTGTAGTCTGTATTTAGTAATGAGATGGGTCTGTAGTTTGCAGGTTGTGCATTATCCTTCCCCTCCTTGGGGATTAACGAGATGTAGGCTGTTTTCCAGGATGGTGGGACTTTGCCTCCTTCTTGTATGTTGATAAATAGCTTTCTGAGGGGTTCTAACATCTCCTGCTGGAGATGCTTGTAGTAGGTCGCTGTTATATCATCCGTCCCGGGCGATTTTCCTTTTTTCAGTTGTTTGATCACTGAGTGTATTTCCTCCTTTGTGATTAAAGCATTCAGGGCATCTCTTTGTGCAACTGTGATTGCCAGTATCTTTTCGTCTTGTAGAAACTTATCTATCTCTTTGTCTTGTGTCTTCTCCTCGGCGTATAGTTTTGAGTAGAACTCTGTAAAGGCTTTCTTGATGGTTTCCTGTCGAGATTCTTGCCTTTGTACTCTATCTTTTCAATTATGCGGGATTTCTGCTTCTTTCTTATGGTATAAGCCAGCCATCGACCCGGTTTGTTGGCATTGCAGAATGTCTTATGTTTTGCATATTGTATATTCCTTGCAACTTGGTCTGCCATTAACATGTCAAATTGCTTTCTTAGAATCTTGATTCCTTCTTTGGTGATTTTGTCCTCTGGTCTTTTTATTAATAGCCGCTCCTTCTTACTTATCTCGTCTTCTAACTCTTTTCTTTTTTGTTCTTGTTTGCGATGGTGTCTGTTATTCATGGCCATAAGAATCCCGCGCATATACGCCTTGCTGGCGTCCCAAATCATTTATATAGGTGTTTCATTGTTCATATTTATGTTGAAGAATTCCTTCATAGCATTTTTGCATTCAGCCACCTTTTCTTCATGTCGAAACAGGTTTTCATTAATTCTCCAGGATCTCCTCTGTTTCAAGCCATGTCTTAATTCCATCTTCACAGGGTTGTGATCTGTTAGTACTTTGGGTAGGATTTTCACCGCGTTTAGACAAACTAGCAAGTCGCTAGATGTTAATATAAAGTCAATTCTGGAGAATGATTGATGTCTGTCTGAGAAAAAACTGAATTCTTGTTCTTTGCCGTGCCTTTCCCTCCAAACGTCTGTCAGTTCGAGGTCCTCCGTCATGTCAAAGAAGGATTTAGGCAACTTGGAGTGCTTTTGCGGGTTAGGTGCAGTCCTTTTTTGTCCAGGGAAGTCTCTATGACCCCGTTCCAGTCGCCCAGTATAATGCAAGATCTGTAGTTGAGTTGTGTTAACTTCTTGTGTATCCTTTTGTAGAATTTGCCTTGTTGCTGATTTGGTGCATATATGCCCATCACCAGAATCTTCTTGTCATCTTGTGTTATTTCGATTGCCAGGTATCTACCTTGGGGGTCTGACTCTATTAGCTTAGCTATTACATGTTTCTTTACATATATAACAATTCCATTCTTTTTTCCTGGTGCCGCTGCCACAAAGTGCGCACCTAGTTTGTAGTTGGTTAGATATTTCTGGTCTGCCGCTCTGATGTGTGTTTCTTGTAGGCAGATTATATCGCTTTTAGCTTGGTTCAGGTAGTGGAATATTTTTCTCCTTTTCTGGGGGGAGTTTAGTCCGTTAACATTCCAAGTCAGATATTTAGTTGTCATCATCGGTTTCAGGATACTCTTGCAAGACTGCTTCTGTTCTTTCTCCTGATTTCTTCTTTGGTCTCGTTCCCATGATATCCGGGTTGGTGCTCGTGTAGTAGGGTCTTGTCTTGCTGGTCTGTGCGTTTGGTAGTGGATCTTAGTAGCCTGCCCTCCACAGACTGCCCTGTTTCCTTGTTTTTGTTGCCCTCTGTTCTCTGTGCCGTCGTATCTCGAGGTGGTCCATTCCTTTCTTCTGCTACTGTGCCGGTTTGTGCTTCTGAATGGTTTGCTCATTGGTCTCGATCCCTTCCGCGTTCCAGTGGTCTTTCTGCGTCTTCCCTCGTAGTGGGTTGAGGACCGTCCGACTTCAGTTCCTTTTCAAGGAAGTCTTTGGCTTTCTGGACCGAGTTGAAGTAGTATCTTTTATTTCTATAGAGAAGTGACATCCCTGTTGGGGTTTCCCAACGATATTGCAGAGCGCGTGGTCTCAGTTCGTTGACCAGGAATTTGTAGTCCTTTCTATCTCTCAGCATCGCCGGGGGGATCTCTTTCAGTACCTTCACCTCCTGCTCCTCTATGTAGAATCTCTTATTGTAGGAAGTGATGGAGATGAGGTTCCGGAATCCCTGTGTTGCGAAGTGGATGACCACGTCTCTTGGTTGATGCCTGTGTGCTGACTTCCATGCGCCAACTCTGTAGATTCTATCGAATTGCCACGCAATCTCTCCGGTTTTCTTACCCAGAAATGTTGCCAGGGCCTCTACAAAGGTTCCGAGCAGGCCCCCTTGGGTTTCGTTTGTTGTCTCTTTCCACCCTCTAAACCTGATTGCAGACGCCATTTGCCAGTATTGCATCATGGTGGACTGGTCTTGGGCCACTCCTTTCATCTCTGCTATCTGTCCCTCTATGCGGTTCTCCACTTCTTCCATCCTCTTTTCCGTATTCTCCCTGATTTCCTGGAGGTTCTTCTCCATTTCATCCTCTATTCTCTTGTAGTGTGCTTGAATTGCCTCCTTCATTCGGTCCAGGTCTGTGGCCATCGCTCTGCGTTGTTCTTCCCACTTTCTCTCTAGGTCTCTACCTTGGTCTGCCAGCAACTGTTTTATGTCTTTGTATCTTTCCTCCATCTTCTGTTCTGCTTCTATGCACCTTTTTTCCATCCTTGTGCCCATTGCATCCAATTTTCTATCCATTCCATCCATCCTTATTACCAGCGTTTCTATTGTCTCTTTTAATTCCTGCATCATGTGTGCTGTTGGGCAGGCATGGGTTGGCAGATGGGTCTGAGGGCTTATAGTTGGATGGTGGGGGTGGTGATGGGTGGGGTGCTTCCTGGCGGAGTAAAGAGTTGAGCTGGGGAGGGTGCAGCTCCCTTTGTGTGTGTCAGTTTGGTTTGTTTGGTCTGCTTGGAGGCCATCTTGAGCTTATCCTCCTGTTGGCCTGGCACTGTATTGATTTTCTACTTAGACCAGATTGGTCTTTAGTCTGTGTTCTGGTAGTGATCCAGTGCTCTAACCTTTCGAGGGGGGGCTTCAGGGTTCAGGCAGTGCAGGGCTAGGAGCCTATAGTCAGGCAGTTCTGTGTGCAGGGAGCCTGTTCAGTGCCTCTGCCTTGGCTTCCTTCTCTCACACCTCTGCCAACCTGTCTCTTCCCCTTGCACTTTTTTGGGGGCTCCCTCTTGCCCCTCTTTCTTTGTTTTACTTTCCCAGATCACTTTCTGCTGTCTTCTGCTTGTTTGTGTTTACAGGTCCCCTCTGTCTTCCCTTTGCCGCGGCCCAGGTTGCTTTCCAATCTTCCTCTTACTCCCACCTTCCTCCTGGTAGATTTTGCCCTCTTCAGAACCCCTGGGGCTCTCGTTCTGGGGGGTCTGGGGCACAGCACGTGGGGTATCACTCACCAGTCTCTCTGCCGTCAGGGTACTCTTTTCCTATGTCTTCCCCCGCCGTCTGCTTCCTTGCCTCTTCCTTCTTTTTTTTTATAAAAATTCCTTTATTAAAACCATCAACATTGTACATAAAATCTTTGTATGCATCAAGCATCATAGCATCTGATATACAACACTACGTATTATTCTTTGTAAACGTCTGGTTTGATAAACATTTTTCACTCCTCACTTCAATCCTCTATTATACACTTGTTACATTTTTTATTCTCTACGATCCCTAGCAATAGGTCCTGAGGTAGTTGTTAAACATTAAATATAAGATCACATTAATAATCAATCATCATAGAACACAACATATAGCACTAGGTATTAATCTTTGTAAACGTCTGATTTGGTAAATATTCTTTACTTCTCACTTCCAGCCTCAACTATATGTCTGTTGTATTTTATCTTTTATGATCCCTAGCAAAAGATCCTGAGGTAGAGATTCGGTAACCTGGGGTGGAAATTCAGTCTGCTTTTTCAATATTAAAGTGTTCAACCTTAAACATATGATCATATTAATAAGCAATCATATTAAGAAGCGATCATCGTAGAACATAACATACAATAGGTAGACATTCTTCACTTTTCACTTCAAGCTTCTACTATACACCTGTTACATTTTTTAAACCTGTATGGTCCCTACCAATAGGTCCTGAGGTAGTAATTCAGTAACCTGAGGTATAAGTTTAGTCTGTTTTTTCAATGTTAAAATGTTCAACATTAACCATAAGATCATATTAATAAGCAGTCATCATAGAACACCACATATAACACTAAGTATTAATCTTTGTAAACGTCTGGTTTGGTAAATATTAGAACATATACATTCAACATTAGGTGTTAGTTTTTGTAAACATTTAGTTTGTTATACATTCTTCCCTCCTCACGTCGAGCCTCAGCCAAACGCCAGATGCATTTTGTTTGATTGGTGTTTCTCTTGGATATAGTCTATCCATTGTTTCCAGTCCGTCAAATATTGTTCATTGGAACGACCCTTCAAGTATGCTGATATTTTCGCCATTTCCGCCAGGTTTGTTACTTTCACAGTCCATTCTTCCATAGGCGGTATTTCTGGGTTCTTCCAGTATTGTCCCACCAACAATCTCGCTGCTGTAATCAAGTTCAGAAATAAGTTTGTCTCTGAGGTAGTGATATCCTTTGTAATCCCTAACAAAAAAACCTGAGGTAGAAATTCTATACGCTTTGTGAAAATGATTTGGAGTGTCCACCATATCTTCCTCCAGAAGGCTTTGATTTTTCTGCATGTCCACCATATATGAAAGTAGGTAGCTTCCCCGTCTCCACACCTCCAGCATTTGGGCTGGGAGTCTGGGTAGATGAGCGATAGTTTTTTATGGTCAAGGTGCCGCCTATAGAACATCTTGTAGAAGTTTTCCCTTAATTGTTGCGATTTTGTGAATTCTACGTTCCTCACCCAGATTTTCTCCCACGTGTCCATGGCGATAGAGTGTCCAAAGTCTTGTGCCCACCTCACCATACAGTTCTTGACTAGCTCGGTTTCAGAGTCCATTTCTTTTCAGAATGCTGTACACTCGTTTGATGTGCATGATCCCCTGGTCTCTAATCTGCTCAATTAGTTTCTCGTCGGTTCGGGAGAAGCCCTTCTTTTTATCTTTACGCCACCTTGATTGCAGTTGTACATATGATAGCCAGGTACCTCCTATTCCTCTGTTTGCTAGCGTTACTTGGGGTATCAAGAGGAACCCATTTTCTTCTCCCAGTACCAGTTTACTGTAGGGCACCACTTCTTGCCTCTGGGATGTGTTTGTATCCCCTATTGCGTGTCCGGGGATCGTCCAGATGGGAATCTTGTCTTGTAGGAGGTGTTTATATTTCTTCCAGACCCATAGCAATGGGATCCGTAATGGGTTCTCCTTGAAGTTCCTGTCTGCCTTTTTGTCGTATACTAAGTATGCGTGCCAGCCAAATAGTAGACCTTGCCCTTCAACATTCACTATTCTATCATTTGTCATATTGATCCAGTCACTCACCGCCACCAACGTCGCTGCATAATAGTATAGCTTTAGATTAGGCATTTTTAGTCCCCCTCTCTTCCTTATGTCTTGGATAATTTTTAGTTTCACCCTCGGTCTCTTGTCATCCCAAATAAATTTGGTGATGCCCCTCTGCCAATTGTCCAAGTCCTTGTCCTTTTTGAGTATGGGTAGCGTTTGGAAGAGAAACAGAAATCTTGGCAGGACGTTCATCTTTACTGCTGCTATCCTGCCCAGCAAGGATAGTCATAGTGTTTTCCACCTTTCCAGATCTTCTTGTATCTTGCTCCACAGCACCTCGTAGTTATTTTTGTATAATTTCGCATTCGTTGTTTCTATCTCCACTCCCAGGTATTTAACTTTCTTGACTATTTCACAACCCGTTATTCTTTCCAAGTCCTGTTTTGCTTTGCTGTCTAGATTTTTAACTAGCATCTTCGTTTTTGATATATTAACTTTAAAACCTGATACCTTGCCATAGTCTTTCATTATCTCCATCAGACTCCTTGTTGATTGTACTGGTTGCGATACTGTCACCAGTAGGTCGTCTGCAAAGGCACACAGCCTGTAGTCCTGTTTTCCAATCTGTATGCCCTTTACGTCCTCTGCTGCTCTAATCTTGTTCAGCAGAATCTCCATCATTAAGACAAATAGCAGTGGTGACAGCGGGCAGCCCTGTCTCGTGCCTCTTTCTATATTGAATGGGTCTGTTAGTTCGCCATTCACTATGATTTGGCCCGTTTGTTTCTGGTAGATTGCTGTTATGGAGTTGAGGAACTGCTTTCCCATTTTCATCCCCCGGGCTAGGTTCGTCAGGAATGGCCAATTCAGTCTGTCAAAGGCTTTTTCTGCGTCCACAAACATGAGGGTTGCAGGTATCTGGTTGTGCCTTTCCAAGTACTCTATTATGTTCAGAAGCTGTCTCACGTTAGTTTTCATCTGATGTCCTTGTATAAACCCCATTTGGTCCGGGTGAATTATTTTTTGTAGTACAGTCATTAGTCTGTTGGCCAGAACCTTTGCAAAGATTTTGTAGTCTGTATTCAATAGTGAGATGGGCCTATAGTTCGCCGGTTGCGCATTATCTTTTCCCTCTTTGGGAATTAGAGAGATGTATGCTGTTTTCCAGGAGGGTGGGACTTGGCTGCCTTCTTGTATATTGACAAAAAGTTCTCTGAGGGGTTCTATCATTTCCTCTTGGAGATACTTGTAATAGATAGCCGTTATCCCATCCGTCCCGGGTGACTTTCCTGCTTTCAGTTGTTTGATTGCTGAGTGTATTTCCTCCTTAGTGATTGGGGCATTCAGGGCATCTCGTTGTGTATTGGTGAGTACTATTAAGTTTTCGTTTTGTAGAAACTTTTCTATCTCTTTGTCCTGTATCTTTTCCTCGGCGTATAGTTTTGAGTAGAACTCGGTGAAGGCTTTCTTGATGATTTCTTGTTTGAATTCCTCCTTGCCTTTGTACTCTATCTTTTCAATTATGCGGGCTTTCTGTTTCTTTCTTAAGGTATAAGCCAGCCACCGCCCCGGTTTGTTGGCGCTACAGAATGTCTTATGTTTTGCATATTGTAAATTCCTTGCTACTTGATCTGCCATCAGCAGGTCAAATTGTTTTCTTAGTATCTTAATTCCTTCTTTTGTGGCTTTGTCTTCTGGTCTTTTTATTAATAATAGCTCCTGTTTCTTTATCTCCTCCACTAGCTCCTTTCTTTTTTGTTCTTGTGTACCTGGTGTTCATGTTCATGAGGATCCCGCACATGTATGCCTTGCTAGCGTCCCAAATCATTTCAATGGGTGTTTCATTGTTCATATTTATACTGAAGAATTCCTTCATGGCACTTTTGCATTCCGCCACCCGTTTCTCGTGTCTAAGCAGGTTTTCATTGATCCTCCAGGATCTCCTCGATTTCCGATCTTGTCTTAATTCCATCCTTACTGGGTTATGGTCTGTTAGTACTTTGGGTAGGATTGACACAGCGTTTAGGCGAGTTAGCAAGTCACTAGATGTCAGGATGAAATCAATTCTTGACAACAGCTGGTGCCTGTCGGAGAAAAAGGTGAATTCTTGCTCTTTGCCGTGCCGTTCCCTCCAGATATCTGTCAGTACAAGGTCTTCCTTCATGTTGTAGAAAGATTTAGGCAACTTGGAGTGCTTTTGTGGTTTAGGTTTTGTCTTCTTCTTGTCTAAGGCAATCTCTATAACCCCGTTCCAATCTCCCAGTATAATACATGATCTGTAGTTAAATTGTGTTAACTTCTTGTGTATCTTTTTATAGAATTTTCCTTGTTGTTGATGTGGGGCATATATGCCCATCACTAGAATTTTCTTGTCATCCTGTGTCACTTCGATTGCTAGGTATCTACCCTGGGATTCCGACTCTATTAGCTTGGCTATTACATGTTTCTTCACGTATATAACAATCCCGTTCTTCTTTCGTGGTGCCGCTGTGACAAAATGTGTACCTAGTCTGTTGTTGATTAAGTATTTCTGGTCTGTTGCTCTGATGTGTGTTTCTTGTAGGCAAATTATGTCGTTTCCTCCTTGAAACAGATAATGAAATATCTTCCTCCTTTTCTGTGGGGAATTTAGTCCGTTGACGTTCCATGTCAAGTATTTAGTCGTCATTGTCGGTTTCAGGATACTCTTCCGAGACCACTTCCATTCTATCTCTTGTGGTCTTCTTTGATCTCGTTCCCATGGTATCCAGGTTTGTGTTGGAGTTGTATATAGGGGTCGTGTTGTGCTGCTCTGTGCGTTTGGTGATGGATCTTGTTATCCTGGCCTCTGCAGTCTGTCCTGTTCCCTTGTTGTTGTTGTTGCTTCCTGGTCTCTGTGTCGTCGTGTCTCGAGTTGGTCCTTTCCTTTCTCGTGTTCCTGCATCGGTCTGTCGGTCTGGTGGTCTTTCTGCATCTTCTCTCATGGTGTGTTGGGGTCCCTCCGGCGTCAGTTCCTTTTCCAGGAATTCTCTGGCTTGTTGGACCGAATTCAGGCGGTATCTTTTATTTTTATAGGAAAGTGTCATCCCCATGGGGGTCTCCCATCTGTATCGCAGAGCACGTGATCTCAGTTCGTCGACCAGGAACTTGTATTCCTTTCTGTCTCGCAGCATCGTCTGGGGGATCTCTTTCAGTACTTTCACTTCTTGCCCCTTTATGTATAAACTCTTGTTGTAAGATGTGGCTGAGATGAGATTCCGGAATCCCTGCATCGCAAAGTGGATGACCACGTCCCTTGGTTGGTGTCTGTTTGTTGTCGTCCGTGCGCCCGCTCTGTAGATTCTATCAATTTGCCATTTGATAACTGGGATTGGCTTTCCCAGGAATGCTGCCAGGGCCTCTATGAAGGTTCCGATCAGGCCCCCTTGGGTTTCATCTGATGCCTCTTTCAAGCCTCTAAACCTGATTGCTGATGCCAGTTGCCAGTACTGTATCATGGAGGATTGGTCTTGGGCCACCCCTTTCATCTCTGCTATCTCTGCTGTCTGGCCTTCTACTTGGTTCTCCACTTTCTCCATCCACTTGTCCACCTTCTCTCTGATTTCTTGGAAGTTCTTCTCTATTTCCTCCCCTATTTCCTTGTAGTATGTTTGCATTGCCTCCTTCATTTGCTCCAAATCTGCAGCCATTGCCTTGCATTGCTCTTCCCATTTTCTCTCTAGTTCTTTACCTTGTTCTTTCAGCATTTGTTTTAAATCGTTGTATCTTTTCTCCGTCTTTTGTTCTGCCTCTACACCCCTCCTCTCCCTCTTTGCGTCCATTTCCACCAGCTTTTTATCCATTCCATCCATCCTTTCAACCAGATTTTCTATTACCTCTTGTAATTTTTGTAACATGTGTGTTGTTGAGCTGGCCTGTGGGGGTGGATGGGTCTGGGGACCTGTATCTGGATGGGAGGGTGTGGGGGCGGGTAAAGTAAGTCCTGATGGTTTGGTACGCTGAGCTGGGGAGGATACAACTCCCTTCGTTTGTGTCAGTGTGGTCTGTTTGGAGGCCATCTTGAGCTTGTCTTCCTGTTGTTCTGGCACTGGTTTGGTTTCTAACTTGGACCAGGTTAGGCACTAGACTGTGATCTGGTGCTGGTCCAGTAGCCTGACCTTTCAGTGGGAGGGGAGGCTTCAGGATTCAGGCATTGCAGGTCTAGAGGCCTGTGGGCAGGAAGGTCTGTCCGTGTTTAGGGAATCTATTCAGTGCCTCTGCCTGTCTGGTATTCCAGGTCCCTTCTGCCTTCCCTCCATAGCAGCCCAGGATGCCTTTTTGTCTTCCTCCTATGCCCACCTTTCTCCCTGGTGGGTTGCCCACAGATTATATTTTGACAGCAAAGAAAAAAAAATTGTCCACTAGAGGGTGCTATTTGCTTTCAAGTACGCTTCGCTGTGCTGGCAGGGATGATGCAAGGAGAAAGGATCTGTGGCTCGAGGCCTGCGCCAATGGCCCTTTTCTCCAGGTGCAGTAATACTAGACTTTTTGGGGTCTGGGGGGGTCTTGTGAGGGTCTTGTGAGGGTCCTCCCCCTACTGCTGGGCTCCCCCTGCGTCTACTGTCCCTCGGTGCTTTAATCGGCCCCCGCTGGTCTTACCGGTGCCTTCCGCCGTCTTCTTCCCACTCCAGCCGACTCTCCTCGGCTGTCCTCGGCTGCGGCTGCGTGGGCTCTCGGCTTCTCGGCTTCTCGGCTTCTTCGGGCCTGCCGTCCGGCCAGACACCGCCGGCCTCCTCGGCCCTTTCCTCCTTCTTCTTGTCCCCGCTCACGCCGGTTCTCCCCAGCAGCGCGGCAGCGTGGCAGCGCGGTGTCTTCGGGCCTGCCTGCTGGCCGGCCGGCCGGCCGCTGCCGGCTTCCTCGGCCCCTTCCGCAGCTCTCCTGGACCCCTCGGCGGCGATTTTCACCTTGCCGGATCGGGCCGGGGGTCCTCTATGGTCTTTTTTTCTCCTCCGGTGAGTCACTCCCCTGACGGCCCATTGATTTTATTTTAAAAAGCGCGCCGTCCCGGAGCTCTCAAAGGATGGCTCCGGTCCACGTGACCGGAACCTGCCTCTTCCTTCTTGATTCTTCTCTCCTCCCCTCTATTGTTCCAGCCAGCTTACTTTCAGCTCTGTTTGTTTGTCTCCGCCTCAGTCTGCCGCTCCAGACCTCCCCGCTGCTCTCCCGGTGCTTGTCGCTGTCTTCGGCTCATCTGGGGGCCTTCTTTAGGTTAGCAGTCCCCCCCCAGCGGCCCTTGCTTCTCTTGCTGGCTTCCCTCTCTTCTGTGGCTTCGCTCCCGCCCGTTCTCCACCGCCAATGGCTGCCTCCTACTGTCCGGCAGCTCCGGCCGTCTCTCCCTCCGTTCTCCGCGCCCGGATCTCACCTCCGCTCTCCCGGTCTTCCTCTCCTCTTGTGGCTCGTCCGGGGATCTTCTCCGGTTCGGCCGACCCTCCCAGCCTAAATATTGAATTAAACCTCTTTCAGCTTGGAATCCAGCTCCTTTCCGCCAACCGGCTCTTAAAGATAATCTTCTGGCACCTTTTTTGATGGAACTTTGTAGGATAGGCAAGGCGGGTTGTATGACATGTGTGAGTTCCAGTACCCTTTTTTTTAAAACAAAAAAAGCACTGGGTATGCCTGAAAGGCAGAAATTTAAACACACTAGATTTGCATATGATCAAAATCACACTGATCTGGATTTAAACTTGAAAAATTCAAATAAGTTCCCAAACATAGATATGTGATTTAGATTATCTTAAAGTAATTTTTCGGGAATATAGTAAATATGGTATGCTGTAGGATTTAAGGAAACAAAGGTTCACGATCAGGATATTTTCTACTAACATTAAAGGAACATTAATGAATAGTCCATTTAGAAGAGAAAAATATTATTATAAATTGGGAAAAAAGAAAAAAGTATTGAGGAAGATTCATCATCAATAATTTTGCTGCAGTTTTGCTGGAAATCATCAACAGTTTTGTTCAACCTAGCAAGTTACCTTTTAAAAAGGTACCTTTCCTATTGCTGGATGTCCCTGAAGAAGTGGAAATTGTTTTATGAAACAAAAAAAAGGCCTCATAAATTAGGCAGTTCTGAAAACAATTTTTCTCTTAGGGGTACTTGCTGTCTACTATATCATTGTTATTCAAGGCTCACTAATTTATTACCCGTTATATAACCTCAGTAGAAGTAGTGTATACCTTTTTTAATGAAAATTATCAGCACTTTTTTTTAAAATTTTTTTATTGATTTTGATTTTTAAAATGTATTTTAACAGAAAAAAAAAGCTAATCATATCAACTCTTAATATACAAATAAACAATCAACAACAAAACATAAATACAATTTCCAATACTTCTAATAATACTAACTCAACTAAAAATAAACATCTCAAACAATTAACCATCATCCTTCTCTAACTCAATCCTATTCTTCCCCCTTCTTATCAACTTCCACTTAAATCAACCTTCAATCCACCAAAGGCCACCCAAACAACCCATTAGTAACAATAATTAATTATTCTTCCACCAACCCCAAATACAATTGAAAAAACATCATATCTAAAATTATACGGCTTCCCAGAATGATTACAGGGTATAACAAAAGAAAGCCCCACTACATCAAACAAAATTATTATATGATCTTAACAAGAATTTTAAACTATATAATATGTGCCTTCTCTAAATCAAATCAATCTCAAAACATAATAATAATAATAATAATAATAATAATAATAATAATTATATTCTTATTCAATTTAATTTGTCATAATATATCTTAATATATATCTTCATATAAACATCCTCTTCTAAACCTTACTTATAATATAAACAATCAACTCATCTTGTTAAGAATAATATTTATCATTAACATCTAAACCGTCAATCTAAGTCAAATCTACTAAATTTAATTTATAGTAGTATATCTTAAAATATCATTTAAACATCCTATCTTACAACTTACTTATAACCTTAATCTTTAAATCAACCCATAATCTTAGATTAACCATAATTCTCTCATTTAATTATAAATTTCTTTTAATCAATCAACTTCTGGACTCTCTCACCTAAGAAATAAACCTCCATAATAAAAACAAACTATTTATAGCATTTCTAACTTACATTCCAATCTAATGTCAAACCTAGATCACCAAAACAAATACATCCTTCATCAATTTAATTATATCAACCTTTAGTCATCTTACTCATAATCTTAGTCCTTAATTCAATCCATAATTTTAAATTACCCATAATTCCTTACATACAATTTTAAATTTCATTACTTCAAGCGAATTCTAGGTTTTTTTTTAACCAAGTAAAAGGCCATAACAAGGCCACCCTTCCAAATATTAAGTCTCTCTTCTGTATTTCTTCTGGCCCGTAAATAAATTGCTTCTTAAATTGAGTCTTCCTTTCTTGAATCAAATCCTCTTGCTTTCCATAGATAAACTGTTCATCAAACAAGATCCATTTCGCTTTATAGTCTAATTGCTTCATAAAGTAAAACAATGTCTCTCTTTTGTCAATTAAGTCCTCTTCTTGCTGCCCAGCTAGGCAGAATTCCCCTTCTTGAAACAAAACCTCTTGCTCTCCATAAACAAACTTTTCATCTAACAAAATCCAGTTATAGTCTTCATTCTCAAAACCCTCCTCTTCTCTTCCCTGTTGATCTTCTAATTTCTCTTGTGTTATGTAGTAATCAGCAGACAATTGTAAATCAGATTCATTTGAGGAAAAGATTTCAATTAATTGATCTAACTCTTCTCCATGTTCAGATTGTGAAAAAAATTGTTCAGCAGTCGGTTGTACATCAACTTTATTTAGAGGAAGGAATTTAGCTAATTTAAATAATACTTCTGTAAAAGCCTCTTTCAAAAATGCTTTAAACTCTTTAACCTCTTGCGCAAGAATCTTCTGTGTATCAGACCTTTTTTCATAAAATTCATCAGTACAATCCAACTTAGGTTTAGCATTTGGCTGTAAATTCCACTCCATTTTAAATTTCAAATCACAGCCGTCTCTCTAGCTGCGCTTGAGAAAACAGGAAGAGAGAAAAAAGTAACAAATTCCACTTTCACTTTCCAGCACTTTCCCTATCAATGAAAACAGTGAAAGCTAAACGCCATTTTGAAACATTGTTAATTGTAGACGTTAGAAATGTATAACCAAAAAAAGAAAACAATAAAAATACTTGCAAAGCATTTAAAACTCCTGTAGTCATTCAGCCTGCTTACAGTCTCTCCAGTGTTGAATTTTAAAAAAGCAGAGGTGGTCGCGGCGTCTTTCTCTGCCCGAAGACAGAAGCATCTCTGGATAGGAGCGTCCTCCGGAGCTATAGGGAGCTCACTCTTAATCCCTGAAAACTTATTTTCCAGGGATTTAAGAAGGCTCAACCTTGCTCCCGATGCTCTTCACCTCTCCTTTGCCCGGAGAGGGGATTTTTCACCGCGAAAAAACAGCTGATGTGCGCTGTTTTTCGCGGCTTTACAGATCCAGATGACGGAGTCTCACAAAGGAGACCCTGGCGGCGCCGGCGGAGCCACCGGAAGTGAAAAATTATCAGCACTTTTGATCAGTGACGTCATCAAAGTAAACAAACCCACGTGCTCATTACGTCAACAGGTCATGGCCCTAAACGGAAGTGACGTGCTCAGCCCCCACCCTCCGGATGTGACGTTTTGGCCTAATCCCATCAAGATTGGCAGTCAATCCTCTGGGTACATGATTAGGTTAACCCTAGACTAATTCTATGGACATTCAAAACCAAAAAGAGCTAAGTAAAGTGAATAATTAGCAGAGGCCTGTGTTTTTGGGAAACAAGACCTACTTTGGGGAGCTGTGAAATAAAAAATAAAAAAGGCTTTTTATTTCTAATCATTCTAGCCTAACGATGCTTTTAATTTTTGTGGAGTTTTAAAAATCAGTGCCTCAA
Organism: Bothrops alternatus; assembly: GCA_034064705.1. Taxonomy (NCBI): domain Eukaryota; kingdom Metazoa; phylum Chordata; class Lepidosauria; order Squamata; family Viperidae; genus Bothrops; species Bothrops alternatus. The sequence goes on along the minus strand of JARGCV010000021.1, from coordinate 1,708,422 downwards.
AAGCTGGGGAAAAAGAAGCCCCTGAAAGGCTGCCAGAGCCTGCATTTAACCCCTTTTTTCTAAAAGGTATTTTTTTCTAAAAGGTATTTATTTCTAGGTGGCTTTAAAATCATTTCCTCAAATGCAGGGCAAAAAGCAAGCAAACCACAGCCCCTTTTAAAACCCACAGCTGGTTTTTACCTTTGTAAAAATTCTAAAGACACATATTTTGCCATTTGCACCCTGAATAAAATTTATTCTGCCCCCCCCCCATAGCAAAAGACAAGGAATATTAGCAGGAATTAAAATGCTCACAAGAGGCAAGCAGCCAGGCAGCAAGCAGGGGTTTAAAACTTGTTCAGGCATGTCAGGATCGTGATTCCGGGTATGTGTGTTTCTGTCTGCTAGTAAAAAGGATGGGGGTTAGACCTTGTTTGGGACATGCCTGGGCATGTCATACTCCCCATGATCTGGGCATGCGCAATGCTCAAGGGCGTGGCATTGCAAGGGGCAGGGGAGTTTGTGCAGGCAGGCCTGAACAGCTAGTGATTTAATTCCAGCAGTCTTTTGAAGATGGCAACCTCTGATGGAAATTTGTTTGATGTAAATTTGACCCCCAAACCTCCCAAGCGTGGGCGCAGAATAAGAAAAGGATCTAAGTTATACGGGTTCATTGAAGAGAACAAACTTATAAAACCGTGTTATTGCAGATTCTGCAAAACATCAAATGGTAAGTATATATATATAGAAGCAGAAGCCAAAAGCACCAGCCTGAAGATGATGAATGAGACTTCATCGAAACGTTACCAAGACACTTCAAATTCTACGTGGGAGAAAACCCGAAGAACCAAAGACCTACATACAAACACCCGCGAAAACCTCAGAAAACATATATATATATATTTGTGCTTGCAGATGGCTCTGGGTTGAGCTGAAACAAGCAAAGGAAAGAATGATTTCTTCCTCCCATATTTGGGTTTACAGGGTGCAATCTAAAAAATAACCACTTGACACACATATCCACTCCCTGACTACTAACAAAGCGGGACAGAGCCTGTGGCTTGAGGCTAAAGCTTCTGCCTAGCATGCAGACTGCCCAGGTTCGAATCCCGGAAAGGGTGAGTTCTGACTGAAGAGAGTTAAATAACTCGAAATAGCTATCTCAGAAATCCCTTATTTCTTTGTTAACAATTTTAAACAACATATATATATTTGTGCTTGCAGATGGCTCTGGGTTGAGCTGAAACAAGCAAAGGAAAGAATGATTTCTTCCTCCCATATTTGGGTTTACAGGGTGCAATCTAAAAAATAACCACTTGACACACACACACACACACACACACACACACACACATATATATATTAAAATTGTTAACAAAGAAATAAGGGATTTCTGAGATAGCTATTTCGAGTTATTTAACTCTCTTCAGTCAGAACTCACACTTTCTGGGATTCGAACCTGGGCAGTCTGCATGCTAGGCAGAAGCTTTAGTCTCAAGCCACAGGCTCTCTCCCGCTTTGTTAATATTCAGGGAGTGAATATGTGTGTCAAGTGGTTATTTTTTTTAGATTGCACCCTGTAAACCCAAATATGGGAGGAAGAAATCATTCTTTCCTTTGCTTGTTTCAGCTCAACCCAGAGCCATCTGCAAGCACAAATATATATATATGTTTTTAAAATTGTTAACAAAGAAATAAGGCTTGAGACTAAAGCTTCTGCCTAGCATGCAGACTGCCCAGGTTCGAATCCCAGAAAGGGTGAGTTCTGACTGAAGAGAGTTAAATAACTCGAAATAGCTATCTCAGAAATCCCTTATTTCTTTGTTAACAATTTTAAAAACATATATATATTTGTGCTTGCAGATGGCTCTGGGTTGAGCTGAAACAAGCAAAGGAAAGAATGATTTCTTCCTCCCATATTTGGGTTTACAGGGTGCAATCTAAAAAAATAACCACTTGACACACACACACACACACACACACACACACACACACACACATACATATATATATATATATATATATATACACACACACACACATCAAATGGTATGTTTTTCTTTTGCTGACCCCTGTTTAACTTTGGCAGATGTTAAACACAATTTAATCAATGCTCAAGAGACGTTATTCAATTGGGTTTTCCTTATGAGGCGGGGCTGGCCAGTTTTGCAAAAGTTGTGAAGAGCTCATCAACTCTGATGTGATTAATTTGTGACATCACCAGCGTATACAAAAGCAGGGTCCATACTGGTCTAGTCACATTTGCTGGTTTCTGGCACATCTGTACCTCTGGATCCATTTGATCTGCTAAGAAGACCCTTTTCAAAATGGAAGCCACTATTGTAAGTAGTTTTATGGCTAATTGTTGAAACACTTAGATGCAAAATGGAGTTTTATAATATTCTTGTCTGCTTGCTTGTTTGACTGATTGTTTTATTTCACTAGAATGAATTGACAGACTCAGAATGTTTGAGGGCTTATGAAGGTATTTGTCTTTTATACTTTCATACATTTAGATTCTGGTAAACATTTCTGCAACAATTCTCACCATTAGAATTTTTCTTTTCCTTCAGAATGGGAGGATGACCAGCCATTTGCTGATATTGCTATTACGATAGAGAACCATTTGACAGACTCAGAATGTTTGAGGGCATATGAAGGTATTTGTCTTTCATATTTTCATACTTTTAGATACTGGTAAACATTTCTGCGACAATTGTGACCATTGGATTTTTTCTTTTCTTTCAGAATGGGAGGATGACCAGCCTTTTGTGGAGTTTACATATCCCCAAGGGGCCCAGCATGACATGAGCCCTCAGCCTTGCACAAGCTACACAACACGAAGGCTGTTAGGAGGTATAATATCTAGCATTTTATCCAACTAAAAAACCATTAGTATTATTTTTTAGAAACTAAAGGGGGGGTATTACATTATTAGGAATGTTGGTGACAAAGCCTTTTGTTTGTTTGTTTGTTTGTTTAACCAGAGCCGGCCTGCAAAAAAGCAAAAATGCATGGACTTCCCGCATCCCTAGCAGACAGTCATAAATGTGATTCCATGCCTGCATCTAATCAGACGGGGAGATATTTCATTCTATAACACAGCTACAAGCCCCTAACTCTGCAAACTCTCAGAATATGAACAATGTTCATCTGGATATGGTACAGGAATGGGAGAGACCTATCCAAAATTTCAGGGCTGTGGAATATTATCATCGCTATAGATTTGTTAATCTTGACCGAATCCAGTCTTTTGTAGATGCTATAGAGGCTATTCATAATGTGATACAGACTCTTTTGAATAATGTTGGTAGGGACATAGGGCCAAACTATTTTGTTCAACTCCGGCTGGATGCAGAGGGGTTAAATCATCCTCTCTTTTCTCTTAGGAGGAATATGGATGGTTTAAATGCAGATGATTTTCTGACCAGTGTTGAAAATCTGCTTCAAAGTAAGGCAGAGATATTGTGGGGGGGGGGTAATTTGCATTTAGTGGTTACCGTCGTGAAGAACAAGGAGGGGGGCAGTCTTAGGAAGTTAAACACGGTGCTGCTCACCAGAGTGCTGGAGAAAAAAAGACAGCACCTAGTAGATTTCAATGTGGGAGGTGAATTTCTGTGTTTTGCCAGCTGTTTGTTCTGGCTGATTGGCGGGGATGTTAGAAATCAAGAAATTATTATCAGGGCCAGGGAACTTCACAAGAGACTGGGTGTTTCCACAGAAAAAAGAATTGACTTTTCTCAGATACACCTCTTTGAAGAAGATTTAAGGGTCACTATAAAGATCTTGTTTTATATGCAGGACGGTTGGCGGTTTTTTGTCACAGGTAGCCCCCAGCAAGAAAAAATAGTGTTTATATTGTTACACGACAAGCATTATTATGGCATCAAAAATATCAAGGGCATCCTGGGTGAATGCTATTTCTGTAAATTCTGCCACACACTCTACCACCACAAATTTAGTCATGGCTGTCAATATATCTGCAGAGCATGCCTCAACCAAGAATGCCAGCAGGTAGTGGAGGAGAAGACGCGCTACTGGAGGTGCAAACAGCTTTGCCAGTCTAAGGTGTGTCTTGAAAGACACACACAGCTCGCTATGGAGGGAAAAGTTGACTGTAAGAATAAAGAATATTGTGAAACATGTGGGGTTTACGTCTTTAGCCCCCACAAAAAGTGCAAGGAAACCAAGTGTGGACAGTGTTCTGAGAAGGTTGAAAGCTTGGAAGGGCATTTATGCTTTCTAAATTCGTTGGACCGGCCGCGAATTGGCGAAAGATACATTATTTATGATTTTGAATGCTGTCAAGAGACAGGCATCCATATACCTAATTATGCCTGCGCCAGGGATATGTTGAAGGATGGGGATGATAAAGATGTTGTGAGATGGGATTGTTATGGTGTTAGATGCCTGGAGCAGTTTGTAAAGAATTTTATAAATCATAAGTTTAAAGGATGTACTTTTATCGCTCACAGCTCCAAAGGTTATGACGGGTATCTAGTACTGAGGCAGTTGATCTGTGAAAAGGTTAGGGTTCAGCTTATAAGTCATGGGGGGGAAACTGCTGTGTATCACCCTACCGGATTATAAAATCTGGTTTATTGATAGCCTCTCATTTTTGCCCCTTAAATTAAGCAAGTTACCCAAAGCTATGGGGTTTCAAGGCAGCAAAGGATATTTCCCCCACTTTTCAATACAATGGCCATTGATCATTTTTAATATCGACATTGGAGTACATCTTTAAAATATTTTCATAGTCCACTCCTCTAGTCCGGTTCAGTAGAAAAAATGCACAGTGTTGCCCGCAGGTCACAGTGCTGGGGTGTTGCAGTTGACGTTGGTGAAATGTGTACTTCTCAGCTTGCTGCTCTAAAAACATCACTATAGAGCCAGGAAAGTCAGGGCTATCCGGCGGTCTTCCGTAAGAATCAAAAAATTCACCATATCCAGGAGATGGGAAGTAGAGGGCCAGCCAGTGTTCACCAGACAGAGTATGAGGGTGAGTATTTACAATTAATCCAAAAGGTCTTTTGGAGATGTGTCTCTGGGGTAGCAGGTCACAAGGGTAGACCCCTAGAAAGGCAGTATTTCCAGAGAACAATTGGAGGAGCTGCAGTGTGTCCATACTCACATATAATCAAAAAGCACATTCCTTGTGTGACTTATTTCAATAAGATTTTCAAAGATTGCATAGAGAATCATGTTGACGGTGTTGGGGAGGAGTTGTGCAAATCTAATTTCAGCTCTGAGGTTACCGTTCCTGATCAAAGAATAGTGCTCAGAGCACTAAGTCAAAACAATACAAAGTATACCCTCGGTTAAACTCTTCCTGGCTGATTATCAGTGGCCTGTCTTTCATGCCTTTGCCTGTGGCTTGCACCATCTGCATGTACTCTCTCACAAAAAGACCTTATTCATAATCAGGCTGAAGAGGCTTTGTGGGGATCTGCTCACCATCACAATACAGGGCGCAAAAATTGACATTGCAGTGTTGAAAATTGAACGGGTTTCTTTCATAATCCCCACTAAAAGATGCATTGTCCACAAACTCGATCACTAATTGTTTAGGTAGTTGCCCCAGAAATAGATTTTCCTGATTACACACAAGGCTACCTGCTGGAATGCTGTAAACCTTCATCCCCACTCGATCAATGGGGTATTTGGCATTGGAGGTGAGCAAAGCTTCTGCATGGCCAAGGCGCACTCACGGGGCTACTTTTACACGTTTTACAAAGAGAGAAGCCGCCAAGAGTTGCACTTTATAATTCTCATTGCCATCCTTCATCACACAAAATTCATTTCTGCTTCTTGTGAGTTTGACTTTCACATCAACACCATTAATCAGCAGTCTGTCTTGAAAAAACAGATCGCTATGCAGAGGCCCTAGCAAATCCCATTTACGACTACCGGCCATGTGTCTTGCTCTCGCTTTGAAACCGGAGTTCCCAGCAGCAGTCAATAGAGTACTCTCCATGAGGTCCAAGTCATCTTTGTAAAAACCCCCCAGCTGTAAATTGAGTACCCAGTGAATCACCACCAAAGTTCAGAATCAGTTTAATAATGGCCCGATAAGAATAGCAATGATGGCTCTGTGTAATGAGCCGATCTCCCAAGGTAACATCCAGCTGGTTAAACAATGATGTTATAGGGTAGTTGGTCAGGCCCACCCTTGCCCCATCATCAATATCCGTCCCATCAGCCTTTACAATCTTGCAACTCACATACAGCAGGGTGTTGTTTAAATCCGTGTAATGCTCACCATGACCTATGATAAAAAATTCCAGGGGAGCATTGGGTGTTAGTGCTGATAAAGGAGGTATCTCAACATAGGTATTGTTTTCAATACTGGTCTGTGTAGGAGCCAGTTGAAAAAGATCCATTTCTGATTTAACACATTCCTCTGAAGCAGAATGAATAAATGACATATTGTATTAGAATATGTCTTCCTTGTCACAGGGCTTCCTCTTCTGCGCATGTCTCCTCTTGGTATGACGGGTCTTTTTCACAAGTCTTCTCTTTTTAAACGGAATAGGCGGGCCTGATGCATAATTCTTCCTGGCTATGAACAACCCTGATCCATCCTGCCCCCTTTCAACAACTTGGGATACAAGATGCCCCGCAACATCTCTGGCAATGTTTTTGGCAGCAGATTTCACATGCGGCTTAATGATTTCTAATCCACACCTCAAAAAAGGCATTGCTTTTTGAAAAAGCCCACGGAACAGACCCCCTAAACCTGTCCTGTACATAATAGGGGCTCCTCGGAAGCCTGGAAGGCCACCACCGGCTTGTGCTCTGTAGTAAGCTATGTAGTCTTGAGGGTTCCCATGCTCCTTGATTACAACCATCCTTCACTTTTCCGAGGCCTAAAATGAAGCTTGACAATCACCTTCCCTTGATAAAAATGCACGTTTTTGTCCTGGTCGGTTTTGATTTCTATAGTAACGGTATCGATGTGATGTTTGCTGACTGGTACATAATGTGGACGGTCATAGGTTATTGTGATGAAATCATTGTCTTGCCCTTGCACAGGCACACAGCGCAGTAATGGCACATAGAAGTCACCCACTATCTGGAGCTCTACAATGTCTGTGTAAACATATAAGGTGCTGAATCCAGGGAACATACTTAACAGATGTCCAAGTTCTCTGCTAACTAGAATGGTATGCGGTTCATCCCCCTTAAGGTTAATTTTTCAACCCACTGAATCATACTGTAAGGCTGTCTTAAGGCCATCCTTGGCATTTGATATAAGCTTGTTCATATTTTCTAACAGTTGTCGGATGCTGCTATAGTACCCGCTTCTCAAAGAAAAATGCCATCTCTTTCTCTCATTAGCAATTTCAAAATATCCAGGAGAAGTCAATGTGCGCCAACTATGTGAATACTGTATCTCTGCTAGCCCTACTTCCCATGACCCTGGAAGATCCAACGCTCTTGCTAACTGTATAGTAAAATTAGAATTTCTGTTTTGGGGGAAAATTGCTACTGACGCATTGCTGGGAAGGGTAATGTAAAACTCTGCCATATCAAAGATGTTGTACTTCAGTCTCCTTAACCCAACTGTTGAACTTCTCTAGCCATCCATTCCATTTGACTAGAAACTCTCTGTGTCCCCCGTCCCCTTTTTTGGATAATTTTCTCTATTCTGTTTATGCGCTGTTGGTCAGCTGGAACCTTTTGGAGCTCCTCAAAGTAAAAAGCCCCCTTTACAGGGTCACCAGTGTAATCATTTAATCTATACACCACTCTTTCCCCCCTTGTCTGCAGTTCTTTGACAATGAATATCTCATCCGTATAGGTTTGCTGATAGCCCTTTTCAAACTTACCCTTCAGTCTGGATACCCTGACATGGTCTCCCATCTTAAGACATTTTTCCTTTCTTTTCCTTTTTAAAGCTACCCCATAAAGTCTCATCCACACATCCCTTTCATTAGACAAATTTACGGTGTTAGGAGCAGTCCCGATGCTATGATGGTAAGTGCTATTGTACCCCTGAATCGTATCTGCTAAAATGTCCACATACCGATGGGTATTTCTAGCTGTGAAATATCTCCAGAGTTTGTTTTTCAGGGTTCTATTAAACCTCTCTATAACGGCTGCTTTAGTTTCACTATGAGTGACAAAATGATGAATACCGTAACGTGCTAAACGTTTCTTCAGCGGAATATTCAAGAACTCTTTACCTGCATCTATCTGTATTTTTCGGGGTGCACGTCCTGTTTGAAAGATATTCTGGAAGGCGGATGTAACTCCCCTCCCTGTTTTATCAGATAAAGAGGAGGCCCAGGCATATTTAGATAACACATCGATAACTGCTAAGATGTACTTTTTTCCATGATTCTCCTTAGAAAATTTGGAGACATCTATGAGGTCAGCCTGCCACTGATGATCTAAGCCAGACACTACTGTTTTATTTCTAGGAAAATTAATTCTTGCAGGCTTATGAAGCGTATAAGCGTCTTCCCCTGACAGCCACGTCTTGACTTGCTTCATGGTCAGGTTTTTATCATGTTTTCTAGCTTCCTGAAAAAGGGTATTCATACCTCCATAACTCCCTACACATCCTGGTGTATAATAAATATGGCTTTTCATGCATCGTTATACTGAAAGACGACTGACAAATGTTCAAGTTTTGACATTAACACAGTCTTTTATTGGCTATACAGAGTTCAGAGGGGACATGGCTCTGCCATCAGAAAAATATCCCTCATCACCACTATCAGAATCAGAAGATAAAGGACCATAACATGCTATGTTACAATACTTGACCCGCCTGTGCCCCACAAATCATGTCCGCAGTCACAAGCAAGCCAGTCTTTACACAAATTGCAGCTCTTTAACTCACAAGGTAGATAGTGTGGTCTCTGGGATAGCTCATAATCCCTGTTATAGTCTAGATCAGAAAAATATGTAGAAGTTTTGTGACCACGGCGATTACCACGGGAATATAAAATCGGAGTGTCTTGAAGTGTTTGCTGTCTAGGAGTTATTAATTCAGAGTTTGCAAAATATAAAGCACATCCTGTTAGTGCGCTATCCGCTCCAGCATCATTTACATTATCATAAATAAAAACATATTTACTTACCATTGCTGGGAGATAATGTAGCATCATTCACCATTTCACAGACTGACTGGTAAGTACTATGCACCTCATCATTAAAGTTACAACACCCCATGCAACACAGGTCTGAATAAAAATTTTTCCTTATTATAACTCCTGTAACAGATTTTGTTGCATTCTGCTGGCTGGGGCCTTGTATCAGAGTGTCCGACATTACCTTTTGCTATTGGTGTAAAAACAGCTTTGGAATCAGAGGTTGCCATCTTCAAAAGACTGCTGGAATTAAATCGCTAGCTGTTTAGGCCTGCCCGCACAAACTCCCCTGCCCCTTGCAATGCCACGCCCTTGAGCATTGCGCATGCCCAGATCACGGGGAGTATGACATGCCCGGGCATGTCCCAAACAAGGTCTAACCCCCGCCCTTTTTACTAGCAGACAGAAACACGCATGCCCGGAATCGAGGTCCTGACATGCCTGAACAAGTTTTAAACCCCTACTTGCCGCCTGGCTGCTTGCCTCTTGTGAGCATTTTAATTCCTGCTAATATTCCTTGTCTTTTGCTATAGGGGGGCAGAATAAATTTTATTCAGGGTGCAAATGGCAAAATATGTGTCTTTAGAATTTTTACAAAGGTAAAAACCAGCTGTGGGTTTTAAAAGGGGCTGTGGTTTGCTTGCTTTTTGCCCTGCATTTGAGGAAATGATTTTAAAGCCACCTAGAAATAAATACCTTTTAGAAAAAAGGGGTTAAATGCAGGCTCTGGCAGCCTTTCAGGGGCTTCTTTTTCCCCAGCTTTTGAGGCACTGATTTTTAAAACTCCACAAAAATTAAAAGCATCGTTAGGCTAGAATGATTAGAAATAAAAAGCCTTTTTTATTTTTTATTTCACAGCTCCCCAAAGTAGGTCTTGTTTCCCAAAAACACAGGCCTCTGCTAATTATTCACTTTACTTAGCTCTTTTTGGTTTTGAATGTCCATAGAATTAGTCTAGGGTTAACCTAATCATGTACCCAGAGGATTGACTGCCAATCTTGATGGGATTAGGCCAAAACGTCACATCCGGAGGGTGGGGGCTGAGCACGTCACTTCCGTTTAGGGCCATGACCTGTTGACGTAATCAGCACGTGGGATCTTCCAGATCTTTTTGACTTTCACTCCTATCAGTCTCAACCATCATCAGCTAAGCAGTTTTGGAAGGATTGGGGCTAAAAGTCAAGTTACTGATTTTTTTAACAGGGCCTTAAAGCAGATGTTTGAAAGAATTTGGTTTTGGAGGGGAGGGCTCTGGGGGGGATTGAATTTTATAAGGGCAAATGGGAATAAACAGCTAGCATAATCCTCCCTTTCAATCCAAATCATTTCCTGAAATTACCCATTAAACCTCATCAATTGGGCACAATATTTTGGCAATGCAGTACTGAGGTATTGGGGATTGCATATGGTCCAAGATTTGTTGCCTATGGCTGTCTATAGAAAGTACTATGAAGTTATGTTTCCAAACTTCTGAAGATCTGCAATGTTTCAAAATATGCTCTGGACCTTTAAAAAGGATCAGGACTAAGGTTAGAAGAATGACCCATGTCATGCCCAAGACTTGAATCCTCCATATCTTTGTACAACCCAATAGGTCAGCATATGTTATAGGACACCCTGGGTTTTCTTTTACCCATAGCATTGAAAATTATGTCACTCCTGATGAGTATTATTAAATTGCATTTCTGGAAATAACAAAGGAGTTTCCAAACAGCATGGGGCTAAATTTTTACATCTTTGATAAAGAATGAAAGGCAAAAAAAGGAAGTGCAAAATTAATAGAATGTATTAAGACTTAGTATCCAGAATGAAGTTTTAACATTTTACTGAATGCTATTTCTAATATGTTCTAATATCAAAAACCTGCCATGAGAAAAAGGGTCCCTGGAGACATTCATCCATTTATCTTTTCAGGCTACATACCTGGAGGCATAATTCCTATGACTTATTTCAAGAAGATATAATGCTTTGGCAGTACAAACCATATTATGATTTTGGGACAAGGATAGACAATTCTTATAAATTCAGTACCATTCCTTCGTTTGCTGGGTGATTGATTAATGTTCAACAATGCTGCTGCTGTTTCCTACAAAATGTGGTTTTATGATATAAGAAAGTAAAACACAGATCTTCCTGTCCAAAACACTGGCCAGGAAAGAAAAAGCTTGGCCATATAGATATGGTATCTTTTAATCAAGGCTTGATGTTGTGAAAACTTGTTCTTTTGTCAAAGGTGTCTCTAAGCCAGGAGTATCTCAATTAACATATAATGTTTATTCTTGTGTGCAAAAAATCCTGCTCCTAAGGGAACAAGGAAATTAATGTTGACTATGAACAGACTCCTGGGGTTAGCAAAATAACGTTAATGAATGCAGGATAACAAATAGATTTTATCATGAGTTTATTTTATCCCTTAATGGATGTATGTCAGTCATATTTCATTTCCTGTTAATGCTTAAGTGCATTCTTAAGATTCCTGGGAAAAAAATCGAATTTCTAGTCCATATAAAGATACATAGAGCAGCATCTATGAATTTAGGGATATTTTTCATCAGGGGATATCTATACCATATTTTCTGTTAAGTCCTAGAATTCCCCCCCCTCCAGGCAAGCAGAAGTCCATGAGATGTCCCCCAGAATCTTAAATTGGAGCTGTATTGACCATCAGACTAGCTTCTTGCACTTTTTTTTTCTTCCGAGGCCTTTGCTTGTTCACTCTTCAATCTTTAGAAAAATAGCCTCCCTGAAGTTCCATTCATTATGCATGCAGAATCAATACACAATGGCAATCTCTGCATTTTGACCCAGCAAATGTATGGTCAAGTGCTCCATCTTTGTTCTGTAATGCAATACAATTAGAATAGCTAACCTATTTAAGAGTGTCTTAACATTTCTTACCACTTCAGTTAATGCTAAATGGAGCTAAGACCAATGCCTGGCCCAGCTCAGTGACAGAGAACATGTTCAGAACTATAAAAGTCCCAGGTATCACTTCTGCCATTTCCAGGTGAATAGTCAAATGCCTGTCTGCTTAATACCCCTTAATACTTCTTGCCAGCCTCAAAGTAGACTGCGTTCAACTTACTGGATAGACCAATCCTCTATTTCAAGTGAGTTTCTTCTGCTGTGTTTCCTAAACGAAACAGTAATTTTATTGAATCGTGTAATCATGAATGGCATTTGAATAATTGGAAGGAGGTTTTCATTTATTCTTCCAGTGAATCTGCAGAATTATCCATTCATCATGCTAATGGTTTTGTGTGGGACTCCCCCTAAAACCAAAATAATTGAGTTTTCAGTTTCCAAAACAAGATCTACTTACAGTAAGTGGGTGAAAAGCATGCTGAAAACAGCACCCTTTAAAATATTTCAGGCTATGGGAGGTGTTGATATTTGTTTGGAGAACTGGAGGTAAAGGAGGGAGAGATAAAAAGAAGGGAGAGTAAAATAAGTCAACACCAGGCAACAAAGTATAGGATTAAGATACTGCAACAAATAGAAACTCAGATACGAGTACAACAGAGAAAGCAGCACCTCTTCTGTTTCTGGATAGATGACTGTTCAAATTAAATATGTGAGAGAAAACAAAACTAGAGGTGAATTGAAAAGATGTCCAGGAAGCCATATTAACAATGCCACTATCTTTTGCAGCTTCACGCAGTATTTCCAGAGCTTAAGGAAAGTCAGTGGCAAACACAGCAATGTCATGACATTCTAGATAATACATTTCTTCAAGGAGGAAGGTTTTCTGGGATAATTAATAATCCACAGAGTGGTGCCATCATCTCAAAGAGATTTTGCAAAATGGTAACATCTCAAAGTCGCTTAACCCTGCAGGGCTATAAAGACTCCAGAAACTGTCGTAATTGGTAAGCATGGCGTGCACCAAAGCACGATAAAACAAGGCAGAGTGGGCAAGCCTTTGATATCCCAGAAACTTCTTGAACATATTTGAGAAGAACCACAGTGAGTGAGTGGTTAATAAAAAATGAGTGGGAGGTACCAACTATAGGGATGACCGTAGAATTTATCAGTAGGAGGGGGGAGTTGTATTTTTTTAAACTATACTAATCCTATTTCAGATTTACACTCCAGTTGTCATCTGTTTTTCATTTTAGAGTGGCAAGAAACTGTTTGGACAATTCCTTGCAGTATTGAACTGATAGTTACAAGAATTCACAAAACATGAGTTTAGTTCTACTTGTACTCCTGGTGTTCAGGTTGCCTACTAATAACTTGGGGACATGGGTTGATCTTGTGCATTGTACTGGTACTTTCTGTCTGCCACCCAAAGAAGCAAGTGCAGCAGCACCAGAGTATCATAGGACAAGTGCTGTGTGTTCTATTCCATGTAGAAATAACTGTCCCAAAGAACATTTTTATTACTGGAAAATTACAGTAGATAGTTTGCAGTTTAATTTGCACAAAAGCACCTTCCCAGTCAATTCCTGATCAGATCAGAGGCATCATAAATACTACTAGCTACATGTTTATTTGTTAAACATTTTCAAAGATAAAAAAAAATTAACTGGCAAAATGGGACAAAAGGCAAGAAAAGATACTTATATCAAAAGATACAGAATTTTCCAGAGCCTCTGATGAAAATGCTATGGTAATTAGCACAAACATTCTGAAGGGAGGGTACTTTGGTTGGTTCCCGCTTTAATTCTTTTATGTACATAATAGTAGCAAATATAGATAGAAAGCAGGTGATCCTTCCTCTATTCTGCACTATAAAGGAAGCAAACTAGTGGATGGAGATGATGTACTGTATCCAACAATAAGTGCTTTTTCAGATCATTTTTCCCCAGTCTAGGGATACATATTGTACCTTTCGACAGAACATCTTGGAGGCCAATTTTTGGTGGTCATAGGAGTCAAAACCATTTCCAATTTTTCTTCTCTTTCTTTAGCCATTGTTTTAACCTCACCTGGCTTCTTTCTTCAGAATTTCAAGAGATAAAGTGCATTTACGTTCAACCAGTTTATTTATGTAACAACCCCAATCTAATCCTTTCAAAACACATATGCAACTGATCTGAACTGTTCAAACTATTTATCCATTTGTTCAGGGTGTCTACCTTGCTGGGCATGACAATGCAGCCTTCCTTCCCTGCTTCCTTCCCTTCCATTCATTTATCCATTCATCTATCTGTTTCTAGGCTGTTGAACTGGATTTGGGAATATTTTTCTCCTTCACATTCTCATTTGCTTGGAATGGCAAAATCCAGGGCAAGGTGCCATTGGATTACCAGAGGGACCATCTCATAACCAGGACTGCACTTTCACCAGATAACCCTCAAGAAGAACCAGCAAATGATTAATGATAAAGTTAATAGAGATACAAGAATTGGATTATATGGGCAACCAGTAGATGGCAGCACATCTGTCCTTCTTATTTGCCTATTGGTAATCCAGATTTATGCAACCTAGATCTGATAGATTTAATTTTAAGTGTCTGTCATCTCAGTCACATCTACTCAGTCTGTTATTGTTCACTCCTCTTCCCCACCATTCTGTTCTCTCTTCTGCCCCCATTCTTTCCTTCTGGTGTGGCATTCTGGGATGGAATGTCCAGATTCCCAGGATGGAGGAAGTGCATTCCAGAAGAGCAAAAGACAGCATACTTTAGATAGTTTGTGAGGGAGAAAAAGAGTTAAGGTGGTTTTTTCCCTGATAGTTTCCAGAGTGTATGTTTTATGGTGCGAGTAATCTGCTTTGATTTGGCAAGATTTGTGCCTATAGGTGAGGAACAATAAAGGAAACTGCTTGGAATAATCTCTGTGTATTTTGGGGTGGTGGTGGACCCTGACACATTCTTGCTTCTTGCTGAAATTGGTTGCTGATCTCTCTCTCTCTCTCTCTCTCTCTCTCTCTCTCTCTCTCTCTCTCTCTCTCTCTCTCTCTCTCTCTCTCTCTCTCTCTCTCTCTCTCTCTCTCTCTCTCTCTGTGTGTGTGTGTGTGTGTGTGTGTGTGTGTGTGTGTGTGTAGTGAAAATAACCAAGGAATGAATGAACAAATGTATCAATGAATCTCCAAATGGGCCTCAGGGCTGCATGCTGTTTGTGGTTTGCTCATTTCTATTCTAAATAGGGTTGAATAATTGCCTTTCTATCCATTGCACATAAAACAAGATTTTCAACAGGGGCAGGCAAATTCAGAGAGAAATCTCCTGAGCCCTGCATGTATTCCAAAAGTAGATTAAGAAAAGAGCAATACCTGCAGGTGTATGAAGCTGAGGCAGTGATGCTTTGAAACTTATGTGGGGGGGGAAAAACCAACTAGTTTTCCAGCAGATAGTTAATAGTAGAAGGGAGTACCCGCTGGCTGCAATGGCTGCCATGTCTTTCAGTGAATATACTCAGACTGGAGCCTCGCTTGACAGTCTTGTCAAAAAAGCAATAACCAGCTGTGATCCAGCCTGTATCCTTGAAGCACATAGAATCCTAATAGGCTGGTATTAAAAGAAACTCAAAGCTTTCCTTTCACAGAATGACTGATCATGTTATGAACACATCAACTGAAATCTGGTGACAAGAGAATGATGGTCAAGGAAGAAATCTTCCTTCCTTGTTGGGCTTATCTACCTTTAATAACAATAGTGCAAGAGAGAACAATTCAATTTTGGAGTTGCTTCATTACACCCAGTGGTTTAAAAACTTACCTGCTGCATTTCTGTATATCAGAAGTATAGGATCCTTGCTGGGGTGCAGGCTTAGTATTATGACTTTAAAATTTAAAAAAAAGGCCAGTTGAATCAATTGCTAGAATAAAAGACACTGGATGGCTGAACAGATAACAGTGCCCTGAAGGAGAGGGAGAAAATTATACGTGGAGGTTATAGACAGCTACCTATTTACATACATTCATCATTTTGACAAAGACATTTGCAATCAGTTTTTTGATGTCATTAGTTTCTTGATTTATTTTACTTCATGTTCTCGAAACAAGATGGGAAAGTTGCTTGTTTGCTAAATAATCTAATAGGACAATTTTAGACATAGACAAGTATCATAAATACTAAATAGTGATCTTAGTATTACCTAAATAGCCTGGATAGTTGTATTACCATTTCATGAATATCAGTACTTCTTCTTCACTTGCAGTGTGCTCTTGATATGAGGAAAATGCTGTTTAACCATTTTTTTTCTTTTTTCATACACCAAAGTTAAAATTCTCACAATAGAGCCAAGGATAGTATTCCATTATGGATTCTGCTCGGGTGTGCAGTTTGATGGAACCTCTGCAATTGCCAGCAGAAAATTAAAACAATTTTGGCTCAGCTAATAAAAGGTTATGAGCGTTAATATATTTTTGCACACTGTCAGGAACTTTTTGTCTCCAACGTGCTGTGGACAGAACATGCAGAGAGTACAAACGAAACAGATGATATTGTCAAGGTTTTTATTTTAGACATAGAAAAGGTATGTGTTCAATTCTTTTTAACAGACAGGTTTTCTTTAAGATTTAACAAACAAGTTGACAGGAAATTCAATATTACCTGTTTACCTTTGCAAAGAATCCAATCATTAAATCTTCACATATTTTGAAAGCTAATGGTTTTTAAGTTGGAAAAAAGGAACTCCTTGAGCAAAAGCTGATCAGTCAAGAGAATAAGAGTAATAGTGTCTTACCAGCCTGACTTTCTATAACTGCTGAGCACTCAGAGCAAACCATGGAAGGCAATCATCTTGATGGATTTTGGCCCTACTGGCCCTCTGCTTTCACAGAGATTATACGGATGTCTGTAATAATACATTTCCTTTTTTTTATCATATCTATCCACCTGACATTCTAAATCCCATGAGGGGATGATGGATGACTATCACCTAAAGGCCAAAGCAGTCTTTTAGTAAGAATTCTACCAAAATATTGCTATATGCATACATTTCTACTCCTAAATGAGGAGACGTTTCTCAATAGTTAGCAAGAGCAAGGAGACTCCCTCCCCCCATGCTGAGGGAAAAATTAAAGTGGTAGAAGAGAACAAAATGTGGAAGTAAGAGGGGCCATATCCTAAACATATGTTTAAGTTTTATCAACTCTACCTTGATGTATACAGGACAGGAGTCAAAAAAGTGATTGCAACTATGTCATTGAAACTGTGCTCCTTTCTACATTAATTGAGCAACAAGGCATTAAAAAGTGCAGAGATTTTCATGGTTACAACTGCCATCTTGACTATGTTTAACAAATTCTATATTACTTTTAAGAATAAATATGTGAAAAAGTATAGTATTGCAGGCAAACTCTGCCTATAGCCTGGAAGTCAATCCTGATGGGCCTCAGGGTTGACTCAACCTTCTATCCTTCCAAGGTTGGTAAAATGAGGACCCAGATTGTTGGAGACAATATGCAAGTAATGGTGACAATGTAAACTTTCCAGGAAGCACTGTAAAATGCTATGGAGCTTTATAAGACTAAATGTAATTGTTACTGATTTTGGCCATGACCAAAGAGGAATCAAAAATCTTGATCTTACTCATGCATAGGGAAGAGATCCACAGATTTTGTATTATTGACCCAAACCTCACAGGTTTACCCATTTCTGGCCTAGAAATATATAAAAGTGAACAATCTGCCCACAAGGAAGGGGTCAAGAAAGTCAAGATGGTGGCATCACCATATATAATTACATGCATCATGAATCTTGTAAAAAAAAAAAGGAACGGGGCTTTGTCTATATATATGGTGGCCACCATCTTGACTTTTTAAAATCCTTTCTCTCTAAAAAAAAACAAAACCCCAAAACCCTGAAAGTGACATTGTCCATTGATAATATTTCCAAATTCATTTGCTTTTAGAGGAAAAAAAATGCAGGTTGGGAACATCTTTGCATTTATGAATACATGCTGAGAAATAATTGAGATATTGTCAATATTTATTAAGAATGGAACAGATAAATAAACAATATCCTTAGAGAGCAACACACTTATGCTAATCTAGGCAGAACTGACTAGCTCACTGAGAAATTGCCAAGCATTTCTACCAATGTATGCATTTTAAAAACTTCCACTAACTATTTTCAACCAGTTTGGTCCTTGTGGGAGTACAAGCAAAGATCTGTGCAGGATGATATATATTAAACACAGCTAATTCTACTTTATTGTAAGACTACATTAACAGAATCTTGTAAGATGGAATGTACATTTATTTCTCCTTTACAGCCCAATAAACAAGGGAGGGTCCCTTCTGAGCTTCTTTGTCAACTCATTATATAGCTGTGACCTATATCCTTTCTAATCTCTGTTCCCTAGGCATCATTTCTTCTTCCCTGGTTTCTCAAAGACTTTCTCGCCATTATATCATAAGCCTATGAAGAGGACATAGACAAATAACATAGAGAGAAAAACTGCTCTATTTATACCGGTATACGCAAACAATAAGAAGAAATAAAGGGAATAAATTCAGATACGGTAATTAAGAAGAACGACCGACAAGGAAAACATCCAAATTAGAAGAAAAGCCATTTTAGACAATAAAGCTTGTCAGATGAAACAGGTGAAAAGGCACAAATGAAAAACTTAAAGCAGAAACCATCTAAGGAAACAGTCTATTGACATTAGCATTTATGTGGAAGAAAAGGCACCCCTTGCAATTTAGAAGGATTACAGAGTAAATTGAGGCAAATTAATAAGTGTATTCCCCACCGACCTGCCAAGACAAGTGCATATAAAGCAAAGGCAACGCCCAGGAAAAACAAGAATCACTTAAAATAAATGTGTACTAAAAAGAGCAGAGGAACAGCTGGGAAGAGCATTCAGTTTTAAAACAGACAAAAGAAAGGCCTCAGCTAACAGACAAGAAATAAATATTAGTAATAATGAAGCATAACCAGTGGCAAATACATTATATATAGGTGATTATTAGCAGGCTTCCTATCTCTCTTTAATTTTATTTTAGATGTATAACATATCTTTTAAAAACTGAAGGGCAAGAGAGAAAATTACAGGAAAACAGGAATAAGGAGCTGTAGATGTTCTAAATGTAAAATGTTTTAATTAATTGGTTAATTAATTATATCATTTTAGAATAATTAATAATCTGTCTTCTTCTTATATCATGTCTTTTAGGTTGCATTGCTATGCTTAGGAATTTACTGCATGAAAATCATTTTGGAAGCATTTTTTTTTAAAATTCAATCATTCAGAGTTGCCTGTATCCTATTCTATCCTGCCATGTCCTGCAACAAACTGTCATGATAAACAAATATCATTAATGGTTCATCCTATTTGGTTCGGTTCCAATAAAATGAAGTGTTGGACTTTCATAATGTTTTGGAAAAATATAACATGAGGCTTCAGTTACAATACAATTCACGTATTTGTTTTTCTGAAGTCAAACAGACCATTTATGACCTACTGGTTTCATGCTGTTTTTAATAACAAACCTGCAATCTCTCTGCCTGCTGTTTAATTCTATGTCACTGAGGACAGGAGTGAAATAGTACCCTTAGCAGATGTGCATGATATTGTTTACAAATAAAAATGCAATAACAACGCTGAATCTCTTTTAATTATATTTGTTTACACAGATGTCAACTTAATTCATTGAGAGTCAGAATGTCTCCTAAACCAAAATTTCTAAAATAATACAATGCAGCACATTTTAAGAGTTCTTTCCCCTAGAACTATCTTTTGCAATAATACAAAGAGTTTGGATCTGATTATCATGAAAATCTGGTTCTTTGCCCTCTCCCCACCACTTCAAAAAAGAAAACAATTTGAAAATATTGTTTCATTTCTTAAAACAAATAGGAAGGGGACATTTGCATAGTTTGGTTTTTTTATGTATTTGTTTCAATAGTATTATTTCAGAAAAAAAGCCAATTCACTGACCTTTGACATAAAGAAAATTCTCAGCATCTGAAAAACATCTCAGACCAAATCTGCATTTTACCCTTGTCCCAATGCCAAAATGGGTATTCATTATTTCTTGAGTATACAGTACCGGTAGGTGTCTTCAATCCACCAGAAATGCAGTCCCCCCCAGTCTGCCACAAATATATTGTTTGCTGTCTAGATCTACCTTACTTCTTCTCAGCAGTTAATTTATTGTAGTTTATTCTAGTCTAATAATACCCCCCGACTGTCTAAAAAAATGGTACACAGGGCTTTTATATTCTCATATGGTCCACATCTCCTCCCCCCTTTTAGGTTGATCCAATGAAGACCCATAAAGTCCTCTAAAGCAGTGGTTCTCAACCATTTTCAGGTTGAGACCCCACTTTCCCCGCCCATACACGCCGCGACCCCGACCCGGGCGCGCGCGCAACGGGCCAATTCGCGCATGCGCGGGGCGCACGCACCGTAAAAAAATAAAAAATTTAAAAAACAAAATGGCGGACCGCGGCGGGCAGATCCGCGCATGCGTGGCACGCACGTGACGGGCCGATCCGCGGATGCGCGGCGCGCGTGCGCCCAAAAAAATTTAAAAATTCAAAAAATTCAAAAAAACCAAAAACAAAATGGCGGACCGCGACGGGCGGATCCACGCATGCACGGCGCGCACACGCGATGGGCCGATGCGCAGCGCGCGCACGCCGAAAAATTATTTTTTAAAAATCCAAAAAAAATTCATAAAAAACAAAAAACAAAATGGCGGACCGCGATGGGCGGATCCGCACATGCGCGGCGCATGCGCACCAAAAAAAAATCCAAAAAAATCCAAAAAATTCAAAAGAAAACCAAAATGGCGGACCACGATGGGCGGATCCGCGCATGCGTGGTGCACGCGCGACGGGCGATCTGCGCATGCATGGCGCGCGCACACCGAAAAAAAAATCAAAAAAATTTAAAAAAAACAAAACAAAATGGCGGACCGCGGTGTCCGGCGACCCCCGCAAAACGGTCGTTCGACCCCAAATGGGGTCGCGACCCATAGGTTGAGAACCACTGCTCTAAAGTCTCCTGGCCACCACATTCTCCTCACCTAGTCTTCTAACCCTCTGATTCTATTATTCTTTCTTTCTACCTTGTGCCAACTATATTGCAGTGGTTCCCTTTCTTTTTAAAAAGTCTTTGGAACAAAATGTTGAAACAAATTTCCAAAATATTGGAATAAATTTCTAAAACATTGGAACAAATCTCCTAGGTTACAATGAATGCCATTTTGCTTTTCTGAAACTGAAACCTTAAGATTTTTCTCACAAAACTTCCATGGACCTAAAACGAAATGAACGAAAGGAAGAGCAGGCTTCTCTTTTTTTAAACAATGTCCTGAAAAGGTCTGCACTAATGATAAAGCAAAGAACATTGGATGAGAGTATGAAGGTGTCGATGTATCTAATTATCTTGGAAGCAAAAGAAAGTACACATGTGACAGACCTGTCCATACATGAACCAGTCAACAAGATTTGGGAAGGGTGAGAAATAAAAGAAACACATATTAGAGTCTATAATGTCTATACTGTGGATTGAGAATCAATCTATCCCTATTGCAAAGCTGGATTTTTAAAAATTGGCTTAGAAAGAGTTGTGGTGGATTGGGAAACAAGCAGTTTAGATTGTCATACAGAACTGCTTTTTTTCTCTCTGAATACATAAGCTTTCATAATGCAGTAAATACACATGGACAAACCTGCAGCTGTAGTCTGTTAGGAAACAATTTAGTTCAAATTTGTTTGATCAAGAATTAAATTATTATATCTATATTACAGCCGCCCTGTTTAGGGTGACTTGCTCCCTCCTTAATCAGGGGGGGTTGATGCTCCCTTGTAGGGTAGTGCTGAGGATTTTAATAAGTTTTTCGCGGATAAAATCGCCCAGATTCGGATGGACCTTGACTCCAATTGGAATGCAGTGTCGGCTGACAATGAGTCAGTCGAGATGACAGGGACTCCTCTTGATCCTGTTGTGTGGATGGAGTTTGACCCTGTGGCACCTGATGAAGTGGACAAGGCCATTGGAGCTGTGAGTTCTGCCACTGTTTATTGGACCCGTGCCCCTCCTGGCTGGTTTCGGCCAGCAGGGAGGTGACACTGGGCTGGGTTCAGGAGATTGTTAACGCCTCTTTGAGGGAGGGGTCCTTTCTGGCTCCCTGCAAGGAGGCAATTGTGCACCCCCTCCTCAAGAAGCCTTCCCTGGACCCAGCTGTATTAAACAACTACCGTCCTGTCTCCAATCTTCCCTTTATAGGGAAGGTTGTTGAGAAGGTGGTGTCACTCTAGCTCCAACGGTCCATGGATGAGGCCGATTATCTGGGCCCTCAACAGTCAGGATTCAGGCTCGGCTACTCCACGGAAACTGCTTTGGTCGCGCTGATGGATGATCTCTGGCGGGCCCGGGATAGGGGATTTTCCACTATCCTGGTGCTACTTGACCTCTCAGCGGCTTTCGATACCATTGACCATGGTATCCTTCTGCACCGACTGGAGGGGTTGGGGGTTGGGGGCACTGTTTTGCAGTGGTTTACCTCCTACCTCACTGGTCGGTCGCAGTCGGTGTTGGCGGGGGGTCAGAGGTCAACCCCTAGGTTCCTCCCTTGTGGGGTCCCTCAGGGATCGGTCCTCTCCCCTCTGCTGTTTAATATCTACATGAAACCGCTGGGTGAGATCATCCGACAACACGGGGTGAGATATCATCAGTATGCTGATGATACCCAGCTTTACATCTCCACCCCGTGTCATTTCAGTGAAGCAGCGGAAGTGATGTGCCGATGTCTGGAGGCCGTTAGGGTTTGGATGGGTGCCAACAGGCTCAAACTCAACCCCGACAAGATGGAGTGGCTATGGGTTCTGCCTCCCAAAGATAACTCAATCTATCCATCCATCAGCCTGGGGGGGGAGCTTTTGACCCCCTCGGAGAAGGTCCGCAACTTGGGCGTCCTCCTCGATCCACAGCTAAATTTGGAACATCATTTTTCAGCTGTGGCGAGGAGGACATTTGCCCAGGTTCGCCTGGTGCACCAGTTGCGGCCCTATTTGGACCGGGAGTCTCCTCTCACAGTCACTCATGCCCTTATCACCTCGAGGCTCGACTTCTGCAATGCTCTCTACATGGGGCTACCTTTGAAAAACATTCAGAGACTTCAGGTAATGCAGACTGCAGCCGCACGAGCAGTGTTGGGCTTGCCCAGAAATGCCCACATTTCAGCATCACTCCGCGAGCTGCATTGGCTGCCAATTGGTCTCCGAACCCAATTCAAAGTGTTGGTTATGACCTATGAAGCCCTACATGGCATCGGACCAGGTTACTTACGGGACCGTCTGCTGCCCCATGAATCCCAGCGGCCAGTTAGGGCCCACAGAGTCGGCCTTCTCCAGGTCCTGTCAGCCAGACAGTGTCGCCTGGCGGGGCCTAGGGGAAGAGCTTTCTCTGTTGCGGCCCCGGCCCTCTGGAACCAACTTCCCCCGGAGATCCGTGTCACCCCCACCCTCTCCGCCTTTCGTAAATTACTTAAAACACACCTCTGCCGGCAGGCTTGGGGCAGTTAACATCTTGCCCCTAGCCAGTGTATGTCTGTGTATATGTCGAATGATTGGTTTTTCTTTTAAATTAGGGGTTTTAATATATATGTATTTCTAATTGTTGATTTCTATTATGTTGTGAGCCGCCCTGAGTTCTCCGGAATAGGGCGGCATAGAAGTCAAATTAATAAATAAATAAAAATAAATAAATTACACTTTTCTAGATGGAGCTAGAATATTTATCAGCCTCTTTTCCATTTCATTCACTCTAGGAAAAGGAAAGGGACAAAGAATTAGGTTTCCATTTCAAAGGCTGGCCTTGAACGGGGGGGGGCTCCCTGGCCTTATTTCAATGCCTTAACTCTTTAAAACACCTTCTTATGACTTCTGCTGATCTTAAAAATTGCATTTTTAAAATCAAATTGGCCTAATAAAGACTTGAAAATGTTTTGTCTAGTATTGAATTCCATAAAAAAAATCCTGATTTCATAAATTGTGCTAACTATAATGTATTTTATTCGGTTCGGGTTTAACCTGTTCTATGACTCCACCCCCATGAGGTATGTCTTAGTGCATTGTATAAGCTCAGTTAAATCTGGTATATTCAACAAATTACATTTAAGCAAGTCATCTTAATATCATATATGCACCCAATCAATGTCTCTAGATATAGGTTGTGAGCAGGTTTTATTAAACATAGCTAGGGATATATCTTAAGGAGAATAGAAGAAATGGGTTATTTTGAGTAGCATGAAAATTAAAGTGGATTGCAATATTAGGCAGTTTTCTATGGTGTGCCAAATCTCATTGGAAAACACTCAGTGTCTCAGAGAAGTCTGGCATTGAAAATGGTTTCCAAGGTGGGAGATTAATAAATTCATGAGTTTTTGGCTCTGATTTGGGAGTGGGACATAATTAGTAATACAATGTACTCCCAAACCATTGTCCATATTCTCATACTAAAAGGCATTATGGAAAGTTTGGAAGTGGTTTCCCTTTATTTTTATCATAAGGTTACGCAGAATGTCATATTTAGTATACTAGATAGATATAAACTATATTTATATGTACTATATTCTATTACTATATTCTATAATATGGTTTGTTTCATTTCCTGCTAGGCTAAATTATGATAGTTTATTTAAAAGGAACCATTCCATGATCTATTTCCTTTCTTTCTTTCTTTCTTTCTTTCTTTCTTTCTTTCTTTCTTTCTTTCTTTCTTTCTTTCTTTCTTTCTTTCTTTCTTTCTCTTTCTTTCTTTCTTTCTTTCTTTCTTTTTCTTTCACTACCCAACTCACTCTCAGAGACTCACTACCGGGCAATGGCCTATTGGCCACTGAGCCATGTGTGCGTGTGTGTATGTGTGTGCTCACCACCTCGCGCTTGCACTGCTGGGAGTGTCATGCAGATGCTAGTGCTTCTGCGAGCATTGTACACATGTTCACAGACCTGTTTGCAGAGCACACATGCTTGCAGTCACATTCACACACACATGCACACAAGTAACATTTGCATCTCTGCATATACGTGCGTAAAGGTGCCTGCCTCTCCCTTTCCCACTGGGCCACCAACCCAAAAAGGTTGGGGACCCTGCTCTAGGTGACTTACAAAGATAAAAAACCAATATAAATCAATAAAAAGCAATAACCTTCATCTTCCTGGCAATAACAGTCAATCAGCTAAGGCACTTGATGGGCTCCATCCTACTCTAGTTCCCTAGGCCTGTTGGTCTTCAAGGCCTTATGAAGAATGCCATAGTGGAGGCCAATCCTATTACTGTGGGTATGATGCTCTGTAGTGGGATCCCACTAGATATAAAATATCTTTGCAAACATGGGGAAAAGGGGGCATGCAGGCTTTTGTTTTGAAAGAAATTGTATTACTTAATAGCTGATAATGAGTCTAATCTACCAGTAATATTGAAGGAATATATTTCAGGCAAAAACAAGAATTTGTAGAACTCTCTTGGGTTCTCAGTGAGATGTTAGAAATAAAATAAGAGAGACATAATTTGAATGTGAAAGATGTAGTTAGAACTCTGGAAGAGAACAAGCTGTAAATATATTGACTCATAAAACTTCATTTTGAGCACAAACAGCAGGATATACAGTAGATCTGGATTTGTTAATAAATATCTGTATGACGCATAAGAGACTGCAGATTGGCAAGCATATTCAATCTCTATATTCAATCCCTACACCAATTTTGAAATGCGTCTAATCCTAACTTCACTATCCTCAATTCTCTAAATTATACTGCTGAAAAGAAGATAACATAGGGCAAGTAGTGAATTTGTGTATGGAAGAATGCTAAACTTCATTCAAATCTGTTGCTCAAAAGCAATTTTTGGGTTCAGAAATTCTTAATAATAGTCGATGTTTAATGCATTAAACTCCTTTTGGTGAATCATCAGTTTAGCTAAAAAAAGAAAAGATCCTAGCAAACTAAAGCCTGCCTTGGTAGAGAGAACACAAAAATAAGGTTTTTCTTTTGCTTGTTCATACAACAAAAGTACCTATAAGTAAGTACCTGTAATCTATTTTATCAGTGAAACCTGAAAATATCATTACTGCAGGTAAGGTGCAGACAGTTGAAGCATAAACAATTGCATTGAAGGAAGCCACTATCTTTTTAGCAACTTAATTAGCATTTTGCTTTGTTACTCTTACTTAATCTCGAATGCTGCCCTTTAAAACGCATGCCTGTGTAGCATTATTTTTTTACCTGGATTTTGCATACTGACCTGGAAGAAATCCAGAAGCATGGCTGTTTACATTGGCATGCCACTCATGTACTTGTATTTGTCTTTATTGTAATCAATGGCCAGGATTAAACTCATGAAAATATATAAACACATGTAAAAATACAAAAACAAATAGAAGTATATAAAATGTAATAATTGGGAATGGGTATTGGATACACATTTTAAATATAGCAGCACAAAATTTAGCCACAATAGTGCTTATACTATCATGGGAATGAGAAAGTAGAAACTTTTTGCAGTAAGAATCTCTGCATCCTGAGTATTGTCCCAGAAGATATGAAATAAGAGAATTCTTCGTATTTCTGTTGAAACTGCATTTCAAAAGCACATGGACAATGGTTTCAGTCTCCTCTGAATCACAAATACAAACATATTCAGATAAAAGGAATTTGGAGTATCAGTCTAATAAAGAAGTAATGCTATGCTCCATGGTGGGATGCAAATATGTGAACAACCAGTTCTCTGTGTGGATGCCGCTTCTGGAAGTCCATTCTGGGCCTGGGCATCAAAAAATTAGCTACCGGTTCTGCCAAACTGGTGCGAACCAGCTGAATCCCACTAGTGCTATGCTCCAATGAAGTCCTTCCTTACCTTAAAAAAACAATAAGTTGGACTTCAATTTCTAATTACTGTATGTTGTAAAAAGGCAGAGGGAAAATAAAAAAAACTATCAATAATTGTAGCAGCTTGTCTTTAAAGAACAAGCTGAAAGTTTCAAACATATCTCTAAATTCAATACAGTATAACACCTTTTTTAAAGGTAATACTAATGGACAATGGTAAAGGATATGGAGGTCTGATAGTGACAGCCCACTGAAGGCCTAGATTGTACTATAATAGCATCAGTTAAGATTTGGATAGCTTTTCCCAACTTGAAATATTTCCAGATGTGTAGATCTTTAATTCACAGTTTTAACAATATAACAGATTTGGAAGAGTCCTTGAAGCTCTTCCAGTCCAACCCCCCTGCTCAAGCAGGAGATCCTATTGTTGTTGTTCGTCTATCAAATTCGATGAGGACCTTGACATCTTATGGGTTATGGGCCATCAACAATGTGTCCGTAGGTGGCTGATAAGACTGATGTTAGCACGGAATGTTCTGCCACATACTGAACAAAGAAATGTAGAACTGTTACTTCGGCATTTACAGCTCTGGCTTTGCGGAGTGAATGCTTCTCTTGTGCCAAGATTGTCCTTCTATGTTCATATGTCTGGCAACCCTGGTACACCAGAGTACGCCATGTCGATCGATCATGGGCCAGAGGTTCCCAGGAGGTGATGTTAATATCCAGGAACTTGAGAGAGGCTTTCAGCGTATCTTTATATCACTTATTTTGTCCCCCGTGTGATCATTTTCCTTGAGACAGTTCACCATAAAAGAGCTGTTTAGGGATGCGATGATCTGGCATCCTTACAACATGGCCTGCCCAGCGCATCTGGGCTTTTATCAACAGAGTGTAAACTGATGATAGGCCTGTTCTGGAGAGGACATCAGTGTCTGGTATCTTATCTTGCCACCGGATCCTCAGAATTCTACGAAGGCAAGTCATGTGGAAATAATTCAGTTGCCTCGCATGCCTCTTGTACACTGTCCAGGTCTCACTAGCATACATCAAAGTAGTTAACACTGCTGCCTTGTAAACTTTAAGCTTAGTAGCAAGGCTTATTCCACGGCAGTTCCACACTTTAGTCCGCAATCTGCCAAATGCAGAGCTTGCCTTAGCAATTCTACAGTTGACCTCGTTGTCAATTGTCACTGCACGGGAGAGGGTACTACCAAGATACGTAAATTGGTCCACTACTTGCAGCTTTTGTCCCTTTACTGTGATGATAGGTGCTTGATACTGAGCTTTTGGAACTGGCTGGTACATCACTTCGGTTTTCTTGGTGTTAATGAGGAGGCCAAAGTTGTCACAAGCGGCTGCAAATTTGTCCATGCTGGCTTGCATTTCCTGCTCCAATCCTGCATTAAGGGCGCAGTCATCAGCAAAAAGTAGATCTCGTAACACAGTCTCCTTTACCTTGGTGACAGCCCGAAGTCTTCGCAGGTTGAATAGTTTCCCATCGGTTCTGTACCTCAGATTAACTCCCACTGAGCTGTTTTGAAAGGCATCTGACAGCATGGCTGAAAACATCACGCTGAACAGGGTTGGTGCCAACATGCAGCCTTGCTTAATGCCGTTAGTGACAGGGAAGGCCTCTGAGGCTCCACCGTTACTCAAAACACGAGCCGCCATGCCATCATGGAACTGCCGTACCATCAGGATAAATCTGTCAGGGCACCCAAACTTCGACATAATACGCCATAATCCTTCACGACTAACTGTGTCAAAAGCCTTGGTAAGATCCACGAAGGTCATGTATAGTTCACAATTTTGCTCCTGACATTTCTCCTGGAGCCGTCGAGCTCCAAAGATCATGTCCACTGTGCCGCGCTCTTTACGGAAACCACTCTGTGTTTAAGGTAGTATACCCTGTTCCAGATGGTCAATCAGGCGATTTAGCAACACACGTGCAAAGATCTTGCCTGCGATGGAGAGAAGTGATATTCCTCTATAGTTATCGCAGAGTTGTCGATTTCCTTTCCTCTTGTAGAGATGCACGATGGACGCGTCTTTCAGTTCCTGGGGAATGGAACCTTGTTTCCAAAAGGATCGGAACAGTTGGGTAAGTTTTCCAACAAGCACAGTGCCACCAGCCTTATAAACTTCCACTGGGATTGCGTCAGATCCTGGCGCCTTACCACTGGAACATTGCCTGATGGCCTGTAAGGTTTCAGCCTCTGATGGTAGGGCATCCAGGCTATAGTTGATATCTACCTGGGACATCCTGTCAGTCGCCTCATTATTGATGGTAGATGGGCAATTCAGCACAGAGTGGAAGTGCTCAGCCCAGCGCTGTAAAATCAGGATCTTCTCAGTGATAGGAGTTGCACCACTAGAATCCAGCAGAGGAGAGCTTCCTAAGGGCTGAGGTCCATACAGGGATCTAAGGGCTTCATAGAACCGTTTGACATCGCCTCTATCAGCAAACTTCTGGATTTCATCTGCTTTAGCACTCAACCAGGAATCCTGCATCTTGCGGAGCTTGCTCTGTACAATCCTGCGAGTGTTTGTAAAAGCATTTTTCTTTGCAGTTGACGATGGATCATTTTGATGAGCACGGTAAAGGTGGTGTTTTTCAGCAAGCAAGATCTTAATCTCTTTGTCATTTTCATCAAACCAGTCCTGCTGCTTCCTATATGAAGGTCCAAGAACCTTGAGTGCAGAAGAGTGCAAGATGTCCCGGAAACATTCCCAGTCCTTCTCAGCATTTTCCTGTATTTGCAGCTCCAGGAGTTGAGTATCAAGATCTTTTATTAATGAAGCTGCTACGTCGGGGTTTTCCAGTGCACTGACGTTGAATTTTTTCATCACAACTCTGTTTCCCTGTGGACGATTCTTTGGCTTGATGTGAATATTTAACTTTGAAATGATGAGTCTATGGTCAGTCCAACAGTCAGCACTCGGCATAGCCTTAGTTATTCTTACATCTTGCATGTCTTTCTTCCGCACAATGACGTAGTCAATGAGATGCCAGTGCCTGGAGCGTGGGTGCATCCAGGATGTCTTTTTACGAGTAGGCAGGTGAAAGATGGTATTGGTAATGACCAGATCATGAGCAGCACATGTCTTCAATAATAGCAAACCATTGCTGTTACACGTACCAATTCCATTTTTACCAATAATGCCATCCCAGATAGAATGATCAGACCCCACTCTCGCATTGAAATCACCAAGTAAAATCAACCTATCAGTGCGCTTCACGGATGAAAGTAGGGCATCAAGATCTTCATAAAATTTGTCCTTTACTTCATCTGGATTTGTCACTGCGTCAGTGCGTAGGCACTGATCAATGTGGCTTGCTTTCCACTTAGTAATGGGAGGTGCAGTGTCGTAAGTCAATCATTCACACCCTTAGGAAGACTGGCAAGTTGGCGAACAAGATGGTTCTTAACCACCAAGCCAACTCCAGACTCACAACGTTGGTCATTACTACGTCCACACCAAAAGAATGTATATAAAATCATAAAATTAATAAAATATATTTACAAAAAAAAGAATGTATAACCGCCTCCTGTTTCTGTAAGCTGACCTTCATTGGCTAAACGAGTTTCACACAGGGCCGCAATGTCAATGTTAAATCTTGCAAGTTCTCTGGCTACCAGAGCTGTTCTTCTTTCTGGACGGTCTCCTAATGGATTGTCTTGAAGCGTACGTACATTCCATGTACCAATAATACGTGGTAACACCTTGTGTTTCATCTTAAATTTTGTATTTTGACTGCATGAGATGGGATCCCCTCCAGCCACGGTAGGCAGGACAGGGTTTGAAGGAAGCAACAATGTTTAGGGCACATTTTCTAGCCCCTTCCTCATACTACGGAGGTGAGCAGTGTGATCCTAAAGAGGACTGCTCAGTCGCTCAGATAGACGCTGAATCCAGCTGTTGCTTCATCAGCAAGAAGCGACCATTAGACCTGAGCTGCCTGTGTGCAGGTCCGTGTCCACAGCTCATAGTGATTCCACACCTGCTGCTTCTTTGCTCGCCTATCGCCACAGGACTTTAAGATTTTGTCAGAATTAGGGAAATAGGGAAAGTCAAGATGTCAAGACTTGCGCGTGAATTGGATTTAAGTGAGGGAGAGGTGCGCATAGTTAGCCTCATTCTCTCTTCCCAGATTCCATCTTGTTCCAATGGCAGGACAAAAGTCGAGACAGTTGGAGATGGGCTGGGTGCAGTGGTTGACCAGGGCATATTTCGTGTCTTGCTGTGCTCTCAGCGTATCACATCGCTTGCAGAAACTGCCTTCATGACCGTTGGTTCTATTTTGATAGATCTCATCTGCTCAATCCGCCAGAGTCTGTCTTCACATGCTCGGGATAGACAAATCCCTTACTCACTGAGTGTCGAAGACACAATGGCTACCCTCAACCTGGTTTAGCCAGCCTGTCGAAGCTGTTGCCTGGGGTGTGGCCGCTGTGCATGTTACAGCTACTAGGAGCCACAGGTGAGAGCTGAGTGTCAGGTGGAAAACAAAGGTATATGAGCTGCCTAAAAAAGGCACGACACGCCCTACACCAGAGGTACTACCCCTCCCTGACACCATTCTGGCAAATGACTGCCTAATCTTCTTAAAATTCTCTAGTGATGGAACACCAACAACTTCTGATTGTTATCACTGTCAGGAAATTTCTCCCTAATTCTCTTTCATAATTTTCCAATTATTTTTTGTGCTGCTTTCAGGTGTTTGGAGAATAGGTTGACTACTCCTCTCTGTGGCATCTCCTCAAATAATAGAAGACCACTATCAAGTCACTTTTAGACTTTCTCTTTATTATAGTAGACATACCTAGTTCCTGCAATGGTTCATCATATGTTTTATCCTCCACTACCCTAATCATATTTGTTGTTCTTCTCTGCACTGTTTCTAGCATTTCAACATCTTTTTTGTATTGTAATAACTAGAATTGTATGTAGTATTCCAAGTGTAGTCATACCAATGCAGTATAAAGTGGTTCTAACACTTCACATGATCTTGATACTATTCTTCCGTTAATGCAGCCTAAGACTGCATTGGCTTTTTGGACAGCTGCAGCACAGTGCTGGCTCATATTTAAGTGTTTGTCCACTAGGATGTTGACAACTATTTGCATATATTATAATGTTTAGATTCATTTTTAGAGCTCCTTTAAAGCAGAGGAGCAAAAACTTGACTTCAAGGTTTCCCGTCAAGTTGTTTCCAACTCTTAGGGGGTGGTACTCATCTGAGTATGCTGAGGGAACTAGTGCTGTCCAGAGATGCTCCATACAGCCAGCCTGACTATATGTCGAGGCACATGGAATGCTGTTACCTCCCTACAGAAGTGGGACCTATTTATTTGCATTTGCAGGCTTTCGACCTGCTACATGGGCAATAACAGGAGTTCATATCAACAAGTGATACACCACTGGCATGAAGGAAAGACACATGTTTACCCATAGAATGATGGATTTGTCCTCCCAAAATATTATTTTGGAACTTATTTATTATTATTTTGATCATCCCCAGTGTGGGGGAGATAATTATATACAATTAGCCAACAATAACTGATCTGAAGTCATGTTAACCATTCTGTGGGTTTTTAGTCCCAATTAGCAATTGTAGGGCAAATTCAATATATCTGAGTTAATATTCCAATTTACAAATTGTACCTCCAGCATCAAGGTGAGTATACACAATATAATTTTCTGCTCTATTAATCTTATGCTAAGATAACAACTTTGAGTCTGTTTGGTGTAGTTGTTTAAAGTACTAAGTTAGAAACCGTGAGACTGTGAGTTCTATTTCAGCCTTAAGCACAAAGCCATCTGGGTGACTTTGGGTAAGTCACTCTTACTAAGTCCTAGGAAGGAGGCAGTGGCAAACCCTTTCTTAAATCTTGCCAAGAAAACTGTAAGGACTTGTCCAGACAGTCTCCAGATATTAGCAATGTTAATATTGAACAAAATAAATTAATCAAAGAAAAGAATTAAGTCTATTGTTAGATTTCAAAACTCTATGATCTTTCTCTACTTCCATTGATTTAATTGTAGTGACAGCTTTTTGAAGAGAAACAAATAAACTGAAAGAAGTAACCTAAACACACAACAGCTGTAATAATCTTATGTTCTGATAAGAGACCAGGGTTATACAACTTATTTTTTTTAAAAAAAAACCTTTAATACACAGCTTTCATGTATATAATGAATAAAATATACAATATTATATTACTTGAATTATTCAAGTCCAAAAGTCAGTTTATTAGACCTCTTATTTCCTAGTACTGTTACTTGATATCAGTATAATAAAAGATTCTCACTGGGCACCTCACAATTGGTTAAATTTGTATCTAGACCAAATATCACTCAGAAAAGATATGGATGTCATTTGATATGGGGAAAATATAAGCTATCTCTATGACACAAATAAAGCCAAAGTCCTCCTCTCAAAGAAATCTCAAAATCTTACTTTCTTCCAGCATTTGTGTTATTTTCTGGTTCAAATAACTCTCAGCACACAACCAGGCAAAGCCACCTAAATTACAACTGCCTTCCTGAAGCTGATGAAATATAATCAGGGCTAGCAATTGCTCTTTATGAGCTATTAGGAGACCTGGCTTCAGGCCTGTTGCACTGAAAATTGTGCTCACAGAAATGTTTAAAAGGTAAAAAAAAAAAGAGATCCTTGAAATATTGTAGAAGCGAATCTTTTCCCAAATTGCAATACAGTTTGTCAAAACAAGTCAATTTTGTTCAAACCCTTAGGAGAATTACCATATAATTTTACTCTAGTTATCAATAACTTTGAGCAATAATGTTGAAGTTCTTGATTATATGTTGAATAGCTTTAGCTAAACTGAGAGCTTTAGCTCAAGTAAAACATGACATAATGAAGAAAGACCTTAGCTGTGTTTTGTAGGCAGAAATTCCAGGATTTAATTTTGCAGACAGGGACAATATTTCCTGTCCAAAACATGACAGACCCACCGTTAGTTGGATGAGCAAGTTGGATCAGTGAACTGTGTTTGTATTAGGTAGCTTTAGTTTCTCCTTATGTTCAGTTCAACCATTGTTTGTTTGTTTATTCGTGTCAAGGCATCACAGTTAAAATAAGGTATGCTATACAATGTAAAATTTAAAATAGAAAATATGAAATTAAAATATGTACTAGTTAAACAAATTTTGCCCAGAAACTAGCTCCACTTGCTCAGGTGTCTCTGGATCTTGTTGTATCCATGCACAGTCTATTCAATGATTTCCATACTTCCCAGCTTTCGTCAGACTCAAATGTCTGCTCCTCCGTAGGTTCCATCCAGTGTTGGTTCTTTGTTGCTTTCCATAGGTCCACTCTGCTTTCAAATTTTTCAAATCTTCCATCAACCTAAGAAAGTTTTTCCCGGATTTTAATTTCTGATGAACTGATTGTAGGCTATAGAGAGGGTGTTGTCCAGCTAGAGATGATTTTAGCCTCTCTGTATGCTTCTTCTCTGTGATATGGTGTTAGATCTTATTTAGAGGGGTCGATTTAAGGCATCCAGTAATAATTTTGCCAGCTTCAGTCACAGCAACATTTCATTTCCCAACATGTGCTGATTTATACCAGACTGGGCAGGCGTATTCGCCTGCTGAGTAGCAAAGAGCTAGAGTTATTGTCTTAAGGACTCTTGGTTTGGCACCCCAGGTAGAGCTCATTCGTTTTCTGAAGATGATGTTTCATCCACTGACCTTCAGTTTAGTGCTGGTACATTGCTGCGCATGATTGTGCTTTGGTATAGTGTCCTAATACCTGATCCTTCTAATGTAGATAGAGTATCAGCAACATCTATAATTAAACTAATTATTGGTGAACAAATATGCAAGCTCATTATGATGTAGAGGGTTTTTATTGGCTTTTGTGTAAAATTAGGTCTTGAAATGATCTAATGTCCATGGGTATAATTTCAAACCTCCCTCTTGGTTTTTCTTTTTTAAGAAAGGTAGCTACTGTAGAAAAGCTATCTTTTCTGTGAATTCCAACTTACCAGCTAAAGGGCACACGAAATGTGCTATTTATTTGCACAAGCCCTAATCTGCAAGTAGAAAACAGATTTCACAGAGGAAGATTACTTCCATTTCTCTTGTGCTCTTAGTCTCAGTGATAGTTAGATATCTGACTTTCTTTTTTAAAAAAGAAAGTTTGAAATTTATTTTTTTTAAAAGTTAAAATACTCTTTATTCCCAATGTTTATACGTAGTGAGGCTGGACATGGCAAACGGGGAGGTAATAGAAATCAAGCTTGGCTCTCGCCGATTTAATTGTGAGAGTGTACCAGTAGGAACTTATTTTATTAGCACAGGCTATATGAGCTCCAACGTTGCCAACTGAGGTAATGCATTCAACAAGCTCTAGCACAGCGGTTCTCAACCTTTTTCAGGCTGCAACCCCGACCTGCACCGCACATGCACGGCGCGGCGCTGGCCTGCACCATGCATGCGCGGCGCAACGGCCCGCATCGCACATGCGTGGTGCGGTGGCCCGCAGCATGCATGCGCAGCGCGATGGCCCGCATCATGCATGCACAGTGCTACCCCGCGCATGCGCGGTGCTGCCCCCTGCGCCGGCCGAGGCGTAGGCCGCCGCTTGTTCGGGGCAGCAGCAGGCAGGCCCAGGTGCTCAGGTGCTCCTGGGCGGCTGCGGCGGCGACGGTGAAGGGTGACCACGGGCTGGGCCACCAGCTGGCCCAGCCCAAGGGAGGTAAGACACCCGCAGCACCCCATGTGTGCCAAAAACCCTCCCTGCGCCCGCCGCTGCCCCGCTAGCCTTGCCTTTGCCGCCGCCCATTTGGGGCAGGGGCAAGCAGGCCCAGGCGCTCCTGGGCAGCCGCGGCAGCGATGGTGCAGGACAACCACTGGCTGGGCAACCAGCTGGCCCAGCCCAAGGGAGGTAAGCCACCCGCCGGGCCCCACGCGTGGCAAAAACCCTCCCTGCGCCCGCCGGCCTCCCACCTCCCACCCCTGGCCCTCTTTTACTTACAGTTTTAGTAGTTCTCAGCAGGGAGAGGTGGAAACTTCTGGAGAGCTTGCCTTCGCTGCAGACAACTTGCAGCACTGTTTGCAGACTGGGACTTTTGGCGGGCTCAGCAGGGCGGAGACAGCCTGGACAATTCCTATTGGCTTTTGAAAGCCAATAGAATTAGACTCTATTCAAGAGAGTCTATTCTATTGGCTTTCAAAAGCCAATAGAATAAGAGGGAGTAGCACAGCTAAGGAAAAGGGAAAAAAATGGCGTAGCACAGCTAAAGAAAAGGGGGGGAAATGGTGGACTGCGTTGTTTGGCGACCCCCGTGAAATGGTCGTTCGACCCCAAATGGGGTCGCGACCCACAGGTTGAGAACCGCTACTCTAGCAGGTGGTTGGGGTGTTTGTAAGGTTTCATACTTGAATTGCAAATCTGTTTTGTATCTGAGATCATACAGCTCACTAAGCCAGAAATATGGTTCAAATAAACCATTACATGGTATAGTATACTAAGTCATTCAGTTATGCAGCTTAGCTGGTTCTAAGACATTCGATTTTGTGCTATATATTTACTATCTTGGGGTCCTTGAATCTGTACTGAATTATCATTTTGGGGCTGTCCTTGAGAAAGAAAAGGCTCAAGATTAAATGGGGTTCTATAGTTCAAAAATTATCATTTATCACTGCTAATGAAACATCTTTAAGGCAAATTAGAATTAAAAATCCCTGATGCAAATTAACATCTTTTCTAAAATCAGTTTTGTCTTAGGAACAGAGGTGGAGTCTCCTCTTATTTGTTCAGTAGTTTAAAGATAGATGTAAGGGGAAAAGGTAGGACTTCCTGATGCAGGAATGGCTGCAACTGGCAGACAGGATGTAAATGTGAAAAAGCCATTCTGGCCACATTTGCTCCCTGAGCTAAAGCTGGGAATCCATCAGACCTCCAAATTGTTGACAGCAGGGGAATAGAACTCCATTCAGAGCCAAAAATGTTGCTACTCTGGAATTATTTGGCCCACAAACCTAAATCAGAGAGAGATTCTTGGAGAGATTCAATTTCGCTCTATTCCTCCTCACCCAGCACTGACAACTTCCAGGTGCCATGTCAACACTTTTATTACATTGCCTGTTTGGCACAAGACTAATATATATAACTAGACATCATCAGGATACTATTGGGACCTGTTGTTTTATGTAGATGTTAAAAACAAGTGAGTGGAGAGCATTGGGGCATTCTACTGAATGGAAGTCTCTGAGCAGATATTTCATCCCTTATACTGATAGAAACCATTATCCCATTAGAAAAGAAAATCACAAAAGAACACTGTCCTCCTCAGAGCTGGTCCAAAAACATGCTATGGCTGATGATAGCAAAAGCCACTGAGAAGTCAAGGATGGCAAGAAAGGTTGCACTTTCCTGACAGAGGCATTCAGAAAATAAATAAAACCAAATAAAACCAATATAGTTTCCACGCTGAAACCTGTAACTACACATAATCTGCTTCTTCTGGAATCCTTTGAACTCACTCCCCATCTTTGACCATTTGAACTGGGTCTGTTTAAAGTTTTGGAAGATACAAACTTTGAATAGAATTTTGTTACATACTGTGAGATACTAGAATTCTGTCAAGGGGAATACAAAATAAAATTTATGGCAGAAAGACATAGTTGACAATGGTTTTCCTATTTATCACTTTTATCAGAAGGATTAAAAGTAAACAAAAGAATTTAGGGTATTGGATACTGTAAGACCGACAAAATTCAGAATTGTGTACATTGTGTACAGATCAACATATTGCTAAAATGTATACATTTTTATGGAAATTTGAAACAGATAAGTGAAAAAATGTATGATGAAGTGAGCTAATTTTTTATTACAATATATCAAAATAAGAGAATCACAATGTAACTAAAGTGATAAACATATCTTGTTTATAATTGCTGTAAAGATCAGAAGCTACTTCTTTATATCTTTTTTCTTTCTTTTCTTTCCTTCTTTCCTTTCTTTTTGCATTTTAGCTTTCTATTTTATTTCTTCCTTTCTTTTTTCTTTCTCTATTTTATCTTGTATTCATTTTTAATCTTATTTTTAAAACTTTTCAGTAAAATCATATTTCAAAAAATGATGTTGTACCACATCCATTTTCACTTACCATCCTTACCAGAAAAAAAAGGAGAGCTAAAAACTATTCTAAACTAGTCTAAAGTTGTTCAAGTTGGATCATGTGATAACCTCTTGAACAGGATTCTTTCAGAGCCAATGGAAACACCCCTTCACCAAAAGAAACAATGACTATTGCTCAGATATAGCTTTCTGCCATCTTTGGAAATCCTAAGCTAGGCACAAGATGCCAGGATATAGCTGAGGAATAGAATACTGGGACACTATAGAAAGTACTATTCACTTCTTTGAGATTCACAGACTCAAACTAATCCCAGATGACTTCACATGACGTAGATGTCATTTGCACTGAGAATGAGTAGCTAGAATCTAAGTTGGCTCAGATACGGATGGCTTTATTTGCCCAATTGCTAGAAGAATTCTTTATAGTAGCCCTTCAGGTATTCTTGATTATTCTCCTTCTGTAGGATGGAATGGGACACTTAGCTGGGTGATATTCCACAGACGTAATAAAAGCAGCAAAATATTTACTTACATCATTGTGTAGGTTCAGATATGAGTATTTATCAAGGGCCAGTCAGATTTGAAATATGTTTTCCTACAATAGCACTTTAAGCATCTCTTGGCTACTGCTACACCTTCCTAAATACTTCAAAGAATGAAAAACTACACATATTTTGAAAGAGGCTGCTGCAGTGCCATTTGTTCCAAAGCCATGGCTGCGCTCCTGTTTCAGCAGGAGGCCATTGTCTCACATGAACTGACCTTGAATCCTTGAAAATCTCTCTGAATTCTCTCTGAAAGCCCAGTATGCACCTAGGACAAAATAATCTAATAGATTCCTCATTACTAAAGAGGTATATATGCCTGATGGAACTCCACAGCTATCAAAATGTGATCTGTCTAACACTTAGAAATAAAAGGTTATTGTATTTAGAAGGACATGATTTACAATTGGGGTGGCATGCTTTCTATGGTATGGGAAAAACAGAGTCCATAAGTACTTTCAAAATCATTTTATAAGAAATGCCTTGTTAACAGTATGGGAAAAAATTAAAGCTAAAATATATTTTAAAATTCCAGGGTGGTTGTCAACGATGGAGGCCTTTATACATCTGAATCTGGTAGATTTTGAAAAAGTATGGACATATAAAGGTATCTTAGATATTGATGGGAAATTAAAATCTAAACAAGAATTGGAAAATTTAGGAATTAATCTGTCCTGGTGGGCACATTTACAGATACAAAATAGATATGAAAAAGATGTAAAAATGTATGGATTTTAAAAGGATCAAATTGTGTTTGATAAGATTTTGTTAACCTCAGATGAGAAATTAATTAAGAAAATGTATATTTTTTTGTTAATTTTAGATATGGAAAGTGAACAAGTGAAAGAAACAATGATAAGATGGGCAAAAATTTTTGGTTATAATATAGAATTAGAAAAATGGCAAATGTTATGGGAGAGAAACTATAAATTAACAATGTCAACTTCATACAAAGAAAATCTGTATAAAATGTTTTATAGATGGCACCTTCCACCAGCAAGATTAGCAAAAATGTTTAAAAATATGTCAGATAGATGTTGGAAATGTAAATATAATATAGGCACGTATTATCATATTTGGTGGACATGTGGGAAGGCAAAGGCTTATTGGAAAAGTATACATATGTGGTTAGAAAAAATATTGGACCAACAAGTGGATTTTAAACCTGGACTTTTTTTACTAGGCATTATGTCTGAAAAGACTAATAAGCAGAAATTATACTTAATTCTACATATTACCACAGCAGCAAGAATAATTTTTGTACAATACTGGAAGAATGAAGGATTGCCATCAGAGGAAGAAATAATCAGGAAGATATTGGAATGTGCAGAGATGGACAGATTAACTATGAGGCTGAAAGACAAAGAAGATACAGACTACTATCAAATTTGAAATTTATTTTATTCTTGGTTAGAGAAAAGAATGAAGGATTAGGAACTGAACATGTATTAGCTTAGCAAACTCCAGACAACTTGTTGATTGGAAAAATTAACATATATTGATGAAAAAATAATAATAAAAAAGATTGAAAAAAATGTGATCTGTCCATAGCCAGGCCAAGATCAATGTGCCCCATTGCCAAATCACGTATCTTCCCTGAAAGATATCACATCCATTATGAGATCCTCCCCACCCACCTCAAAGTGTGTGGAGGTACTCAATAATTTTGGTAGGTTCACTGTTGTTGCGCAACTCTAAATCTCTCATTAAGGAAAGGCATACTGAACTCCCACTACATTAGTCTAAAAAAATTTCACTCCCATCCCCTGAAAATTGAGCAGACCTGACAGGATGCTAATGTGCAGCAATATATAAGAGAGCAATATATAACCTACAAAGAGTTATGCAAACAGAGTCTCTTCAGAGTAGGGCCTATAGATACTGGTAGAAACTCATGGATAATTACTACATCCCCACCCACCCACAGCCCTCTTGGTCTCCTTTGGCTAGGCAGACCTTTGAAAGATGACAAACCTCTGCATCATATTTCAGTGATGCAGGCCAGTTCTCCCGTCTAATCCATAATTAAATTAAGTCATGGATGAAAACAATTTCATTACAGACAGATTTTGCACTGAGTAGCAACTGGCTAAGAAATACAAATATACTTAAAGAAATAAATTCCAGAATGTACATAATAAAATATGCATGAAATATAAAATGTTTATTCAGACTTTTGTTAAAATTGCAAATACATTATACTGTGACATTTTTCCATCATTATACAATATTAAGTTCTATGAACAATAGTTCTTATGATACAGCAACAGTGGTTAATGTGATGTTCCAACCCCATTTTGATGATCCACAAAATTACATCACATAAATTTGGCAGTAACTAGATTTTTGGTAGGGCATTTTTTGGGCATTGGGGAGGAGATGTAAGGTAATAAGATTTAACACACTTATTTCATGTTAAGGAACTTCCTTCTCTATCAAAAAACTGAAAATCAAAGTAAAATCTTCAGCTTTCTCCTCTTGGGATGACTTTCTATGATTGGTCATGCCCCATTGCCCTTGGAAGCCATAAAAATGCTCACTTCTAATAAAGCTTTTGATATCACTTGATTTACTCTGTAGATGGTCCCAGCACAGCTCCTATTTCGCAGTATATTACTTTAGCCATGATGAAACTCAACAGGATACACCTAATGGCCTATTAACATGCATCTTTTCTGCATAAGATTCACCACTCCAGCCCTGCAAATAGTGTGCATTAATTATCTATTTGCATTAAGCCTAGCTGTTCAGGTCCAATAAATTCAATATTTTCAGATATTGAGGGAATCCTTTAGGTATTACTCCAAGG
The DNA here is from genome assembly GCA_034064705.1 of Bothrops alternatus. Taxonomy (NCBI): domain Eukaryota; kingdom Metazoa; phylum Chordata; class Lepidosauria; order Squamata; family Viperidae; genus Bothrops; species Bothrops alternatus. The sequence goes on along the minus strand of JARGCV010000021.1, from coordinate 1,667,135 downwards.
GCTCCAATCACAATGGCATAATACCATAATTTCTTTCACTATGTTCAACTTCAATCTCTAAACCCTGGTATTTCAGGGGGGGGGAGTTGGATTGCTTTTCATGAATACTAGCATCACCCAATATAGCAACTTCAATGAACAGACTTGCCTCTTTTCAGTAATTATTATATCAGGCATGTTATGAACAAGGTGTCTGTCTGTCTGTCTGGATTTAAAGTTCCATAAAATTTTAACCCACTCATTTTCAAAACTTGATCTTAACTTTTTTACTGGTTCTTAACAGAACAGATAACAGAATAACAGAGTTGGAAGGCACCTTTTCAGAGATTGTACCACTTTTAGGATATGGCAATATTCAAGTACCATCAGTCGCCTAGCAAGTGGGCATGGCCTGCTTGACGCCACTCACTGGACAAAGCTGACTCGAGATAGCTGGTTCAGAATGGAACAAGTCTCACTGGCTAACTCGATGTGGGGACAACTCGGTACCCCACAAACTCCTCGCCTCCCCAAACTGCTAGTAGCCAAGTGCATGCATGTGCACACACACGCACATACACTGTATTCCAGGTTTGGGGACCTTTATCCATAGAGGAAGGAGAAGGCCTTCTCCCCAAACCCAGGCATGACTGGCAATTTGCTAGCTCAGAGGTGGATACAAGTCTCCAAGCTTGGAATGTTTGTGTGTGTGTGTGTGTATGTGTAGTACACTAAAGAGATGTTCTTTTCCCAATCTCAGACATTGTTGGTGTTTCCCTGTCCAGTGCCCCCTCCCAACAAAGCACAAAATGGAGGATGTTTGCAGGAAGCAGTTTCCTCTGAGTCCAACTTCTGTCTTGACAGATCTCTGGAGAGCAAGAGGCAGCGGCAGGGGAGCAGTGCTCCCGGGTCCTGCACAAGGGAGGCTGGCTCTTCTCGAAAGGGAATTCCCATTTCCAATTGTGAATGATAAGGATGCTGGCTTGTTGGGGCAGCCTTCCCTCACACAGCTTCCCTGCCACCCCTCCTCCTCTCCAGAGATCAGTAGGGGAGACAGAGATCTGGAGGACAAGGTGCAGCCTCCATATTGGCCACTTCTACAAACCCTCCTCAATTAAACATACATTATATATAAATTAAAACACAGCCAAAAAGAAAACATAGTTAAATCACTAATTACAGCTCTTCACATATTTTCTGGAAAAACCACTTTTATTGATGTTGGGAAGGAAAAGCAAACCTTATTAAGGAACTCTTAATAGGAAGGGAATTGAAGACACCAAAAGGTCTCGTTCTTTCTAATCTGCCTTCCCTTTGAGCCTTTAGTTCTCATTATTTTATTATTATGTATTAAAGAAGAACAAAGGCCTCCATAGCTCAGGATACTCATCTTAAAATTAGAACCCAGAAAAATTTAGTTAATCCACAATACTGCCTTATGAAGAATGAAGATAATCTTTGGGCCCTAACAGCATGCAGGTGTCCAATCAAAATATTAGTGGCACACCTGTCAGCAACTGGAAGTGCGTAAGTCCATGTACTTCCCTTCCCTATCGCACAACTCAATCCATACATCCTTTAATTTTCAGACACTTTTTTTTCTCATAAGCTCCTTTAAAAACCCACAAGGTATAGTGTAATTAGCAGGAAAAATAAATCTAGCACTCCTGAATTCTTTCCCCAAAGGAGAAAGGAAAGTTCGCAGCTTGCAGGTTGCTAGCAAAGTTGTCAAACAATGTAGATATTGCTGCTAAAGGCAAGAATAAATAACAAATCAATTTTGCAGCTTTCTCCTGTTATTACATCCTCTTACCTCTAGAATGTGGCCTAGGATTGCAGAAGGGGCTAGGCTAAAATCCGGTTAAGTAGTTTGCAACCAGATGTTCAGTACAGACTTTGCCAATGTGACTTTAATAGCCCAGGAAGAGATAGGAAAACCCGAGGAAAACGTTGCAATCAATAAACTATGGTGGACTATACTTGTTTTGCCCTATTTTGATTCTCTTCCCCAGCAGCAGCCCATCGATTTCAGAACTGCATGGCCACAAAGATAGTAGAGGCCTTCAGCCTCCCAATCCCTGCTTAGAGAGGGATTTGCATTTCAGCCAGGGTCAGGCCATACACCCCCAATCAAAGGAAAACGCTGAATCCAGCAGCCAGAAGGCAGCCCAGCCACCACATCCCTCCATTTCCTTCTCCTCGCCCTCTGGGCATAGACACAGTCGCCACTCACCATAATTGGGGCAGGACTGGCAAGTACCTCAGTCCTGCAAAGCAGCGCTCTCCTGGTACTCCCACCTACCGCCATGCCGGCAGCCCTAACTAAAGGCCGTGAACTGCAGCCTTGCCCAGTCAAAGAAGGTGGGTGAGACTACAGCAGATCTGCAGCTTGCCAGTGGCATCAAAGGTTGCCCAACTTTACTTTGGAATTTCAGAACTGGAAAGTGGAGGGGCAGCACCTGCTGGAAAACCTCCTGCTCCCCCCCCACACACACACACAGCTACAGAGCCATCCTAATTCCAACGGGCCTGCCGGTATGCTGGTGGGCAAGATCATTGGTGAGCCGCACTTTGTAGGACAAAGCTGGTGGATCTATGCCAGCAGGCATCAGCTGGAGCCCGGCACGGATCCTGGGTGCTCAGCAGAGCTCAGCAATACCGCGGCTCCAGCTGGCTCTCCCATAGGCCTGTGTTGCATTGCTGCCACTCATTGTAAACGTACCACCTGCCAGGTGCCAATGTACCATCAATGTACCACCAGTTGAAAAGTCCTATTCTAGTCCAATTCTCTGCTGAAGCAGGAGATTCTATACTATTTCAGACAAATGCTTGTCCAATCTCTTCTTTAAAATCCCCAGTGATGGAGGCAAGCTGTTCCACTGGTGAATTGTTCTGTCAGGAAATTTCTCCTTATTTCTAGGTTGACTTGATTAGTTTCCATCTGTTGTTCTGCCTTCAGGATTTTTGAAGAATAGGTTGCCCTCCTCTTCTTTGTGGCAGATATTGGAAGATTTCTATCATGTCCCATCTAGTCCTTTTCATTAACTAAATTCAATTCCTGCAACCTTTTTTCATATGTATGTTTTAGCCTCCAGTCCCCTAATCATCTTTGTTGTCTTTTCTGCACTCTTTCCAGAGTCTCACCAATTCTTTCTATAACATGGTGACCAAAACTGGATGCAATATTCCAAGTTTGGTCTTACCAAGGTATCATAAAGTGGTGCTAATACTTCACGTGATCTTGATTCAGTCCCACTGTTAATGCAGCTTAGCCTCTCACCTCATTTAAATCCAAACCTCTGGCAGTTTCCAGTGAATAATTTTGGCAACTTGATCATGACACTGTTTATAGTCAAAATTTGTGCAATTTTGCTGTAGCCACTGATCAAATGGTCTTATCCTTTTCACTACAAAGGCGATATTTACTACTCTTTGTTATGAGATGAATTTTTTATTTTCATGTAATTAGTCAGCAAAATTTATTCGTGAACCACTCAAATAAACCCTCCAGTTTCTTTCTTTAATGCTCCTGATATTAATCAGACCCTTGTGGAGTTTTTGTAAGATTTTCCCTCCATATCCTTCAATTATTGATTATGTACTGACTTATTCTTCCAATTAACAAATCAGTTTTCCATTGCAATTTTCCAATCCTTGCTCCTTCCCTTGTGATAATTAAGCAGTGTGGGCTGCCTCTGGGATAGGCGAAATCCTGAGAGGCCTAGCACATGCCCAGGCCCACACTGCAGCACTTCTTTAGCTCACACATGGCCTGTTCCTGCGCCAATGGCTCCCCACAAGTCTTGGGCCTGCTTCCCATTTCACTAAGTCTCATATCTTCCTCCTCACTCTCCATCATGGAGATCTACCTTTTTTGTAGGTCTCCTTTGGGAAGCAGCCACTCTGCCTTGCAGCCTTCCAAAATCACATTCATGAAGGAGAGCTGGCTGATCTTCACTTTGGCCTCTCTACAAGGTAAGGAGACCGTAAGCCACAATTCTGTAAGTAGACATCATATTGGAGCAGCTACAGTTCCCTGCCCCTGCAGTCAATCACGAAGGGCTGCCAAAGTACCCAACTTTGTTCCCATGTCTGTGGAGGTGCTGCAGCAGTCATAACTTCCAGTAGGGGTTGTAAGTCCCTTCATTCAATGCCATTGTAATTTCAAACATTTATTTGTTTAAATAAATTCATTAGTAAATTAGTAAAATTAGTAAAAACATTAAAACAGTGAAGAAAGAAAGAAAGAAAGAAAGAAAGAAAGAAAGAAAGAAAGAAAGAAAGAAAGAAAGAAAGAAAGAAAGAAAGAAAGAAAGAAAGAAAGAAAGAAAGAAAGAAAGAACAGCAATTTGAATTGAAAGATGGTGGAACAGTTGCTGAATGAACAATTGTTAAGTCAAAGTCTACCTGTATTATTGTTGATTGGTTCAGGGAATTTTTCAGAGACAATGCAGAATACAGGCAATTTGAGACTAAATGATTCATTGTTTGCATTCAGTAACATGCACTCAGTCACGTTAAGGCTTTTCTTTAGAGAAAGCTACACTAACTGTAGCAATATAATTACTGTTGTGATTATATCAGAAGTTGCAGATATTTAAATATTGGATTGTCTCATGCCACAACATTATTAGTTTTTGAGGCAATCAGTACAAAGGGAGCTTGGTTAAGCCAGTTCCCAAAATTAGAAACAATAGTGATTTTTTAAAAATCACACCCAGCAACTTCTGTAAAGAATATGCCATCCATGTGGCAGATATATTTTAGCCAAATTCTTTTAGGCACATGGTTGGGTCATCTAGAAAATTAAAATAAAAAAATTCTATAGTGGAACTATTCCACACTGACTCTGTTGACAATGTACAAGGAATTTATTCTCTTAAGGGTTAAAATGTGACAGGACTTATTTAATTTCTCTAAATCAAGGACCATTATTAAGAGAATGCCATTTGATGGAATTATGGAAAACATATTTGATTTCCAATTGCTATTATATTTGTACTAATCCTTTCAACTAGTATATATTTGTCTGCTTTACATTAGGCCCTTTAGGATTCCCTGTTTATTTTAATAATGAGTTCAATTCTCTGAACAATAGAACTGAATAACTGAAGGGCAAAGCTTAAGGATGTTTTTCAAAGTAATAAAGAATAACTCATATATCTAATTTCTCTATCTTCATTAATTATTACATTTTAAAAATAACAACATGAACTCATAAATCAATTTTCATTTAAGGCAGGTTGTGAAAGTATGCTAAAATATGCACATATTATAGATTTTGAAGGGTATTTTGTTAAATTTAAATTTTAAATTAAAAATACTAAATGCTGTTTTCCCTATAGGCATGCACATGCACATCTACACATTCTTTATATTAATGTATTCCTATAACTCCAAGAATAATTTGTCTTTCCTGAAGATATCTGTTTATTGTCAAGCACTGTGAAATAATTGAAGTAGAAAACTGTGAGTAATTATAAAGTAAACCCCAATTTAGCTTTTGGATTGCTTTTATTGGGACAATTTTGTTAGCGTTCAATTGCTCATTTATCAAAAATTTAAAAAGCATTTAATTCTTTAGTTATAGAATAATTTCTAATGAGAATTTTAAAAATGCTTGTCACAGGCATGGATGAATCCCACTGTTAAAATCCACTTTAATTTATTTTCCTTTTTTAAAGGCCTTTTTCCTTCCCTTTTGAAGGCATTAGGGTAGCTATGGTTTTCAAAAACATCCTTTCTAACCTATTTTGTGGCTTTTATCATTTAACTTTTATTATTTCTTTAAGAAAAAAATAAAACCTTTTCACAAATTACCTTTTATTTTTTTAACCCAAAGGTTTCAATGTGACTCTGAAGTTATTAAAATGAATTGAAATTAAATCAAGAAACCATTCACACCTGGGGAAAGAACTCTTTTTTAAGACAGAGAAGTAGAAGAACGTATGAATAACAGCTGATGAAAAGATAAACATTCTATGAGTATCAGCTGCTTAAAATGCCCTTACAGCACATATGAACTATAAATGGCATAACCATTGAAACCCTTTAAGCCAAAATATCATATTGGTTTAGAAATTATAATTGTGTGATGTCACTGAATCTTATGCAGTAAACCTCCAGCTGGATTTTGCCAGATGTGACCTAAATTGTTTGTCGTGAATGCCATTAAATATTTGACCTTAATTGCAATATAAAGAATTCCCCACCGGGGTTACTGTACTCACACATCTTTGTTTTACTGAATTTACAGATGTGGAAAATAACTAATATGCTGTGGAATCTATGCAAGCTGCAGTTACAAAACACAGTTCAGAGAAGAGCAACTAAAATGACCAAAGGCCTGGAGACTAAAACACATGAAGAACGGCTGCAGGACTTGGGTTTGGCTAGACCAGGGGTAGGCAACCTTGGCTCTTTTATGACTTATGGATTTCAACTCCCAGAATTCTTGAGTTGAAGTCTATGAGTCACAAAAGAGCCAAGCTTGCCTAACCCTGGGCTAGTCTAAAGAAAAGAAGAAATAGGGGCAACATGATAGTAGTATTCCAGTATTTGAGGGGCTGCTACAAAGAAGAAGGGTCAAACTATTCTCTAAAGTACCAGAGGGCAGGACAAGAAACAATGGTTGGAAACTGACCAAAGAAAGAAGCAACCTGGAATTAAGGATAAACTTCCTAACAGTGAGGACAAATAACCAGTGGAACAACTTGCCTCCAGAAATTGTAGGCGCTCCATCACTGGAGATTTTTAAGAAGAGCTAGACAGTCACTTGTCTGAGATGGTACAGGTTCTCCTGCTCGAGCAGGAGGCTGGACTAGAAGACCTCCAAGGTCCCCTCCAGCTCTATTCTATTCTAGTTCTCAATTTACGATCACTGGGATCAGAATTTCTGATGTTAAGCAAAGTAGTTGTTAAGTAAGTGATGCTTGATATTATGGCTTTCCTTCCATGGTTAAGTGAATACTGCAGTTGTTAAGTGAATCATGTGGTTGTTAAATGAATCTGGGTTTTCCCCATTGACTTGCATTTTGGAAGTTGAATGGGAAGATTGCAAATGGCAATCACAGGGCCCAGGATGCTGCAACTGTCATAAATACATGCCAGTTGTCAAGTACCTGAACTTTGCTATGGGGATGCTGCAATGGTTATAAGTGCGAGAACCAGCCCAAAGTTGCTGGCTTTCAATGTCATTGTAATTTTGATCACTAAATGAATGGCTATAAGTCGAGGTCTATCTACATAGAGATGATTTAGCTATCTCATTGTTCACCTTATGCAACAGCAAGCATGGCATGCTTGCAATGGCTTAAACCTGAAACTGTTTTAAAACAATGCAACATCCAATGATAGACAATGACATCAGCCATATAAAAAAACTGAAATACTTATTTTATTAGGTTCATATAGCTGGCCATCTCAAACATGTGATTGTGGGCAACAACCAAAGTTAAATGAATGGGCTATAACTTTGAATGGTTGCTAAACAAACGGTTGTTAAGTTGAGTACTATCCGTGACAAATGAGAGAGCCTGAAGAATTATTTTGGATAATTAAATCCAACCTCCATTTTAGGGCCAGATTATAAATCAAAGTGTTCCGAGCAAAGGGCTCTCCTGTTTCTGCCTGAAGACATCCACTACTTGGGACTTTACTATCTTAGAGCCCACTCTGAAAATTCTCTTACTATTAGGAAATTTTAATGAAAATTACAAAAGGTGTATATTTTTAGTTATTTTCTCACTACTTAAGGTTATATTTTAGGATGGGGATGTTTTTAGACCCTTCACTAAGTGGTTTAAAATGGAGAATAGGTACATTAAGCTTTATGGAGTTATTTTTAATTTAATCAAACAATCATGGCATCCCTGAGTTCTTTGGAATAGGGCGGCATAGAAATTAAATAAATAATAATAATAATAATCCCAATCACATTTGCAACTCTAGAAAATAAATAAGATGAGGACAACTGACAAATAAATAAACATAATAAATTTAGCAATGACGCATGGGAAAACAACACGACTAACTATAAAACCGTATACTATAAAACATCCATCAGGGAAGGAATCATAATCTTGCTCTTCCAGGGCCTGCTGATGCAGCTGGTCTTCAAGGTTTGAATAAAATACCACAAGGTTGGAGCCATATGGATTTCTGTTGCATGTTTTGAGATCCTGCACGAAAGCATTCTTAATTGGTAGGACTTCGTATGATCTTGCCAGATCTCATGTTTGATTGTCAAATCTCTACATCATGCAAAACATGCAATTCTCAAAACAAATGCAGCATACAAATTAAATGATAACACGTTTTTGGAAAAAATAGTTATAACAAATCATCATCATAACTATTTCATTACTAAACACTGGAATGGTAGGGGACTAGGATAGAAGCTACTTCCTAATAAAATGGCAAACATAAATCAGAGCAAGAAAATTTTCATGGAAATTCTTTATCTTGCTTCTGTTGATTATATGATGTCATAGCTAGGGGTGAAATATTTGTTCTCTCCTTTTTTTTTCTTGTTAAGAAGTTAATGGGTGGTTTAAAATACAAAATAGGTACAATACATTTTGTGGTGGCTTATATGCTTATTTGTATTATGCATTTGGGAGGGGAGAAGTAAAATGAAAATCAGTATAATCAGCTGTTTGAAAGTAAGTTGTTACTGAATGTGGGCAGCATAATCTGGAAGCTGCTTTGAGTTGGATTTTTTCCCTTTTACTTTGCAAAATGGAGATTAAGATTCGCAAGTATGTTGTAGATCACCAATTCCTGCTATTAAAGGAAAAGAGATGCTAATATTGATGATGACTTCATTGTCCCTGGGCCAAGATCAAAGGTATGAGACATTTAAGTCTCACAGTAAGTAATTAAAGGTGTTCAAATAGTTCTGTAAGACCTTAATCAGCAAAAGAAGTATATTATTAACAAGTAGACTAAATCTCTAAATAATGTCCATTAGATCACTAAAGGTTTCTGATTTAGTAGTTGTTTAAAATTGATATTAAAATATTTTAAATCATATTACTGAAATTATATCTGAGCGTAGAAGAATAGTATATATGCAAACACACAAAGTATGTGTGTGCAAATACCCTTCAATTTATAACTTTAAGGAGCCTGGAATTTCCATCTGTGATGTCATGATGGTCATAAGTCAAAGAATCCACATGACCGGCCCAATTTTATGACATTCTTATGGCAATCATTAAGTGAACACCATGGCTGTTGAGCAAATGCCATAATTGTTAAGTGAACTCATTATCTGCAATGGGCATTCTTGCCAGAAACCAGGAGTAAATGCTAGTTTCCAGCAAAAGAATCTTGTAAATTGTATTATGTGACCATGGAATGCTGTGGGGCAGTTGCCAAGCATCCAAAATGCAATCAAATAATAGTGGGGGGGCAGGGGGGCTGTCAGAATTTTGAATCCAGATTTTAAGTACCTTGGGGGAGGGTGTCCCCTCATTGCTAAGTTGTGTAATTTGAGGACTATCTGTATGCACCACATTGATAGTATTAGGAATACTTTTTCCCCCTGTAATTCTAGGCTAATTTTCTTAAAGCACTATTTTGCCTTTCTGTTGGGTTTTTGGTACTCTTTCGGGTTGATAGCTTACTTGCACAACAGGTAACATCATTGAGGGAAAGGTGAATTGTGGGCGTTATTTATATATACGAGCTTGCCCTGCAAATTTTGGTGGGGATGTGTCTTCCTCCTTGATTAGATTTCTTTCGTCATTGTTTATTTGGTACTGTTTCCTGCTTCTCTGGGTGTTGGGTGCTGGAGGACACATGTTGTAGGCTGTTTCCTTCCTCCCTAAACTTTTGGTTGTGTCTTTTAAATAATATGTAAATTTATCTCTTTGTGTTTATTGGTGACTGATTTCTTATCTTTCTTATTAAAAAGGCCATTATTTCTAATGAAGCAAAGACATTCATAAAATGTAGTTATAGGTATGACTGCCTGAACCCAAAATTTCTGCATATAATGTATAGTTACTATTAAAATGGGAAGAGGTTGGTGTCAGCAATAATAGATTTTGGGATTAGTTCCATTAGTTCCAGTTTGGTACCACTTTGCTACCATACCATCTAAAATTATGGAAAACACTCTTGACAACAGCAGTCACCCTGTGTCTTACTGATAAATTGTATGTCCAAGAATATTTCTCCTCTGTATACCCAATTCTGGCCTTGAAAGGCAGAGCAAATATTTTCTGACTCCTGAACTTGGCTGTCTAATGTCAAAGAGAGTCTCTGTCTTAAGTGCATGGAGACACTATTCATCTGTATCACATCTCACCTGATAAGATGCATGACCAAAAAATATCAGAATCAAACTTATTGACTGACAACTTTACAACTTCTTGGAAAGTATTTATGAAGCAACAAATATGGAAAAATTACAAAAATTGTGGAACATCAGGAAGCTTGACTGAGAGATAAAGAATTGATAATAATAATACTAATAATACTAATAATAAAGTTGGAAGGGACCTTGGAGGTCATCTAATCCAACCCTCTGCTCAGGCAGGAAACCCTATACCATTTCGGACAAATGACTGTCCAGTCTCTTCTTAAAAACTTCCAGTGTTGGAGCATTCACCACTTCTGGAGGCAGGTTGTTCCACTGGTTAATTGTTCTAACTGTCAGGAAGTTTCTCCTTAGTTCTAGGTTGCTTCTCTCCTTGATTAGTTTCCATCCATTGCTTCTTGTCCTGCCTTCAGGTGCTTTGGAGAATAGCTTGACTCCCTCTTCTTTGTGGCAGCCCCTGAGATATTGGAACACTGTTATTATGTTCCCCCTCGTCCTTCTCTTCATTAAACTAGACATACTCAATTCCAGCAGCCGTTCCTTATATGCTTTAGCCTCTAGTCCCCTAATCATTTTTGTTGCTCTTCTCTGTACTCTTTCTAGAGTCTCAACATCTTTTTTACATCGCGGTGACCAAAACTGGATGCAGTATTCCAAGTGTGGCCTTACCAAGACATTGTAAAGTGGTATTAACACTTCATGTGATCTTGATTCTATCCTCTGTTAATTGAAAAACACATAGGCTGTTTTCTTTTTTCAAATATTCCTTAATGAACTAATCATAAGAGATATGCATTGGAGCTGCAGTCTACTATCCATAAATATCACCATTAGCAATCAAAGACATCTTTCTAACATAAAAAATTACACCACAAAAAGGGCTGAAGATAGGCTATCATATCTGGGCTGGAAACATTGATAAGGCCACTGGAGGACCCTAAAGAGAAAAGAAGTGCTCATGATTTTTTATATGCTAACCCTATTGTAATAATAAAATATAAATGCACACTGAAGTACAATGAAGACAGAAGACTAGAAGTGACTACATCATGAGAATGAAGTCCAAACACAATAGAGGAAATACCATCAAAGCAATTAACACCTGAGAAATTCCAGCTATTATACACATAGCTGAAAAATGGCCTGGACTCAAACAGAACTAAAAGCCCTGGATAGGAAGACCAGAAAAGTAATGACAATGAATCATGCCCTTCATCCACACAACAATGTTGATAGACTCTACTTACCAGGGAGTGTAGGTGGGGATAGAATGTTGCAAGTACACCAGACTGTGGAAGAAGAAAAGAACAGCATTGGAAGAATATCTAAGGACAGTAAGGAAGACGTACTGGAGTTACCTAATATCAAATAGACCAAAGTGGCCTATAAAGAAGACCAAATGAAGAATAGAAAAGAGACAAGGAAAGGCAAAGTACAAGGCAAGCACATAAAAAAACAGGCAACACAGATAATACTAACTGGCAATGACTAAAAGCAGGAAAATTGATTAATCAAAAAGATGGACTGATTCTGACTCTGCAAACCCAAGCCTTAAGAACAAATCTATTATCACCACTAGTTAATTGCAAAAGGCAGTTTGGAACAGGTTACATTAACCAAGATTTTTAATATTATTAGATATCTGCCTATTCCAGGTTCTTGGGACAGATTCAATTGGTAGACAAAATTCCAAATCCATTCTAAATATCTAGCTGATTCTGTGACTCTATTTCCATCCCAATCCTTGGGAGAACAAAAATACCAAATTCAGCCTAAACATCTGGCTGACTGTGCAATCAACTATAGTTAATACATTAAACTTGTATGCCAGCCAATTTTCAGTGACTTTGGGCTACTTACAATATAAAAAAATAAAGACAAAAGATTTTGAATGAAGTGAGTGAGGGTTTGTACTTTTCCTCATCAAAAGTCTGGAATGAAAGGCTAACTGTAAGGCTGCATTATATGAAAGCCAGGGTGGTATGGTACTTAAACTAATGGATTAGGCCTGGAGATATCTAGTTTCAATTACGAGGCTGCTAGCATGGGCATGAAATGAAGAGAGATTCCAACTTAAGCTTCCTTGAACCGGGGAAAAAGTGAGATGTAAATCAATCAATCAATCAAACAAACAAACAAATAAATAAAACCAGAATCCTGGATAATGTTAAAGGAAATGAGTTTTAGTTCTTTTAAGGTAGAAATATAATTTATATATTGTTATATGACTTAGTATGTCAAACTGATGATTGTTACTACAGCAGAATCACCACTTAGTACTATAAATAACAACTCTAGGACACAATGCTAATAAGTTGTTTTAAACAGGGTACTGTTTTTACCCTAACATTCTGCTCCTCAAGAGCCTTATCTTGTGTACTCGTTGTGGAAAAGCACCACTGAAACCATGTGCAATATACTGATTAAGTATAGATTTTTAAAAGGGGCAGGTGAGTCTTTCCTTTAAACTGAGGTACTATAGAAAACATATGTGATGCCACAAAGTGTGTAGATTTTGTTCAATATCCTAAACTACTTATCAAATTACTTGAAGCAGCAGTTGTTTTATTATCAGGTTGCTCTTACTTTTAAGACTAATAAAAAAGGATGTCATATTTTTGTTGGCCTTTTTCTCGGGTATATTATTATATTGGTTTTGAATTTGGTTTATGAGAATATACTGTAAGGGTATCGGGCCTGAAAGGTTCACTGTCATGAGTGGCATCTATTAACTATTAGCTGTTTAATTATTAGAGATAAAAAACAACAACCAAGAATTATTTTTTTAAAACCTATAAAAAGAACCAGTACATCTGAAAGGTACCAGGGTCCCCAGCCAACATAGGGCGGGCTTCTGCGCATCGCAAAGGAGTATTTTGAAAACAGGAACACATAAGCTCCTTAAGAAGAAACTTTCCATTAAAGTAAGGTTGCAAGGGGTTCCCTTACTGATGGAGTTGGACACTGAGTCCACTCTTTCCATTATTTCCATTAATACCTTTAAAAGGATTTGCAGCAGTAGTGGCCTTTCAGTTAAACTCAGGCCATCCAATCTAATACTCACAGATTTTCCGAATTCTATGGTGTGTGTTAAGGGGGAGGCCACCCTTAGAGTACAGCATAAGGATTTTAAGGTTCCCCTAGATGTGGTGGTTGTTGGGGGCGATCGTACAAGTCTTGTACGATTGGACTTGATTGGTTTGAGGCTCAAGGGATCCAGGTAACTGGGCTGCATCATTTGCAAACGTTGAGTCTTGCAGAAGTCTGCAGGGAATTTGCAGATGTGTTTAACTCAGAGTTAGGATCCTACAAGGGGCCTCCCACTGCGCTAAGGTTAGACCCAAACATCACGCCAATCAGGGTTAAATCTAGGAGGGTACCTTTTGCTCTCAAGGGTAAGACTGATGCTGAGCTGGACAAATTGCTCCAGCAGGGCATTTTGGAACCTGTGGACTCAAGTCCATGGGAAACCCCCATAGTAACGCCTCTAAAGGCTAATGGGGATATACGTATATGTGCAGATTACAAGTGCACACTGAATAAGGCGCTGCAATAGCACTCTTATCCAGTACCTGTGGTAAGTCATATTCTGGCCTCCCTCAAAGGAGGGGCGTATTTTTGCAAAGCTTGACCTGGCACAAGGATACCAACAGCTACCTGTTGATGAGGCAGCTGCAGAGGCCCAGAGTATTGTAACTCATTTAAGGTCAAGAGGTTGCAATTTGGGGTAAATGTAGCCCCTGGCATATTCCAAAGTGTCATGGAGAGCACACTTCGAGGTATTCCAGGGGTCTGTCCATACTTTGATGATGTCCTCATTGCTGGGGAGTTATCTCAAAATTTAGCAGAAAGATTAAGGGCTGTCTTGCTTCATTTTCGAAAAGCAGGCCTTAAACTAAAGAAAGATAAATGTAAGATAGGAGTCACTTCTACTGAATCCTACTTCTTAGGATTCAGGATATATGCTCAAGGCATTCACCCTGCTAAAACTAAATTGCAAGCTATCCAACAGGCCCCAAGCCCTAAGTCTAAGAGTGAGCTGCAAGCATTCTTGGGGCTATTAAATTTTTACCATGCCTTTCTCCCACATAAAGCTGCAATAGCAGAGCCACTACACAGGCTCTTAGACAAGCAGGCTCCTTGGCAGTGGACTAAAGTCCATGAAAAAAGTTTCAATGATGTTAAAGCTTTGCTCACTTCTAATGCTGTTTTAGCACATTTCAATGAGTAAATGCCGGTTTGCATCGCATGCGATGCATCTCCTTATGGAGTGGGAGCAGTACTTAGCCATCTGAAGGCTGATGGGACACAGGTCCCTGTGGCCTATTATTCAAGGACTCTGTCTTCTGCAGAGTGGAATTATGCTCAAATTGACAGGGAAGCTTTGGCCATAGTGGCTGGCATTAAGAAATTTCATGATTTCTTATATGGTCGCCACTTCACGGTCTTTACTGATCATAACCCTCTGCTGAGGTTATTTACCACTACTAAACAGACCCCCCACATTATTTCTCCTCGTATGCTGAGATGGTCCATTTTCCTGTCAGCATATGACTATACCTTAGTCCACAAACCTGGGAAAGAAATGGGCCATGCTGATGGCCTGAGTAGACTACCCCTGAACAATGTAGAACCAGATCCTGCTCCAGCTGTTAATATTCTGTCCATCCAGGAGTTGCCTGAGTCTCCCCTCAATGCTAGGGATGTGGCTACAGAGACTGCCACTGATCACACGTGCTGACATGGGTGTTGTCAGGATGGCCTGACAAGTGCCCTGATACTGAGTTCCACAGCTTCTGGCTCAAGAAGCATGAATTGTCCACCTTTAAGGGTTGCCTGTTATGGGGAAGCAGGGTAGTGATTCCAGCCTCATTGAGGTCTAGAATCTTGATCTCTCTGCATGAGGGTCATCCTGGTATAGTCAGGATGAAAGCACTTGTGCGCAGCCATCTTTGGTGGCCTGGACTCGATAAAGCCATCGAGGCCCAGGTACACGGGTGTCAAGTATGCCAACAGTCTAGGCCTGAAATGCCACAGGCCCCAGTACATAGGTGGGAGGAAACTGAAACCCCATGGTCTAGGGTGCATATAGATTACGCTGGGCCCTTTCAGGGGCAATTCTTCCTGGTTGTTGTTGACAGCCATTCCAAGTGGCTAGAGGTTATTCCTGTTTCCTCCACTACTGCTGCCAGGACTATTAGAGTGCTGAGAGGAATTTTTGCATCACACAGTCTTCCAGATGTTCTGGTTTCAGATAATGGCCCTCAATCTACGTCTTCTGAGTTCCAGGGTTTTGTCCAGGCCAACATGATCCGACATGCAACTTCGGCTCCCTTTCATCCATCCTCCAACGGACTGGCAGAGAGAATGGTGCGCACGACCAAAGATGCCCTCAAGAAACTGACTTATGGTAACTGGCATCACAGGTTAGCAGATTTCCTTGTTGCACATCGCACCTCACCATGCACATAGACCAACTGTGTTGGAAACTGGACTCTCACCCTTCCGCTCCTGGCTCTGCTCTGGGGGGGGGGAGGACTATAATATGCATTCTGGGGATCAGTTTCATTGGTCATCACAGGATTCCACAAGTGCTCCTGACAGGAATTCATGGGATAGGGGGTCATCCCACTCATCCATCATCACTCCAGACAAGGAGACTGACCGGGGATATCCAAACAATACACAATCTACAAGAGAAGAAGAATTCCAAGGGGCGCTTGTCCAATTCCGCAATTGCTCCCAAAAGGAGGTCATCAGCAAAGGGGGTTGCCAGGGAAGTAACTCCTGACTTTGACACCTTGGGCACATGCTCGGGGTCCACTGGGAACGGGGGTACTTCCGTGACTCAGCAATCTCCATCTGCTGGTCTTGGGTTCGAGGGACAGTGTTCCCAAGAAGGGTCCATTGTGGACCCGGGGATTACCACCCCTCCAAGGTATGCTGGTCTGGACTTAGAGAGTCCAGCCAGCCAGCAGATGGGGGGGGGGTCAACCAGGTATTCTGGGTAGCAAAGTCATGGCCTGCCTAGCCTGGCAGGCGAGCAAGTAGGCCAGGCACCCTCACCGGGGTCACCTTGGAAATTGAGACAGCAACACCATGGTCTGCCTTGCCTGGTAGGCGAGCAGGTGGGCCAGGCAATCCCTTCTGGCCTTAGGAGGTCATAGCGGGCCAAGTGTCAGCCCAAACATCTTCAGGGATTTGTGAACTTGCTGTCAAGTACATAGGATAGCTCAGGAGGACCTGAAGACAGGAAGCATTCAATTAGAATGCTGTACTATTTTTTGATTTGGGTAACATTGTCATTACTACAAATAAAGGGGTTTGTCTGAAGGCAGATTCAAATTCCAACTCATTGCATTTGATTAATGGACTGTCTAGCACTCCAGCCTGTTAAGGTACACCTGTGGGTGTAAAGTATATGTTCCATCTAGGGGGGAGGGGTGTTGGTCCTGGGCATTCTAAGGTTGCCGGGACCAGACTGAGCGGCGCCAGCCTTGCGCACATGCGCAGAGCAAGAAAAGCTTGTTACATTGTTTGCCGCAGTCCGAGGTCCATCGTCCTTAAAAGAGACTGCTTTACTTTTGTTTGTTGTTGGTTGTAGTAAGTACAGAGAAGAACAAAGAACTTTGATTTCACCATGTGTCTTCGTGATTGCATTCAAACCCAGTACTTAACAACTATATTACTTTTTTTAAAAAGTGGATTGCTATTTCCATGTTACAAAGCCTTACTCCACCTCAGTTTGGAATCAAAGCTCAAATGTGCAAATAAATCACGTCATCCTTTTTCCAGCTTAACTGTGTTTATAATACATTATCCGATTCCAAACAATTTTTTTGGAAACACTCCTGAAATTGTGGACTTCTGAAATAATCACCCCAAGCATTCTGAATGATAGGTAAACCACTACAGGTAAATTTATGTGAATTTACTGCCAAATGCTGCTAATGTACGTGAAGCTGATATGTAAGAAAAACCTTCAACCCCCCCCAAAGAGTTTTTTTAGTTCAGAAAGGAAGTGCGTGTGTGGGGGGAACTGAGCTGAGTTCATTCGGATTTATTTCGAATTATTTTCAATCCGAGCCGTGCCCTGAATAATATCTACACTTAGACGTAAACTCTATAGTCTTCCAATAAGGGTTACTTCCTTATTTAGTTAACAATACGCCTAAACACGCCTACCCAGAAGTAATCGTTCGTTAAATTAATCGGGCTTATTTCAGAATAAGTGCGACTAGTGTTGCATCCTTAATTTTGCATCCTGTTTGTCCAATATCGACACACATTCATATATGGCCTTGACATCGCCTGGTTTTCATCCCCGTCACATTCCAGCCCGAAGAACGCAGGCGACAGAAAATCTCCGGCACAAAAGACAAATGCACACGTGAGTTCCCTTTTCTTTGCCTTTGAATGAATGGCGAAACTGGCGTCCTCAGGCCAGTAAGGTGGGACCAACCGCAAGCTCAGTCACAAGGCAGCGAAAGGGTTAAAGGGGGAGGGGTTTGTTTCGCGCGCTCCCGCCTGATCAACTAGACTAGAGAAGCTTTCGCGCGCTCTTTTGCCTTGGCAGAAGCAACAGTAGGACGACTATTGCGCGCGCAAAAGAGCCCGCCTGGCGGGTACCCGTTTCCACCGTGTGTGCGCTTCCCGACAGGCAGAGAGGGTGGCGGGCGCGCGCTGCCGGGAGTTTCAGGTCATTAGATGGGGCTGAGGCGGAGCGGCGTCCACTGAGGAGAAGGCGGCTGAGGGTACGAGAGCAAAAGGAGAGGCGAGGCCAGTCCAGCGAGCCACCCCGTCGGTAACTGCCCAGCTCTTGAGAGAAGCTTTCGGGGGCAGGCGAGCGCCCCCCTTTTTTTTTCTACGCGGGGTTGGGTAGGGAGAGGGGCAAAAGGTCCTGTTGTTCCGAGTGGCGCACCCTGTGCGAGTGCCCAGCCTCTGGGCATGGAAGAGGGCGGAGAAGAACCCGGGAGGCTCTTGTGGGACGGGGACTGGTTCCCGGCGGGGAACCTTACCCCGTGACTCTCGCTTTAGCCTGGCTCGCGAGCGAAACTGGTGGCGGCCTCTTTGGGTGTCTTGTGGTAGGGTATTAAGGCTCGAGCAGGTATTTTAGTCATGGTTCGTAATGGGGCATTTTGCTGCTTTCACCACCTCTTCCGCGTCCCTTCTCCTCCCAATTCTGGGCTGGCTTTTTTCTTGCCCCGGATTACCTCCAATGGGAGATAATCTTTGTTTCCCGCTCGGGATTATCTCCTCGACCTCTGCGGGATTATTCTTCTCTCTCCCCGCCTCTTTTCGCAAAATTTAGGGGCGGTGCGAGAACAGATCACCCCCCCTTTCCTCCAGAGATTATTGCGCGCTCTCTCCCCAAAATAGGTGTCCGTCTTTCCATTTCAGATGAAAAACATATTCTGGTTCTTATCTCCGCTCTCTTTCCCTGTTGCCTGTAGCTGCAATCCTCATTCAACTGAATAAGAAGAAAAGGTGGCGGAGCTGATTGAAGAGCTGGGTGGGTTGTAATTGCCACGGTGGTGCTGTCACTTCGCTACATTTGGAGCAGGGAGGGCGGGAGGCAGGACAAGCGCAAGGATTGGCCACGGGAAGGGCGATTTGCTGGGGAGAAGATAGGTAAGTGTTGAAGTCTGCCAAATGCAGGGAAAACGTACCGTCGCGCTTCACCCACGGTAGTAACTGCTAGAAGCGAAACGAACAAGGAATCGCCGATGTCCTTTGGTATCACGATTTTTTAAGTGCATCCACGTTCACTGTTATGAAACTGACAGGCGTACCTCTTTATTTTTGGATTCAAACTCTAGAAACGTCGTAGCCCTTTCTGCGTCAGAATAATTGAGTTTACTGAAACTCAACATGTGAATGAAAGACTGCAGGAGTGTCATTTGTTGTTAATAGGGGTCAATCCTGAATAGAATGGGCTGGTCATGGCTATCGCTGAAGGGGAGGGGGGTATCCTTTCAATTATTGTTGTGACAACAGAGTGTATGTAGGATAATCTTTAACTCATGATAGAGCAAGTGGTAGTAATCTTCTAGTGTCATCTGCACCTTTTTGCTTTCACCTATTAGAGGTAAGCACCAGAAATCTGCCTGCTGCTACTGCAGTTTGTAATCAATTCTGCAGTACAGGATTACATCCATCAATTAAAGTTCATTTCATTTGACTTTGGGAAGAGGGGCCTTAGGCAACTATAAATAGACCTTTGGACTAGGCTCTGATCAGTAGAGGAAGACAAGTAAATTTTAGTAACACTGTAGCCTTGCAGGGATGACTGTCATAATGTTTCTATCTTGACTCCTGGCTTGGGTACCTGTTATGAGATTTTAAAGGACAAGCTATTATTTAGCAATATCTCTGTGAAAATGTCTCAGTCAAAACCCTTTTTCAACCATTATAACTAGACTTGGGAATTACAGACAGGATCAAATTTTGAATTTAATACATTTGAAGTCTCGAACAAAACATATAAATGAGAGAAACTCTAGAATATTCAGTACATACTGCAGCCATCTGTTCATTCTTCATCTCTCTTGTTTACATTTTATGGACTTTTCAAAATTATCAATTTATGTGAACTCTTTACAGCAGAAAGATATTATACCTTGAATTATAATGGAGATAACACTACACTTTATTATGTTTCTTTGCATTCATAGTATGTTTCAGTACTTAATTGACTATCAAACTTTAGTGTTATGTGTAGAATTGTAGCTTGGAATATGAATGATTTTAGTAGTTACAATACTTAATGATTGACAGAACTTTGAAGGACTTGACTTGGTTATGTGCATTCATTTACAATTGTAAAAATTTTACATGCCAAAAATTCTTACGCATTTTACAAAAATGAAGAGAAGTATTTTTCCTGTATTGATAATTTGTTAGTTTTGTGTTTTCATTAAGGTCCTCTTTCCTTTAACTAAAAGAAATGACCATGTGGAAGAAATATCAATGTCTTGCTTGTTAGCCTAAATCAGCGGTTCTCAACCTATGGGTCGCGACCCCATTTGGGGTCGAACGACCATTTCACGGGGGTCGCCAAACAACGCAGTCCGCCATTTTTTTCCCTTTTCCCCTCGGCCAGTGCAGGGGGCAGCACCGCGCCTGCGCGGGGTGGCACCGTGCATGTGCAATGCGGGCCGTCGCGCCGTGCATGCACGATGCGGGCCGTCGCGCCGTGCATGCGCGATGCGGGCCGTTGCACCATGCAAGCGCGATGCAGGCCGTCACGCTGCGCATGTGTGGCGCAGGCCGTCGCGCCGTGCATGCCTGATCCGGCCATCGCGCCGCACATGCGCGATCCGGGCCAGGCATGCGCGGTGCAGGTCGGGGTCGCGGCCTGAAAAAGGTTGAGAATCGCTGGCCTAAATGTTTCTAAAAAAGTGTGTTGGAACATTTGCCAATGGACTGCAGTGTTAGATGTGCAATTATGCAAGAGATTTAACACTATTTTAAGATCTGAGTTTTTTGGAAATAATTTTTTGGAATCTTTATGAAATAGAAAGTATCTGTTCTTAAGTACTGTGAGTAGCTCCCAGCATATTATTAATATGCAGCTGTTGATTTCTATCAAAAGGATAAGCAAAGATTATAAGGGGAAGGAAAAATATTGTGTATGAATATGTGGGATAGTGTATATATATTCAAATAGTTTTCTTGACAACTATATGGAAGTGACTAACTTTCTTCCATATAGTCATGGCTGATTTTAAAAAGTTAAATATCTGGGATCTAGTTAATATTTTGATGAGAGACCATCAGTAAATCCCAAGATATAGACTAGATTGTGAAGCTAAATATTTTTGCAAGGTAATGTTGTATGTTGTGCCAGAAAATTGCATGGATGCTTCCATGACATCACCAGAAATCAAACTGAACTCAAAGGACATTAATAAAAACTAAACTTACAACCATTTGTTTAGCAACAATTCAGATTTACAACAGCACTGACAAAAATATTCAAGACCGGCCCTTGTACTTAGAACCATTACTGCCTCCCCATAGTCAAAATCCAGGTGCTTGGCAACTGGCATGTATTTTTAATGGTTGCAGTGTCCTGGTGTCATGTGATCATCATTTGCAACCTTCCTAGCCAGCTTCTGATAAACAAAGTCAATGAGGGAAGCTGGAATTGCTTAACAGCCATGTAATTCACTTGACAATTATGGTAATTTGCTTAACAACCATGGTAAATGGTTGTAAATTTGTAAATGGTTGTAAAATTGAGTGTGACTCACTTAATAAGTACCTTGCTTAGCAATGGAAATTGTGATCCCAATTGTGTTTGTAAGTCAAGGACTACCTGTAGATACATCAGTTCTAGTTCTCAGTTTCTGTGGCCTTGAGTTGCCTTGTATGGGGGGGGACATCTGAGGGAAAGGTCAGCAACATAAAAATGGTGGTACAACCTGGTGATCAAATCTCCGCCCCTTTTAGACATCTATTGCACATGCTAAAAGGGGCAGCGGGTTGATTGCCCTATCTCATCCACTGTTTTAGACTTTGGCTTTCCTCTCTCTATATATACACTTGACTTCATGTCTGCTTTTAAAATGTAATTCTGTCCTATATATCAGAGCTTTTCAACCTTTTCACCCATTGTACCACTTTTAGGATATGACAATATCCAAGTACCACCAGTCGCTTAGCAAGGTGTCAAAACTTTGACCAAAAAGAAAAAAAAGAAAAAAGTGATAAAGTACAGGTAGTCCTTGACTTACAACAGTTCACTTAGTGACTGTTCAAAATTACAACGGGACTGAAAAAAGTGACTTTTGACCATTTTTTGCAATTATAACCCTTTCAGCATTCCCAGGCTCATGTGATTTACATTTGGATGCTTGGCAACTGATTCATATTTATGATGGCTGCAGTGTCTCAAGATCATGCGATCCCCTTTTGCAACCTTTTGACAAGCAAAGTCAATGGGGAAACCAGATTCACTTAACAACCTTTTATATCAGGGGTGTCAAACTCAATTTCATTGAGGGCTGCATTAACACTGTGGTTACCATCGGGTCCGTCTGTCCTTCCTTCTTTCCTCCCACCCTGCCTCCCTCCTTCTCATTCCCATCCCCTTCCTTCCTTTCTTCTTTCTTTCCTTCCTTCCTTCCTTCCTTCCTTCCTTCCTTCCTTCCTTCCTTCCTTCCTTCCTTCCTTCCTTCCTTCCTTCTTTCCCTGATCTTGGCTCTTCTGCTGAGCCCTGATAGCTGATCCGCGCTTCTGCAAGGGTGTCAGGGCTCAGCAGAAGCGCCAGGATCAGTGCCAGGCTCCAGTTCATCGGTGATTCTGCGGGGCTCAGCAGAAGTGCCAGGATCAGTGCCAGGCTCCAGCTCATCGGCGCTTCGGGGATCAGCAGAAGCTGGAGCCCAGGGCTGATCCTGGCGCTTCTGCTGAGCTGGCCAGAAGCACCAATCAGCTGGAGCACGGCACTGATCCTGGCGCTTCTGCTGAGCCCTGACAGCCCTGCAGCCCCAGGCATCTCTCGCTCAAGCTTGTGTGGTGCTGCTGTCACTTCAGCTCATTCCCCTTCCCCACTACTTCTTCTCTAGGATAGTCACGTACCATCTGCCAGGTGCCAATGTACCATTGGTGGTACGCGTACTACGGGTTGAAAAGCCCTGCTATATATGATGTCATGTATAAATAGAGGAATATGGTATTTCTTTTGAGACCCTTTTATGAATTGCTATCAGGAAGGGGCACTTGAAAAAAAGGAGTTGCTTCTTGTTGTCATCTGGCTCATCTACTGCCTTTACATTACTAAGTGAGAATAACTGAGGAGAAAACCAACTTCAATATGCTTTCCCCAGATTTTAGTACTAGTATTGTTTTATCATCTCATGATATCTTTATTAGTAAAAAGGTGAGGCAAGTGGAACTATATTGATGATAGGAACAAAAACTCAGTTTCCCCAGCACTTTTCTATCTGCATTAGTCTTTACAGGCAGAAGGGGGGTTTGCACTTTGAAAACGGGCATGATGGAGTCTGGTACAAGAACAATTTTATTTATTATAACAAATAGGAGGTTTGTTAGCAAGGTGAGTTTGGTATAGTGATTAAGGCACCAGGAGACTGAGTTTTAGTCCCACCTTAGGCACAAATCTATCTGGATGACTTTGGGCAAGTCACTTCTGGTCAGCCCTAGGAAGGAAGCAATGGCAAACCACTGAAAAACTTTGCCAAGAAAATGTTCTCAGTCATCCAGTTTCAGTTGTCTGGAAGTTAGAGTCATAGCAGCTAGACTTCTTTTTTTGCCAAAAAACCTGCAAGGACTAGCCCGGGCAGTCGTCAAGAGTCAACACTGAGTTGAAGGGAATAACCAACAACAAAAAGTATAAATATGTTATAGCATAGAAAGGGACATTTCAGGTGAAACACAGCTCTCCCCCAAGAATTACCGAATGTTCACATTTATATTTTAAGTTTAAAAACAAAAGAAATTGACTACAACTGTGAAGCAATGTAGTGCTTATAGAAATGAACGTAAGCAGAAGCAGGCATCTTTGTACAGGTAGTCCTTGGTTAGCAATGGTAATTGGGACGAGGAACTCTGTTGCTAAGGAACACAGTCATAAAGTGCAATGTCGCATGACTATTCTTACTTACAACAATTGCAGTCGTTAGGCGAATCCCATGTGGTTATTAGGGGCAACATTACATGATTGCAATTTGTAATCTTCTGTCAGCTTCCCCATTGATTTTATTTGTTGGAAGGTAGTAGTGAAGATTATAAACAACAACAAATAGCAAATAGTGACTGTGGAATGCTGAAACCATTGTAATGGTGAGCCAGTTGCTAAGCCCTAAATAGTGATAATGTGACTGTGGGGATACTGTGACAGCCATAATTTCAAGGATAAATCTCTTCATTCAAGATTGTAGTAACTTCAAATAGTTCCTGCATGAATGATAGTTAATCGAAGATTACCAGCATAGAAGAGATCTGCATATTGGCATTGTAAGTAACAAATACTTTTATTAGTGCTATTCTTCTATAGATATATAGTACAGGGGTACCTTAGTACTCACTGTTAATTGGTTCCAGAAGGTGCGATGAGTACCAAAAATGAAGAGTATCAAATACATTTTTCCCATAAGGAATAATATAGTGAGTCACAAGGCAGCTGAAACCGACAAGTTCTAGCTTGTGTGTTGAGTACCAAACAAATGATGAGTATTGGGACAAACATTTTGCATCAAGACATGTTGGGTACCACATTTAATGAGTTTCGAAGCAGTTGAGTTCTAAGGTACCACCGTTTATATTTGGTTCTCTGATTCAGATTTACAACATTTTTAAAATTTAATTACTTAGTCTGATTATTTCAGATTTGTAAATTTTGTGCAGATATACTAATATAGACAACTATATTAAGATCTATGGATCTTGAAGATGTTGCAGTATGCTGCTAGTATTTGTAAAATATATTGCTATGATAATTTTATAATTTGTTTAAAAATAGCCTCATTACAAATTTGTATCAATTCTAAATACAAACATTCATAATATGTTTCAATGTCAAATTGAGCGTACTTAAAAGTAAATCCTTAGATTAAGTATTGTTTGATATTTTTGTCTAATGACATCCATTTAAAGATAAAGAAAAGGATTATGATCTATAAATGAGTAATTTCCATTGTGTCTTGTTCATGAATTTCCCAAATACCTAATTTTGGTGGGATAAATATTTGAAAGTATATGGAGGTATGTGGGGTTATGTGATTACCATTTGCAATCTTCCCAGCTGTTTCCAATAAGCGAAGGAAATGGAGGAAGCTGGATTCGCTTAATTAACATGGGATTCAGTTAATAATTGCAATGATTCACTTCATCGTGATTAAAAAAAGTTGTAAAATTGGCACAACTCACTTAGCTACCTTGCTTAGCAGTGGAAATTCTTGTCCCAACTGTAGACATAAGTCAAGGACTACCTCTACATATTTTCATTTGTCTGCCTGTAAACCATCTATACAGGACTAGGTTAGAGTGCCTGCATTTAATTTAAAGCAATCATATAGCCATCCTCATCAAGATAAAGTAGATAATGTGTATTAGTAGCTATGTTTATAAGAATATTGTCTAATAATTTTGCATGGTTGGCTTAGAAAAAATTACAAAACAGTGATTTGCTCTGTAAATAATAAAAACAATAAATGATTGCAGGGAACAATTCATCTTAGAGAAGTTTTTCTGTAAAGGATTGCAGCAAAGTTTGAGCAGCAAATTGGTTATTCAACTGCTTTGCAGCTCAAAAAAATTAATTGAGCAAAGCAAAGATTTTTCAAAGCTTGTTAAGAGAATAAAGTATATTTTATTGTTATATAGAAGATGTTGATGTAGGAGAAGAGCAGGTAGAGCTATGGGAGCAGAGTTAAATGCATGGACTCTGTGGGAATGTAGCATGGGGGAATTTCCAATGAACAATGTGTCTGTTGATTTAAAACAAACAATTGGAAATTGGAACATGGTGCTTTGTTCCCAAGGCATGAATCTTTACAGAGACCCACTTTTTAGTTATGCTAGTGATTTGTGTTCACATTGCTTGGCTGCTGTATATTTTAAATTTTGTAATGTGTATAACTGTTTTTATTTCATTCTGTTTGCTGCCCAAAGTCATTTTTGAGATAACTGATCATATAAATTGGATAAATAAGTAAATCTCTCCAAATTTTCTTGATCACAATGCATTCATATAACACAGTAAGCCACTAGTGGCTAGTGGTTTTCAGAACATAGAATAGATGCGATCAGTGTATTATTTATCAATAATTAAGAAACTAGTTTGTCATTTGGTGGAGTGGGAAATGAAATACAAATAGAGGTTATGCTCTTCCTTCTGTCTTGCTGGTTGAAATAACTTTACAAATTTTCAGGATTATGTACTTAGCAATCTTTGGCTGAATTTTCACATGTAGTAGTAAAATTGGGAGTATAATTTTGTACAAATTCTTCCATTATTTTCTGTGTCTGCTACAGAGAGAAAACTAGCATTCATGAACTGCTTTAGTAAGTATTTGCAAAACAGACTAACAGGGATTGAAAAAGCTGCAGTGATGCATAATATGGCTATTGTTCCGTTTCTATTTTCTTCCTCATTATTATTACCTTTGATATAACCTACATTTTTTTAAACAAATTAGTTATTTCTATGAAGCAGAGAAAGAGTAAATGCATGTAGTTTCCAAAACATACAACATGATGACAAAAAAAAACAACAACCCTGTTGTGAAAGGCAAGTTTAGATTTTCTTATGTGTGATATAAGGATGTGTGGATCAGTAAACATTGTGGTTGTTTAATTATTCCCACAGATGGAAAACAGTTTAATCTGTTGATGTATTTTGTGTTCCTCACTTAAATAGTAGTGTATGTTTCCATTCTTCCAATTGTGGACTGTTTTTCCTCCTCACTTATTTTTTGCACGCTACTGCCCTCCTTCATATTGTCCCCATCAGCCTACCAGCATGGAAAGGAAGTACTGTATTGCCATTCAAATCATTGGCGTTTCAGCTATATTTACTATTTTAAACCACAGATAATGTCAGACCCAAGCACAAAGCAAGTCCAGTCCTTTATTTGCTTAGACCTAATGGACAGAATCTTTACAAAATACACCTATAATCTTCTAGCCTACTAGGTATATGCTGAGAGACTCTAAGGCAGCGGTTCTCAACCTGTGGGTCGTGACCCCATTTGGGGTCAAACGACCATTTCACGGGGGTCGCCAAACAAAGCAGTCCACCATTTTCCCCCCTTTTCCTTAGCTGTGCTACTCCCTCTTATTCTATTGGCTTTTGAAAGCCAATAGAATAGACTCTCTTGAATAGAGTCTAATTCTATTGGCTTTTAAAAGCCAATAGGAATTGTCCAGGCTGTCTCTGCCCTCCTGAGCCCGCCAAAAGTCCCAGTCTGCAAACGGTGCTGCAAGTTGTCTGCAGCGAAGGCGAGCTGTCTAGAAGTTTCCAGCCCTCCCTGCTGAGCAACTACTAAAAATGTAAGTAAAAGAGGGGCTAGGGGTGGGAGATGGGAGGCCGGTGGGTGCAAGGAGGGTTGCTGGCACGTGTGGGGCTCGGCAAGTGCCTTACCTCCCTTGGGCTGGGCCAGCTGGCAGCCCAGCCAGTGGTCGCCCTGCGCCGTCGCTGCCCCTTGCCAGCTACGCCTCGGCCGGCGCAGGGAGAGGCACCACGCATGCGCGGCGCTCCCGGGCAGGGAAAGTCCTCGACTTACAACCGGTTGGGAAGTCCTCGACTTACGACCGGTTGGGTAGTCCTCGACTTATGACCGGTTGGATAGTCCTCGACTTACAACTGGTTGGGGGTCGTGGCATTAAAAAGGTTGAAAACCACTGCTCTAAGGTGTGGCTACCCTGAACCTCTTCCCACTCAGGACTGTGTAGTCTCTTAATCTGGACCTCCCTGGGAAAGTTCTGTGTTGCCAAAACTCCCTCTCTCTCCCCCTCCCCCGCCAACTGCTAATCCAGGTGCACATTCCATCATATCTAATTTCTGTAAGCTTGAACTGAGCAGCATCCAACTACTATTGCACAGGCATCATAACATGGTTATACAGGAACTGGAACACAAAGAACCGTCCCTCTGTCCCCAATCCCTTTCTTCTTTTACCTCTTTCCATTGTATTTCACCAAAATAATAGCTCGGTGACCCAACTTACTGCTTGGTTAGGGATATAATATGTCATTAAAAATGATGTATACTTAGTTGTGGTCTTGAGTTAGATATTTAGTCAAGATCAAGGTTTTTCAAACTTAGAGAACCTGATAGGGGTTCCATGGGAGGTTAAAGGCAAAAACGTTCCCACAAACGTAGCCAGTTTTCTATCACAAGAGCTCTACTTTTTGATCAGGAGTTCCGAAAAAGTTTATCAGATGCCCTGGCCTGATAAAGTTTAAAAATTTGTGGTCTAGAACCTTAAGTAAGAGTGAACAGGAAATTGGCAGATGATTAATAAAGCAAATGATTTAATCAGAAGGAAAACTAGAATAGAATCAGGAAGTAATCAGATGTTAATCTATTTATGTAATAAATTATTTTGCATCCTAAACCTAAATGTTATTATGGAAAGTGAGTCTCAGAGCTTCTAGCAGAATTGCAGGTGCGAGTAAAAGAAATCATGGTTGTAAATATTGTTGAATTTAGAGGAGAGAGAAGGGTTTTTTTTTAGTTTCCTTTTTCAACTGACACAGTAGAGAGTGATGTTAATTAACCTTTGATAATAGCTTTATTATTACAGCCATAGGACATAGTAAGATATGGTTGAAGTACAGCTTATATAGGTTGCGCACTTAATCTGTATAATTGGATGTTCAGCTGCTCCATTAAGTTCTGGAATTCTGAATTGCTAAAATCTACATTTCAACCCATACCTCTTCCCCAATAAATGCAGATATTTTTTCAAGTTTAGAGAAAGTAAAGGATACAGTTCTGTGTGAGTTCAAAAAATAGTCCTGTTCACTTAAGTGAATTTGAACAGAATTAAGTGTGTAGAATGTATAAAATATATTTTGCAATTTCTAATAAGAGTTTACACATCATTGTATCTATACACATTGTGCTATAGCTATCTTTACTAAAAGGAGGAAAATCAGAACTGCTATGATTTGTGGATCAAAGTTTAAAATTCTCCACTTGTTTCAAGATTTGCAAAAGTAACTGATGTAGCTAAGACCAAAAAAATATTTGTCTTAGTATCTGTTTCTAAAAAATATTTGTCTTGGTATCTAACTCTTCATAATTACCTTAGAATCAAACGTCAGTTTTCATAATAGTCAGCAAAGTCATTTATTTAAAAGAATTTGGATTTATAAACATAGTGAAGACATCTTATTTTTTTAAAGTATTTCTATATTTTTTTTCATTAGTTGGTAATCCCTTGAAATTTTAAGGAGTGTTATCTCCATTTTAAGCTGTGCTTTTTTTTGCATATCTGAGCTTTTAAGAAAAACTTTAAAATTGGTTAGTTTTCTACATTCCTGTCTACAATAGTTGGAATGTGACATATCACTGTTTTCTGAATTAGTAGTTAAAAGTTTTTGGGGCCATTGATCTGAAAACTGCAGTTACATGATTTTTGAAACTCTTTTGCTATTTCAGAAGCCTTAAGCTATATAATTATATGACATAAGTAGGAGCATTGATGAAGCTATTGATAGAAAGCAAGACCATTTCATTCTCTAACATAAATGTAATTCCCTGCTTATATAGAATTTCTGATTAACAGTAATGGTAAGTGTAACTAGAAATTAAATAGTGTAGAGTTCAAATTATCCCAGATGAACAGCTTTTCAAAAATCTCACCCTGAATTATGTTGATTCTCAGAGATTCAATTACTGTGAGTCTCAGGGCTTCTAGTAGAATTTCAGGTATGTATGTTGGAGAAATTATGCTTGTAAATACTATTAAATTGAGAAGAGAGATAAATGTTTTTAATTAACACAAAAGAGGATGCTGAAAATTATGACATATTAACTAACTGCCCCATGGGCCAGTTGCACTATGCGGAGGCCGCACCCATCCCAGTTGCAGCAATGCAAAAAAAGTTGTGATACGTCGCAATACATCATGTGACACGGTGAGTTTGACACCTGTGTTCTACACTAACCATATCAACACTTTAATGTATTCTTGGAGCCCAAATTAAAACAATGAACTCTGAAGTAGAATGGAACGATAGCGGATATAAAATAACATAAGTTACATTGGGAAAATAACAATTTTGAATAGACAGCAAGTTTTTATTGGGTAACTCTTCTTTAAAAAATGTTAATATAAGCTTGGATTTTAAATGTTTTTCAGCTTTTGAATTTGCCAAATAAGGTCTGCTTGAATATGCATTTTGAACAGCCCAAATTTAATATGCAAACCTCTTTCTAATGATGTTATGGAGAAAATATCCTTTCACAGCAGCTTGGTAAAGACCTTTTTATCTCCATATAGTTATATAGACTGGTAATTGCTGCCCTTGAGTGAATTCTAACCCATAAAAATCTTATGTCTCCACAGATAGATGTATAATGATATGAGGTTTAGATAGTAAAAGTTTCATTAATGATGCTGGAAGTCTTCAGAAAACCTTGAGGATACATTTATAGGTAACTTAAGCCATGATTTTTAAAACATAATTTCCTGATTATTTTCTGGTGGATTGGTTTGCACATGCTGCCAGACCATGAAGAAATCAGTTGCATTATGATTTGACATCATGTCAGAATTATTTGGAATATTTTCAAGATTTAAAAACTACAGGTTATATTTTCTAGAAGCTGATAACGTTTATACAAAATTCTATATAATGTACTACATAGCTTTGCAAAGGGTAGCAATATATCTCTTTCAGTCAAAAAGTCCTAGATTTGGTGCATGTCTTTCTGAAAAAGTCTCTGAAAAAAGAAAGTCATAAAACTCTGGAAAGTTGCTGCTATTCACTGTAAAAAAATTATAATCTGGATTGATAAAACATTTTTTGTAATTTGAATCATGAAGTCTATTTACCTATCCATTAAAAGCATCTTCATATTGACTGCCTTGAGGCTGCAGTTTTTGAATGAAATGGGTGATCATAACATGTCCTCAAATAGATTGAAGCCTAGAGGGAATTCTGACCTTGGTTTAATTCTCAGGCTTCACATCTTGTGACAGAATAAAAACAAAATTGCCCAAATTGCCCATTTAGGGTGAGAATGCTGATTAATAAGACACCTAGTAGGCGTACCTGGATGACTATACTTATATAATTAAAATCACAGTACAAGTGAGGTGGTCTGTGAGTAATAATCCTACAAAAGATTACTTTTTCTGTGTCATATTTTCTAAAATAGAGTAACAGTTTTTGTTGTATTGCAAGATTTCATCCCACTTTCTGCATCTGCTGAGTTTTCTGTAAAAGCTTATGGAAGTGAAAAAGATGTTATAATTGCAGTGGATTCTTAGCTATGATAACAAAGTCTTCCCTTCAGGAGGGTTATATATGTAACTGAACACTAAGCATTTTTGAATTATTGTAGGATAATTATTTGGGATTGAATGTGATGGAATTTTTAAACAAATGATTAGACAGCTACGGAATTATAACTAGATAAACTTTGAAACCTTGGTGTAATCAACATTATTACTATTTTTTAATTGGAAGAGTCAAGTGCTTATATAGTGATATTTTTGAAATGATAATTTAAAATGACTATTGTTTTTTGTACTTTTTGGTTATGAGTCTTGTACATGTAGCAATGTTGCATTATTGAAGTATCTGTTCTTCTGTTTGAAGGTACCACAAAATGTATCATTTCCGTAAAATTATAGAGCTACTAACTTGAGGGAAAGCATGGAAAAATGAATTACAGGTAGTCCTTGCTTACTGACTGTCTTTTGTAGCAACTGATCAAAGTGATAACAGTACTTAAAAAAACTTTGCGACCAATCCTCATACATTCAGCAGTTGCAGTGTCCTGCAGTCAAAGGATCACCATTGGTGTGCTTTACAACTGATTTGCAACATTCAGAGTTAATAGGGAAGGCAGAGGTAAAATCATATGTCATAATCATGTGGGTTTTTTTGCTTACCAACTATGATGTTTCACTTAAGGCCAAAGGGGGGAAGTAAGGTTATAAGCCTATCACAGTTACATGATTTTCTACTTAGCAACTGAATAGCTTAGTGACTGAGTTACTGATCCCATTTATGGTTGTTAATTGAAGACTACGTACCTGTATGCACTCTGTTATTGTCAACATATTGCATTGCATCTTCATTTACAGATTGTTGATTGAAACATTTTTATACTTCCTTTGACGGATCTATCTATAGCGCTCTCTTTTTGCCTTCTGTAGAGCATGCACTGGGTGGAATATCCGAGAGATTGACATTCTTCCCAGCACTTTATCAGGAGTGCATGTTTATTCTGTTCTCTAGGCCTGGTTCTTAACATCTGGGAAGAAATTTATTTTTGATGGGTAGGCTATCATCTGCCTTCTTCCATATTTGAAGGTTGTTACTGGGAATGACTAATTTGCCATTTGGAAAATTCTTATAGTGCTTGTTTATGTAATGCTTAATGATGATACTGTATTGGATACAATTAGCATAAGATTATATGCCAATAGAAAAGGAAGTCCTTCTGAAACAATGTAATTTTCTTGTTAATAGATGTGGGTTATGAAAAATGTATTGCATCCATGTCAACAAAACTGCATTGATTTTTGCTGTATTTCTATTATCAGTTCAGGTTATTGTTAGCATTAGTAGAAAAATCAACAAAATGAAATGTTTCAAATGATGGAGAAAGGTATTTACACAATTGGTTTCTCTTTTTACTTGTGACGAACAAGTAAATTTAATTCCAGTGAATAGTATCAGTGTCACTCAATCTTTTAATCCCTTGACTAATTCAATTTTTAGTCCTTGTTTTACAGAAACAAGCCAATCTTATTTGTTGATTATTGCTGAGGTCGCAGCAGCTGATTTTCATTTTAAATCTCCTACAAATAACAAAAAGTTGCTGAAAGTAGAGTGGCCTACTTTCAGGATGCCAGAAGGGGGTGAAAGATCTCACTGTGGGCTCCTGTGCTACAAAATACAGGGCAAAATGGTTGATGGGCTTTTTGCAAAGCCAAATGAATGCATTGTATTCCTAGATAAACTACCTGCTATAAAACTGTCGTTATTATTTACTCCAATAATTAGTGAATCCTCCAAGCGGGTGGATTTCCACATGGCAAAGCCAAGACCAAAGATCTGGGTAGGGAATGTTGGTGTATGGAAATCCAATCATTTCTGGCTTTGCTATGTTAACATTATATCAACATAACTGGCCAGACCATTCCTCTCAGCCTAGATTTAGAAGGCACTAAAGAGTGGAAAGAAACGGTGGCTTTTATTCTTGAATATAATCCAGTGATAAGTAAAATAAATTATGGAATCTAAATTTGCTACATATTGAAAATGTCCAATTCTTTCAGTTAATTTGTCATATAGTTCTAGATTTTTGACAATTCTACTAATGGTCTTTGTGATAAATTACCAGAAAGCAAGAGATTACATTATTACATTGTTTATCAATGTTTTGGCCAGTTTTAACAAAATAACCTCTCCCACCTGCACCCTGCCATTAAATGGGTATTGTTCCCATGTATATATGTATGTATGTATTTACTTATTTATTTATATCCTGTCTTTATTATTTTTATCAATAACTCAAGATAACATATCCAACACTTACTTCCTTCTCTTATGTTCCCCTCAATAACAATCCTGTGAGGTGAGTTGGGCTAAGAAAAAATGACTGGCCAAGGACACCCAGTCAGATTTCATGCCTAAGACATGACTAGATCAAACTAGTATTGAATCCTACATTGAACTATTCATATCACATTCATATCACAGTCTAAGGGTATATTTGACTTATTATTATTTATTAATTTGTTTATTAATCAAATTAATCAAATTATATGTCCACCCATCTCATGAAAAGTGACTCTGGGCAGCATACAACAATCCAATAAAAAAGTAGAAGTATAAGACAATTATTACCTAAAGCCATTATATAATAATTATTTAAAAAAGCATTAAATTTTTTATTAATCAAATTTATATAACTGTCCATCTCACGAAAAGCCACTCTGGGTGGCATACAGCAATCCAATAAAAGAGGAGAAATATAAATCAGTCATTATCTAAAGCCTTATATAATAATTATTTAAAAAGCATTAAACATACAGTATTTATTAATTAAATGTATTTGGCTGCCTTTCTCATGGAAAGTGACTTTTTTCCAAAGATCCCAAACCAGGGTGATTATTTGGCTGTTGGTTTAATTTTTGAAATATGTTGTCAAGGTCAATAATCTGGCAGGATTAAAAAAAATTAGACATATCTAGAGCAAATAATCTTACAGATAGATACACCTTGTTTAGTGACCACATTTGGGACTGTCAGCTTGGTTGTCAAGCAAAGCACTTGCTAAGTAAAACTGTGATTGCACAGTACTTACAAGCTTACTTCAGATTTCTTTTGCTTTATAGCCCTTCAGAGATAGTAAATATGAGGACTGGTCACAAGTAACTTTTTCATCCCTATTGTAACTGCAAATGGTTGCTAAATGAGTCAGTCGCTAAATGAGGACTACCTGCATTGGTTGTTCACCAAGATGGAGAGAAAATACAAATATCCTCAAAATCTTTTTAAAATTGTACATTTTAAAAGTTCTGCATATTAACTGCTTTTTATCAAATTCATTGCTACAAATGCCTTGGAATCTGATTATACTGATTATCACATGGAAGTACATTTGTCAAGTGTAGTGGATGTTAAATTAATAAGATTATTTACATCCCACGAAACTTAGATGAATGTGGCTGATAACTGAAAAACTCATGGGAGGCCACAGGAAATACCAGAGCGATAGGCTAGACTGGCAATAGAAAAAACATGGAAAAAAGCAGTGGTAAACAATTTCCATATTTTTGTAAAGAAAGAGGCATGGAATTTTGCTCCACTCAGAAAGAATTTGCTCAATTCAACAGTATTTTGCTCAACTCAAAAATTTACTTTTTTAAAGAGTTCTTGTCTTTCTTTTTGAGAGAAATAGTTATTGTTGCTGTTAATATAGTATGTTCTAGTGTCTTAGTGATATCAGATTGAAATTATTTTTATTTCCTAGTTGGAAATGGCTGGTATGTATTTATATCAGAAATGTATACGCATATATGTAGATTTATAACAGGGCATTATTTAAAGAAAAAAGGAATGAGGGATGTGAACATAATGGTTTAGGATAGTACATAACTATAATGATATGCAGGAAAGACCTTGGGAGATTGGGCAAAGAGACATTGCCAAGGAAAAGGTCAGATAACAGACAGCTTAGCCCACAATTGGATAGTGCGTGAGGCAAGAGGCTCAAAAAACACTCACAGGAGAAAGGTTGGGTTGTAAAGGAGATGGGCGTGGGATTGTACTTTCAGATTTGAAAACTTCTGTCAATGTAATTTTACAATAAAGTAGAATTAGCTCATCTGGTTGTCTTTCCTATCTAGTTAATCCTATGAGGATGACATCAACCTTGCAAGTCAAACAAACACCCCCCCCCAAGCATCTCTTATCTGACCATTCCCATGGTACTGTTTCTTTACCCAGTTTCCCAAGGTCCTTCCGCATACTATTACAATAAGTCTGCATTGCAAACAAAGGGAGTGTGCCTTGTTTCAACAAAGTTAGGACTATGGTCATAACATTGTTCTGTAACATAAAGTGACAAAGAATGAGTCTTCCAGGGCAAAAACTCATAATGACTTTTGAACTGGATTCTTAGTTATACACAACAAAGGAAGTTGAAATAACCACAGGAATTCTAGCCTTCTTGACCTCTGCTATAATACTTAACAAAAATAGAGTCTCAAACTCTTCCATAGAATTTAAAGAGACATGTGGATGTCATTTGGGTAGGTCAAACTGAGTAGTGAAGAAACAATGGAATGGCTGAAGTTAAAACCTGGTATTTTAGAAATTAGAATAAGAGAGAGGCAACTGGTAACCCCCTTCTCTAATGTTTTGAATTTCTTGCCTATAAGGGATTGTAAAAGATTCTTTGGATAGTTGAGGCCAGAACGAGGTTTTTATGAGGAAGGAATTGCAGTATTTGTTCTGCTATTGATTATACTGCTGTACTGTCTTATTTGTTGAAATGCATCCTTTTAGTTGATTTTTATGTATTGTGGATTGCTCTCTCTTTATATGTCCTATTGATGAATCTTTGAAAGTTTAAAAAAAATGAAGTACATCATGTAAATGTCAAGTTTGCCTATTGATAATATGTACTGTCTTGTGCATAAAAAAAGAGCTTGATTCCAGTATAACATAAGGTTGTGAAATCAGTGTAAATAATAATAAGCACGTCCAACTTATTTTAGTGGGAACAAAGTCCAACTGGCATCATGGTTTCATCTCAGTGTATTTGGATTAGGGGTCAGACCAGTAATAAAATCTGTTACAAGATAAAACATGATTTGATTTCAGAATCATCCCTGATTTACAGCTTCTGTACCTGGTAACTCCAGATACAAAGAGGAGCAGAGTTGCTGTCTGGGTTAACACTGCTAGATTAGATGGGCCAAAAATCTCATTGTAAGTCCCAATATAAATTGTCACTTACTGATAGTCATATTTTATGAACTGTTGTCATAATGCAAAGAATAGCTATAAAATACATATATGGTTCAGTTTTAAATCATTTCTCTCTTTTTATCAACTTTATTAAATTAAATATAAAATAACAGAAAAGGAAAAATTATGGGGAGGAAATAATAAAGGGGAATAAAGAAAAAGTGACAAGAAAAAGTGGGGAATTGATTTCTGACTTTCTTCAGTATAGACACAAATATATTAAATATAACTTATTCTAAGTTAAAACAAAACATAAAAACGTTGTGTAAAATATACAAATTAAATCAATCAAAACAACATTAAAATATATAATAAAAAACCCTCTTACTCTAGGTTTAAAAATAAACTTAATATAGGTCTAAAGAATATAAGTCTAATAAGAACAAAAGTACACAATATTAATCATAACAAATTTAATCAAGTCCTAAAATCAAATTTTCATTTTTATCTTTCTCAAGCAAGTAATCTAAAAATGGTCTCCAAATAGAAACAAAGCTAGATAGGCTTTTTTTCTAGAATCCTAGTTCTTCAACATTTTTATTCATGAAGAGGTGAAGGGAATGGTTATTAGATTTATAAAGGATACAAAATGTATTAGAAGAGTAATACTTTAAAAAAGAGAAATAAAACCCAAAACAGTTTTGATACTTTTAGAAAAATGGGCTAAAAGTAACAATGAAATTTAGTATGAGCAAATGAAAATTTTACTTAAGAAACTGAAATTAAATGCAGAGATGGGGTCCGTGATATATTACTTTGTAGTAGGACATATGAAAAGAATCATGGAATTGTAATTAATCACAAACTAAATATGAGCAAATGAAGTATAATTTCAAAATTATGTAAATAATACTGGTTGTTCTACAGTGGTAGACTTGATATCAAACATTGTGTTTAGTTTAGCAAAAGGATTTAGATAACGCTCACCATGTGCAAAAAGGAGCAAAAAAGATGATCAGGTATAAAGAAAAATTGAAGGCACTAGGAATATTTAGCCTTGAGAAGGAGACAGAGTGGGAATAGTCAGTTTGGCCTAGTGGTTAAGGCACCAAACTAGAAATTGAACACCGTGATTTCCAGTCCCATCTTAGCCATGAAAATCAGCTGGGATGACTGGGCCAGTCCATCTCATCTCTCTCAACTCAATTCAGGATTGAGGTGTGTTGGATATTTCTACTGCCTTGAACAAAATAATATAGGCAGGATTAAAATAAATAAATAAATGGGTCCTTGGTGCTCTCCAAGCTGGGTTGTTTTCTTGCAAACATTTCATAAATTATTTTTAAATTTATTTAAATGTAAATTCATAAATAAATTTACATTTAAATAAATTTAAAAATAATTTATGAAATGTTTGCAAGAAAACAACCAAGCTCAGAGAGCACCAAGGACCCATTTATTTATTTGTTTGTTTGTTTGTTTATTTGTTTATTTTAATCCTGCCTCGATTTCCAACCATTCATTTAGTGATCATTCAAAGTTACTATAGCACTGAAAAAAGTGGTTCATGGCCATTTTTCACACTTACAACTGTGGCAACGTCCCCATGGACATGTGACCAAAATTCAGAGGCTTGGCAACTGGTTTATATTTATGACGGTCTCAGAGTCCCAGGCTCCTATTGTTGCAACCTTCTGACAAGCAAAGTCAGTGGGGAAGTCAGATTCACGTAACAACCTTAAAAAACAACCTGTCTCTAACTTAACAATTGCAGTGTTTCACTTAATAAACAGGACAAGATGTTAAGTGAGTTTTGCTCCATTTTACCATCTGCCTTGCTTAGCAACAGAAATGTTGGGCTCAATTACAGTCATAAGTTGAGGACTACTTGTAAATATCATAGCGCTCTTTAAATAACTTGAGAAAATGATTATGCAAAAATCAATAATTATTTTCTTCTCTTGGTGCAGGTCACAGAAAGCTGGTTTTAAATAATAATAATAATAATAATAATAATAATAATAATAATAATAATAATAATAATAATAATAATAATAATAATAATATCTACTGATATTATGAGAAATGTCCTTTGGTTAAACATACAAAGTGGATTTCTCATCACTGGATGTGTTTAAACAAAGGCTAGAGAAGATCAGTAGTTTAAATATTGTGGTTTGATTATCTATTTGTTTATTCTAAAAATAAGGCTGTTGGCTATTCACCTGAATTATGGAAATAAAAGTGTATTGTTTTAAATGAACTTTGGAAAGGAACAGTGAATTCTAGTTTACAGCCAATACAGTACTATTACCCTAGGTTAGATATTGTACAAAGGAACATGAGAAATATTTTGCATGCGTCTTTTTGAAGTGAGTTTGCCCCAGCTAAGTATTAAAACAATGCTTAGAGCAATTTATTAGCTTTAATCTAGATAATGAACTTGAATTTCTTGCTACTACCTACACAGCTGCTAGCTCTTCATTTTTTAATTAATAAAAGTGCATTATGTTCCTGAAATTTTAGTATGGTTGACAACAATTTTGGCTTATCAACTAAAGAAAAAATGCTGTCAGAATTCCTGAAAGCATAATGTAACTGTCATTAGCCTCCTACACAAGCTTTTCAAAGAGAGATGGAGAGAAGGAGATGGAGATGTATTGATTGTAAAGTGTGGATATAGCAATGTTTTTAAAAAGCTTTCATTGTATGATACATGTTTACTTTAAGAATGGTACTACATGGTTAAATTTTCTATTTAGTAATATTTTTCCAGAAAATATTTTTCTCCTTTTAAGCGAGGACATATTAAGAACGTAGGTGTTAGTTTTATTTAATGAAAGCTATTGTGAGGATAATGTGTAGTGGTTCATTAGTTCTTGAAACTCTGTTTTTGAAGTAGTCCTTATGGGCAATATTGAAGAATCTTTTATTTTTAACAATTCCGTTAGTTCCTATTTGATGTGCTTTGTCTTTTTAAAATGGTAATTATTTTTTCCTCTGATTGTCTCTAATCACTACAGAAAGCAAGCTTAGAGATGTCTGCTATACTCAGTTACTGTGCTTTGTTTTCAGCGATGTCATCATTATTTTTAATCATTGTTAAAAAATTAATGCTAGCATTAGCGTACATTAATGCACATTAAATTAGTATTGAGGATCAGTAACTTATCATTCTGGTCCAGTGCTTCTGCCTTGACCTGTTTTTACACATGTTTTTTATATTTGAATTGCTTTACTGCACTTATACATACATACAAAATTAAATACATTTGAAGGATAAAATTAGTGCTTTAGGTAGTCCTCAACTCATGACTGCAGTTGGGACTGGAATTTCAATCATTAAATTGTGATGGTTGTAAATTGAGGAACCCACATGACCAGACCCAATTTTATGACTGTTTATATGGCAATCATTAAGAGAATCAAGATGTTGTAAATCTGAATCACATGATTGTTAAGTGAACTACAAGGTTGTAAGTGCTAACATATTCTCCTAAAAGGGTGTTTTTTGCCAGAAACCAGCAAAAAACACTAGAAAGGGCAAAAAATGTTGCAAATCACAGTCATATGACTACAGAATTTGCAATCGATGATAAATGTTAGTCAGTTTCTAAGCCCATAATGCAGTCATGTGACCATGGGAGGAGGATGCAACATTTTGATATGGCTAGAATGATATGGCTGCTTTATGGGTTGTAAAGCACCTTTTCAGAGGCAATTGTATCTCCACACAGTCATTAAATGACCAGTCTTAAGTTGAAAAAGATCTGTAGTTACCATGTTTCCCTGAAAATAAGAGCCACCCAGAAAATAAGCCCTGATTTTTGGTGTGTGACTAATATAAGCCCTACCCCCTAGGTAAGAGCCCCCCCACCCCCTAGGTATGAGCCTGCTCACTCCATCCCACCGTATAGTTGCTCACTGCTGCAATCAGACAGGAGAGTGTGTGTCACACTGGTGCTGTCGTCACGAGTTGAAGCGAGGCAGGTGGGGTAGAGCTGCCCCATATGTCCCACACCTGCTTACCTCAGGGCCTCCACAGCCAGGCCACTCCCTGTTCGGCGACCTCTGCTCACCTGTTCAATGACCCAGCTGCCTGCCCGTCTCTTCCCTTTCACTCCCCACTTGAGCCGGACTGCCATGCTATGGATGATGGGCAGGGGAGGCTCAGTCGCCTTACCCAGTCCCCTTCTGCCGTTTTGGAGCCAGAGGGGAGTGACAGAAAGAGGCTCTACTGCTGCCGCACAATAGCTGCATCTGCCGCTGGAGGGGCTTTCCTTGGTCACGGTGCCACCACTTCACCCCGCAGATCACCTGCCCAGTGGCAGTCACAGCCTCCTTTCCCTCCAATTCTCCCATGGCTTAGGCTGAGGCCAGGTGGCACAAGCCTCCCCTGCCACCTCTCTCCACGTGCCAGACACCTGCCAAAGGTGCCCGCTCCCTCTGTCTGCCCACAGCCACAACGGCTTACAGGGCTTCCCAGGGCAGACGCTTGGGAGGCACGGGCAGTGCTGGTGGAACACACCTTCAGGTAAGGAGAGTGGCGTGGACATGTGGGGGCAGCTGAAGGACCAGGCAGCACAAGCCTCCCCTGCCACGTCCCTCCGCCTGCCAGACACCCACCAAAGCTGCCCACCTGCTCCTCCTACTGTCTGCTTGTCCACAGCTGCAACAGCTTACAGGGCTTCCCAGGGCAGAGGCTCAGAAGGCGAGGGCAGTGCCAGCGGAATGCGCCTTCTGGCGAGGAGGTAAGTGCTGTGGACAGGCAGGGGCAGCCAAAGGACCGGGCAGAACAAGCCTCCTCTGCCACCTCCCTTCACCTGCCAGACACGGGTCTTGTTTTCGGGGAAACACTGTACTAGTGTTTTTCGCCCCTTATATTACAGTAATACACATTTAAACAGTACTATTGAAATTAGAAACTGACTTGAGTATTGGGACTATGGAAACTTATCTTAGCATATAGATCTACACCTTAAGGTAGGCTATTTAATTTTATAATATGTATTTCAATATCTTCTCTACTTTTCAATAAATTGTGATTTATAAATGGACAGATGGGTTGCTATGCATTACTGTAATTGGCACTTTTAAAGGATTATGTCCTTCCATATGCTTAAATAATTCCTATCTAATTGTCTAATGGCAATGAATGGAAGCTGTCAGGATTGACTCCTCATTTCTACAATCTTTCCCATGCTGTAAGGAAGCTATCACACTTTGATGTTTTTCTATCTCAAAAGTAGGTGAAGGAATGGATGAAAAACCCTCACCCATTCCCACTTTTATGAATGCTCAATTATTTATCCCATGTAACAACTTGTTTAACAACTACAATTGGGATCAACAATTCCATTGCTAAGTGATGTGGTCATTACGTATAAACATGACTGCTATGGTCATGAGAGGACTAATTCTAAAGCTATTTTTTAAGGGGCATCGTAAGTTTGTTTGCTAAACAGGATAATCATTAAGCCAAGAGTACTTTTAAATTTATTAGCTTTCAGGTGCCAAAAGTTTTCTTACTGGTTTTAAAATCTTTCTCAAAACCAACATTAAAGTAGAAAAATATTGGTGTTTGGCTTTTAAGTGACTGGTCACTTTTATTGACAATTGTTTTAAAAGCAAAAAGCAAAAGCAAATAGAGACATATTTGCTATAATAAGTCTAAAGTATTTTACTTGTATGTATTTCTTTTCAGTAGCAATGCAGCAAGTTTTGGATAATCTTACTGATTTACCCTCATCATCAGGAGCTGAAGAAATAGACCTTATTTTCTTGAAAGGAATTATGGAAAATCCTATTGTAAAATCACTTGCTAAGGTAT
The DNA here is from genome assembly GCA_034064705.1 of Bothrops alternatus. NCBI lineage: Eukaryota > Metazoa > Chordata > Lepidosauria > Squamata > Viperidae > Bothrops > Bothrops alternatus. The sequence continues at coordinate 1,624,866 of JARGCV010000021.1, read as the reverse complement.
GAGATATTTATTTATGACAGTTAATTTCCAAATGTTCAATGCTCCTTCTCATGTAGACTAGCTCCTTGGAAATTCCTGGTACATCAAGTGAGGAGAATTGACTATGAAATAGTTTTCAAAGAGAAGGCAAACTGTAGGGGATTCCAGAATACCCCAAGAGTGCACTGTTATAATCTAGCAGCAAAAATTGCTGAATTTTAACAAGATAATTGTAATCTATTCTGGGAGGATTCTAAATGGTTTTAGAATTAGGAAAAAGAAGAGATCCTACCTGGAAGATGTTTTTTTTTCCATATCCACCCTAACCCCCACCCCATCCCAAAGTTTTGTTATTGACAGTAGCAGCCATAACCCTTATGTGATAATGCCCCATGTCAATAATGACTTCTTATGGCCCTTCAGAGAGTTGGGAGACTGAATTTTGGGGACCAGTTGCATAAACATTGCTGATATCTAATGTATGAGATAATATAATCTGATATGCAAGAGGGTATGAAGGTTGGAATACATTCTTCTGATCGCATCATTGTTCAGATATGGGGGCCTCCAAACTTAATTATTTTAATTGCTGTGGTAATTCTCAAGTGACCATTAAATATCCTTAACTTCATCTTCTAGATTTCAGTAAACATGCATTAATTTGATGTTTCAAAAATAGCTTGTGAAAAGATAAAAGAAGGATATCTGATCTGTATATATAGAGCATAGGGAATTATAATCTGAAGTTTAAATGTTGTGTTTCTTCAGTATACACTTAATAGATGAATGGCAGTTTCTTTTCCAAAAGGGTAAATACTATTTAGGTAACTCTTGTTTATGTTTATGTTTATTCGCACTTATATGCTGCCCCTCTCCGAAGACCCAGGGCGGCTCACAACAAAAACACAACAACAATTTAAAATCAACCACATTCATACCCCACACAAACACAATCAATTCACAAGCACTGATGGCGGGACACTCTTAGGGCCGAGGGGCAGAGCTCAGCTCATATGCCCCAAGCCTGTCGGCATAGATATGTCTTCAGCCCTTTCCGGAAAGCTAGGAGGGAGGAAGCAGTACGAATCTCCGAGGGAAGCTGGTTCCAGAGGGCAGGGGCAGCAACGGAGAAGGCCCTTGCCCTAGGTCCCACCAGATGGCATTGTTTAGCAGACGGGACTCGTAGGAGGCCAACTCTATGCGCCCTAACCGGTCTCTGGGATTTATGAGGCAGGAGACAGTCCCGCAAGTATCTTGGTCCATTGCCATAAAGGGCTTTATAGGTCATAACCAACACTTTGAATTGTGTTCGGAGACCAATTGGTAGCCAGTGCAGCTCACAAAGAGCTGGAGTAATATGAGCATGTCTTGGGAGACCCAAGACAGCTCGCACGGCCGCATTCTGGACTACCTGCAGTCTCCGGACATTCTTCAAAGGTTGCCCCATGTAGAGAGCATTACAGTAGTCGAATCTCGAGGTGACAAGGGCATGGGTGGCTGTGAGGAGTGACTCCCGATCCAAATAGGGCCGCAACTGGCGCACCAGGTGAATCTGGGCAAATGCTCCCCTCGCCACAGCCGAAAAATGATGTTCCAAACTTAGCTGTGGATTGAGGAGAACACCCAAGTTGCGAACCCTCTCTGAGGGAGACAAAACTTCTCCCCCCAGGGTAATCGACGGACAGTTGGAATTGTCCTTGGGAGGCATAGCCACTCCGTCTTGTCGGGATTGAGTCTGCGCCTGTTGGCACCCATCCAGACCTCCACAGCCTCCAGGCACCAGTTCATCACTTCAACTGCTTCACTGTAATGACATGGGGTAGAGATATAAAGCTGAGTATCATCAGCATATTGATGATAACTCACCCCGTGTCGACAGATGATCTCACCCAATGGCTTCATGTAGATGTTAAAAAGCAGAGGTGAGAGAACGGACCCCTGAGGAACTCCACATGGAAGAGACCTCGGAGCTGATCTCTGACCTCCTGCAAACACCGACTGCGACCGGCCAGAGAGGTAGGAGGTGAACCACCATAGAACGGTGCCCTGCACTCCAAGCCCCTCCAACCGGTGCAGAAGGATACCATGGTCGATGGTATCGAATGCCGCTGAGAGGTCAAGAAGCACCAGGATAGTGGAATAACCTCTATCCCGGGCCCGCCAGAGATCATCGGTCAGCGCGACCAAAGCAGTTTCCGTGCTGTAACCGGACCTGAATCCAGACTGCCAAGGGCCCAGATAATCAGTTTCATTCAAGGACCGCTGGAGTTGGAGTGCCACCACCTTCTCAACAACCTTCCCCAAAAAGGGAAGGTTGGAGACTGGACGATAATTATTTAAAACTGCCGGGTCCAGGGAAGGCTTCTTGAGGAGGGGGCGCACGAGTGCCTCCTTTAAGGGAGCCGGAAAGGACCCCTCCCTCAATGAAGCGATAACCGCCTGGACCCAGCTCCGTGTCACCTCCCTACTAGCCGAAACCAGCCAGGAGGGACACGGATCCAGTAAACAGGTGGCAGAAATCACAGCTCCAATGGCCTTGTCCACATCCTCAGGAGTTACCAGGTCAAACTTATCCCATACAACAGGACTAAGACGGGCCTCAGTCATCTCAACTGACTCATTGTCAGCCGACACTGCATTCCAATTGGAGTCCAAGTCAGTCTGGATCTGAGCGACCTTGTCTGTGAAAAAGGTGTTAAATTCTTCGGCATTGCCCTGCAAAGGTTCCTCCCTCATCCCCGTATCAAGGAGAGAGCGAGTCACCCTAAACAGGGCAGCCGGACGAGATTCCGCAGACGCGATCAATGCAGAAAGATACTGAGATCTTGCCGCAGTGATCGCTTCCAAATAGGTCTTGATATAAGCTCTCAATTTGGTTTGATCAGATTCGGATCTGCTTTTCCTCCATTGCTTCTCTAAACGTCTCTTCTGGCGCTTCATCCCCTGAGTTCCTCGGTAAACCAAGGAGATCTCTTGGGTCTGCTGCCACAGAGAGGTCGCAACGGCGCAATCCGGTCTAGAGCCCCCATAGTGGCCATATTCCAGGCCGTCACTAGGGACTGCGTCGAACTGATTTAACTCTTGATTTATAACCATTCATTTAACAACTGTTCAAAGATATGATGGAGCCAAAAAAGGTGATTTATGACCAGCTCTCACATTTACACCTGTCATAATGTCCCCATAGTCACATGATGAAAATTTGGGTGCTTGGCAACTGGCATGCATTTTCATTCATTGCAGCATCCTGAGATCCTGTGATTGCCAACTGCAACCTTTCCAGTTGGCTCCAACAAACAAAGTCAATGGAGGAAGCAGACTTAACAAGTTAATAATGCAGTATAAAATTGGGCGGTAACTCATTTAATGACTGCTATGTAGTGAATTTTGTTCCTAATTGTGGTTGTAAGTGAAGGACTGTCTAGTCCAGCAGTTCTCAACCTGTGGGTCACGACCCCTTTGAGGGTCAAATGACCTTTTCACAGGGGCCACCTAAGACCATCGGAAAACACATATTTCTGTTGGTCCTAGGAACCTGTCTCGCTTTGAACTCCCCCTAAAATTCTTCATTCAGGCCGGCAGGATGCAGGTAACCCCTCCCTGTCCTGCCGCCTCCCACGGCAACGTGCTGCTCCGCATCCCAGGCCTCAAGCCTCCGTAGCATAGAATCGCTGGCGTGGTCCCCAATGGCCGTTGGCGCGCTCCCCGCCACCGGTGACCATTGCTCCAGACGAAGAAGCGGGTGGCTGGGAGGTCGCTGCGGCGCTGATCTGCGCCCGTCAGCTGGCGACCCCCTAAATGTATGCTTGTCAGCTGGGAGGTCTGGCGATGGAGCTGGCCGGCGTGGAGGGTGATGGGGAGGTGGCGGCTCGGCGGGCGGGTTCCTGCCTGCCTGTGAATGTTGGGCCCACGGGGCTTGACACAGAGTTGAAGGTCCAACATAACTTCCCTCCTCAGATGAGAAAGAAGGAATCTCTCCCACCTGTGTCCCTTCCCCCCCTCAAGCGACAACAGGAGGTTGCAGACAACTAAGTCAGCTGGTGAAGGAAGCCCTGGAATGGCCAGTCCAGGGTGCCTGGTTGCAGTGCTGGATGTCTTTTGCTCCTCCTAGAAGCCGGTGGCAAGAGAAAGAAGTCTTTCAAACTTCAAGCTAGCTACTGGACACCTATTCGCCCTTTTTTTCCTTTTTTTTTTTTTTGAGTACTTGTCTGCCAACCCACCCCATCTGTAAAAGAAAAAGTCTTCCACCCAAGCATAACTTTTAAGGATTTTAAGGATCTTTGAGAGGAAGAGAGGGAGAGGGAAATAGAGAGAGGAAGAGAAAGAGGGAAAGAGAAATAGAGAGAGGTATAGAGAGAAAGAGAGAGTGACAGGGAGAGAGAGAGAAAGGGAGAGAGAAAGAAAGGGAGACAGAGGGAGAGAAAGGGAGAGAGAGAAAGAAAGGGAGAGAAAGAGGGAGAAAGAAAGCGAGAGAGGGAGTGAGAGAGAAATAGAGGGAGAGAGAGAGGGAGAGAAAGATGGAGAGAGGGAAGGAGAGAAGGAGAAAGAGAAGGAGAGAAAAAGGGAGAGAGGGAGAGAGAAAGAAAGGGAGAGGGAGGGAGAGAGAAAGAGAGGGAGAGAGAAAGGGGGAGAGAAAGAAAGGGAGAGAAATAGGGGGAGAGAGAAAGAGAGGGAGAGAGAGAAAGAAAGAGGGAGACAGAGAGAGGGAGAGAGAAAGAGAGAGGGAGAGATTAAATTAGTAACATGGTTGTTAAGTAAATCTGGTTTCCCCCATTAACTTTGCTTGTCAGAAGGTTGCAAAAGGCGATCACATGACCCTGGAACAATGTGACCATCATAAATATGAATCAGTTGCCAAGCATCGAAATGTAAATCACATGACCCTGGGGATGCTGCAACGGTCATAAGTGTGAAAAATGGTCATAAATCACTTTTTTCAGTGCCGTTGTAACTTTGAACAGCAAACTGTTATAAGTCAAGGACTACCTGTACTTTATCACTTTTTTCCATTTTATTTTGTCATCAAATTTTTGCCACCTCGCTAGGTGACTGGAGGTACTCGAATGTTGCCATATTCTAAAAGTGGTACTAATGGACCAATTATTTCCTTTACTTTTTTCTTGTTTTTTACATGTTGAAAGAAGCTTTTTTTTGTTATTTTTGACTTTGGTCACAAGCCTGCTTAGTTCATTTTGAGCCTTAGCTTTCCTCACTTCACCTTTGCAGGCTCGGGCTATTTGATGATATTCTGACTTAGTATACGGATTTGTATACTTCTCATTCATGCCATTTTCGTTGTGCTCTTGCAAAGACTGCCCCAAGAATTTCTGATCTGGTGAGAAAGAAGCAATCTCAACCTTCGCACTGATGTCGGCTTTTTACGTATACTGTCGCAAAATGTAGCAATGTAGTTCACTGTTGTTATATTAAGACTGTTACCCATGTTACACCATGTTTCAAGACAAAATTTCATTTCTTTGTAATTAGAAATAAACATTTCACAATATATAATTACATATAATGCTTTAATTATGTTCAATTTGTAACAATGAAAATACATCCTGCATATCAGATATTTACATAGCAAAACAGTAGCAAAATTACAGTTATGAAGTAGCAATGAAAATAATTTTATGGTTGGGGGTCACCACAACATGAAGAACTGTATTAAAGGGTCGCAGCATTAGGAAGGTTGAGAACCACTGGTCTAGTCCAACCTGATGAAAGGATGATTTGAATTTAGGTTGCCCCCACTATTCTAGGCATCAGACAAAAAAAGATAAATGTGGGTATTCCTTACTGTATTCCTTCTCCCAGCTGAAGATAAATTTATGGAGAAAAATTAGCTTTGCTTTTGCTAATCTGAATACAGTATGTGTCATTTATACTTTCTCAGTCTCGTTTACCTTGCATTAAGTTTGCAGTCTTGCCGAGTAATGCTTTAAGACTTAGGAACTGGTGCCCCTACATATTTTTAAAGCAAAGAATCAGGCTACTATGGTAAAAGTACATATCGTAAGGAAGCAGATGTAAAATAATGATTCTAGTTTGCTAATTTGGTTATCCTAAGAACACCATCTTTCCGTATAGACCCATTTCATATTGGTACATATATTTTCATGTAACATTTTATTTTGTAAAATATTTAGTCTTTAATAACATCAGCATTATCTGTGTGGAGAATCTATACCAGAATCTGAAGCATAATTGTGCCTTACTATTTCCAAAAGGCTGTGTATTAATCTTTTTATATTACTTCAGTTACTAGGAGTAAAAACAAGTATTCAGAAAAATATATTTGCAGAATGCTGTTTTTTTAAGGGTCCTGAAGCAAAGATAAAAATCCTAAATTACCCTGCTTGAAATAACAATTTGCAGAAAGTACAATATAATTGGTCAAACCTGAGTTGTTATCAAAATGCCCAGTAAGTATTGTAAAATCAATAGTAAATCAAATACACTTTTCTTGTTAGTATGGCTTGTTCTGTAAATTTCATAGGCTCATGAACGATTGGAAGATTCTAAACTTGAGGCTGTGAGTGATAACAATCTGGAGCTGGTCAATGAGATTCTTGAAGATATCAGTCCATTAATAAATAAAGATGAAAATATTGCCGAATTGATTGGTATACTAAAGGAACCACACTTTCTGGTAAGTGTATTTTCTAGTCTTAACAATTAAATATATTTTTGTTCAATTGCTATAAAACATATGAAAATAGCTTTTGTTTTAAAGACAAGATGTTAATGTTAGATTGAAGATATAACTTCAGATGTGTTTGATTTTGAACTATAAATATATTTTGATTGATTGATAACTTCAGTTATCATTTCTATTTAATTTACTTCAGATTAGACCATAATTTAACTTTTTGTCTGAGCTGGATCACTTCTGTTGTTTTGACTTGAAGAAAACATGCTAAAATGAGCAATCTGTAGAAAAATTCTCTGTATGATGAGTAGAGTTTATCATATTTTGCAGTTGCTATTTGCAAAATTGAGGAGTTGCCCTATTAATATTGTAGGAGCCCTCTGGATTGCCAAAAAAGAGCCTTCAAATTATTCTGTGTAACTATTGGCCAATTATAACAGAAAAAAAGATGTATTAAATGAATGTATCATCTCATCCATTCTCTATTTGCAGTCACTCTTAGAAGCTCATGATATTGTGGCATCAAAGTGTTATGAATCTCCTCCATCTAGTCCAGAAATAAATAATGCTTCGGTGAACAATCAGATAGTACCAGTTGATGCTATTCGTATACTTGGAATTCATAAAAGAGCAGGGGAGCCTCTGGTAAGTATGACTTCTCCCCTCTTAAATATGAAATATATTTGGCAGACTTGCATAATGTTTCTCATTTGTTTAATTATTAAAGTTATAAGATTGCAAAATGCTTCTTGAATAGAAACTAAAATATAAAAGTATAGCGGGAGAGGCATAGTTCTTTAAAAAGCAGTTTTTATATATTGAGGTAGTCCACTGCTTTTGTGGGAGTGCAAGCTTTTAGTGTGTGAGTGTATATGAAAGAAGGAATAACAAATTTCATTGAAAACACTAATATGCTCCCAGGAGAAGAAATGCTAAAACTTGCTTTATCTATGCATGTTCTTCAACCAGTAAATAGAGTAGATTAAATAAATTTATGTTAATAAGTTAGATAAAGATTAAAATAATTGTGTTCAGTAAATTGAAAATGTGAGAAATCCATGTTTGTAAGTCAATTCCTTATATGAAATACTCTTTTGCTTTTGGATTTCAGGATCATAACAGTGTATAAGTTTTAACAGCTCTTATGTAATGTCAACTAATAAGAAATCACATTGTTAAGATTCTAGTTCTGAAATGGGGATAAATGTTTCAGAGATAAACTCTGATGCCCTTCAAATGTTCATTTAGGGTGTGACATTTAGGGTGGAGAATAATGACCTGGTGATTGCAAGAATCCTTCATGGAGGAATGATAGACCGACAAGGTCTCCTACATGTAGGTGATATCATTAAAGAGGTTAATGGTCATGAAGTTGGAAACAATCCAAAAGAATTGCAAGAACTCCTGAAGAGTATTAGTGGTAGTGTCACTCTGAAGATTCTTCCTAGCTACAGAGATAATATTGTTCCCCAACAGGTTAGTAGTACTGTCCTTGATTTGAAGCTATATAGTGAATGTTATTTTGTTTTCTTTCCTCAGTCTAATCAAATATGTTAACTCAGCTATGGTCATATTTAAAGGTGACAGCTGTCTGCATTTAATATTTTGCTAAGAGCTACTTAAAACATACGTGTAAATGCACTGTAGTTACACATACTTACAGGAATTTCATTCAGAATGCAGGCATTGTAAAGCTGCAGCTGACTACAGCTCAAGTGTATGAAAAGTTGCATGTTACTACCATATCTATTACTACTATTGTTAGATTTTTATTCCCCTTTTAAAATATTTTGGGCCAACTCAAGGCAGCAAACAAATCTAATGGTCTTACCTATTTTCCCTACAACAATATCCTGTGATGTGGGTTGGGCTAAGATTAGCCCAAAGCCATCCAACTGGCTTCTATGCCTAAGGGAGCTCTAGAACTCAGTCACCTAGTTTCTAGGCCAGTACCTTAATCACTTACACCAGGGGTAGGCAACCTTGGCGCTTTTATGAGTTGTGGACTTCAATACCTAGAATTCCTGAACCAGCCATGCTGACTCGGGAATTCTGGGAGTTGAAATCCACAAGTCATAAAAGAGCCAAGGTTGCCTACCCCTGACCTAAACCAAACTGGCTCTCTATTGAAGATGAAAGTGAAGATACTAATTTCTGAGCAATAAATTAATGCAATAATTTTGGTAAATTCTTAAAAACAATTCCTTGAGAGTAAAATTATACATTACATTCTATTGGTTTTATTTCTTTCTGGCTCTATGTATAACTCGCACACACACCACACATCTTATTTATGTCTAGAAAGAACACTCTGTCACTCTGGAAGAAGTGGTTAAATGATAGAGGTTCCGGGCAATGATTGTATTTTGCCTAATGTGATCAAATGTAACTGCAAATGATGCCTTTGCTGTCATCTCTGTTTATATATATATATGTCTACCAAACCAGGCATATTTCTAAGATTTTTGGGGTGCCAGTAATAGTCCTTCTCTATAAGAAGGGTAAATGGGATGAGCTAGCTAATTGTAGACCAATTGGCATCTAAACAATGAACATCAGTAATGGACAGATTCTAGAAGGAATCTTAGGGGATAAATAGGGTGGCTTTGGTGATGGATAATGAACTGTTGTCCGTATTTGGGTACTATGACAGCTTACTCAGAAATATATGAATAATTTAAATCCATCTTTATATCTGTCATTTTTGGACTTTAGTCACTTTTGATTCCATAGTAGGGAGATTCAATGGTATAAGCTCAGTGGTGGGATTCAGCCAGTTCACATCGGTTCGGTAGAACCGGTAGCTAAATTTTGCTGCATTCAAAGAACCGGTTGGCTTCCAGAAGTCCAGTCTAGATGTCGGAGGCCTCCCAGGCCTAGAACAGCCCGCTGGAAGTGCATGGATGCCACTTCTGGAAGTCCATTCTAGGCCTCGGAAGCCTGGAGGAGGCCTCCCAGGCCTACAACGGCCCACTGGAAGTGCACGGATGCCACTTCTGGAAGTCTATTCTAGGCCTCGGAGGCCCAGGCCTGCGTCAAATAAGAGAACTGGTTGTTTAGGTATTTGAATTCCACCGCTGAATAAGCTCAAGAACACACCATGGACAGGCAGTTGCTCCAACTGATTTTGTACTTTTATGCTGTAAGGTGTATAATAATAAGGGCTACTCGCTAATGAAATTGGATGCAGCATGGTATGCATCAGAGATGTATTTTAGACCTTGCCCTATTCATCAGCTCTGATTGAAATTGTGAACAAATTGGCCATGCCCTTAAACTTGCAGGCTGCAAATAAAATAATCAGTACGGCTAAATGCAGGTGATGCAATCCTTATTTCCCACTGTGCTATTGGACATAGAAGGGTGATTCCTTCTGTGAGATGGAATATAGAGGGAAAGTTTAGAAAAGCTTTATAGGCAGTCTCTGGATTATGGAAAAGGTCTGTTCCTAAGTTTGTGCTTAAAGTGAATTTATACGGTAGTTTAATCAGATACATATTGTTCTTTTTTATCATCCTTTAGTCAAATTTGAATATATAAAATAGTGGAGATGTTCTGAAGCTGCACAGTGTTTTCATGAGCATTACCAAGTAGTATAGCATTTATTATGAAGTCTTGTATTTAACACAAAATTTTAATATTTTAATATAATAGAATTTATGGAAATTTATTAATAAGTGTGAATTATCTGTTTGTCGGGAGTTCTCCGCTCAGGGACCACCTGTATTTTTAAATATCTGGGAGTGGTTTTCTACTCTTAAGAGAAATAGGATGACCCATCATGATTACAGTTCTCTAATGATTTGAAGGTCTGTAACAGTCATCGTATGATTTTTCTTCACTAAAGGAGATGGTTTAGTTTGAGCTGTTTTGAAAATTTTCCAAGTTAAAATGCCCACCTGAGGCTTTATGCTAAGAAAAATATCCTTGTGATAGCCCTATACTCACTACGCCCAGATAAATTGTCAGTGTCTTCATTAAGTTAGAAGTTGTGGCCTAATTCAATCTCATTACATAAAAAGTAATTTTGTCCTTTCAGAGCTGTGATTTTCTGAATAAACCTAAAATGTTTTGATGCAATATTTGGAAAATATTACTTTGTAACTGAATTTGTGTGTTGGAGGTTTCTGTAGCACCCATGCATTCACTGCTTTTTAGTCATGCTTTGTTCGAAAGCCTTTGTTTATAAAAGACAATGCAATACACTGCATGAAATAATAATAATTCTGAGAATTGACTGTAAGATATGGAATAAAATAAATAACTTTGAACAAACATTAAACTATGTACAGAATATCTTTAAAATTGTATTAGTAATCATTGAGATGGTTATTTCATATAACACTAATCAGTTGTAACCTTTCTATCTATTACTTTTATGCAAGTGTGAATCCTGGAACTCTTAATTAAAATACTGGTTTCACTTCAGCTCACTTGACTGCTTTCTGAGAATATAAACATATAAAAATAATTGGGATCACCAAAACACAAATTATAAGAACATAAATGATCACATGATAACTGTAATACCAGTAATTCATTTCAAGGGATTTTAACAGCTTGAACCTTTACCAGAAACTTAATTGTCTTTCAGAATTGTCCTCTGGACCTTTCATTTTGCTGAATCAAAAAATAGTTAACTCTTAAGCACACTTGCTAAGTATTTGTAAGTCTGTTAGAATTGTTGTTCTTAAGCTATTTTTAAAATTACGTTTCAGGTATTTGTGAAGTGTCACTTTGATTATAATCCATTCAATGATAATCTCATTCCATGCAAAGAAGCTGGTCTTAAATTTTCCAAGGGAGAAATTCTTCAGATTGTAAATCGAGAAGACTCAAACTGGTGGCAGGTTAGAGATTGTTAAATTTGATACAAATTTTCAATGCATTAATCCTGCTTAAAAATATATTGCATTTATTTTTTAAAAAATGCTATTTTGAATCCTATGAGAAATTACTGTTAAATATAATGTCATAAAAGAGAGCTAGTTTGGTGTAGTGGTTAAAAATCAGTTCTAGTTCTATCCTAAAAACAAAGTCAGCTGGTGATCCTGGGCCCAGTCATTTATTCTCAGCCACAGAAAGAAAGCAGTGGCAAACCTCTTCTGAAAAGCTTTGCCAAGAAATCTTTAGGGACTTGGAGGAAGGAAGAGGGGGGGGGGAGGGGAAAAAAAGACAAAAATTCAGAACAGTTTCAAGAAAGTGGAGTAGATCCTTAGGCTATTCCTTCTATATCATCAAATTATAATACTGTCTTTAAAAATATGGAGAAATTAACAGGCTGGCCTTGGAGATCATGTGCAATTCTATGCTCAGAATAACCATTCCTAAAATTTTGTCCAGTGCATTCCAACACAGCTAACCTTGAGTTTTCGCTATGGGAGACATTATTAGTTTTGATATTTCAGGAGGAATACAATTGGAAGAGAAAATTTGCATAGAATTCAGCTAAACATTTGGAAAAGGGGTACCATTCCTTTATTTCTATTTCCGCTTATATCGTTATATATAAAAGATAAATCTGTCTCCTCAGAATATATTTGGCTTTTACAAATTGAGTGGTCTATATTATTTTAGGTGGTATGCATTATGTAATCCTTATTTTTAGGCATAGATGGCCATGAGATGGGATCAAATGACAGAAGGTGTGTTATGACGTCCATGAGGTGTATCCCTTTGATGTCATTGGTTTATCTAAAGACTGTGCACATTGGTATCTAAAAGACTGTGTACAAGTCTTTGGAACATATAAGAAATCCTGAATTAAAGTGTACATCCATTCATTCAACTGATTTAATGAATGTAAAAGGCAGGAATGGGATTTTTTTTTTTTAAAAAATGCATGTTTAACATGTACTCTTTTAGGACTTCACTTAAAATATTTACTGAAAAATGAGATTTCATTGTTGAAAGGTGGGTGAAAAATTTTTTAGAACATTAAACTGTTCTTATACTTGCACTTTATGTTCCAGATATCTCTTGTCTACTAATGTATTACAGTGCTTTGCATCCAACTTGTTTATATGAACAAATCTGAACATTAAATAGCTTTTGGATACATTACAACTTATAATATAAAAATCAATTTTGTTGCATGATTAATTTTATTTCAGGCCAGCCATGTCAAAGAAGGAGGAAGTGCAGGACTTATTCCTAGCCAGTTCTTAGAAGAAAAGAGGAAAGCATTTGTTAGACGGGACTGGGAAAATTCAAGTAAGGAACATAAAAATATAATTTTATTATGTTCTTTCTTCCAAGTTCCATGCATTGTGAATAATGGAATGCATCAAAGTAATTTGCTTTCTTTCTAATTTCTGAATCTTTTCTGCCATCTGCTGGTACTTAGACAAAATTAAATAGGGAGCATTATAACCATAAGTCTAAATAATTTATTATAGCTATATAAACAAATTTAGAAGTTACATGCAGTTAGGGTGATACGGTTTTCAATGGAGTACATTAAGACTTTGTTTCAAACTAATATAACAAATCGTAATTTCAGAAATATCTCATTTGTTTTTAGGTCCTTTCTGTGGGACAATAAATAGTAAAAAGAAGAAAAAAATGATGTATCTCACAACTAGAAATGCAGGTTTGTGAATTTCAGCATTACTAGAATACAGAAAAATAATTTAGCAAGAACATTTAGAAAGTTATTTATATTCATTTAGCTTAACAAGTACTGTAAAAAAGATATTAAAAATTGGGGGGGGGGTCACATGCTGACCACACAACAGCTAATTCGACATACAACCGTAATTATGGTCATATATCAAGGATTACTTATATCTTTGGCTCTCTAGTGGCTATATGTACAAATCCAGAAAGTGATTCCAAATCAATTGATCTTTTCTGAGTTTTCCTACATGTAGACAATTTGATATCCCTTGTCACTGTATAAAAAAAAATGTATATTTAACTATTTTGCTAATTTATTTTATAATTAAAATTATCTTTGAACTCATGGGTAATTTAGCTTGTCATATTTAATATTTAATACTAAAGTGAAATGGGGCACATTAATGATTTATTTTACTACCATATTAAAATAATTTAGGGGCCCTGTGTTCCTGATTATACCTAACTTTCTCAGAAGTAATAGGGAACAAAGGGCTTCTATACAGCACTATTTTTTAAAAAATAAAATAGCAATGCAGTAGTAGAAATCCTACTACAGGAAAACATTTTTACTCCTTTGACAAGGAGTAAATGCAGCTGTTGTATATTACATCATTCATATAATTAGCAATGTTACTCTGTTTATTTATCCTCTATATTCATAGTATATTCATCATTTGAAAACTACTGTATGAAATCAGAGACAGAATCTGAAGGTCCAGGGCATATGACCTTTCACCCAGTGCTTTCCCAAAATTATCAGATCATAATTTTAATCTGTCTAATATTAACCTGTAATATGTAATTAATTTTAATTAAGCTTAAATTTACATTAAATCAACTGTAGTGGCCCAGTCCTATCAACCTTTTGGAGAGGGATTTCTACTACGACTTTCGGTGGCCACATTGGATACTGCCCCCTTCCTGAAAATACATATATAGATAAATACATACATACATGTGTCTCTGTGTGTGTGTGTGTGTGTGTGTGCGCGCGGGCGCGCGTACTATCTACAATGCTGTACTATTTACAATAATAAAAATGGGTATCAACTTTAAACCTTACATAGCACAGGCTACGTTACCTGCAGCACTGTCTCTCCTTGAAATAATCTATCCCTCCGTATTAAATAGGGTAAGTGCATTGTAGATCCCTTCCCTTAAATGTCACTTAATAAGGGCTTCGGAGGCACGCATTCCTAGTGGCTGACCCAACCTTTTGGACAGCCTCCCACCTGAGATTCAAGAAATCGCAAATTGATTGGGTTGAGAATAACTGTCCCAAAGTCACCCAATGAGCTGCATGGCTTATTGGTGGATTGCAATATGTAGAGTTGTGAAATTTATATAATCTTCACATTGCCTTGATTTTAACATGTTTTTTTGCATCTAGAATTTGATCGACATGAAATTCAGATATACGAGGAAGTAGCAAAAATGCCTCCATTTCAAAGAAAAACACTGGTCTTAATAGGAGCCCAAGGAGTTGGCCGAAGAAGTCTGAAAAACAGATTTATTGTACTGAATCCCACAAAATTTGGAACCACAGTACCGTGTAAGTTTTTATAACACTCTATTTGTTTGCTTATTTTACATAGATTCATTAAACATATTTCTTTGATTCCTGAATTTCTGAATCTCAGGTAGACATTATGAAATAAGGTAGTAGACTATAAGTTAAAATCATCCATCCACTGCGGGATGAAGGCTTCTTCTGCAGGTTTCCAGCCAATACGTGACGGCATTAGCAAGTATTGCGGGCCCAATTGACAAAAGAAAGCTCAGGACCATATTGGTTGGAAACTACAAGTTAAAATATTATGAATAAATGCATTTGAAATTGTGTAAGTAGATCATTTTTTCTAATATTTTTCTAATATTCAGATATTGTTTTACATATTTGGCAGTAAAATAGTATCAGCAAACATATGGGTAGTTGTGCCTGAAAGCATATTCACCTGGGAATAAGCCGTTATAAGTACTTCTGAGCACACTGTGGGATGTATTACATAAGGAATTCTACAGATAAACATTTAAACTATTTGCATGCAAGTTTATTTAAACATTTTAAATGTTTTTTTTTTCCAAATACAGATGAGAGGGGCAGGAACTCCATGAACTCAAAATGAAAATAAAAATGCAAATTAAAAAAGTGCTGCATACTAAAAGTCTGATTTTTGGAGCTTTCATGTGACCTCTTGCAGCCCCCAATTCTTCTCTCAAGTTTATGCTTCAGGGTTGGAATGTTTCCCAAAACATAAGAATTATTTTGTGAGCCATAACAGGAAACCATTCTTGGATTGAAGAGCCTTTCTACTTGTACAGGATATCTACTGTATTCAAATCCTCATGTCTTTTTCTAAGAAGTTCTTACATAAAAGCACACCTGTCTGTATCTTTTGTGTATTGTTGTTTTGCTCATTTGTTGATTTATTTAGTTACATCACGGAAACCAAGGGATGATGAGAAAGATGGGCAAGCATACCGGTTTGTGTCACGAAGTGAAATGGAGGCAGATATTAAAGCAGGAAGATATTTAGAACACGGGGAATATGAAGGAAATCTTTATGGTACCAAAATAGATTCTATCATTGAAGTGGTTCAGACTGGAAGAACATGTATCTTGGATGTGAATCCGCAGGTATGCTGGTGTAATATTTTGATATCCAAGTGTCAATGGAAAAACATTGCACCTGATCAAATTGGAGAAACTTTTAGGAGTTCGGTTTTCTTTAATTACATTAATTTGAGTAATAAGCAGATTTCACAAGAGGACTAGGCTTTCGTTTTCAACAGGAAGTGAGGACTACATCATGCCTTGAGGTTGTCAATAATGGCCAGAGAGAGCAGCAATGGACTTTTTCCTATTTTAGCATGTTTTAAATGCTATTTTCACAAGGTTTAAGTGCCCATTATGACTCTTAATCCTACCCAAGACAGTACAAGTGAAAAAAAAAATCTTAAAAAAAATCAGTCTCGCCTACTTGAAGAAATTTGCAAGTTGTAGATTTCTGTTGTCTCTAGAGAGGAGCTAGAACCTTACATATCTGAAAGAAATTCTCCCATGACTTTACTTTACGTGTAGAATTTTTATTGTTCTTTTGAAATGCAAAGTGGCTTATAAAGTCAAAGACCATCTGGATTGGCATTTATAACATCATAATGATTATTCTTGATCCTACATTCCCTACCATTACTGCATTTTTCCCCCATCATCTTCTTTGGCCAATATTTTCTACTGCCTCCTATTAATGGAGATTATAGTTGTAGAAGCAATAGGTGGATAAAAAATAAGCCTCTGTTTCTTTTATTTTTTGAGGTTGACTTCAGGTGACTACATGAAGAAGTTCATGTAATTTGCTTAGCAACTTGTCAAAAGGGATTCACCATTGTTTTCTATAGCTTAGGAAAGGTGACTTGTCCCAAAGTCACCCAGTTGGCTTCCATGCCAGGACAAGAATATTTTTTTTCTCTTCTTAGTCTAATGCCTTAATCACTAGACCAAACTAGTTCTCTTAATCTTTGGAAAATTAGAGATTTAAAGTTAATTCAGTGGGGAATGGGCAGAAAGCTTCTTTGCTTAGAAACTGTATATCTATAATGGAAAATTGGCAAAGAACTCAACTACAATAATTAAAAGGTTGGAGAAGGGAAATTAGTATTAATTTAATCCTGCCCTGCCTTCACTCAGTTTTGGGAGTGGTTCCCCCCCAACCTGCCCTTAAATATCCTACAAAATTTGATATGGCTCTGAACCCAAATTAGGATGTGCAAATTATTGGTTTAGTAGAAATCTGCTTTGTCAATCCATTCCAAAATGAGGCTTTGTTGATGAGGGGGAGGGATGCCTATCAATCAGTGTTGACTCTTGGTGACTATCTGGACAGGTTCCTGCATTTTTTGGCAAAATTTCAGAAATGGCTTGCCATTGTCTCCTTCACAGGGCTGAGAGAGAATGACTTGCTTTGTGCTTAAGATGGGACTAGAACGTGCTGTCTTTTGGTTTCTAGCCTGATATTTTAACCACTCAACTAAATTGGCTATGTTGCATTCTTTTTGATATAAAACTTTCTTTTTTTATCAAGACTTTGCCTGGAATAATTCTTACCTAGTCTTCCTCATTTTTTATTTATTTGTTGTATTTTTAATTCTTCAGTATGTTGTGTGGTAAGTCACTTTTTATTTACATTTACTTATTTTGCTTTTTTTAAAATACTGAAATATTTCTAATACTATTTTCATATTTGAAATGTGCACAGAAATATTTGATATGTAACTAGAATATGGTAACAGTGACATGATATATAGTGTGTGTTGTTAGATTATAGAAGTATAATAACTAAAGAAAATTCTCTTATCATTAGGTACTAATCATTTTGAGAAATATAAAACTGAATTGAAATATACTGAAATTAGATTTAGAAGTCACTTGTCTGTAATTTTTGAGCAGCTTACAGTTCAAGAAAACAGTACAGAGAAAATTTCTGCAAACCATATTCTGTATTTCACCACCTTTACTACTACTACTACTATCCTGGGAGAATTGCCATGTTTGTAAGACTTCCAGAACATCATCAGGGCACATGGATCTCTTGGGGCATGTAATTTAAGAGGCTGAATGCACTGACTCAGAAAACACGCGTCCTAATAGATGGCATTGATTGAAAGTACTGAAACATGTTGTCTATAAATAGTGGAAAATACATGTTATCCCCTGTGCTATCATGAAAATCTGCATAATGTTAAAGGTGCTTACACTGACACTGCCTATTATCCAAAAAACTGAGTGCATAACTTAATTCTTTTCTTTACAGGCACTTAAAGTGTTGCGGACATCAGAGTTTATGCCCTATGTAGTTTTTATTGCTGCTCCAGAACTTGAAACCCTGCGTGCAATGCATAAAGCTGTGGTTGATGCAGGAATTACAACCAAGCTTCTAACAGTAAGGGAAATTACCTTTTTTTAAGACTAGTTTGTTTTATCAACATGATTAAAGCTACACCTAATATACGAGGGCAATTCAGAAATAAACCTCCATTTGGTTATCAATGACAGACACTCGCAGATACGGAACCTTTATTATACACATTAGAAAACTACAACATTACATTACTTTTTGACATAATCGTCATTCAGATTGAGGCACTTGTCATAATGTCTTACAAGGTTTGAAATTCCTTAGTAGTAATTGCTCGGCACCAGATCTGAGCTATAGTGGGGGTGATCAAAAACATCCCAACAGGAACTGCTTCAAAAGTTTCTGGGTACATCTAGTGTGCAGGCAAACATTGTTGTGAATCAACACCACACCGGAAGTCAGCATGCCCTGATGCTTCTTATGGATGGCTTGTCTGAGTTTTTGTAATGTTTCACAGTAGACTTCTGAATTGATCACTGAACCATGCTCCATGAACTTCTCTAGCAGTATTCCTTTGGTATCTTCACATTTGGCGGGATTTTCTATGGTACCACTTCCGGTATGGTGTTGGTTCACATTAATGCTTGCCTGCACACCGCTAGATATGCCCAATAACTTTTGAAGCAGTTCCATTGGGATGTTTTTGATCACTCCCCCATAGCCCAGATTTGGTGCCAAGTGACTACTACTAAGGAATTTCAAACCTTGTAAGATGTTATTACAAGCGCTTCAATCTGAATGGCAATTATGTCAAAAAGTAATGTAATGTAGTTTTCTAATGTGTATAATAGATGTTCTGTATCTGCAGGTGTCTGTCACTGAAAACCAAATGGAGGTTTATTTCCAAATTGCCTCATAGTATGGGCCATCTTCAGATTCCTTTCCCTTTTTTGCTTGCTTGGCCATTTGTAGTTCTTGGAGTTTTACTAAACTTTCTAGGCATGCTTATTGCAGATTTTTATTTCATTCTGTTATAGCTGCCTCATGGGTTCCAGAAAACTTGGCAGATTAATAATTTGTTGATAACCTTTATTGTCATTTTTTTACTGTGGGCACACTGACACATTAAAAATGAAATTCTGTTTCTTGCTCTCAAAAGTGTACACATACATAACACATCTATAAATACGCTATATACAACATATGTATATACCTACACCCTTACATATAAATGTGAGGCAAAGAATGTCTTTGATTTTAAAATGTATTATGGAGCAAGAAGCTCTTTTAATTCAAATAATATTCCTAAACTAGTTTCTTAACTGAAAAGTGGGACATACCTCTAGGTACTGCAAACATGTAGTGTTCTTTTGCTTATAACATGGCTCCTGCACTTAAATATGTGATGCTGTATTTATCCATTTAAAATTGCCAGAATGGTATGAATTAAAATAATAGTTTGGATTCAAATTGTGTTAGAATATGGAAATCAGTGGGATTGGTAAAAAGCTAGTAAGGATAATTTCAAATATCAAATATAATTCTGAATATAATTAAATCTAAATTTAGCTTTAAAGGTGTGTGAAGCTCTAAGAAAGAAAGTGGAAAATAATTTCATAAGTAAATTATTAGGCAAAATAGCCAGAGAGGTTAGTGTCACAAAAGATGGTCTTTAAGGCACCCTGGTCCTCAGTTGCTAGAGCTTTATAAATAAATACCTGCATATTAAAATGGACCAGAAAAATGTTCATTGACCATGTTCATGTGGTTAATATGGTCCATACAACTTGATCTAGCACAAAATATAGCTGCTTTGTTATTAATTAAAATACTTGAAAACTTTTCTGATGAAATCCAGTATTGTAATAAACTAATATTGAAACATTTATTTCTAAAGTAAGATTTCAAAGTATACAAATTATGTGCATGTTTAAATTATGTGCATGTACATAACTATAAAAATCCCAAGAGCTAGACTGCAACCTAATTAAAAACATCTGTACCTAAATAGCTGAAAATTTGCATTTTCAGATTCCTGTATCATATTTTTAGGAATTAAAATTTTACACATTTTTCTAAAAAAACTGGTCTTGCTGATCTCGAAGATTTTTTTTTTAATGCAGGCTCTCAATTTTAAATCTGACCCCAGTCGCTTGCTTTTTATAGTATTTTATTTTTATTTTATCAATATTTTAATAGGATACTGATTTGAAGAAAACTGTTGATGAAAGTGCACGGATCCAGAGAGCTTATAGTCACTACTTTGATCTGATTATTGTGAATGACAACCTAGACAAAGCTTTTGAGAAGTTACAAACTGCTACAGAGAAATTGAGGATGGAATCACAGTGGGTCCCGATTAGCTGGGTATACTGACAGTTCTTTTGAAGATGAAACAAACATCATATTATGTTAGTTGAAACAAACACTAATAAGAAAATATTGTACAATGGTGCCAGATACTTGGCAGGACCCGATATGTTTTTATTTTATGTATATTAAAATAATAGTATGCTAGTTAAATTTTTTATACAAAATGTTGAAGGGAAAGTGTACTTAATATGTAATTTATTTTAATTTTTCTAACTTTTTACAAATAACCTTTTTATTCATATCACATGAAGGAAATGCGTTGAAGCATTTTAATAAATGTTTTGATTTACTATTTTGCCTTTATTCATCTAAATAATTTTCCAGTCATTCATTTATACATTTGATCTTACATTTTCACTGTGATAAGGAGACAAATACTTGAAAAGGTTTTTGTAAAACTCTGTTTTAAATCAAATGTTTCATCTGATTAGTTTTTATTATTTAGATATAATCCTTGTCCTAATAGGCATACATCCTTGACATAAGCCAAACTTTCAATAAAACAACCAGCACTGAGCCATGTTACTCAAACATATTTGCTTAATGTTTATCCATGTTTTGCGGCTGTTTTGTCTTAGGCAGATGTACTGTAGACTTTTATGTAGATTCCTTTTACATAGATGTAAAAGCAATATCTTAAACTTTCCCTAAGAGTCCATTTTAAAAAGCCAACATTTCAACCCATTCAGTAAGTATTTTTCAAAGAATTTTCGTAATGTAAATTCATTGTGTTTGAGGTAATGGTGAAGTAGCCTTACAGAACCTCATGCTAGAGTCTTAGTAAAGAACTCAGCATGTAGAATGTATGTTCTTAGTTGTGGAAAACTCATGGCTTAGAGGAACAAAATCTGCTTTTTATTATGACCTCGCTCTGTACTTGTATATTGTTCTATGACTGGCTTTTAGTTTATACCAGAATATTTATGAGTGATTGTGTGTTATAAAATGTAATGTGATGGGGCTTTGAGTTGATGCTTTGTGTTACATGGCTTTATTCACCAAAAGTGTGTGAAACTAAAATTGTCAGATGCTAAAATTCAGTATTATTTATCAAAGAATTTATTTTTGTTTCACACTCATATTTTACAGTGTTAGTTAATAACTTCCTTTAGTTAGTTCATTATCTTAGGTTCATATTTACTGATTTACTGAAAAATACATTTCCAATACATATTCTATTGAGAGGATGTAGATATGGATGATTACTAAGAGGGAATAATCTGATGATAATATTTGATATTATGTCTGCTATTATAAATAGAGCCATCCATTGCTAACATACAGAGGGCCTGAGGTGGTTATCATCTCCCCATTTCATTTATTTTGCATATGAGTTTGGGCACTATGATTACAGAGCTTATTTTCAATACCAAAGTATCATACACAAGATGCCAACAATGAAAAAATATTGGAAAAGGCCAAGACAGTATAAACTAGCTTTTAATTATTTTGGCTTTTAAGGTGCACAAGGAAACAGGGTTTCAATAGTTTTTAGTTTATATAGAGAAATGTTGACACCAAAAAGGTATTGTAGATTAAAAAACCTTTGTGGTATTTTTTTAAAGACTTAAGCATATTTTGTAAAAGTTATGCAAATAATTGCATATCTGTGTCTTAATTGCTATTGATATTTAGAAATTAGCTTCTAACAATATGAAATAGAGAAATGTATTTCTGTTGCATTAATTCTGTAGATAGGCTGATATTAGGTATTTAAAAAAATATGTATACCTGAGTCTGGAAAAAAAAATTGCTGGTACCCAAAATGACATTTTATTCTGTAATTTCAATGTCATTGCAGGGGTATGATGTGGGTTACAGTGTAAAAATGACTATACTTTTATTGAAATAATGTTGTTTGAATGGAGATTGAGTGGAAGACATTGCTGAATTCTCAAGTCAAATAATTGCTTCTCATTCCTTTGTTTTCTAATACTACATTAGATAGCATTCCAGTTTGTTTGTTGCTACTGCTCTTTGCTAGATGAGAGTTTGGGCTGCATTTTAAATAGCCTTGATTAAAGTTCTGTTCAGATTTTACCTGAACTGGTTTTTTTTTTAAAATAAAATGTTCTCAAGCAGGATACTCAAGTCTATTCCCATCTTGTTTTGTTTCTAGCCATTGATTTATATTATCCACTTTGGTTGGAAAGTGGATTTTTCAAACTGGGCTTAGTTCAAGGAAAGTTTAGCAAGTGATTAAAGGAGTTTGATTTTGGTTTTAAGGCTCAAAAGCTAACTGCTGTCAAACAGGAAGAAGAAAAACAGAACATCAGTATTTGGCTTAATGGCTTTCTAAAGAAATTGTTAACAGTCGGGAACTGGTCCAGAAATATTTTATATTTTCTCTGGGCATGCTGGTACTCCTATATCATCTTGGGAGAACTGCTCATATCACAGAATTCACTCTTGGCATTGGTGTGGAAATTTAAACCACAAGTCCTCAATGTAACAGAAAAAGTTAGTTCACTACATGCATAAGAATTACTGCATTTGATATAAACTATAGTACACCTCTATTCTCAGTGGCAGAATATCATGATATGGGCCATTCACTATTTTTGCTGCATGGGTGTAATCCCAGCTATGAAGAAATTAAAACTTTGAATACAGAAACCCATGAATTTATCCTCCCACTGAATGGCAGCAATGGAGAAGTATGCAACAGGTAAAATGCTTCCAAGGACAGTATCACGATGCTACAGTTGGTAAATGAGGTACAGAATGGATTAATTGGGAAGGTGTAAATCAGAGACAGAACATTTTAAGTGTCCTAATTTCAGTTCTTGGCATCTTTGTCTGAAACTGAGTTACTGTCAATTCAGTTCAATATGAAAATGGAAAAAGTGTCTATGCTTAACATGAGTACATGAAATGGAAAGACAATATTGCTTGCTGACATTAGGGTACATAATTATCTGTACCTAAGTAAATATATATTGAAATATGTTAAGTGTATAGGTATGCCTGTGTAATAATAGTAGAAAACAATGGTTTATGCAATTGCCTATACTAGATGTTAACATGGATTAGTAAATACTGTTCATTATTCTATTCTATAATTTTAACAAAAATTATGGAATGGAAAAAAATCAATAAAAGTGCATGGCAGTTATTAAAACATTACTTACCTATTAAGGCAATCCATATCTGTTGAAGCTTTTTAAAATAATAATAATAATAATTTTCCATAAATTTATATAGTTTATACATTATGGTAACTTTAAGATTATACCTAAACTACAATAGGTCATATTGAATTCATGGGAACTATTAAGTTCATGGAATATATAATTGTTATATATTTATTTAAACTTTTCATTTATCTTAAATTTATAATAAAATGCAGAATATTTTAATCATGCTGAGTCCGACCAAAATCAAAGCTCATTTTAGTTTTTAATATAAATGCCTATTTCTATTTAGCCAGTAACTTGATCTTCAAACAGTGAAGCTGCTATTGTTTTAAACTATTTTTGGCCTTCAACATTTGTAAATACAAATGTAACAACCAATTTAGTGTCAGAAACACAGTTGTCATAATAAAGGAAAATTATAAAAAGAACCTTGAATAAGAGCTAAAAAAAAAGAGACATTTTAAATCAGGGACTTCCAACCTCGAGGCTGCGGTCCACTACTAGGTCATGGCCCATTCAGAATTGAGCTGTAGAAGCGGCAGGCAAGCACATGTGCGTGTTCAGCTCCACTTGTGCGCGCAGCAGGCAGACAAACATGCATGCACAGCTCCATTGTGCAAGTAGCAGACAGATGTGCCCGCTGTGTGCACAAATGGAGATGCTTGCTTGCCCGCTGCTCACATGGAACCATCTTTTCTCCCCTCCCCGCCAGTCCACAAAACTGGCAAGATTGGAGACCACTGTTTTAAATAACAGTTCATGCTGGTGCCTCAGAAAAAACTCTATCTCTCTATTCAACCTGCTAGTGTCACAGATAAGCAGCGAGTTTAAAATAATTATGTACAAAATATTTGAGTAATTTTTTTGTAGTTAAGAGATTTTGAAAAAAAATGCTCAAAAATAATAGCAATAATTTAACTGCTACCACAAAGTCTGGTAAATCCTATCAATAACAATAAGATCTCAAGTTTGGGATTCCTAAAAACGATGAGATATTGTTTTAGCATTTTGTGGAATCGGCAGCAACGGTTGTTTTTGAGAATGATGCAGAATTTTGAATGCAAACTATCATGTTCAAATCTGTATACGATACCAATAGAATGGATTGCGATTAGGTATGCATGTTTGGAATAAAAATGTATAAAATGCAGACTTTTTTGAAATATTTGTCTGAAATTCATTTAATTTCAAATCCTGATTAATTTTTGTATCTACTCAGAATCAAATATAGTCTGCATCAACTGCACATTATTATTATTAATTTTGTCTTGGTTCAATTGTCAGGAGTTCCCGTAACAAATCTTAGAAACATTCAGAGAAAACAAAGCAATCCTTAGACTCTCTCAAATACTGCTTTCATCATGTCATACTGAAATATTTTTGTTCCTGATGTAAACTGCTTTGGATTAGTTTTCCAACTAAAGTTCAATGTGACTGGAACTATATATTGGATAATCCTTTCTCTACAGTATAGAAATGGCAACTTCCATGAGAAAAAAATCAAAACGCCAGGCAACAAACTAATGATGAGATTCAAAATGACTCTTGCATATTAATTTCATTACATGGTATAGGTCCTCAACTTGCGACCAGTTGCTTAGCAATGAAAGTTACAATACCCCCCCACACACACTCACAAAAGAACTTATTGGCTGGATTTGAAGTTGTGATGACCCCTCCCCCGAATAGACACATGATCACACTTTAGATAACAATTGTTCCATAAATATGCATTTGCCATGTGATAGCAATTGACATTTTTTGCTGGGACCTGGTGTTTACGTCTGGCTTCCAGGAAAAAAACATCCATTATGGACAATGGGTTAACAACCACTGGTAAAAAGGTCATAAAACTGGACATGGACCAGTGATTGTGTGCTTAAAATCCAGCATGATTAACAATGGTAATTCCAGGTTCAATTATGATGGCAAGTTGAGGAGTACCTATATTTTAAAAGTGTAGATTGCTCATTTATCTTATTTCTTTAAACCTCTCTGCCTTCTATGAGCTTTTTTGGCAGAACTGAATCACTTTGAGGCTTCTTGCTGCTAAAACAATTGTCCACTGACCAAGTATGATAGCTGAGAATCATGTCCAGTCATGTTAGTTGTGTCCTTCCAATATGAGGGCAAGAGAAATAGCTGATTAAGGGTTAAGGTGCATATATGGTATACTTTAAAAAAAATGCAATGTGTTAGTAGAGAGTGTTTTAATTTGGAAACTGTATTAAAATAATATATCTTGTATGCACTGACATACCTCTTTTTTGAATGCACAAATGTGTATTCTGTCGAGATCTACATTTTTTTGCGAATTATTATTTGGGGGCTATTTTGTATTTCTAAGATTAGATTATTGAAAATCATTAGTTACATTCCAAAATAATGAATTCTAGTAGGCTTATGCAGTATAATTTTTATTGCTTCGACTTTTAACATTTCTATTAAAACAGTTGATAACTTTTTTCAAACATGTGTACTAATATTGACACACATAGGACAATAGAAGATTTAAATGGGGCTTGACTAATAGCAAATTTTAATGTCTTTCAGAAGAAAATTGCCACATAGATCAGATTAGAAAATTCTGAAAAAGGATCATAAGAAAAGTGGGGAAATTTCATAGGACAAATGTGTACTATTCAGATAAACAATGTTTTTTTAAAGAAATTTCCCTAATGTTTCCCCATTTAAGTTGTATACCATTGTTGAAATGTATAAAACTGTGAAATCCTGAAAACGCCTAAGAAAGTTATTTTTGTATATATGAAATAAAATTTAAGATTTGAAAATTTAGTGTGATCTCTTATGAAATACATTCTCACTGCACAGAGCTGGCATCAGAAAAGGAAGCTGGAAAGAGGCAATACAGTAGGCCTTGCAATAGATGTTATAATTTCATACTGAATGATTAAAAATTTTTTACTAATATGAAAGAATAACAAATCATATTTTTGCACTGCATAGGCATAACTAAAACACTGAAAAACTCACTATCATTCCGAGAATACCTTATAATAGCATTTAATAAGTGCTACGAATATAATATCCAAAAATCTATAATTTCCATTGGTTTGAGGCCATATAGCTTTGCTAACATTGAGCAGATATGAAACTGAATGAGTTTTATATACTATTGTACCTTAAAAACTTAAGACTACATTTTGCTTAACATATCTTCCCCACCCCCCATCCAAACGGACAGCTCTGGGGCCTGCAGTTTTGTTACACTTCACGTTAATCAAGTAGAGTAAAAAAAATGCCTTTCTAAGAAAAGAGATTAAAAATATGGCCGCTAAAATGTATGCTGATGTTCTCAGCTTCTCTGCCATGCCATTAAAAAAAAATCATTTGGAAACTTGCCATATTCTTTGTGATTTTCAGCTTAAATGTAAATAATGGCTCCAAAGTCAAGCCCAATATTTCAGATCATGCTTTAAATTTATTCCTGTGCTGCTTAGATTTTTAACTTTGATTGCTTAAATGGTCCTTTCAACTATTTTTCTGTTTCATGATGGTCTTTGCTCTGAAAACTCTCTGTTGCCACATAATGTTTAATTAGAATATCCTCTAGTTTATAAAGAAAACAAGATTAATATTAAAGCACAATAACTAATATAAGTAACCCCTTAACAGCTCTAATTGAGACTGAAAACTCCAGTGCTAAATGAAGTGGTTGCTAAGTGGACCTTGCTGTCTTGTATGTATCAAAAGCAATGCAACTGTGTTACAATCTAGGATTAGAGCCATTCTCTTGAAATCCCTTTCTCTCCAATCCTTCCATTCAGATGGAAGTGGAGGGAAGAAAAAATATAATTTCTGCAGGCAATCTCTTCTTTGCCTGATTCTTCCCTGCTGCCAGTGCTATCACAATGCTTGCTTTTGATATGTAGAACAGCAAAAGGCTTGCTTTGTTGAAATCTTTCTCTCCAATCTATGGGGGAGGGGGGCTGTGAAAGGGGAAAAAAAAGACAGTACATACTGGCTAATGAAATTCATATGTCTGAGGGATGCTGTGAAGGTAGTGAATAGCAGTAAATAAGCCATAAAATTACTTTTTTCAGCACTGTTATAACTTTGAATGGTTGTTGAATAAATGGCTGAAAAGTAAGGACATGTAATCTTTCTAAACTTTAAAGTAATACAGGAATGTTAAACATCTCACCAAGTATCCCTGCATGGCTTTTTTATATTTGGATCTTTTCATTCATATAATTAATTTAGGCATTCGCCTTGCTCCAATAACACAGCCCATTGGCACATATTTCAATTGCATGGACACAAATCTAGTGGGTTCATCACTAAGAGGCATTAAACAGAGACAGTTGTAGTATTAAACTATTCAAACAGCTTCATCAAATGTCTTTTTCATAGCCTAATGCATAGAGGCCATTCAATGCTATATATAAAACAATTGGGGAAAAATGGGATTTTTTCATGGTTGCAGCTTTGATGGAAGAGTTTGTCATTTCAAGGTTAATGTTTGATAAAGCAAATAGCTTCTGCGCTATCCGAAACCTTCCTGGGTCAGCAAGTGGAGCCAGCATGGGATCTCCAAGTGTCAATGTACCATCTTCTGAGGTCATATTAGGCTGCTCAGAGACAGAAAGGCATTGATTAAAAGCATTTCCACAATAGTACAATTTTTCAATACTGAAGTACATTACATTATATAATCCAATTTATTGTGAAAAAGAACAGTATATATATATATATATATATATATATATATATATATATATATATATATATATATATATATATATATATATATATATATATATATATATATATATATATATATATATATATATATATATAATTAATTACATAGGTGTGCATCTGCATGTTTGAGGACTGGATAAATCCTGATTCAGATTTGGGAACTGAAGAGGCATAATTTGAGAACAGATTCAAAATGAACCTGCTTTGTGGTTCCATTTAGCGGAAATGCTCATAGGCTATCTAAATGCCTCTAAGTTATTCATTTTTTGCAGCAAGATATGAAATGGAATGTAGAACTCCTAGAGAACAATCCTGCCAAGGTTCAGCTAGGTATCTCTAAGGGTTTCATCATAATGGCTTTTGAAATAGAAGAACAGTCTCCAAAATGTCTAGCAAAAAGCCTAGTATGTCAACTAGTATTTCTAGTAAAGCACTGAAGCAATGCTAAAAATGTCCAGGATCTTTAAAATGTTCATAAACAGCTAATAAAGCAAGTACTTATTTTTTCTGTGTTGCTTTCTGTGAGTGTTCAGGCTTGATCTAATAATGATACTGAGAAATGACCACAGATCTATCTTTGTGATAATGTTTCCTGCCTCTGATTGCCAAGTTCTCTGGGGTGCCATTAGTTGACAAGCTTGGTTCCCTCCTAATAGGGCCCCGTTATCAGTGTTACAGTTCACTCTGATTGAGTTGGCAATTCTCCATGTTGTTAGAGATTATCTAATACAGTGAGACCCAATAACACAGGATAGTATGGTACACAGAAAAATACATAATCCCTGTTCTAAAAAACACTAAATGTTTCAGTGAGCCAGGCATCATTTAATCATTACTGAGAAGTCAAAGTCTGTTAACAACTATATCAATTTTAAGTATCAGTGTTGATTAAAATCTGTATTAGTCGCACAATGGGATAAATATGATAGCACCAATTGGCTACTTAGATCATTGACAGAGAGACCATACCATTCATTGCACCTCATATCTCAGCACACTACTGTTTATCTGTAGCATCCCAGAAGTAATAAAAAAGCCATTCTATCTATGTAGCACTTTGAAACATTGCACAGCGCTTTGAATCAGATCATTGCTCATCATCCTTTCGCTTCAAGGGGGTAGTTTTTATCAAACTTTCACTTCTGCACTGCTGTGAAATAGGCAGGGTACTGAAACTTTTCTATTTTATAGTCATTTTGATGATGAATATTGATGATGTATTAACATAAATTTATGAAAATAAAGATTTTTTAAAATGAATTCATAATACTTCAAAAAAGCTGATAACAGCACAAGAGCATAATTATAGCAAAACCATCCATTACCAATAACACATTAAAACGGGCAAAAACAGAAATAACCATTCATGCTTCCAAAAGGTGATACAAAAGCTTATCTATATCGAACTGCTGCTGAACATATTCGTATCAATAATTAGCATGTAAGATGTTGTCATGCATGTTTCTCCCCCTCCTTTATTGTTTTCCCATGTATTTCAAAGGGAATGGTAGATAAGTAACAACAGGAACTAAAGGACCAGATTTGAAGGGGAAATATATATGTATGTTTAAAATGAGCAGATTATGAAATCTAGTAAATTTGTGCAAGTGATAGCAACAAATGAACAAAAAATGTAGTTGCAATAAATACTTGTATTGAATGATTGTTAATTCCTACTGTCTTATTTAATTGAATATTCTGTATTATAGTTCTGTATTATAGGTTGTATTCTGTAGGTCTTATTAAGCTTTATTTAATCTGAATCACTGACTTGTAGTAATAAAGAATTTGAATTTGGAAAAAAATCTATGTCATTTGAAAAATGTGTATTTTTTAGTGTAAGAAACAAACCAAATGTTGACTGTTGTTTTTCAGGTATCAGATTATTATTTGAAGTACTATTCCTATTTAGTGTTAGCTAATTTCTTAAGATGAATGGAATATATATTCCAAAAGGGCTAGAAGTGATGTTGCCATGAATAAATACCACTAAGAACCAGCTGCTAGAACCTATGCTCTTGTTGCTACTTTTAACACATTTCCAACTTAAATTGACAGGACTTACCAAGCAATACAGTACACGGACAAGCTGGAGGTCACAGCAGGCTAGCAGCAGCACTAGGGAATAACTTGACAGTTCTGAAGAAAGGAAATAAAGATTAAAAAACAAAAACTTTTAAATATATAAAAGAAATATTCCTGCTGAGTCATGGACCTCTAAAAACCTTACTGAATAAACTCAAGAAAGTAGGGCAGTCCACATAGTCCAAGTCCACATAGGATCTAGAACAGTGGTTCTCAACCTTTCTAATGCTGCGACCCCATAATACAGTTCCTCATGTTGTGGTGACCCCCAACCATAAAATTATTTTTATTTCTACATCGCCGGGTGCCGGGGGCGTGGTCAAGTGGGTGTGGCCACAAAGTGGGTGTGGCTAAGTGGGCGTGACCACCAAGTGGGCGTGGCAAGAAAGACAGCCCCGGCCACCATTAATGCTGTGCCGCCGCTGCATGTATTTTAATGCATGTTTACCCTGCCTTTAAATGTGGGACCAAAATTTACAGAAAGTTAGTAAATAATAAATAAGAACAGGCTGCTTTCATTTGAACCATAAATTATAGTGGGGACCTGGAGGGATTTTCTTTCAGTGAAGATAAAAGAAAGTATATGAAAGAGAGGGAATAAAAAGCAAAGCAGAAAGGAATAAGAAGAGTGAGAAATGGCATGGAGGTTATAGGTTTCGTGGATCAGAAATAAACAAAACAATTAAATCAGTTTTAAGAGAATAAATGGCAACAAATGGAAGATTCAAACTAGTTTTAAGGAAATAAATGGAAGTATTAAACCACTTTAAACAATAAATGGAAGAATCAAAGCAGTTTATAAAAGGAAATAAATATCAGCAAACAAGAATGCTTTAACAAAATTTTTGTAGCCCAGATGTGATAGCCTCCTCAGAGATTACATGCATATTTGTGCAGTTGTGCATTAGAATAGCACAAAATGTTGGTTTCAAATAATTTTATTGTGCAATAAATGAATGAATAAATGAAGCAACTTTGTTCAACCCCCCCTCCCATTTGCTAACAAAGTTAATAGCACGTGGGAGTCCACCCACCCCAGGGGTAGGCAACCCAAAACACTCAAAGAGCCACTTGGACCCATTTCCCACCAAAAACAAAACACTGGGAGCCGCAAAACCCTTTTGATATCTAAAATGAAAATAGCACTGCAGATATCCTTTTTTTACCTTTAATGTGTGTGTGTGTGTGTGTGTGTGTGTGTGTAAAATAAAGGTAAAAAAGGATATATGCAGTGTTATCTTCATTTTAGATGTCAAAAGGGACTTTCTCTGTCACTTTCCTCTCTCTCTCTTTTTCTTTCCTCTCTTTCTCTTTCCTCTAACTTTCTCTTTCTGTCTCTTTTATCCTTTCCTTTCTCTTCTTTCTTTCCTCTTTCTCTTCTTTCTCTTTCCTTTCTTTCTTTCCTCTTTCTTCTTTCTCTCTCTCTTTCCTCTCTTCTCTTTCTCTTTCCTCTCTTTCCTCTAACTTTCTTTCCTCTTTTTCTTCTCTTTCTTTCCTCTTTTTTCTCTTTCTCTTTCCTTTCTTTCCTCTTTCTCTTATTTCTTTCTTCTAACTTTCTCTCTCTCTTTCCTCTTTCTTTCCTCTCTTTCTTTCCTTTCTCTTATTTCTCTTTCCTCTAACTTTCTTATCTCTTTTTTCCTCTCTTTCTCTTTCCTTTCCTTTCTCTTATTTCTCTTTCTTTCTCTCTTTCTTCTAACTTTCTCTTTCTTTCCTTTCTCAATTTTTTTTCTTTCCTCTTTTTTCTTTCCTCTCCCCTATCTTTCTTTCTCTTTCC
Source organism: Bothrops alternatus (assembly GCA_034064705.1). Taxonomy (NCBI): domain Eukaryota; kingdom Metazoa; phylum Chordata; class Lepidosauria; order Squamata; family Viperidae; genus Bothrops; species Bothrops alternatus. Next base: position 1,592,664 of record JARGCV010000021.1, on the reverse strand, counting down.
TCTCCCTTTCCTTTTTCTCTTTCCTCTTTCTCTTTTTCCTCTCTCTTCTCTTTCTCTTTCATTTCTCTTTCCTTTCTCTTATTTCTTTCTTTCTTTCTTTCCTTTCTTTCTTTCCTCGCTTTCTCTTTCCTCTTTTCTCAATCTTTTTTCTCTTTCCTCTCCCCCTCTCTTTCTCTTTCCTCTCCCTTTCTCTCTCCTTCTTTCCTTTTTCTCTTTCTCTTTTTCTCTAACTTTCTTTTTCCTCTCTCTCTCTTCCTCTTTCCTCTTTCTCTTCTCTCTTTCTCTTTTTCCTCTTTCTCTCTCTCCCTCTCCCTCCAGGTGAAGAGAGAGCGAAAGGCAGACGGTGCCAAACGGACAGGGAGGGGGAGCAGGACGACAGGCAGCAGTTCCCAGCCGCCCCCCCCCACGTCCTCAGCCCAACAGATGAGGGGAGCAGGACGGCAGGCAGCAGTTCCCAACCGCCCCCCCACGTCCTCATCGAAACAGATGGGGAGGGGAGCAGGACGGCAGGCAGAAGTTCCCAGCCCTCCCCCACATCCTCAGCCAAACAGATGGGGAGGGGAGCAGGACGGCAGGCAGTTCCCAGATGCCCCCCCATCTTCAGCAGAACGGGCGGCAAGGGCGAGCAGGGCGGAAGGCAGCGGCTCCCAGCCGCCCCCCACATGCTCAGCCAAACAGATGGGGAGGGGAGCAGGACAGCAGGCAGCAGTTCCCAGCCGCATCCCCTATCTTCAGCAGAACAGGCGGCAAGGGCAAGCAGAACGGAAGGCAGCGGCTCCCAGCTGCCCCCCCCACGTCCTCAGCCAAACAGATGGGGAGGGGAGGATGGACGGCAGCAGTTCCCAGCCCCCCCCATCTTCAGCAGAACGGGCGAGGGTGAGCAGGACAGGAGGCAGCGGCTCCCAGCCGCCCCCCCACGTCCTCAGCCAAACAGATGGGGAGGGGAGCAGGACAGCAGGCAGCAGTTCCCAGCCACCCCCCCGCATCTTCAGCAGAACGGGCAGCAAGGGCGAGCAGGATGGGAGGCAGCGGCTCCCAGCCACCTCCCCCCCACATCCTCAGCCAAACAGATGGGGAGGGGAGAAGGACGGACAGCAGGCAGCCAGCCTGGCTCACCTCTGGCCTTGGTCCGTCTCTTCACTGCTGCGCCTGCTGCCAGGAAAAATGCCCCGGTAGAAGCTGCCTTTGTCCAAGGCTGAGAGGAAGCTCGCAACTATGATATTGACCACGCCACTGAAACTACCAGCTGGGTCACCACGCAGGACAGGTGAGCACGGACGGACCGGAGGAGACTGAGCCAGTGGGCTGGGTAGGAGCCTTATGGGAATGCCGGTGGCCGCGGGGTATTTTGTAGCTGGTGGGCCGGTTGCAAAATTGCACAAAATGGGGGCAGGGTGTTCTGGGGCTGCTGAGGTGTCCGGTGGCCAAGCAGAGGAAGCTCAGCAGCAGGCCAGAGACAAAACTTAACTGTTTTTGTTTGTTCTCTCTTGCTTTCTGCTGCTTGTTCTCTCTCGCTTTCTGCCACTTGTTCTCTGTCTCGCTTTCTGCCACGTGCTCCGAAATCGAAACTTCCTTAGTTTATATTGGCTTTTGAACGCCAATAGAATAGAGTCTCTTGAATAGACTCTATTCTATTGGCTTTCAAAAGCCAATAGAATAAGCGGGAGTAGCATAACTAAGGAAAAGGGGGAGGGGAATGGCGGACTGCGTTGTTTGGCGACCTCCGTGAAATGGTCGTTCGACCCCAAATGGGGTCGCGACCCACAGGTTGAGAACTGCTGATCTAGAATATACCAATACAGAATTGTTGTTCTTAAAAGAGAATGTCTTGAGAATCTGTATTGCCATGCTGAAAAGAATATTCCTGTAGTTTGGTGAACCACACAATTGAATCTTGCCTTTAAATTGCTATTGTTCAGACAATCTACAATTCATTCTTGCATTTAAAAGGTTTGACAAGTGAAAAACAACTTTTCACTAGTTAAAAACAAGTATATGATGAAGACTCGAAGAAGAGGGTAACAGAGGATCAAAAACAGGACCTTCAGATATCTTTAAGGAAAAAATAGAAAAATAATTTTTCTCCCCAATACTGAATGATTCTATAGGAGTACCCATTGATTAAGCAATAAGGTAGGCAGGCAAAAAAAAAGTGGAAGAAACGTAATGCATGACAGGATCAAGACAAAAATGTAATCAACCATATCAAGGGGAAAAATATGAAATAAAAAAATCCCTGTTTAATTTAGCAACAAAAACAATCTGAGATTATAAAAAATGTGGTTTCATTTTAAAGAGCTTTATGGGTCACATCTGACCTGTCACAAGAAGATCAATACTTCAACACAGACCAAGAGTTTTCCCCAAAAAACCTCCATGACATCAAAGACTGATTAGAGCAATGATTCACAAACAGTAGTATAAAGATTGGGGCTCTATGTAAAGTAAATCATTACAATGTTGAGTCTGTGGTGTTAAGTCTTCAAAGACCTAGGTGACAAATATAATAACATAATCTTTGCAAATATATCAATGTCATTCTTGGAAAAAGTGAGGGTTTCTATAATGGTGGGACTTAAGTTCTTTGATTAGTTCTAAGACTCTAGGAAAAGATCCAAGCATATAGTCTCTATCACTCAATCAGGAGTCATTGATCTGAACAGAGTGAAGAAATGATAAAGACTACCTTAGTAAGACATAAATTAAATACTAAGCATATGTAAAGAAGGATGAGTCACAAAGATATCTAGCGAATGTAATGTAAAATGTAAAAAAGATTAATTTTAACAGCCCTTTTGTTTAGAGATACTGAGTTTCAAATGACAATGACCTGAAACTTGTTCACCTGAGATTATTAAAAATAATATTTAATTAATTAGGCATTTCTACTCAGCATCTTTTCCTTTGTTTAGTTCAGTTTCTTTCTAAATTATTAGTTTTAAGACAAACTCCGAAACACTGACGTGAAAGCTTGAACACTTTTTGTTTTTTTCTTAGCAGCAATAAATAAACTTGGCACACAAGGCAAATAATATAAACCATGTGAATCCAAATGAGAAAGCCATCATTCCAAGGCAGTTGAGGTTAAATAATTCCTATGTAGAAGCTAGGAAAATAACCTTGAAGCAAATTTTTGGAAACCCTTATGTAAATACTGTGAAGAGGACAGAAACATTCCTTAAGTCTGTGGAAATATCAGAAAGACACTTGGAATGACTCCTCCCTGTTTCGCAAGAGGCATAAGAGGAATGGGAGAAGCAGTCAGACTTAACAAGATTTTGTTATAGCTTATCTCAATAAAGTATAATTCTGGACTTCCTGTGGAGTGTGTTTCCTAATCAGGTCTACCTTGAAGGGTTGACATCCAAGCACCCTGCATTTAGTTCTGCATTCCTTTATGCTTTATGTATCAAGGATTTCCTCTACATTCACAAACTGAATTTACAAAGTATTTTTCCCTCTGCACACATGATACAATCAATTTGAAACAGCAAACCCTACCTGCTCTGAACAAAAATTATTTTTAGAAGAAAACCGCTTATTTATTTTTTTGTACCTGCCAATGCACTGAGGAGGAAATGAGTAGCTAGGAAAAGCTCCTTATTGCGAATCTGTTGTTTGCTCTGTAATTGTACACCCACGAGCTGCAGAAATTCTTCTAAACATGGTTTCTCTGGTGACTTTAATTCCTCCATTGCTATGATGCCTGGACTCCCCTCAGAATATATACTGTCCAGCTGCAAAAACAAAATAAAAAGGGAACAGACACAGTGGGCAGATTTAATCATATTCAGATTAAAATTAATCAGACCAAGTTTGACTTCTGATTGCCTTGACACATCTATTTATGTTTTTTTTACAACAATATGGAAATGGATTTTTACTGCATTTTTTAAAAAAACTTGTACCTTGAAGCCTTGGAAATTATTGAGAATTTCCTATCCAAATGTTAAGCAATGTTAAGCAACTCTGTTTAACTTGTTCTGAGACCATCCAAGGTTGGGTAGGTGATGCTACTTGCTGTGATCCAGAAAATAATGATGCTCAAATCAGTCAACACCAATAAAAATTCCACTGATTTCATATTATGTAAAAACCTGACCCCTTTAAACATTAACTCTATAATGCTGGGAAGAGTGGAAAAAAGAAAAACAGGATCACTAACAGGAAGGTGGATGCCTTCAGATATAACAGTAATGGAAATACTGAAGGATCAGATTGAAGATAGATCATCATGAAGACAAGCCATTTATTAATACCCAAGATAACACTGATTTATAGCTATCATAATAATTATAAATATTTAATTAGAAACATACAGATTGAGAACTGTTTTCCTTTCTTTATAAAGAACAAGCTTTTAAAAATAAGAAAAATAGCATGTATGATTAGGAAATAAAAATTACCACATTTTCTAGTTGTATCACTGTTTCTTCATGAAGCAAAAGGTCACAAACCATTTGGTATAAAGCTCTCTGCTTTTCTTCTGACAGAGTCATAAAAGGTTGGAACTGGGTCTTTAATTTGAGGATATCTGAAAACATTATGCATGCATATGTAATCATTAAATAGAATTAAGCTGGAGAAGCTATTCCTAACAATTCTGAATGCAACATACATTCATTTCATTTAAAAGATTGTGTGTGTGTGTGTGTGTTTCTGTGTGTGTGTGTTGGAAGTATAAGTATATGCATTAGCATTTTTATGGAGGGATTTTTTTTTTTACAAAACTGACCATTTTTATCCTGACTCAAATTTCGAAAAGTCATCCTATGATTTCATCAAAGAGAAAATTTGTGTATACATAGTGATAACAGAGAAAATTAGAATTCAAATGAAATACATTTCTGTTAATAGCCTGATGTACTAGGTTCCTGCTTCATGCAAAGATGTAAAATGGCTTTGTCATATCATATGAACCCAATCAATCTTGGTTTAATCAGTAAACCATTGTTAACAGACTATAATTTAGTGTATGATACAGTTCATTATTTCTTCTCCACCCTCTTGAGGCATGCCTACACTCCCTAGCCTTGGACTCCATCCACTTAATCATTGCAATAAGGAGTGCTGGGATTGTGGCTGTTGAGTGAGGGTTATTGAGATATCACGCAACATCTCGCTTAATGGCCAATTCACTCAACAAACAAGTTTGCGATCCCAATTATAAGTTGAGTCCTTGTTTGTTTTCAAGTAATTAATTAAAAAACTGCACTTTTATCAGTTGTAAACATTATTATTTGGAATAGTCCGCAATATGTAAAATTACTAGAAAGTGGTCTATAACAGGGCTTTTCAACCTTTTCACTGATTGTACCACTTTTAGGATTCGGCAATATCTGAATACCACTAGTCGCCTAGCAAGGTGTCAAAAACTTGACCAAAAGAAAAAAAAGATAAAGTACAGGTAGTCCTCGACTTAAAACAGTTCACTTAGTGACTGTTTGAAGTTACAACAGCACTGAAAAAAGTGACTTATGACCATTTTTCGCATTTATGACCCTTTCAGTATTTCCAGGGTCATGTGATTTACATTTGGATGCTTGGCAACTGATTCATATTTATGATGGCTGCAGTGTCTGAAGGTCATGTGATCCCCTTTTGCAAATCTTTTGACAAGCAAAGTTAATGGGGAAACCAGATTCACTTAAAAACCTTTTATATCAGGGGTGTCAAACTCAATTTCATTGAGGGCCACATTAGCACTGTGGTTACCGTTGGCGGAGGTCCTTTCTTTTTCCCTCCCGCCCTGCCTCCCTCCTTCTCATTTCCATCTCCTTCCTTTCCTTTCCTTTCCTCCTACACCGATCTTGGCTTTTCTGCTGAGCCCTGACAGCTGATCGGCGCTTCTGCAGGGATATCAGGGCTCAGCAGCACTAGGATCAGTGCCGGGCTCCAACTCATTGACAATTCTGCAAGACTCAACAGAAGCGCAGGATCAGCTGGAGCCTGACGCTCATCCTGGCGTTTCTGCTGAGCCCTGGCAGCCCTGCAACTCCAGCCATCTCTCGCTCAGGCTTGTGCGGTGCTGCCATTGCATCAGCTCATTCCCCTCCCCCGCTACTACTTCTCTAGGATGGTCATGTACCATCTGCCAATGTAACACCAATGGCACGCGAACCACCAGTTGAAAAGGCCTGGTCTATAATATATCATGGAAAAGAAAAGTTATCTTAAGAAAATATATGAAGTTTAGTACTCTAGAAATAAGCATTGTGCTTTACAATGCACTGCCAACATGCCTTCATGTCTATAAGTTAAAGGATTCATATAAATGTATAACTTCTTATTAAATAAATATAAAATTAAACCCTGTTTTACTGGGTTTTTTTGTTTAGTACAAAATTCAACAAATGCTTTGGAATTTACTGTCTTGTTTTATGTATTTCACTAGTCACATCATTTAAGTGCTAAAAATAACTTCATAAAGAATCATTATCTTGTTTTAGGATAAAGAATGTATCTTTTGCTACAGAAGAATAAGTTTTAGATATATTTTTTTTAGACTAAGAAGTTGATATTAGTTTTGACTTGGTCTGAGCCTTCTAACTGAGCAAATGGGTAGAGTTTTCTAATACGGTAGGAATTGTTACTTCTTCCTATTCATCCAAATGAACACTCTCCCCTTTTTCCCTCACTACTGTTATGGTGAGGGAAAAAATTATTTGATTCCCCTGCTGATTTTGTTCATTTGCCCACTGACAAGGAAATGATCAGTCTATAATGTTAATGGTAGGTTTATTTTAACAGTGAGAGACAGAATAACAACAAAAACACCCAGAAAAACGCGTTTCAAAAAAATTATAAATTGATTTGCATTTTAATGAGTGAAATAAGTATTTGACCACTTCGCAAAACATGACTTAGTATTTGGTGGCAAAACCCTTCTGGGCAATCACAGAGGTCAGACGTTTCTTGTAGTTGGCCACCAGGTTTACACACATCTCAGGAGGGATTTTGTCCCACTCCTCTTTGCAGATCCTCTCCAAGTCATTGAGGCCATGGTGGAGAGTTTGGAATCTGATTGACTGATTGCTTCTGTGGACAAGTATTTTTTTTATAGGTAACAAGCTGAGATTAGGAGCACTCCCTTTAAGAGAGTGCCCCTAATTTCAGCTCTTTACTTGTATAAAAGACACCTGGGAGCCAGAAATCTTGCTGATTGATAGGGGATCAAATACTTATTTCACTCATTAAAATGGAAATCAATTGATAACTTTTTTGAAAGCGTTTTTTCTGGATTTTTTTTGTTGTTATTCTGTCTCTCACTGTTAAAATAAACCTATCATTAAAATTATAGACTGATCGTTTCTTTTGTCAGTGGGCAAACATACAAAATCAGCAGGGGATCAATTTTTTTTCCCTTCACTGTACATTTAAAATTAGCTCTCTTTGGTTCTGCAGGGCAGAGAACAAGGTTCGTTCATAAGTAAAATGTATAGCATCAATATATAAGTATCCCATTAATTTTGAATGGTCTGTATCTATAGTTAATTCCACACATAATTTGTTCTTTAAATTTAAATTTTAAAAGGGGGATAAAATATTCTTATGCCAATGATCATCCTGGAGCAGCCCGGGGCAAGTATGAAAAGCAGCAACTGAAAGTGAAGACTACTGGTTCAAGCACTTAAAGAGATATAAATGCATAATAAGAGGATAATAAAGATAGCATGGGAAAGAGTGGAGAGGGAACTCATAATTGAGGTTGCTTAAACAATACAAAATTTCCATGACTTGTAAATGTTGTAGCTCTTAGTGTTTACAACTGGTGATACAGTACATTTTGGGAGGAATTAACCCCAGCTATTTATGATGCCACAATTGCATCAAGAATTGCCTTTACACACATGCACCTAATTCTAGAACTACATTTCTGAGATCCTCAAAACCACACATTAAGCTGAAAAAAATGTTGGTTTAAGCTAGTGTAATGAACAGGAAATGTGAACAAGTTTTTATTTATTTTTATTTATTTATTTATTAAATTTCTATACCGCCCCTCTCCCGAAGGACTCGGGGCGGTGTACAGCCTAAAATTTAAAAAACGTATAAATATACAAAATTTAAAATAATTAAAAATAAATTAAATCATTTGGCCAAAATCCCATTTAAAACCCAAAACATACAAAATTTAAAATCTTAAAAAATACTACAAATCCTACCTTTGTTTAGAATGTTAAGTGAAACACCACCTGGAATAGGGTTTTCAGGTCCAGACAGTTTCTCATTATCCACAACATCAAAAAGATGAGGGCAGCAAGCATCTTTGAAGGCCAAAGAGTGGTAAGATGGTTCCTCCATAGTCCCCCTTTCAAAACCACCTTGCTGGTCATGAAGGAGGCATAATTCTACAAAAGGAATGGTTTGGCTATCTTATTCTCAGGTAACTCAGCTCTCAGCTCCTGTTTGATCCCATAATATGAAGAAAAGCAAATAAATTATCTCTTGATAGTCTAATTAGCATTAAACCATTTTGTTAAACGTGTGAGAGATCTTGCCCATTCATAAAACGTTTATCCAGATGAGCGTAACAAATCAGAAATCACCTATTTAATAATAGGAATAAGGATGTTTCCTGTGATTACCATCAGGCTGTTTTCACTGGTAGATATGTTCTTCTAGAGTTTACAATAAGAAACGTCCATCATGCCTCTGGGAAATTAGTTCGATAACATTAAGCAGGCTGGACTTGCAATATTTATTTATTTGTTCGTTCGTTCGTTCATTCATTCATTCATTCATGTGCATACATCTAATTTCTATGGTATAGCGTCCATTCTATTGTATAGTGTCTCCAGGTGGTAGACAAAGAATTTATATTATAAAATTAATTTATTAATTTAAAATATTAATGTTCATAACTTTCTCACTGTTTAAACAATGAAACAGAAAGGTTTCTGTCCTTCCTTACACCATGTCCTCAAGACTCTTTCAAAGCTTAAATTAAATGCACCACAGTTAAAGAATAGAGAACAATTTGCTACTTTAGAACAGATGAGTGAAGTATTCAATAAGAAATGTTAAGGTCATCAGTATGCCATTGCAAATTCATGATCAGAATATAAATGTAAATGCTCTATGAACACATGTATACATGTCTGCACCCTCCTCCTGAATCTGCATCACTGAAGGAGGTGCATAGGTAAGATAGCTTTAAGAGTAAGCAACACATTGCAATTGAATTTGTAACTTTGATCTATGTGAAAGCATTTCCATTCCAAATCTTCCTTTCCAGAAACATTAATGCAGATTAAAAAATAAAAAACCTAGTATGATTTATCACATTTGTGACAATGTCCCAAATGTTTTAATACCTATGTGATATTGCCCAAGAATAAATCATCTCCTTTCCCTACTTCTTTCTTTAACCTATTAATATTATTGTTCCTCTGTGGTATTAACACACTGTGTTTTGAGTTTTTAAGTCAAAAGGCTATAGGGACTCTGATCTACAGGAATATTTAAAGCATTCAAAGAACAACATACTCTGTGTGACTGATAAACAAGAGGGAACACTGATACTCCAAAGAAGCAATAAAAAGTCAAGGCACACATTTGAAAAATATATGAATGTCAAATGTAAGAAGACAATTCAGGAGAGCATGAAAGTTTTATTGTAATTGTTGAGAAAATGTTTTACTGCTCAAACTGTAAAAGGAAACTTGAAATTTGAATAGTAACGATATAGCTAAGTATGCCAAGAATATTATTCTAGTATAAAAGAGATGCTGCTACAAGTATTTATCAAGACTGAGAGATAGCATTCATCCTGATATCAGATTAGGAGCTTCCATGATATCCAGTTAGAAAATCAACAACTGAGTTAAGAAAAAAAATCTTATTACAGTGTGACTGCGATAACTCCTTACAACTTATATAATTAAATAAAGAATGCAGCACAGCACTCTAACAATGAATTTTTAAACTGAATTTTTTTAAAAAATGGTCTTCAAAATTATCTAGTATGATAAATGGAGTATCAAGGAAGTTGCAAAAGATAAACAAGCTATTTAGATAACTTTGACCTTAATTTGAATGTGGATATAATTGTGATAAGCAATGAGAAGAATGCTGAAAAATATGTATTGGACATACAAACAAAACTAGTTGATGTTTCATTGCTTAAAAGAAATGCACAATAAATCAAAAAAGAGATATGGTAACTGGATTTTTGCTGATAAGGAAGGAATGATGAGACTTTTGGATTCTGTTTTTACTTAAGAGATGAGATATGAGGTGAGGAGAGTATATATTGTATCCTAAAGGTTTAAAAGGGCAGTGCTCATCACAGATTCTCAGCTAAGGAAGCCTGTTTGTCTGAGACACGCTTCCGTCATCACGTGGCCAGTACGAAAATATGGAATGCATTAACCTTTCTCACCAAAGCAGTACCTATTTGTCTACTCACATTTGCATGCTTTTAACTGCTAGGTTGGCAAGAGCTGGGATAAGTAAAATAGAAGTCTGCCCTGTCATTTGGCACTCGGGTCAAACCCAGGTTGTTAGCTGCCAAGGCAGTGTCTTAACCTGCTGACCCATCACACCACCAATGGCTGTTGTACTGTTGTACCGAGAGATGTAATACATTGCAAAAATGGTTGTAATGAAAAGAAAAAATTGCTTTTTATATTTTTTCTTTTTTATTCTTACACTTTTATAGTTTGCATTAGTTTTTATTCTAGTTGTATAAAAAGTACTTTAAAAAATGCTGCCTCCTAACTTCACTGAATGTGAATAGAACTCTTAGCACATTGCATGTCACCTATTTTTGGCACAATTACTTGGATGTTCACTGAAGAAATGGATGAAAATATCTAGAATCGCTATAGATGAGAACATCCTTCCACTACAGGATAGAATAGGGTGATCTTTTCATGCAGAGGAAACCACAGCAAACATTTTCAATATATTTGTTGTATATCCCAAAATAAAAAAGCAGTCCCATTCCATTAGAAGTAATGGTGTCCTTGATCACACATGGAAGCTGCAGACTAGTTTAGGAAATGCAAAACAGGCTACGAGACACACAGGGATTTATTTTACAAGAAAAAGAATGGCCAAGGGTCTTGTGAACAAATGCTGATGGTCCAGGAATATTATTCATAAACTCTTCCTTAAACTGAAGTGTCTGTCTTACTCTGCCTAAGGTAGGCTTACTCTTGCTGAGCAAAGATGTTGATTTATAAGGTTTCGAAGATAAGATGGCCAAATACTAAAATCCAGCAAACAGAAATTAGAAAAGAAATAGCAATATTGTAAAGGAGGGGGAAAATAATGTACAATAGTTCTTACCTTTAAATATGGTGTAGGCATAGCTTTGAACACATTAATATGTATGCTTTCACATTTTATTTTTTTTAGCAGCATTGCCTGTTCTCAATACTATTATGTGATATCCATATTTTAAACATTTCATATACTGAGATAAGAGTATATACTAAAAGAGGTTGCAGTGGCACAGTGGCTTAATGACGCTGGAACTGCCAACCAGAAATGGCTGCACTCCAGCGGTTTGAATCCAGCTCTGACGTGGAATAAGCTCCCATTGCTTGATCCCTAGCTGCCACTCACCCAGCAGTTTGAAAGCATGCAATATTGCAAGTAGATATATGGGTACCACTTCAGTGGGAATAACCTAACTGCATTTGTGTACGCAGAGAGTGGAAGCCAGCACTGGACCTAGTCAGGTGCAAGGCATTGGGACAAGAAGTGAAGCGAGATTGGCAGAGGAGTCCAGAAGAGCCAGAGACCCAAGCACTCCTAGTGAGCTGGTTTAAGCTAGTTTGCCCTTCTGCAGTACACTAAGGATAGATGAGCAAGCACTGAACAGAATGAACTAGCAATCTCGATTGTCAGGACATGCCTTGCGTGTGTAGATTTCTCTGACATTGTATGCTATCTCTTTTTCTGGCTACAGTAAAATCTATAATTTGCAACCAAATAAAATGCTTGAATGCCTTGGGTTTACCTTGGTACCTTCATCTTCTCATGTATTATACTCGGTTTCTGACTAATACTGATTCAAAACATCTGAAAGCCTTCCCTTTAAAGGAGCACCAATCATGTACTGATATATGGTATATATAAAACTGAATTCAAAATAAAATCTTGGGATAAGAGAACCTCTGCTGATAATCTCGTTCTAATAAAAAGCATGCTCTTTTATGGTGCCCTGAAGAAAAGAAAGGTGAGAATAGCCACATTACTTACCAAATTGACCATTGCGCTTTATATACAATTCTATTACAGCATAAGCAATTGTAGTTGGAGCAGGGATCTCCAATACCACATTAGAGTTCTTGATCATATTCCCATTTTCACTCACTGATACCTAGAGAGAGATTTAATTGCTGGTTAATTTGTGCAAATTAATTCCAAAATGCATTAATTTACACATGAAAGGATGACAAGGAGTTATTTTGTAGAATTTAAAAATAACTTTTCAATTACTTTTAAGTTAAAGCCAAAAAATGAAACAGAAAATGCCCAGAGCTGATAAATTTAAGCTATCATATCTCAGCCCAAGTCCTTAATAAGATATATGGCCTGGGAGGGGCAAGATGTGTAGAGAGAGGTACAGGACCAAGAGTTACTGAAAGAAAGAGAGAAATGAACACATAAATAAATGAGAACATATGTATCTTGGTATTGGAGTCATTGGTGCTCTCTGAGCTTGGCTGTTTATTGCAGATGTTTCATTACCCAATTAGGCACTGATGATGTTACATAGTTGAATAAAGAAACATCAGCAAGCAAACTACCAAGCTCAGAAAGCACCAAACTTTACATAAATAAATATTTTGGAAGTTTTTTAAAACTAGACAGCTCTCAAATGTATTTTCTTAAGTTTGCCTTTACGAAATAGGTGAGTTTTTAATTCACAGAAGATAGGTCCACTACAAGGAATTCTCCTTAATACAAATGGATCTTCTATCTTCAGAGATAGATTTGTGGTGACTTTCAGCTGGAGTGATTATCTCTATAATTAATTTATTGTGAGATTCTCTACTGCTGACAGAACTGGAGAAAATGATTCAATTATCTTTAGCCTCATCCAGCATTTGGTAACTTTCATTTTAAGTTCAAAAATCTTAGCAAGACTTCTTGAAACGATTCTGGGTTAAGTACATCACACTTCTGAGTATTCTCACCTTATAAAAACTGTACATATTTTTATTCATTCTAACATTTAATAGCAAATAGACTTAATAGCCAACAGTCTTCAAACTGCATAGAACATTCGTTTTTGAACAGAACCACTAATACTTCAGTTTAATGCAAACAAGTTTATTTGTGCCTGGGAACAAATAAATGCACTTTTTTTCTTTAAAAAAAGGGGGGGCTTCAAAAACCACAAGGATGTGATCAGCAATGCAATACAAGACTGGAATGGACAGGGATGAAATTTCAACCTTTTCAGAACGGGGATTTAAAGGGCACAAAGGCTATATACATCTTGCTGGCGGATGATATGGAAAAATGCAATAGAACGTTGTAAGAGTTCATCAATATTCTTCGTTATGCATTAATACCTTTATAATTTTTGTACTTATTCCCACCATTCCAGCAAGTTTTTCTTGTTTTTGAATATGTTCTGATACTAAACATTTCTGAGTTGTCAATATTTTTTCTGTAAGGATACAAAGAACATCATTCTTTTTTTCAACCATTTGTTCCAACAATGGAGTTTGTAGATTTATTGATCTAAAGGAGAAAAAAACACATTAAAATTACTATGAAAAAAGTTTATTTTTAATAGATGGACATACTATTGTTCTCCCATAACTTGATAAACAATGCACTCTTTAGTAACAAAGAGCTTGTACACCAATCAGAAAGAGAAAAAATGTGTTGGATTATTGCATTTGGACACAAGCAGCATATATAAAAAATATCACAGTGATAATACTGGATTTATGACTCAATTAAAAGCTAACATCAGACTTTTCAATACTCTATGAGCCTTCTTCCCAAATGCTCCATATTCAAGTCTTCCTGATATATCTGCATCTTTTTCAAAACAGATATGAGAGTATACAGTATTTACCTATCATTGCATTTATATTCATTCTTGAGATCAATATGGCATACACGAGAGCACTCTAATTATCCTAAACACAATCCTATAAGGTAGTTTGGGCTGAAATTGAATGACTGGGACAAAATAAGATTAATAGTTGAATATAATTATGAACACGAATCTATTCAACTACCTTAGCTATAATACAAACTAAATATGGTTATCAGTAGCATTTCCCCAGCAAATTTATACTAATTCCAGAAACCATGGTTTTCATCACCATTTTTTTACTGCTTATTTATTCAATTCCAAGTATCTGTAACACTTTTCAAAACAATTCTTCTTTTTAAACCTCACAAAGATGCCATTTTTAAAACTGAAGATCTCCCTTTAAAACCCTATCCAGTAAAACTATTTATAGATCCCATAAATGAATAAAATAAATATGTACCTTCCCTTCACATCTTTCATAAGCTTGTGCAAGTCAACGTCTTGCTTTTTTAGATTTCCAAAAGAGGACAGGCTTTCCACAACATCGCTTCCTCCAGTTCCTAAATTAATTCTTCCCAATGAAGTTTCTATGCTTCCTCTGATACAGTCTTCAAACTTGCCTTCATACTTCACAAAGTCAGACTCTACAATAACTTGGGACAAAAAGCAACATATCAAATTACAGAACATTAAACTGAAGCACAATATAATTATTTTAAAAAATCAAACACTATTGATAACAAAACATATTGAAACATCTACTGACTTACTTAGTTACTATTTTTCACTGCTCCCTGTATTTAAAAATGTTTGTCATCCAATGAATAAAGCAAAGATGGAGAATCTGTGATCCTTCACATGATGCTAAAATAAATGCAGTTTCTTTGAACCAGTGGGTCATGTTAGTAGAATCTACTGGGAGTTTATCAATGTTGCTTGGGTATCAAAAGTTCCCCATCCTTGGAATGTATGGATCTGTATGCTACGGTATAAACCTCACAATACTTTGAAAGGATTGGGGTCTTAGAAATGCATCCATGTATGTGGAACTGATATGCAAGTTCTGAGGTTTTGCTGGTTAAAGAAATATAGAAAACCAGAAGGTGCCTTTAAGTTTTACGTTTTTATTCAGCTGAATAGAGACGGACTCCTCTAAATGAGGGGAGCCACGAATGACAAGAAATCCTTGTATTTATTCTGTATAAGCAACCCACCCAGCAAAACTGACACACATAAGATAAAGATTCACCCAGTAAGTCTCGCATTCTATAGATAAGAAGGGAGAAAGCAGAAGTAGCTGAACATGTTCCCATTCAGATGTTCCCTAAAGATATCGTATGTTCTTGGGTGGGTTAGGACATTGGGTGTTGTCCTTGCTGTCCTTTCATGACCCTGCATCCAGGACTACAAGTGACCAGAGACAGAGGGGCCATCTGTATATTGATACTGTCCCCTAAGTCCTGGTCAGCAGAACTTTTAAAGAATAATAGCAGTCATTCTAAGTAACAGTTCTCTGAATTCCACCAGACGTACTCTATCCACTGTAAAAATGAAATAATCATAAAATAAGTCTTGCCATGCTTTGTCTGTCTGCCTATTTGTACTTAGTCTATCTATTTATACCACCCCAGAGTCCATCCCTAGTTCTGATGGACTCTGAACAATATAGTGAACGAAGCACGGAATTAAGGACAAAGGAAATAAAACAATTTGATACAAATCTTGCTGGATACTAAAGTCAACCACGTCCAAAAGCACACTGAAATAATAACTTTCAGCCAATGAAGAATTAAAGGAGGAATGGGATCAATCATATATTTGAAAGACTAGCACAGAACAGACATTCCTATTCTAAATTTCTTGGGGTCTTGCATTTGTGTTGGGGCAATAAGCAGTCCTCTACTCTCAAGCTAATTTTTAATTCTAAGAGGTTACTATACGTTTAATATTCATTTTCTTCTACAACTTAAAAGGCTCATTTAAAAGAATTAAATGAAACTAAAGGCCAGTAAAACAAGGAAAACTTGCAAGAGCTGTTGTCCTGACATGTTTGAAGTAGACTGAGTCACAGAAGCTATAGTAAATCATGCATGGCTTTTCTGAATTCTATTTTAACCATTACTGATACATCATAATAAATCAGCTTTTGAAAATGGGTTGCCCAATTATACAATTATTGCATTGTATGTACACAGCTACAGAGCACTGATTCGCCAGTATACAACTTTCTATTCTCCTTTAGTTTCTCACTCCCATGGAATAATACCTGCTACCCTTGAGCTCTTTTGTTCTTTTTCTGGACAAGAAAGCGTGTTTCCCAACAAAAATAAAATAAAATAAGGGAAACTAAAATGATGTTAAATTTGTTTGGTATAATTCCAATTTCCTTTGTTTTTACTATAAAAAGTCAGTCAGGGCAGAGAAACTGGTGGCTACTAAAGGAGATATATATATTCAAGATTATTAGCACTAGAAGGTCATGACCTATAGACAGGGTGACATGCTACTTTGTGGGAAGAAAGACATTTAGGCCAGCAACACTTCCGGAAGCATTACTATATTAGGAGAGCATTATTGGATATCTGGAAAAAATTAAAAAGAAATAATTATAGGAAAATCCCCAACTGGGTGTCTACATTAGAAATGTATACACATCCAAATTTGATAAAATGTGGGGGTGCTGTCACCTATAAAGATATTTTGAATGAGAAAGGAGAATTAAAAGTGAGAAATACCTTAAAGGAAGAAGGAATTAATCTGGAATGGTGGGCATATCTTCAAATTCAATCCAAATTTAATAAAGACAAAAAGGAACGGGGTATAAAGCAAGACTCTTCAGAATTAGATAAAATCTTATTTAGCAGGGAAGGCAAGATTATAAGTAAATTATATTGATATTTATTAGAGGAAGATATGATTGAGGTGAAAGAAACGATGATAATTTGGTGTAAATATTTTGGACACAATATTGATTTGGATATTTGGCAAAGTTTATGGGAAACATTTTTAAAAATTACTCTAGCAACCTCCTATAAGGAAAACCTCTATAAGATGTTTTATAGGTGGCACCTCCCTCCCACAAGACTAGCACGAATGAACAAGGGGAAATCCTCGATATGCTGGAAGTGTGAAGAGACCATTGGGAATTACTACCACATGTGGTGGCAATGCCAAAGGCACAAAAATTTTGGAACTTATTAAAGAAGTGGTTGGAAGAAATTTTGCAAATAGATATAGAAGCCAAACCGGAATTTTTCTTATTGGGAATTATAGAAAGAAAATATAAGAAAGACACAAATTATTTACTACTGCATATAGTAACAACAGCACGAATAGCCTTCACTCAAAAATGGAAAGAGAAAGATACTCCAACCGAAGAGGAAATATTATTGAAAATTTTCAATTGCACTGAAATGGATAGACTTACATGGGAAACTCAAGGACAAAAGTGAAACCAAGTACTATAAAATCTGGGAACAATTTTATGATTGGATAGACAATAAGAGGGTAACCAAGATAAATGTATAGTGCTAGGATAAAATATAGATTATAGACAAATGTATATTTAAAAGACAGACATATAGAAATAAGGGGAAAAGTGTTAATAGTATATTATAAATAGTGAGCAAAGTTCAAGAACTACATGTCTATATGAGTACTAATACTATTGTAAAATGTTGGAAGATGTATGGAACCAGTGACATCATATCTATGTCCAATGTGGTTTTAATTTTGTATTATTAATAAAAATTTATTAAAAAAATAAAATAAAATAAAATAAAATAAAGGAGATGTATATTCATGCCTCGAGGCATTGTGTCTAAGGCATTAACACTAATCCATGCTTATTGGCAAATTGATGGTGTATATATGTATATTTTTACTCTCCATCTCCTGTTTTATTTTTAAATCTTATTAACTGCATTGCTTGTTCACTGGAGCAGAAAGGCATATTATATAGAAAGTAAAATAAGATTCTGGTGTTTTAGGTTTTTCTCCTGGAATATGTCTATCTAACATTGTAGGAATGGTCCATCATTTTCTAGAATATTCTAGATTAGAAATGGGAAATTATTTGTAGACTACAAGTAGTCATTGACTTCATAATTGACTTTCACAATTGAATCCAAAATTTCTGTTACTAGATCAGATAGTTGTTACAGTAAGTGACTTTTGGCCCATTTTACAATCTTTCTTGCCACCGTTTATTTATTTATTCAGAAAATATATATAGCTGCCTAATTGTTAACGGTGACTCTAGGCAGCTTGCAAACAATAAAAACACAGTATAAATAAAATAAAAATACTAAAAATAAAATAAAAAAACAACCCCCCATCTCCCGGCGACAACACATGTAATTAAGTGAATCACTGCAGTTATTGTTAGTAACACGTTTGTTAAGTGAATCTGGCTTTGTTGACTTTGCTTGACAGAAAGTAACAAAAGATGATGACATGACCCCAGGACACTGCAATCATCTTAAATATGAACCAATTGCCAAGCATCCAAATTTTGATTATATGATTATGGGGATTCTGTAACAGTCCTAAGTGTGAAAAAAGGTCGTAAATCACTTTTTCAGTGCCCTTGTAACTTAGAATGGTCACTAAAAGAACAGTTGTAAGTCAAGGATTTCCTGTATTCCTAAAATAGTCAATGTGTTATAGGAGAAAAATCAAAATCTACTATTTTACACATTCCTGCTTAATTTTAAAAAAACATAGTTTGCAAACCATAAGGATGAGTTCTCACAGAACCACACCAAAAAAAATTACATTGTGATTTAGCATGGCATGAGAACTCAATCAATAAAATGCTGTTAACAGTAGTCAGAGCAAGAGTGTATACTCCCCTTCAGTGAAGGAACAAGGTATCAATTTAAAGTAAAAAATCTTTTAACATCTTTAAAAACAGCAAATAATGAAGTTCCTCAATGATCCTGAATTGTAATCCACGAATTTGGATACCACCAAATTAAAAAATATGAACTAGCAAGTAAAAGCAATTTTCTGAAAGAAAAATTATGTCTTTAATTATATTAATTATAGCAGGTTTTTTTTAAAAAACAAAACACTAAACTACTAAATGGTTTTTCAAGATATTATGCCTGAATTCAATTTAAATCTATCTACTACATCCCCATGGAGAGAAGGAGCAGTGGGGTACCACATGGTTTCATCTGAGGCCCAGTACTCTTCAATATCTTCATAAATGATTTAGATAAGGGAATTGAAGGAGAACTCATCAAATTTGCAGATGACACCAAACTGGCAGGAGTACCCAATACCACAAATTCAGGATGTAAAAAGATCTTGACAAACTTGAACAATGGGCCCTATTCAACAACATAAGTTTCAATGCGGAGAAAAACAAAGTTTTACATTTAGGCAGGAAAAACCAAAGGTACAAGTAAAGATTGGGCGAGACCTGGCTTAAAAACAGTAACTGTGAGAGGGACCTTGGAATCCTAGTGGATGATCACTTGACTATGAGCCAGCAGTGTGCAGCAGCAGCCAAAAAAGTTATACAATCCTGGGTTGTATAAACAGAGGCATAGAATCAAGATCACATGAAGTATTAAGATCGCTTTATAAAACCCTAGTAAGACCACACTTGGAATACTGCAGCAATTTTGGTCATCATATCACAAAAAAGATGTTGAGAGTTTGGAAAAAAAATTCAGAGAAAAGCAACTAAAATGATTAAAGGCCTGTAGACTAAAACATACGAAGAATGGTTGCAGAACTTGGGTTTGGCTAGTCTAAAGAAAAGAAGAAATAGGGGTGACATTATAACAGTATTCAGTATTTGAGAGGCTACTACAAAGAAGAGGGCGTCATATTATTCACCAAAGCACCAGAGGGCAGGACAAGGAACAATGGTTGGAAACTGATCAGAGAGAAGCAATCTGGAATTAAGGAGAAACTTCCTGACAGCGAGGACAGTTAACCAGTGGAATAGCTTGCCTCCAGAAATTGTGGACGCTCCATCACTGGAGATTTTTAAGAAGAGGCTAGACAGTCACTTGTCTGAGATGGTATAAGTCCTCCTGCTTGAGCAGAGGGCTGGACTAGAAGACCTCCAAGGTCGCTTCCAGCTCTATTCTATTCTATTTCCAACTGGCTAAAAGCAATGATTTTCTAAATTATAGGTATTAATTTAGCAATATTCAAAAAAATGTTATCACTAATTACTGCTATTCTGAAGGGTCAAAGTGCTTTCTGAATACAAATTGAGACATTCACTAAATGATTAGACTTTAGCACTTATTCTGTAAGTGAACATATTAAGTACTGCAAGTAAGTCATTTTATAGCACATACCCCATAAAATGGTGCAACTTAAATTGAATTATTTTCACCAATCAATGAAACTGTAGAAAGTTTTACAATTTAAATTATCTAATAGATCAATCTGAATAATTTTGATTGAAAATGGATTTCAAAAACTTCCAGAAAACCAACAAAAGAGCAAAGTAACATGTAAAGTAATATTGCTGTATCCAACTTTTTGAAAAAAAAAGATAACTATTTTAACAACAGTAATAAAGCAGGTAATTATACAATAATGCATAGTACTTTGCACTTCCTCTTATCTCCTATAACAGTGTATTACTGTGACTCTACCTGGCTTTATAGGTTCATGCATATCTTCAGCAAGCACATCATTCAATGAAACTGATGAAAGATGATACTTTGCATTTTGCCAGCACCAAGTTTTCTTTTTCTTTGTGACTAAGTTCAGGAACTGTAATTTATCTAAGTTATTCAGGGATGACACAGAGATTAAGTCTCCTCCACAGTCAACCTCCTTCACAAAAGTCTTGGTTGCTTTTGCAAACATCCTAAGGATAGGAGATATTCAACAAAAATCTGCAGAAACAAAATCAAAATGTGAGAAATACAAATAGTGTGCGGAAAAATGTTCATTTACTAGTAGTCTTTGACTTATTACCTCAGTTGGAACAAATATTTATATTGCTAAGTAAGGCAGTTATTAACAGAGTTGCACTCAATTTTACAACCCTTTTTGCACAGTTGTTAAATGAATCACTGTGGTTAAGTGAATCTACCTGGTCATTAAACAAATCCAGCTTTTCCCATTGACTTCACTTATCGGAAACCATTTGAGAATATCACAAATGATAATCACAGGGCCCTAGTATGCTGCAATTGTCAAAGATTCATGTTGATTACCAAGTGCTCAAATTCTAGTCATGTGAATGCTACAATATTCATATGTGCAAGAACCTGCCATAAGTTACTTTTTTCAGTGCTGTTACAAGTTCAAAGTCAATAAAAATGGTTTTAAGTCAAGGACTATCCTTTAAAGTATGTCTAAAGAAGGTATTGATTTGTACTTATAAGATTTTTACCCAGCCATACCTTGACATTTTGCTGCCTACTGCTGTAAGAAAACAAAAGAACTTTATTTTAACCAAAGTAAGGCAGATATATTGAAAAATACAATATTGTAACATCAATTTTATTTTATGTTGGGAGTTGGTAACTGTCAGCAAACATGTCTATGACGTTTAAGGCAATGAAAAATGTGATCATATATTTCTTCTGCTTTAAACTCTTTGATTTTTTTTCATGTAACAGAATAACACCATTCATTTACTCTAGAAACTATAACAGCATATATGTGCAACAGTGGCAGAAGTAAAAAGAAAGCAGCCACAACTAGACATTGTGTTTGTGTAATTAATGTACAGCTGTAGTTGTAAGACAGTAAGAAAAGAATCCAAAGCAACACAACTCTTTTCTGTTTAAATTTAAACTACAATGCTTTAAAGCAGCATTTCTTTTGCTGATAAGAGGAATTTTGGAAGTTGGTCCATATATCCTAAAACTGCTGAAGTTGAGAAACACTAGCCTAAAATAGAAATTTTGGTGGTTTTAGTTTACCTCACTTGGTACAGCTGTAAGAGTTACAAAAGATACAAAGAGAGGGAGTATTTTGTAATTCTTGATACTAATTTGGATAATCGATTTATGAGCAGCAATTTATGAGCAGCAGCGGCAGCACACCCTCCCCCCCCCTTCTAATCACACTGAACAGGAAGGTCTTCATGAGGAAGGAGCAAGCGAGAGAGAAACGACGACAGTTCGGGTTCGGAGGGCAGAAGAGGGTGAATCTCGCCTTGGCTCAGCAGAGCTCTGTCCCGGTCGCTGAGAGAGAGGCAGAGGGACACGCTAGAAGAAGAGGACAGCAGCATCAAGGGGGTGGAGGCCAAACGCCTGGGACACTGGCTAGACTTGGTACAAGTCTAAATATGAATCTTTGACAATTGCAGCATACTAGGGCCCTGTGATTATCATTTCTGATATTCCCAGATGGTTTCTGATAAGCAACAGGAGGAAAATTTAGCCGAGAAAGGACCACGTGGGGGTGGGGTGGGGGGGGGGGAGAATAAGTTGACCCCAGTGCAGGAAAAAGCGGCTTTCACCTAGAATAGCATCTGCACCTCCCTTATGCTTCCCTCTTTTTTTACTCACAATTTCCCAGGATCGACAATAACTCCTCTGCGCAAAACCAAGTCCTTCTGCTGCAGTCCAAGCTCTATTGTTAGGGCCTATCGCTCCAGTCTGTGATGCCTCACTCGACTGTAGCCAAGCCTTCTCCTGAATCGCTTTCTGAACTCGGCGCTTTCTTTCTTTTATTGGCTCGTGACCGGCGGGGAGGGGGTGTGCTCCAAACGAGGGGCGTGGCCAGATGCTGCCTCTGCCAGCGCCGTAACAAATACGAACTGACGGACTCGGCCATGATGCAAACGGTGACATACGAATGAATGAGAGACAACGGTGCCTGCATTCGTTTGAAAGCTGCCTAATTGGAACTTGTTTTCTTGCGTAATAATTTTTGTACTTAGATATGCATGCCTGCTTAAGAGGCTACTTAAAATACATTTCTGTTTAGGCAACTTGAAAAATACTAGGTCTGTATTTCCATGTTTCCAATGATTAAAGGTAAATACATAAAAAACCAAGATGTGGGCGGAATCACGGGGGAGAACATCTCCCACGGCACTCCTTGCACTTTGGTTTATAATCCATAGCTGAGTAAATATTGTAAAGAGCAGCCTAACTCATAAGCACGAGCTTTTAACTTCCCAGGATTTCACCAGCAAGATGCTATGAAAATAGAGTAAAACTAAAAAAATCTAAAAATCAGTCAAAATGTAAATATAAAAAGTGGTTTAGATTTAGTCTGAAAGAATGTAAGGCTACCAGATGTGGGAAAAAAAATCTATGCAATCAGAAGATGACAAAAGAATTTTTGCAGCCCTGATGAATTAGTCACCACCAGATGTAACAAGTGCTATATTATATACATAACATCAAGAAACTAAAAAACTGGTTGATCTTCATTTTTTTCTGTTATACACAAAAGCAGCAGCCTAAATTCTGAAGCTTGGAAACCAATCTGGAACAGATTTTCCTCTTGTCTTGAGGGCAATTAATCATTTTTGTCTAAATAACATTGCATTCCTTGTGTTAGCAAGCCATGATATAAATTTTAATACTGGGTCAATCCAAAGATTACGTGGGGCCCACTTAAAAATCAAAGCTCTCTTTAAGTTAACAATGGATGGATTAAAAGTAAAAAAAAACATCATGTTTCATGATAAAGTAAAAATTGTATTTGTATCATATTCTCCTAGGAATAGCTTGCAACTTTGGCTTTGTAGCCTTACCTGGGAAAAAAAAACTTAATAGGGTACAATGACTCATGCTCTTTTTTTCTAATTAGACTACCTACTGCAAAGCATTTTACCTGGAGCTGCTTACAAAGACTATTCAGAAACTAGTTAGTCCAGAATTCAATGTCCCAAATGCTAACCAGGTCCCTTCATTAGGAGCACTTTGTACTTATGCTATTGACCTTCCCTCCAAAGGGAAGCTCCCCAAATAATTAGTGCTGCTGCTGCTCAGCTCCCTAGCTCCCTTTTCTTTCCAGAAGGAGCAGTTTTTCACTAGGTAACCTAATAGATCAGGCCAGTTGGTACCTATGTAAAATCCTAAAGAGCTTTCTAATCAGCACTTTAAATTGTACCTGGAAACCAGCACTTTAAATTGCACCTGGAAAGTAACTGATAATCAATGCAAGGTCCATAGTGTAGATAAAATAGATAAGACTAATTCAAAAATAAAAACAGAGACCAGTCTGGCTAGAATAGCTTGCCCTCTCTTCAAAATCACTTAAAAGCATGCTGAGAACAAATATTCTGGGGGTCATTCTAGATTTAGCCAGATTGAGCAATCTGCTTTTATTTTTGAGTCCTTTTATGTCTTGAGTTGTCATTTTATTGGTTTTTAGTTGTCAGACCTACTGCAAATGTTTTAAATGATTTTTCTTTATATGAGATTTGCTTGTAATGGGATACAAATAATATCACACAGTTGGTTTTCAATATGGTCAAGGGCAAAGTGAGGCCTTTTATGCCTAAGTATTGCAAAATGGCTTGAATAGTATGCCCTTGTGACTAAATTCATGTGGTTTTACTAATTACATTTCCACACTGGGTATGGTGATATGTATGTATGTCATAGTTCTACACATCAGCAGGTACTGTAATCCAGTTTGTAATCAATTTAAAATACTGACTCAAATTATGGCAGGATTAAAATATATTTATTTGTCATATAGATATAAATATTTTAATACATTCAATAAAATTTAAAATTTCAAACATAAATATTCTCCAGTACTTAGATTACATATATACTGGATTTCTGCTCTTCAGATTCACCCTGTAAAGAAAACAAAGGCAAATTTTTGAAATGCACACTAAACCCTACAATTTTTACCATAAACTAACATAGACATTCCAAGTTTAAAGCAGTTGACATGCTATTGTTCTTAAAACTGAAGTAAATGAAGCCGACATCCCACATTTCTAAATTAGCTGGTACATGGAATAAGAGTATGCAGCATCCAACATTTTTTTTAAATGTCCATTCATACATATAGGTAGTCCTTGACTTACAATAGTTCATTCAATGACCATTCAAAATTACAACAGTACTGAAAAAAGTGACTTACGACCATTTTTCACACTCAGATGCAGCATCCCCATGGTCATATGATCAAAATTCAGACACTTGGCAAATGACTCATATTTATCACAGTTACAGTATCCCAATCACCTTTTGCAACCTTCTGACAAGAAAGTCAATGGGGAAGCCAGATTCACTTAACAACCTTGTTATTAACAACTGTAACAAGAAAGGTAAAATGGGGCAAAACTTACTTAAATGTTTCTCTTAACAACAGAAATTTTGGGCTCAATTGTGGTTGTAAGTCTAGGACTACCTGTACTTTTATATAAAAAAAACTGCCTGTTTGCTTACCTGAGTGTAGTCTTCAACAATATAACTAAATTGATTGGGGGGAATAATATTCAATCAATTTCATAGTCTAAGATGTAAACTGTAATTTTATCTAAAGCCTTTAGCTATAAATCTACTTGAAGACCATTCTCATTAAGCACAATATAATTGTTTTGAAGTGTTCTGTAATCAAGTCAGGGCAAAGTTTGAACATTTAGTTGATTTAGTTTACATCTTACCAATTCTATACTACATATTTTAGTAATGTTGTCCTTTTAAATGGATATTTGCTCAAGACATTGTGTAAAATAAACCATGGATAAGAGATTTACCCATGGGTGCTGTTACTGCTGTCTTGTAGTTGTTCAGATAACATGACAAGATAAAGGCAGCTATAGGTTGCCATTCCTGCCAACCACTATCGTTCCCATCTTGTAACTATTTGGGTGAAAGTGCACCAGAAAATTACATATAACACGAATGCTAGAAGCATTCGAGCAAAAATAGGGGAATTGGAATGCTTGGTGAAGGAAAATAATATTGATATTATCGGCATAACAGAAACCTGGTGGACAGATGAAAACCAATGGGACACAAGGATTCCAGGTTACAAATTGTATAGGATGGACAGGAGAGGGAGAAATGGTGGTGGCGTGGCCTTGTACATAAATGAGGAGTTAGCATCTCATGAACTCGAAATTCAAGAAAATTCAAACTCACCCACAGAAACATTGTGGATAAAAATCCCAGGACAGGAAACTAATCTGACGTTAGGGATCTGCTATCGCCCTCCCAACCAAACTCCAGAGGCAGATTGCTATTTGGAAAATGAATTTAAGGAGGCCTCAAAAAGAAATAGGGTAGTCATAATGGGGGACTTCAACTATCCCCATATAGATTGGGTAAATTCTTGTTCCACACATGAAAGAGAGACAAGGTTCCTCGACATATTAGCTGATTATTCCCTTGAGCAGATGGTCATGGAACCAACCAGGGGAAAGGGGATCCTGGACTTGGTTCTAACTAACGCACAGGATTTGGTTCGTGATGTCCTTGTAACCGAGCCCATAGGAACCAGCGATCACAACACAATAACCTTCAACTTAACCATGGATAGAAAATTGTCAGTGAAAACTAACACAGAGACCTTAAACTTTCACAGAGGGAATTTTGACAAAATGAGGAAAATAGTAAAGAAGAAACTAAAAGGAACAGTAAAAAAAGTCAAATCCCTCCAAAATGCTTGGAAACTGTTTAAAAATACATTACAACAGACTCAAATAAAATGCATTCCAAAAAGAAGAAAGAGGACTGGCAAGTCAAAGAGGATACCAGTATGGCTTACGAATGAGGTAAAGGAGGTTATTGGAAAGAAGAAAAACTCATTTAAGAAATGGAAGGCTCTTCCTACCGAGGAGAAAAGGAGGGATCACAAACTCTGGCAGACCAAATGCAAGGCGATAGTCATGAAAGCCAAGAGAGACTTTGAGGAGCATATAGCCAAGAATATTAAAAATAATAACAAAACCTTTTTAAAGTACATCAGAAGCAGGAACCCAACCAGAAAAACAGTTGGGCCACTCAATGACAATGGTCAGAAGGGGATAATCAGAGAAGACAAGGAGATTGCTGAGAGGCTAAATGACTTCTTTGCCTCCGTCTTCACTGAGGAGGATAGAGAGCATCTGCCTGCCACTGAATTAGTTTTCCCAGGGAGGGAAATAGAAGAATTAAACCCGATAGAGACAAACAAGGAAGATGTTCTTGCATGCCTTTCTAAACTAAACGTCAACAAATCGCCGGGTCCAGACGGCATCCACCCTAGAGTTCTCAAGGAACTCAAGTGTGAAATTGCTGAACTTCTAGCTAAAATATATAATCTCTCTCTAAGATCAGGCAATGTACCGGAGGATTGGAGGGAGGCAAATATAACCCCGATCTTCAAGAAAGGATCCAGAGGTGATCCAGGAAACTATAGACCAGTCAGTTTAACCTCAGTTCCAGGCAAACTGATGGAAACCATTATTAAAGATAAAATTACAGGGCACATAGAAAAACAGGCATTGCTGAAAGAAAATCAACATGGTTTCTGCAAAGGCAAATCATGTCTTACTAACTTGTTAGAATTCTTTGAGGGTGTAAATAAATACATAGATAAAGGGGCCCCAGTTGATATTGTATATCTTGACTTTCAAAAGGCTTTTGACAAAGTCCCTCACCAAAGGCTCCTAAAAAAGCTTTTCAGCCATGGAATTAGAGGACAGGTCTTGTCCTGGATTGGTAACTGGCTAAATTGTAGGAAGCAAAGGGTGGCAATAAATGGACAAGTCTCTGGATGGAAAGAAGTGAGAAGTAGTGTACCCCAAGGTTCAGTTTTGGGACCTTTACTTTTTAATTTATTCATCAATGATCTGGATGTAGAAGTAAATAGTGAGGTAGCAAAGTTTGCTGATGACACCAAATTGTTCCGGGCAGTGAAAAGTGAAACTGACTATCGGGAGCTCCAGAAGGATCTCTCAAAATTGTGTGAGTGGGCAACAAAGTGGCAAATGCATTTTAACCTAAACAAGTGCAAAGTTATGCACATTGGGGCAAAGAACCCCAATTATACTTACCAACTGATGGGGACCAAACTTTCTGAGACAACCCAAGAAAGGGATCTTGGGGTTTGGTGGACAGCTCGATGAAGATGTCAACCCAATGCGCAGCAGCAGTAAAAAAAGCAAATTCCATGCTTGGCATGATTAGGAAGGGAATCGAAAATAAGTCAGCAAGTGTTGTATTGCCTCTGTACAAATCGATGGTGAGACCACACTTGGAATATTGTGTACAGTTCTGGTCACCGCACCTCAAGAAGGATATAATGGAACTGGAAAAGGTGCAAAAAAGGGCAACAAGAATGATCAAGGAAATGGAGCACCTCCCTTATGAAACCAGATTGCAACACCTTGGTCTCTTCAGCCTTGAAAGACGGTGTTTAAGGGGTGACTTGATCGAAGTGTATAAAATCATGCATGGGATAGAAAAGGTGGATAGAGAAAAATTATTTTCTCTATCACACAATACTAGAACAAGTATTTAGGATGCCTTTCATCCTAAAGCTCATAGGTAAGAAAGTGAGGACAAATAAAGGGAAATATTTCTTCACCCAGAGGGTTGTTGGTTTATGAAATTTACTTCCAGAAGAGGTCATGACAGCTGTCAGCCGTGATAGCTTCAAGGCAGGGTCAGACAGATTCATGGATGCCAAGGTTATTAAAATGGATGTCCATGTGCCGCCTCTATGTTGGTTGAGGCAGGCAGGATTCCCTTGAGTACCATTTGTTGGGGGTCAAGGGAAAGGGAGGGTTTTGCCTTCTCTTTCTGCTCAAGATCCCCATGTACAATTGGTGGGCCACTGTGTGACACAGAATGCTGGACTCGATGGGCTTTGGCCTGATTCAGCATGGCTCTTCTTATGTTCTTATGGGTAATACTTTCTGAGTTCTTTTTTTTTTCAAAATTGGAAAAAAAAAATCTCCTCATTCTGGCCTAACCGGTCACAATTACTGCACAGTAAAAACAGGCAGCTGATCTTCTCAAGGTTCTTAAAGTCTCTGAAATTTAAATGCTAAGTTTGAATGTCATGATAGGCCAACATAGTACATTGGCTGAACCAGATTAATAGATAACAAATGAATTAAAGGAAGTCCTTTTAAATAAATAAATAAATAAATAAATAAATAAATAAAAAATCCAGAGTGAAAAGAGTAAACAGCCTCAATCCTGTTTTCCTCTTTTGTGCCTTTCCAACCTTATTAATTTGTAGAATCCAGAAGATCAGATTATACTTTGTAAGGTTCTTATTTGTCATGCATTCTTTTAAATAAAAATATTTCTTAATACCTTGAATCATATTCTTCAGTTTGAGTTTCAATTGTTCTGCAGGGTGGAATAAAAACTTAGTTATTTCTGACTATACCTATTAGCCATTTATCTCATGATCTGAATACAGTACGAAACTTCCCTACTATCTATACCCTGGGCTACATATTTAGACTGCAACAATCTGTATGACCATAGATGGCAGCAAAGACATAGAAAATTTTACTGCTGTGTATTGTACTTGTTTAGATTTGTGCAGTCCAGATTTGCTAGGCCTTCTACCGGTACGCATCCTAGTCTTATTTAGGAAAGAGAAGGGCAGTATTGTATAAAGTCAATGTGTAGGCCACATTCAATATAATATGATAATGACTTTTAATATGATATTGGAGTTTGATTCTGTGGGCATAATATCCATAGCAAATAATAAAAGCAATAGTTCTATTTAACTCTCTCTTCCCCACCTCTATATTTAAACAGGCAAAAGTACTGTATAAAGTAACAGGAGGCAACTGCCAGCAGAAACGTGGCATCAGGAACAATTTCTTCTAAAGAAAACTTCTGTGCATGTTTTTAAATTAATGAAGGACAACTCATTGTTAAAATTAGCATAATTAGAAATAACTGAGTGAAATAGTTTATGCTCATAAGCTAAAACAAATGGGGGAAAATGTGTAGAAATAGAAAAGGGATGCTAGCGAAGTCTAAATGCAATTACATAGCACAGCATTATGTGTGTGGGTTTTTCTACAATGTGAAACATATTTACCATGAGTTTGAATAATGTTTAGACAGAAGCAGTAATTTATAATTTTTTAAAATACATTTTAGTGTAAGTGGTAATTTGCAATTCTTCAAGCATTTTTGTTTACTAAAATCCATTTTGATAAAAAAAATAGTAAATATACTACAATTGGATACGAATGTATTTTTGTTGAAATATAATCTGTGGTACACACATATCAAATGTAATTTCTTTAGGAATTTCTTTAAAGGAAATCCCAATGTTTTTAAGATAAAAGCAATTTCAAAACAAAATATACTAGATAGTTGTCCTTACTTCTTTTCCAGTTCATCTGTTTGAGTGCTGTGAATTTTGAAATGGAAGCTTATCATTTTAGAAGAGCTATTGACTGATATACATAAATTTTACTAAATGCATAATCTCAAAAGAAATTTTTAAGACATTTTTTAAGTTGTATTCATGCTTTTAAATAAACTAAATGAAATGCAACAGTGTTTCTGATCTGGTGTGTTAACTATAAACTAATCTATTAAAAAACCACCTATAGAAAAAACACACACCTTATTAATACAATCTTTAATAAGAATGGATGTAAGAATGTAATCTCAAATGTATCCTGAAGTTTGAAATAGTAAATAAAAATTGTAGCATAAATCTTAAATAGGTATAAAAAATTTTAAAATGCGAGTTTTAAAAATGTGAAGTTGGACTTTCGCACTCCAAACTAGAAGTTACTGACTGATCCATGCAAAAGTGCTCCTACCCACATTTTGTCACTGCTGCCACTCTAGTTACTGAACCCAAAAACAGTAGGTGCCAGCCATCAAATATTGCCCAGCCCTGCTATAGGTACTGTGATTACACACTTGAATGGCAATATATATAATTTAATAAATATATTTAGTTAATTACTTTGAGTAATTCTCTGCATTAACTGTTGAATGGAACAAAATCTATCCCTTACCTGGCATGCTTCTTTGGTTCACTTAATATTCTTTTTGCTGCAAAATTAAAACTGACATCACATTTATTTATATTTGGATTTTTAAAATATATTCATCCTTTATTTGAACTAATCATTTTAACAGAAAATGTTTCATATACTCAGCACTCAGATTTAAGGCAGAGCTTTCTAACATTAGAAAATATAATTTCAAAGATGTTTATTTAAATTATGGAGTTAATGAATTCAATAATGCTTAAATTAGGATAATATACTGCCTCTATTCATAGTAAGATCATTATGACATACAAACTGACAAGAAACAAGTGCCTTTAAAAAATTGAATCTTTTGTAACTATTTAAATATTAGTAACATACCTTGGCCACTGAGAAGTTCAGACTCTTCATACTGAAAGGAGAGACACAATCTAACTTTCATTTAATTATACGAAACCAAAAGTCTTCAGAAATTCAAAAGCTATGATATTGTTTAAATGTAAAGGTTTGCCTTTGAGTAAATCTTCTTCTGGTGATATATATCTGGGGTACAAAAATCTAAAAGAGCTAAAACTTGCTAATAAAAGTGTATTGATGTTTGAATTTGCATATCACACTAAGACACCATGTGTTCTTTAAATAGCGCTTAGGGCAGTGGTGAGATTCAGCTGGTTTGCATCACTTTGGCAGAACCGATAGCTAATTTTTTGTTGCCCAGGCCCAGAATAGACTTCTAGAAGCAGCATCCACACAGACAACCGGTTGTTCACATGTCTGAATCCCACCACTGACTTAGGGCTATCAAAAAATCTGGAGAACTTCTAGAAGAAAGCAAAGTTTTCAGTATCTGTTGTCATCCAGTGCATATCCAGATTTCTGCATCCCACATCTGGCAATCCTAGCTTTTGAGGTTTGTAAATAATGTAAATAACTATGTGTTGAATATGGTTTGCCATTTGCCATTGTAGAATAAATCACAGAACAGAACAGAATAGACCTTGGAGGTCTTCTAGTCCAGCCCTCTGCTCAAGCAGGAGAACCTATACCATTTCAGACAAGTAACTGTCTAGCCTCTTTTTAAAAACCTCCAGAGATAGAGCGCCACAGTTTCTGTAGGCAAGCTGTTCCACTGGTTAACTGTCCTGTTAGGAAGTTTCTCCTTAATTCCAGATTGCTTCTCTCTTTGGTCAGTTTCCAACCATTGTTTCTTGTCTTGCCCCCTAGTGCTTTGGAGAATAGTTTTGACACTCTTCTTTGTGGCAGCCCCTCAAATACTGGAATACTACTATCATGTCTCCCCTGTTTCTTTTTTTCTTTAGATTGGCCAACCCAAGT
Organism: Bothrops alternatus; assembly: GCA_034064705.1. Lineage (NCBI taxonomy): Eukaryota > Metazoa > Chordata > Lepidosauria > Squamata > Viperidae > Bothrops > Bothrops alternatus. Next base: position 1,560,430 of record JARGCV010000021.1, on the reverse strand, counting down.
TAACATAGTTGAACTTAGCATATAAATTGGATGGAGTCTCCTTCAGTTTCTAGAACAACCAAAGCTAGTCCTAATTAAGTAATGTTAATTTTACAATTTTCAAAGAAATTCAAACTGCATTATCACTTAGTACAACATGGGAACCCCAATCTATTCTTTTTTGTGCAAAATGTAAGTGACATTAAGAATTGTTTCTAAAACAAAATCAACTCACCCAGAAATTGGTAACATTCAAGTAATTTGATATTTCACCAGAAAGTCTCTCAATTTCACTTTGAAAACAAAGAATATAAATTCACATGCATTTGTTTAAGTTGAAAAGCTACTACTACGTCAATAATCTAAAATATAGTAACATTAAATAGCATTCAATCTTTGTCTCAGTAGGCTAACATTGCCTATCATTTTTTACTAGAACATTTATATTTTTTATTCCATTCTTAGTAACAAAAAAACCCCTTATAGGTTAGCAATGGAATTAGTTGATAAAAATAGAGTCCTAACTTTAATATATATATTTTAAATCATTAAAAGATCTAGGTATACTTTATTAATTCATCAGCAAGGCAAACAAAAACAATGGAGGAACAGTACAACTACACAAGTATCATGATGTGAATTGATACAGGTAGTCCTCGACTTAGAACCATAATTGAGCCCAAAATTTCCAGAGTTGTTAAATGAATCACTGCAGTCATTCAATTTGTAACCAGTAATTAAGAGAATTTGGCTTCCCCATTGATTTTGCATACCAATTGGTCGTAAAAGATGATCACATGACTCCAGGACGCTGCAATTATCATAAATACATGCCAGTTACCAAGAGTCCAAATTTTGATCACATGATTATGTAGATTCAACAGTGGTCATAAGTGTAAAAAACAGTCATAAATCACTTTTTCACTGCTGTTGTAACTTCAAATTGTCATTAAACAAATGGATGTAAATCGCGGTCTCCCTGTATTGCAGAAGTGTCACAAAAGGAATTGTATTGTCCATCACAAATATAATTGAGGAATGAAAGTAGCAGTGGCAAGACAAAGATGTGTAATATTAGGATTATTTTGTAATTCTTAATTCTTGAATTAAACTAGCAGATCACCTAATATTTGTACTAGAATATTTCTAAAATAGAAATATTAACTCAAACATCCAAATTAACCCAAGCTAAAAAACATAAAGTGGCACTTAAAAATTGGTGAATCATTTTGAATTTTCAATATTTCTGCATAAATATGACCTATAACATGGTAGGTTCTATAGATAAGTCCTAAACTAGATAAAGAGAACCCAAATAAACAAATGAGTAAAAAAATATAGTTTTTCCTGCTTCCTGATCTTAGAGGACTCAGTTTACTATCTCATCTGTTGGAGTTCTTATGAAAATCAGGAGGCTCTCAGGCTTTGTGGACCAAAACAATCCATACAGGTAGGTACAATCTGATCCAAGGCTGTTCGTTACTCACTGATTTTAGGAAGCAACCAAAGCCTTAGTCAAACTGCATCAGTCTCAGGAACAACTGCCAGCTTTCTCCCAATTGCCTAAACATGCATACCACATCACACCTTCGCTTCACATTCCTCTTACCCGAGAAGCTGGAGACATATGCCATATTTTCAGTCCTCCAAAACCTAATGAATTAGGGATCGCCTCTACCCATCTTATGCCTTTCATCCAGAAGGAGAACAGGCATCATCAGTCTCTTATACCATCTGCTAAATCTAGTCTGCTATTCAAATGTTTGTTCCTTTCTAAAGTCCAAATGTTCACTTGAAAAAGAGAGAGAGATGATAATACACTGTATGACTCTTGCTTCTGAGTTTGATTGCCACATGCAGAAGATGGTTGTGATCAGCAAGACAAGTTTTATAGCAGCCACCATATATGGAATGGTATGTGAGAAAGACCTGGATAAATGGGAAAGAGATGCTGCCTAGGTAACAGCCAAGTAAGAGAGGGTACAGCTTGTAGCTTCATAATAAGTGAAGAGACTCAGATGGGACCTTCCCCAACCTCTCTGGCTATAAAGAAAATGGCAGAAGATTCGTACTTAGATTGATGTGAGCCTTCCCTTGTATACCAGACAGAAAACAGACCAGAAGAGATAATTCTATTGTAAGGCTACATTAGCAGAATCTTGCAAATCTGAAAGTACAAATCTTCCATTGTTTCTTTTAAAACTTGACACGTTAGAGAGGGTTCCTTCTGAGCCTCTTTCTCTGTCCATTATGCAGCTGTGATCTATATCCTCTCTTATCTAATCTTTCTAAAGGCAGCATCTCTTTGCCCCATTTCTCAAGGCCTTCATCACTTATCATTACCCACTAGCCACTTAACTGTCACTTGGGTGTCTATTCTGTCCATTCTGATTATCAAGATTAGGCTTCTCTTGGTCACTGTCACTGGGAGATCAGCCTCTGCTGATTGCAGTGGCTGCCACCTGCCAACTGCTGATTACACTGTCATTGTCACCTGCCTATTTTCTTACTGCTACTATGCCACTAGATAGTCAACAGCTGATTAGTGGAACTTAACAGGGTAACACCATGCACTGCTAAACAATTGAATGGAGATGCTGCTTCTGCTATCTTTCCAAGCAAGCTGTTTGGATGTACTCTGCCCACTAGCTATCAGCTACAGGCTACCAAGTGCACCTTCCTGCTCATTCACCCATGAGGTCACAATGAAAGCTTTTCTGTCACTATCTCCTGCTGCCACTGCAAACTTCCACAGCACCCATTTATAGCTCAGGGGGATCTGAAGAGACTTCAAATCTTTTTCAGCCCCTCACAATACATATATATTCCACCTTCAACACATTTCATCACCAAACTCCTGTGGCCAATCACTAGCTTTCATCTAGATTTGGAACCATTAAAATAAATATTTTAAAAAGTACTTTGGTATGTCGGAAACCTTTCAACATATTAAAAATGCCTTTCAACAAATATATTAAAATGTCATTAACAATAATAACTTACTTCTCATATTCTTCTTTCTTCAGGGCCCAGTCTGAGAAAAAAAAAACTTTTGCTTTTTGAAAAAGTAATTTTCCTTCCAGATGTGAGTAAAATTTTATTTTCTCACAGCACATTTTCTTATTTCAGAATAATTATTACTAATGCTGTCTATTGTAGTCTTCTCTACTTAGTCAAACCAAATCAGTGTAAGAACTCTGTTGGATTGGGCCAAAGCCATCTAATTTAGCACTGGATTAAATGTCCAGTCAGAAGCCTAACAGGTCAGAGATGAAAATCATTAATTCTCTCACTGATACATTACTGCAACTAATATTTGGAGGTATATTAATTTCAGTCCAGATAACATTGAGTAAGTATCCCTTGTTCTTATCAGAGTTGTTCTCCCTGGCTACACAATCCTTTTTTAAAGCCACAGAAATGAATGGCCATTCCTACATATTCTGGATTCTGGATTACACTGGTTATACATTATATAAAGTACTTCCTTTTATTTATTTTCACATTTTCTAGTCAGCTTCATTAGATGAGTTCTGATTCTAATATTTTAAGCCAAGGGGGAAAACATCCACATCCTACAGGCCATCTATGATTTTATACATTTCAATCATGTCTCCCCTTAATAGGCCTTTTCACAAATTAACAGAAATTATTTAAATATATTTGCTTAGCTTTAGAAAGAAACAACAGAAAGTTCTCCAAGATAAAGCATGATAAATCCATTTTTTTCATATCTAAAGGTTATATTTGGACAGTGTCAGAATGCATAGGCTAAAGATTAATTTCACTCATGAACTGGGAGATGACTATAATGTCATTTGGACATGGCAGAAAAAAATGATAAGGCATGCTCATATCATAGTTAGGTGCAAGTAGAGAAATGTTTGTAGCTGGATAGAAAATGACTTGAGGGTATCACATGATCTTTGACCAAGCCAGAATATGATTTTTTAATTAATAACAAGAACAAATAGTCTTAGCCGTGGAACTCTATTTCACCACAATACTTCTCCAAAATCACAACCTCCTCATAGATTTTGTTTGTTAATACATACCTTTTGTCTTATAACGCAGCCTTGAGTTCTAATTTTAAAAAGAATATCAATCACATTATGCTTTATTACAAACTACATTCTGAACGTATTGACAAATTTACATATTACTATGAGGATCTATGATTACATCTCAAAGTCTGGAACAGAGAGAAACTAAATGTTTTATTAAGGTTTCGCAGATTGAAATAGAGAAAAGCTGATTTGTGAGGCATATGATCATCTCATAGCACTTGACAACTCCTCCTTAAATCAAACATATCCTTTCTTGATTATACGGTATTATATCACATGAGATCAGATAAAGACATAGATTTTTAAGAAATAGTGAACAATTTCTTGTTCACCACATGTACTATAAATCACATTTCCCCTTTTTAAACTGGATCTCTTTACAGCCATATCATTTATTTCCAGATAGACATCCTCAACTTAATACCTTTTTATAATAATACATCTGGCTAGAATTGGCTAATAGGAAAATATAACTCAAACACAGATCTTATTTCATTGCAAACTTTAGATTTACAACATTTACATCATACTCTTTTATCATGTGGTAATATATATAAAGACTTTATGCCCATGTGTAGCATAAGTATCATTTCAGATTTTGGATTAAAATATGTATTTCTGTTAAGCTATCCTTAACAGAACTGTGCTCAATCGTTCAGTTCCTGGTCATCTCAGAGTTGAACTATTGTAATGCGTTCTACACGGGGCTACTCTTGAAGAGCATTCGGAAGCTACAGCTTGTGCAGAGTGCAGCAGCACAGGCAGTTTTGGAGGATCCTAGAATAGCTTCTTGATACGGGTGAAGAAGGAGAGTGCAAAAGTTGGCTTGAAACTCAACATTAAGAAAACCAAGATCATGGCATACGGCCCTCTCAATTCCTGGCAAATAGATGGGGAAGAAATGGAGATAGTGACAGATTTTATCTTCCTGGGCTCCAAGATTGCCACAGATGGGGACTGCAGCCAAGAAATTAAAAGACGCTTGCTCCTGGGGAGGAAAGTTATGGCAAATCTAGACAGTATACTAAAAAGCAGAGACATCACCCTGCCAACAAAAGTACGTATAGTCAAGGCCATGGTTTTCCCAGTTGCAATGTATGGCTGTGAAAGTTGGACCATAAGAAAGGCTGAGTGCAAAAGAATTGAGGCCTTTGAACCATGGTGCTGGAGAAGAGTCCTGCAAGTCCCCTGGACTGCAAGGCGATCAAACCAGTCAGTCCTAGAGGAGATCAACCCTGACTGCTCTTTAGAAGGCCAGATCCTGAAGTTGAAACTCAAGTACTTTGGCCATCTAACGAGAAAGAAGGACTCACTGTAGAAGAGCCTAATGCTGGGAAAGATTGAGGGCAATAGAAGGGGATGACAGAGAATGAGGTGGCTGAATGGAATTACTGAAGTAGTAGGCGTGAACTTAAATGGACTCCAGAAGATGGTAGAGGACAGGAAGACCTGGAGGAACGTTGTCCATGGGGTCGCGATGGGTCGGACATGACTTCGCAACTAACAACAACTGAATTACTAATGGACCCAGACAATATGTAGTCTATTAAAGTATTTGATTGTAAAACTAGAAAATTAATAAAATATTTATATAAAAAAAGAAAATCTAAAAATAATCTAGTAGGAGGACCAAGCATCTTCTCTCTTTCTATTTTTTCCATAAACCCATAGAATTTTAGATAGTCATTTTATTTCTAAGCTTTCTCTGCTATTCTATTCCATCTTTAAAATTTGGGGCATAAAATTAGTAGATTTCTCATATAAACCTTCCTGAACTTTCAAGGTGAAAGTGGAATTAATGCAAATGATTAAAATAGTAATTAGATAATATGAACAATATGCATCAGAATTAATCTCAAACTGAATGTATGATCATCAGATCAAATCATACTATCGGATGAGTGAATTTCTCATTGAAACAATAGCCATTATATCGAATCCTGAAATACAGAATGAGGCTGTAAGTCAGTTATACACTTAAATAAATTGTTAAATGAATACCGCATTTTTTAGCTTCCTATTTTCTGTTCTGAGAGCATCAATCTCCTGTACCTAAACAAAAACACACAAAAGTCTAATTATTTTTCCTGTATAAGTAATATATTATAAAGCAAAGCTTAATTACTGAGATTGAAAAAGGGCTATGACAGAATATTTTAGACATCTCCTTATGGATGGGATAGAGGCAATAATATGGTAGCTTGCAAATAAATCTTTAAATTAGAGATTTCAGCTTGCATGGAATAGCATAGACATGCATAGATTAAAAGTGGGCTATGTAGCACACTGGAAAAAATGTGCCAAACTGCTACTATCCTTAACAGAAAATGTTGCATGTGGCATGGACATGACTAAAGATGTTAACATAATCTACAACTTCTCTATTTTATTGCAAAATCATTATGTGAACATCTTGATTGATCAAAGTCAAGATTGATATTGGAGTTTAGTATCTACAGGCCCTTTTGTGACAACCATAGTATACACAATAGTGACTTACAATGTAAAAAATGATAATAAATGTGAATTAACAAATGGAATAAACAAAGAAAAATAAGTAACTTGTGTGGGGACAAATGGGAAGGAGATAATACATAAATATATGAAGGATATATTTGTCAAAAGCAAGAGAAGACCAAGAAAGTCATTTCTAGAAGGTGCTGGTGAGATCTCAATGGGAAGGGAGGAGCTGAACAAAACGCCATGTATGAAGCACTGGATAAATGTGGTAGAATTGCAGCCCCCGGCCTTTTGAGCATCAAAGACCGGTTCCATGGAGAAAGATTTTTCTGAGGATCAGAGGGGGTGTGGTTTTGTATGCTGCCTACATCCCGCAAATGGAGTTTCCCTTGTGTGGCCTGGTTTCTGGCATGCTGTTGCACAGTGCTAGTCCATGGACCGGGAGTTGGAGTTGGTAGAAGCTAGGATGGTTTGCAAAGTTATAAATAGTAATGGCATAAATGGTGTTGGTATAAATTAGTTTTAATTAGTTATCTTTTTCTTATCTTATGGCTTCTCTGGCTTACTATTTCTTAGTATTTTTCAGTCTTCTATATAATCTTGATTACTCCAAAAGAGAATTGCACATTATGTCTATTTGCATGTTACCATAATTACTATATAGTTCTAATTTATATATGCACTCTTTCTGTGATTTCAGTTCCTTCTTTGAAATCTATTGTTAAAGCTATATGTCTATGATATATAAATATACATGAAGGAAAGGATCTTGAATTTGAGTATTTTACTATACACTAGTGCACTTTGTCTTTTATTGTTTTTTTCCTTATCAGTATATTGCTTAATTTGTGATTGCAAGTATACTTTAAATGAAAGTAAGATTCATTCTGAATCAACCACGTATTTCTAAACATCATCAAGAATTTTTCTTTCAAATGAAGGTGCAGTAAGAACATATGTGGAACTAAAAGATCAAATTCAATTTCTGTTGCCAACATATTGCTTTCTTGGCCATAATATTATGCAAATGGTTTGCCATTGATATGTTTTCTATTAGGTAATGTGAGTAGAGTAAAAATTATAGGCAGAACAAGCTATGAAGAGTGAAGTAAATAAACTTTAACTGCTGTTTTCAAATTCCTTGAAAGAATGTTCCTCTTATGGAATATGAAAAATGAAAATGAAAAATACCCACATAAGCATATACTTCACAATATAAAATTTGTTTTATGAATTACTTACAGACTGACTGCTATCCAGAAAGCTGCAGATTTCATGTACAAGCCTCTTTCTCTGATCTTTGTTTTTTCTTAAAATATAAAAATGCAATTTTTAGACAGAACCTTAATTTATAGACAATTCTTTTAAGTCTCATCATTTCAAGAAAATAAATGGATACTTACAAAATCTGCAGATAGGTTTCACTTTTCACCAGCAACTGCTCACCATTTTCTATGAAATAACATTTATAGATATTAAATCACACCTCTCACTATTTGACTTGTGCCATCACTATCTGCTGACATAGATTTGAACCCTAGTGAATTTATCATTGTTGCATCTTTTACATAATGCTTAATGTAAAAGCCACTCAGATATAATAAATGAATTCAATTTTTAAAACAGAAATTAGAATAGAAATGGAATAAAATGGAATGTGAGAATATTTGCAAAATTACAATATATATTTACAAATTATTGCTACATGTTAATGATTGGCATGTAACAATCTATTAAGATCAAAGTAAAAATGATAAATTTGAAAAGGGAAGCACCACTATTTGCAATCCTTCAAGTAGAATAAATATACCATGTAGATAATTTAGTTTATTAATTTGTCATTTCTATTATTAAGAGCTTTATTTTTCTCAAAAGAGAAACGGTATATATTGGGATTCATGCACAAATCCTGCTGAATCAGCCATCATTTGACAGTACATTTGTTGGTTTGAAAAATTGACATTTATACTATAAGCAAAAACATTTTCCAAACACTAAATTCTGATGCACAGAGTATTTTTGAACACAATGTTAACTGTTAATATTATAAGCATAGTTTACAGTCACAATCACAAACCCAATGAACCTACTTGTATGAAACAGTGGCTATCTTCTAGCACAGTGGTTCTCAACCTTTCTCAGGTTGAGACCCCACTTGCCCCGCCCATGCGCGCCGCGACCCCGATCTGGACGCGTGTGCGCGTGCGCGCGCAAAAATTTTTTTTTAAAAAAAAATTAAAAAAATAAAAAAATGGCGGCCGCGACGGGCGGATCCACGCATGCGCGGATTGGCCCATCATACGTGCCACGCATGTGCGCATCCGCCCGTCGCGGGCCGCCATTTTGTGTTTTTTTAATTTTTTTTAAAAAAATTTTAAAAAATAAAAAAAACAAAATGGCGGCCGTGACGGGCAGATCTGCGCATGTGCGGATCAGCCCGTCGCACGCGCCACGCATGCACGCATCCGCCCGTCGCGGGCCGCCATTTTGTTTTTTTATTTTATTTTTTTAAATTTTTTTAAATTTTTTTTTATTTTTTTTCCGGCACGACGGGCGGATCTGAGCGTGCGCGGCGCGCACACGCCAAAAAAAATAATTTTTTTTTAAAAAATTAAAAAAAATTTAAAAAAATTAAAAAAATAAAAATAAAAAACAAAATGGCGGCCGGCGGTGCCCGGCGACCCCCGCGAAATGGTCGCGCGACCCCAAATGGGGTCGCGACCCCAAGGTTGAGAACCACTGTTCTAGCAGGATAATATGTGTCCTGTAATAAATCCCTCTAAATTCCAATGTGACAGAGCTAAATTGGGAAAGTTTACCAGTTATTTACCAATTATTCACAAATTGTATTACTTATTTTACCTAGCAGGTAATATTTAAATATATGTTAGAACTTTTCCTCACCATGTTTCTCAAGTAATGGCATTTTTAAAGCAAAACCTGCAACAAGAATAAAATTAGAATGATTTATCCTTTATGACTTGTCTTCCATTGCTCAAATGAAGAGGTCAAACCAAAGCATCCCAAGGGCTTCAAAGCTACATACCCAAATAAATCTAATCATTTCTTCTTCCCAGAAACAAGGGGAGAACATTTCTAGGTATCCTAAAGTGGAATAGTAGCCAGGGCTGTAAACTGACAACTTGACCATAGCAGGAAAGGACTAGCAAATTCCTTCCCCTACCATTTATATACACCTAACTGTTCATACACACAAAGTGAATCATTGAGGTACTGGCAATCTCCATTATCTTGTTTTGTATTGTTCCATGTTACATAGTAATGAGAACAATTTATCAGTGGAATGGCTCGGTTCCAGAACTTGTGAGTGCTCCGTCACTGAAGATTTTTAAGAAAGAGGCTAGTCAGCCACTTGTACAGATTGGTACAGGGTCTCCTGCTTGAACAGAGGGTTGGATTAGAAGACCCCCAACATCCTTTCCAACTCTATTATTCTTTATTTTAAAGAGTTTTTAATGATTAGTAAGCAGCTCATCTGCTGAGAATCAAGCAATGTATAAATGGAATACATTATTATTATTATTGTTATTATTAAGAAACATTTTTCCCAATGTGCCTTTATTATTTGGAATGACGTCCTGGATATGGAGTGCATTTCCCATATGGAAATGACCAAGAATTATAAAGCAAAATTTCACTAAGCTAAGCTTGATTCCTGTGGTTTGTGTGGGCATCCAGTTTTCTTAATAATACTTAATAGATATATGCCACTTTCCAATTTACAGACGACCTCAATCCTAGCCTAAGTGCAGTTATTTCCTCGGGCCCCTCCAGCCAAGGACAAGTGAGCACTGACCCTGAAGATATTACACGCTGCCACCTGCTGGGGCCTCAAAGCACTAACAAGTCTCCCCACTTCCCCCCTTTCCTCCATCTGCTATGCACCCATCTTTCATTATCGAGAGACAGCGAGAGGATGTGCTCTATCAAGTAGGCGGGAATTGGCGAACGTTATTCGCGTGCGCTCTTTCTTTAACTTGAGCCCAACCTCGCGGTCTTTCGGAGGCTGTTTCCAGGTTTTTCTAAGCTTGAGGACAGCGAACCCAAAGGGGAGGAAGAACCCTAAGGGGGAGGTAACGGTCAACATTAACGGTCGGCTGGGAGAGGGGAACTCTCGAATGCGAATTCTCGAGCTATCCTCTCCCCATTGGCAGGCGGCAAATGAAGACCCGCCTCCTTCCCTCCCTTCCACGCGGTCCCTGCCTGAGATGGCCCGGTGGCGGACCAGCGAACTTTCAAGTTATCTGCGCTGCTGATGCTTCAGAAATAAATTCTGTTTTTGTCTTAAGTAAATCAACGGAGCGGATTTACAGCCAAAGGAAGAAGATGAAGTCGAGGAAATTAATACCTTTGGCTGCTTTATGGGGCCGTAAATAGCTCTGAGCAGTTTTTTCTAAGTTCAGTCGGAAGCAAACTCCAAATTTCTCCATAGAAATTACTGGTGAACATGAATAATATTTTAAAAACGGACTTAAGTTGTGCATTATATTTTAGCATCAGTAATTTGCTTAACATATTTATTAGAACCTTGTATATTTATAATACCTGTCTTTATTTCCATCTGGTTTTTCAAGGAGTCTTATGGGAGTTACTGATTCATCACAGCAATATAGGAGTATTTTTGGTTGCAGATCTTATACTCAGTTAAGCAGACGGCCGTAGTGGAATTATAACACCCACAAAAGTAACTAAGTGTATAGTTATACCTACAAGTATTCATTGTGCTATTTTTTTGGGCGGGTTAAGATTATGCAAAATATTGGAAGACTTAAGAAAAGGAGAAAATGGCTAAACAATAGTTGACACCAATAACATTTTACCATATTATCACTGGATACATACACACACACACACACACACACACACACATGTATGTGTGTGTATATGTATGTGTGTGTATATATGTGTATATACACACACACTGTTAATCTTTTCAAATAATACTAACAAGGTACAGTGAATGTAATGATCCAAAATTAACTTCTGAAAATGGTAATATATTAAATAGAATCAGCAATAATCAATCTGAAATTCCTCCTGTATCTTCCATTTATAAAATTTTTAAAATAATTATTTTCTGCAAACTGGGTCTCTGAATGTTTATAGAAAGCAGGTTAATCTTCCATTTCAAATAGCCAACTTCTGATTAATAAATCAGAATAATATTGAAAAATCCAGTGAGACAACTAGTGCAATATTGATATGTAATCTATAGTTCTTTTTAAATGCCCATTTTAAAAAAGAAAACGCCAACAGTTCTTTTTATAATGCATCTTCAGTTTTTATTCTGTCCTATGCTGTGTGACATACAGCGCCTGATTATAGTTAATCCTTCACTTACAACCATTTCTTTAGTGACCATTTGAAATAACAATAGCACTGAAAAAAGTAACTTGTGACTTTCACACTTACCACATTACCCCATGGTCATATGATCAAAATTTGGATGCTTGGCAACTGCATGTATTTATGATAGTTGTTGTATCTCAGTATCATGCGATCACTTTTTGTGATCTTCTGACAAGCAAAGTCAATGGGAAAGCCAGGTTCACTTAACTACCGTATGTTACTAACTTAACAACTGCAGTGATTTACTTAACTGTGGCAAAAAGGTTGTAAAATGGAGCAATGCTCACTTAAGTGTTTTACTTAGCAATAAAAATTTTGAGTTCAGTTATGGTCATAAGTCGAGGAGGCATAATTAAGAAAATTCCCTTGATTTTCTAGGATTAAAAAATAATAGACAATGCAATTAATAAAACATCTATTTAAAAGTAAAATCTCTTAGATTAGTGGGTAAATTTCAGATATAAGATTATAATCGTCATCAAGGTTCAGTTGAGAGTGACTTTGGACTATGCTTTTGGCTTAGGGATTTCAAACTGGTTGATAAGAGAGGATGATATTTATATAGGAGTGCGGATCATGTAGTATTGTATTGCATAAAAAATGAAAATATTTCTTATTTGAGAGTATTGGAGAATTCTATTATTTACTGAAAAATTCTTGCTTAGTGGTTTTTTCCCTTTTCTATGTATTGTTTAAGATTTCTGTCAGTATTTTAAAATGACTTTTCTGAGATTACAGATAAAACAGTTGATCTCTCTTCATCACTGATATATTTCATCTCAAAGCTAAGATAAACTGGATCTTGGCTGGAAAAATCTAGAAGACCAATAGATATGATCAGTAAGTAGAGTTTTCTATATGTTGGCTGTCATCAAGAGGTCATTTATATTTTTAGAGCCCAACTGCTTAGATAAAATAGTTCTTTTACCTAGTGAGTAGGGTAGATTCAGATCACAAAGAAAATGGCTAACCAATGCAAGTCAGAATTTAGTTCCTTTTCTACTCTACTTAGAATGATTCAAAATATTTATTAAGAAATCTTATTAAAGCAATATATGATGGGTTGTGGCATTTACAGAGTATAATGTGCATCCCTGGATTCTAATAATAAATTTAGAACGGCACAAAGTGATTCAAATTGATTATAAAGCCGTAAAGCAGGAAGTGGTAGGAGTCCAGGCAGGAGAAGTCAGTGAGGAGGAAGTCTTGGAAGGTCCATGCAGGATACTTGAGAGTAGGGGAAGGGTTGCTGTGACCTTGGCTATGTGGAGATTCAGAGGCCTGGAAAGGACAGTGCTGATGCGTATGAATGCAGGGAGTCAAGGGCATGGTTGTATGCATGCATGTAAATTCCTGGGTCCTTCCAGTTTGCAGCTTGGAATTACATTTTTCAATTACTTGAATTACATAGTTCTTATAATTACATAATTACATAGAATTACATATGAACTCTTTGCTGCATCTCTATTTGTTTGATGTTATACTTATTATGGCAAACTGGATGCCATAACAAGTGGTAAAAAATTCAAAGAATAGAAACAAAATCCAAGAAAGACAAAGATTTCACAATAGAACTTAGCAAATAATTTCAAATAAATGTTAGAAGAAACAAGAAGCAGTATTACAACATCTGCTAACACATTGAAAATGGAAACCAAAAAAGGGAAACAAAAGAGTTTCCCCAGAAATCTTGAAACTTAGAAGGTGGTTCCAACCTTAAACTGGTCTATTAAATATCAGTGGGCTGGATAGCAACTGATTAAAGAAAAAAAAAGGAAGGACTAGTCTGAATTTCTGTATGGTATAACATTCAGGATACCAGCTAGCAGTGTTTCTTAAGCTTTTTTTCTCTCAGAACCCATTCCCACTTAAGGAGACCCCAAAAGAGCTTTTGTTTACATGGGTTATATTTATTATTTACTGAATTATGATGCATTCAGTACCTCTACACTTCTCAAAATTGTTTGATAGGATTTTAATATTATATTATGTTTCAACGTAGGCTGTGAAATAATTTGATTCAATGGATCCCTGAAAGGGTGTTTGTGGACCCCAGGATTTTAGGGCTATGCTTTAAAAAACACTGCCATCAAAGATATTCCTTCTAAGAACCTGTAGTACTAATAGATCAAGGTGAGCAATACTGTTACCAAATTGGAAATTGACCAGAATATTTATAGAAATGTGGCAAGCAGCAGAAGAACCTAACTAACTAATCAACAGATGAGAAGAAGTCTGTCAACATATCAACAATATCAGATAAAGAAACAAATTGTGTAAACTACCACATAGTATCCTTAATTTCAAGTGCTAGTAAAATAATGTTTAACCGACATAGATGAAAGGAAGATAGCAGAGGTTCAAGCTAGTTTTAGGAAAGGTTGAAAAACAAGAGAAATAAGTTATTGCTAATGCATCATAAATATTTGAAAAAACCAAATAAATAGAAATAGAAATCACTTTGTGTTTAATTGATTATAGAAAGGCCTCTGATTGTATCTGTCACATTAAATTGTGGCTTGTGTTTAGGACTATGAAATTCCAAAATACAGATATCTCCCAATCCTCGTGAAAAACCTATAAACCAGGAAGCCATAGAGTAGACAAGTCACAGCAAAGCAGATTGAGTAACAGAATAACAATGTTCAAAGGACCTTGAAAGTTTTCTAGTCCAAACCTCTGCTCAAGCAGGAAAACCTACACAATTCAGGACAAATGGCTGTCTAGTGTCTTCTTAAAAACTTCCAGCTTCTGGAGGCAAGTTGTTCCACTGATTAAATGTTCTCACTGTCAGGAAATTTTTCCTTAATTCCAGGTTGGATCTCCTTGATAAGTTTCCATCCATTACTTCTGTTCTACTCTCAGATGCTATGGAGAATAGGTTGATCCTCTCGTCGCTGTGACAGTCTCTCAAACATTGGAATATTGCTTTCATGTAATCTCTACTTCTCTTAGTTGGGCTAGACATATCAGTTCCTAAAACCGTTCACCCTATATTTTAGCCTCCAATTCTCTAATCATCTTTGTTGCTCTTTTTTGTGCTCTTTCTAGAACAGGGCTGTCAAACTGTAGGCCCACAGGCCGGTTTCATCATACCGAAGCCACGCCCACCCCATTGCTGGCAATGCAAAGAATCGCAATATGTCATGACATATCACATGAAATGGTGAGTTTGACACCCGTGTTCTAGAGCCTCAATACCTTTTTTGTATTGTGACCGGACACAGTAGTCCAAGTGCCATCTTACCAGTGTAGTATAAAGCAATACTCACACTTCATGTGATTTTAATATTATCTGTCTGTTGACTTTTATCAGCTGTAGCACACTGCTGACTCATACTTAATTGGTTGTGTATTAAGACTTCTAGATCCCTGCCACAATTATTGCTGTTGAGCCAAGTGCTGCCTATTCTATACCTGTGCATTTGTTTTTTCTTCCCTAAGTGTAAAACGTTGTTTTTCTCACCATTGAATTGCATTTTGTAGATCAGAGTCCAGTGTTCAAATCTGACAAGAATCTCAAGATTCTTCTGGATCTTGAGCCTGTCTTCCAAAGTGTTGGCTATGTCTCCCAGCTTGATCTCATCTACAAAGTTGATGAGTTCTTCTATCCCCTCATCTATACATTTATGAAAAACAGAAAATAGAAGACAATGGGGAAAAATAGCAAGATACAAGACGTATAGAGGTGGATTCCAAAATTCTTCACAGAAGTTATAATTATTCTTTAAACACTATCTAGAATAATGATTCTCTTCTTTCTATCATCTATTCTTTCTAATCATCAAAAGCATAGGTCACAAGTTCTTTTATATGCAAAAGTCCATAAGGATTTTCTAGTACCAATTAAATAAAGACATCTTTTCTCTAATCAAAGAAGTCATCAGTATGTGTTAATCCTGAAATATAAGCCTATACTGCTATATTTTAAAATGTGGTTACACATAAAAATGTACTAGTAAGACATAAGGCACAAATTTCTATTCATAATCAACTGTGTAGATTATCTAATCCATGCTGCTATCTGTCATTTATTCAGGCTGGTATGTGCCAGTTTTAATTGTTAGTATATGTTTGCTTATTTACACTTGCTCACTTTTTAAGACCATGAAGTAAACTATAAAGCAAAATTTGGAATAATTATCCAACAGCCACAGGTGTTCCACAAGAATCAAACATAACATTGTATAGACTGTTAGGACTGGAGAAGTGTTTCAACAACAGACATTATGTTTCTAAGAAATTAGTCTATTATTTTTATGATGCTATCTGTATTGCCGTATCAATATGCACAAGATAACTCTATTTCAGTTTTCACTTGGGACTGAGTTCCAACTTAATTAAGCTTGCTAGTAAGCTTACAAAGCTCTGCACATTTCTACACTATATGAGATCTGTCAATGTTTAATTCCTATAGTAACATGGTATTTTTTTCATTTGCTTTATTAATTTGTAGAGTGGGCAGATATTATACAAACTTTAAAGTATTGTTTTTGTTGGCAACACAATGACGTGCGCATTATATCAGGCCTCCAACTGTTCTTTTCTCTTGAAAGCATACTTCCAAGAATGGTTTTAAACAAAATCAGATGCAACACAGTACTTGAGATGTTAAATATTTATTAATAATCAACATGGTTACAGAGATAAAATCTATTGTCAATCAGGATTTCTTTCATTGTATAGTAAGAAAACCTGAAAGACAACTGCAACTTAAAAAAATTACATGATGCAGCAATTAATAAGAGATTATTTTTAATTGCAAGATAATACATCACCAGAGTTGTTAATATCTTCCCAATATAAAATCAACATACCGGTAGCATGAGATTAATTTGAACAATTAATATTGGAATAGAATGGATCAAGCATGCATGAATATATGAGAATTAAAGACGTACAGGCTTCTTATAAATACTTCACACTAACAACAATAAGACTCTGAAACATCTAAAAACAGAAATCGACATAAGTATTAATGTAATTATATATCAGAAGAACAATAGACTTATTGCTCTTTGAATGAAAATAATTTTTAAGGAAAAAACTAATAAAGATTATGGTTTGCTGAAAAATGCAAAGTTAATTTACATTCCTTTTCTCCTCGATTTATAAAGTCTTAAAATGGATTTAGATTTTATAACACATTATCTTCTTCACACATGCCTAGCTGCCCTTTTGAAACTTATAGATGTCAAAAACAATTCCAAGTACAAGAATGCCATTACTATCGTGTTTTCCTGAAAGTAAGACCTATCCCCAAAATAAGCCCTTGCTTGATTTTTGGGGGTGGGCCTAATATAAGCCCTATCTCAAAAATAAGCTCTAGTTTTGGGACGAGGCATACACCTAAAAATCAAGCAAGGGTGGGGGTGGGAGGTGGAGTTTATATTGTAGCCAGGCCTCTCATGGATCAATACTTGCCTCACTGGCCCACTTCTGCGACAGAAGGAGTAGCTTCATTCTGCAGCTGAGAATGGAGCTCTAGTTTGCATTTTGAAGTCAAGAGGCCTTCCAGAAAGGCCTCTGACTGCGAAATGCAGGCCAGAGCATCATTCTCAGCCACAGAATGAAGCTGCTCCTTTGGCTGCAGAAATAGTGGGCTGGCTGGGCGGGGCTGTCGGTGCCGCTGCTGTAAGGTGAATGGAAGACACCCCCCTAGACCTGATGCCTCTTTTGAAGACAAAAAAAAAAAAAAAAGACCGGGTCTTATTTTTGGGGAAATAGTATATTACCCAGATTGGAATACCTCATTTTGTTTGCTTATACTGTATAAGCTAACTTTCTACAGTATTAAATATTTAGGCAAATAAAATGTAAGGGCCTTTTACATATTCAGTTTATTAAAATGTCATCAATTCCACATATGAAAGTTTTTATTTTGTATGCAAAACACAGATTGTTTGGAATACCCTTAAGTGCAGTTTGAGAGACCCTATCAAGATTAATTCAAACTTACACTGTTGATTTAGTGAAACCAATAGAATTTAGTTATGACTAACCTGATTTCCAGATTAGAGTGAGACTTGTTCAACTGAATAAAATCAAGATACAACTCAATGAGTGATGAGTGTTAAGAATTATTCCATCCAAATTCCATTTTAAAAGAAATAAAATATTCTCACTGCAGTCAAAAGAGAATTTAACGTGGAAACCATTTTAAATAATTTTAAATCATTCTATTCATAAAATAATGCAAGTGCTCACATTCGAAAATTGTACCACCTTAGTATACTTAGAAAACATTTATTGATTTTATAGTGGAGCACTACTGTTAACTTCAAAAGGAAACATCTTTGCTGCTACTTATACGTTCCAAAGCACATTTAGTTCAAAATATATTTTACTTCATTGAGGTTTATTTTCAGAAAGCAAATATGTTAATCTGAAATAGCCTTGAAATAACTTAGCAAGACAGATAAAATTTTTGGAAAAAGGAATTGCACACCTACATGCGTAGAACAAAAAATAATAAAATGAAACAAGTATCTGCCAATACTTTATTACTATGTATTATTTGCAGGACTGGTCTTGAAGTTAGGATTCAAAGTTGTGTTTTGTTATATAACTTTGGGGGACTGCAATCGTTTTGAGAAAAAAAACTGCACCTTGTCACATCACACTTCAAATCATTCCTAAGGAATTGTATATTTAGTCTGCTTTTGCTCCACCTTTTTTTTAATGATGTTTTCAGAAATGGAATTAATGCTGGCTAAACAATGAACAAGAAGATAGGTAGCATGCAGTCATTCTCTGTAATGAAGAAGCAAAGTTTAGGGTAAGAGAATGCATAAGAAACTGCATTTGGAGGAAATGCTATTTTCCAATGACTGCAAAGGAACTCAATTTTTTCTCTGCTTGTTGCATGCAAGCACCAGGTTGTTGGTAGTGACGTAAGAGTCAGGAGTGGGTTCCCTCTGCAGCAAATATAGGAATGTCCCTATGTGTTCTAGATTTCAAAATGTATTGGCTAAAAGGACAAGCACAAAAAGGAAAGACATATTTAGATCTGGGCATGCTATTTGGCATGATCTGAGTGTAGGATCAAGCTTGCGTTACCACCATGCAGTCTTATTTTGTTTTGCAAAGTTGTGCTGTTTTGTGTTTTTAATCCAGCCTCTCAGTTTCAACAATTATTTAATAGCATTTAGATAATGTCTTGAATAGTTATTAAAGGTGGGAATAACCACTACAAACTCAATCACAATGGGCAACAGCATCAAATGTAGGAATCATTGGTATATGAGTGCGTATAAAGTACACCTAATAAATACCACAATGGCTAAAATATTGGAAATTGATGAAGTAATGGAACATTGAACTATTTCTAAATTTCAAGTGAATTACTTCTTCAAATTTGCAGTTTTGTAAATTTAAATATGTCAACTATTTGCCTCCAAGTGTAGATAATTTTATTCTCCCAAATGAACCTCACTGAGTGCTACTTGCAGATTCCTGGTCTAATTAAGAAAGTCTAGTTACACCTTTTAATATTTACTTTTTCATGGTGATCCTAATAATATGAAATGCTCCACCATTAATGTCTTTGAATTTTCAATTATTGTACCAAAATGCATATTATATCTCAAATGTCTTACTTCAAGATTTCTGAACTAATTTTAGAACTAATCTTTACTTTTTAAAATTTGTATTTGCTAATATGTTTCAGGTATTGCATGATATTACGTGGAGATATATTTTCATGCATTTAATTTTAGATAAACTGTTGCATATTCAAAAACAAAGCAGCTGCTTATAATTGCAACATGGACAGGCAACCTATGTCCTCGATCCACATGTGCGTGTGTGTGTGGGGGGGGGGCTTAGAAATTATAGGGACATGGATTTTTCATTCCTGTAGTTTATAGCCAGTAAGTAGTTGAATATTTTTTGTTTGAAACTGAATTTGTGCATGAGTTATTTCTGTACCAATGTTATTATCTGGATTACTGCCATCTAAAAGAAAATTGCTGATTATCTCAGTGCAGAACTATTGAATACTAGACAAACATTCCACTCAGTAATATTTTTTATATATATTAAATATTATCCTCTTTCAGAGCACTTTATTTCCTTTTGGTGCCCACAAATTACATTCTTTAGAAACTCACATTAAAATCCTCATTACTCAGAACAAAGCTGAACCATTTGAAATTTAGGAATATAAATAGAAGCTATGTATATTGTATTATACCACAATGTTTTAAATATTCGTCTTGCAAACCTGAAGAGCTAGTAGGGTATTATGGTGATGATGTAACATATTTTTAACCATTATTTGCATTCTTCTTGCTACTATAAATAGTATTACTTTAAAATACCACCAATGTGAATGAGTCTTACAAGTAAGTCCTTCACTTATGTCTGTTCATTTAAAGATGGTTCAAAGTATGACAGCCTTGGAAAAAATTATGACCTATATTCACACTTAATGACTATCATATCTCCTCTGAGGTCAGATGATTGCAGTTTAGGCACTTGGCAGCCAGCTTACATTTATAGCAAGTTATAACAGTCATCAGTAATTCTGATTTAAAATTTTTGATGATTTCTAGCAAAAAAAACTATTTGGAAAGCTTGATTTTTTTTTAACAACCAAATGATTCTTTAATGAGTGCCGTAAAAATTGTGGTAGAATTGGATCTGATCTAATACTTTCCATTGGAAGTAGAATATGTGCAATCAGAGTTCTGTATCTCTATGATAAAGCTAAACTATTGTTATGGGTGATTTACTGAAGAAATGCATATCAGAGGAAACCAGAATTTCTGACAATTAGAGTTTATTGTAAATGAGCTGTTTGATTGGTTCTGCTTGGCTCCTGTAGCCAGTGGATATATTTAAATAAAATGCCCTAAAATGCCTTTCATATTTTGTTTATCATGACATCGTTTAAAATTTGTCTTCTCATAAATTGAGCTTGGAAATCAAGAGTAAAGCATTGCTTCTGACTCTAGCTATAGCATAAATTTCCCCATTCTGTTTATAAAAAAATTAAGTAAATAGTGGAATTCATAGCTGAATACAGAAATTATGTAAATTAAAGAAAATATGTTATAAATGTATGCAGTAAGCTTGTCCAAATACAGGAGGTTTTTTCAAAACTTTAAAAAACATAAATAATTCATAACAATTAATATATTTTAGAAGTACTAATCCCAAAGAATGCTGCAGTGAAATTTAATCACTTTTTAAAAAGCATCATGATCACATAATATAAAATACAGAACTGAAAGTCAAAATATTGTTAAAACACTTTGAGTTAATGTAAAACGATGAATGTATGTAGGCAGGCAGAATATGTGTAAGTGTAGGCAGAACATTCCTAAGTTACTTTCTTGGACAGGTATTTAAGAGAAGCTTAATGGGGTCCAAATACTTTATTGATCGGAAGGAGAAAGGGAGATGCTTGTTCTAAAAGTCTAAAATCCAGGTGATCTGTGTACTAGCAATGCCAAGGTTCCAAATTTCTAAGATTACAGCAAGTGTAACACTGAACTCCTCCCATATATTTTGTGTCTGCCATTTTTAGAATCTAAAATAAAGGTGTTGCAAATGTAGAGAAAGAGAAGTAAATCCTCTGCTTTGCCACTTCATGATAAAATGATTTGATGAAATTGTTGCAATGCTGTATCATATAGTGACTTTGCTAAATTGTAGGACTCATAGAATTTTGAGAATGAGCTGGTAGTTTTCAGATCCTGATCTACAGGAAATCTTCAACTTAGGGCTAGAATTGAGCCAAAATTTCTGTTGCTAAGCAAGACATTGGTTAAGTGAATTTTGCCCCAGTTTACAACCTTTCGTGCTGCAGTTGTTAAGTGAATCACTGCAGTTGTTAAGTTAGTAACTACTGCTGCATCCCCATGGTCACATAACCAAAATTCAAACGCTTGGCAACTGGCTCATATTTTATGATGGTTGCAGTATCCTGAGGTCATGTGATTATCTTTTGTGACCTTCTGACAAGCAAAGTCAATGGAAAAGCTAGATTCATTTGAAATCAGTTGATTCGTCTTCCATATTTATAAATTATAACTAATACTTTGCTAATGAAAGTATTCAACACTGCATGCCAACTTTATTCCTTGGTTTGCAGGCTGCAAAATACTGAAGCTTATATAAAAAGTCAGGATCCAGACAGTGATTTTTAACATAATATATATGATACTATAATAAAATTAATTTAATAAACAAAAGGTTGTAAATTTTATTCTAAAATGCTGTTTTTTGTTTATTACTGATACTTATTTCTAAGTCTGCTAGTGAACATAAAACAATATAAACCAAGATACTGGAAAACATGTAACCATGTAATCACCCAATACTAAATTTAAAGGAAGATCACATATTTTCCAATGTTTATCTAAGGCAGATGATCATTTTAAAAAAATGAGATTTTAAACAAACTGTTTAGAAGAGGTAGAAAATACCAAAATGTTGTTTTAGAAACACATTTGTTTTTTAATATGATTGCTTTGCAAATTGTTAAAATGAAGGCTTTTTATATTGTCTTAATTACTTTTTAAAGAGGAAAGTCTACAGAATGAAACTAAAATGTTCTGTCAGCATTTAGTTCAGATTATTTTATTTGGTCATTGTTATTATCCATGTTCTAGATTAGATAGGTGCATCATCTGAAAGATCAGAGTTATATATTTCATGTCCTGAGCCTCTGGAAAGTCACAGGAATCTGCCTAATAGTATAATGAGACCATCAAGGAATGAGATTGAAAGGTATTTTTTTCTATGTTTGTGGAGTTTTAAGACTGTGTTTCAGAAGGGAGTGTGTGTGTGTATAGAAAATACTAATGAATCACTCAAGCAGTCATGCCTTTTTCCAGACTAATATGGCTCTTTCGATATGAAATAAAATGGCTGTGCATCCTTGCACATATGAAGGCAGCTTGAAGCAACTTCTCAAAGCAGCCACACAAGCCAAGAAGAAAAAAAGACATGACTACTCTAAAAAGATGCTTCATATACTTTTTAAAATATTTCTTTCAAAGGAGTTGCATTGGCTTCCAATACAGCATTATTCATATATATATACTATGATAAAAATTTGGTACACAATTTTCTTGGAATCTCTTCTATTAAAGTCTAGCTAAACTTCAATTCTTCAACAGTTTTCAGTACATTTCACCAAGTCATAACTTCCCAAAGTTCTTTATCCTTTTATAAGGCAATATGTTTACCAATACTAATACCACTTATATTATTTCTTTGAATATTTTTTTTAATTAGATACAATGTTAAGGTACTGAATCTGTTGAAAAATAGTCCAGTATTTAAATTCAAACAAGAGACATAATAAATAAACTACAGCTTTGGTACTGCCCTGCTGAGGAATCAGTGTCAGCTATTTACTTGTGTTTGTGCAGCTAAATGCTGCTGACTCATAATATTTATCACACAACTTTATAAGGCATTAAATCTTACTTGCATCATCCCTTGGAAAAATAGTGTTAATCTCTCTTTTGTCTCCATCTAAAAATAACATTCAATAATCATCGATTTATATATAAAGAAAATTAGTTTTGTAAATTTGAAAAAATATTAATTTTGTAATAGAAGAGAAACAGAATGAAGTAAATATACATGCACGCCAAAGTCTTAAGTAATAGTCTATAAGATCAAAATTATATGCAGCATTTTCTTCCTTATAAACTGAAAAGGATTGTTAAAGGTCCACTTCTCTTGATTGTTTTTCACCACAACACGGGATTATCCAGCATGGAAAATCCAGGGTTTTTTCTAAGTTCCAGGTAAGTTCCATTGCTTACCCAAGAGTCATCTGCAGATTTCCTGTAAAACAGTAAAGAAAGCAATTTTGTTCTGTTGCTAACACATGTGCTTTTATTCTCTTGTCTACTAAGCAGAGGTAATGGGAGTGTCTAGATGTTGCTGAACCTCCCCTCAAAGCACCCCCAATGCTGTGGGATATTAGCAATTGCAGTTCAGCAATATCTGGTGGGTCACATGTTTTTAATACCTGAACTACTGGAAAGGAGATACTGAAACTTTCATCATTTTAGTTGCACTTCATTCTACTTTAACCTCTTAGAACTGTCACACAATGGAAAAGACTTAAAGAGTAATTTGTATGAAAACAATAAAAGAAAACTCCGCATAAATTTCTAAACAGAGTCACTGGAACAAGATACTTTTTCCAATATTCTACTCATGAATTTCTTCCCTTTACTCCTTACAGGTAGTTCTTGACTTACAACAGTTCATTTAGCGATGGCTTGAAGTTAAATGGCACTGAAATAAGTGACTTGATTGTTTTTCACATGAATGTTGCAGCATCCCCATGGTCACATGATCAAAATTCAGATGCTTGACAACTGACTCATATTTATGGTTGAAATGTCTCAGAGTCATATGATCACCTTTTGCAACCTTCTGATAGCAAAGTCAATGGAGAAACCAGATTCACTTAACAACTGTGGCAAGAAAGGTCATAAAATTCATTAAACTATATCACTTAGCAACAGAAATTTGGGCTCAGTTTTGGTTGTAAGTTAAGAACTATTTGTATTTCATGCTGTTTCTGACATCTATTTGAAATGTCATTTTGTTATGAGATAAACAATGTATTTGTTTTATTTGATTTCTATATTCTGTTCTAACTAGAAAACATCAATAAAGAACCCCTCATCATATAGCATAATTACCTGAGAAATTTTTATTATTGATCTGTTAGTTAATAAAAAAATCCAACATGACTAATCTATCATGTTATAAATTACCTGAAAAATCTAGGATGATGTTCTATATTGCTTTCTTCCAGAACTTTCCTCCGTGCTCTCTGCAGCTCTTCAATTCTTTGTTTTTGTATTTCTGCACCTTCAATATTTCCTTCTTCTAAGAACCTGTTATAAAGCAATATTAGATGAGCAAAACAATATTGATATATGCTAGGGTTGTGTAATTCTCATTGTCTTGCTTTGGACTGTGTATACTTTGGGCACAAATGGCTATGTACTGTATGAGAAAATTCATGGAATGATTCTAGAAGTGAGAAATTAAAACAACTGCTAATTTTTTTGGAGGAAGGTAATTACAAGTGCTTTTTCCACCATTTTTGTTCTTGCCCCCAAAACAAGCAGTAGAATGAACTCTCTTTTTTTTGATGGAGCAAAAAGTTTTGACTATAATAACATCTTCCTGCATTTTGTTTTTATAGTATTTTTTGTTAAAAAATTACCTTTGATCTGGCCTAAATCGGGTATCAGTAGGTGGTAACAGTGGTCTACTGATAGAGTCCAATTCATTTAATTCTAATGCAAACTGTGTGAAACCATACCATTGTTCATAGTCTTTAGGCATTGGATCTGCAAATGAAAAATATAAATTCTTAGCTAAAAATTATACCTTTTCTCCATGACTATTTAAAATATTGTAGCCTTATTTTTTTTAAAAAAACATATATAACAAATGTCAAAGGGTTTTGTATTTGTGTTGGTACCTCAGCTTTCAAACTCTAACACTTTATGCCTGAAACTAGTTGCAATAATTCTAAAACTATTTTACTCTCAGAAACAGTTAAAACAGCAACAGAAAGTTTATGTGCATTTTTATGCTTTTGATGTACTCTTTTAAAAATGGTGACACTTATTTTTCATATTTAAGATTTCCTGCATTGTTGTATAATGAAGATCTATATAAATTGAAAAAAATATACACTGATATTTGTTTTAATGGCTTAATACAATTGTAATGTGTACTTATGTACTAATTATTTATTTTGACACTTATACACATAAGACATTTGTGCAAATTGAATGTTATGTAGGTCAGTAATAATTTTGAGCATGCACAAAATGGAGTCTTGTGTGAGTATTTGGCAGGAATTATCAAATACAGTCAAACAAGTAAGTAACAACTTATATAATCCAAGACCATCTGTACAGTTGAAAATCTGAATCTGCTAAGTATACTGTACACTGGCTGGATTCATACAAGATTGAAGAAAAAAACCTATTTCCTATGGTTATGTTTTATATTTGGGTATGACTAATATTAGTATTCTTTCCCTGATAAAATTAACATTTATAAAATATATCATTCTAAGGAAATGAACTAGCAGTCCTAGCCTTGTTCCATTTAAACAGGTTTTTTTTACTGATTAGTAAAATTTTCAATAAAACCAACAATGTGCCATGTTATAAAGTACTACAGAGATTTGCTAAAATGGATTATTGGAGTAGGAACAATAACAATAGATTATGGAAGAAGAATTCAACGATTGTACCAGTAGCAATAGGAACCCTTGGAACAATACCCAAAGGGTTGTCTAGATACATGGAAATTTTGAACTTATTAGAGCTGATTATCCTGACTTTGTAAAAACAAAAAAAACCCACCTTGCTTGGAACTTCCTATATACTCAGATACTACCTTAATAGCTCTTAGGTTCTTGGTTAGGATTTGAACTGTTACGTTGTTACCAGCTCCAGACTGTGAATCGAATTAAAAATTAACAGTAGTAGTAGTAGTAGTAGTAGTAGTAGTAGTAGTAGTAGTAGTAGTAGTATCTAATTATAAACTAATATCTAATAAAATACCTAATCACGAAATAACACTTAGAAAAAAGGTAGGTCAAGGAAGCACTGGAAATGAAGCAAATAACAGCTGTAGCTAAGAAGATCAGCATATACAAAGATCAAATTGCAAATTATATACAGAACCTCCAATTTCAATCCAATCAGAAATGTTTCTACCAATCCATCAATGGGGAGACTGCAAAGAATCAGTTAATACCTGATAAGAAAGAAACAGTGCAGTTTTAGACAAAGATGGGATTACCCAAAGAAATACAACAAGGACACTGGATAAAGAAGGTGGATAAGAATAAAAAAGATGCTATAATGAAATAACTTGTAATAACAATAGAAATGGTAGAGAAAAGAGCAAGAAAAATGTAAGAATTTGTCAGCACCAAGTGAAGATGAACTGCATGGTTTTTGGTTGAAACATCTGACTGGTCTATACCCACTTGTTCCCAAGCAAGAAGTTTAACAACATATGCAAGGAGGTGGTTAACATAATGCAACAGTGGTTAACATCTTGCAAAACTTACCTGACAAAAGTTCCAGCAAAAGGGGCAGCACCAGGCAACTACAGGCCAATTATCTGCTTATCAACAATTTTCAAATTGCTAACTGGTATGATAGCTGATGCAGTCCAACAGCATCTAGTTGAAAATAAGCTTTTCACACCCCAGCAGAAAGGAAACCACCCAAACATCAGAGGAACAAAAAAATTGACAAGATCATTTTGGAAAACTGCATGAGAAGGAAGACCAATTTGAATATAGCGTGGATTGACTATAAAAAGGCATTTGACTCTCTTGCCATATGATGGATAATCAAATGCATAGAAATAACAGGAGTCAGTAAAACATCAGAATCCAGCTGGAATAGTGGACTGGACTTAAGCTGAACTAAAAGTCTAATGACAATGAATCATGCCCTTCATCCTCTACTTACCAAGGAAAATAGATGGACATGGAATATTACAAGTACATTAGACAAGGTTGAAGAAGAAAAAAGGCATTGGAAGAAAATACAAAGGACAGTGCAGGAAATACACTAAAACTAATATAACAGAAAAGCTTGCTGACTATAGGAGAGACCAAACTGGCCACAAGAAAGACCAAAGGAAAAACAGAATGGAGGCATGGGAAGACAAAGCATTAAATGACCAGTGCACTAAAAAATAGCAGGGAAAACAGATAAAAACGAGCTGGCAAAGGCTAAAAGCAGGAAAGATGAAGAAAGAGATGGGGGCTAATTCTGGCTACACAAGACCAAACTTTAAGAACAAATGCATACAAAGCCCTAATTGAGAAGATGGCATCAGATAGAAAATGCTGTCTCTGCAAAGAAGCTGAAGAAACAGCAGACCACCTGATTAACTGTTGCAAGATTGCCCAGACTGACTACAAGCAATGGCATGACAAAATAGCAACCATAGTGCACTGGAAAATATAATTTGCCTGCAAGCAAGAACTGGTGGGACCATAATAGAGAAAGTAATAGAAAATGAAGAAGCTAAATTGCTTTGGGACTTTAGAATTTAGAATTCAAACAGGCACCTGTCACATAATACCCTAGACTTAACAATTGTCAACAAGAAAGACAAAAAGTCTGGCTAGTGGAGGTGGCAGTATCTGGAGACAGCAGAATTGAAGAAAAAGAACTGGAAAAGATAATAAAATACAAAGACCTGCAAACAGAAATAGAATGACTGTGGCAAAAGCAAGCAAATAGTACCAATAATAATAGGTGCTTTGTGTGCAATCCCAAAACAACTCGAGTACCACTTGAACTCCACTGGCATTCATAAATTCACCATCAGTCAATTGCAAAAGATGGCTTTATTCTGATCAGTTTTCATCCTGCAACAATATCTGTAACATCAAATATCCACTTCTGCCTAACCCACGACCTTGGAAAGAGCTCATTAGGTCAGAGGTCTCCAACCTTCTGGGCACTAGGGACTGGTTCTGTGGAGAAAGTTTTTTTCCACGGACCATTTTTGTGTACTGCCTGCATCCCACGAATGAGGCTTAGCTTGTTTGTGTGGACCGATTGCTGGCATGCTGTAGCCCAGTACCGATCCATGGACCAGGGGTTGGGGCCCCTGCATTAGGTAGACAAAAATACCAAACCAGTCTGAACACCTGATAGTGGAACAACTATAATAACAACAATATATCAAACTTAAACATTAAATGGCTGATCAGTCACTAACTTGCTCTCCAGATGCAGTTTGCTGAAGATGATGCTCCACAATAAATATTTTCATGCCATTTTCCAAAAAGCCGATGTACTACTTTTCCATTTTTGTCCAAAACATTGCCTTCAATATCATGAACACTGCGATTCCAATATTTAGTCTAGAGAAAAGTTAGCAAAATCTGTTATGTTAAAGTTCAAAACAAAAGATAAAAGCCAAAATAAGTCTCAATTACCTTTACAAAAGTAAGTTTGCAGTGACAGCTATCATCATTTAGATTCTTGATTATGATCTCTCCATAGTGTTCTATCCATCGTTGTCCATTTAAAATATTATGAATGCAAGATGTTACTTTATTCCATTCATAATGGTTCTTAAAACTGGAGTAAAATGAAGAATTAGCGCATTGTGAAAGAAAAAAGATAGCTAATAAAGTATTTTCCTAAAATATTCAATAAAATATTGTGATCATTCCATTTTGATCCTTTCAGAGAAACAATTTAAACTGAGATAACGCTTGACATTCTAAACCATATGGTTCTTTGTAGCATTATGGCTTAGCATATAGTACTGTATGTGAATCCAAACATTGTTTTATACAACGTGTTTATCACTTAGCATAAATTCATCCAGTCTCAGTTTATTCAACAAATAAACAATGGTTAAGTGAATTATGGCTTTGCACTATGTGACCGCCCATTCAATATTCCTGAGAAAAATACTAACTTACTAAATACTTACTGAACTAAAAAACAGCTAAATCAAAGTTCTTTAAAAATGCTGCTCTTTCGAACTTGATCTTGCCTTATAAACAATTCACTTATGATACTGAGAACCAGAAAAAGCAAAGACTGGGACTTCAAATCTTAAAGCAACAAGTCTTTATGGTTAAGAAAATCAGAGGGCCAATGCAAAGATCAAGATGGCTCTTACTGATCCAAATACTACTACAAGCAATAAAAAAAAGACCTATCAGCTGAAAGGGAAGCTCTGCTATGGAAACCCACTTGGCATTTGAAAAAACCTAGAATAAGACTAAAAAAAAGAGTGAAAATTAAAGTGTTATGTAATGGACTAAAGGCAATCTAGAATTATGGACTGATTTAAGGACTAAGATTATGAGTTAGATATGTGATTAATGGAAGATATATAAAACTTAACTATATGAAAATTTCTGATGATTTGTTTGATGACCAATGAATTGAAATAACCTAAAGTTTGATGCTACCTGGTCAGCTTAAAGAGATTGATGGATTAGATAGCTTTAGAATAGATTATTATTTTAACTTAAAAAGGAGATATTTTTAGGTAATGGATTAAAAGTAATTTAGAATTATGGATTGATTTTAGGATTAAGATTGTGAGTTAGAAATAAGAAAAAGGGGTGATTAATGAAATGTATATTAAGTGGATTAAGAATATGTTTTTTTCTTTAGGGAAATAGGGTTACTTGCAAGAAATTTATTTAATTTTGAGTTAATCTAATAAGATGATTTGTTTGTTTGATAACATGGATGTTATTAGTTATGACAATCAATTGGATGTAATTTGAATTCTGTTTAATGGATCGAAAGGACTTAAGGTTTGATTTTCTTTTGTTAGTAAAAAGAAATTGATTAATTGATAGACTAGATATGTATAGGATAGACTAATACTTTATTTTAATTAAGGGATATTAGTGGAAGAATTAAATAAAATTTATGAAAAAATCAAGGAACTAGAATATATTTGGAAGGGATACCCGAATTGATAAGGTTTGTATTTAAAGTTAATTTGATTATGGTAGTGTAAATTTCCAAAAGTTTTAAAAACAGGTATAGGTTGATTAAATTTAAGCTAGACTGAACTACTTTAAATAAATTATGTTATCTAAGGGAATAAGAGAGGGAATACTAGAGGTATTGATTGAAATATGTATAAATGTTTCGGTTTTGGATGTTTGTTTACCCTAACACCATGGTGTGCCTTGAGCATTTTTTGTAAAAATTAAAAAAATCAATAAAATTTATTTAAAAAAATGCTGCTCTTTCACGAATTCTCTATAAAGCAATGATAATAATCCTAGATAATTAAGAATACAGGTTTTTAAATGAATACTAAAATGGAAAAAAGTAACTTAAAATTTAAATGTCACAGAATTAGCTCACATTAACTGTCTGATTAATAGGAAACGTTAACAGAAAAGATTATTTTATCAACGTGAGAAAATTTATGTGGAAAATTCAGTTCTTATAATTTAAGTTTTATTAGGCCAAAGAAAGTGAACAAATGAGGCTTGAGAATTATTGAGTTGATCCAGCTATGATGCTTGCTACTGGAAAACTTACCCTGGCAAAATTACATGTGTTGTGCCAATTGGTACTATTTCAATGGATTTTCCCCAGAATTTATTTTTCCATCTGATATCTGAAATTAAACAAAAATAATCAACAACAAAATTAAACGCATCCTTAATATTTGATGGAACTCTGTCTATAGTTAAGCTTTTTAAAATCAGATTATAAGCCCTAAACCAGACGTCCCCAACCTTTTGGGCAGCAGTTCCGTGGAGAGGGTGCATGGTTTTGTGTGCTGTCTTGCATCCCGTGGATGGGGCTTTGCTTGTTTGTGCAGACCAGTTGCTGGCATGCCGTGGCCCGGTACGGGGCAATGGACCGGGGATTGGGGACCCCTGCCCTATACTATCAAAATAATATACAGTAACATCCAGTCTTTAAGTTTACAACAGTGCTGTTAAACAAACAAAACCATAATAACGTAACATCCAATGTTTATGTTTTCAGCAGAGCTGAACATAGATATAACTATTATGGAAATATGATAGAATTCATGCTGTTGACAAAAACATTTCTTTGTTATATTCTAAGCTGTCTACTATTAAATTGAATTACAGTGTTTTACAATACAAGTTACAGTATTTTACAATACTGTACAATACAACCAAAAGAGAAAATCCAATTCAATGTCAATAAAATATGCAATATCACTAATAAGTTTAAAAAATATAACAATGACAACTAGGGCAAATGTATTTACTTAGGTTGCTTAACTAAACGAATCTGTCTTCAAATTAACCTTGCTGAATACAGCGGGACACGTTGGATAGTCTCTTTGTGGAGGGTGGGACATGACAACCAATGTTATTTTCTTAGAAGCTTCCATGCTGCTTCTGAAGGTTCCATAGTTATGGGGAAAAACTGCATTCTAAAACTCAATAGAAAGTTGAGTTATTATCCCATTAAGTTTATTATAATGCCACCCAAATATCTTCCTTCTTTGATCGTCTAGATTTATTTTGCATTCCAAAAATTGATGGTATAAATTAATGAGTTACCTTGCCAAAATATAAAGTTATCAGATTCAGCATGACATGCAGATATAGCTGGGTGATGACTGACCTAACAGGAAAGGAAGTTAAGGTTACAATTACATTTAAAACCTTACTTTCAGTTCTCATATTTTTTAAATGGCTTGCTTCATTTTTCTTCTTTGAACAAAAGATACCCCACAAGGGGGAGCGATTAAAATAAAAACCAACTATTAATAAAGTAATGCAATTTTTTAAAAAACAAATAATGAAAATTCAAGTTAGATATGTTTTCTTCTGAATAAAATAGGTTAAGGATTCAGTGAAATGGTAGAAAAAAGGGCCACGGAAACAAAAGAAGACTACAATGAATTTTGATTTAATTTCTAGAAACTTTGAAAAAATCCTTTACATAAAATTATCTATTAGGTGAACTGTGAATTAAAAAGGCCTGCATTAAATAACATCCAAGCTATAGGAAAGTGTAAGTGAGGAAAACCAAACAAATGGAAAAATACAGTGAAGATTCATACTCAGGTCTTCTAAGATTTGTATAAAACCATGTTATAAAATCTTAGTCCTGAATAACTCATAGACTTTGGGAAAAGGATCTGTTTTTTGTTAAAAGCAAATATATATTGTTCTCAAATTTATTTTTACTGACTTTTCCAGCAATAAAATGAGGTCTTATTTTCAGAGATGTCCTTATATTTTTCGTTGGTGCAGCAGCAGCATCAACAGCCTTATCCAGCAGAAGCCTGCATGGCTGCTGGCCCACTTCTTCTGCAGCTGCTTGCGACAGGAGGCTACGTGGCACATTGCACCACTGCCGACACAACAAGGTGAGGCAGGTAAGGGAGCTGCCCCACACACCCCTCACCCGCTTACTTCAGGGCCCCCCTTGTCAAGCCATTCCTTGCTCGGTGACCTTCCCTTTGACTCCCCTTCTGAGCTGGTTAAGTCTTATTTTCAGGGAAACATGGTATATATGTGCAAGGTCAATATCTACAATACGTATCCCAATCATTGTGCAAAAACTGTTTAATCAAATGCAACTTTCTGGTGATAGCTTGAACTCTTTCGTAGGACTATAGTAATGTAATTCAGCTATTGAATATTAAAATATTAAATTTAATTAGAAATATTAGAAATATCAACTTATTCCTTGTAGCACTTACTATTTTTGTTAATTGTACTCTTAGTAGAATTTCAATTTCACTAATTGCTGTAACAATCAGAAACTTTAATTTTCAAGTCAGCAAGTACCACAAAGATACAGGAAACGTAGCTCCACATAGCTGACAAGGAATAAGACTTCATGGATTTCAGAAAGGCATCTTTAATGCTATTCAGAGACACAAGCACATAATACTGAAAACTACAGTAGTTCGTTCCTAGATAGACTTACAGTAAGCCATTTAAGGTAAAATTTCTTTGAAATATTTCTTTCCCATCTTCCCCACAATGAGGGAAGCTTGCCTCTTGCACCAAGAAAAACATCAGTTTTACACTTCAAAATGGGATGCGTTGTGAAACTTCATTCTCCAAATAGACTGAAATTAAATGTTTTATACAATTCTACAAAATGCCATAAAAAATCTAAGGCTGACTTGGCAATAAATTCAAATGACCTTATTGTTTTCTAAAAGTATATACTATATGAAGGCTGGATAGTGCTTTGGAGCATGGGAAGACTTAAAGGCTGCTCCTTTCTTTAAAGCAGCTCTGTCTCTTCTTCATGACTACTACATTCACCTTCCTGCATTTTCCCACTTTTTCAGAATCAACTCCAAAATATACATCACTCCAGTACAAATCTTCCTAGGATAGTTTACAATAATAATAAACATCAAACATCTAGAACTGAATTTTGTTTCTAAAAATAATTACTCAGCAGCTAACACAATCCTCTCATGTTAAAAAAATTACAGCAATTAAACCTTTCTAGATGAAAAAAAGCAATTATATTGATAGAAAGCAAGCTTGCTTGAGTACAGAATTCTACTGTACATGGTTTCAAAACCACAAAGGACACTCTCCTGTCAATGTTGGATCGCTTTACATAGTAAGACACCTGGAGGGCATATGCCATATGAAATATTTAATATATAAGCAGGTTGCTATGGGAACAGTATTTCCTGTTAGGAAAAGTATGTTCATGTAAGGGCTACATACAGAGTGTGTCCTACTAACAACTCTTAAGGTAGTAAAAACTAGAGAAACTTTGTTTCCACTATTTCTGAAATAGGAAAGGGAGAAAAAAGCAAATCCCAAAATAGCCTTTTTTGTTTTGTTTCTGGCCCTAAAAAGCAAAAAACTTTTTGAGAATATAATAAACCAGAACTAGTAACATTTTTAGTTTTTCCAACAACTTTCCTCAAAATTTTCTGTCTTGCTGTATTCATAAATCTCTTGACCCACAACAACAATTTCATGAACTGCAGAATCTCTACTGCAGGGGTGTCAAACTTGCAATGTCATGTGACGTGTCGTGATGTACAGTATGTTGACTTTTTCCATTGCTGGCAATGGGGTGGGCACGGTTTCACCATGACACATCCAGCCCGTGCGCCAGCAGTTTGACACCCCTGCTCTACTGGGTCAAAAAATGCTATGCTCCATTTTTTTAGAAAAGCCTTACATAATTAACATTGGGTTGCCAACAGATATTACAAACTGGCAAGACCTTGAAGGCCAAAATTTGCTCTATCCTACTACGCTGTTATGATCTTTGCAAGTCTGAATTTAAGTTGTAGGAACATGAAGTAAAATGGGAAAATAAAATTGGTAGAAGATGTTCAATATACGTTATCCAAGACTAGATCATTAGAAGTTTTTCCAAACTGGATAGTGATAAAATTGCATTACCTGTTCAAAAATTGAATTACCTGTTCAGAAAAAAAATGGAAACTCTTATCTTCATGGATACATTCATAGGTTTCTCCAAGCACAGGATTGAATGGCTTGCTTCCAGCTCTGTAGTAGCTAGATGCATAGGCAGAGACTGCAAAAGCAGCCACATACACCTAAGAGTACAAATAGTAACATTAAGCAGATTATGGAAAGAGATGCAGATTTTTTAATGTTTAGATTTTTTTAATGAGATTTTGATCTTACAGTGACATCAAGGTCCATACTCCTATAAGCTAATGTGTTCTTGAATGCAGCTATGCTTTTATATTTTCTTTTTTTTGAGTTGCATCTAAAACACTTCTTTTCCTAGCTGAAGGGGCAATAATTACAATCTTTCTAAATACATTATATTTTGATGGCCATATCTGAAAATCTATAGTTTTTGCATGAACCAGCTTTCATGGAATAATGTTTTGCCCAATTGTCCCCATTTTCTTTGCTCAGCTATCTCAGTCTTATAAGAAAGGGAAAGGAGGATTAATAGGTCAGTATATTCAAGTCAGTCAAGATCTATTTTGAATTTGTATTTCAATTTGAAATTGAAATTGAAGCACACAGCTAAATTTTATTTTAATAGTCGTTGAATCTAGTTTATTTAAAAATTCAATAGAAATATATGTTTTGGTTTTCCCTCACCTTCCTGAAGATGAACAAGTATATTTGCAATAGGAATGTGGTTGTTTGAAATATTTTATTTTTCTGTGTACTGCTGTTCTGTATGCTATTGTGAGCTGCCCAAAAGTATGTTATATAAGTAAAGCTGAAATATAATTTATAATATAATATAAAGTAAGTAAATAATTTTCTCATTTTCTGTATACTACATTTCCTCTTACCATCCTTTCAAAGGGATTAGGTGTAAATGCTGCCTTATCCAGCAATTCACTATATTCCAGTTCCTCACAAAGCTTCTGCAAAGTGTTCAAAGGTTCGTTCAGCCCAACAGGCATGGACACCTTGGAGAGATCTTTTCCTATATTATTCCGTAGAATGTTCCAGAGGCTGATGTTACTTGTATTAGGGCATGGGGCTGGAAGACGTGTCCTCCGCCTTGAATGGCATTCCACAATACCATCTGGGACAGAATCTTGAAGACAGATGTCAGGTTTAAGTTTGACAATTTCATATTTTTTGGAATACACTCTGGTTAACATTCTTTTTACATATTATATCAGTTCTATTTTTTTTTTCAAATTTCTCAGAATATAAGATACAGTTACATATAGCTTTGAGAAGAATATTGTGCTGAGACATGGTGATTTGATCAAGGACAACCCAAAATTTCCTAACTCTGGGCTTCCTGGCTTCCAAAATCAACTGCTTCATTCAGAGATAGACTCTGTTTCAATCAGTCACTTTCATTCTATTTCAGGTAACTTTCCAAAGAGTTCATGCATTTGGTGAGCAATACCAAAACTATGTTTCTAACACATACAAATATAGTTATCTATATATGCAACCATCCCATTCATGAATACCTCTGCCTCTCACATTAAACTATTTTTTTTAAAAAAAAAACAAGGACTTATTTACATAAAGGGACCTTTTCTATTCCTTCCATATTGACAAAGCTAGGGTGAGTTTAAAGAGAAAGAAGCTCTTTTACCTCCATCCCTATAACTATGCTTAAATCTGTTTGCTAAAATTTGTTAAAATCTGCATTTTGTATTATATAAATCTTAACACATTTCATTTTAATTAGATTTCAGATTCCCGGACTGGAAACACAAAGTATGGGCCATTAATAATAAAGTATAATCATCATTTGCCATTCCTATAGAATGAGGATTCTCAAAGGTACTAAGTAAAGTTTGCTCATTTTAAGGCTTACATTTTCTGATAATTTTGGAGCATTTCCTTAGTTCTACACTTCCTTCATGAAAAAGTAAACCTTCAGTAGAGGTTATGAGGAAGAAACTTGGATTGAAAATAGAAAAGTGGGGGTTATTGCACATAAACTTTAGGAACAGGCCTTTCCTATGCAGTTTCTCTTGACCATCATTTGAGAGAACAGTCTCAGTAAAATTACTTTTTTTAATCTTTTGCCACAACTTCATTATTTATACACTGCAAGATGTTGGGAATGACTGGGATTGGTAAGCCTGCATAAGAAAGGAATTTTTTTCTCCCGAGTCACAAATTATACAAGATGCAACATAGGGGAAGGGTATGTAAGAGAGAAAGGACATAGAACATCATCAGTGTTGGAAGAGAATGCCAGAAGGCTACACATTAAAATGTGAGTTATTCTTTCTTTGGATATCACTGCATATAATATCAGAACTGCAGAAAGCGATTGTTTAAAACGTAAGCCTGAACTTAATATGCATATCTCTAGGTTACTAATTATCAATACTTCAAAATAAAAAAAAATCAGAGACCAGAAGTAAATAAATTAAAACTCCTACCAAGTGTTTGCCTTTCATTCTCAATGTCGTTACTTAGATTGTCTTCGGAAATATTATCACTTATATCACTGGCATATGAATCATCATCAGACACCTGGGGAGGAAGGAAACATTCTTTTATGCTGAAAATGAAGTGGAAAAAAATCCCTTTTCATATACTGCCACATTTGTGCAAAGGAAATAATATATCATCAGGTTTGAAATGGATATTGCAACAATAAAATTCCTTTATAAGCAACTATTAGCCTGTGGGCTGGACAAATCTAAAATAAGCTTGAATATACTTCCACATTATGGAAAAATTTGCTACATGGTCAGTTCCAATGGAAATAATATTCAAATTTGGGTTAACTAAATATTTCTTCCAAAGAAAAGCATAATAATATCTTCATCTAAGCCAGGGGTGTCAAACTGCTGGCTCGCGGGCTGGACGAGTCACGAGGAAACCGCACCCACCCCATTGCCGGCAATGGGGAAAAAGCTCTGATGTGTCGTGTGACATCATGTGACGTCGCAAGTTTGACATGTCTGATCTAAGCAGTACTTCTTGTATTAATTCTTTCAGTCTCCTAGTCTCTTAAAAATACTTTAGAAAGTACCAGTAAGTAAGTTTTGCATGCTGGAATAATGTGCATAATGTCACACTGAGATTGCAAAGAAAGTAAAGATCAGATGATTTTGAAACAAATCCAGTGTTTCTGAACTATTTTCCAGACCTCATTTTCTGAAGAACTGGCAGACAGCAGGACTTCCTGTGCATCAAAAAATTCAGTGAGTGAATCTGCTATTGATAGTCTGCTTTCATTCGATATCTGGTGAACCAGACTCCTGTTTTGGTGTTCAGAAGTTTCCTGCAAAAAAAGCCCAAAGATTTAAAAACAGTCATGAGCAATATTTTATTTATTATTAAGATAGATTTAAAAGAATATCTGACTACAACTGATCCTGGGCCCTTTACAGGCAGTGAAAAAAAGAAACAGAAAAGCCATATCAAACAGCCTATGAAGTTTTACTAGGGCTCACGTCACAGTCTGCCCACAGTCTGATTTTCAACACTACTTGGAACATTATATAGGAGCATCTGGGATATGCTATCCCACAGGGCAGGCACTAAATTAGAGAATATATATTCTTTAAGTACATGTGGCTATACAGGTAGCCCTTGACTTATGACCACAATTGAGCCCAAATTTTTTGTTAAGTGAATCACTAAAGCTGCCAAATTAGTATACCATGAATCTGGCTTTCTCATTGCTTATCAGAAGGTTGCAAAAGGTGCTCACATGATCCCAGGACACTGCAAGGTTATAAATATGAACCAGTTGCCACACATCTGGATTTTAATCTCATGACCATGGGGATGTTGCAACTGCTGTTAAGTCTGAAAAATGGTCATAAGTCACTTTTTTTAAATGTATCTTTGAAAGTTCACTAAACAAATGGTTGTAAATCAAGAATTAAAGCCCTTTTGAGCACGCTTTTGAAGGATGCCTCCTCAAATTACCTTAGGAAGGAAAAATACGGAATCGTAAGAATTTTATATATCTAACACCTTTCTTAAATACCTCAGTTTCTAGTGGCAGTTAAAGCTGAATTTCAAGATGGAAGTCAAGAACTCCTTAACTAAGCCCCCACTCCACGAAATGATACTAGATTGTTACAGATTACAAAGTCCTTCAGCAAAGATGCTGATTTTAAAACACAGGTCACTGTGAGCTTGACATAGTCAGCTAAGTATGTAATTGCAGAAGCTGCTTATGTTTCTATTAACATACTATTTTCTGAAATACAATGGAATTTTGTATCAGAATGATACTCCAAAGGGAACTGGAAAAACTATAATGAGCTGGATAATGATGCATAGAGAGCAGATTTCCAAAGCTAGGATCTTCCATTTTTTGAGTCAGGAAAGGTAGATGGGTGTTTTACTTTGTTTTCTAAGGTTTTTAAAGGAACTAATACTAGCTAGGTGCTTTCACCTCAAAATGGAACAAATGATTTATCAACATCACTATAAGCAGTGATGGATAGGTAGAGGTTAAGGCAGAGAGGTGGCAAAATCCTGCTGGATGGAGAGCCAAAAAGCCCATCTAAGCAAATTAACAGCAAAACAAAAGCAGAATTGTGAAGTATAGTACATTGTAAGAAGCTAACATATATAAAAGGACAGGGGCAGTAAAGCCTAAGACAAACTGACGATGTCAAATAGAAATGCTGGATATAATGACCAATTATTTTCTGTCCTTTCATCTCAATCTTTGCATTGCCTTACGATGTCATTGCTGTAATATTTATCACTTATTTGAGAAATCAGTTAATTTATGCACACTCAAAACCTCTCAAGGTCATGAAGAATTTGGGTTCAGCAAGAGAAAAATAGTGAGGCAGGTGTTAATTTATTTCTGACAGTTTTCATCACAAAATAGCTTCTAATAATACTTAAATTGATATAGTTATTGACATAGAAAAGCCTAAAGAGATTTTTCATTTGATTTGTGACCTCATGTGTCTAGTTAAAAAATATTCAATTTTTTTGTGACGAACAGCACATCTTCATTAATTTCTACATTTTCTGAGTGACCCAAGAAGTAAAAGAATGTCACCAAAAAAAAACAGGAATGAAATTGCCACCTCATTCCTCCCAACTAGTTCATTTTTGCAAAGATAAATGAATTTATCTTTTTCATAAACATGGAGTTTTTGACTTTTTATTTGATATGTTTCAAATTTTGAAGCATGATCTTAAAGGCTTCTGTGATTACAAAAAACAAGGTATGCAGCTTGTAGATCTTGGCTTTCTGACCCCCCCCCCAAAACAGCTGACATTCAAGGAAACTGAGAACAGGAGAATAAAGAAAATTGGCAGGTGTATCCCTTTTCTTGTCATGAAAATGTCTGTGGTTTTTATTTTGCAGGTACGTATTTTTTCAGTTAAAGATTCCTTAGGAATGTGTTGGAGAAAATGTATTTTGCTGACTTTTTGATCAAAGAGGAAAGCATAATTAGCTAATTTAATCTGTCCTCTGAAGATTGTCAACAGGATTAAGTTCAATGGTTTTTCTCCTCTACAAATGTCTTCCTCTACATACCTATGCTTTTTCTGATAATTTAGTTGTTTAATATTCAAGATTTGATTAACACAGTATACATATTATTTGCAGTAAAGATATGATTTGTGTGAAATGCATTAGGAACACTTCTCTCCATGACTTTGCAAAAGTAATATCTTTTTATAATTTCAATATAGTTAGTATTATTAGACTCATTGTAAGCAAATTCAGCATCAATAGCATATCCAAATGGATCAAAGTAATGTCAAAACAGAAAAGATGTTACCAAAGATGTTATCAAAGTGTAAAGTTTGGATTATGCAATTTCTAAAGCCTCATATTTTTTTCTCTGACAGAAAAAAAAGAGATAAATCAGCAGTCACAAGCAACCGGAAAATTGGATAACCCATAAAACATATTAATAAGCATTGGAGATAAGTATGTGGTTGATTTTGTTTTATGGGTTATCCAATTTTCCAGTTGCTTGTGACTGCTGATTTATCTCTTTTTTTTCTGTGTATTTTTCTGTGTATTTGTAACTAAAAATTCTTTGATATCAGTAAGATTACTGCCTACTGATGTAGAAAAAGTTTGGGTAGTTACACTAGCTTTGGAAGGTGGGAGCAGCTGATTGGATAGTGGCCCTGTACAACTGTAATGCACCCGAACTGAGAAATGTCAACCACTTTATGGCTGCTCTCCGTAGATGTTTTGAAGAGTGGCTGGCAGACAAGAAAGCCTGGCAGCGCATAAAGACAGTGAAGCAAGGAAGAAGACCAGTGGCTGAGTATACCAAAGAGTTCAGAGAATTGGCCAGCTGCCTAAACTGGCCAGAAGACATCCTGGTAAGCTGTTTCCAGGATGGGCTCAACGAAGAGTTGTACAATGCCTATGTAGTTCGTGGAGCTCCTGGACGACTATATAACTGGTACCTACTAGCTGGGGAAGTGGAGATTGATCAATGCAAGCACCTACACCGTCCAATGAGACCAAGCTTCAGACCACAGTCAGAGAAGCGAGGGGAAATTGCTCGAGCTTTGCCTGCCCCATCTCGCACCACTGCCTGCATTGAGCCATGGATTGCCGCAGCAAGACACCTGCCAAGAAAAGGGATTGTCTGCCGGCTGGAAGACCCCCGAGAATCTGAGGGAGACTCCAATGAGATTGGAAGAGGTCATAGAGCTCCCCCATGGTTGCAACAGAGATGATCAAGCTCCCACTCCACGCTACGATGACCCAGAAGGGATGGAAAGTGACTATGAAAACAACCCATTGGTGAGTGGGCCAACTGACCCCATAACAGCGTCCTTAGAACTTTCCATATCTGGCACTGGGAACACAGTAAAATTAGCAGCCCTGCTGGATTCAGGGTGCACCCAATGCATGATCAGCCCAGAACTAGTGGGGAAAATGAGGATACCTCTTAGGAGACTAAAAATTCCAATTACTTTTTGCCAACTGGATGGCTCAGTTGCAGGGAGGGGTGCCTGCCAGTTCTGTCACCAGACCTTTACATATTGACCTGGGGAATCATGCAGAGACTCTATTGTGACCTCAGGAATGGAGTAGCTGTTAGTTTTGGGATTGGCTTGGCTAAAGAAATGGAACCCCATGATCAACTGGAGGGAAGGACGGCTAAAATTCCCACAGGGGGAAGAAAATGGCGGGAGATGTGGATTATGTCACAAATTTGTCTCTGCCCTCAATGAGTCAGACTTGCAAAGCTTCTCAATGGAATACCAAGACTTGGCTGAGGCGTTCAGTGAACAGAGAGCAGACGAACTCCCCCCTCACTGACTGTACTACGGAAATCATTCCAGAGGCGAAATTGTCAAAGCCAAAAATGTATTCTATGACTCCCAGGGAATTGAACGGACCGGGAAAGTTTATCAAAAAGAATTTAGAGCAGGGTTTTATAGAACCAGCTAGACTCTGATTCTACAGCCCCTGTATTATTCAGAGAAAAGAAAGATGGTTCTCTCCATCTGTGCGTAGATTATAGAAGTCTGAATACTGTGTGCATGGAAACTTGTATCCACTCTCTTTTATGAAAGATATGTTAGCACACTTGTCAAAAGGAATTTTTTTCCAAGCTAGACTTGAGAGAAGCTTATTACCACATACTAATAAAAAAAGGGGACAAATGGAAAACTGCGTTCAACTGCCCATTGGGTTGTTTCCAATTTAAAGTTCTCCCTTTTGAACTACAAGGGGCCCCTGCAGTGTTCATGCAATTAATCAATGAAGTTCTGCATGAGCATATGTATAAGGAGGTTTTGGTTTATCTAGATGATATCCTTATTTACACAGAAACCAAAGATGAACACATTAAGCTAGTAAGAGTCGTACTGAAAATGCTACGTTCAGCCAAACTGTATGGCAAACTGTCAAAGTGTGAATTCCACAAAGATTGTATTGATTACTTGGGCTATCGTATATCTAATGAGGGGGTAGAGATTGATCAGAGAAAGTGAGAATAGTCTTGGAAGGATGCCTCCAAAAACCAGAAAACAACTCCGAAGATTCCTAGGATTTGCAAACTTTTACAAACAATTCATCCCATCTTTAGCATAAATTACCTTCCAATCACAAACTTGTTAAAAATCAGAGGGGCGGGTAAACCGAACCCCAGTCAACTGTTAAAATGGACAGGGGAATGTCAACCCGCCTTTGAGAAACTTAAGAGAATTTTTTCTGTGGAGTCAGTTTTAAAGCATCCGGACCCAGAATAGCCGTTTATAATTCAAGCTGATGCCAGCAATGTGGCTGTAGGAGCGGTTTTATTACAAAGAAATAAGGAGGGACAATTGCAACCTTGTGCTTATACCTCTAGGAAATTATTAGAGACTGAGCAGAGATGGGCAGCTTTGCAGAAGGAGGCCTATGCTGTATGATGGACTCTCTTCACTTGGAGGCATTTCCTGGAAGGGAGTAAAATATCGTGTCAAGTATGGACTGATCATAAGAATCTTGAAGTGATGAAAATTCCCAGGAAACTCTCACCCAAACAAGCAAGGTGGTCCCAACACTTTCATTGCTTTGATTTCACTATCCATTACCTCCCTGGGGGAAAGAATTTTTTAGCAGATGCATTGTCCAGACTACCACAATATAACAGCAAGAAAGCAGAAGTGACTAAACCATTTCTACATTCTCATTAATTAGCAGCCCCTGTAACCACCAGGGCCCAGTCGAGACCTGTGGCTCCTATCAAAATTTTTTTGTTGCAGGACTTTAAAACTGCATTAGGAACCAATGAGTGGTTTCAGAACCATAATAACCTGTGTGTGTTAAAAGATGGATTAGCCTGGATTGGAGAGAAACTTTATGTCCCAGCAGCCCTAAGATTTAAATGTAATGCAAGCAGGGTATGACTCGAAAACTGCTGGACATTTTGGATTTGTTAAAATTTTACATCTCCTTAAGAGGCAATTTTGGTGGCCTGCTTTTAAAAAGGACATAGAAAGCTATGTAGTCAGCTGCCCCACATGCGCAGTGGCTAAACGCCAGCAAGGGAAATCTCCAGGACTGTTTCAACCATTAGCAAGCCCGTCAGCACCCTGGAGAGAGATCTCTATGGATTTTATTATGGAACTGCCTAAAAGTGCTGGAAACACTGTAATTTGGGTCGTAACGGATTTGTTTTCTAGACAGGTTCATTTCATTCCATACCCAAGATCCCAACTGCTAAAACTTTAGCTAAACTCTTTGTGCAAAACGTATATCGATTTCATGGAGTCCCACAACTCATAATTTCAGACGGGGGGGTTCAATTCACTTCTAAGTTCTGGAAACCTTTTCTGGACTTGATGGGTTCTAGTCAAGGGCTGTCATCTTCCCATCATCCTCAAAAGAATGGGGTGTGGGGACAGAGAGACTCACTCAGTTCTAGAACAATAGCTGAAATATTTTCTTAATTATGAGCAGGACAATTGGTCTGATCTGTTGCCGTTTGCTGAAGTTGCTTATAATGCTGTGCATTCTAGTACAAGTTTCACTTCATTTCAAGTAGCAAGTAGTCAGACTTTCGTAACCATGCCTGAACTCCCTACCAAGGAACCTGAAATTCCCTCCTTGCAGGAATGGATTAAACAGTTGCAGAATACCTGGCCAGTAGTCAGGAAAGCTTTGGATGAAGCCAGAGAGGCCTATAAGACTCAAGCCGATAAACAGAGGGTGGAGCAAAAACCATATAAAGTTGGGGAAAGGGTGTATC
Organism: Bothrops alternatus; assembly: GCA_034064705.1. Taxonomy (NCBI): domain Eukaryota; kingdom Metazoa; phylum Chordata; class Lepidosauria; order Squamata; family Viperidae; genus Bothrops; species Bothrops alternatus. The sequence continues at coordinate 1,515,911 of JARGCV010000021.1, read as the reverse complement.
TGTCCACTAAGTATTCCCCTGTCCACTAAGTATCTGCAATCTTTACAACCTTCAAAGAAGTTAGGCCCTAAATTTGCTGGATCTTTCCCTGTCAAACACATCACCAACCCTGTGACGGTTGAATTGGGCTTGCCAAAAAACCTACGGCAAATCCACCCTGTCTTCCGCTGCAGCTTGCTCAAACTGGAGGTTCCCTCTAACCTTAGGCCTCCTGCACTCCAGTGCCTACGCCTATCATGGTTGAGGGTGAACAACACTTTGAAATTAAAGATATTTTAGATTCTCGAAAACATCATGGGGTGACACAGTACCTAGTAGCCTAGAAGAACCTCCCTTCCTCACAGAATGAGTGGGTGTACAAGAAACATGTCAGAGTCCCTAGACTTCTCAAACATTTCTATGCAAAAAAATCCTAATAAGCCTGATTGATATGCCTGCTGTATTGCTTCTCCTCCCCTTTCCATTTTGTTTTGTAGGTGGATTCCCCATTTTTCATGGGGGGGTCGTATGTCAGGTCCCCAAATCCTTATTGTTTTCCCTGCTCTTGTTTGGGGCCTGCCATTCTGCTGGAGGGGGGGAGTTTGCTTTCGCTTGGAATAACTTTTGCTTTGTTTTTCCTCTCCGCCTCTATCCACTTGAGAAAAGACTGTGTCTCCCTTATCATGGAGACAACTATGAAGAAACGAAACTGGAGAAGATCTTGAGATGTGTGCCAACTCTGCCAATTACACAAACATCGTACTATCTGTGGATTGGCTGGATTTCAAATGGACACTATGACTTTGATGGGAGGAGGAAGATTGCTAGTTTAATTATACCGTTCAAGCGGCCTTTCCCACAGATGTCACCTTGACTTCCCTACTGCCACTAACCCCTAATAAAAAATTCCTTTTGAGACAATGCCTGTTTGACGAGTTCTGCTTTCTTGGGTGGTTAGCTGAGGTGGGTCCTTACAATCTCTTTAACTCATCCCTTCCATTTTGGAAGATGTATGCCTTGAGACTCTTCAAAGTTAAAAAGCTCCTGCATTCCCTCGACAAAAGAAACGAAATTGCTATCCTGCCCATTCTAACATTATAACTGACTACCTTGTTTTCTGCAGATCCCTTAGCCTAAGGAAAGAAGGAAATGTAGCTCCAGCCCCAAAAGTTTCCCACTTTTAAATTAGCATGCAAGATGAAAACAGAGTTCTGGTTTATCAGGGTATATGGGAAGCCCTAGATTATTTTGGATGCAATTTATTCCCCAACATATATTACAGCAAGTGCAAACTTGTGTACTATCCATTAGTGTAAACAAAATGGAATGTCCACAGAAACAAAATGCAGTAATATAAATGTGGGAAACTGAAGTGTCTGTCTAGCTTATAGCAAATGAACTGATTAGCACCAGAAGCACTAAAAAGCCATCAATGTCAAAAAAATTATTGGTCTCCAATTATAGCAATAGCTTTCATGAGACAATAAGAGAAATTCCATTGCCTTGAGAATATCTCATAAAAATACAATATAAGTTAGAATCCATTAACATCTGACCTCTCTAATTGTTCAGTTCAAAACACAGCACACTCACAAAATATATGACTGGAACACACCTATATTATCTATTTGCCATGAATAAGTTACATTCATTTTTGTTTGTTTTAAAAAGTCATTTAAACTCAGTTATTATAATATTCTTTATATTATTTCTTATCTTGAAATCTCACTTACTCCATTGTTACAAAGTTATGCATTCTATCTCGGCCTTCCCTAAGCTGATGTCCTCCCAAACCTCCCATTAGTAAGGAGGACATCAGAATTGTACTCCCAATATATTAAATAAGAGTTTATATATATATTAAATATATATATCATCTCCCCCACCCATCTCCAAAAACCTTTTTAATAATCTGAGTGAATTGGTATACTATAATCCTTATCTTAATAGGTTTTCTATAGTGTTATTTTTTTCCAGACTGGGTTAAATGATTATGTTTACAAAGGCAAATTAGTTTCTGACAATTATTTGAAGGTTTTTTCCCTTCTGTGCAAAAGTTGTATAGAAGAATTTGATGTATAAAAAATTAAAACATGGAATATACAAACTGTTCAGCAACACTACAAAGAATGGTGAAAGGTTTTTGCAAAAGATTTTACAGCAGAAGTGAAATAAAAAGAAGCAGTCTGTCATCAAACAACAATGAAAGCATGCTCAAAGCTGTGGTTATTCTTTGGTTGCATTCACAATTAATGCCACACTACATGATGAGAAGATTCATGAGGACAAGATAATGACCAGCAGAATGGAGGAGAGATGCAACAAGGAGTTTTGCAAAAAGACAGGAAATCTATACCCACCTTTACAAAATCAGGGCTCGAATTTGCATTAGCAGCTGAATCAAGGAGCATAGATTCGGCATGTATTCTGCATAACCGTTCTTTAAGATCTGTGTTTTGTGCTATGGCCTGGAATATTTAAGAGAAAAAACAAAGTACATTTGGGCCATCAAAGTGTGATAGCTAATTACAAATAGTTGTCTCTCTGATATAAAAAAGAGAGAGACAAAATGGAGTATTTGGGGCCAAGTATTTAAATGGCAAGAGCTGTAAAGCAACAGAAAAGCAACCTTTGCAAAGCAAAGCACCAATTCAGAGAGCAAAGATGGAGTTAACTCTGGGATGAACTTGTGATGATGAATTTTCAAGTATGATCTGCAGCCACGTTACTTAAGAAGGTAAGTGAAGATGGTATTAAATCTGTGGCATACTGCACTGCCAGTTTATTGGGAAATAATGATTTGGTACAGGACCGCAGCATCTAGTGATGAAAGGCTTAATATTTCTCTACCATGATACTGAATTTATCGAAGTATTGATATTTTTTTTTAAAAAATGTAATCAGAAGCCAGAGATATTTTTTAATGATCAGATGAAGAAAAAGTTTAATCTTTTTGGGTTCTATCATCACTCTCTTCTAAATCTGGTTGTAATGAAAAACACACATCTGACATTACACATTTAGCATCACATGCACTTGACAGTTATTAAGAGTTTCCAAGAATACACAAGTAATAGATGCAAGCAGAAATGATTTCAAATAAGATTATTCAAGATTTATGGATAGTAGCTGATTCTTCCATTTTTTTTAAAGTATAAGGCAGATGTCTTTCATTGCTGACAGATCCTTGGTTTTTTTTACTATATTCCAGGAATATAATTTTAAGAATGAGTGACTAATGAGTTAGGAAGTATATATGCTAATTATCTTCCAAGTTCCTCTCCATTCCATTTAATGAATGCTGCCACTAACACCAACTAGGTGTGAATATCCATTTCTCTTTCCTCCAAAAACAGCAAACATTCTTCTAGCTTTGATTTATGTCAGAAAATAATCATTGCTAGATGAAGATGTCACCACAAGATAACTTTTTCTTCTATTAGACAAAGAGGTTGAAAACCACTAGCTTATTCAAGAAAGAAGGTTCAATGCATGCAAGCCAAGCTTGCTTCTGTGCAATAGTAGCAGTAGCATGGTGCCTTACCCATTTAACTACAATATAAGTAAAAGACAGGAAATGCACACCCATTCGGTAATAACTGATATCAATCTCTGTATGACTAATCAGGGCAAGATCAAACAAGTCTCCTTAGCAAGTGGGTGTTGCATGATTTTTTTCAAACAAAATACAGTTTTTAAGACGACTATGACTAACCACTTGGGAATTTGTTAATTATCTTTGATGTCAAAAGAAATGATACTGCAATGTTATATCCATTTATCTGGAAACAAGCTTCAATGCATTAAATAGCAAGTCACCATGAATAAAGTTTTAGAAAGTTTTAATTATTCAGAATGTCATTGTCAATACATGTATCAAATGTAGCATGCTAAACAGTTAGATGGATAGATATAATGTTGTCTATCATTCTGTTTCTTTTCTTTGTTGATTTAAAATCTGTTTGCCAGCCAGAACTGCTACTGTATAAATTAAAATAATTAATAAGTAAAAAAAATGAATAAAATACAAGTTTTAAATTTAATCCTGATAGATGATATATGAATAAATAAAGTACCGAAATTGATGTGGGCAATCTGAAAGTATTTTCATTGCCAATATCCAAATATATCCATTGTATTTTGGGGTCACATTTTCTCCATCAGTCATAATGGTATAAAGTACAGCTTACTAATAATGCTGAATAGTAGAAAACATTTTAAAAGGATGTCTATAATTCATACTTATTACAAAAAACTCCCAATCAGAATCAGGAGCAACTTCTGAATACCAGTCTGGAACTTAGAAATTGTGTCAGGGAAAATTGTTGCCAATTACACTTCTCTGGATTGGGTGGTCTGGATAGGATGGTCATTCATGCCTGTTTAACCCCCCCCCCTCTCCTCCCATTTTGGATTATTGTAATAGATCATACACGGTTCCAACTTTTAAGTTCAATTTGGAAACTTTTAGCTAGTGATAAATACAACAGCTGAAGCAGTTTTGGCTCCAGTTAATTTGCGTATGTGAAACTTTTGCTTTAAGAACTGTAAGCAGTGTGTTTCTAGGTGCAAGTCAAAGTGTCACTATGGATGTCACTTTTGAAAGTCTTCATGATTCAGGTCTCTATAGACTGCATATTCCAGCAGCTTCTGTCCATTCATTAAGAGCTGCAGGAGTGACTCTACTCTCATTCTATCCCCTCACAGATTTTAATTTGGGGGAATCTCTTAGTCCAGCCTTTTCCAATGCTATATCTTCTTCTACAGAAGCATTCCCTCTGACAGAAAACATATTCCTACTCTCCTGGCCTTTAACAAAACTGTTGAGACCTGGCTATTTCAATGATGCTTTGGAATCTGAGGGGGTAGTATTCATCTTGTTTCCTTCTGAGTATGAAAATTTACCTGAATAAATTATTATGGAGATTCCTTATATTGTTTTAACCTTACAGGTGTTTATAAATGTATAAATTATGGAGAATCAGTTTATTTATTACCTGAAAGGGTTGAAAGCATGCTACACCTTTAGGATTTGATGTTAGGGAAAATAAAGACTGGGTACCTTAAGTGCCCTCTTGTATAACTATAAATCCAGCATCCACATGTATCAATATTTAAAATGACAAGATTTATTTTCAATTTCACAAGCACATGACATTTAAACCTGGCTTGTTGCTTGACACTGGTAAAAATATATATGTACATGTAGATCTTTATTAAACAACAAAGAGGCCCCATGAATTTGCATCACTTCTTTTCCACATGTCAGTTTCTATAAGGTTTGAAATAAGAGTATTTACATATTTTTTTTAATACTTATTCTTCCTTTACCTATTAGGGCAATGAAACTTCACCAATGGACAATATGCGGCTTGTACTATTTCATTAACTTGGATGAATATATACTCCTTTTAAATATGCAGTGCACAACTTCAATCATATAAATAATATTATTAAAGTGTAGTAACATATTTTGTTAGAAGCTTTAATAAAGCAACATGAAGTCATTGGAGTTAGGAAATGGAGTGAAGTCTAAAAAGAAATCCACATACCTCATTTCCTAACTCTTGTGAAAATTAGACATGTCTTTGTGCTTTGCTACAAGTTATTTTTTATTATATTTTGCTTTTCTTCAGGAACTCAAAAGCATTTTTGGTCAATCCATACTTGTGTAATAATTAGATACTGTGCCTCCTTTGTCCCTGTCCAATCCAGAAAAATTGTCCACATTTCATAACCATATATTGATTCCCAGAAAGAATTAGCAGGGTTATTCCTATCTACATCTTTTTGGCTAATTTTTTAGGATATCCTGAGCTGCTTAACTTTAATCGATCAAAATGTCTGCCAAATGTTGGACAATTGTTTGGTGATTTGCATCTGAAAGAATAAAATATTGTGCATTCTGCAGTGCAAAACAAAAATGAAAAAAACTCAAATAAAAAAGGTACTGCAGTATATGAACCACTTCCTCACAAGCACATAAAAAAGCAATACAATATTTCCAGAGCCTAAACTGGAATAGAAAATTTGTTCAAATTATATATTTAATTTCTGTAGTAAATTAGATCTAAGAAGTGATATGATAAGAGATGTCTCTTGAAAAAGGATCCCTTCCACAATCAGCTTACTGTGGCAAGGAAAAAGTTAAAGGAAATAAGGACAATTGAAAGGAGTGCATCCATCAGAACTGAATAAACTATTACAATATTATAGCCTCCAGCCAAATTTTTTTGTTCACTAATATAGGTAAAAAACAGGATTATTGTTCTTTACAGAGTACAGCAACTAAGAGATGAAGGCTGTAAAAATATTTAAGAGCTAAATGAATGGGTAGGATACAGTGGCTATTAATATATAGTCTTAGCACCAAAGTTGATGTACAGTTTAAACATTGCTTTTTATTTTCACACATACAAAAATCATCTTCTAAAATTATCAACATAACCTGATCTTGCAATAATATGTGGCAGACTTTGCTTATGGATATGGAAGAATAGGGAAAGATAAAAGAATTCCAGACAGATGAAAACAGAGCCATACTTCAAGCTAAAGAGGGAAAATTCCACTTTTCATAATTATATATTCTAAAATAAGCAAAATAAGATGATATATTACATCACAACTTTACCAACAGACTTTATCCCTTTAAAAGTATCTGGGCAATTATTTATATGTGCGAAGCACTGCAACTTCCAGTGTTAAGATTTATTCCACCACTCTATTCTCCACCTTGCTTGCAATCTTGGAACTATATTTGGGAAAGTCTGTATTTAGGGCAATTCATCATCTCCCAATTTCCTTCCAGTTTCAGTTTCATATATGGACCATTTGTTTTATACCAAGAGAACAACAGATAGATTTTTCCCTTTCAGAATTGACTGCTGTTGATGATCCCAATCACTAATCAATATTAATATAAGGAGCAAGTTGTCCAAAGCTAATTGTATTTTGTTTGGGACTCAGATAAGTGATCACAAAAGGGTTGTCCTACAAGCTAACTTCCTGAAATTTGTTTATATTAGTGGATAGATTTTATTCAAAGATCAAAGAACTCAAAATTAATGATGGGATTTTATTCCATCTTATTTAGTTAGATTACCTAAATTGCTTTCAAGATGCTTCCTTAAGACTTAGGGAATGAAAATAATGGTGGTCAAGGCAAATGCCAGATTGCCCTATTGCAGGTAGAATGATACAACCAGTTCATTCTATCAAATTTATATTTTATTATATAAATTCAAAAGTAGAGTATACAGTATTAAAGAGAGGAGATAAATGGGTAGATGCTCCCACAATCTTCTATGTCTATTTTTGGAAGTCAAAGTTATAGTTTGAGAAAGTAACAAGCATAGATCATCCTGAAATACTTTTTTATCATTAACTTCACTAAATTCTGTGATGAAAGATAAGACTATTATGGAGATAGGACCTATTCACACTAAGTGTACCATTTTACAAAGAATGAAATACATGCCTGTGTGTTCAGCACAAGGACATACACTGTGCCTTCTACCACACTTAGGCAACTCTTGGCAAAATCACAATTTGCAACTTGTTATAGAAACAAGTGAACAAGTGTATACCAAAGCTCAGTTCATTTCTTTGAACTCCCCTTGTTTGAAGTAAACTAAATCAAACCAAAAAGAATTAATATAATTGATAAGACACGTTTTTTGAACACAAGTCCAATTAATGTGGGAACTTACAGATGATAAGGCATTCTTCAGTCCAATTATCTGAGCAGATGGAGATGCGACTGAATCATGGTCAAATATCTGCTTCAGCTTCTCTCTTTCTGTTGAAATCGTACTGAAAGCTGACTTTAAGGTAAAGTACACTACAAAAATAGTTCAAAAAAAAATTACAGAAGTGACAATTTATAGGGCAAAATGTAGAACTATTCGATGCATCACAATGAAGACAAAGAACACCAAGCAAGCAAACACTCCCAAATCTTGTGATTAATGTCTTAAAAATACTTGTCTCATTTGAAAAAAAAGGTCCCTGAAATAGCATTCAAATGAATTTAGCTGGAAAAACCTTTGCTGGCACAATGGTTAAGTTACTGCTTTATTTATTTTACATATAAATAAACGACTAATGCCATTTTTTTTGGGACTTGGAGGTCCACACATTTTTTTCTATTTTGTTTTAATAAAATAGTTTACTCTTTTAGCAACCCTTTTACATCACCAACGCTAAAGCTGAAATTCAGCAAAAGGTTTTAACATATGTCTGATATGTTAAAATATTCCAAAATCTTACATTCAGAACAATAATCAATATGAGATCACTTTCTGGGGGGAAAATAATTAAGAAAAATATTTATAAAATATCTCTTGTGATCTCCATAAATAGTCCAATATTTGATATTCATAAATTGTATGCAGTGTTCACCAAGTTTAATTTTCATGAATCTACAAAATTATTTTTATCATCTTTCTATTGGGGACAAATCCCAATTACCTTTGTGCGCTGTGTGACACAAATCCTCTTGCAATTTAGAAAATTCCGATGTCACCTCAGAACCATTTGAATACATTTTTTCATCCCCGTAATCTAATGTAGATAAATTAGGATTTGAAGCATGCAGCCTTAGTGGAGTAGAAAGAACAGCTGGTACCTACAAAGAACGAACATTTATTTATTTGTTTGTTTATTTATTTATTTACATTCATTGTTGTCAATTGTTAGACTGCCTGGATATGTTTGCAGTTTTCTTCACAGTATTTCAATATTTGCCATTGTTCCATTCTAGGGCTGAAAGATAGTGATTGGCTCAAGGTCATCCAGCTGGCTTTGTGCCTAAGGCGATGCTAGAATTCATAGTTTCTCAGTTTTTAGCATGATGCTTTAACCAATTAATAAAAACAATGCATACAAACTCCCACATGAATGAAATAAAACATTAAGCTTGCTGCTACGGTATATCTGAAATAATGCCAAAGATGGTCATTATACCTGTCTCTGTTTGGCTCTTTTGGCCCACAACAGATTATTTGGAAAAATGATAAACATTCCCTTTCTGACAGTGTTTGGATCTGACATTCTCCTAAGAAATAGAATTATTATAAGCAGGTTTCTTTATAAAGAAATAACAGTTTATTCTGACTTCCGGTTTTGCATTATAGTGACATGGCTGAGGGGGTTTTGCGCATGCGTCAAAGTGGATAGACGCTATGCCGGACGCTCTCCAAACAAATATTAAAACATCGGAATTAAACCTCCGCTAAACCCTTCAGAGCCTCAAACAATGTTAGACTAAAGAAAACAGCTAAAACTTCTGAACCTGGAAATACCCTGGGTGGATTGGAGAAGGAAAAGGAGCCGTAGGAAACTTTACTTTCTGTTCTGAACTGTAAGTAATTAAAGTTGCAACAGAGAGAGAAAATGGCGTCGGCCACGGAAGTAGAACTTACAAAAAGAATGGAGGCTTTAGTGCAAACTTTTTCTGTTATTGGCCGGCAGATAAAAGATATGCAAGATATTGTTGCAAAAACAGCGAATGAGTTAATAGAGGTGAAAACAGAACAGAAAGCACAGGGTATCAGGGTAAAGAAGTTGGAGGAGGATAGAGATCAAGATCGCCTTCGGTTGCATATTTTGGAGGACAGATCAAGAAGGGCTAATATACGCTTGAGGGGGTTCAAACAAGATTTCGCTGACGGAAGAAACATGATTCAGAATGTTAGCAAATGGTTTAAAGATAATAAAATTGAAATTGAAGAAGACCAAATTGAACGTGCACATTGGGTTTTTGGTATACGAAGACATGGAATCCAAAGGGACATTATAATCAAATTTTCTTTTGAAAAAACAGCTACGGAAGTATATAAAGATTTAAAGAAAATTACCAACCTTAATTGTAAGGGGATTCCAATCAGAGTTCTGAAAGACTTATCCAGGCAAACATTACAAGCCAGAAATAAAATGAGACCAGTTGCGGATGCCTTATTCCACAGAGGCATCAGATTTAGCTGGCAATATCCGGCGATCATAATTGTTTATAAAGATGGGAAAATGTACCGGGCGCAATCTTTGGATGAAGGGAAAGAATTGTTGGTGAAGCTCGGCTTTGATCTGGACTTAAATCAGCAGACGGAGACGGAGGCAGCTGGAGCAGTTGGGAACGCAGGAGTTAAATATGTTAATGAGCTGATTGCAACGGCCCTCCAGCCCTTGGAAATGGAAGTGGGTGGAGAAATTCAAGCGTTGGAAGAAAGGCTAGCACTTTTAAAAGGCAGAGAAAAAGAAAAAGAACTGCAAAAGGCGATGCAGCTGGCCTCAAAAGAAATTCACAAAGAGGCAGAACTAGCAGAAGACCCAGCTAAAGAGGGCAGGATCACGAGGCAGAAGAAAAAATGAACAGTTTGAAATAGTGTGATTCACAAGGTTTTCCTACTTGTAAGGGGAGTGATAAAGGCCTAGTCCTTAGTTCTAACTTTAAACTTTGAAGGAAATAGGTAAAGGAGGCTTGGGGAGGGGGAGTGCGGGGGTTTTATTCTTGATGTGATTTTTATTAAAACTGTTTAGGGGGAGCAGCAGATTCGGCAGAACCGCACCCCCAATGGTGCCCGGCTGTTATAGTGGAATGTTTTTCCGCTCTTCTCTCATGTTGAGAGAAGCGGAGGGAGGGGCACTCTGGTGGGAAGGTTTTTTTATAAAGGTGGAAATCTCATTAAAGCTCTGGGTTGCAGGAGGGAAAAATATCAAATGGGAAAGTTATGAGTGATCAAACAATTATGGCAGTGAATATAAATGGTCTGGCATCGCCCTTGAAAAGGTATAGATTAATGAAATTAGCAAAAGAAAACAGTGTGGACTTTTTGTTCCTCACTGAAACTCATAAGGTAAAGACAAAAATGGATAAATTGATTACTAATAGTGATTGGAGGATTTTTGAATCTCGGGGACAAACAAACAGTAAAGGTGTGGCGATATTAATTCATCAACGGAATCAGTTTCAAGTGGTACAAACAAAAGGGGATAAGGAAGGAAGACTATTATTTGTTAAAATTAAAGTAAATCAAATGACGATGACTTTAGCAGTAATATACGCTCCAAATGTAAATGCTAAACAATTTATATTGAATGCAAAACGTAAGTTAGACGCTTTCTCAGAAGGGACTGTGGTATTTGCAGGGGATTTCAACGTGGAAATAATGGCGGATAAGAAAGAAAAGAAACAATTGAATTTAAATAAATTAAATATGATAGACACTCATGCTGACAAACTACATAGGGGAACGTTTTACTCTGCAAGACACAATAAGTTTAGTTGTATTGATTATATACTAGTGAATAAATTAGGAAGTATTCAAATCAAAAAGGCAGAAATAAAAGACAATTGGATTTCAGATCATGCTCCTATAATGGCGGTCTTGAAAATACATTTTAGTAGGAAACAAAGAATTTGGAGATATAATCAGGTTGTCTCAGTGAATGAAAAAAATAAAGAAAAAATACAGAAAGAAATTCAGGAATTTTTTAAAACAAATGAGGATGGGGAAATAAAGCAATCAGTAATTTGGGATACTAAAAAGGCAGTTATTAGAGGACATTGTATTAGCCTGGAGTCTTTCATTAAAAAAAGTTGGAGATGGGAAAGAGAGGAAAAAATTAGAGAGATAGAGACAATACGTGAAAGATTAAGGATGACAAAGAATAGGGAATGGAATAATTTACTAAAAATTAAGCAAAGACAATTAAAGGATATAGAAGAACAACAATGGAATAATATGAGGACGGCGGTAACGCAGAGAATTGAAATGTGGGGAAAGCAGTCAGCAAAACAAATGGCAAATTATTTGAAAAGAAGGAAAGAAAAATCAAATATCAATGCTCTAAGAGATAAAAATGGGTTATTAAAATATGATAATAGAGAGTTAGAAGTTGTAATGAAAGAGTTTTATGGAAAATTATATGAGAAAGAACATGTCACTGTACAAGATATAGAGGTTAATGAAGAGTTAAATGAAGAAGAAAGACAATTGTTGAATGCAAATATAACAAAGGGAGAAATAACTAGAGTTATTAGAAATTTGAAACCTGGGAAGGCCCCAGGCCCTGATGGGTTTACAGGAGAATATTACAAAACGTATATGGAGGCTTTATTATCACATTTGGAGAAATTATATAATAATGTTTTATTAAACATGGATATTCCACAAACGTGGAGAAATTCTGAAATTGTAACTATCCCAAAACCAGAACGAGATTTAAAAGAACCTGGTTCCTACCGCCCAATCAGTTTGCTAAACCAAGATTATAAGATTTTTATGAAAATTCTAGCAAATAGATTAGGAAATATATTACCCAGAATAATAGGGAAAGATCAATATGGGTTTATAAAAGGAAGAAGAATTTATGAACCAATTAGAAATATAGTGAATGTGCTACACCATGCTACAAGAACTAAACGGAAATTAGGATTGTTGAAGTTAGACGTTTATAAAGCTTTTGACAAAATAAATCATGACTATTTATTTCGACTATGTAAAACTTTCAACATGGGAAATAGATTCAGTCATATTATACAAGAAATATATAAAAAAAATACAGCTTATATTAGAGTAAATGGGAATAGAACAGATGAGATAGAAATAAATAATGGAACTAAACAGGGGTGCCCCCTATCTCCGATGCTCTTCGTAATGGCAATAGAAACACTAGCTAATAAAATTAGAAAAGATAAACAGTGGAAGGGATACCGAATTGGAAACTTAGAATTAAAATTAAATCTCTTTGCCGACGATGCCATAATAGTTACAGAAACACCAATAGAGATGGTAAAAAGAATGACAATTTTACTTCAAGAATTTAAAGAACAATCAGGGTTAAGAGTAAATATGGAAAAATCAGAAATTATTTGTTTAAATACTGGACCCAAAGAACAGATTGAGATACGCAAAGTATCAGGTTTAAAATTGGGACGTAAAAAGATGAAATACTTAGGAATATGGTTACTAAAAAATCCAGAAAGAATGGCTGAGTTTAATCATAATTTAGTATGGAAAAAGATTCAAAAGCAGATCACAAAATGGAAAAATAAAAATTTGAGAAGAATGGCAAAGATTAGGGCATTAAAAATGATGATAATTCCAAAAATGTTATATATGTTACAAGTAATGCCGGGGACCCTCCCTAAAGCAAGATTAAAAGAGTGGGATAATAAATTGAATCTTTGGATTGAAGGTAATAAGAGACCAAGAATTAAAAAAAGGTGGTTGGTAGCTATGGAGAGCGAAGGGGGGTGGGGACACCCGTGTTTGGAATATTATAGGGATGCTTATCAAATAGATAGATTAATGGATTTACAACTATTTGAAGAGAGATTCTGGGTAAGATTAGAAAAAGAAATTAATGACATACAGGATGAAGAACTATTATTTAGGAAATGGAATAGGATAGATATAAAAAGCTTAATAGACCCCGCTAAGGCAGTTATAGAGAGTTGGACGAAATGGCAAAGTAAATTGAAAATGACGAATTCTAAACTAGCGACGCTGCAGGTAATAAATACAAATAAGGAAGGTAATCTCACGAAAATAATAAGGGAATTAAGGAGTAAAGGAATAATGAGAATTGAGCAATTATATGAAAAAGATGGAAAGATTATTAGAAGTAAACTAGAGCAATGTCTGGGCCAAGAAAGATGGTTACAAGTTAACGCAATATGCACATATTTAAGTAGACGTGAGAATAAAGAAACACTCCTCAGACAAGAAACAATTTTAGAAAAGATATTACAAGAAAAGAATAAGTGCACAAAAGCGCAAGCAAGTAACATATATAGGGTCTTATTGCAAGTAGAGGAGGAAGTTGTAAAAGGATTGACAAGGTATTGGCAGGACGAATTAGAAATTAATGAATGGGAAATGGAAAGCATAGTGGAAGACATCAGGAAGATTAAAAATACAAGGATAAGAGAGATGAGAAGAAAAATTTTACATAAATGGTATTATACACCATTACAATTAGCGCACTTCCATAGGGAGAAGAAAGGGAATTGTTGGCATGGATGCAATGAAAAGGGAGTATTTATGCATATGTTTTGGGAATGCGCTGAAGTTCAAAAATTTTGGAAGCAAATACAAATTGAGGTAAATAAGATGCTAAATATTAATTGGAGAATAACTAAGGAAGTGGCGCTATTAATAAAAAATAGTGAGGTAAAGGAATACAAGGAAATTAAAACTGCAGCAATAGAAAGCGCACAAGCAACTATAGTGCTTGGGTGGAAAGATGCGAAGAAATGGAATATACAAAATTGGTGTAAGTACATGGTAGATCACATTCACTATCAAATAATGGAAATTAGATTACACAATTATAATGAAGGTAAATTGGTGGCAACGATGAAGCGGTGGGAAAAGGTAAAAAATTATATGTTGAACTTAATAGGCGATGCAAAAATAAAGAATAAAATTCAGTCACTCTATAAAGTATGAATAATGTAACCCAGAGTTGAGAAGTATATATGTAATAGAAATTGAATCTTCCATATTGGTGGTGGGATTAATGTTTGTTAATGTTTGTATTTTGTCTGGTGGAGGGCACTTTTCACAGTGCACTGTTTTATGTGTTCAATTAATAAAAAATTTAAAAAAAAAAAAAAAAAAAAAAAGTGACATGGCTGAGGGATTGCAGAGCTCCGCACTCCATAGCTGGTTTTGCCCTGCTTGGAGACCCTAAATGGATCTAATGTCACCCTTGAGAGGCGGTGGAGGGGCACCCCGATGATCGTAGAATGACAGTGGTCGATCTGTTTGATCTGGGGGAAGCCCTACAATCCAATAAGAGAAAGTTTAACTGCACTCCTGGTGACAAGCCCAAGATACTGGCATCTGAAGTCCAAAAGCACTCACTAAGAACAACTATGAACAGTGTGTTGGAGCTGGGTGAGAATATTGATTTTCTCTTCTCTATTTTGAAACTGATTTCCTGGAAGAGATCCCCAAGAAGCAAAAAAATCCTCTGAAAATGAGAAGGAAGAGGAATATAACCCCACCCTTCCACAGGTGGAAGTGATGATTTAATTTTTATGGGGGACAGAAATACATTGAAATGGACTAATGTAAAGCTATAATTTGGATAAAATTGAAAATTATGGAAATTGTTAAGATTTTCTGTTTAAAAGGATATTGATGGAATTACAAGAAAATAATTGTTTCATTTTAAGAGCTGGAAAATAAACAGACCCTGACATGTAGTAGTGGAATAGAATATAGAATTATAGCCGTTTTGCCTCAGAAACTGGCTAGATGCCCAGAAACAGAGCACTTAAAAAAACATTGTTTTTTAACAATAACAATCTCCAGTGCCTGGTGTACAGCATGTTGTCTTGGTTTATATAATTGAGAGAAAAAACCCAGCAATAATTAATTAACAGTCAATAATGATTAAATTTGATGATTTCATAATTAGTATATTAATTAATAATATATTTCTTTGATCTTCTCTTCTCCCATTTGTATTCTTCTTCTTCAACCTTAAACAAATATAATTCTTAATATTTTCAATATATAAATGATTAAATAGTCATTTTTTAACATTTATTCAGATAGTGATAACATCTATGTATAACATTTTTTAAATCAGTTTATATTATTCTTATAACCATCATCTCATTAATTCACCATGCATCCTATCTTCTTGATTTTTGTTTAAGCTTAATTTCCCCTTTTATTCAAGTGGTGGGATTCAAACATGTGAACAACCAGTTCTCTGTGTGGATGCCGCTTCCAGAAGTCGATTCTGGGCCTGGGCAACAAAAAATTAGCTACCAGTTCTGCCAAACTGGTGCGAACTGGCTGAACCCGACCACTGCACTGGGCTAACTAGTGCAGAATGAGAAATACAATTATTTATGAAAACTGCTGACTTTCTTGGATTATAAATACTTACTGATCTGTGATATTTAAGTTTAAGAATAGTCTACAGAGACAGAAAAACTTTGACCTTTTGGCTATTCTCCTAGGGGGGAAATTACTGGATGGTTTTTAAATGACTGAACATTTTGGATTGGTTATAAAGATAAAAGATATATAAGACTATAGCAGTGATGGTGAACCTTTTAGAGACCGAGTGCCCAAACTGCAACCCAAACCCCACTTATCATTGGGTGCCAGATGGGCGTGGCCCACTGGGTAGGTGTGGCCCATTGAGTGGGCATTGCCACTGAGTGGCCGTGGCTGCAGTAGTCATGGCGAACTGGGTGGGCGTGGCCTGGGTGGGCGTGACCACCTCGATGTTGCTCATGGGAACACCTATGGGGACCGGACATGGTTGGGGAGATCTAGGGGGGCTCTGACGGGTGGGACGGTCCTGCGGGATGAGGCGAGGCAAGGTAGGGGGCAGGGCAGGAGTGCCATTTCCATTCAGCATTTCTTGCAGACGTCTCATGACCCAAACATCAGCAATGCCAGAAGAGAGGGGGTTTGTGGAATGAAGGAGGAGAAGAGGAGAAGGAGAGTGGCTATGGAGTCCTTGTTCTCTGAGCTTGGTGACTTTCTTGCAGATGTTGCATGACCCAAATTATGTAACATCATTAGTTCACTCATTATTCCACTTTGGATCCTGAAACGTCTGCAAGAAAACCACCATCCTCAGAGACACCCCCCAAGGACTCTTCATTTTAACTCTTAGCCAGAAATATTCTCCTTGATTGGCATTCCGGACCGTTTCAGGGCAGAAGAACTTGCCTGGCAGGACCTCATTCCTCTTTCCCATGGGGCATATACCAATGCCCCCATCCCTCCTCCACCATTTCCTCGACTCTAAAGGCCAATGAAGTTTCTCTCAACCACCTGCACCAGCACTCCCGATTCCTCCGAGCTGCTCCACCACCTCCAGGTTTGCCTACCTCTTGGGGCTTCACCTGGATGCAGCACCACCATCCCCATTCGTGGATTGAGATGCTCCTCCAAAGGCCAACCGCATCTTCCCTCCCGGCTGTTCCCTTGACCTTTCATTGCCTCAGCTCCACACAACCCCTCACAACCCCGAAATAACCTTCCAGGTGCAAATTCTCCTTTTTTTTCACTTACCTGGGCTGCCCCCCACAAATACCTTGCCCTTCACCTGTTCCCCTCAGACCCATAACTGATGCCCCATTCCAGCAGCCCCATTCCAATTGCTGGTGGGGCTGGGTCCCTTGGCAATGGTGGAGGTGATGTTGAGGGCCGGTGGCACCAGTTTCCTTTTGGCCAGCATGGCGGCAGTGGCAGAGGCTTGCATTCCATAGTGCCTAGTGAGGGACCCACCTCAGAAACAGCAGCAGCAGTGGCATCGTCATCACCAGGCTTGGCTGTCCTAAGTGAGGCTGAGGCTGCAAGTGAGGCCTAACCTTCTCAACCTGGCTGTGAGGTAAAAACACGAATAGGCGAGAGGAAGGGGATGTGGCCAAAGCGTGAGCGCGCCCTTGGGCGCACAAGGGAGAAAGTGGGAAAAACATCTTCTCCCACCCACTTGCCATCCCACCACTTGGCCCGACCTATCTTTTTATCTGGACTGCCTCAACCTCCTGGGCAAGCCAGCTAAAAAAACAGATCGGGCTGTAATTTGAGGACCCCTGAGCTAAAGCTTTTGTGGCTCAGTAGGCAGAGCTGCAAAGTTCTGTTCTCTGACAGAGGAGAGAACTTCACAGCTCTGCTTACAGAGCCACCAAAGCAGCAGGTGGAGCGCTGGAGGCTCGAGGAGAAAGGGTGCTGAAGTGGGTGGTTGGGCCATTGGCAAGAGCAATGCGTCTGAGTGGAAAGCAGCCTCGAAACAAGTGGGGCAGGGAAGGAAAGAAATCCTCTGAGGCTGCTTTCCGTTCAACTGCGTTGCTCTTGCCAATAACCCGACCGCCCACTTCGGCACTCTCCCTCCCCAAGCCTCCGGGCTCCACCTGCTGCTTTGGTCAGCCTGCCAGCCCCCACCTCAATGCCCTGCCCATCATTTTGCAAGAAGTTAGAAAGTCTGATAGAACATTTTTTTTTGTCCCACAAACACATGGCGAAGGCTGAGAAGCAAACGGAGAAACAGAATATAGCTGAAAGGCAGGTTAGTAAAAAAAATGCTTGGGGGAGGTGAGAGCATCTGGGCGGGGGTGGCAACCTTACCCTGCATGGCTTCGGCAGGTGTCTGGCAGGGGGAGGGGAGCAACTGGTCTACCATCATGCTAGCACCACTGCATTACTTCTCTAATCCATGCATAGGCTGCGCCCACTCCTCGCATGGAGCGCCCTGCTCCTGCCCCTCCCCTACCCTCCCATGGCACCTTCTTTGCAGCTCCACCACGTCACTTCCTCCGTCACTGTGTGGGACTAAAAATAAAGTTCAATCAACCAATTCAAAGATCTTTTTTCCCCCCGCGAGAAGTTCAAATTGATTGATTGAACCTTTTCTTTTTGCACATGGCGGCGGAGGCATAGGACTGGGGCAACAGTGTGCGTGCCCATAGAGAGGACTCTGCGTGCCACCTGTGGCATACGTGCCATAGGTTCACCACCACAGGACTATGGTGTTTGGAATTTAAGACGTTGGTTTGATGAAAATGGAGGTTGCATATACAACTAAAAGTGGTAAGAAACCCATGCAATATTCTTTTATAAAATCCCCAATCTGGAACATCAGAGATCTGCAGGAGAAATAAGATAAAACAAATCTTTTCCAGAAGGAAATGTACACTATGTTACAACTAATTCAAACGACAATGGCTTCAAATCATAATGAGATTAAAAATAACTTTGATGATAATTTTTATCTAAGTTTACAATTAAAAAATTCTCAGAAAATGGTGATAAAGAATGAACAAACAAATCAGATAATAGAACAAAAACTAAAGAAAAATGATTCAAAGATGTAGGCTACAAATGAAAAAACCCACAACTTAAGGAAAAATTTACAAGATCTTGCTATAATATTGGAAACGTAAAAGACATTTCATTTTTCAGAATATCAAAACAAACCTGAAGACAAGTAAGAAGATTTGACAAAAAGGACAATAGAGCTGTTAGAAGACTACTAGAGTCTGGGAGACAAAAAATGGAAAGAAATTGAGGGAGAAGAAAAGTGGAAGCATCTTAACAAGTATGAATGGGTAAAACTCCTCAAAAGCATCTTACTCAATTTGTCTTTCCCGTTCTTAACAACACTTATAAAAATACAGGAAGAATTATATGGCAAGCTCAACACACTGACTTGGAAGGCTGCTAGGTAAGAGAAGAAGGCGAGAGCCAGACTCAAGAGAGATGATCTAACTTATCAGATGGAGTACTATATGACTAAACACTTGTTTGAATATGGTTAAAAGAATAGTTAAATTTTGGATACGAATGGGTTCTATGGTAAGAGAGATGTGATTTATAAGTAGTATAGTATGGCTTTAAGATACGGGAAATGTAAAAATAATGAGATGATTTAAATGAATGAAATGTTTTAGATATTCAATTGTAATCAACTTGGAGAAAATTATAATTGATAAGAAATGTTCTGACTACAGAAAGAAACCTAAGCTTAAGTAAGAACAGGCGAGAACTAGGTTTAAGAGAACTGACTTGACATACCAGATGGAATATCATATGACCACACATTTGTCTAAATATGGTTAAAAGAATAATTAAATCTTGGAAATGAAAGGGTTTTACAGTAAGAGAAATGTGATCAATAAGTAGTATAGTATTTCTTTTTCTTTCTTTTTTATGATATGGGAAATGTAAAAATATTGGGATGATTCAAACGTATGACATATTTTGGATATTTAAATGTAATCCATTTTGAGAAAACTAACTGACAAGAAATGTTTTGACTACTGAGGGAAAACTAAGCTTAAATAAGAGTTCTGAAAACAGGACCTATAATTATTTACATAAGATGATTTTTTTGCAAATGTAAAATAAGCTGACTAGAAAAGATATTACATACTGATGTTATTGTTAAATATCAGAAAAATGTTTATATTTAAATCTGTATGTATTGATAGTATTAAGAATTATATTTGTTTAATATTGTAAAAGGAGAATCTATTGGAAGAAGAGAGGACCATGGAAAAGTATTTCTAGTTAATATGTTGATTATGAAAGTATAGAAATTAACTACTATTCACTGTTGTTAAATATATGAACCCAGACAACATGTTGTTTACTAAGCACTGAAGATTGTCATTCTAAAAAAAATCAATAAAATATACTATAAAAAAAGGAAATAATTTTTTTTGTTAAAAGTGAGTTGGCCAAAAAGCTCAATTGGCTGATTAAAACAGAAGCTCCACTCATTCCAATGCTATCTTCACAAGCAGAATGAAATCTCTTTCTAGTGTAGGAATAGTAATTAAGGCTATAAATTGTATTGGAAAAAATAACACAATCTATCTTAGATGGCTTTCTGAAATAATGCTTTCCTAAAATATTTTTGTTAAAACTATTAAAGAAATTTTAAAAATGAAGTTGAGGTATAGAAGAGGTGGTTTACCTGCAACATCTCTTTAGCATCTTTACCAAGAGCTCCAGGCCATCTTCTGTGTGTTCTTTTTTCTTTTTTGGGGCTTTCAAAAAGAAGACCCTTTACAACAGCACATTAAAAAAGAGAGACGTGCCATTTATCATCATTCTAGGAAGAAATCTAGCTTTAGCAAGCAGAATGATCCCCCATCAGAAGTGGCAATTTTTTCAACTTACTTGCTGAATATTTATGGCAGGTGCTGAATATGTCCTATGGAGAACTTCCATGCTTTGTAAAAGCTGGGTCATCTCCAAGAGATAGTTGTGACAATGGGAGAGGTCTGTTTGGAATAAAAACAATAGCTTTCACTGCTTTGGTGGAAAGAAGAGAAAAAAAGAAAAAAAGAAAAAAGTGGACTAAACAATCAAACTTCTTGCTGTGCTTAATTGTTGAAAAACATAACTGACAGAATGCAAAAGTTGTTACTCAATATTTCATACCTGCTATTATTATTCTATCATTTCTAGAATTAACAATTTAATAATTGAATTAACTATTTAAAAGAGAATATCATTTCCATAATTTTAGAATATAAATATTCTATGAACAAAGAGAGTTATTGGACAATAGCTTCTGAAATAATACTTTCCTAAAATAAAACTATTAAAGAAATTTTAAAAAAGAATTTAATGCCATCTTTGAACATAATATTTTTTATTTCCTTGGGCTTTATGAAAAAAGAACAAAGACTTTTCCAATAGTTTACAGCTTTAGCAGATATCATTTACTAACTGTTCAAGGGGTTCCCATGGTTCTCTGTTATTTATATTCTTAACAGTTCTGGTTCTTGAAACTGTAATAGTACATTAGTATAATTTACTTACTTGACATGAATGCATTACTGCTTATTTTTAGCACAATGATGCCAATTAATATTATCTTCACTATACAAGTTGATCTCAAGTTATAACTGTAATTGAACCTGCAATTGTGGCTATACGTCATGACGGTCACGAAGTGGATTACCTGTCAGGTGCAAGCAACCAGACCCACAGGTGTAGAATTCAAATTAACTACTTTATTATATCCTGCCTATAATAATCTCTCCAGACTGCCTGCTTTCCCCCTGGGAAAATATAGATAAGGCTCACTGGAGCTTGGGGGAGGGGGGCTCAGTTCTGGATCTCTTGTGATTGTGCAAGGATTTGAGATTAATTCCCCACTTGAGACATCCCCTCCTGCTTTGGCTGGGTGTTCCCAACAGGATCTGATTTTTTTTTTTTGCAGTGGTTAAGTAAATGTGGCCGTTGTAAAGTGAACCATTGTTTGCTATGATATATAACCAAAATTAAATGCTGGTTTCTGGGGGGGGGGTGGAAACAATTATAAATTGCAGTCATAATGTGGGCCAGTTGTTGAGTACCCAAAATGTGGTCATGTGGATGTGGGAGGACCAGATGTAAAAAACTTCTAAAATGGGTCATAAGCAGCATTTTCTGGACCTATTGTAAGTTCAAATGCTTGCAAAGCCATTCTGTACATTCTGAGGTGGCATAGCTCTGATCTCCATTTATCAGGTTCCCTAGAAAAAAGGAGAGATGCTAAAAAGCATTGTTACTAAATTCCAACATAAATGAACAGCATGATTTCACCAGCTTTCTCTCAATCAGAATTATCAATAAACATATGCTTATTAATATTCTATTACAATAATAGAATAGTTAATATAATGTATACTATAATCTCCCTAAGTAATAAATATTGAATAAATCTGATAATTGGACAAAACTAAACAATAGAAAAAAGATCTACACATAAAACAAAAAGTTTATTTGAATTAAGCTGTAACAGCTAACCCTTCATCCAATATTTCCAAATAATTAAGGTCCCGTTCCCTATGTCCCCATTTAATATATAAAGAATGAATATTTCCCAGTCTAAACTGCTAATCAGAAAAGAGAGTTCAAGTAAGTCTGCACATGTGACTGATCAAAACTTCAGGAAAAACATTATAGTGTTATTATATATTGTTAGGGACAGAAAAGCTTAATAAGGGATGGTCCCATGACAATAGTATAGTTTTGTTTCCTAAGAAGTTTGTTTGAAACATCTTGTTTGAAAAGCGGTAAGGACACTCTTATATTTTTTTCCAAGGAAATAAATTTCACATTATACTTTACAGGTTTGATTTGCCGTGAACCAATTACAGCGGCCCCAAGCTAGGCAGAATAGAACTATTCTACAAAGATAAGGAATGATATTTCATTAACATTTCTAAGAAAGTCCAATTTACAAAAAGACTTTTGTACTCTCATAAAGAAAGAACACAAAGAAATATATGTTTCTTCTGAGGGTCTCCTCATTTTGCACAATTGCACCACTTTTCTTTAAGCTAATTATTCAAGTTCTTCAAGCAAGTACCAGCAGTATTTATTTCAATATCACATGGAATAAATTTTTGATTTAAAGACTAGAAAGTAGATAACAGGCATGTCATAAAAAAATCTGAGAAAATATGGAAGAGGTAGAATACTTAAATCTTTTAAATCATTCTACTTTCTTTTTACCTTTTGAGCATCTTTCCATATCTTCAGATGGCTGCAAACAAGTTGGAATTCCTGGCTCATTTAAACAAGGGAATGACATAGGACTTCCCATCTGCACTGAATTTTGCTGTGTCATGCTGCCTCTCTGTTATATGATGATAAAATTTCATAACTTATAATAAATATGACAATAATCATTTTCCAAGGATGAACAGTGCATGACTTACAATTAAGGGACACATCAAAATTAACCATCAAGGTCTACATTCAAATTCAAAAAGTTGATTAAAAAAGTTTGCCCCAAATTAAGGAGATTATATGTATGGCACTCTTTATACTGTACTAATCTGCTGACTGGATGAATGAAGATTTATACCGAAAAAAACAATTGCTCACAAAACATTGCCTTCAATTCTTAGAAGTTATCAAAAAACAAACAAACAAAAATCAGTAATATCTCTGCATGCTTAAAATACAAATGTTACCCAATTTGCTATACACCATATTATACCAAAGAAGCTGAGCAGTTTTCATCTATGTCAGCAGGTTAGTTCAAGAGGAGACTGAAGTCCCCTGAAGCAGAGAAGAGAATATTCTGGAGAAGAATGCATTAGACTGAAACCCAGCATGGGACAGAATCTACTTGGTGGGGTAGGTAGAAGAATGAAATGGGAGGAAAAGAAACAGAGACATCAAGTACTAAAAGCCAGAGACTGAGCCAGTATCTTTGGCCCTTTCCCTAACTCTAAATAGAAGTAGAGTACTTTAAAATGTAACAATGAACATATCTGTTAAATCAACAATATAGAGTGCACATATATATCATCAGGGAACATTCAAGAGGGAAAGAGTTCCTATTACAAAGTATCTTAAATCTCGGGTCATGACCTTATTCCTACCCTGCCAATTATCAGTAAAAGTGAGCAGGAGAACATGGAAGAGTCCAGGCTTGCTTGTCTAGACATAGATAACCTTGCAAAAGAATGCTGACTAAAAACAAAAACCTACCGGTACTTTGTTCCACACTTTCCTATACTAATTAAAACAGAATTAAAATGCCAGGAGGAGATTATATTTTGTCTTTCATCAAATCCTGAGAACTCACAAAAAGCCAGTAACATTTTGATAATGGTTTCTTTTTTAAAAATATATATATATTTTATTGATTTTTTAACATAAACATTTGATATTTGGTAAACAGCGTGTTGTCTGGGTTTATGTTTACAAAGTAATCACTTAGTTTCTATATCACAAAGTCCACATAACAGCTTTGCTTGATTTTCTCTTCTTCCAATAATTCTCTTTGCAACCTCATTTTGATAATGGTTTCTGCACTGCATGTTATATATATGTTCCCCAAATCCTACCATCAATGTTTTTTGTATTCCGTATAAATAAATTAATCCTTAAATGGATGCCCTTAATCTATGGTTAAAACAAAGTCTACCTTTTTGTTTGCTGTTGATTCCAAAAGACCAGTTACTGAATCTGCAATAGATGTTGAAGCTGAGAAGAAATGATTGTTGATATCATATGGAAACATGGAAATTTCATTTTGACGATACATTCTATGATGACGCAGTTTTGCGACCCATTCATCAAATACTTCCTGAGATTTTTCCTAGTAGAGAAATGAAGATGATAAAAACAATAATTACTAAATCCCAACATATAATTCATGTTATATGGTGGCGCAGTGTTAGAATGCAATATTGCAGGCTGAGTTTGCTCACTGCCAGGAGTTCGATCCTGACTGGCTCAAGGTTGACTCCATCCATCCAAGGTCGATAAAAAGAGGACCCAGATTGTTGGGGGCAATATGCTGACTCTGTAAACCGTTTAGAGAGGGCTATAAACCCTTATGAAGAGGTACATAAGTCTAAGGCAGTGGTTCTCAACCTGTGGGTCGGGACCCCATTTGGGGTCGAACAACCATTTCACGGGGGTTGCCAAACAACGCAGTCCGCCATTTTTCCCCCCTTTTCCTTAGCTGTGCTACTCCCTCTTATTCTGTTGGCTTTTGAAAGCCAATAGAATAGACTTTCTTGAATAGAGTCTAATTCTATTGGCTTTCAAAAGCCAATAGGAATTGTCCAGGCTGTCTCTGCCCTGCTGAGCCCGCCAAAAGTCCCAGTCTGCAAATGGTGCTGCAAGTTGTCTGCAGTGAAGGCGAGCTGTCTGGAAGTTTCCACCCCTCCCTGCTGAGCAACTACTAAAAATGTAAGTAAAAGAGGGCCAAGAGTGAGAGGTGGGAGGCCAGCGGGCGCAGGGAGGGTTGCTGGCACGCGTGGGGCCTGGCGGGTGCCTTACCTCCCTTGGGCTGGGCCAGCTGGTGGCCCAGCCGGTGGTCGCTCTGCGCCGTCGCTGCCCCTTGCCAGCTACACCTCGGCCGGCACAGGGGGCGGCACCACGCATGCGTGGCGCTCCCGGACAGGGAAAGTCCTCGACTTACGACTGGTTGGGGTCGCGGCATTAAAAAGGTTGAGAACCACTGGTCTAAGGGCTATTGCTATACGGTCTTACTTTCCCCAATTACGTCAAAATGATCAATAAAGCAATAATTTATCTTTAAGTATTATATTTGTTCACAGCCTGGGCTACTTTCCACGAGGATAGGATAATGCTTGTCCTTAGGAAAATAGAAAACAGAAGTTTTGCTAGAGCAGATGAAACAGATTTGCTTTTTTAGTGAAGTTCTTGTAATTAGTTCTACTTTTCAACCTAAGTGATAGGAGATAGAGGACTATGGGAAGCAGAAATATACAGCAAACAACACCTGGAACAGCACAAAAGAGCAGAAGACATTGACCAAATATTAATCATGAAAAATAGGAAGTTGCTCAAAGGCTTGGTGTTGGTCTCTCACTAGCTTTCAGAAGAATTTTTAAAATTTTTCAAGCAGCTAATCAGGTCAGCAAAGGAAAAAAAAAAGGCCATATCTCCCTCAGCATTCTGTTTCCAGTGAAATTTTTTTTCCAGTTGGTTTTTAAGCTGAAACATACATATACAGAAATCTGCAAAAGATTTCAATGCAAAATTTAATTTAAAAAAATATTCCCAAATGGGGATGGTTGAAGTAAGAATTGTTTTATCCATCTTCATCTATAGCCAACACTAAACAAATTTCAGATTGAGAACCACAGGAAAAACAGTTAAAAATGCAACTAGTGTCCCAGTCTATAAATAAAAACAGAAGACCCACAAAATCTAGAACTGAGCATTTAAAACCACATCAGGCTTTTTAAAACCACAGAAAAAGAGTACTATCAGTAGTGGAAGGCTAATGTATCTTATTTGTGCACATACTGTTGAAAAGCAAAGGGTTTTCTGGTTCATTCTATCCAACAAAATTAAAAGTAGGTTCAATACAGCTCTCATTTGCTGATGCAATATGCTACACAAAATGTACATTTTCACCTAAACAGATTTAGTAAACAAACTACACAGTGATGTATCTATACTTCATTCCAAGTAAATTAATTAATTATGCTCATTTGTTTTCTCCCAAATCTACTTTTCTCAACCATCTTCCATGGGGACAAATTAAATTATTAAATATAGAGAAAAAACTGACACTGAGACAATTCATTATATTAACAGCTAATTTTGCAATTTTTTTGTTACAGTGAAAGCCTTATTTGACTGCAGTGTCTTTTGCAAAATAGGAACACATATGGAGGGAAAAGGCTATTAAAGATTAAATGGTGAAGCTGCATTTTAAGCAAATGGCAAAGAAATTTATTACTATATATAGGAGTTCTAAGAGGATTCTGAGCTTGCATGTACTGTAATGATATTTAAGAGCCATATAATATTTTTAGTTTCAGAATATATTCCTATTATTTAATTAGGATTACCTTCAAATGATAAATGTGTTCCTCAGTATCTAAATCTATACATTTAGTCGATTTCTTCACAGACATCACCGAAAGGCCAACATCTATACATCCATGCAACTTCCCTTTCTCTATCTGGTAAAAAAACATTTCAAATTATTTAGTTTGGCTTAGGAGAAAATGACATAAAATACGGATTTTCAGAATTACCTCTTTCCTCCTATTGATGTCTATTGGAAACAATCACTTATTTCTTTCCCCCAACTGTGAAGCTGTCATCATATTATTTTATATGACAACATCTGCACAGTGAGGCACTTACATCAGCTGGGTTCTTTGCATATTTCAAAATCCCTTTGTCCAGAAAGAACCATCTCTGCAATAGAAAAGCAGAGGTTTTTAATCAGACAGGCCAACATACTGCAGTAAAATATTATTTTTAAACAGTTGCAATATTCTCCCAGCCAACTTTTAGAAAGGACGCCAAGCAAATGTTTTAAATGGCACTGGCGACAAATACCAGGGGTGAAGGCCGATTACTCACCTTATGCCAACCTTTCAGAGGCCATTTTCTTTTTTTTAGCAAGTAGCCTTCCTGCTTCTGGGGTTCCTGGGTGCAATTCATGACTCCGCGGAGTCCTTCTACGATTTCCCAGCTGTCCTGTTCAGAAACAGAATCCAAAATACCTGATGAGTTTTTTAAAAAAAATAAATAAAAGGAATACTGTGTATGTTTGTTGCCTTAAGTTATTTATAAAAATAATAAAGATATAAAAATAAAATAAACTGATACAATTATACCTTATCAATATATTGTAAATCAATTTCAGGGAACCTGAAACATATTATTTATTATATCAATTTTTCAAAGCCCTTCATTTGGATGCAGGGTATCAATTTTAACTGGTTTTTATTTTATTTAAAGTGACCTTTAAACTTAAGCCTTTCCCCGCAATTGAAATGAAATGAAATGTTACTCACACATCTTTGAATCAGCAAGAAACTTTATTAGCATGACATTTTCTGTTCAAATTTTCCTGCCACCTCCCCCTTCCTCCCTCCCCCCCCCAACAACCATCTGATGTGGCTTGGGCTGAGAGAGAATGACTGGCTCTAGGTCACCAAGCAGGTTTCCTGGCTTAAAGGAGGACTGGAATTCACTGTTTTCCATTTTTTTCGGACTTGTTCCAGTTTTAAGTTTTCAGTCTTCCAGCTTTACTTAAAAAAGGATAACATCTATAAAGTTTTATACATTCTTAGGCTGCTCTTGGATGGTATCAGAACACTAATGCTACTTCAGCCCACGACAACTTATGCCTGTAATCACTCATGATCTGAGTATAAATTGAGTAAAACATTCATGGAGACCCATCAGAAAAAAAGATGTTTCTGAGGCCTGATTATGCTGTACAGATAGTCTTTGCTTAACAACAAGGACTATCTGTAAGGCAGATAAACGCAAGACTAGAATTTTAATTGCTAAGTGATGTGATGTTCCAAGGACCATTGCCTTTCTTTTTTTTTCCACATTTCATTTACTGCAGCGCTTTTATTTTCCTTTCACAATGAAGTGTTGGGCATTACAATTCTCAACTTCAGGATGACTTACAAATTTTGGTTTTCTACTGTCATGTTTTCTTAAGCAAAGACTGTGTGTCATTAAGCGAGAACTTCCTGCCAGCTTCCCACAAGCAAAGTCAATGGGAAAGCTGGTAGAAATCTGCAACTCCCAAGCAGCTCACATGCAGGATGGTGGGCAGATAAGTAACTGCTGCCAGGCAGAGGTGCAGAGGTGGCCACCATGGCGTAAGTGTAGTCGGGGTTCACTGCTATCAGGTTGGGGAGATTAGAAGTGATTTACCAGAATGACCTGACTTTGCTTGTGGGAGCCCATAGGGAAAGTCAGAAATACCAATGACCAGAGGATTCTATAACTTTTCTAAATGTAACCTGATTGTTAAATGCCCAGATTACAATAATGTGACCTGGGTGTTCTGGAACTTTGAGGATTAGTCGCAAGTACCACTTATTCAGTACCACTGTAATTTCAAACAGTCACTGATTCAGTTGTTAGCCAAGGATTACTTAAAGCTATGTGCAAGCAGGAATTGGCTCTTGATGGGTTGCAAATCAAATCATTGCAATAGGTAGAAGAGCAAATAAAAATTTAAAAACCTTTGATATTGTGTTAAAGAGCCAGTTTGGTGTAGTGGTTAAGGCAACGCTTTCCAAACATAGATAATTACCCAAAATTGAGTAAAGGTGGTTTTTCTTTCTCACACCAACCCAGCAAGGACATTTAAATAGGGACTTTCTGATAAGCAGTTTTGGGTAATGAATGAAGGAAAAAAGCTTGGGAAGCACTTTGTCAACAATTAGACTAGAAACTGGGAGACTATGAGGTCTGTCCTGCCTTAGGTACAAAGCCAGTTGGGTGACTTTGGGGCAGTCAATCTCTCAGCCCTAGGAATGGCAAATCACTTCTGAAATCTTGCAAAAACAGCTTCAGGGACTTGCCCAAGCAATTTGCCAGGAGTCAACTCTGACTTGAAGCCACCAGACAACAACCACCACCCTGTGTTAGTCACAAGGGGAAGTTTTCATCACACAAGAGAAACAAGGGAAAGAAAGGGGGAAAAAACATTGTTTGCCTTTTTCTCTGTATATGAAAAAATGTAAGAAATAGGTAGTACAAGTAAGAAATCAAGTACTCAGAAAGAAATGCAGACAGGCAAGCAACAAATCTGAAATATCACACAACTAATATATACTAATACATCCTTTTCAGTATTATTAGATATTTCATGTCCATTTTCTAGTCCAAATCCTTGTTTCTTGCTTATTCATTAAGAAAATATTTAGTTAACATTTCTCATAACACTGAAGGAAAACTATAGCAAATAATGCAGTCCATCAATACAACAGTTATAAAAAAATTAAAATGAGGTCTCTAACATCCAAATTTATGAGGTGACACAATGTCATGTATAAAATTGTGGACCAAAAATAATTTCCAATTAAAATTAAACTCAGCATCAGATTTACTTTTTAAATACAAAATTATTCTAGACATCAAGGCATACATCAAGAATTAGTTAACCATTTTACCAGAGAGGAAATCAAAGGTGTTTTTTTTTCTGTAAGAGGCATGTAAAATTCTTACTGCCCTTCACATATACAGTGCCAGTTCAGTACATTGAGCTAATGTATGGTTTAGTAAAATTGAATAGAAATCTTTCGGATTGCAATGGGATTTCAGCTTTAAAATTTATTCCAGGTAGTCCTTGACTTACAAAAGTTTGTATAGTGACCATCTGAAGTTACAACAGTACTGAAAAAGTGACTTATAGCCATCTTTCACATTTATGACCGTTACAGCATGTGATCAGAATTCAGATGCTGGGCAACTGGAATCTTATGACCCTTATGATGGTTGCAGTGTTCCAGGGTCATGGGATCACTTTCTCACAAACAAAGTCAACAGAGAAGCCAGATTTATTTCATGTTACTAACTGAACAACTGTAGAGATTCACTTAACAACTGTAGCAAGAAAGGTCTAAAATGGGGCAAAATTCACTTAGCAACAAAAAGTTTGGACTAAATTGGGGTCATAATTCGAGGACTATCTGTATTGGATTTTATAATACTGCCACCACACAAGAAGGGCACGTATTTGTTACAATTCCAGCAATTCTTATAAATTGTTCATTTGGTAATTAACACTGGAATAATATTGTAAAAAATCTTATACATTTCTCTCTATGTATAATATTCAAAATAAGTTTGACATTCTTATATTGAAATCTCCATTGTTGCATCTTCATATTCTGCACCCATTTAATCATACAATTTGACTTCTTTGGATTCTACATCATTCTCCACTAGTAAATTACAAATCATCCTGAATAAATAAGATTTTCAAATTTGATCAAATGTCTTAATACTCCTTGTGTAGTTCTTTTATTGCTGCACAATTTATTTAAAAATAGAGAGTGATTAAATGTAGAACAAGTATAGTAAGAGACTAAAGAGATCTTTTCATTGTCTTGTTATCAGTTACATCATGCAATTTAAACAAACTATCCCTCCAATCAGAAAATCTTCTACTCCTTCTCCCCCCCCTCTTCCTCTTCTTCCAAATGTTCAGTAAGTTACTTAGCAATTCATATTTTCTTATAGATTGTTTATTGCTATGTGTGTAAATCCAGATGTATCAGTGCAACCTCTCTGAAAGAGCTGCCCCTTCTATTGAGATTACAGAACCATCAGGAAATATAATCCACTCTGAAATTCACATTAAATAGGTAGAATGATAAGGCAGTTGAAGTTCAGAATGCTTAAACCACTTTGTTCTCTTGATCCTTTGAGTTTTTGAGTTTAATCCTTGGCTTTTTATTGGAATATATACAATTCATTACTTATCTTTACCAAATATTTAATACAGGTAGTCCTTGGTAATTATCATTTATTCAACGACTGTTCAAAGTTACGATAACTTGGAATGCATGGTATTTATACTCAATTGTTGTTGCAGTAGCCCCACCATAACAGGATCAAAATTTGGGTGCTTGGCAATCTGCCTACATTTACAACCACAGAATATACTTTAGCCCCACTCACTATTTCCTCTATCTCTGCCCTTTAGGCCACCCTCCATTCAATCTGCCTACATTTACAACCACAGAATATACTTTAGCCCCACTCACTATTTCCTCTATCTCTGCCCTTTTGGCCACCCTCCATTCTATCTCCAGCTGGCCTTTGCCATCCTCTTCCTCCTCTTGCTGATGAGAAGTGCCTGGCTTGGTCCTTTGCAAGACTGCATGTAACTTGGGGAACAAGGCTGTGCGCAGTTAGAAGCTGTCTCACAAAGTGCCAGACTGGGTACATCTCAAACCCAGAGGGAAGAAGACAGCAAAGGGCAGCTGAGGCCAGTAGGGCTGGCACAATGCAGGGTGGTAGGGGATTTAGACTGCAGTGCTGAGGCTTTGTAACACAGGGTTTGGGTGGCTGGATGCAGCAGGGAGTTGAGGTATAGCGCTAGGGCTAAAATATGGTGATTGCAATCCTGGGTCTCCACTTTAGCTCTAGCATTGCCAGCATCAAGGACTGCTGCTGTACAGGGCAGCCTAAAGGGCAGAGATGGGAGAGGTAGCCAGGGGGAGGGACTTGAAGAGGAGGCAGTTTCTTACTGTGGAAGAACCAAGGATTGGAGCTGGGAGGGATCAAGACAGGAATGACTTGAATCAGGGTGGGTGCTTACCTAACAACCAGGTGGGTTAACTTAACAATGGCAACAGGGACTGTCAGAACTGCCATTGCTAAGCAAGTTGGTCAGGTGATGTCTTGCTTACTGACCATATTCCTTAGTAGTGTAATTGCCAGCATCAGCTGTGGCTGTTAAGTAAAGGGCTAAGTATATCTTGGCGTCAATACATATAAAAGTAATTTGAAAAAAAGGTGAACCTTGGTAGAATATTCATTTTGATTGTCTCAATTTTCCCAAACCAAGGCAGTTTCAATTTTTTTCCATCAGAAACTGTCTCTTAATGTATTTAGGCAGGTTGAAAAGCAATTACATTTAAATCTTTCTTACTTTTTGTAAAAATGAATCATGAATATTTGACCTTAGCAGAAATGTTAAATCTGTTGTTTGATAGACAAGTTTTCATTCTTTACTGAATTCCATGTCAACAATTTCATTAAACCATAATTGCATATATTTTATTAACAATGTTAAAGAGTGTCTGAACTAAGTAAATATAAATACAATATTGTGAGTAAATACCAAATAAGTAAAGTAAATGAGTCACTTGCTGAATTGGGTAGCTATTAAAATCAAATCAAATAAATAAATCCAATGTGTCTTTTTTGTGACTAATTTAACTCCTGAAATTCTATTTTTTTCATACTATCTTGTTCATTTTAATATAGTATACTGTTTCAAAATAAGAATACTTTCTATAATTTTGGCTTTTTATTCTTTAGAAATATATTTTATCTATGAAAAAAAATTACAGTAACAAGCCATTTTCTTCAGAACTGCAAACATGAAAGGCCATTCCAAATTGTTAAAGGCTTTTTCAGCATCAAGAAAAATAATGTGTAATTTTTATTCTTCTGATTTATCTTATCAATATTATTCCTTGTATATATTTTCCAATATAAGATCCCTCTAATCAAGATATATCAATTTGAAAGCCATTTAGTGTATTTTTAAAGATACAGATCTTTATGCTTCAGTATGAATTCAATTATTTCTTTATAAATAAAGCTACTTTTCATATGGAAATTCTTCACATATCTGGATCTCACTCGTTACTTGGATTAAAGGTTTGTCAGAATATTTTTTAGAAAGTTTTTAGCAAATTTCAGAAGTACTTATTAAACCAAATTTAACTGTTAATTTGATCTTATGTTACAGGTCAATTAAATACCTTTTTTGTTGATTTGTAAATTTATACATTTAAATCTGTAAATCTGTAATGTGATTTTTCATTTAAATGTTTTTGTTGCATGTGAGAGAGTTGGTATAGACATTTCTGTCAAAAGAGAAAAGAATTCTGGTGAAATTCTAATGAGTGGAATGGTTTTGCACTTATTTAATTATTAATTACTAGATAGTCATGAATGTGAATATTCTGTTTTTCATTGCACCACTTTTTCACTAATGGTCAGTTGCCTCCCTGACTTCCATGCTTTCATTCAACCTAAAACATTGCAATGGAATTTCATAAAGCCTGCATAAAGATACATCCTTCCCAACAGAATTTGTTGGAGAATTTTTTTTCTTCTCCTGCAAAGAATATTCAGTCAGTTGCTCTGGTCACATACATGATTAAGAATTTTGAAAGATTGTAGGCGTCAGAAAGCGCATCCAGTCAGTAAATGCTCAGCTCCATCCAGTCACCCCAATCTATCCTGAATAGGGACTACAGGTTTGTAAAAAGGGAGTTTGTGCCCAGCTGCAATATTTTTTATTGTGTATGTACACTAAGGTGCATCATAATTCCTATGAAAATTTGAACATCTCTTCATTATGGCAATCTTTACATTTATAACACAATTGCCATTGGAAAAAAATTGCCTCAGAACCATACCATTTTATTTTTGATTATATAACCCAGAAATTATTTATTTTTAAATTGAAAATGGACCCTTACACTGTAGAATATCATCTAAAATCCATAAGGGGTTTCTGTCAATATTGAGGCCCATGTTATAAAATTCAGTGGTGGCAAACCTATGGCACGCGTGCCAGAGGCGACACTCGGAGCCTCTCCTTCCCCCATGACCCCCTCACCAGCAGCCCCCCGGAGGAGAGTCGCCTCCAAGCATGGCCCACATGGAGCAGCGCAGCCAAGGACATGGCAGCCAGACAGTGTAGACAAGACTCTGCCCTCATGCCCCATCCTGCACAGTTGATACTGCAGGGTGCGGCAGAGGGTGTAGTCACCATGGCGTTGCTGGGCTGCCTGGGTGATCTGTGGCGGGTTCTGGAGGCGGTGAGTGGCCCTGCGGGCAGGCTGGGTGGGGGATGGGGTGGGGGCGGGACAGGGGTGAAGCAGGGGTGGGGCCAGTTTTTGGGCACTCGGTCTCTAAAAGGTTCGCCATCGCTGATATAGTTCTATTGGAAAATCAGATTTACAGCTCATTTGGAGAGCATGCCCTATTTATTCACTCTTACCAGTTTATTTTTGCCATACAGGAAATTAAGGAATGAATCTTTAGAAGGAAAGCCAGAAGGACAGACTAGTTTCAGAGGCTTTTTAAAGAAACTAGTATATTTGTCAAGAATTATTTGAAAAGGTTCAAGAACAAGGTGATTCCAAAATCAGGTTAGCAAGTTTTGCCACTTTTCCCGAAAATGCTTTTCTTTGCAATTAATAATCAGAAGTAATTACTGGGATAAAAAAATAGAATGTATTCTCATTAAAAACATTTTCTTTGATAATTTTATTTCTTTTTTGTACTTATAGTCTACAAAAATATTACACTAGTTTATGTATATTTCAATGTCCGCTTTCATAAAACTCTAGAAGTATACATACATACATGTGTACATACATGCATATGTGTATGTGTAGTGTTTTATTGAAAGGACCACTAACACTCTTCTTAATTAACATATGTATATCAGATATGTATATACTTGATTTTATTAAATGTATTAAAATAATTTTCCTATCTGTCTGTCTGTCTGTCTGTCTGTCTGTCTGTCTGTCTGCCTGCCTGCCTGCCTGCCTACCTACCTACCTACCTACCTACCTATCTATCTATCTAAAAATGCTGGAATAGTGGCATATGAGTCTGGAAAAAAAATGATAAGTTCTTTACATAGAGATGAAAATTTAGGTTTCCTTTGACTTTCTAAACATGGGAGAAAAAAGGATAACAACAGACTGCAATTTCAGCATTTGTCAATGCTGAAGTTTCACATCTCTATATAGAACGAAGGAATCTTCAAATTAAACCTAAAAATTCTTGATTCAAATGGGACTCAGGTGGCACGTTATCAACAGTCTTCAGCAAAATGTATCATGCGTATCACACAGAATCAAGAGTACCAAGTTATCAACATGGGCAAGACAGGAAGATCTTAAAAAAGAGGAAAAAAAATAACAGACAGCTGGATTTGTTCATTCCTTCCAAAATATGTTGCAAACTAAATTATTTGTTTTGTTGTAACAAAAGAGAGCTATGCCATGCACATAAATCCCTTTTAAGATGAATACAGATCATGGCCACTTATCAGGCACTCCATTAATACCTCCACAAGCCATACCCTTGGAGAACAGAGAAGAGCTATCGCTGTCTTGAAATGGACCCTTGGACCCTTCATACTTACATGATTGTCGAAAATGTAATCTAGTGTTCCTGCTACAGACCTATGAATCTGGATTGCCATACTGGCAATCATGACAATTGTCAATCAAGTATAGTTACAGCAGCCATTTTTAAAGAGAGATCTTGTTATTGTTTTCATTACTCCATTGGCTTCCCAGGAAATCTAAAGCTGAAAATTAGTCATTCACTACCGGTAGTAAAATCTCTGGGAAGTATCACTTTGTTTTATCATCCTATGAGGGAAGTGCATCCTGAAAGATAGGCTATACAGTTTGGGGCCCTGATACTCAGAAAAGTACCTCTTCCAGTATATGCCCACCCAAAAGATCTTCAAGAGGACTTTCCCCAGCATCTGAAGTACATTATGTGGAAATGAAGGAAGAAGTTTATTGTCATGAGTGAAAAATGCTTCCCAAACCAGACGTTTAGAAAGAATACGTAGTGTTGTATAACAGATGATATGATGTTTGATGCACACAAAGATTTTATGTACAATGCTGATTGTTTTAATAAAGGAATTTTTATATTAAAAAAATATTCTGGCTCTACTAATTGTTACTCTTTTGAGACCGGCTTTTATCAACATTACTTACCTTTCAGTACAGTGTAAATCCTCAACTTTAATCTTGCACTAAAAACTTTACTTCCACATCTTAACCGTGACATCAGCCTTTAAATGCTTCTCTGTTAATGATACTGTTTACCACTATATGCCTAAACTAATTCATTATTAATTTTATTTGGTGTTATTGTTTTAGTTTGTTCTATATATTGTAATTCACCATGAAATCTTCTGAATGGTAGCTGGACTATAACTATTTTAAATAAGAAAACACTAGCAATATAACAAAACTATAAGAAAGATGGGATATAAACAAACGAACAAGTGGTACAAAGTATAACAAAATATTTCCCCCTTGGGTTTATTTGGCATTCAGAAAGCATCTGGATTTTCTTCTTTATGACAATCCAATTGTACTAGCCCATTTTTGGGTTCAATAATATCTTTGTAAGCTTCCCAATAAACTGTATCTGAAGACTACAAGAAAATATCATTCTCAGTGGGATTCAAATAACTGATTTTCTAATTATGCGATCATTTATATTTTAGCAGAGAAGTCCCCAACCTTTTGGGTACCAGGGACAGGTTCTGTAGAGAGAGGTTTTTCCATGGACCGGCAGGTGTGTGGTTTTGTGTGCTGCTTGCATCCCTTGGATGGGGATTTGCTTGTTTGTGTGACCAGTTGCTGGCATGCCACGGGCCGGTACCAATCTATGGATCAGGGATTGGGGACCCCTGTTTTAACAGACATGATGCTTTTATTTATTCTGCTGTTTAGATTTTTTTTTCACCACAAGATGGTAAAAATATATTCTATATTGGAGGCACATAAATCAGCTACAACCAGAATGTTTCTCAGACTGAAGTTTGTCACTTGTTTTTATGCTTCTTCTGGGTTGGACATCTATAGACCAGTATGACCAGCTCAGGGCCTGATTTATCCAGACTAGGATACCTGCAAGGAATATAAGGCAGATGGAGCTGTTAATGTCTCCAAGGGTCTTGTTAGAATGACTTCCATTCTACGATGTACTGTACATTCCCCCTCCCCACTCCATAAGGAGATAAAAGATATGGTGTCTAAATCGTTAGGATACCAATAGTATCTCTCTACACAAATTATCTATAATATGAACATAAAAATTGCTTTGTGACTTATTAATCATTTTAATATAGTATTAAATCACTGTTTGAATCAGTAAAGCCATGTGCCCTCTCAAGAGAAATAATTCAAGCAGTGAAAATGAATCAACAATTTGAAACATTATATTTCTAAACTATAATATATGGACTAATGCATGAAACCTATGATTATCCAAGCAGTAGTTGAATATATTAAAAAGAACACAATTACACTAAATTGGTAGGATAAAGTTTGTTGGTAGGATAAAAATTATTCTTTATTTGGAAGGAAGTTTCTATTAAAATTAGCTAATGTGTTATGTTGAAAACTGCCCCATAGAATTATCTTAACCCAGAACGAAGTTAATAACATTCCTGCTGTTACTAAAGCAATAGTAAAATACTCTGCATGGTAACCTAGCCTTTTCAGCTCTCTATATGTTCAAAATGTAGGCATATAGAGTGTAATGGTTAAATTGCTTTAAAAAGGTTAGTCCAGATGATTATTCGCAGTATTTTTCTAGTCTAATTATAATTACAGAAATACTCTGCATGGTAACCTAGTTTTTTCAGCTCTCTATATGTTCAAAATGTAGGCATATAGAGTGTAATGGTTAAATTGCTTTAAAAAAGTTAGTCCAGATGATTATTCACAGTATTTTTCTAGTCTAATTATAATTACAGATATGGATAATCCAAAACAAAATGCACAGAGCTCAAGTAGTGGATTTTGGTAAAGGCAAAAAAAATGATCTTCCAAAGAAAACATTTTTCCCAAAATAATTTCCTGTGAATTGAGATAATATTCTAATTCAGATATGCCATAATTGATAGTTACTGCAGTTGCTGGAAAGCATGGATGCTTTTAAAAAATAAATGACAAAGAGTTACTTGCATAGTGAATTCAATCTCTAAACAGACCTTTCTCTTCCCTTTCCTTCTCTGTTCAGTCTCCTTTTTTCCTCCTCATCTCTATCCAATTTTATTTCTCCTTTTGTTTTACAATTCTCAGCTTACCTTCCTCTTTTGTTTCTGCTAGAAAAGGTGTGTGTTTCCATGGCTTCCATGTGTGTTGTATGTATGAGTTACATGTATATCCTAAATGCAAACTGGAATCAATAAAGTTGTATTAATTGTTATAGGCAATTATTTTGAATTAACTGTCTTTGTGTGTGTTGTATGTATATATCAACCATGAGTACCTGATATTCTACAGTAATAGAAAGAAGAAAACCATAAAAATAATGAAGTATTCCACAGATTATCAAAAGCAACAACTGAAAAGTATATGGAGTACTAAACAGTTTAAAACTGTGAAGTGTGTATCAAAGTTGTATAATGACATATTTAACATATGCAAGAAAAATGCTGAAGTAGAAGAAATTGAAATTAAAATCAACTGCAATGATATTATTTGATAGCTAGAAAAAAGGGAGGAATCTCTTCTTAGTGAAAGGTAAGATAAGACTTCAAAAGCTTAAGCAGTTCTTTGTTTAAGAACCCTACGCAGAACCGGCACCTCCATTCAAACATATTACTTTGATTTTATTTTTCACTCCTTGTACAGTTGAAATGTTGGTTTGTTGTTGTGATTGTTTGCCTTCATTCCAATGCTATTTCTCTTAAAGATACAAAATCTGCCAATAACTAAGAGACTGTTGCAGAATTGAGTTTATCCTGTTTAATATACTGTTGATTTGTATATGTAGATATGCTATATTTAACTCTCAAAGTCTTTAAGCAACTATTGGAAATCAACTGATTTAAAATATTGATCCATTGTCTTCCAGTACAACTTCCTGCCTCTCTTTTTCAAATTTGGCTTTTACACAGGATCGATTTGTCATGTTATTCAGGAAAAAAAATGTACTGACTCATCAGTTAGAGACCAAAAACGCATAGCAGCTTTGAAGGCTAGAAATAAAGATATCTGTTAATTACAGTATGCCTGAAACATGAAACATGGCATGATTTCAAAGATGTTACATGCATAATCTCCAAATAGGTCCAGAGAACATTCAGAATAGTTAAGTCTAACAGCATACTTAAACTGATAAGGAATATAAGTTTTGGGATTATGAAAGATACTAATTTTTCGTAAGTAAGATAATTATTTTTATTATTGTTCTGATTAACTTTTATAACTACATTAACTATTAATATTGTAAGTTGCCAGAGTCATCTCACAGCAAGGTGAATGGCAAACAAATTTAATAAACAAATGAATGAATGCTCCTAAAATATTTCATAATTGTTTTTATTAGAAACTATCAATATATAATTTTTGCTGGAGAAATTTACTTAAATATTTTCAAACAGAAGCATTTTTTAAAAAATAGTATATTTCTTCTCAAATCAGAAGGTACCATAAACGTATAATAGAATTTATCTTACTAGGAACTTAGTTTTTTTTTTATTCAAAACCTAAAAAATGTACCTTTTTCACATGCAGAAAAACATGTTCTGGGTTGTTTATTAGGCATTTATCAAGAAATCCATTACTGATTTTTCTTCAGCAAAGAACACTAATATATTCTAATGTTAGGCAATTGGAGAAGAAGATTAAAAATTCATTTTATAAGCTAGAAATGCATACAAATTATATCAAAACATTTATTGCAGCAAAGCTTGAAATCAATGCCTCTGTTCTGAATAGAGGCATTGATTTCAGCTTTACTGCAATAAATGTTTTGATATAATTTGTATGCATTTCTAGCTTATAACAAAAATGTTATTGTCATTTATCAATATTTCTGAACAAATGTGTTCAGAAATAATGAGAATCAAAAGAGAAAACTGGAAATTTAATGGCTTATTGTCTGAACAAATTTTATATCTGATATTCAGATCAATGATAGACAGTAAATCTATGCAGAAAGAATCTATTAATAATGAAAAATCAAATTCTCTTTTTTTTTCACGTAATCCACACAATGACCACTATTGAGTCTGGAATTTCTGTCACAAGTAATTACAGTAATTAAGCAGGTTACCATGTGACTTGACTTAATTTAACAACAGATGTAAAGCAAGTTATGATAGTCATTACAGTGAGGGGAAAAGTTATTTGATCCCCTGCTGATTTTGTACATTTGCCCACTGACAAAGAAATGATCAGTCTATAATTTTAATGGTAGGTTTATTTTAACAGTGAGAGACAGAGTAACAACAAAAAAATCCAGAAAAACACATTTCAAAAAAGTTATAAATTGATTTGCATTTTAATGAGTGAAGTAAGTATTTGATCCCCTATCAATCAATCAGCAAGATTTCTGGCTCCCAGGTGTCTTTTATACAAGTAAAGAGCTGAGATTAGGGAGTGCTCCTAATTTCAGCTTGTTGCCTGTATAAAAGACAACTGTCCCCAGAAGCAATCAATCAATCAGATTCCAAACTCTCCACTAAGACCAAAGAACTGTCCAAGGATGTCAAGTACAAGATTGTAAACCTACACAAGGCTGAAATGGACTACAAGACCATCGCCAAGAAGCTTGGTGAGAAGGTGACAACAGTCGGTGCGATTATTCGCAAATGGAAGAAACAGAAAATAACTTTCAATATCCCTCAGTCTATGCTCCATGCAAGATCTCACCTTGTAGAGTTTCAATGATCACGAGAATGATGAGGAATCAGCCAGAACTACACAGGAGGATCTTGTCAATCATCTCAAGGCAGCTGGGACCATAGTCACCAAGAAAACAATTGGTAATACACTACGCTGTGAAAGACTGAAATCCTACAGTGCCCGCAAGGTCACCCTGCTCAAGAAAGCACATGTATAGGCCCGTGTGAAGTTGCCAATGAACATCTGAATGATTCGAGGAGAACTGGGTAAAAGCGTTGTGATCAGATGAGACCAAAATTGAGTTCTTTGGCATCAACTCAACTCGCCATGTTTGGAAGAGAAGAAATGCTGCCTATGACCATCCCCAGCATCAAACATGGAGGTAGAAACGTTATGCTTTGGGGGTGTTTTTCTGCTAAGAGGATAGGACAACTTCAGCGCATCAAAGGGATGATGCACGGGGCCATGTACCATCAAATCTTGAGTGAGAACCTCCTTCTCACAGCCAGGGCTTTGAAAATGGGTCGTGAATGGGTATTCCAGCATGGCAATGACCCAAAACACACAGCCAAGGCAAAAAAAGGAGTGGCTCACATTAAGGTCCTGGAGTGGCCTAGCCAGTCTCCAGACCTTAATCCCATAGAAAATCTGTGGAGGGAGCTGAAGGTTCGAGCTGCCAAATGTCAGCCTCCAAACATTAATGACTTGGAGAAGGTTGAGGAGAACGACTGAGGTGGGAATGAAAACCTGGAGTCAGAGAGAAACAGGAGGGAGCCGAGAGTGAAGGAACGGAGAGACGCTTGGGGTAAAAGTGACAGGAAACTGAGCTGAAAAGGACTGATTGATGGTGAATGAGACAAGCTAGGAACGAAGTTGGAATTTGTTAGAGACAGCGTTTTTCAAGGAGAAGGACTGATCGACGGTGAGAGAGATAAGCTGGGAACGACAGAGACAGTGTTTCTTATTAGGACGAGTTAAAGGACTGATTGACGGTGAGAGTTTTTTGCTGGAAGAGAGTTTGGTATCGGGAGAATTTGGTTCTTTGCTTTGAGTCTGTCTGAGATATGATGGCAAAGAAGTGGACCAATGGACATTTCTCTTCAGTACTAAACCTAAATATGAGCAAAGACAGTCTTTTGGCTTTAGGAGCAGAAGGAGGAGAGCTTACAATTTGGAATGCTGAGGGAAACCCTTTGGAATGTGTTTGGCTTCAAAAAGCAGATGATGTCACTAGCGTTATATTTTCTCCCACTTGTTCTAGAAGACTCTATGCTTCTCATGGGGAAATTATTAGCATGCTGGATATCAGGTGTCTCAAGGAGCCAGCTGAATGTTTCCATGTAAATGAGGAAGAGATCAATTGTCTTTTAGTAAATGGAACAAACAGCTTTTTGGTTGCTGCAGATGATTCTGGAGCCATAACACTTCAGAACAAGAAGCCGGCCAAGCGTTTTAACATTTACTTTTGTCTCGCCGCTGAGCTAGGCAGAATCGGGTCGGCGTCTGGGGCTGACGGAGAACCGGCGAGATCGCTGTGGACCGCTGAGCTCCTGGCAGCCAGCCGGGGAGTTTGGTCAGCGTGTGTAAATCAGTTGGGAGTCGGTGGAAGTGCATGCTGGCTACCAGGGGACAATAACCAAGATACTATTTACGATGAGGATGAGGTCTTTTTTGCTCTGGTAGAACAACTGGGAACTTTTACAGCCTTGGTTGGGGGTCCTGATTATGTCCACTGTTTGCTGCCCCCACACGAGAGCCTTGCTACAGTGGAAGAGATAGTGTTGCGGGACATGGCTGTGGAGTTCTTGAGAGCAATTCCCAGTGAACATTTTTCAGCTGACCTTGAGGCTCATTTTGTGCCCCTGATGAAGCACTTGGTAGGAGGTGACTGGTTTATCTCTCGCACCTCTGCTTGTGGCTTTTTTATTTAATATGTTTATATGCCTTGTTTTTAGATTTTTTTAGATTTTTTAAATTTAAATTTTTAATTTTTATTAAATTGGTTGGGTGAGGGATGTATGCATGGGATGGGGATATGTTTGAGGAATGTATGATAGATGAATGGACAGGCCTGCCGAGCCTGAGGGAGGCCGGGGACTGGGGGGATGCGGACTCTGGAACACTGAGGGTTGGAATATACCGGTCATTCAGGGAAGAGGCAGATATGGTGGGAGCAGGAGGGTAGGCCACACTCGGGGAACTCGGTCCTGCTGTCTCATAGCAGTTCTTTGTTCTGGCCCTTCTGAAAAATCTAGCTCACCCCATGATCCTGGTGATGGGCGCAGCTCTGGCCCTGGGCTCAGACTGTTGCTGCTCAACGCCAGGTCGGTTAATAATAAGGCCCCCCTCATTCATGACCTTTTCATGGATGAGGAGACCAACTTGGCGTGTGTGACTGAGACCTGGTTGGGCCCTGAAGGGGGAGTTCCCCTCTCGGATATGTGTTATCAGGTATGGCACCAGCCGCGACCCCAGGGAAGGGGGGGAGGAGTGGCTGTTTTGGCCTGGGAGAACCTCAGTCTACGCAGGCTAACTGTTTCCGAAATTCTGGGTTGCGAGTCCATCTTTATGACGCTGGACTTAGGGGTCCACGTGGGCTTGTTGCTTGCGTACCTGCCTCCCAGCTGCGTGACATCAGCCCTGCCTGTGCTACTCGAGGAGGTTGCTGGGCTGGCAGTGGGGTTCCCCAGGCTTATGGTTTTGGGGGACTTTAATCTGCCGTCGCTTGGCGAATCCTCGGGGTTGGCACAGGAGTTCATGGTCGCCATGACAACCATGGACCTGAC
This sequence comes from Bothrops alternatus, assembly GCA_034064705.1. NCBI lineage: Eukaryota > Metazoa > Chordata > Lepidosauria > Squamata > Viperidae > Bothrops > Bothrops alternatus. Next base: position 1,472,240 of record JARGCV010000021.1, on the reverse strand, counting down.
CCAAGTAGTACAGGGTACGACGAATGAGGGTGGGCACGCCCCGGATATGATCTTCCTTTCGGAGAAATTGGGTAATGTTCTGGCTTTAAGGGGCTTAGATATCTTGCCTTTGTCATGGACCGATCATTTTCTGCTACGACTGAATTTTACGGCCCCAATCCTTCCCCACAGGGAGGCGGAACCGATTAGGTGGTTCCGCCCTAGACGCCTGATGGATCCAATTGGTTTTCAGACAGCGCTTGGGGAATTACTGAGCTCGTTCATTCACAATTCGGCGGAATCCCTGGTAGCAGCATGGAATACGGCCGCGAAGGGGGCTATTGATCGGATTGCGCCTTTGCGACCTCTCCGTGGTGCTGGCCCCAGGAGGTCTCCTTGGTTCACCGAGGAGCTCAGGGGGATGAAGTGCCATAAGAGACGTCTAGAGAAGCGATGGAGACGAAGTAGATCCGGATCTGATCGAACCAGATTGAGCTCATTTATTAGAGCCTATTTGAAGGTGATTAAAGCAGCAAGATCTTTGTATCTTTCCGCTTTGATCACGTCTGCGGAATCTTGCCTGGCCGCCCTGTTTAGGGTGACCCGGTCCCTCCTTAACCCGAGGGATCCGGGGCCTCCCTTGCAGGGTAGTGCCGAGGACTTTAACAACTGTTTCGCAGACAAAGTAGCTCAGATCCGGGCCGACCTAGACTCCAATTGTGAAGCAAAGTCGACTGATGATTCAGTTGAGGGGACAGGGGCATGTTCTTGTCCGATCATCTGGGGCGAGTTTGAGGCTGTTCCGCCTGATGAAGTGGACAGGGCCATTGGAGCTGTGAGTTCCGCCACCTGTTTGTTGGACCCGTGTCCCTCCTGGCTGGTCTCTGCCAGCAGGGCGGTGACACGTACCTGGATCCAGGAAATTGTCAACGCTTCTCTGAGGGAGGGGTCCTTTCCGGCTCCTTTAAAGGAGGCACTTGTGTGTCCCCTCAAGAAGCCTTCCCTGGATCCAGCAATTTTGACCAACTATCGTCCGGTCTCCAACCTCCCTTTTGTGGGGAAGGTTGTTGAGAAGGTGGTGGCACTCCAGCTCCAGCGGTCTCTGGAGGAAGCCAATTATCTGGGGCCTCTGCAGTCTGGGTTCAGGCCCGGCTACTGCACCGAAACTGCTTTGGTCACTCTGATGGATGATCTCTGGCGGGCCCAGGATAGAGGTCAGTCCTCTCTCCTGGTGCTTCTTGACCTCTCAGCGGCGTTCGATACCATTGACCATGGTATCCTTCTGCGCCAGCTGAAGGGAGTGGGAGTGGGGGGCACCGTGTTACGGTGGTTCTCCTCCTATCTCACTGGTTGGTCGCAGTCAGTGTTTGTGGGAGGTCAGAGGTCCACCTCTAGGTTACTCCCATGTGGGGTGCCTCAGGGGTCGGTTCTCTCCCCCCTACTTTTTAGCATTTACATGAAGCTACTGGGAGAGATCATTCATCGGCACGGAGTGAGATATCACCAGTACGCTGATGATACTTAGCTGTACATTTCCACTCCTGGCCAAATCAGTGAAGCGGTTGAGGTGATGTGCCGATGTCTGGAGGCTGTGAGGGTCTGGATGGGCATTAACAGATTAAGGCTCAATCCTGACAAGACGGAGTGGTTATGGGTGATGCCTCCCAAGGACACTTTAATCTGTCCTTCCATTACTCTGGGGGGTGAATCCATAAACCCCTCGGAGAAGGTCCGCAACTTGGGAGTCCTCCTCGACCCACAGCTGACATTGGAACATCATTTGTCAGCTGTGGCGAGGGGGGCATTTGCCCAGGTTTGCCTGGTGCACCAGTTGCGCCCCTATTTGGATCGGGAGTCTCTCCTCACAGTCACACATGCCCTTGTCACCTCGAGGATCGACTACTGCAACGCTCTCTACATGGGGCTACCCTTCAAGAGTGTTCAGAGACTACAATTAGTGCAAAATGCGGCTGCACGAGCAATTGTGGGCCTTCCACGTTGTGCCCACATTTCACCAACCCTCCGCACGCTGCATTGGTTGCCTATTGGTCTCCGAGCGCAATTCAAAGTGTTGGTCATTACCTATAAAGCCCTTTATGGCACTGGACCAGGATACTTACGGGACCATCTTCTGCCACATACTTCCCTACGACTGGTGAGAGTGCACAGCGTCGGCCTCCTCCGGGTCCCGTCAGCGAAACAATGTCATCTGGCGGGCCCTAGGGGGAGGGCCTTCTCTGTTGTGGCGCCCGCCCTCTGGAACCAACTACCTCCTGAAGTCCGCGTTTCTCCCACTCTCCTGGCCTTCCGAAAGAACCTTAAAACCTATCTTTGCCGGCAGGCCTGGGGATGATTGTGGACTGTGGTGTGAATGTTGAATGTGTGTGGGGTTTCTCATTTTTTAAATATTTGTGGTTGGATTCAGATTATGATCTGTTGTTTTATATAGATGTTGTAAGCCGCTCCAAGTCTTTGGAGAGGAGCGGCATATAAATCCAACAAAATAAATAAATAAATAAATACCATAAAATTTGCAAAAAGGAGTGGGACAAAATCCCTCCTGAGATATGTTCAAACCTGTGACCAACTACAAGAAACATCTGACCTCTGTGATTGCCAGCAAGAGTTTTGCCACCAAATACTAAGTCATGTTTTGCGAAGGGTTCAAATATTTATCTCACTCATTAAAATGCAAATCAATTTATAATTTTTTTGAAATGTGTTTTCCTGGATTTTTGTTGTTGTTGTTATTCTGTCTCTCACTGTTAAAATAAACCTACCATTAAAATTATAGACTGACCATTTCTTTGTCAGTGGCAAACATACAAAATCAGAAGGGGATCAAATAATTTTTTCCCTCACTGTAAGTGAATCATATAGTCATTAAGTGAATTCATTCTCCCAAATGAGCTTTTTCTGTCAAAAACCAATAAAAAGAATTCCAGAAACCAATTAAAATAATTGCAAATGCTGGTCATACGACTGGGGGATGCTGCAACCTCTCATAAATAAGAGCTGGTTGCCAAGTATCTAAAATGCAATCGTGTGACCAGAGGAGTGCATGCAGTAGTAATAACTTCCAGGATGAGTAAACTTTGGGGAGGGGGGAGGGTCCATCTTAACTCTGAAATAGTTGTAAATGTAACAGAGCCAGAATAAAGACAATGATCAAATAAAACAAAATTAAGTCCAGAGCAGAAAAGTAATTTGAGAAAACGTCTCAGATTTGATACACCCTAGTTCTCATGAGGAAAAAGAGAGGAAGAGAGGAAGTACATTCAGACTTACAAGATTCTATTACTATAACCATATAATAAAAGTAATATTAGCATTCATAACTTTGGTTTTGTAGTTTAGTTTATCTTGAAAGGCTAACAGTTGTGGATCACAGTCTACCATGCTGATACAGTGTAGACCAGAATCTTATTATACTATACAGGTTCTCCTTTTATATTTTTTATACTCAATTATATCAACTAGAGATTCCTATAAGTCAGGAGTCTCCAACCTTTTTTATTCTATTGAGGGGTGGCTGTGGTGGCTTTGGTGATTTCGATGGTGGGAATGGTTTCCCACACAAAACCTAAATTCCACATATGCGCAAATGAAGCTTTGTGCGTTTGACTGCTTCTTTGATAGTCTAGTTCCCAACAGGCCACAATCCCATAACAGGCCATTGCCTGGGGGTTGGAGACCTCTGCTGTAAGTGAACAGCAAATTTTAATTTCCTGAGAAATACTAAAATGGAAGAGAAATCATGAAGACTAAATAAATTGGTATAACCGTTGACATTACAAGAAATCAGAGACAATCATCCATAGAACTGGGGAAAGACTTTGAAAAACAACAGACTTTAATGGAAGAATACAAAACTTTTACAGACCTATTAGCACATATTGCTAGAGTCTATAATCAATCATTTTTTTATATTTCTTAATCATTTAATAAGGCCTATATCAGAAAAATATTGCAGCCTGAGAAATATATAATAAAAAGGGCTAGTTATAGACCAGTATTTTTGTTCAATTGAATGCTAAAACATAGCTATAATATTGGCCAGGAAGCCAATAATTGCCTTCTATAATTCACCTATCACAGATTTAAAAATATAGATAAGTATTTAACAATACGCACCTAATGATTAGTATAATGACATCACAGCAGAGATATTGGAATCAGTTCATCTAATTTTATAGATACCTTTGACATGGTACATCCCCAAAGATACAGGATTCAAATATCTTTGGTTCATTGGACCATAGTTTGGCCTCTTTGCACAATGGAATCTTGAACTTATTTTGTACAGATATTAAGAGGTCTAATTTATATGAGAATCCTTTTTTGGAAAGACTATCGCATAACTTCAAGATGAGTATTATCAGAAAGACTCTCTGGTCCACTTGTGACCTGAACATATAAGTCTGTAAGGAAGAACCTTCCAATTGCTTACAAACAGATATTTTCTTCTTATTCCATAAAAATATATTACATTATTGAGAGTACTTACATCTATACATGTATTTAAACATATTCAAATATATACTACTGTCTTCTTTGTTTGTTTGTTTGTTTGTGGGGAGCGGGAGACACAGAGTGATGTAGCATACCTTTGTGTTCTGATAATCCCAAGTTTCCTCTATCTCTCATTTGATGTAGGTAGAAAATCAAAACTTTATAGTTATCTTTTTAAACAAAACTAAAAATGTGTTTTCTGGGACAGCATAAAAAAAGCCAGTCAGATAATAGTCCTTAATGCATGTTTTAAACTTAATGGTTTTATTTATATCAAAATATTTTGCCTAAATAATTCTGACCATGCACTAAATAATTTGTGTGCCCTTTGTGTCCTATAAAAATCTTAACATGAGGCTTGATTTCCAAACCCTAAGGACACTGGAAGGTGGCAGACAGTACTCAGATGTGATGCCATTTTTAAAAAAATACAGACATGTCAACATCATAAATTCCCTGGAAATGTCACATTGATGTCTGATGATATTCTTTCCACTCAATTTTATAAACTTTGTTTTTTTTTAACTCTAAAATCACACTGGCCTCCCCTCACTAATGAGGACTGGATGCATGAGAAGAGGAATCATTTGACTCTATGAAAGCAACAATCAATAATTTGAATATCTGAAGTATATGGTCACACACATGTGCACATATACACACATGCCCTGTGATCAGTACCTTCTGGAATTACCCACAAAATTGTTTAAGATGAGATAATTTTAACAAGATTTATACAAATAGAAAGAACAAGAACAGAAATTGTCTACCAATGCCTATATGACTCATCTGTTCAGCATTTCCTTATATACAAAGCATGAAGCTTATCTAAAGAATTTAGTGATCCTCTTTTGGTACACAATATAGAGCATATCAGACCTTTGGAATGACACAGTTACAATCTGTGATGAAATGTGATCAAGTCGGATCCCAAATTTTCCGGTATGGGTAGTATCAGAAACTCACAGAAGCTGCATGTTATTTTAGGGCAAAATAATGTAAGACATGAGCTAGCATAAGTTCAAACTACTCTTTCTTCTTAAAGCGCCATCAACATGCCAGACGACAGTGCCAGATTTGTGTCTAGAATAAAAGGCAGTCAGTTGTAGTGCCTATTTTTCAACCGCTCAAAATAGAAAGCAGTTTTGTGGAGGAGTACAGGATTTGGTATCAGCATCAACTGAAGCATTTATTACAGTTCACAAAATTGGCACAATTGTTCCCAAGTTTGCTTTTTATTTCTATACTATAAGAGCTTTTCATGATACTGTTCTTTCATCCCCAATTGATTTGCTGAAATTGTCAATATATGCTTTTCTTTCTTTTACATACATTAAGCTGGGGAAGTTTGGAAGCTTTGTCATGCTGTGTTTGGAGGGGGTGAAGAAAATGATGCATACTGTTAAAGGACTATCTCTGCAATCCTATATCCCAGGGGTCCCCAACCTCGGCAACTTTAAGACTTGTGGACTTCAACTACCAGAATTCCTCAGCCAGCAAAGCTGCCTTACAACCATTCATTTAGTGACCATTCCAAATTACATCACTGAAAAAAATGACTTATGATTATTTTTCACTCCTACAACCATTGCAGCATCCTCGTGATCACATGATCAAAATTCAGATGCTTGGCAACTGATTCACATTTATGACAATTGCAGTGTTCCGGGTTCATGTGATCCCCTTTTGCAATCTTCTGTCAAGCAAAGTCAATGAGGAAGCCAGATTTACTTAACAACTGTTACTAACTTAATAACTGCAGTCGTTCACTTAACAACTGTGGCAAGAAAAGTCATAAAATGGGGAAAAATTCATTTAACTACTGGCTTCTAGCAACAGAAACTTTGGGCTCAATTGTGGTTGTTAAGTCGAGGACTACCTGTAATGTCATCCTAAGATCAACACTTCTCTAACTCATTTTGGTAGTTTTTACCATTTAACAAATGTGTTTATGGAATATAGTAAATTGGCCATCACCTGCCCTAGTCAAGCCTAAGGATTCCAATAAAGTTGTATTGAAAGCAGTGGAATTTATTGGAAGAGCTGGATCAATTTTGTGTGGGATTGCTAATGATCAATACCTTTGTCAGTTATAGTTGAAGGTGTTGATTAAAAGTCACTTGGGAAGAACAAATGCTTATACAGGTTTGCTGATTTGATTTTCTTTTTTTGTCTGATAAGCTGTTTTTAGCTAAGGTTGTATATTGTTATTAGCCTTATATGACACAATGCCTGAGCTCATATTGTAGAAAACCCAAATAAAATGCACTGTATTTTCTTATGAAATGTGAATCTGTAGCTTATGTCCCTTAAAGACAATTGCCAGCTTAGCAGCTGGTGGTTTCCATGAGATGATAATGATAAGGATTTTATTGGGGTAGTGACCTGTGCATCAGAAAAGTCTGGCAAAGCCATAGGTGCTTCCACAGTAACAGCTGTGATTTACTACATGATGTTCCTTCTCAACAGAATCCTCCTCTGAACCAGCACAGATAAATCAAGGCCAGAATCCAAAACAACATATTATTAGAAAATTCAATACATTTTAAAACAGTAAATTGAAAGTAGGCAAAGCTACTAGTGAAAAATCACAATTTCAGATAATTTTCAGATTGGTCCCCCCAAATGACCATGTAATGATTTAAATATTGTAGTAACATGACACATCTAGAGGACATCAAACTGGAGAAACTGATGTATAACAATGTAAGAGTCTGAGTTATCAAGATCAAGAATTTTCTTTTTCGGCATCCATAGTGCAAAAAGAAAAAAAAACCTTATTTATTCAAATTATCATGGCTATAACTCAAAGTCATGATGCATGCAGAAGTAAACAAACAGCATAATCATTCTACCTTGAATACACTGACTTATCGTTTTAGGAGTGATAAATGCAGCATGAAGTAAAGTGAAATAACTCTTCAGATGTATCTTTAATCCTTTCATTGTTCATAAATATTATTATAGAATCCATGCTTTCTGGCTAAGCAAATAAAAAAATATGAGTATTCAGTTCATCCTAATATCAAATTACTATGTAAATGCCTTGCATTTTCAGAAGTTACTATAAAAATAAGTTGCAATAAATAATTGATGTAGCTTGTGAGATGAAAGGCATTTGTCCTACTAAATCATCTTTCATAACAAAACATTGGAAAAATAGATCCTAGGTATTCATTTCAACATAAATTTATAGCATTAAAATGAATCAGAATTAGAATTAGTAGAGTAGAGTAGCCACGAGGGAAAACATGTCCCAGTGTCTAGCTGTTTTGACACACAATGCCATATAGTAGCATACTAAGGGAAGGAGTTGAAACAGTTTATGTCTAGGATGTGAACACATCTCCAGTAATGACAGCATGACGTGTTGGCTCACAGAAACTAACCCTAGGCCTAAGGACCCAACTGGGTGGGTGTGGATTATCCATCTCCGTGCTGAGAAACGGAGTTCAGGTATGTCCCAATAATCCACTAATGGGACATACCAAAGCCCACTTGTTCTATGGGAGGGAAGCAGGCAAGTTTGGAACCATGTCATGAGGCACCACCTGCTGGAGAACTCTCCTGCCAAAGGATGCCTCGGCAGATGCGTACCTGTCCAGTTTATAATGCCGTATGAATGGCGATGGTGAAGACTACGTGGCCGCCCTGCATACTTCCTCGATGGAAGCCTGCATGGTCCAAGCCGCGGAAGTGGCTGCACTACGCGTAGAGTGGGCCATGACACGATGTGCAACCGGCAAGGAATCGGACTGGTACACCCCTACAATGCAAGCTCTTATCCATTGGCCGATTGTGGAGGCTGAGACCTTCCGACCCTTGGAAGAATGGTGGAAGGAGACAAAAAGTGCCTTAGAGCTGTGGAAGGCAGCCGTCCTTCTGATATAATAACGGAGAGCCAGCAGACGTCCAGGGAATGCCATTGACGTTCCAGATCATGGGAAGGATTAGGGCAGAAATCCGGAAGGACGATATCCTGGGCCCTATGAAAAAGAGAATTAACTTTGGGGACAAAGGTGGGGTCTAAACGAAGGGTGACTCGATCCCGGTGAAAAACACACAGATCCTCCCTGAGAGAGCCGCCATCTCAGAAATACGCTGGGCCGAAGTAATGGCCACTAAGAAGGTGACCTTAAGGGATAAGGACCTCAAGTCGCACAAAATGAGAGATTCAAAAGGAACCTTGGTAAGACCCTGAAGGACCCGAGGTAATTCCCACGAGGGATACCTGTGGACCACAGGTGGCCTGGTATTAGTTGCGCTCTTGAGGGAAAAATGGATCAAAGGATGCTGACCCAAAGAGTTAACAGTATTGCAAGAAAGCAAGGTAGAAAGGGCCGCCACCTGTCTGCACAAAGTGTGAGGTGCCAATCCTTTATTCAATCCCTCCAGTAAGTAGTCTAAAATATTTGGGATGGATAATTTCGATAAAGGTAGTTGATGAGTGGAACACCACCGACAAAAATTCTGCCACGTGGCATTGTAGATATGGTTGGTAGCCGGCCTACGGGATGACTAAATTATGTCAATGATCCCTGGGGAGCAGGACTCCTGGGATAAGAGCCGGCGTTCAAGTGCCAAACGGCTAACTGGAGCCATTGAGGGTCCGGGTGAGTCAGGTCCCCCTGGACCAGTAATATTCGGTCTGGAGGGATTTTCCAAGGGAGTGATTGGGAAAGACCGACTAGGGCGGCGAACCAAGGTCTCCATGGAAAGAAAGGGGCTACCAAGAGAACCTCTGCCCTCTCCTGCAGGAGCTTGCGGATGACCGTTGGGAGAAGGGGGAGAGGGGGAAAGGCATAGAGTAGGCCATCCGGCCATGGAGCCTGAAGGGCATCTACTCCCTCTGCCCCCTGAACTGGGAAGCATGAAAAGAACCGCTGGAGTTGTGCGTTTGTCTTGGAAGCAAACAGATCTATGATGGGAAGACCGAATCTGTGGGTGATTTCCCTGAATAACCTCGGGTGCAGACGCCATTCCGAGTGGTCCATGGTTGACCTGCTCAGGAAGTCTGCTCTTTTGTTTGCCAAGATGTGGTCTGCCCTGAGTGAGGTGAGGCTGGTCTCTGCCCAGGATCCCAGTTGCTGGGCCTCGTTCAGGAGCGCACAGGATCAGGTGCCCCCCTGCCGGTTCACATGGGCCTTTGCCGCCATGTTGTCTGTAAGGACAAGCACATGTTGTTTCGCTATGCTGTGGAGAAAGTGTCGAAGGGCTAGATGTATGACCCTGAGTTCCAGCCAGTTGATATTGTGTCTCAGGTCCGACCGAGACCACCGTCCTTGGGCCCATTGAGACTGATAGTGTGCACCCCAACCGAACAGGCTGGCGTCCGTCATGATTGTGAACTGACCAGGCTCCTTGAAAAGAGACCTTCTGGTCATGGCTGGACAGAGCCACCATCTGAGGGAACGTAAGATCTGAGGTGGAATCTTATTATTATTATTTCTTATTTAATTTAATTTATATGCCGCCCCTCTCACAAGATTCGGGCGGCTCACAACAACAACACAATTAAAAAACACAATTAATTTAAAAATTTAAAAAATAATATCATTCACACGACATACAAACACATTCAACTCACAATCGTTGATGGCGGGACACTCTTAGGGTGGAAATGCTTGTTCCCTATTTCTGATAGGGGAGCAGAAACCACTGAAGGGACCGCGAGTGTAGCCTGGCCCAGGGGACGATCGAGATGCACGATATCATCTTTCCCTGGAGCCAGGAAAGACCGGAAGGAGATAGACTCTTTTCTCTGCAGACCTTGAGAACCAGGTCCCGTATATAATACAGGAGGATGACAGTATTAAGATGTCGTCCAGGTAGCATTGCAGCCGAACCGGCATCAATCTCAGGTGTGCCGCAAGAACTGCCAGAACCTTGGAAAAGACCTTGGGGCTGACGACAGACTGAATGGAAGTGCCCTGTGCTGATAATGATGTCCTATGTAGCTGAATCTGAGAAACTGGCGATGCCGGGGATGATGGGAATGTGAAGGTATGCCTCTGTGAGGTCCACTGAAGTGAGAAAGTCCCCCTTTCGGATACTACCAAGGATGGACTGAAGTGTCTGCATTTTGAACCTTCGGTATGCCAGGTAAAGGTTCAGACGTTTTAGATTTAAGATTGCCCTCCATCCTCCCAAGGTCTTGGGGACTACAAAGAGAATGGAGTAGAATCCGCACCCCTGTTGAGCCGCAGACACTGGTTCTATGGCTCTGGTGTCTAATAAGGGATGGATGGCCTCCTGCATGAGACCTCTCTTTAGCGACTTTTTTGATTGAGGACAAGAGATAATACTTGTATTGTTGTGAGCCGTCCTGAGTCTTGGGAGAAGGGCGGCATACAAGTTTAATAAATAATAAAATAATAATAATAAACTGTCTTGGTGGACTGGAAATGAATTCCAGAGACAGTCCATGACGAATGGTGTCCAGGACCCAGGCGTCTGTGGTGGTGACCTCCCATTGAGTGACAAAGAGGGAAAGCCTTCCCCCTATGGGAGGATCCCCTGGGGAGTCACTTCCTGTGGAAGGGATGTCCCCCACCTTGAAAGGGCCATTTGGGCTGTAATTGCTGTCTGGGCCGTGGGGCCGGTCTATCAACCCGACGGTCCTGCCTGGGAGTGAAGGGCTGAGAAGATTGTGTGATTGGAGAAGTAATTGCAAACCGAAAGGACTGTCTACGATTGTAAGGGGTAGACTGTCTGTCGGACTGCTTAGTAACGTGGGCCAGAATTTTTTTTTTATCCTAGTTTTCAGTCAGAAATGAGGCTAAGGCATCCTCGAACAATTTGCTACCTTGGTATGGAGCCACTGCCAGACACCACTTGGACTTGGCATCTACCTGCCAGTGTCTTAGCCATAGCATGCGGCAGGCTGTCACATTGGACACCAAGGATCTGGAGGAAAACCGAGCAGCGTGTAGAGTCTCATCGGAAACATATTCCGTTGAGGCCAATAACTTGCTCAGGTCCTGATGTGTGCGGACATAGTCCGGGGGGATTCTGGCCTGTAGCTGACGAAGCCAGATGAGGGCGGACCTAGTGAAAAAGGAGGCTGAAGTGGATGCCCTGATAGACCACGCCACCACCTGGTGTGACCTTCTGAAGGCCATTTCCAATCTACAGTCCTCAGATTTTAAGGCCTCTGCGGTATCCCCCAAAATAGTGGAGAGAACAGGTGAGATAGGGGGTCATCCACTGTGGGAACATTCAATGCCTCATCTAATTCTGAGGCTATGCTGAACAGCTTCTTATCATTCCCACCTGGAAGGGGAAAGGTACCCGGGGAAGCCCATTATTTCTTAATTGCGTTGAGAAACAAAGCTGGACATGGAACATGGTGTTCCACAAAGATGGGGTCCATCTCTGAATCTGTTGTGGAAGTCGCTGGAGCGGACTGGGCTGGTCCCATGTGAGCAGCAGAGCTAGCCTTGCGGAGCAGAGGGAGAAAAAGGGATGGATTAAACCACCCTCTGAACGGGGGCGGATCTGGTGCCAGTTCCTCCTCCTCTGACCACGAGGCGTCAAGAGCCTGATCCTGGTCCGGGATCAATGAGACTCCGCTAAAGGAAGAGTGGGAAGGGGAAGGAGGGTCACGGGAACTGTGATGTACTGGATGTGAAAGAGGAAGAAAAAGCAAGGATTCTGCTCTGGGCACCTACTCTGGGATGCAATCTGTTGGGTCCCAGTGATTTATACTCGTTAAAGTTGGAGAGGTGTTCTCTTACCATTTTCTTGCTTATTTTAATTTTTGTTTCTAGTTCGTCTTTTGCAGTGGTTTTTTGGTATGTTGTGCTATAGGTTTTTTTTTGTGTGAAGACTGATGCAAAGTATGAGTTAAGCAGCCCTGCTTTCTCCCTGTTGCCTGTTATTTCCTTGCCATCTTCTCTCTTTAGTGCAGAGGTCCCCAACCTTTTGGGCATCAGGGACCAGTTCCGTGGAGAAAAGTTTTCCCACGGACTGGAGAGTGCGTTGTTTTGTTTGCTGCCTACATCCCACAGATGGGGCTTTGCTTATTTGTGCAGACCAGTTGCTGGCATGCCACGGCCATTACCGGACCCCTGCTTTAGTGGACCTACAGTTTCCTTGACTTTTTTTGTTAATATGTTGGAAGAAACCTTTTTTTATTATCCTTGATTTCTGTTGCAAGTCTTTGTTCTGAGCCTTTGCTTTCCTGACTTCATCTTTGCATGTTCTGGCTGTCTTCTGATAATTGGCCTTAATTATATGCCCCTCTTTCTATTTTTTTTATTTGTCCTGTTTGTCTTTCAGATTGTCAAAGAAATCTTTGTGCAGCCATGCTGGTTTCTTCTTGAATTTCTTGTTTTTCTTTTTCAGTGATATTTCACCCATGGAATATTTCCTAGGTTCTCTCTGAGTTTGTTAAAATCAGCTCTTTTGAAGTTTAAGACACTGGTTGGACTGTTTTCTATTGCTAGTGTTTGCATTATATTAAATTCCAGTTTGACATGGTTACTTTCACCCAAAGTTCTGGCAACTTTAACTCCCTCTATCACTTCTTCTCTGTTAGTTAAGGATTAAATCCAGTATAGCTTTATGTCTAGTTCCCTCCTCCACCTTTTGGATGACAAAGTTGTTGGCTAGGTTGGTTAGGAATCTGTTTGATCTCCCACTCACTGCATAGTTTGTTTGATATCTGAATAGTTGAAGTCTCCTATTACTACTGTGATATGCTTCCTACATACATTTGTTAACTGGTTGGCAAAGAGTTTATCTATTTCTTCTGACTGGTTGGATGACCTGTAATATACACCTATGGCAATATCACTTTTTTCTCTTTTATATTGACCTATATACATTATGGAGAGATTTCATTTTTGATCATGTGCATTTCTGTAGATATGTTGTGTTCTCTTACATATAGTGCAACTTCCCCTCCTCTTTTTGTAGACCTGTTTCTTTATTTAGTTTCTTTGTGGACCTTTTATTTTTATTAGCTTCAAAACATACAATTTCTTTATTACTTCAAGATAATAAAATACTGTCTTCAAATTATAAAGAAATGGTGTTGGTCTTATACAGGGCTTTTTTTCTCATAGAAGGGGCGTTGTCTTACCTGAACGCCTTTTCTCAGCATGAAGATGTATAATCCACCGGTGGGTTGCGACAGCCAATCAGCTTGAGACTAGGTCAGAAACTTTAGCCACGCCTCTTCCGGTAGTACCTCCCAGCTCCAGTTTTTGACAGAGGCGAAGCTTCCATGACGAAAGTCTGACCCAAAACTCCAAACAAAACAATAGAAACAACTTTCCAAAACAACACCTGCCTAGACTGAATAGAGGAGGGTGTGGATTATACATCTTCATGCTGAGAAAAGGCGTTCAGGTAAGACAACGCCCCTTCTCCAGCATGAGAAGATGTATAATCCACCGGTGGGACATACCAAAGCCCTTCATGTCCCTATGGGTGGGAGTCTAGGCTGGTGACTCCGAAATAGGAACAACCTGCTGCAATACCCTCCCACCAAAGGAGGCATCCGATGAAGCAAACTTGTCAATTTTATAGTGCCTAACAAAGGAAGAAGGGGTAGACCAGGTCGCCGCCGTACATATTTCCTCCACGGACGCCTGAGTAAGCCAGGCCGCCGAGGTAGCTGCACTTCGCGTGGAGTGGGCAGTGATATGTGGCGGGACCAGAAGAGACAAGGAAACATAAGCCTTGGCTATGCATGCCCTGATCCATCTGCCAATTGTCGAAGAAGAAACCTTCTGACCCATGGACGACAGCTGAAAGGAAACGAACGCCTCACATTTACGAAGAGCCAAAGTCCGCTTGACGTAATGCAGCAGGGCCCTGCGAATGTCCAAGGTATGCCAATGTCTCTCCAGACGGTGGGAAGGACGCGGACAGAAATTCGGGAGCACTAGGTCCTGCGACCTATAAAAACGGGAGTCAATTTTTGGCACAAAGGAGGGGTCCAAATGTAAGGTAACCCTATCATCAGAAAAAATGATCAGGTCCTTGCGAACTGAAAGGGCCGCCAGCTCCGAGATACGCCTCGCAGAAGTAATGGCCACCAGAAAGGCTACCTTCAGCGAGAGATGGCGGAGCGAACAGGACCCAAGAGGTTCAAAGGGCGAGGAAGTCAGAGTCTGCAGAACCTTGGGAAGGTCCCAGGACGGGAAACGGTGAACCACAGGAGGCCGTGTTGAAACCGCCCCTTTTAGGAAGGCACACACAGCCGGATGCTGTGACAAAGGAGCCAGGTTATCTCAAGAGAGAACGGTCTGCAGGGCTGCCACCTGCCTGCGAATAGTATTAATATTATTGCAGTCACGCGGCTCCCAAAACGGCCGCAATCACTCACACACCCAAAACGTCAAGTTTAAATGAAGGCACACACGCTCCGGATCACCCCCACCCTGACGATTCCCCAGCGCTTCCCTTCCCAGCCCCAAAACTTGCGGTTTAAGCGGATCTGTGAAATCGCAATCCAGGGAAGCCTCTCCGCTCCTGGGAAGCCGGTGGGGGGAACGCCAGAAGGAAAAAACACTCCGGAGGGGGAGCGTAGAAGAGAGATAAGCCGGGCAGCGATGGGGAGCCAGGGAAGTCCCCCCTGAAGCTCCAGCGGCCCCGGCCACGAGGCTTGAACACCAAGCTTACTCCCTGCAGCCTACGTTCCTACCAATCAATTTTAAAGAATTTGGAATAAAGATTTAAAGTATCCAATTAGAATTGCAAATTTAAGGATACTTAGCAAAAAAATTCACCAAAACTAGCTTAAACTACGGAGCTACCAAATTAGGATGTTCTCAAGCTCGAGGCTAGGTCAAAAACTGGGGCTGGGAGGTACTACCGGAAGAGGCGTGGCTAAAGTTTCTGACCTAGTCTCAAGCTGATTGGCTGTCGCAATCCACCAGTGGATTATACATCTTCTCATGCTGGAGAACGCCCAGAATGGAATTCCGGCACCTTTTTGGGATGGAACCTTGTAGGGTAGGCAATGCGGATTGTATGACGTGTGTGAGTTCCGGCACCTTTTATTTTTACAAAAAAAGCACTGGTCCTATATAATAAATGAAATGGTTACCTAATTAAACACTGGAGTCTTGCTGGTAGCTTGCTAAAATTTTGATAAATTAGAAGCCATTGCAAAAACTCAGCAATAATTTCTAATGATGCGGCTGTTCAAATAATCTGTTTTTCTAATATATATATTTTAGAAATATGCATCCAGGTCATTTTAGGTGAGGTAAGGTGAGTATAAATACATAAATAAAATCACATAAGGCATTATATAACATTATCTACTTTCCATATTTAAAATATAACTATTCTTTTAATAATAAACATATTTCTTCCTAGGCTGAGTCTAATTTTCCAAACAGAAGTAACTTATGAAACACATAGTTTGCCCTAGGACTACTATCACATATAATACATCAGCCCATTTTTCTGTAAAAAATTTTTTTAAAAAAAATGTGTGACATTATTGTTGTTTCAAGTAAACAAATTCTCTGGCAAACGCTCTGCTAAGAATGAAATATTAATACTATGATTTACAAGAGAATGATAGCTGTGCCAATTACACAAGTATTTAAGTCTTAGATTTGTTATATGATGCCATGCTGGTATAAAACATTGTCCAAAATTTATGATAGAGTTATTGATATTACATACTCAATACATCATATTGGTTCTCTGAAATAATCATATGGCCAGGACTTAATATACTATATATTTAGTTCGTGTTCTTCACAAATCTAGAAAGTTGTAAACAAATATTAATAAAGCTTTTTATTTACCTGCCGACTTCCTTGTTTAGAAGAACAGCTGCTAGTACTTCTTGAAGGTGACAAGGCATTCTGAGACACCCCCAGATTCTTTTCTTCAGTCATGATTGTAGAAGAAAATTCTTCTGAATCAAATAGCATCAGAAGGATGGGAAGAAACAGAAGAGAAAGAACAAAGTTATTTTTTCCCCACATACATTCCAATGGCATTCTTAGCACTCAGCGGAAATTCCTAAGAAAGGGAAAAAACCCAATATATACATGTCACTTGATAGTAACACAAACATCAGGCAAGAACTATGTTTTTCCAGTAAAAAAAAAACTCAATAGATTTGAAGAAGCTATGAAATTATATTTCAATGAAAAATTATATGTTGTCATAATTTTATTTATTTCTTTGAAGATATAAAAAAACTATGGGAACCAGAAAATATAATATTAGGGAGAAGATTTCCCTAATATTTAGAAATAGCCTTCCTGAGGACATTCCTTTTCAGACTGTTTTATTAATAAGCGCTCTAGTTTCTATGAATGTTCTGTGGTTTATCTAATTAGATGCAATCAAGTCAAGTCAGGTTTTGTGATTACAGGGACAATTCAGGTCAAACTATCAAGAGCAATAAGCTTAGGTCCTTATCCATTCTTTTTGTTCTCCCTGTCTCTCATTTTTTTCTAATCTATCATCATCTCATTAAATTATATGAGTTTCTGTTTGCTGAACATTGCCTCAAGTCAGCCTTTATTCTTCCACAAAAGACTGATTGGTTCTTCTTGGAGTCTGTTGCACTTTGTCCACAATTCAAAGGATCTATCTTCTTTCTCTCATTCTTTTATGATATTAAACTGTTACAGCTATACATTGATATTGAAATTGCTATGATTACCTTCTTGTCTTTTCCATTGCCATCCTTACCCTATACCAGAACTTAAGGAAGCAAATATACTACCACTTTCATTTCTTTATCACCATTTATACTTTTATTCAGCGTGGAGACTGAAATTACTTTTGTCTTAACATTTAACATTCACCAGGAATTTTCTCTTTTCATTCTTACTTTCAGAATTAGATATTCTAAGTTGTAATTACTTTCAGTTAACAGAATGATTATCTGTTTTGGCCTCCAATTATGGTTCCATTTGTTAACTCTTCCCATTCTGCCAGCCTTATATTGATTGCCAAACAGTTATAGTGACAATATGGTAATCATCCATCCATCTCTGACTTTTCTGCAACTTGCATGTTCATTTGGCTTTCGTTTCTTAATGTATGGATTTATTTTTCTTTGTAATAGTTTAAAGAAAACCTTAAGCCTTAGGAATCAGCACAATAATTTAATAATCTGCATAGTTTCTTCAGGTCTTTTCTTTGATATATATTGTATACTAATCCTTTTCTATCTTTGGGTCATGCAGTCTTATTCCATATTGCTTATAGTTATTAGCACTTTATTTCTTCTCATGTAACTTTTTCATCAAAATGTTAATTAACCTTTTATGGATGTATATTTGCTGAATCTTGAACCTATGGAACAACATGAAAGCATTAAAGAGCCATAATGAATGGCGAAAAATTCATTCAGATAAACTTCATACAGATGTGTGTGCATAAACACGCACGTGTGCACACACACAAACACACACACAAGCACAAACATATACACAAACAGAAAGAGAGAGAGAGTCATAAAGTATTGGATCTGTTGCCTAATAAGATTGAATGTCTCAGTTTACACTTACTATTGAGTCTGGTAGGAAAACAGTAAACAGTAGTCAAAAATTGCAGCCTATATCTGAAACAGAAACTTTACTAGCAGACCCCTCTTTCCTCTGAGAATTATCTGAACTATAGTACTGTAACCATGGAAACAGATTCTAGTTACGGTATGAAGGCAGTATTAAAACAAAACAATACCTTTCACAACTCAAAGGGGAAAGAAGATGTTTGGGACTATACTATATCAAAGGGAATGTCAGGTACAGTGGGAATTTCCAAATAGATGTTTCGAAACACTTTGGATTCTGTGCCTATTAGTCTAATACGTTTGAGGGAACAGAATAAAAGCTATTATTTGATTATTTTATTTGCTGTGGTTTATTGGATACCACAACAAAGCCAGTTTCAAGCTCCATATTAGTACAGTATTATAAAGTGTTATTTTAGAATTTTCTCTTAAATTGTAACATTCTAGGAAGCTCATGCTATAGTTTAGCTGCAATTATTCACGAAAGGGAGTTCCTGTCTTATCTCATTTTCCAGTTATATAAAATAGCGATTCAAATTCTCTATAACTCTTTTCAACTGGTCATGGACTAACACCTGATTTATTAAAGTTGGTTTTCTTTAAATGCTGAAACTATTTATTATTTGCACAATAGAACTTAAGAATATTTTCTGCTGGGCAGCTGTACTTTTAAACATATATTTCCTTTGATTCTCCTAACAATTCCTATTTATCTTCTATAATAAATGATAATATACTTATGGCAAGTAGGAAATCATGTCATATCTACTAATATGTCACTTGAATGAAAACATGCATATACACACAGAAAAAACTCAATAATGTTGTAACTTTCCTGGCAGGCTTGCAATACAGTAGAAAATAAAGAACACCTTAATGACATACAATATTTGTAGTTCAGGACCCAGTAAAACTAATCTGTGTATAATGTACCATTGAGTTCATTATCATTGCTCAAGATCCTATATCTCCAAGGGCACAAAAGATTCTTCTGAAAATGTCTAAGTATAGGTAATCCTCAACTTATAGTCTATCAATCAAAAAGTGGCACTGAAAAAAGTGATTTGTGACCAATTTTCACACTTATGCCTGTTGTAGCATCCCAATGGTCACATGATCAAAATTTGGACGATTGGTAACTGGCATGTATTTAAGGATTGCTGTGTCCTGGAATCATGTGGTCACCTTTTGCGACCTTCTGACAAGCAAAGTCAATGGGGAAGTCAGATTCACTTAAGAACTATGTTACAAACTTAACAATTTCAAGGATTCACTTAACATCTGTGGCAAGAAAGGTTGTAAAATGGGACTGAACTCACTCAACAACTGTCTTGCTTAGCAACAGAAATTCTGGGCTCAATTGTGGTTACAAGTTGAGGACTACTATCTAGATGAGAATTAATCCAAGTACAAATGACAAACTTATTCTCAATTAATTGATCAGCTTCTGTCATTCTCCAAGTCTTATTTTTATGAGCTAATTCTGCTTTTCTAGTTATTCTAAACTCAATTAATAAGAATTTGCATAACTGCTTCTGAATAAATAATAAAAGCAACAACAAAAACAACACTGCCTCTCTGTGTTTATGAATTGTTCCTGAAACAGATAAAAATTCTTTAAATCTACTGATAGATTTTGCACAACCAATAAAGAACATTTTTGTTTTGTAAAGAAGTATTAAGTACTGCTGGGATTTATTCTGTACGCACAGACAATAATAAGAACCCAAGATTAGATTAGGAGTAATTCATAGAAATTGCCCTCCAAATAAATGTTCAGTTGTGATAGGAGATATGTTTTATATTTTAGTTTATTATTAACTTGGCCTAGGATATTCAGTTTCCCAGTTGAAACTATGGTTGAGTCTGTCTGTGTTGTGAGATTAAGCAATCTTCATCATGTCTTCTGACTGCTAATCTACTCTCTGTTCTACATAATGGCTGTTAGTTCTTACATTGAATATTATAGATCCGTATTTAGACCAAACTAAATATAAAAAGAGAAGAAAAAAGAGTGCCAGTTTGTTGTAATGGTTAAAGTATCAGGCTAGAAATTGGG
This sequence comes from Bothrops alternatus, assembly GCA_034064705.1. Classification (NCBI taxonomy): domain Eukaryota; kingdom Metazoa; phylum Chordata; class Lepidosauria; order Squamata; family Viperidae; genus Bothrops; species Bothrops alternatus. The sequence goes on along the minus strand of JARGCV010000021.1, from coordinate 1,452,186 downwards.
AGACCGGGAGTTCTAATCCTACATTTGGCATTAAGCCAGATGGGTAACTTTCAGCCAGTCACTTTCTCTAAGAAGGCAGCAATGGCAAACCATTTCCAAAAAACCTTGCCAAGAAAACTGCAGGGACTTGGCCAGGCAAGATCTAAAAATCAAACAAGATTGAACAAAAGGGAGAACAAATAAAAACACTAGGTAATTCCTGGAAATTTGACATTTAGGCAAATCAGACATAATTGACATATTAGGTAAACCATATTTGCACACCCTTCAAAAGAGATAATAAAAAAGATAAGAAAGAAATGGGAAAAAACCAGAACACGTCCTTTCCAGCAGCCAACATGGAGATTAACAGGAATTACTATTAGACAAACAATAGATCAGAAAACGAAATCTTAATCAAGGAATTAACATGGAGAAATGCACATGGAGAAAACTACCCACATTTAAAGACCAGGCTACTGTATATAACCCCACACTCACCAGCATGGATGATATTACCTAGTCAGGTAATGAAATGTCTGCAAGCAAACAAGCAAATCAGAGAGTACCAAAGAGTCCATAGTTTAATACTGTGCTATATATATTCTCTTCTACTGGAGTGAGTGAGAGGGTAATTCATCAATAATTTCAAGGAGATACTACATTATTCTGGAATCGCTTTGCCATCACCGTAACAGAATCTGATTTCTACAATCTGTTGCGCTATTTTTATATACAATGATATGCTTTTACTCCCAAGTGATTCCACATTCATCCTCTTGGAATGAAATATTAGAAAAAGTGGGCAGCAGAGTTGCCATGGAGCATTTATACATTTTTGCTGTTGCTTAGCACTTTCTATGGTTCTTTATAAATTATGGCTCATCTCTAACCTAGTAATTATCCATTTTATTTTTAGAATATACAAAACAGTGCCTATAAATACTACCTACTTTGTCATTCAAGCAATCTTCCCTAAACACTACCAAAAAAAAAGAAAAGAAAACAAGCTCATTTTCTATTATTGTCTGGCAAGTATTTTAAGTCCTTAGCACAATTTTTTTCACTATTCTGAAACAATAGATTTCTCATGTGATCCACATGACAACCATAAAACTATTTTGTTGAAAGATTTTGACTTAAGATCCAATTGGGAAAATGTAACAAAAAATTCAGTGGCTCCCCCCTCCTCCCGTTTAAAGCAAGAGAAATTGACCTGAATAAAGTACCCAAGGAGAAGCGATTTTTCAAAACATACAAATCCTCAAGATTTCACATTAGCCCTAATCCAGGGTCAATTCAGCATTCTGTTTTCACATAGCAAATTAGTGAGAGGCAGCATTGTAACACTTTATGATTGGAAGAAGAAAGCCTGGTTCTTACATCATTCAAGATTACTTATGCTCTAATTTTAAAAACCAACATTTTTAGTTTCTTGGACAAATCACTGGTATTAATTTGCATCTAGGATCATTTTTGAAGACTTCTGAAGGTTGTTTAGAGTCTACAGCTAATTCTAAATAGCTCTAGCTTACTAACAAGAACGGAAAAGTATAAAATAACAATAGCTGCCCTGCATCTGAGTTGGCTCCTTGGTACAATTCTAAGTGCTCATCTTTATTTTTCAAACTGTTTATAACTCTCTACTGGGCTATATTCTCCTTTATATATATCTGCCATATAAGAGAGGCAACAATCAGGAACAGGATTTTCACAACAGTGGAATCTGAAGTTTGGAATGCCACCCTAGTCAGCTTCATTCATTAGAAAAACAAAACTGCTTGAAATAATTAAATATAAATTTAATGTATATAAAAAAATAAATTATGAAAGAGTTTAAAGTTCTGAAAATAAAGTAAAGCATATTACCAGTTTATCAACCATGATTGATGAGAGTATTTGTCAAAAATGCTGTGAGATAAGTCCCCCCCCCCAAATTTATCACTTTCTAAACTCCTAAAAACAGTATATTTTTAAAAGTATAATTAAATTGAATTGAATACCTCAACTATTGCATGTTCATTACTGAAGCTTGATTGCTCTCTTTACTGAGAGCAAAAGAGACGAAGCGTTGTCTTACCTGAACGCCTTTTCTCAGCATGGGGGGATGGAGAATCCACCGATGGGTTAACATAGCCTACTTGCCCAATTGACTAGGTCCGAATTTTAGCCCCGCCTCCGGCCGGAAGTTCCTCTCTTCCCCAGTTTTTACCAGGCGAAGCTTTCAAGAAGGTCGGACCTTGTTGCTCCATTCTACGTCCTGTAAGAGAAACAAATCTGCCTAGACTAGTTAGAGGAGGGTGTGGATTCTCCATCCCCCCATGCTAAGAAAAGGCGTTCAGGTAAGACAACGCTTCTTCTCCAGCATGGGTGGATTGTCGAATCCACCGATGGAACGTACCCAAGCCCTCAAATGTCCCTTCGGGTGGGAGTCTAGGCTAGCTCTTACGAGGACCCAACGACCTGCTGCAGCACTCTCCTGCCAAACGAGTCCTCCGCTGCAGCAAATCGGTCGATCCTGTAATGTTTCACAAAGGAGGACGGAGAGGCCCACATGGCCGCTCTGCAAATTTCCTCCACTGAAGCCTGTGTGAGCCAGGCTGCCGAGGTGGCTGCACTCCTTGTGGAGTGAGCCGTGATATTGGATGGTACCGGTAGTGACAATGAGACATAGGCCTTGGCTATGCAGGCCCTGATCCACCTGCCAATAGTTGAGGATGACACCTTCTGTCCCATGGACGAAGGCTGAAAGGAGACAAATAGGGCCTCTGACCTCCTGAAGGTCACCGTCCTCTTGACATAGTGGCGCAGGGCCCTGCGCACATCCAGGGTGTGCCATCGTCTCTCCAGACGATGTGTGGGATGCGGACAGAAGTTAGGTAGTACCAGGTCCTGGGACCTGTGAAACCATGAGTTGACCTTAGGTACAAAGGATGGATCTAGACTTAGTATCACCTTGTCCTCTGCAAAAGTGATGAGATCCGGTCGGACCGATAGGGCTGCCAGCTCCGAAACCCGTCTTGCCGATTTTCACGCTAGAGAGGAGACAAAGGAAGGGACCGCCCCCTTTCCAAAATGGATTTTCGTGCCAGAGAAGGTACCAAGGAAGGGACTGCCCCCTTTCCAAAATGGATTTTTGCGCCAGAGAGCGTGCAAGGTAGGGACCGCCCCCTTTCCAAAATGGCCACCGTGCCAAATTTTCGGCTCGGCCTCCCGGCCTTGTGGCCCCGCGGTTCTTCCTACCGCCAACGGCCCTGGGTCTACCGCCAGGGGGAAACGGTCTCCCTCCGATCTCCACTCCTGCGGTAGCCCAGCGATCTCCTCCCCACTCCTTTCCCCACTTGCAGTTAGCTGTAGCGGTCCTCCGCTATCTGCGCGTCGTCTGGTCTGGTGTTGCTGAGGGATTCTCTTAGCCTACCTTTCCACTCGACGTCTGTGGAGTGCGGAGATGTCGGGTCTGGATCTGGCAGCGGCTGGAAGCCCAGGGACATCTCCCCCTGTGGCTCCCACGCTCCCAAGGGCCTGAAGCCCGGGAAGGCCTCGCCGCCGCGATCCCCGACGGAGTAGGGACGGAGGAAAAAGCAGAAAATTAAAGATAAAAAGGAGAAAAAATTTTTAAATTTAGTCTTTCCAATTGGTCTAACACTCGTAGTAAAAAGGAAAAACTTTAAACCAAATCTTCAACCAACTAAAAAACACTAACTCACGGAGCTAACACAATGAGCTGCTTAGGGCTTAAAGACTAGGTAAAAACTGGGGAAGAGAGGAACTTCCGGCCGGAGGCGGGGCTAAAATTCAGACCTAGTCAATTGGGCAAGTAGGCTATGTTAACCCATCGGTGGATTCGACAATCCACCCATGCTGGAGAAATAGAGAATTCTCTCCCAAGTTCAGGTATTCACACCAGCTGTTTGTCAGAATAATGAATTTGTTTGCTCTACTTGGGTTATCTGTATACACCATATACTTTTAATCAAGCATGTTTCCTCAAAACGGATCAACAGCTGCCCCTCATCTTTTGCACTAAAAACTTCCTTTAAAAACATTTTGTATCCTTTATTACTCATAAATAAAGCAGCCAGCTCTTTCTTTTATTCAGTAGTTACAGTTAGTTGTATTACTGCAGCCTCTGAATATTTTATAGCCTTTCTCATTAGTCTGAAAGGGATGAAAACTCAGGTAGCATTACTTCTAGAAAATAATTAGATTTGGAAAATCCCTATAGCAGACATGTCAAACTCACGACATCACGTGATGTTGTGCAACGTATTGGAGCTTTTTCGCCATTGCCGGCAAGGGGGTGGGCGCGGCTCCAGTATGATGAAACTGGCCCGCAGGCTGGCAGTTTGACACCCCTGCCCTATAGGAATAAGATGATAGACTGACTTGTTATTCTGGGCAAGTTGCATACATGGCCAAGAGAAACAATGCAATGATTCTGAGCAGAGCCATGAAATAGAAAATATAGGAAAAGTAAACTATTTGAGGGTGAGGTAAATAAGAACAAGAGTCGGATAAGGGATTAAGTTCCCTTATAAGGGATAAGGGATCCTGTTGAGGAAGCTGCTTTACATAAAAAAAAAATCAAAGGCAATATTGAAAACAAGCCAGCAATTTTTAGAACCATGTCTCTCCCCTCCCCACTGCTGTGCACAGACTTGCAAAGACAGGAGACAGAGCAATAAATTATCAATGATAATCTATGGACAAGCAAGAAGGTTATCTCTCTCTCTCTCTCTCTCTCTCTCTCTCTCTCTCTCTCTCTCTCTCTCTCTCTCTCTCTCTCTCTCTCTGTGTGTGTGTGTGTGTGTGTGTATGTGTGTGTGTGTGTGTGTGTGTGTGTGTGTGTGTGTGTGTGTAGAGGAAATAGAGGTTTTGGAAGAATAAAATCTCTACACTTATACCACAAAAACAGGGGAAAAATATTGTTAATTACTCCCACTATCCAGAAAGGGAAATGCCCCCAATTTCCAATTACCCATACTTCCCTATTTATTTCTTAACCACAAAGCTATGTTTGACAGGTTTGGAAAAAGACAACGCCTTAAACTGTGATTCAGTACTGATGTAGGAACTTGGTTATTATTATGGTTCTGATGTAACATTTAATTTAAAGCTGTCAGGATAAGCTCTGGCATCCATGAAAGTGATGTTTTTATATATGTAAACTTAACTCTTGTTTGTATCTTACCTAATTGAGATTTGGATGACATGACTGCAGCTCTTCCCTTTCAGTTTCAATTTTTTTCCTTCTATAATACTATAGATTAAAAGTAATATTGTAGAATGGATCAGTGGTTCTCAATCTGTGGTCCCTGGACCCTGGGGGGCGGAATGTCATCATAGAGGTTTGTGAAGGCTTGAAGAAATGTTATGATTTAAATCTTGAAAGTCTTGGGGGGTATATGGCCATGGGTCCTTGGCCACAAAAAGTGCTTAAAGAGGATCCATGGTGAAGGAAAGGTTGAGAACCACTGAGACTTTTGTTAGAGTTATTTACAGCATACTGTAACACTAAAATATCCCTTTCATAGCATTTTACGAAGAAAATATTGGAAAATATGAAACAAAAGAGCAATAAAAGGAGAATGAAATGAAAGACAGAGTAAATGGAAATAATTTCTGTTCTATTTATTTTAATGTTTTGGGCTCAATTTCAAACAATTTGACAGTAGCATCAAGCTTTGTGTGGCAAGTTAAAGAGTTTTACTCTAAAAGGTCACTGATTAGCCAGTTTGCTCTAGTGATTAAGGCACTAAGCTAGAAGCTAGGAGACTCTGATTTGTAGTCCTGCCTTAAGCATGAAAGCTGGCTGGGTACCTTTGGGCTGGTCACTCTTAACCCAATTCATCTCATAGGACGATTGTGGCAGGGAAATAGGAGGAGGAAGGAATATTGTGTATGTTCCCTGGTGGGATATAAATAAATTAAAAAAATCCACACACACACACACACACACACACACACACACACACACACACGTAGGTCTTTGGTTATTCGGGCTTTCTCCCGCATAAAATTGGAAGTGTCTTGGCGACGTTTCGACGAACTCCCATTCGTCATCTTCAGGCTGGTGTTTTCGGTTTCGTGCTTCTAGGAACTATGTGTGATCGTAGCTGTTTCTTCCTTTTAACTTCCAGTGAGGGTATGAACTGATTGGGTGGGAGCTTGACTGTGTTCTGATTGGGTGGAGGTGTGTTCTGATTGGTTAGGGGCTTGGCTGTGCTCTGATTGGATGGGGGTTGGCTGTGCTCTGATTGGCTGATGGAGTGTTCTGTTTGGGTGAGGGCTTTGTTGTGCTAAGGTTAGTCTGAGTTGCAGGGGGATTTGAGATGGTGCAGAATGCTGTCTTGATGTTGTGTTTGTGGAGGATCTTGCTGATTCTGTCTGTAGTGCTTTTTATGTATGGGAGGAGGGCTTTGCCGTTTTCTTGTTCTCTGTCTTGGATTTTAGTGGGGGTTTCTTTTTGGATTAGGTTGGTAATCTTATTTCTTTGGAATCTGTTGGATGTTAGTACATTCGTGAGAGTGTGTAGTTCGGTTTTTAGGTGTTGTTCGTCAGCTAAGCATTTTGTTCTGGAGATGAGTGTCTTGGCTACGGAGTTGATCTGTGCTGGGTGGTGGTGTGAGAGTGCGTGCAGATAGCGGTTTGTGTGTGTTTTCTTCTGATAGATGGTGTGTCCTAGTGAGCCATTAGATTTCTTGTAGACTAAGACATCCAGGAAAAGAAGTTGGTTATTAGCTTCTGTTTCCATGGTGAACTATATTTTGAGGTGTAGGTTGTTGAAGTGTGTGAGGAAGTTGTCCAGTTTCTCTTTCCCATGTGGCCAGATTATGAAGGTGTTGTCTACATATCTGAGCCAGAGTTTGGGTTTGTGATCACATTTTTCTAGAGCTTGGGTTTCAAAGTGTTTCATGTAGAGGTTTGCAATGACAGGTGAGAGGGATGATCCCATGGGTGCTCCTTCTATTTCTTTGTATTTTTGTCCGTTATAGATGAAGTATGTGTTGGATAGGCAGTGGTTGGTCAGATCTAAGATGTGTTTGAGGGGGTTATATTTGTTTTGGATAGCTGTCAAGGCTTCTTTGATTGGCACTTGGGTGAAGAGGGATATGACATCGAAGCTCACGAGTAGGTCGCTGGGCTGTAAGTTTTGTTTCTTTATGATCTCTATGAACTGGAATGAGTTTTTTACGTGTGAGGTGATGGATTCTGCATAGGGCTGTAGTTGTTTGGCGAGAAATTTGGCTAGGTTTTGTAGAGGTGAGCCTATGGAGCTGACTATGGGTCTAAGCGGGTCTAAAGACCTACATACAAACCCCCGCGAAAGCCTCAGAAAACAAATATCGTACCTCTATAGGGAGGAAATCCACCATCTGACCAGGACCTATGAAAAACTCGAAGTGCAAAGAGCTTCCATTTTATATGACCTCGCATTCCTACACAACTGCCGAGATAAAAATTTAATCCCCACATGCTTCCAATTGAAATTCCACTCCAGCTCTGCAGCCACCAAACGCATCCTGAAAAGAACAGAATTGGCCCTAATCAGAAATGAACTTCACACAAAGATTCCTCCTAGACCGAATCAACAAAGATCTCCTCACACTTCATCTCAAACTCAGCAACAAGATCCACCCTGCATTTTGGGACAAATCCAAACAACCCACCGTCTGGAGAGCCGAAACACAGACCACCCTCAAGACAGACACATACACCAACAAACTCCGAAGACTACAAGAACGCCAGAAACAAACCCCTCCTCCCTCACAGCCACACATGAAACAAACAGTGCATAACATCACAGATAGGATCCTCACCAAAGCCAAAACCAATGTCCTTTCCAAAGGATTCAACTTTGCAGTCGCTCCCAAACACATCCCCACTGAAACCATTATATGCAGAGTTGAAACCAGCCTGACCAAAATCAACCCCGACGACACTAACAGAATCAGACTCGAAATCACCAACATCCTCTGCACCAGTAAGCCACCCAAAAGCAACTTACCCAAACAGGAACAGACAGCACTACTTAACCTGAAAGAAGACACCAGCGTAATAATCCTACCAGCAAACAAGGGCAACGCCACGGTGGTTATGAACACGTCTGACTACCAAACCAAATTAACCAACCTACTCCAAGACTCCACATACAAACCCCTAAACACAGATTCCACCACCTACCTGGAAAAAAAACACTAGATCCAAAATAAAAGCCTCCCCCATTAGCGAAGAGATCCAGCAAAGAATCATTCCCAAAGAGAAATCATCCAGTTTATGTATATAAACTGTCAGCTCAAAAGTGTTCTGAGCTACTCCTCAAAGAAAACATTGCAAAATGATTTTGACTGATAGCCTCTCAAATACAGGAATTCTATTGTGCAACTATTTTTCCTGTAGAAATCAGTCCTTTTAAAGCAACTTACACAAACAGTAACAGAATTATCTTCTGTATGTAATTCATCAGCAGAACATGACTTAAACAGAGGAAGAGATTAATGGCGCATGAGCGTGAGATGTAAATGAAGATCATGTTTAATTTTACTCTCATTATATCAATAACAAATGTGATGACTTCACTGTGAGTAACTGTCTTGGATGTAAAGCTAGTCTCCAAAATTGTATTGTTATGTCAGGTTTGATTCACTAATTTATGGGCAAGAAATAAGAGCCAGTTTGGCCTCGTGGCTAAGACATCAGATTAGAAACAAGGACATGGGAGTTCTAGTCCTACCTTAGCCATAAAAGCCAGCTGCATGACCTTGGACTAATCATTCTCTCTCGCCCAAGAAATAATTCTGATGAATTGCCCACACAAAGTGCAACCACCTAGTGCAGTGATGGCAAACCTTTTAGAGACCGAGTGCCCAAACTGAAACCCAAAACCCACTTATGTATCGTCGAGTGCTGGGTGGATGTGGCCCATTGGGTGGGTGTGGCTGTGGTGGTAATGGCAGACTGGGTTGGACTAAAAAATTCAATCAATTCCAACTTTGCAAGATCTTTTTTTCCCTGTAAGAAAAAACGGTGGCAGAGGACTAAAGCGAAAAGGTTTTATAAAACCCAGCTGAGGGCTTAGGACTGGGGCGATGGCACACGTGCCCACAAAGAGGGCTTTGCATGCCACCTGTGGCACGCGTGCCATAGGTTTGCCACCACAGACCTAGTGATTCCTCAATAATCATTTAAAGAACAAAAGACACGCACACACACCCTCAAATCCTCTATAGAGAAAAATAAAAAACAATTTCATTCACTGTGGCTCTTGTCTTAAGCATGACTTTCGCCATAAAAAGTTGGCCAACTTTCAGCTTTTCTCTTATCTTCCCCTGACCACATGCAGTAATGGCCCTTTAAAGTAATCAAAACCATGAAACAAAAGAATGCTAATACTGTATTTAATGTTACAGAATCTTGCAAGTCTGAATGCACTTTCTCCTCTCTACTTAGCTTAAATGCTTTTTCAAATTACATTCCTGCTTTGGGCTTTGGTTCTCTTATCTAACTATTGCCTTGACTATGAATCTACCTCCTGTTCCTCAAAATTATTTTTATAGATCATTATATCCAGGTATTAAAATATTGGGTGATGAATTTGGCCTGCCCTCTCTCAGGCCTTAAAAATAAGTGCCCAGGGAGCTTTCAAAAGAAATTAAGAGCCAGTTTGGCTTATGTTTAAGACACCAGATTAGAAATCGGAAGATGGGAGTTCTAGTCCCACCTTAGCCATAAAAGCCAGCTAGATGACCTTGGCCAATCATTCTCTCTTAACCCAACTTACCTTACAGGGTTGTGTGTGGTAAAACAAGAGGAGGGAGGAGTATTATATATGTTTGCCACCTTGAGTTACTTAAAAAGAATAAAGGTGGGATAAAAATCTAGTAAATAAATAAATAGGGGATCCACAAATCAGGGATAACAATAGCAGCCAATCAGCCATTTCCAGTGAGAATCAACCGGTTTTTATTATTATATAATGCTGAATGCTATGTATAACTACTGGATAATATGTTATTATATATTTCTATTTCTATCTAGTTTCCTAAATGTTTTTCCTAACCTAATGAAAAGGGTTGATTTGATCCCTATGAGCTTAATAAAATGTTGGGGTTGTTTTTCTTTCTTTCTTCTGAAAACCTTTGGGCATGGCACATTCACATATACTCAGAAGGAAATAAGTTGCTGGCAAGTGTTTGAAGTATGAAATGGAACATATATTTAACTGAGTGGGTGCTGAAAGGAAAACTGGGATAAGGTTTTATGCAGCATGACTAAAATGAAAACATTTTAGTTATTTGTCCCAGGCCTACTGATTTTAAAATTTGAAAGATATATGAGTGCCTTTCCCTTTTCCTGCCAAACATTTTGCTGATCTAAGAAGAGCAAAAGTCACCAAACATATCAATAGCAAGCAATGAACTAACTTACGGAACAAAATGATGTGGAATATCCAAAGGAAGTGCAATCAAAATTACTTAACCCCAAATTCATCTTACAGCAAAGGTGACTCATCGCACCCTTGAGAATGTGGCAATGTGTACTACTGTCTGGAACAAATGTGTGTGCTCTGACTTTGAGTACTAGAAAACTCAAATTCAACATACTGGAATTAAGTATACGCTTCCAAAAGGAATGACAGCTGAAAATTGCACCAAGAAGCAATGGAGAATCATCTTGTTTTGATTCTGCTCTTCTTGCTACCTTTTTTTCTCCTCACCTCCCTTCCATTTTAACTCTTGGTTAAGGACAGTAGAAATTCCATCACTGCAGTGAGCTGTATTTCCTTCAGTCTGAAATTAGAACTATCATTTTAAAACTGAACATGAAGGTTTTCAATGGAATTATATCTTCAGATATCATACCATCCTTTTCTTGAGAATGTTATCCCCTCACCTGTTATCATATGTAGCAGAGGGCAGATAGCGATGCTTTTTGGGAAAGGGGACATTATGTTCATCAAGCAGGAGCAGGCAATTTGGTTCTGCATTGCAACTTTCCTAGTTCCCGGTCAATTTATCTGGGATTTTTTTGGACTTTAAAAGGAAATCAAGTCATAGATGATATCGCATCTAATGAGGAGCATACAACTGTGGATAAAACCCTCCTCTGTAGATACAGTTGTGGGGTTCTAGGCATTCGTCTTCACACACTTTTTAATCCCACAGTGGGATAAAACTGTTCTACAAAATGGCTTATGTTGTACAATTGTTTTCAAGCAGACAAAAAACAAGAGGTTGCAGTTACATTATGAATACTTCCTACAAACCTCTGTATGAAATAGCTTATCCATCAGAAATGTTATATAAATTAAATTATATCTGGCTCCAGACTGGCAGCATACACATTTTCAACCATCTGGTTGAAGTGCAGCAAACATGAAGGGAAGAAAATGTGCAGCTTTATTATCTAATCTAGTTTGCCCTAAGTATAATAAACAGCACTCTGCTTTATCAATCTATTTATATATCAGATGAGTGATGTGGAAAAATAAAACCTGAATCCAACTTCATGTCCTCTTAACAATGAGAAATTGTTTTGATTGTTATGCTATCTCTTGTGAAGATAACTTACTGAGAATAAAGTAGACATATGTAGTCTATGAAAAAGATTATACATCCTTCATTATCTTTAGGATTGATATGCAATGGCATTGAGTCTTACAGGAAAGAATACATTGATGACAAAACCTAGAATCTTTAATTTACTTAAAAGAATTTTTATTTAAGGAATCCATATTGCATCTGGCATGCTCCAATCCAATTAATCTGCATCAATACTTTCAGCCTTCTATTTTGTGATTTTTATGAGCTTTGGGTATCACCCCCTCTGGGACAGAGGGATTCTTTTTTCTACAGTACACAACATTCTACAATGGAACTTGTAGCAGCTTGGAAAGAGTTTGTTCATTCCTTCCAAGTGGAGCTTTCCCCTGAAACTTTACAAGGGGCCAGTTAAAAATATAGTTATATGGATAATAAAAATATGCTGTATTTGTTTTTATTTCTGCTTATATGTAATGTATTCTTAACTAGGGCTGTGAAGCTTTATAGGGTACTTTGCAAAGCAAGCTGATCTCTTTTTATTTAGAATGAAGTGACTCAGCTTCTTCACCTCACTCTCCTTCAAAACTCCTCTCAGCCTCTTTTTGTACATTTCAGCTAAAAGAGGAGCTTTTGTGACATATATTGTGAGAGATTGTATACAAAAATCTTCTCTCACATTAGCTGAAGTATTTTTACATTGGGTAGCTTTAGTGTATGCTGAGTATATGTCTTCATTGAGTTTTAAAGGCAGCCATCTCGAGTCTCCTTTGGCCAGCTCGCCCAAAGAAATCTCACAGCAACCTCATGCTGCCCAGTCTAAAGCCCCTTCAGCATTTTGAAGATATTTCAGGCTAAGCTTGTGCACTGAGAAATCCCAAAGCCACAGAGCCTAGAAACACTTCAGTTAAAATTAAGGAGGATAGTGAGAAGTTTCTCAACAGGCCTAGTGATCTAGTGGTGATGATGCTTGCCTCCCACTCGCAAAGTTGAGAGTTCAGTCCTAGGTGGCAGCAGATGTTTCTCTCCTAGAACAGCAAAGGGAAAAAAAATCTGCTGTGAACTCTGTGTAGACATCAGGAGGGCATCCAACCAATAAATCTCAGCTCTGTACAGTCACTCTGACTCTACCTGAATAGGGGCTACAAGATCACAAAACAGTTGAGTAGTTTCTCTTAAGCACTGGACCAAAATTATTTAGATACTGCTTGCTTCATCCAAGGCAACTGGATAGCCTCTTTGCTAAAGAAAAAGCAATTATGGACACTGCTTTGCTGAAATGAGTCCATCTTATCTTTCCGGACTTATGCAAATCAATTTTTAACCAGATTTAGAGGAAGATTTTTTTTGTTTTTGCTTTTAAGGTAAATTTAGATAGTGATGTTGAAGGACAACATATTAAAGGTAGAAATAAATGAAAAAATACAATTAACAAATAATCATAGTCTGCTTTCTTTCTTCCAGACACATATGGAGTGCTTAGTATCAAACCTGAAGGTGTTTTCTAGGGAACACAGAAGTCATTATATCTTAACATTTAGCTGATTCTAATAAAGCTATTTTTTGTGTTTTATTCTAAAAGACAGTATAGTTACTCTTTTTATATATTTATGAAATGAAAATAAACTTTCAGAAGCAATATACCTAAAGAAATAATCAATGGTGCAATATTGGCATAGTAAAGATTTAGCAGTTATTTAACAGATACACATAGGGAAAAGATGAAAAGGTTCACTTAGAACATAAGAACATAAGAAGAGCCATGCTGAATGCCAAAGCCCATCGAGTCCAGCATTCTTTGTAACACAGTGGCCCACCAATTGTACATGGGGATCTTGAACAGAAAGAGAAGGCAAAACCCTCCCTTTCCCTTGACCCCCAACAAATGGTACCCAAGGGAATCCTGCCTGCCTCAACCAACATAGAGGCGGCACATGGACATCCGTTTTAATAACCACCAATACACTTTGCATCCATGAATCTATCTAGCCCTGCCTTGAAGCTGTCAAGGCTGACAGCTGTCACGACCCCTTCAGGAAGTGAATTCCATAAATCAACGACCCTCTGGGTGAAGAAATATTTCCCTTTATTTGTCCTCACTTTCTTAGCTATGAGCTTTAGGGAGTGCCCCCTTGTCCTGGTATTGTGTGATAGAGAAAAGAATTTTTCTCTATCCACCGTTTCTATCCCATGCATGATTTTATACACTTCGATCAAGTCACCCCTTAAACGCCGTCTTTCAAGGCTGAAGAGACCAAGGCGTTGCAATCTGGTTTCATAAGGGAGGCACTCCATTTCCTTGATCATTCTTGTTGCCCTTCTTTGCACCTTTTCCAGTTCCATTATATCCTTCTTGAGGTGCGGTGACCAGAACTGTACACAGTACTCCAAGTGTGGTCTCACCATCGATTTGTACAGATGCAATACAACACTTGCTGACTTATTTTCGATTCCCTTCCTAATCATGCCAAGCATGGAGTTTGCTTTTTTTACTGCTGCTGTGCATTGGGTTGACATCTTCATCGAGCTGTCCACCAAAACCCCAAGATCCCTTTCTTGGGTTGTCTCAGAAAGTTTGGTCCCCATCAGTTGGTAAGTATAATTGGGGTTCTTTGCCCCGATGTGCATAACTTTGCACTTGTTTAGGTTAAAATGCATTTGCCACTTTGCTGCCCACTCACACAATTTCGAGAGATCCTTCTGGAGCTCCCGACAATCAGTTTCACTTTTCACAATCCGGAACAATTTAGTGTCATCAGCAAACTTGGCTACCTCACTATTAACTTCTACATCCAGATCATTGATGAATAAATTAAAAAGTAAAGGTCCCAAAACTGAACCCTGGGGTACACCACTTCTCACTTCTTTCCATCCGGAGAATTGTCCATTTATTGCCACCCTTTGCTTCCTACAATTTAGCCAGTTACCAATCCAGGACAAGACCTGTCCTCTAATTCCGTGGCTGGATAGCTTTTTTAGGAGCCTTTGGTGAGAAACTTTGTCAAAAGCCTTTTGAAAGTCAAGATATACAATATCAACTGGGGCCCCTTTATCTATGTATTTATTTACACCCTCAAAGAATTCTAACAAGTTAGTAAGACATGATTTGCCTTTGCAGAAACCATGTTGATTTTCTTTCAGCAATGCCTGTTTTTCTATGTGCCCTGTAATTTTATCTTTAATAATGGTTTCCATCAGTTTGCCTGGAACTGAGGTTAGACTGAGTGGTCTATAGTTTCCTGGATCACCTCTGGATCCTTTCTTGAAGATCAGGGTTATATTTGCTTCCCTCCAATCCTCTGGTACAGTGCCTGATCTTAGAGAAAGATTGTATATTTTAGCTAGAAGTTCAGCAATTTCATACTTGAGTTCCTTGAGAATTCTAGGGTGGATGCCATCTGGACCCGGCGATTTGTTGACGTTTAGTTTAGAAAGGCATGCAAGAACATCTTCCTTGTTTATCTCTATCAGGTTTAATTCTTCTATTTCCCTCCCTGGGAAAACTAATTCAATGGCAGGCAGATGTTCTCTATCCTCCTCGGTGAAAACGGAGGCAAAGAAGTCATTTAGCCTCTCAGCAATCTCCTTGTCTTCTCTGATTATCCCCTTCTGACCATTGTTATCAAAATGGCCCAACTGATTTTCTGGTTGGGTTCCTGCTTCTGATGTACTTAAAAAAGGTTTTGTTATTATTTTTAATATTCTTGGCTATATGCTCCTCAAAGTCTCTCTTGGCTTTCATGACTATCGCCTTGCATTTGGTCTGCCAGAGTTTGTGATCCCTCCTGTTCTCTTCGGTAGGAAGAGCCTTCCATTTCTTAAATGAGTTTTTCTTCTTTCCAATAACCTCCTTTACCTCATTCGTAAGCCATACTGGTATCCTCTTGGACTTTCCAATCCTCTTTCTTCTTTTAGGAATGCATTTTATTTGAGCCTGCTGTAACGTATTTTTAAACAGTTTCCAAGCATTTTGGAGGGATTTGACTTTTTTTACTGTTCCTTTTAGTTTCTTCTTTACTATTTTCCTCATTTTGTCAAAATTTCCTCTGTGAAAGTTTAAAGTTTCTGTGTTAGTTTTCACTGACAATTTGCTATCCATGGTTAAGTTGAAGGTTATTGTGTTGTGATCGCTGGTTCCTATGGGCTCGGTTACAAGGACATCATGAACCAAATCCTGTGCGTTAGTTAGAACCAAGTCCAGGATCCCCTTTCCCCTGGTAGGTTCCATGACCATCTGCTCAAGGGAATAATCGGCTAACATGTCGAGGAACCTTGTCTCTCTTTCATGTGTAGAACAAGAATTTACCCAATCTATTTGGGAATAGTTGAAGTCCCCCATTATGACTACCCTATTTCTTTTTGAGGCCTCCTTAAATTCTTTTTCCAAATAGCAATCTGCCTCTGGAGTTTGGTTGGGAGGGCGATAGCAGATCCCTAACATCAGATTAGTTTCCTGTCCTGGGATTTTTATCCACAATGTTTCTGTGGGTGAGTTTGAATTTTCTTGAATTTCGAGTTCATGAGATTCTAACTCCTCATTTATGTACAAGGCCACGCCACCACCATTTCTCCCTCTCCTGTCCATCCTATACAATTTGTAACCTGGAATCCTTGTGTCCCATTGGTTTTCATCTGTCCACCAGGTTTCTGTTATGCCGATAATATCAATATTATTTTCCTTCACCAAGCATTCCAATTCCCCTATTTTTGCTCGAATGCTTCTAGCATTTGTGTACAGACCTTTATATGTAATTTTCTGGTGCACTTTCGACTTTGACTGTGGATTTTGACTGTAGAATTTGGTTGTAGAATTTGTAGATGGTCTACCATGTCCTTCTGCTTGACTATTACAATTTAGTTTTCCTGTTGACTCACCAATGTGTGCATAACTTCCTCCCTACATATTAGGCAGTGCGCCTTCTCGAACCGGAAGCTGCCCAGCTCCTGTCGACTTGCCCCTATGAATCAGTTTAAAAGCTACTCTGAAACCTTTTTAATATTAATCGCCAACAGTCTGGTTCCATTATGGTTCAAATGTAACCCGTCCCTTCTGTACAGGTGTGGCTTGTCCCAAAATGTTTCCCAGTTCCTAATGAATCTAAACCCTTCCTCCCTGCACCACTGCCTCATCCACGCATTGAAGCTCCTGAGCTCTGCCTGTCTAGCTGGCCCTGCGCGTGGAACAGGTAGCATTTCTGAGAATGCAACCTTGGGGGTCCTGAACTTTAATCTTCTACCTAGCAACCTAAATTTGGCTTCCAGGACCTTCCGCTTAGCTTTTCCAATGTCATTGGTACCGACATGTACCACAACAGTTGGCTCCACCCCAGCACTGTCTATCAGCCTGTCTAGATGCCTCGTGATGTCCGCAACCTTTGCACCCAGCAGGCAGTTTACCATGCGGTCAACGCTTCCATCACAAACCCGTCTCTCTATATTTCTAACAATTGAATCACCCACTACAAGAAGCCCCCCTCCCACCACCCGCGGAGAAGTATCCTCGGTGCAAGAGGATATGGGCACATCCTCCAGGGAAGGGGTCTCAACTAAGGGAGCCGGTCCCTCTTCCACAGATTGATGTCATAGATTGCTCCTCATGATTCCTAACTGTATGTTTAACTATACCTGTTGATCCAAATGAGCCGTCTTATGCAATAGACAGGATATAGAAATATGTCCATGTAGGTTACCTATAATCTTTGTTTTGGTGAGATACTTTATAAAGTGTTGAATTGGGGCTAATCTCCCAGCTATTCTATCTTACTAACAGCTATGTTGTACTATGCTGTTATGTACACAGAAATTTCTGCTGGTGAATGAAGCAGTGTAGCCATTCTACCTTAAAAAGGATTCTTTGAATACCTCCACGGCTGTATTAAGCAATTACAACCAGGCCATGTTGTACCATGTACACTGAATTTTCTTTTGATTCTCTGAATTTTTCATAATGGATCTTAATCAAATACACATATGAAAAAGCACGTTTATTTTCTGTATTCCACTTTTCCTAATATAAACATTTTTATTTGTATTTTTTCTGATGCAATTTTGTTGCAATTTTTGAATGAAATGTTGCTCTACAAAATTTAGAAAAGTAAATATAAGGAAGGAGGAAGAAATCCAGGAACTGTGTTTTAGGTTACTTTGCTTAAAGTTGTAGACTCACCCCACCCCACCCCTATGCATTATCAGGGCTGACTGCTTTCCTTCCACCCCATCTTATCTATCTATCTTCTTCTTATCCCCTTTCATTTTGCCTGAAAGTTGAATCAACAAGCAGAGAAAAAGAGAAATGTAATAGTTTTGTTTCTTGCCTAGTTTCAGAAAAAAGCAAGGAAGCTGAGAAAGATACATGCAAATATTCAAAAATAAAATATCCAAGTCACCACTTTAAATTAGCAAGGAAAGCTGCCTCCTGGAAAGCAACATCACTTGAATGCCAATACACCAATTTGATTCTTCAGATGACCTATTAAAATTAACAAAAACAAATTTCCCCCAGATTTGCAAGGTGTCATGCCCTTCATCTCATTCAAAAGTTTCCCTAAGGTTGGACAGCATTCCTTGAAGTTAATGCCTGGTATTATTATTATTATTATTATTATTATTATTATTATTATTATTATTATTATTATTATTATTATTATTATTATTATTATTTTTTAAATGATAACTTAAGATGAGAAGCGAAATGTCTTCAAGGAAAAAACAAAGTCCAGTTACCTTTTGAAAAAGCACCTTTGGGACAACATTTTATAATGTTTCATGAAAACCACTGCAAGTCTTTGGGGCACAGTGCAGACAAAATGCATTTATCACTTATCCCAGTGGTGGCGAACCTATGGCATGTGTGCCAGAGGCAGCACTCAGAGCCTTCTCTGAGTGCACACGTGCCATACCCCGGAGATGGCAAACCGTCCGTCTTCAACCAGCCGCTGCTAACTCGCCGAGGTCCCACATGGCTGGATGCATCCCAGCACCCATGCGCTCGCTGGCCTGTGTGTGCAAGGGCCGATGGTGTCAGGCAGCAGCTGCCTCAGCCCCCTGCCTCACCTTGCCCTGTGACAATGGCACCTCCGCCCTGCCTCACCTTGCCTCACCTCACCCCGCAGGATGAAGCTCCTACCCACCACCCCACCTGCCAGAGACCCTATGGATCTCTCCCAACCCTGCCCGGCCCCCACAGGCATCCTCCCCACGAGCAACATTGAAGTGATCATGCCCACCTTGGCCATACCCATCCAGTCTGCCATGACTACTACAGCCACGCCCACCCTGTTGGCCATGCCCACCTGGCACCCAGCGATAAATAAGTGGGTTTTGGATTGCAGTTTGGGCACTCGGTCTCTAAAAGATTCACCATCACTGGCTTATCCTGTTGCCTCCATTGTGAAAGGACTTTTATGAAAGGCTCTAATTAACTGATGCCTCTTCAACCCATTACAGAAAAAATATCCTGGCATGCATTCTTAATTCTGGATTACCTCACTGTTAAAAGCATTAATAGAGTATTAATATTTCATAAGAGTGTTTTTAAAGTAGCTTATCTCCACATCAGTTGTGATATATGAAGATATATATTGACTAACATTTGAAATCTCTACTTATAAGTACGGGCATGCAAACAACTTGCCCAACTTAACTTATTGCTTCCTTCAAGCACCTTCCTTCATTTCACACTATCACACTTGCCAATCTGCCAGCTTTCATAACACCATTGCTAATGATCGTAAGCGAATAAATAGGAATGACTATCTTCAGTCCAGCAGTCAAAATGGGCCCAAGTAGGAGCAAGATGACCGAACAGAAGCTAACTTTTATATAAGATATAATCCTGAACCCCGAAGCAAAATCTGTTAGAGAGGAAAAGAAGGTTAATGGGATTTTAAACGGAGAACTCTTCCTTTGAATTTTCAAGAGTTGTAATTACATCTCATAAATACAGCAGTTATATAAGATCATAATTTTTGTGTCACTGAAGGCTGTACATTATTTGTTTCAGGTATAGCAGTGCTGTATTCTGCTGTTTCCAATTTTCAGGGAAGGGACATAGATTTATTTTGATTTAAACTCTTTCTTTATTGAAGATACATGCATTTTTTTAAAGATTATCTTCCAATAGAAAGTCAAGGCAATCCCATAGATAGCTCTTCAGATCTGTAGAGTTAGCTTAACCCAGGCCACTAGGTTATAGAAGCACCTGTCTGGAAATATCTCCTCTGTGTCCTTTGGCATTTGCAATGTTGCATTCTTATGCTGAATTATTTTTGGTTCAACTGTGGCCTCTGATCCAGTGTAAAATTAAAATGCTGTTTCTTGAAAGTGTTGCAGCTCCATTTCTCCATAGAAGGAAATTCCTGTCTCAGCTTTATCCCTTTAAGACTTCTTTAAAAAGCCAGTCTGGTGTAGAAGTTAAGTTCTAGCCCAGAAACCAGAAGACTGTGAGTTCTAGTCCTACTTTAGCATGAAAGTCAGATGGGTGATTTTGAGCCAGTCACTCTCTCTCAGTCCAACCCACCTCACAGGTTTATTGTTGTGGGGGAAAAGAGGAAGGGGAGGAGGAAGGAGTGTGTTCACCACCTTGAGTTACTTATAAGGAAATAAAGGCAGGATAAAATGAAATAAAAAAGGAAAAACCAGATTTATTGTTTTGTTGATCCTTCGCAACAGCTCAGATAAAACACGAATTCTGTCCAATTCTTCTTGCTTCTTCAGCAGTGGAATAGCTGCATAAACTATTCTTCTTCTCTCTGTCTTTTTCTTTTCTATAAAGTAAGGAAGAGGTTTTCTGCTGCAGAAATCTGGATTACCAAGAAAAAGATGTCATTTGAATAAGGAGCACCTATATCTTATGTTGATTTATAAAGTTTCTAAATTACTGTTGTTGCTTTTGAGTCAGTCGTTAACTCCTGGAGACTGCCTGAACTAGTCAATGCTATTATCTAGACAAGATTTTTGAAAGTGATTTGCTATTGGCTTCTTCTTCTTCCCAGAGACTAGTCCAAAGCTGCCTAAGGGAGGAATAATCTCCCAACTTCTAACGTAGTGCCTTTAATCTTTACATCAAACTTACCACAAAATCTTCTGTTGCAATCTTAAAGAAAAAAGATGTCTGATTATTTGAAAAGTTTTGCATCATGTTCCTTCAGAAAAGTGAAACATAAGATTCTTGACACAAGGAGTGAAGAATGTTTACAAATTTAAATTTAAATTGATTGTATTAAGTTGGATAGCAGTTAGCTTGAATCTTCCCCTGGTTTACATATACAAATATTTATCTATTGATTATTGGAAGGTATATATCAAATAGATTAAGAATGTACTTGTTGAAGGGAAGGGCGTATCGACATGAAAATTATTAATTTTAATAAGATGACTTGTTTGTTTGATGTCCAATGGATTGATCTGAAAAGAAGTGAAAGTTAAAATTTTTAAAATGTAGTTGGTTTATAGTTAAACTTGGATATACGGAGTGAAGAAGGTCTACAAATTTAAAATGATTGTATTAAGTTGAATGGCATTTAACTTGAATTTTTTCTTTGTTTACATGTACAAATGTTTATCTAATAATAATAATAAAAAAAAGATTCCATATATGAAAAGTTGTGTGCTTGTGCAGATTCATAACAGCAATCACGTATCACAAAAGGTCAAATATACTGGGACTGAAATTCTCAAAATTCTTAATAAACAAGGTTATTCAAATGGAGAGAAATTCTAGCAAACACAGCCCCAAAACAACTGGAGGGGCCAAACTGGAGAAGCTGGGGAAAAGTGCAATGAGGAGATTCTAATAGATTTTAACCATGCCTCGTGAGATAACTTTCATCAGTCCTATTTCTAAGTAAAATAAGAAACATGGGTTTAAAACACTTGGGAAAGTATGCTAATTTATGTCCAGCTGTGATGTCACAAACCACAGCAACACCACAGTTAATATGTACTATTAAGCGTTTCTGTAAAACAATCCAGTTACTATGTAGAATCACAGAGGCTATTGATATTACAGGTAAATAGCAGGGCTTTACTTCAAACTGTAACATGAGATTAGGAGATACTTGTGTTGAAAGAAACCAAGATGAAAAAAACTTTAAAAAAATACTACTAGTCTTTTTATTTTTTATGCTGTTATGTTCATCTTTTTAGTGTTTTCTTCCTGAAAAGAACTCCAGAATGTTGACTTTAAAAACAATAGGATATATATGGTGTATATGTATTAATTTATTTTAAATGAAACTTGCTTGGAATTTATTTTGTCTTCATTTCCAATTTCTAGAAATAAAAAAATTTCTAGCACTTCAGACAATGAACTTAACGCAAACAGAATTACAACTATGAGTGTTGAAGCAGACTAGTTTACCCTGCCGTAGGTATGTAAAATAGTTGCATATTTAGAGGTTTTTTGCTCAAAGTTCAACTAAGCCAGAATATGAAACAAGTATTCTTAGAACCAAAACAGCCTACATACATCACTTAAGATATGATAGGTGGATTTTTGTTGTAAAATCAGTCACTGACAGTTACAAGCTTTGGAAATTAACATAAACTATGTTATTCCTATAAGCCAGTAATCCCCAACTTTTTGGGCACCAGGGACTGGTTCTGTGGAGAAAGGTTTTTCCATGGACCAGAGGGGGCCTGGTTTTGTGTGCTGCCTGCATCCCGCAGATGGGGCTTTATTTGTTTGGGTGGACTGGTTTCTGGCATGCTGAAGCACAGTGCCGCTCCATGGACTGGGGTTTGGGGATCCTTTGGTATAAGCTGCCCCAGATCAACAAAGAAAATTTTAATCTCTTTTCTTGAATATTACTGCATCTTGTTTTCAGAACAGTAATAACAATAACAATTATTATCATCACTAGGGCTACCCGATCTGAACTGCAAAAATCCAGATAGCCATTATATATCCAGAGAGATGCATAATATTCTGTGCATAATAGAACACAATACAGTTATTCTAATAGTTCTCTCAATTTTATCAGCCCATATATAATAGCTATTACTCTAAATAGCAAAAGTGGTCAAGTTAAAATAAACATTTCTAAAATAATTCATACTTTTGAAAATACTTGTATTGGCCATTAAGACATTTGGAATTGTCCTAAATGATTATCTATCTATCTATCTATCTATCTATCTATCTATCTATCTATCTATCTATCTATCTATCTATCTATCTATCATCCATTCATTCATTCATTCAATCTTTTTATCTCGTAGATAGCTAGCTATCATCTATCTTTTTAATTTCTATTGCTGCTCAGTTTTATATGACTCTGGGTGCCTATTTTGAGAAGAACAAAACAATGTTTTAAGCAGATAGGCAGAATCATCATCAAACGTAGTTTAATGCAGTTTAGATTTAGAGTTCACTGGAAATCAGAATAACATGGCAGTGAAACATAGCAGCATGCATTTTTTCTAACAGGGTGTACAAAGGGGAATATGTAAGATTTGCAGTTACAGAATTCTATGACTAAATATCAATCTTCCAAACAATTATTAGAATCCCAAAATCATCCTTTTATTTTCTCTATTACATTTTGTCTGAAAGAAAAGCAACAGAAAATAAACTTTATCCAGCTGTACATCCGAGCACAGGCTGAAATTTTATGGACACATTTATTTAAATAGGCCCCACTTTTAAGTCAAGAGTGGGCAACAAGTCATTCTCTAGATGCTTGATTGGGACTCTCATTACTATTCACCACTATGGGTGGGTTAGGATCAAGAGGAGTGATGTTCAGCAGTATTTTAAGAAAAGGCTATTGCCTAATCCTATTGAATATAAACACATAAAGGAGTGCACTGTACATGTCATAATACCAGTATCTTGTAACCAGAGCATGGGCAGGCAATCTGCAGCACCTAAATCCCTTTTATACCATCCTTTTTAATCACACAGTTGCAGAGAATTGAGGTTGTGGGATCCTTCTGTTTTACTTATTGAAAACACAGTAAACACTTGTGCAGGTTCTTCATAATGACCATCAAAGGTATCTTTCATGTCTATGCTATTTTTTCGAACATGATGAACAGGAACACTGTTTTGGAACATGACAGGTGCAGGAGCTTGTGAAAAACCATTCCATGGACATAAATAACACCATGCATCTCATGTTAGATAACTGCATCTCTTTCTAGTAACATCCAATAAATGATCAAAATAAGCCCTAATCCAATATGTAAATATACTCTTCCTGAAATATCTTTGTAAGTGAGTGATCAGGAAGTTTAATGGAGGACAAATGCAAATACAAATATATACAGGCTTAGATTTTCAGGCTCCAGTAAATCTTACACAAGCCTAATTATTTGCAACATGGTGTTCCAACAACAAGCTATATAAGTAACTCACACCCTCACACCTCTAAGGAAGCTACTAGCTCAATTTCTTTGTTGACATCAATTCATATACTTTATCAAGGATTTGTGAAGACTGGATTACATATACCATGTTTCATTAGCCAAATATCCATATATTGACCGCAAAAATTATTTTTCTCAAAACACAAATATTAAGCTCCTGTCACAAATGAAAAGCATATTTTCCCAGAAAGAGAAGAAACAATATTAATCCCCTTTATTTCCACACCTTGAAAGTTGTCAAACAAGTTCTACTGTGGTAGTTTCATAGAAACTATATGTTCTATATATTTTAGGATGTTCTAAATAAAGTGAAAAGAAATATAGATGATCTGCTCTTCATGTCCCTACTCACCTGCAATATCAAAGCGAAATTCAAAAACAAATAAACAAACAAACATGGGAGAATGCATTTGATTGGGAAATCTTGAATACAAGAGTCAGTCTTGTGGTATCATGGAACTTCATGTGCTATCAGTCCTTTAAACTAGGCCAGATTAGAAAATGAGAGTCACTAAGAATCCTGGAATGTATTGTTATGTGATTATGATACTGTAAGAGAATCTTGAAAGTCCATCTCTCTCTTTCATATATATTTAACCAATCACAATAAACCAATCCAAGTTTCTTTTTCATGCTTCCTAGTTTCACAAGACTCAAGTATCCTTTCTGTAATGGCCTGGTATTCTCTTCCTCCTTCCCTGAGTAAATCCAACATTTCTTCATTCCTGCTTTACAATAATCCTCCAGCCCACCTAGTTATTTTTATAATCATTTAATTTTAAAAGTAGGAACTTGGCAAAGAGTTGGCCTCAAGATATTATAGAGTTGAACGCTGGCATCCTTAAAAAATTGAAATAATGATCTGATGGAGCCCCTCATTTGTTTGGACATAGACACACAAAATAAGTTATATAAACCGTAAAGACTTTCTTAAGAGATTAGATGGTGGCAGGAAACACTCTCGTAATTTCTCTTCTGGTAAATTAGCACCTACTCATCTTATGAATTAATAAGCCTGCCCCATGGCATTTTGTAATGCACTCTCCAACTCTAGAAAATCACCTTCTTACAGAAGTAGTGTGTTTTCTCCAAGTGATAGTCAAATGTGGATTCACTGCTTTATCTTTTTAAGAAATGCACTGGTTAACATATTTATATACTCTCCTCTCCTTTGTTTTCTGTCTTCTATCTCTTGGAATTTCTAAATATCAAAAAAGTTCATAGGGATATAATGTGTTGATTTTGAACAGCTAACCCAAATTGCCACTCAGTTATTTGCTCTTCTGGATCTTTAATTCTTTTGTATTTAGCATCAGAGATCAGCTTGACATTTCCCAAGATTGGTATAAATTTACTAGAAGGCAAACAGTTCAAAGGAGAAAGATCAATAAATGTGATGGTATAATTCCATTCCAGGCTACTTAAGAATGGTTCAGACTGAGTCAGTCACTATTTGTCTTGACCCTGCCAGATGCTAGGAATAGCAGAAGCAACCCTGTTTACTTCTTTGAGGCAGTCTAGGTTGTATTTAACCTTTCTGTAATATGCAGGAGATTACAGCCCAAAATGGTGCAAGGTTAGGTTTTCCTATAACCAACTGTGGTACATTTTTGGCAGGACTGAGCCTTGGGTTCACTATTCTTATGCACCGTGTCCATTTGGGGTCTTTTGTTATACATCTAGGTAATTGTCCCAAAGTGCTCACAGGATCTATCTGTTCTGTTCAACCAGTATGCTGAATATACCAAGACCTTT
This sequence comes from Bothrops alternatus, assembly GCA_034064705.1. Classification (NCBI taxonomy): domain Eukaryota; kingdom Metazoa; phylum Chordata; class Lepidosauria; order Squamata; family Viperidae; genus Bothrops; species Bothrops alternatus. The sequence goes on along the minus strand of JARGCV010000021.1, from coordinate 1,426,543 downwards.
TGGGCCTTTTATCCAACCTAAAAGAAGGAAACAATGACAATTGTTGACTATCTTTGAATATCAGCTGGATGAGAGAACAAACTGAAATTATATCAAGAAAGACCAATGTGCTGTTAGGAATCAAGAAATGAATTTGAGAATCATATTTCAGTCTGGAAGTAAATTTCATTATTTGTGAAAGAGTAAATTCACAATCTGGAACACTCCCTAATACTCCAATATCATTAAAAATGTCTTGACACAATTATATCTGTGTACCAGTTACAACTGTTTTCATTGGACTTCTCTCAAAAAATGTCTAGACCAGGGGTTCTCAACCTTGGCAACTTTAAGACTTGAGGACTTCAACTCCCAGAATTCCTCAGCCAGCAAAGCTGGGAGTTGAAGTCCACAAGTCTTAAAGTTGCCAAGGTTGAGAACCCCTGGTCTAGACATTGCAGCTGATACAAAATGATAAACTTCTAAACAATGCAAGATATAGAGATCAGATAAATCTATACATAATGATCAGAATTGATTACCAATTGCTTATCAGGCACAAATTAAGATATTGGCAGAAATTCTATCTAAGGGGCTCTCTCTTCTAAGATGAAAAAGCTGGAGAGAGGTCTTTCTGAAGATGCTAAATGTCACCATTTTCTGGCCTTCTCCTGTGTTAATGTCAGGCAGTAGAACTCATTCCTTTATGACAGGGGTGTCAAACTGCCGGCCCACAGGCTGGACGCATCACGTGGAAGCCGCACCCACCCCATTGCCAGCAATGGCAAAACTGTCCCGATACATTGTGCGATGTCATGTGACGTCGCAAGTTTGACATGTCTGCCTTAGGAGAAGCACTTGCCCCAATTTTTCAGTGTATAGACACTTCTCTTTCTGTACATTTTTAACTGTTAATTGATAATGGTATTATTTTAAACTTTTACTATTTTGTTGCTTTTGTTTCTTTAAAAAGTGTTAACTACCTTGAATAGACAGGAAGAAAATAAATCAAATACAAAAGTTAAACACTGGCAATAACCTCTCAAGTTTTCTTCAGACGGATACATTAAGATAAAAACAGGGTAACTGACTTCATTGCTAAGGAAGATTTTAAACTTAGATGCGATTTTCACTATTGTATTACATTAGTCACAATGAATAAACAAATAAAAAATTCCTGTTTTGCAATATTAGAACTTTAATAAAGGAACCATGTAATTAGTTACATACTTTTAAATGAACCCTATTGCTCATATTCATATTTCTAAAAGCTGATTGGAGCGCTGGACTTTCTTATTTGTTTTCCAAAATAAAATGAAATCAAAGTGCATATTTTGTAGCTGAAAAAGTACAGAAATGAGAAAACTATCTCCGATGAGAAAAATTTCATGATATTATAAAATAGCTTCCCAGAATTGCGGAAATGATTTCTTAAGCCTAACTGGAATTTAGGTGGACTTCATTACCCAGACTTAAGAAAATTATTAAAGGGATTTTTTTTTACCAATGAGTAATTTAACAAGTTTCATGAAACAAAAAATTGCATCAATGCCAAGACAATGTTTGACAGGATATCTTATTTCATTATAGTAACATCTACTATACAATACAATGTAATACCTGTTCAGTTAATACTGAAAAAAGGAAGGAAGGAAACTATAAATATATCTAATACTAATAAATTTATTAATTATTCCTAAATGATTTATTATCAAAAGCTATCACTTTTCAACTGACTTTTAGAATTATTGTACCTATATGTAATCTGAATTATGAATATTTAATTATAATTTTATAGTTAGCAAAGCTAATTCATCTTTATAAACTATGCTTAAAAGATGATTTTTCTCATTAAATCATAGTTAAATCATAGTTACATGACAAGTTGTAGAGAATGGAGATGTCATTTTATATTTTATAAAATTATGATATAGATTATACCCAAAACAAGTCTTGAATGAAGAGTTGCCCCAAACTCAATGTTTAATATTCTGAAAACTTATTTTAAGCCCAACACTAAAAATGAGGTTGAAATTAGCACTACTGTATTTCATGATATGAGGGAGTTACAAGACAGAAGTTTAAAAAACTGGCTACGCACTTCATATAATGTTCTAGCAATAAAAGTCCCATCCAGAACCTTAACTTCTATATTTACTGAGGGAAGAGGGAATTGAGCAACAGGAGTAATTGCTACTACCAAGAGTACTGTTGGATAAAGGATGTCTGATTCTAGATCAGGAATGTAATCTGAGTAAATGTACTCAGACAATACCATCATTAGTTCTCATGAAGATAAAAGAAGGAAGGGGGAAGTGTATTATTTTATTAACAATTATTTGCATCAAACCACAAGTAGGATTAATAGACTATTGTAATGTCAGAAACTAGAGAGATATGTTAACAATAACTTTCTATTGGAAGATTTAAAAAAGTATAAAATTTAAGAAATAAAATGGAAGTGTTTTCACGAGGGGAGGAGAATGCAGGATAGGCAAAAGGTCAGGGATGGGGAGAGATAGATGTGTGTATGGGAGAGGGAGGCAAATGCACCTAACTACCATAACCGTGGCTATAGAACTGCCACCACTAGTCACACAAGGTTTCGCCAACAACTGCTTTGCTCAGCAATGAAAATTCTTATTCCATTGGAATTTCAAATTTCAATTAGGTTGTAAAGCAGGGGTGTCAAACTACCCACCACAGCAATGCAAAAAAAGTCACAATATGTCACGTGACACGGCAAGTTTGACACTCGTGTTGTAAAGCACGGACTACCTGTAGCTATCATGAATTTGTTCTTTAACATACATTTTTATTCAAAGACAAAACGACAAAAGCAACTCTGTATCTAAGCTCTGATGATGCCCATACAAAGGGAAAGGATTTGCTTTGTGTCAGTGTAACAGTGCTTTCAAAATTTCATTGATTAGCTCTGCAGATGCCTCTGCTGCATTTGCTGTGCTATATATATAGCAATTTAAATTAAAAACATATATATATATACTGGTTCCTGCGGATGGCTCTGGGTTGAGCTGAAACAGGTAAAAGAAAGAAAGATTTCTTTCTCCCATATTTGGGTTTACAGGGTGCAATTTAAAAAGAAACACTCGATATAAATCTTCCCTCCCTGATACTGCTGGCAAAGTGAGAGGGAGCCTGTGGCCTAGAGGTTAATACAACTGCCTAACATGCAGACAGCCCAGGTTCGAATCTCATAAGGGTAAGTTCCGGCTGAAGAGAGTTAAGAAACTCGAAATAGCTATACCAGTTCTCCCTTATTCTTTGTTAGCAATTTAAATTAAAAACATATATATATATATACTGGTTCCTGTGGATGGCTCTGGGTTGAGCTGAAACAGGTATGCCTAATATGGAGGGTGGAAGTTATGCACACATTGGTGAGTCAACAGGAAAACTAAATTGTAATATTCAAGCAGAAGGACATGGTAGACCATCTACAAATTCTACAACAAAATTCTACAGTCAAAATCCACAGTCAAAGTTGAAAGTGCACCAGAAAATTACATATAAAGGTCTGTACACAAATGCTAGAAGCATTCGAGCAAAAATAGGGGAATTGGAATGCTTGGTGAAGGAAAATAATATTGATATTATCGGCATAACAGAAACCTGGTGGACAGATGAAAACCAATGGGACACAAGGATTCCAGGTTACAAATTGTATAGGATGGACAGGAGAGGGAGAAATGGTGGTGGCGTGGCCTTGTACATAAATGAGGAGTTAGAATCTCATGAACTCGAAATTCAAGAAAATTCAAACTCACCCACAGAAACATTGTGGATAAAAATCCCAGGACAGGAAACTAATCTGACGTTAGGGATCTGCTATCGCCCTCCCAACCAAACTCCAGAGGCAGATTGCTATTTGGAAAATGAATTTAAGGAGGCCTCAAAAAGAAATAGGGTAGTCATAATGGGGGACTTCAACTATCCCCAAATAGATTGGGTAAATTCTTGTTCTACACATGAAAGAGAGACAAGGTTCCTCGACATGTTAGCCGATTATTCCCTTGAGCAGATGGTCATGGAACCTACCAGGGGAAAGGGGATCCTGGACTTGGTTCTAACTAACGCACAGGATTTGGTTCATGATGTCCTTGTAACCGAGCCCATAGGAACCAGCGATCACAACACAATAACCTTCAACTTAACCATGGATAGCAAATTGTCAGTGAAAACTAACACAGAGACCTTAAACTTTCACAGAGGGAATTTTGACAAAATGAGGAAAATAGTAAAGAAGAAACTAAAAGGAACAGTAAAAAAAGTCAAATCCCTCCAAAATGCTTGGAAACTGTTTAAAAATACGTTACAGCAGGCTCAAATAAAATGCATTCCTATAAGAAGAAAGAGGATTGGAAAGTCCAAGAGGATACCAGTATGGCTTACGAATGAGGTAAAGGAGGTTATTGGAAAGAAGAAAAACTCATTTAAGAAATGGAAGGCTCTTCCTACCGAGGAGAACAGGAGGGATCACAAACTCTGGCAGACCAAATGCAAGGCGATAGTCATGAAAGCCAAGAGAGACTTTGAGGAGCATATAGCCAAGAATATTAAAAATAATAACAAAACCTTTTTTAAGTATATCAGAAGCAGGAACCCAACCAGAAAATCAGTTGGGCCACTTGATAACAATGGTCAGAAGGGGATAATCAGAGAAGACAAGGAGATTGCTGAGAGGCTAAATGACTTCTTTGCCTCCGTTTTCACCGAGGAGGATAGAGAACATTTGCCTGCCACTGAATTAGTTTTCCCAGGGAGGGAAATAGAAGAATTAAACCTGATAGAGATAAACAAGGAAGATGTTCTTGCATGCCTTTCTAAACTAGACGTCAACAAATCGCCGGGTCCAGATGGCATCCACCCTAGAATTCTCAAGGAACTCAAGTGTGAAATTGCTGAACTTCTAGCTAAAATATACAATCTTTCTCTAAGATCAGGCACTGTACCGGAGGATTGGAGGGAAGCAAATATAACCCCGATCTTCAAGAAAGGATCCAGAGGTGATCCAGGAAACTATAGACCAGTCAGTCTAACCTCAGTTCCAGGCAAACTGATGGAAACCATTATTAAAGATAAAATTACAGGGCACATAGAAAAACAGGCATTGCTGAAAGAAAATCAACATGGTTTCTGCAAAGGCAAATCATGTCTTACTAACTTGTTAGAATTCTTTGAGGGTGTAAATAAATACATAGATAAAGGGGCCCCAGTTGATATTGTATATCTTGACTTTCAAAAGGCTTTTGACAAAGTTCCTCACCAAAGGCTCCTAAAAAAGCTCTCCAGCCACGGAATTAGAGGACAGGTCTTGTCCTGGATTGGTAACTGGCTAAATTGTAGGAAGCAAAGGGTGGCAATAAATGGACAATTCTCCGGATGGAAAGAAGTGAGAAGTGGTGTACCCAAGGTTCAGTTTTGGGGCCTTTACTTTTTAATTTATTCATCAATGATCTGGATGTAGAAGTTAATAGTGAGGTAGCCAAGTTTGCTGATGACACTAAATTGTTCCGGGTTGTGAAAAGTGAAACTGATTGTCGGGAGCTCCAGAAGGATCTCTCGAAATTGTGTGAGTGGGCAACAAAGTGGCAAATGCATTTTAACCTAAACAAGTGCAAAGTTATGCACATCGGGGCAAAGAACCCCAATTATACTTACCAACTGATGGGGACCAAACTTTCTGAGACAACCCAAGAAAGGGATCTTGGGGTTTTGGTGGACAGCTCGATGAAGATGTCAACCCAATGTGCAGCAGCAGTAAAAAAAAGCAAATTCCATGCTTGGCATGATTAGGAAGGGAATCGAAAATAAGTCAACAAGTGTTGTATTGCCTCTGTACAAATCGATGGTGAGACCACACTTGGAGTACTGCGTACAGTTCTGGTCACCGCACCTCAAGAAGGATATAATGGAACTGGAAATGGTGCAAAAAAGGGCAACAAGAATGATCAAGGAAATGGAGCGCCTCCCTTATGAAACCAGATTGCAACGCCTTGGTTTCTTCAGCCTTGAAAGACGGCGTTTAAGGGGTGACTTGATCGAAGTGTATAAAATCATGCATGGGATAGAAAATGTGGATAGAGAAAAATTCTTTTCTCTATCACACAATACCAGGACAAGGGGGCACTCCCTAAAGCTTATAGCTAAGAAAGTGAGGACAAATAAAGGGAAATATTTCTTCACCCAGAGGGTCGTTGATTTATGGAATTCACTTCCTGAAGGAGTCGTGACAGCTGTCAGCCTTGACAGCTTCAAGGCAGGGCTAGATAGATTCATGGATGCAAAGTGTATTGGTGGTTATTAAAACAGATGTCCATGTGCCGCCTCTATGTTGGTTGAGGCAGGCAGGATTCCCTTGAGTACCATTTGTTTGGGGGTCAAGGGAAAGGGATGGTTTTGCTTCTCTTTCTGCTCAAGATCCCCATGTACATTTGGTGGGCCACTGTGTGACACAGGATGCTGGACTCGATGGGCTTTGGCCTGATTCAGCATGGCTCTTCTTATGTTCTTAGGTAAAAGAAAGAAAGATTTCTTTCTCCCATATTTGGGTTTACAGGGTGCAATTTAAAAAGAAACACTCGATATAAATCTTCCCTCCCTGATACTGCTGGCAAAGTTAGAGGGAGCCTGTGGCCTAGAGGTTAATACAACTGCCTAACATGCAGACAGCCCAGGTTCGAATCTCATAAGGGTAAGTTCTGGCTGAAGAGAGTTAAGAAACTCGAAATAGCTATACCAGTTCTCCCTTATTCTTTGTTAGCAATTTAAATTAAAAAAACACACACACACACACACACACACACACACACACACACACACACACACACACACACACACACACACACACACACACACACACACACACACACACACACACACATATATATATATATATATATATATATATATATATATATATATATATATATATATAAAAGATCATTTCATTCATTTCTTGCACTACTCATACGGTACTTCACTAGGATTATGTGAATCAGCTATGACTGAGTTTGAAAAGATATCAAACTGAAGTGTGTGTAGGAATATACAAAGGTCCATGTTTCTTCCAATTCATTTAAGGGCACCTGATTTAGTTTGATGCATCAGTAGCTTGCATTGAGGTTTAAGTCAACAAAATCATTTATCAAAATTTTGCACAGACCACTCTCCAGTCATACCCCTGAAAAGAAAAAAAAACCAACCCTGAATATACAGTAACTTATGCTCAGGAAATTAGTAAGAAAAAAAGTATGTTTATCTTACTGATTTTGCAGGTCTTTTTCTGTATCTCAACACATCTATAATCTATAATCTTCAATTATAAAGGTAAACAGAATGGGAAAAAAGGCCCCTCAATTTATACAAATATAGTACTTGTTATAAGAATAAATCTAGAAGGAGTGAAAATTCTAGTTCATTACCAGAGCTATTTCTTGCAGAGTAGCGGTTATGAGATATCTTTTTTATATATTTACCGTATCATAGTATGTTATTTATTATGCATAATACTTTAGAGGAGAAGTTTGGGTTTGATTAACCAATGATTCTGAAAGGCAGTTACTTGGTGTCTGACTAAGCTGCCAATATTTGGAATCATCATTTCCATCATCAAATTTTGACCTATTTTGGTAGCGACAGTTTTTTAAAAAAATGTTCCTTTCCATGCAATGACAGTTTTTGCAAAAAACACTATCTTTGTTTTTCTGTAAAAAAGAAATGCTGATAAAAAGAACTAAAACAGAATTTAATTAGATCATCTTTCCACAAATGTCAACTTTTCTTACTTTCTTTCCATGTATTCAATGCATAGCTTCTTCTATAAGGAATCTTGCTGACACCATAAGATATATGCCAGCCTGTTATGATAGAAAAAAATTTATTTGTTCCAATAGAACAAATAAGATTATTCAAACTGGATCTGCAAAACTGTTGAATGGTTCTGCTATGTTCTCTGTTAAAGGGAGAAAACCTCTTTTAAGGGACTAAAGCTTAATCCCTTATGACAAGTATGGGCTTGTCAACTGACATTTAGAGACCCATTCCTCTTGATCAGGGAGTTCCAGGATATTTTTTTTAAAATAGCTCGAACAGTTCTAAAAACTCTGGCTCTGGATTCATTTTTATTCAGTGTTATCATTCAGAAGGGCTCTTTCCTTGGAATATTAACTCAAGCCTGAGATGTAAGAGCCATTATTAATTCCAATCAAAAAGGTAAATTAAAGCAAGCAATAAATAATCTATTTTGCAAAATCAATATTAGTAACAATAGATCCAGATTTTTTTCCAGCATCCTAATAACTGGATCCTAATTTTAATGAATATCCACTTTGAACTTTTTTTTACTTATAATTTATATTATGTTTTGATGTCTGTTGCTGTTTGGGGAGAAATAATTCTACAGGTCTGTGAATATTAAAGTATTAAGCAAAATGCTATTTTTTTCTTAGAAACTGTTGATTAAAATAAGACGCCTTATAGATGGTGAGACAGAACCAACACAGCTAAAATCTAACAGTACATGCTGGACAAGTTCTTTCACTTCTTTAGCAGAGCAGCAACTCTCAAAAAGAAGTGATGAAAAATGGAGAAACAAAGATGAAAGTTCCAACAACAGATTTTTCTAGATTTTAGTTCCCTTTAACTCAAACACCGCAACCTCTTTGGGATTATGCAGTTTTATTAGACATGCTACAGATTATGGTAATAAACCTGCAGCCCCATCTTCATTTTCAGTACTTTGTTCTAAAACTACACATTCAGTTATTTGTTTTCCCTACGATCAAGAAAAGTATCCATCCACTATTAACAAAGTGGCCTCAAGTTAATAGTACACTACTGAAGTTTAATGTTTCCCATAAAAGAGCTTGTACTACTTTTCAATGTCAAGTGGACCAGAAACTCACTTTGTTCCACCTGCCTATGAAAGAGTGTTGCCTTAACTTCAACACATACAGAACTGTTCCTGCAAATCTGGGCTGCAATCCACAATCCACTTACTCCAGATCAGCCTAATTAAAATTACAGGAACTACACTTGGGTCAAGTAGTACAAATGATTTTTAGATATGTGTCATTTCAAGATAAAATGTATTTATGACATGTAACATTTCTGCTCTAATTGAGCTTCCATTCATTTGTTAGTTTATAGTTGCTTTTAAAAAGATACAGCCAGAAATTAAGATCATAAATGATATACTGGCTGCTAATAATGACTTATTAGGAAGCAGGACACCATAAATTATATATTGAGTGTTACTTGCCTACATCAAGTGGTTTAACTAAATCACTGCCACTGCCATGATTAAAAAAAAATTCCAAGCCAGAAATTTGCTTGGAAACTAGACAGAAATAAAGAAATAAACACACAAGCATCTTAACAGAGAGCAACAATTCTGTACATTATAAAGAGGCCACCTTCAATCACATGGGAGCCACTTATTTATAATGCATTCCCATACAGCTAAACGCATGGAGTGCATCATGGAAAAGGGTCTCTGGTACAGCCAAGGACTGCAGCTAAAGGGCACTTGAAAAGCTACACTTATTTGCAAATTAAGCACTGAAAAAATAAAGCTGGAAGATAAGACAATTCCAGCCAATTTTTTTCAACTATACAAAAAGATCTATACATCTTTCTCTTCTATGTTTTTCTAATATGATAAAATAATGTAATGACAAACACTACACTGGACTGGCTATTGTTTTGATTTGGATTATGAGATGTCATTTTAAAGTCAGTTCATCAATAAAGTTCACTATTGTTATATATAAAAAAGTAGATTCACATTCACTTTTAAACTTTGGTTTAGTGAATAATTCATAAATTGTAACAAATTATGTTATAATCAAGTATATCATACCCTGTCATACATTGCTTGTATTCCGTGTCTATTCTCCCTTTTACTGAATTCAATTCACAAATCTGATTAAATTAAATAGAACTATTTTTATGACACAACATTCACAAGAGGCCAAGGGTGGCATGTTGCTGCATGAATCACTGGCTGTTTACACATTCAATTCAGGGTGTTCATTATGCTAAGGGCCACAGCACACAGAAGTGAGATTTTGGGGGTTATTGGCACTTTCTTAAGAGCAGCCCTCACCCTTTGGAACACCTGGACTTCAGAGACACATACAACCTCTTTGTCTTCAAGAGAGCTTCAAAAGTATGCTTATTTTGCAGAAATATAAGTGCTGAGTTTACAATAGTTATCTTGGATTAGTTTAGGTCATACTAATCAACTTGGTTGTTACTCTGAACATTCTCTCAAATTTATAAAAGTAGATAGTGTGAAAACAAATATATTGATATAAGTTGACAAACTGAAAATGATACAACTTATATATTTGTATCAGGTGTTATGCAATGCAAGTACTAAGCCCAGTTTCAATGATGTCAAAATGCATAAGTTTTCATGTTGGTGTCACTGAGATTTGTTATGGATATTGTTGTAATGACTGACCTCCATGATGGATGGATTACAAATACTAGAAGTAACATTGCCTCACTCCCCCACACTACTGGAATTTGAAGACAGGATGACTATATTCCAATATTTGAGGGGGTCATGTTATACACCAAACCATCGGAGGGCAGGACAAGAAAGAATGGTCAGAAACTGATCAAACAGAGAAGCAACCTGGAATTAAGGAGAAACTTCCTGACAGTGAGGACAATTAAACAGTGGAACACTGGAGATTTTTAAGAAGAGGCTAGACAGTCCCTTGTCTGAAATGGCATAGGTCCTCCTGGTTGAGCAAGGGGCTGGACTAGAAGACCTCCAAGGACCCTTCCAGCTCTATTCTATTCTTTATATAACAAAATATAATTCAGTATGGTGGCTATTCATAAGATCATCTTCCACATCACAGTTTTGCAGAGCTACTGCACTGCAATATAATTCCAGCCAGCACATTTCTGCAAGGCATAAGATCAAGGGAGGTTCTGTTACATGTTATGAAATTTGCTTTTTAAGTTGACAGAAAAAGACATCACTATGTATATGATCCTCTCTCCCTCCACAGCTTGGAATGTTAAATTATTGAAAAAAAATACATGATTGGAATACTATAACAATTTCATCTAAGTCATGCAAACAAATTTAGGAATACATATTACTGATGCATAAATTTTATGTTTTGACATACAGGCTCACAGCTTTATTGAGATAACATTTTTTTAAACAGACAAATCCTTTCTTACAAATAGTACTATAATTTACAAATGTTTTGTCAGTCTCTTAAGCAGAACATGTAAAGAAACATTTTTTTAAAAAAAATCAGTTTCATTTCAGACATCATCTGTATTTCCTGTACTTTGCAAGCAGTTAATATGTGGGTTTGCCACAGTTGCAACTGTTTTTCTTGCCCTTCCTTAGATTATTTAATTCTCAGAGCAATATTTTTACTGAGCAATTTCTCTCCCTTACAACATAAGCAATAATGCTACACAAACCTATGAAACATAATCTGGCATTATGAAAGCAGCAGCTAATCATTAAAGTTCAGACACAAAAGTATAACAAGTACAAACTAGACATAGTTCAGCTCAAACAATATAACTCTGTTGTGCATGTATCCAACAATACCAGCCATACTAATATGGAAGAGCATATACTACATTCCTCAGGCAACTGGTTCTGATAGTCAAGAAATGGAACCAAATTCTGTTATATGTTTTATGTCAGGAAGGAGGGGAAATGTTTGTGATATGTTTTGATACTAAAACAAATTCTGTGCTTTTCAATACAAGAATCTTGGTGGGCCAATTCCTACAGCTCGTTCATGTCTTAGGCTAGATTTGCAAAATAAGTCTATTTCTGAGGATTGTAAAGACTATTAGAAGAGGTGGGGTATTCATTAGCTTGCTACAGTCTGCAATCTAAACACATCTGAAAGGCAGCAGGTTGAGGAAGAATGGGTTTTAGAGGAAATTACAGGATACCCTCAAATCTTTTTGAAAGAGTACAGCTATATGGCAAGGACCACAAAACAATAAGCCTAAAAATGCAGGCCACACGAACTGCACAATGTTTAGATTTTTCCCCCTTACAACTTCGATTCGACTACTGTAATGCTCTCTACATGGGGCAACCTTTGAAGAATGTCCGGAGACTGCAAGTAGTCCAGAATGCGGCCGCGCGAGCTGTCCTGGGTCTTCCAAGACATGCTCATATCACTCCAGCCCTCCGTGAGCTGCACTGGCTACCAATTGGTCTCCGAACACAATTCAAAGTGTTGGTTATGACCTATAAAGCCCTTTATGGCAATGGGCCAGGATACTTGCGGGACCATCTTCTGCCTCATGAATCCCAGCGACCGGTTAGGGCACATAGGGTTGGCCTCCTACGGGTCCCGTCTGTTAGACAATGTCATCTGGCAGGGCCTAGGGCTAGGGCCTTCTCCGTTGCTGCCCCAGCCCTCTGGAACCAGCTTCCCTCAGAGGTTCGTACTGCTTCCTCCCTCCTAGCTTTCCGGAAACTGTTGAAGACACATTTATGCAGACAGGTTTGGGGCGTGTGAGCTGCACTCTGCCCCTGGGCCTTTGACTGTGATTGTGTGTTGTATGAGTGTAATAAATTATTTGTTTTATATAGCATTGTTATTAGAAATTTTAATTGATTTTGTTATGTTTTTACTTGTATTGTTATTGTGAGCCGCCCTGGGTCTTAGAAGAAGGGCGGCATATAAGTTTAAACAAACAAATAAATAAATAAATAAATAAACTTAAGGTATAAATATATTGGGGCGGGGTTGTCACACAGAATTTTGATCAAAATAAATGAGCCTTAAGAGCTCTTGAGCAATATACAGGGAGAAATTAAGTTTAAGTTGGATAATATGGTAATTAAATTACTTGAAGCACAACCAGAAATAGACTCAAGATCACCACAGGTTTTATACTTCATTTATTCATCCTTTTGGCAGTAAACACCCAATTTATAAGCTTCCCTGAAACAGGGAGCAAATTAGAATCCTTGTTTGGAAATCAGTAGCTATCAATGGAAGTCAAAAGGTAAGTATTTCCTCCTACAATTTTCATACTCAACACAATATTTCATACATAACACAATATTGCAATAATCTGAAACACGTGCTAATGATCCAGAAACAAGTAAACTTTGTTGCCTGGTATTTGTCATTCGATCCAAGTATACATGAAAACTGGAAACTGCTGCACACTGAATTCATTATTGTTCTACTTCCCTATAAGAATTAGCAGAAACTTTTCAAAGTTTGGCACATTTGATTTTCCCGTAGTTCTACTTGAAAATGCTGGGCTCTTTAACATTCAAAGCAAAAGTTTAGCATTTCTTGTTTTTTTCCCATTTCCATTGTGGTAAGCAGGGCTTTTTTTGTCATAGAAGGCCCAGAACGGAGTTCCGGCACCTTTTTGGATGGAACCTTGTAGGGTAGGCAAGGCGGGTTGTATGACATATGTGAGTTCCGCCCCCTTTTTTTTTTTTTTTTTTTACAAAAAGGGCACTGGTGGTAAGTGTCTTGTTGTATTTAATACTACTGCCATTTCTGAACTGGTGTTGTATAAAGCAGGCACCCAATACCAGTCAGCTTGAAATATTTCAAGCAGGAATGCCAGAATTTAAAAGTGACTAAGAAATTATTCTACACTGCTTTGTGAACAGTATCCAAATAACTAGATTTAATTACCTCTTAATCCTCCTTTATAATATAGTATCCCACAAGGAGAAGGAAATAATGCATCAAATCCCCAAAGTATCTAATCCACCAGCACTTTCTGCAAGCAGGAAAAATACAATTATTCTCAAATCCTCTGAAGTTAAGAGTCAATAGCCAGCTGGCTGCCCATTGTCATTTCCTTGGCACACAGTCAGAAACCAAAATCAGAAGTGGTTCCCTGCTGAATTCTTCCAAAGAAATTCACCTTTCCGCAAGAATCCCTCCTGCCAACATATCCGGCAATATAAAATTAATTCTTAGAAACACAGGATTAATAAAGCAATTAATCTAATATAGTTGCATTTCAATAGAGAGAAATATTTATGTTATATTCTGGAAGCATTTAAAATGACTGAAAATCTATATGATGTAATAGATGAAACAAGATGATTTCAGAAATTGTTCTCCTTAGTAATCTTACTATGAATTGCACAGATGATGTTCAGAATCTATGTCTATTGAAAAAATGCAAATGCAAAAACATTGGTTATATTTATTGAAACTCTTGAGTTTCAATTCTAGGTAAAAGCTAGTACTATGAGTAAACCAGGGAAACAACACATCCATATATCTGCATCTTGTTAAGTCAAAATTAATTTTTACCTTGACTGTGAATGCTCTTAGGAGCATGATGATGGCACCTCTGAGGAAAGAGGCATTTAAAAAAGAGTTTTGAAGGAAAGAGGATGTATTAAACCTAACAAAACACATTGTTTCTTCTTATTTGGACAATCTTGCTCCTCAAAGTACTGCACTAAAATTTTGGTGATAGAGATATTGTGATGGATTAATGATTAGCCTCAAACTTACTAAATGAACTCATCCAAGCTTGTTATATAGAACTGCAATAAACTGAAGAAAATGTAGACTGAATCAGAATGGCAATTTTAAACTCTGCTTGAAACTATCTTACTCTGAATTTGTGGAATAATGTAAGAGGCATACAAATTTCTCAGTGCAAGGTCCAACATGAAAAATACCACCTGTCTTTATAATTCTCCTGACCCCAGCCCACTATTTGTGTTAGAGCCAATTTAAATAAATATTGCCTCTATGAACATACAGATTCACAGATCAGTTGGTTGATGTTTTAAAACTCTCTTTTCACAACTGCTCTGACTTAGACCTCCTGAAATTCCAACAAACTTCCAAATCTTCTGATATCAAAAACTATTTCCCATAATCTTCCTAATTGTAAAAGTCTTTTTAAAGAAAAAGTTCTCTTTTCCATTATGGTTATATTTTTGTAATATAACAATTTGATGTAAACTGGCCTAAGAAAATGGGGAACCTAAAAATAAGTAAGTTTCTATCTTTTGATGGATCAGTTGTAAAACAGGAAATGATATTGACTTCATAGCACTAGTCTTTTGCAGTGCACTGAAAGCACAGATAGCTTTCAGTGCATGTGAACCATTTCATAGATTCTTGTTGATACATATACAGTTCACAAGCGGCTTTGTCACTGTGTCATTCATGCCCCATATATAATTTTGTCTAGCCTTTTTATAGCCAAGAAATGAGAAACCACCAAGATAAACACAAATGCCTATCAATTACATATTTTGAGAATGGCTTTATGAGATAATATTAGATGGGCTTTGTTACCAAGAAATAAGCATTTTTTTCTGGAAAAAACTAATGTATTTCATTTAAAAATGAACCACATATAATACTCACTGTAAAGACTTTTAAAATTACTGCTTGAAGGATGGATCTCTGTATGGCTAGATCAGTCCTGAACAGTTGTCTTATTTATCCTGCTATCCTGGTTGACAATCAGTTTCTTCATGGCTATTAGGGTGAAGGGAATGATTTTCAACAGAGATTCTTAACCACTATTAACTCACTTACGCAGTTTTCTCCTACAGCAGCTTAATGTTTTCCAGAGATATTACAGCTTCCACTAGCCCCTGCCCAGAAGTTTCAAAATCTGCAACATGACTTCCCTAAGCATGTAATGAACCATGTTGGAAAATCAGAAGAAAAGCACCAGTTTATTGGCTTTAACCTCACCATTTAGACCAGCAATCTTCCTAGAAGGAAAAGAACTAAAAGCCTTCAAAACCTGATTAATTAATAATTGTGGATGTAGTCAGCTTTTTGCATTTTGGGGTACTCTGTTATTAATCTAAAGGAATCCACTTTAGTTTCTGGTCTTGTTTATATCTATATAGGTAGAATTATCTATGCATGAGCAAAATTATAAAACTATGTTTGTGAAACAAACTGAACAGAGAGAAGCAAGAAAAAGAAACTGAACAGGAAAGAAACATGTAAAGTTGTACAAAATTGTGTTAAAAGTTTTTTTCCTACCCCCTATATCATTTAAAAACAAAATCTGCCCGAAATAACAAGCTTTTCTGAAATTTATCCTTACCTGAGATCTGGCAGCAACTTGAAACATAGGTTAGACAAGTATAAGCTTTCTTAAAGCTGTTGTATCTTTAGTGCAGAGAGTAACACCCAAGAGGCTTTTCACCTCCTCTGAGTAAGCTGCCAAAGCTAAAAAGCAAAGAACAGGGCGGACGGGAGCGACAAACGGAAATATATTCACTTTAAGCAGCGCTACCTGTGGAAATAGGGTGAAGCCTCGGAGCTCGTCCCATTTCGGTTCCAAGGGGGTCTCAGAAGGGCCAGAGAATAGTTTCCATTGATTGACAGTTGCTTTGACCAAATGAAAACGTTAGAGCGAATAGCGCTTGCAAGCGCTTTCCTGGGCGGCGGGGTATTTCCATGATGTCAGTAAGCAGCGTTTCTAGGGCAGGTGACAAGGGGCGATATGATGCGGGCGGGCAGAAACCCACTAAGAACAAATCAAATAACCTCTCAACCTGCCGGCGAGGTAAGTCTTCTGTGTGCAAGGATGGTTCGCCCTAACTGTGCTGCCTTTTCCAAAGTTAAGAAGAAAAAGATGCTTAGCCTAAACCGTAGGTGGATTTTAAATTTAAGAGACCCAGATAATTTATAGAAAAGGTTACGCTTTGTGCAAACTCAAAATTTTAGTTCAACGAACTAATCCCTCCACTTCTTCCTAATCATATCAATTATGAATTAATTACCATTAATTTCTTGAGTTTTACATCACAAACACATGCAAACTTATTCTTTTAATGTAAAACAACGGTCAGGTTTTAAGAAACACAATCTTCCAGAATACCTCTTGCTCGCCCGGGGTCCTTTCCGAAAGGCATCCAAGGTATTTACTACAAGAAAGGAATACCAGCACCGCTAAACAGCAATGGTCTCCAGCAAGAAACGATGTTTTAAAAATGAACGCGTTTTAGTGGAGGAATATTTGCATCGGAGAAAAACTTAAAAAGGATCGTAACCAAGCTAAAAAAAACAAGCCTTCCTTCGCTTCCATACCCCATCAAGGAAATTATAGTGACGATTCAAGCATAGCTAATTGGACCAATAGCACTTCGCTATCTTAAAATCATTTCACAGATAAACCGAAGGAAAGGAAGAAAAATGCAAGAAAGCTTTCAGGAGGTGTACCTTATTTTTTTTTAATTAAGAAGCAGGAAACAGCCCCAGACATGCTCAGATCGCTTCGGGCTCATTTCAAAGTTCTTAATACTTGCTTCGGTCTTTCCTTCTCTTTCTATGGATTCTCAATGCAGTATAACAAAAGGAAGGCTCCGCCAGCGCCGCCCAGATTCTACTAAGGCTGCGGTTGCTATTGGCTGTTCTCAAAGAGGTGGGGTTTCGCCTTCCTTTCTTCAAGTAATCGCATCAATTATTTGGCACGCCATTCGTCTTCTCTTGGCTATTGAAACGGGATCCGAGTAGTCAGAATTCCTCTGGCAGTTCTTTAGTCCTCCGCGGAACTAGAGCATAATTTATTATTTATTTATTTATTACTCGAACTTATATGCCGCCCTTCTCTAATGCACGGTTCTTGGCCATTACTCTACAAAAATTGTTTTGATTTTGATTACCGAAGTTTCTTTCCAACCCATAGAAAACTGAACACTTATGGAAATTTTAGAGTTTGCACATATAACTATATAACTCGATAGCAAACATATTTCATATTACTGCCTCCTATTTCGCATAACCACCTTCTAAGATGGGTTGGCTGAGCAACAGAAACCTAAAATCATCTGGTTAGCTTTCACCCAACACATTTCATGAAGAGATGTCCTCAGGGAGTTTTAAGCATGTGTGAGATGTATAGAAAATATAGATTCAATTTAGTTTAAAATGTATTGCCTTCAGAACTAGTTAACACCTTTGAAGATGCTGCATAGCCCTTGGATGACCTTAGCTTATATTGAAAAAATAGGTAGAAAAATTAAGAAGGGTCAGATCTAGCTAGTAGATCAGAGGTAACTTGTTAAGATATGTGGACTTCAAGATATGTTTTGCAATGCAGGTCTTAACAGTCCTTTATATTCATCTGTTAAGGTTGATAGTGATAGAAGCCCAAATCCTACATGGAAGCTGACCTGAGATACAAACCCAGATGTAAAGACATTTTTTTAAAAAAAAATATTTTTCAACTTTAAATCGTTTGATTCAACAAGCACAGGAACTATTTGTTGGAAATTAGAAATTGGTGGGACTTGGAAGGCCTGAATGGTGGAAAAGTGGATTAGAGATTATTTATACCCTTCAATTAGCCCAAACAGTATATTAAAGCAGAACAATTTTTGGATCAAGGTACTTCAAATTTACTAACTTAAAAAAAAAGTGTAAAAAAATCTTAGACCCATGACTTCTGTAGAATTGAAATTTCAAGAATCTTCAGACTACTTTTATTCACAAAGTTGTGGTGGCTGCAAAATATAGTCATGTTTGTGACTTCTGACACTACCTGTGGTGTCCCACAAACAAAGTCAATGTGGAACAGGCAGAAAGTCAGAAGTCATTCCCACTCCCCAATGCATGTTTGCTTGCCCGTAGACATTCTGTCCATCTGTTTACATAATTAAATATTGTTATCTACATGGAAGGAAGTATGCAGAGGGGTAACCCAAGACTCTGTCTTAGGCCCAGTAGTCTTCAGCATCTTCATCAATGATTTAGACGAGAGGATAGAAGGGGAACTCATCAAATCTGTAGATGACACCAAGCTGGCAGGAATAGCCAATACTCCAGAAGATAGGCTCAAGATATAGAAGACAAAATGAAATTCAATGTAGAGAAAACTAAGGTTTTACATTTAGGCAAGAAAAACCAAATGTACAAATATAGAATAGATGGCACCTGGCTCATACCCTAGTAGTAACTGAGAAGGATTATGGAGTCCTAGTGCACAATCACTTAAATATGAGTCAGTAGTGTGCTGCAGCTGCAAAAAAAGTCTTAGACTGCATTAATAGAGGGATAGAATCAAGATCATGTGAAGTATTAATACCACTTTATAATGCCCTAGTAAGACCACACTTGGAATATTGCATCCAGTTTTGGTTGCCATGATATAAAAATATGTTAAGATTGAGCAATAAAGATGATTAGGGGACTAGAATCTAAAAGATATGAAGAGCAGGAATTGGATATGTCTAATTTAATGAAAAGCAGGACTAGGGGTGACATGATAGCAGTGTTCCAATATCTCAGGGGTTGCCACAAAGAAGAGGGGGTCAACCTATTCTACAGAGCACATGAAGGCAGGACAAGAAGCTATGGATGGAAACTAATCAAGGAGAGAACCAACCTAGAACTAAGGAGAAATTTCCTGACAGAACAATTAATCAGTGGAGATTTTAAAGATTGGACAACCATTTGTCTGAAATGATATAGGATTCCCTGCTTGAGCAGGGGTTGGACTAGAAAACTTTCAAGGTGTCTTCCAACTCTTGTTATTCTGTTATGACCCAATGGATTGCAGTCTAGTAGTATATCAAGAATACATATTTATTTAGGAGGATTCTCAGCAGATCTCTCCCATTCAAACTATGGGACTTAATGGCATAACAAATAATACATAGCTGGTTCAAAAATCAAACTCAGAGAAGGTTTTTCATCAGTTTGAAAGTGTCACAGGGTTTAACCCTAAGTCTTGTGGTCTTCCACATCTTTATACCTAGATAAAAAAAATAGAAGATAAAAAAAATAGAAGAAATGCTTTTCAAACTTGCATTATCAAATGGTCATCCACAGTTGGTTCAAAATTGGGTGGACATGTAAAGGTTAAGGCATCAGGCTAGAAACTGGGATGCCATCATGGGCACAAAGCGCAACTAGGTGACTTAGGCCAATCACTTTCAGCCCTAGGAAGCAGTCAATAGGAAGCAAGAATACAAAAATATGACCAAAACATATCTAAAAGAATGCTCTGTACTGTACCAGACAGAAAGTCATGCCATAATGAATTAAACCAGGATACTGTGAATTCTAGTCCTGCCTTAGGCATGAAAGTTGGGAGGGTGACCTTGAACTATTCAGTCTCTCTCTCTTCTCTCTCTCTCTCTCTCTCAGCCAACCCATCACATAGGATTGTTGTTATGGGAAAAATAGGAAGTGGGAGGAACATTAGATATGGTTATCACCTTGAATTATTTATAAAAATAATAAAGTTGGGATTGAAATATATAAACAAACAAACTTTTGATTGAATTTTAGTTAAATTTTTCCTAACAGAAAAAGCAGATTGATGGTGAAAATGATTATACAGAGAGGTGGTGGGGCCCTTTACATTAAATATAATCAAGGAGAAACTAGATAAGGATGCTTTAATTTCAGTTTCAGTGTGGGTGTCTGCAGGGTATGGTCCGAAAAGTCAGGATGGTGGATGGGACAATGCAATCAACACTTAGCCTGCTTGTTATGTGTTTTGCACACACAATACACATGATAAAATGGATGGAACTTTGATAATACCATCCTAGTGACTTTTTAAAACAACATTTATCAGAGTATACCAATATAATATAAAATATGAAAAATAAAAATATGTCATATGGATTAGATATTGATAAAATTAAAAAAACATTTTTCTTTTTTGGGGAAAATGGATACTGTATTATAGTTTTAGTCTAAGAGTTGAATGTATTTTTTATATCCTTGCAAGAAGTCAGAAGTCATTCTTTGCATATAAAGCAAAAGAAAGGACAATAAAAATATATCTTTCTGCACTTCTATTTTTATCTTTCTTTTTCCTCTTCACCTTTTCTTCTGATTGTTAGTTTATGTTAGTTTTTAAGTGTTCATTTTGTAAAATTTAATAAAATTAATGTGAAACAGGATACCCCTGAATTTCAGCCTCAAACCGAGGTTGGACTTGATTTAATTAACCCCCTCCAACTCTATGATTATGTAACAACTTAAAAGATCTAACTTTATATTCTGTTTCAACTCTTAATTGTTTGATTTTGGTTGTATTAAGGCCTCCTTTCCCATATATTCCTTTCTAACGTTCTAGTGGACATTAGAGTCTGTGCTTCAAATTCCTTTGATGAAGTGGGATGAACAGTTATTACAACCTTTTCAACTGAAGTTCCCTTTTGCAAAATTATTTATGGTGACCAGTTAGAGAAAATTTCCCCGATTTCTAAAAAATAATTTCATTCTCCTTGACTTTTTATGAAATATATTTTTTGCTAATTGTTTTTAATGTTATAGTATATGCTTATGTTTTATAAGATATATAAAGAGACTTCTGTTATCTTTTACATAAAAATATGTTTTTGGCACTACCCCATAGACTCCATGCTCTGCAATAAGCGGACATAAAATTATTTGTCTGTTTTGCCTCTATCTCCTTTTGTTCAAACTATACATTAATAATTATAAGTTATAAATGGAATATTTGATGTCCAAACTAGATGGTTTCATCTAGCAGTTTAAAGTATATTTTTGGAAGCTGTTTTCAATAATACCTGTTAAGCTGCAATATTTTAGGATATAGTTGTAAAGAATGGGATGGAAAAATATATGTGGAAGATATATTCCCTGAAAAAAATAGTGTTCAGAACATGAGCTGAGTGGAAACCTAAGCATAGTCTTTATTCCAACGTGCTGAAGATGAGTGGGATGGTTGATGAACAACAGGGACACATGAACAATCAAGTGGGTTGGCTTAATTATTACTAATTTCACGGCATTTTCACAGTGTCTTTTTATAGCCTCGCTTGGAGAGATGGAATTTCACTGCAGCAAACGGACTCTGACCTAAGCCACAAAACAATGCTAAAAAAACCCTCTTCTTAAATAAGAACAATTTATTTAGTCACCTATGTGTGAGTTGTTAAATAAATTTGTTAAATAAATAAAATACAGTACAGCATTTTAACCATGCAGAATTAAAAATGTTCAACTAGTAATACAAATTAGTTAAGCTTCAATACAGAGTTTAATTAAAATAGAAATAGGTATCTTACTCCAAGCTCAGGAAAATCAGGTTTTGGGGTTTCCTTCAGCACTCCCAAATTGGACCAGACTCTTATGAGAGATTACGGTGTTACTGCAAGGAGTCTATGCCTTACATTTATTATCTCCCTCACTTCAAATAGAGGAAACATTCTTAATTGAGCTCTCAAGATGTTCTCACCAGCTGGGCAAATGATGCCTGATGTATACTATGCTGTATAGAACTTAACAGATCATCACCAGGTTTCTGAATTGGGCCTGGAAACTCACCCAATAAAAGTTCATCTCCTGTAATATTTTGTGTAAATATTATCAATAGGAGACTAGAACAGGAGTTCTCAACCTTGGCAACTTTAAGACTTGTGGACTTCAACTCCCAGAATTTGCTGGCTGAGGAATTCTGGGAGTTGAAGTCCACAAGTCTTAAAGTTGCCAAGGTTGAGAACCCCTGGACTAGAAAATCCAGATGAAGATAGTTGTAGTTTAGTGATATAAATAAAGCGGACAGTAGTCTGCAAAGTCTATATTAACCAATTTCAAGTGGCTCCTTTTTAGGAAGTTTGGAAGATTTGGAGAAATATAATGATAGAACAGTTGCTTAGCTTTTCAGCTTCTGACCATTTTGATTTTGGATTTGTGTTGGTTGTTTTGCTTAAGGTTTTCTTTCTTTCTTTCTTTCTTTTTCTTTCTTATTTTCTTTTCTTCTCTCTCTCTCTCTCCCTCCCTCCCTCCCTTTTGTAAAAATGATCATTTAAATGGTGAAATTTTATCAACCAGGCTTAGGTGTTATAGAAATTGTAACACAATAAGAAAGAGATTCAAAACGGGTTTTGATATGATAGATATGTTATTAAGGGAGGAAAAAACCTAAAAGTAGACTGAGAAAATATATTCATCCTTAGGGATGCTGAGGAAAATTCTTTAGTGTGCATTCAGTATCTGGGGAAGGACTTAAGTGCATACCTTTCCAGGAAAAACAGCCGTCAGTAGAAAATATCCAGCTAGATGAAGAAATAGTCTGGTTTTACACACTTTGTATGAATTCAGTTTAGATTTTTTAATGACTACTGTGTGAATTTAACAAGTCAGACAAGAATTACTAGGCTCCATGGACACCCAGGCCTTAGAACAGAGTCAGATCTTCAGAGATTTACAGAACATTTGAAAGGTGAAAACCATATGTATCTTGGGGAGGGGATATTCCAGAAGGTGGCACTATTACAGAGAAGGTATACTTTCTTAATTCTTATAACTGACACTCTTTTAAGTAAAAAGAGACCCTGAGCATAGCTTCTTTGCTTGATCATACCTGAAAGGCAGAAATTATTAAAGACAAGGACTCCTTCAAATACTCAGGCTCTGTGCTATGAAGGGCTTTATATGGTGACAACCAAATTGCAATTGAAAGCCAACTGTTAACAGTGCAGCTCATCAGAGGTTACATGAAGGGCATGAAATGTCCATTATAGCTTGCACTGATACATTTACAATGACTGTAGCTTCCACATGGTTTTTAATGACAGCCCATGTAAAGTGCATTATAGATGATCAGTGCATGTGTGTCCATCTAAATAGGCCTCTTTGCTGCTCAGTTAAAGAATGGAATTAATGAACTAGACGAACCTGTAGACCAGCGGTTCTCAACCTATGGGTCGCGACCCCATTTGGGGTCGAATGACCGTTTCGCGGGGGTCGCCGGACACCACGGTCCGCCATTTTGTTTTTTGGGGGTTTTTTTCCGTCCCGCGCATGTCGCGCATGTGTGGTTCGGGCCGTCACGCGTGCGCCGCGCATGTGCGGATCGGCCCGTCGCGGTCCGCCATTTTGTTTTGTTTGTTTGTTTCGTCACGCGCGTGCCACACATGCACGGTTTGGGCTGTCGCGCACGCCGCGCATGCACAGTTCGTGCCATCACGCGCGCCGCACATGCGCGGATCGGCCCGTCGCGGTCCGCCATTTTGGTTTTTTTGTCACGCGCGCGCTGCGCATGCACGGATCGGGCCGTTGCACCCACGGGGGTCGGGGTCGCACCGCGCATGGGCGGCGCAAGTGGGGTCTCAACCTGAAAAAGGTTGAGAACCACTGCTGTAGACAAAAGTCCTGTTGACCACAGCTTCCTATTATGCTTCAGCAGTATCTGCAAATCTAGTAGGACCCCAAATTTGCACACAACTCTTGAATGGGAAGTGCAACCCCATCCAGGGCCAAAAAGTAAAACCTTCCCAAACCTAGAGATCACAAACAGTCACAGTCTCTTTCAATATAGTCAGAATTAAGCCTGAGACTGTGCCTTCTATCCAGACTCAAACACTCTCCAGACACTGGGACAGAACATTTAAAGTTTCACCTTTGCAGTCTGGGATTGAGATATACAATTAAGTATCACCAGCATATTGATGATTCCAAATGAATAGATGATTTCTTCCAACTCCTTTCATTGCTGCAGTAGTGGAATACTAAAACGAGTATGGGAGAGCTTTTTAGGAGGATCAAATTGTAGAATATTTACAATTATGTATGCAAATATTTGAAACTTTTGTTGGCATCCAAATATTACATTGTAATATGACATTGCAAGTTACAAAAACTAAAATATCAAGAACATAACTTGAAAGTAGACCTATACCTGGTCTTACACTAAATCAATTATTTCCTTTTCAGAAATATTCACATATAGTCAGAAAAACAGGAGCAGATATGTCTTCTCTGTGCCATCTCCATCTGGATATGCCATCAGGAACAATATTATAAGTGATTTGTGCCAGAATCCAAGAGTTTCAATTGATATTCTGAACAAAAGAAAAGGGGCTGAAGGACCTTCCAACACATTTCTGCCACTAATACATATGTGGGCAAGAAAACAGTGAAAGAGTGAAAGCTAATCCACACTGAAACCTGTTCCTCTTCAAATTAAATAATAATTATTAACAAAAGATTAGGCTGTCCACTAACCAGGACAAAGGAATTGAAATTATACTTCTGGAAGTGTTATCAGCCCTCTCTGATGTCTCATTGCAAGATATTATTGGATAATATCTTGAGAAAATCTCATTTTATGCACATGCTTTACTTGCAAATAACACTCACAGAACAGTCTGTCCTGCTAATTATGATGTACTTATTGCCAAGAATGGAGGCAACTTCTTTATCTACTTCCTGTCTTCCTCTTTCCCCCTCTCAAGAAAATGACATAATAGAACAGTAATGCAGCAACTAGAAAGAAGTTCCTTATGAACAAGAAATAAAACTTGGAATTGTAATTAATCAAAGCTGCATATAAATCAGCAGAGTAATCTGGCTGTTAAAATAAATAAATTCATTGAAAGTTAATTTTTCCCCGTGTAATCATTTCTGCCCAAATTTTCTTTCCCACTTCATACTGTGTTGTACAGTAGTTCCCTAAAACAATAACCAGTTGTAATTGGAAGATGTTAGCCAACAAAAAAATAATAGAGATAGAACAGTAGGCAAAGCAGAATTAATAAGGTTTAAGGTTCTAGAGGCTATACATAGACAGAAGTAGGTAGTAGAAACATTACAACCTGGACTACAATAAATCATTAATTTAAAACTAGCAAGGAGTTAAAGGACAAAGGAAAAATAAAGTACCTATTTTCAGCATGGGAGGAAGGTAATAGGGAATTGTTCCAACACTGGAACTAAGGTTCCATAGTAATAGTCAATGTATTATTGCTAGTTTAGAATGGACTTATTGAATATACTGCAGTAAAGAGCTTGCCCCCCCCCATGGAATATAGTGATCTAGCACAGAAAAAGAAGACAAGACATTTTAAAAAAGCATTATAAGCTTTTATTGTTTTTTATTTCTTTGCATTCCCCAGAGCTCCCTTACACCACATATTGAAATCCAATATTTTACAGGCAAATATCAATAGGACAGCTTTTGACTATTTTCAGATGGGAAGTATCCTACTACAATTTGACCCTATGACACTATTTCATGAAATGGGAGGAATCCAACCTGACCCTGTCCCTCCAATGTTTGGAAAACATCATCCTTGTGAGTTGTGATGAGGTTCTACCCATTTTGCATTACTAATCTACTATTCTAGGTCTTTGCAAATAGAAAAAAATGATTTTTAACCACTGCCCATGATGATCTCTGGCTGCTGAAACTTTACCTGGTATAGTTTAAGAGCTGCATACTAGCAGCAACTCAGCATATTCACTAGTTAATTAATTCAGCTTTTCCAACTGGTGCTCTTATCATGTGTTAAGTCTCATCAATCTTTTGTATTCTTTCAATTCTCATTATTCACAGCCAATTCTACCAGGATGTGTAGTCCAAAAGAACTGAAAGGTACCAGAAAGGTGAAATTTATTTATTAGATACATATCTTTTCTTCACTACAGGAGCACAAGATTGCGCAGCTAGTTTCCTTCTCCTGTTTTTACTTCCTACTATCTGCATTTTTAATCTTTTCTCGTGTTATTTCCAAAACAGAACAACAATTCCTATAATCAGTCATGTTTCACAAGTCATTGTGAAAGCAATTTCAACAAAAAACTAGATTTCTGGCACTTTCTCACCATGGTTTTAAATACAAAAGGATATTGGCACAATCAGCCCTGAGGGACTGAAATAATTTATAATGGTAAAAATGTATACATACAGTTCTTGTGATAAATGTCTCTTTCTTTTAAAACTGAACTAAATATGCTAAAACATTTTAGGATTTCTTATAATACTGAAAATTCCTGACTGGTCTTTAAGATATATAGAAGCCATCTGGGAATTGTGGTGCAAACTTGCTGTACTTTAATTATGAATAATTTCTTCTGCTGGATTTACTTAGCTTGGATCTCCCTAGGCCACATACCTGTTTAATGATGCTTCACATTTTCTGCATTTTTCTTTATTTCATTGACATTTCTTCATACAATTCATTATCTCTTTATTGCTGTTTTTTGTACCAATTAAGTAAGATGAATGCTTCCTGAAATTCCATGTGGCTGATTCATGAAAACCTCTGCCGGTCAAGAGGAACAGCTCGCCTTCAGAAGTTGTGGGTGTTCCATCACTGGAGGTTTTAAAGAAGAGATTAGACAGCCATTTGTCCAGAATGGTAGAATCTTCTGCTTGAGCAGGGAGTTAGACTAGAAGATCTCTGAGGTCCCTTCCAACTCTCATATTCTGTTATTCTTTTATCACTTCAAAACATACTGAAGTGCCTTCGTGATGAAGTGTTTTATCAAATGTTTCATCATTATTTTTTTTTAAAAAAAAAACATCAATACTCAAGATTCCTTACTTTTCAAAATGGTCAGAGGACATGGATTCAAAATGTCTGCAGCAGTAATCTATAACCCAAGTCTCTAAAGTTGTATCACGCCTTGGAGCTAGAAACTGAGTCCAAACTGCAGTTTAACTGGAAAAAAAAATTAGTTAAACATAAGTAAATAATAGAAATCATATAATATGCATCATTTAAATATGTTTCAAATTAAACCAAATCTAGCTGTCCCTGACTATTGGGGAGCAATATTACTTCTTTACACACTTCTCTAATACAAAATATTTCCCCAGTACAGAAAACTTTGCACAGGAATTATGAAGCTTAGTTAAGTTATATATCACTGAATCAGATATAACACTGACTGTACAGAAAAATATTGTCCATCCTGACCTGTCCTTACTAATAATTTGCCACTCTTCTAGAGACATACCTGATCTCTTCTGTCAGGGATCGATAGTTCTATTCGTCCCTGATCAATTGACTTTCCTTCAACCTTGTCAAGCATTTTTTTTCTTTTAGTTTGCATCACATGCCTGAATTATGTGAGTTTTGCTTGCTAATGATCAGCTCAAGGGAACAGTCAATCTTTATTTCTTCCAGTACCAACTGCTTGATTGTGTTTGAAGTCCATAATGTAACTTTGCCTCATTTTTTTTTTCAGGGAACAGCTTTCACTGGCATACATTACTGCTGGAAAAAACATTTCGTTTATCTTTTGCAATCTTTGCCTTAATTGGTTTTATATTAGTTTTTCTTTAAATAAAATATTTAAGTTATTTTCTATCATAATGTCCTGGTACATATTGACCACAACATTTAAAATGCTACAAATGGATTCAAATGTACTTTCTAAAGGATTATGATCTATCTCATTTCACCTTTAGCAGGACATAATTATATTCTATTTCACTATTTTCATTGTAAATTGTAGTTCAGAATACCATTATGGGATCTACATTTTTTTCTTTCTTTCTTTTTTCTTTTTCTTTCCTCTCTCTCTCTCCCTTCTGCTTAATTGTCAAGTTTGACTCCCAATTTAGTTTTTTATAAGAACTCTATTACTTCAGTGGATATGTGTTATACAAAACAAAATCATTTGAGTTTTTTATTGAAATCCTATACTGGAGGAGGATCTCCCTCTTTTACCTCAGACCCCTTCTGAAGCAGGAAAAATATTTTTTTTTAATTGCCAAGTGGAAGCCTACTGTACAGAAAAAGCCACACAAGCTAGAAAATTCCATAGCAACATAGAAACAATCTAAAGAAATTACTATTTGTGTATTTAGTCCTTTTTCTAGTAAGACAATATAGAACCTTGCCTAAATATTTTTCTATGAGAATTGTTTTGCAGAAGTATACCAAGTAACAAGTACTTCTAAACAAGCTGCTAAGTTATAAGTAAGAATGGGTGGGGTTGGTTTATTTGTAGACCTAGGCAAAAATTATCCTTACAAATTCTCCATTGAGTTTGGGGACAAAAAAAGAGATTATTTTTAGAGGTTTCTTCAGAGAAATGAGAACTTCTCCAACAATTTCCACAACAAAATTTATTTCCTGTAATTTAATGAGAAATTATTTTAAAATGCAAGAGCATTTTACTTGCTATTACTAGTTCGTTAATAAGACTTTATTAACAATGTTTTGTTAATAATGTTTGCAACTTTGTCATAAATATAAAAGAAAAGATACAGTATGGAATGCAGATAAGTAAATAAATTTACCAAAACATTTAAAGTATTTAGTCAGAGTTCTTCTCCTAGTGAAGTATCATGTTCTTTATTGCATACGTGATCCATGATCCTCCCACCAAACCTTTGAAATACTGTAAAAGAAACAAAAAAAATCAACAAAATATCAAGACATTTAATTAGATTTATGCATTAAATTGCATGAACTTTTAAATTGTTTTATTTGAGTTATGGCAAGCATTGCCTGTTAATAGTATCAAATTCTCATTAAGATATTGAAAATTTGGATACAAATCTTTTAAATTTTCCATCATGATTAAGATATTAAATTAAATGTCACACTCTATTTTTTGACAGCATCATTAGCTTTTAACAGCAATGATGTTAAAAGGTTCTAAATTAGCATCCTTGTGTTATCAATATTTGTACTTTGAATTTGTGAGGGGCAGATGAAAAAATATTCAGTTAATTTTCTTTTAAAAAATGAGAACATTTTTCTCATTTGTAAACATTTCATCATATATAAAGAGAGTATATGAGAGTAAAGTCAGAGGGACTTTACTGAGAGAAAACCAAATTAATATATTCATTCTTTTACTTTTAAGAGGAATGGGGACATGATTAATTATACAGTCTTGTTAGAAATAAAAATATGCAAAGCTTGGAGTATAATGGATGGAAGAAAAAATTGGAAATTATAATGATTTTCTAAAATCTGCCCCTTTTCTGAAGAGCTAATAGTCTGTGGATAGAAAAAGAAGCTTTCTTGATAATGAAGTATTTTATCCTGTATCATTCATCTAGCACAAATGTTTTGTAACATTGTTTTTGTAATACCTTCTGAAATTTCATTACTGATTTATAGCATTTTATTGGGATATATCTCTAGACTACTGTTTTTGCAGTCTTATGTTATTGCTGTCATTGTCTCATTTGCATTTATACTCATTGCATAGCTTTGACATGATTCCCCTTCAGTAAGCATTTTATCACATCATCTCTCTTTTTCACTACAACATTGCATTGTTTGAGGACTGTTAACAACAAAGA
The DNA here is from genome assembly GCA_034064705.1 of Bothrops alternatus. Lineage (NCBI taxonomy): Eukaryota > Metazoa > Chordata > Lepidosauria > Squamata > Viperidae > Bothrops > Bothrops alternatus. Next base: position 1,396,525 of record JARGCV010000021.1, on the reverse strand, counting down.
TCACAGATCCAGTCCATGCATTATTACTATATTCCAAAAATCATCTCTTTTCATTGATTCATCACTGCCAATTTCCTTGAAGGGATAAAGTATTAAAAAGTTTCAAAGGAATCTTAGATATTTCTAGTATTTGATGAAAATATTATTATAAGTTGATTAAAAGTTTACAATTTGATCTAAATAATATGCCCTGTGACACAATCAGTCACATTGTTTTTATATAAAAAATGGAAGAACTCATAAAATCTAAAGAATGATACATTTTAACAGAATATGACAGAAGAAATTAAGTAATTCCAGAATGTATCACTTCATTAGAAATTTATAGGCTACTTTATGTCAACTGAAGTTTTAAAAAGCACTGTGTAATACTTTGGAGAAAGATAAATTCAAACAATGTGGGAATGAATGAAACTGAACAAAAAACAAAATGGTAATAAATTTAGTTATATAAGAAGCATATGAGGCTTTCTTAAAAAATATAGTTCTTTTAGGTGTTTCATTGTCTTTGACTTTGTATTACTTCTTTTTTTGAAATCCAAAGATAATTTTCTGAAAAAGCAATATTTGCAATGACAGTTAATAGGAATCAAGGGCAACGCTGATTATATTAGATTAAAACAAAAGTTACTTCTTTAAGAACATATATGTACTGGAATAAATTGAGAAGACTAAATGTATAAAAAAATCTCAGAACCTATTCTGTTCCATTTCCTTATTTTGTTACTTATTTCTTCATTTTCAGGGTTTTGTGCTCACTGAGCATGCTCAGACCATAGTAAGCTCTTTCTGTTCTTTTCCCCTTAAAAATTGTTCTCTGAAATGAGGGAGGGAGCCAGAAACAGTTGATGGTGGCAGTGCAGGGGGTTGCAGGGGTGGTGGAGATGGGGAGAGGCAGTGACAGCCCTATTGATTCAGCCTCCACAATAGTCCTACTTTTTCATATGGCCCCTCAGAAAAATTAAATGCCCACCCTGACCTAGGCTCACAATTCCTGTTTGAGGAGCAGTTGGCAGTTGTGATTGGAAACACTTTTCTCAATTTTGTATTGTGTATCAGTTGTGCATAGATAAAGGGATCAAGGGAGTCTACTCATGATCACTCATGTCCTAGTCACCTGGATTTCTGTAATGTAATCTACACGGGGCTGCCCTTGAAGATTATCTAGAAGCAGTAGTGGCAGTGATGTGTATATGCATAGGAACATATATTATGGTATATCTCTGCTCTTGAACTGCATTGGTTAGAGTCTGTTTAAGGTGCTGTATTTGACCTTTAAAGTGCTACATGGCATGGGACCTGGATATTGGAAGGACTGAACTTTCCTCATTCTATCTACTTGTCCCCCCAGATCCAGCAGAAAGGACATTTGGTGGATAATAGGTGGTGAGTTGTTTCAGTTATGACCCCACTTTATGGAATATTTTTCTGTCTGAATTGAGACTGGCTTCCTCTTTTTAACTTACCAGAATTATCTCAAGATCTGGTTGTATCATCAGTTTTGAGGACCCAAGGGACCCATTGAGATGACTCCAATGTGATTAACATCTGGTTCTTCATCTAATGTCTTTTTTATTTAGTTTTAGTATTGTGCCTTTTATAATTTTAAAGTTTTTAATATTAATAACAATATTAATTCGTATAGTGTAATTGTTTTTAACTTTGTTGTTAAAAATCACTTGTTTTTGACAAGTGATAAATATGATGAATGAATAAACAAAAAAGGAAGAGCAGCTGGCAGGGGTGGCCAAGAGAGACACTGCAGATTCAATAGTGCCCCAATTATACCCATTCCTGATTGAGAGGCTCTTCAGTCAGTCACTTGTGCCCTAATCACCTCACAAATGCAGTGAGTTCTACATGGAGCTGCCATTAAAGATAACTAGTCCAAATTGCAGTGGAATAGACAGCTATGGGCATGCTAGTTTCCCCATGTGTTACAAGTGCTCTGCAAGTTACACTCATTCCCAGCCAAATTCTGGGTGCAATTCAGAATACTAATTGCTATCTACAAAGCCTTTCAACAGATAAGGCTGGTTATTTGAGGGACTATTCCATGACCTAGGAAGCATGCCTGCTCTATCCCAGCACCTGCCCTTGAAACAGACTCCCCCTCCCCGTGCTGGAGAACCATATAGATCCCACCCTGATAATATTCAGAAAACTATTAAAAACCTGGCTATTCTCCCCGGCCTTGGGGAAAATGTGGGTAAGCCCCTATAAGACATCTTATTTGTTGTACAGTGAAGTGTTTATCTTTTAGATGAATATTTCTCTATTTTTTTAAGTGCAAATTTTCCAGAGTCATTTAGAGTTGGACAGCATCAAAATTGTTTAACTGCATAAACCAACAACAACAAAAAAAACCAATGAAGACACAGAAACAGCCAAAAAGCTGCCTTTCTCTGGTTTAAGTTATAATTATCTTGAGTGAAAACACAATATTCTTTTAAGATCCAACACTGGAAAGGATTATTGACACCTGTAAGGTGTAAAGAAATCAAACTGATTTATTTTTTTCCACAATTTTTTTTATTATATATTTTCTTTTCTTTGTTCTTTTCTGATGGCTAACATTTCATGGCTCCTGCGCATGCTGTGACTGAATTTTATTTTTTTGGGGGGGAGGGGTGGCTGTTTCTTAGCATTTTTAAAGAAACATTCTTAGTAATAATATACAAGTCTGAGGATTCTCCTGAGTATGCTAAATTTCTTTTTTTTTCTTCAGTAGCTCCATTTATTTCTAATTTTCTCAGCACTCAACACTCAAGTTGATTATTAACAGGAATAAAATAGTTTCTGATAATGCAACAGCTGTTATTTTACATAAATACAGGTTATGTAGTAAACCATAGAAATCATGATTGCCATCAATCTATTTTATGGCAAGTGGCTGAGACTAAGCAGAATTAATAGAAGGGGCGTTGTCTTACCTGAACGTCTTTCTCAGCACGGAGATGGAGAAGCCACCAATGGGTTATGACTGTATTCCTGCCCAATCAAATCAAGTCATCCAAAGCTGCCACGCCCCTTCCTGGACCTTATCCCCAGGTTTGACGCGAGCGTAGCCCTTGAATGACTGTGCGACATCGTGGCTCCTTTTACTATGCTAATCCTAGGCCTAACTGGCCTACCAGGGTGGGGGTGGCTTCTCCATCTCCGTGCTGAGAAAGGCGTTCAGGTAAGACAACGCCCCTTCTCCAGCACTGGGAGATGGAGAATCCACCAATGGGACATACCAAAGCCTACTGTCCCTGAGGGTGGGTAACAGACTGGTCCGGTGTGGCACTTTGGCGAATAACCTGTTGGAGAATTCTCCGGCCAAAGGCCCCTTCGGCCGAGGCAAACCTATCGATCTTGTAGTTTCTAATGAAAGGAGATGGAGTAGTCCATGTGGCTGCCCTGCATACCTCCTCGATGGACACTTGTGTGTCCCAGGCCGTGGAGGTAGCTGCACTTCGTGTGGAGTGTGCCGTGATCCCTCTTGGAACCGGCAAGGCTTCCGCCTGATATGCCCTGGCTATACACACCCTGACCCACCTGCCAATTGTGGAGGAGGATACCTTCTGACCCTTATGCGAGGGGTGGAATGATATGAACAGAGCCTCGGACCTACGGAATTCCGCTGTACGGGCAATGTAGCACTTCAGTGCTCTGCGTACGTCGAGGCTCTGCCATTGTCGCTCCCTATCGTTAGACGGATTGGGGCAAAAAATCCGGTAGTACTATTTCCTGCGACCTGTGGAATAGGGAATTTACCTTCGGAATGAAGGTGGGATCCAGGCGCAGGGTCACCCTATCCTGATGGAAGACGCACAAGTCTCCCCTGACTGAGAGCGCACCCAATTCGGAGATGCGTCGCGCGGACGTAATCGCCACTAGGAACGCCACCTTGTGGGACAGGTCGAGCACGTCGCATGTCTCTAGGGGTTCGAAGGGCCGCTGCGTGAGGGCCTGGAGGACCCGTGGTAGCTCCCATGAGGGGTACCTGTGTACCGTAGGTGGTCTGGCGTTGGAGGCTCCTTTTAAGAAGGACCTGATACGGGGATGTCGACTCAGGGTCTCTGCCGAGTCACATGTGAGCACCGTTGCCAGGGCTGCCACCTGCCTGCGGAGTGTGTTTGGGGCCAGGCCCCTTTCGAGTCCAGCTAGTAAGTAGTCCAGAATATGGGCAATTGTGAGCTCCCCAAGCGGCAGCCGCCGCCTGGAGCACCACAATTGGAAGTTTTTCCACGAGGCATCGTATATGCGGTTGGTGGAAGGACGGCGGGAGGCCTGTATTATTGCTATGACCCCTGGGGAACAGCGTTCCTCCGTCAGGATCGAGCGCTCAAGTGCCAGGCGGCTAACTGGAGCCACTGAGGATCTGGGTGATGAATGTCTCCCTGACTGAGCTCCACCCGTTCCGGTGGAATTTTCCAGGGTTCCGTCAGGGAGAGGCTCATCAGGTCGGCGAACCATGGTCTCCTTGGCCAATGTGGGGCCACTAGGAGTACCACTGCTCGTTCCCTGATGATCTTGCGTATCACTGCTGGGAGGAGGGGTAGGGGGGGAAGGCGTAAAGGAGGCCCTGTGGCCACGGACACCGAAGGGCGTCCGTCTGTTCCGCCCCCCCGTCTTGAAAGCGGGAGAAGAATCGGGGCAGTTGGGCATTGTGTGGGGAGGCAAAGAGGTCCACCTGTGGCAAGCCGAATCGGTGGCAGATCTCTTTGAATATCCTCGGGTGGAGTCGCCACTCTGAGTGGTCCACTATTGTTCTGCTCAGGAAGTCGGCCTGAGTGTTTGCGTCCCCTGATATGTGATCGGCCCTGATGGAAGCTAGGTTGTGTTCTGCCCAGGTTCCCAGGAGGAGAGCCTCTGCCATGAGGTTTTGGGACCGAGTGCCCCCCTGACGGTTTATGTGAGCCTTGGCTGTCACGTTGTCGGTGAGGATCAGGACGTGTTGTCGTGCCACTTGGTCCTGGAAGTGACGGAGGGCAAGGTGGATGGCCCGTAATTCGACCCAATTGATGCTGTGTCGGAGGTCCGCCCTGGACCACCGGCCCTGTGCCCACTGTGCTTGCATGTGCGCCCCCCAGCCGAAGAGGCTGGCGTCCGTGGTGATTACTATGCGGTCCGGCTCCCTGAAGCCTGACCCTTTGCTTATGGCTGGTGATAACCACCATTTGAGGGACTGCAGTGCTTTTGGCGGGAGGCGAACTCTCTGTAGTGAGGCGCTGAGGTTTTGCTTCTGGAAGGGCAACAGGAACCATTGAAGTTCCCTGGAGTGTAGCCTGGCCCAAGGCACTATTGCAATGGCCGAAATCATCTTCCCTAACAACTGGGATAGGCTGGCCACTGTTACTGATCGACTCCTGTGAATCTGGAGGATCAAGCTTCTTATGCTTTCCCGGCGCTCCCGGGATAGGTAGACCCGGCACTCTACGGTGTCTATGATGGCGCCGAGGTGGAGTAACCTTGTTGAGGGAATTAGGTGACTCTTGGGAAAATTTACGGAGAACCCGTGGCTTTGGAGTAGTCCTACCACCGTCTGCAGGTCCGACCCGGCGGCCTGGGTGGACGCGGACTGAATTAGAATGTCGTCCAGGTAGCACTGGACTCTGATCGGCACCATGCGTAGCCTGGCTGCTAGGGCTGCCAGGATCTTGGTGAAGACCCTTGGGGCGGAGGACAGGCCGAATGGGAGCGCCCTATACTGAAGGTGGCGCCCCCTGTAGGCGAACCGTAGAAACCGTCGGTGGGCCAGAGAGATTGGGATGTGGAGATACGCCTCCGTGAGATCGATAGATGTCAGGAGGTCTCCCTTTCTGATGCTTCCCAAGATTGATCGGAGCGTTTGCATCTTGAATTTGTGGTATGCCAAATGGTAATTTAGCCCCTTGAGATCTAGGATGGCTCTCCATCCCCCTGATGGTTTTGGGACTACGAAGAGGATGGAGTAGAATCCCTGACCTCTCTGGTCCAGCGGAACCGGCTCCACGGCCCGTATGTGAAGTAAATGGTTTACTGCCTCGTCCATCAACCTCCTTCTTATTCGGCTGCGAGGGCTTGGGCAAGGGAGGAACCGATGGGGGGGTGGAGACAAATTCTAGGAAAAGGCCGTGTCGGATGGTGTTGAGTACCCACTGGTTGACGAAAAGGGCGAGTCTGCCGCCGATGGGAGGTCCTGATGAGGTGTCCTTTTGACCGTCGGAAAGGCCTGTTGGAGCCTCGAAAGGGACGCTTGCCCTGCGGCTGTTGTCTCTGTCTGGGGCTTTGCCTGTCTGCCTGCCTGTCCTGCCTGTCCTGCCTGGCTGGGAAAGACTGAGATGCCTGGTACTGGTTGTACCTGGCCCCAGCCCGAAAGGGCTGCCGTAGTGGGTAGGCTCCGGAGCGTCTGTCCATCCTCCTAAACACGTGTTTCAGGACCCTGCGTTTGTCCTTGTTCTCTGTTGTATAGGGGTTCAGGGCATCCCGAACAACTTTCCCCCTTGGTATGGCGCTGCTGCGAGTTTCCACTTGGACCTAACGTCTGCCTGCCAATGTTTCAGCCAGAGCAAACGTCTGCCAGTGATGTTGGAAGCCATAGCTCTGGATGAGAACCGGGCGGCCTGGAGGGTTGCGTCTGCCGCGTACTCTGCGGCCGCCACCATCTTACTGAGGTCCTGTTGTGTGCGGAAGTCCTCTACAGGGATCTTACCCTGGAGCTCCTGGAGTCAACCGTGGGCGGCCCTGATGAAGAATGAAGCGGAGGTGGACGCTCTGATCGCCCAAGCGGTCGCTTGGTGCGTTCTGCGGAACGTGGCCTCGTCCTTGCGGTCCTCACCTTTGAGGGCCTCAGCGAGGTCTCCTGAAAAGGTGGTGGACGACACTAGGGGGGTACCTCCAGGGCCTCTTCCAATTTTGGTGCCACCCCGAACAGCTTTTTGTCGGTACTGCTTGGTGTGGGAAGAGAGGCCGGCGATTTCCTCTGTGCCTTGATTGCTTTCAGGAACATGGCGGGACAGGGGATGTGATGCTTGGTCGTGACCGGCTCCACGAAGCTAGGGTGTGCCTCTGCATCAGTTTCCTGTGGGTCGGAGACTGTTGCCGCTGGGGTTTCGGGCCCCAGGTGTGCCGTGGATGCGGCCTTGCGTAGCAAGGTCAGGAAGGAAGAGGAGTTGAATAACCCTTTGGAGGCGGGTACCTCCGGTGGGTCCTCCTCCTCGTCAGACATTGGCACCCCCTGTTCCGCCATTTCCTCCTCTATGTATGATTCCTCCGAGGCCTGAGAGGTTGAGGGGGATGTGGGGCTATCGAGCGCCCTCGACTCTCGGTGTGGGCTGCGCTTGCGAGTCGCGGGAGCCTGCGTTCTGGCCTCTAGGGCGTGCTCCACCGCCTGGGCGATAAGCAGAGCCAGACGGTCCTCGTTTGGGAGAGTCGCTTGCTTGTTGCCCGTGGGCTGGGGGTCGTCTGTGGACGTTCCCAAGGCTGATTCCGGCGCTAATTTTGCTTTTTTCTGCGCCTTGGAAAACTCCCTTTCCAATGCCTGGTGTCTCCTCCTGTCCTGTCTGTCTGCTCTCTTAGAGGTCACAGTGGCAGATCTAACGCTAGATTTGGCTGCTGACCTGCTACTGCCTTCCAGACCAGGTTGACCTGATGAGGACGGCGGGGCTCCTGAAGAAGGCGAGGTAGCCTCTTCCATGCTCCGATATCGCCGGGGCGCGAGAGGGGGGTCCCGGGTATCTAGGAGCTATAGCCCCCTGGGTTGTCACAGGTGCGCGGGAGGGGCCCCTGGAACCCAGGGGCAGCCTAAGAATGGGTAAGGGCGACACACTGCCCGGACAGTTGGGGACCCACTACGGCTGTGCACGGATGGGGCAGGCACACTATGAGGGGCGCCTGCAGTCCGGTAGAGGAACCCTTGGATGCCACAGGCCCACTGTGGGGGGGCGCCTGGGATCCACGTAGGGTTGCTCGTATAACGCCAGGCACGCTAATGTTGGTGCCTGGACTCGGGTGGAGCCAAGATCTAAGGGTCCGGCCAGATGCTCGGATAACGACAGGCACGCTGATGGGGGTGCCTGGACTCTGAGAGGACCTAAGATCCAGAGGGCCAAAGGCCAGGGAGCTAAGAACCGACAATGGGAGACACCAGGTTTGGGATGGGAGTTTGAGGGTGGCCTAGTTAGTCTGGAACTCCCTAGGTAGGCCTGGCTGCAGAAGCCGGTGGGCCTAACCTCCCACCTGGCCCCGCTGCCCTGGACTGTGGCCGGGGTTGACCCTGCCTGGCCTGTGGGACCGTGAGCTCGTGCCACGTGGCTTAGAACAGCCGCTGTAGCCTGCTCCGCTTCCCCTGCGCTGGCTTTGATCCAGCTGCGACCGCGTGATCAGCGGCCGCACAGCTGATCGGCGCTGGCTTTGTTCCAGCCGCCAACCACGTGTTGCAAGGCCGCGGGTCACCCCCCGCGCCGCACAGCTGACCGCCACCGGCTTTGTTTGGCCGGTCACCCAGCGCCGCACAGCTGACCCGCGCCGGCTTAGCTCCAGTCGCCGGCCGCCTAGCGCCGCCCAGCTGATCGGCGCCGGCCTTGTTCCGGCGCCGGCCACCCAGCGCTGCACAGGCGATCGGCGCCGGCTTTGTTCCGGCCGCCGGCCACGTGGACAATGGCCGCAGCTGCCCCAGCGCCGATCAGCTGCCCAGCCCCGGCTTTCTGATGGCCCCGGCCGCCCGGCGCCGATTGGCTACCCGGTGCGGCCTCTCTCCTGAATGGCGCGGCCGGGCTCTCCGGCGCCGGTCAGCTGGCCGGCGCCGGCCTTGTCCCCGGTCCGCGAGCCCAAGGCCGCCGGGCCGCTGGGCGGCCGGCGCTACTCCGGATGCTCCGGCGCCGATCAGCTGGTCGGCGCCGGCTTCCTCTGGGACCGCGCGGCCGCCGAACAGCTGTTCAGCAGCTTACGGCCCAAGCCGCGAGGCCGCGCGGCACTCGGGACGCCGATCCGTTGATCGGCGCCCAGGCTATCCCCCCTTACCTCCCCTGCGGAGGGGAAAACGGCGGCGAAGGGTGAGGGGACCCCCCTCCCCTTCGCCCCCCCCTCCGCCCTCCCCCACGCCAACCGGAGTACTTACGGTTTGTTGAGGAAGGCAAGGGTGATCCAATGGGGGAAATGTATGAGGAGGCTAGGAGAGTAATCTCCCAGCCTCTGCTTAAGTGTACCTATCTGCAGATTCTCTACCTAAAAGAATTTCTAACTAGAGAAGAATTCACCAATGGTGACTGTATCTGCCTAGGAGCCACGTTTCATGTCCTTCCTGGGCGAAATCAAGTCAAAAATGGGGATAAGGTCCAGGAAGGGGCGTGGCAGCTTTGGATGACTTGATTTGATTGGGCAGGAATACAGTCATAACCCATTGGTGGATTCTCCATCTCCCAGTGCTGGAGAATTGCCTCGAAGAGTTAATAAGGCCTGCTGAATAATTGTGTTCCTCATGTATTCCTATAAATGAGTACAGACTCATATATTCTCAGTGCTTGGAATTACTTTAGTCATGACGAGAAACAAGAAATCTTATTCTTGGGACCAACTCATAAAACATCACACACAGAATGCCAAATCCTAATTTTATTGTATACTTTAGCAGTCCCACCATCAATGTGCACTTTAATATAGCTTTTATTTGTGATATTTCTGTCTGCAGCATTTTCAGTATGAAGCATGAAAATAAATGAAGCTTAAAGTTTAATGCAGATTAAGCCTTGCTCATCAGAAAATTCTACTCTGCTAGAATTGGAAAATAATTTCCCTATAGACCTCACTAAGATTAATTGAGGTTTTGTTCCCAGTCAATCCTTGGTGAAATAAATACAAGCAAGAATAAAATAGGCAGAGAAATTAGTTACGTGATTTTGAATCAGTTCCTCTTTCTCAATCCATCTCATCCTCACAGGATTCTTGTTGCAGAGAAAATAGGAAAAGGAAGTATTATGTAAGGTCACCTTGAATTATAAAAATAAAGACAGGTTCTTAATTAATGTTTATCTTTTCTAGAAAAGAAAAAAAAATCTATCTCCTGAAAATATACAAAGTGACCAAAATTCCTGTTTCCCTGCTTTATTTTCACAAAGAAATGTCCCATTTGCTCAGCCTAAGAAGCAATATATTGTGAGAGATTTGGACTTTCATGAGTGTATAGGACCTGGAAAAAAAAATCATGAGCCCTGGCCATTTCAAGTATGCTTAGAAGTAAATAACACTCCCCTCCCTGTGAAATGATGTTTGGATTTTATGTTTAATAAAAATCCAAAGACAAATATATTAGAGTAGAAATTTTCCTGTTACTAGTTGATAAACTGAAGGGTATTTAAATTGACCTTCAATTCTTAATCTAAAGCAGGAGCTAGAACAGTGGGTTATTTGAACAATTGTAGGTTGCAGATTATATAGAAGCCTCTAACATTATCTTTTCATGAAATCAGTCATCTACATTGACAGACACTTATTTACTTTAGACCCCTGACTCTCTATCTGGTCCCCCAGAAAGCAAAGGATTGACATTAAATAAGTGCTTGTTAACGAAAATAAGTGATGGGTGTGTTACACAGGTGACCAACAACTCTATGTGAATCCATCAAGAATTCCAAAGTTTTATTTTCAGTCCTATATTTTAGATAATATTTTAGTGTTTTTTTTCAGAAGGCCATCACCATAACACTTGGATGTTTCCAGTAAGATGAGTTTGTTTACAAAATCACTTCATATCTTTAATCACTGAAAACTAATGTTGTAATCCACCCAGTTGCTCTGCATGAATAAATTGATATCCAATCTTTCCCTAGCAATTTATTTTCATGGTTTGTTTCCATCCTTATAAATTTATTAAATAATTAAAATTGACTCATTCCTGCTTGAAGCTATGCTCACAACAAGATTGTTGTCAAGTGAGGTGGATCAAATAAAGTATGTGGGTAAAAAGCAAGTTTATGGTTTGCTGAAAAATTGTATATAACTAATTAGCTAACATTAATTAGTTGTCACTTTTGGAGTATTTGAGAATGAACTGATCTTTGTAGGACCAAATTTTGTTGAATTAGGTTGATGTAGTTGAAGTAAATATGTTTAGGACCTAACGTTTGGAAAAGTTCTTCTTTCCTCTTATTGGAACAATGAAGGAGACTAGTAAACCAAATGTTTACTAGAACTCAAATCCACAAATTTGAAAGAATATCAGATTGAACTATGTACACTTTGAATGAGAGCCTTAGGGTTTTGTTGGCACTTCTGCTCTGCAATACATTCTGCTTCATATTCTGTATTCAGTGTACAAGTATGATGAATAGTATTGTCTTCGGGGCATAAATATATTGATAAATGAGTCCAGGTAGTCCTCACTGTTCAAAGTTATGACAGCACTGAAAAAGGAGACTTTTGGCTGAGCATCGAAGTTAGGGCCATGGCAGATCCTTGCAGTCATGCAAATGCTATTTGGGCACTTGATATCTGGCATGTATTAATTATGGTTACACTGTTCCATAGTCACATGATTACCATTTGTGACCTTCATAGTTGGCTTTCAACTAGCAAAATCAATGGGCAAACCAATAGGAAATTACAAGCTGTGATGAACATGGTATCACACTTAATGACCCACAGTGATTTGCTTACTGGCTACAGCCAGAGTTTACAAACTGACATCATAATACAGGTGTGGTCATGTGATATTTTGCTTTGTAATTATGTTGCTTATCAGTAGAATTGTTGGTCCCAGTTGCAGTTGGTAAGTGAGGATTAGCTCTAATGGCACATGTCATGAGCTAGGAGTGTACAAATTATCTAAGCCTCTGTTTGTTAGATTTATATCTCTATTTCAAGGTGTTGTACATTGAGACCTCCTTTATTTCAGCTTCACAAAACTAACACTAGGAGATTTAAGCTGAGAAAATATAATTGATCCAAAGGACTGAATGAGTTTTCACCGCTAAGGGAAAATCTGAATCTGGAACTTCCAGTCCCATTTCAATACTGTACTGGCTCTCTGATTCAGATTCAGGTTTTGAAGGCAATATGAACAGGTATGAACCCACTTGAGGTTCAAGATTTAGTTTAATCAGAGGTTTATTGTTAAATACAATCTGGAAAAATAAAACATTTATTTTTATGATAAAATGAGAAACAATTATTAAGGATAACAGTTTATATCAAATTTTAAGAAGATAGTTTCAAGTTCACTGTAATACATTTTCAATTAATTCCCCATATCCATTTTATAATAGAGAAATCTTATGGGTTAAGCAAATATAAAAAGTCTACTATTTCAACTTAAAAATAAAAATGTAAAAATATAAAAAGTAAAACTTAACTTCTTATTAAATAAATGAAAATTTCAGCATACTTTGATACTATCATACCGTAAGACTTATTAATCTGGTTCACGGGCAACTTTAGCATCTTTCTGGAAGGATACGTCATGCGCTGTTTATGCAGCCTTTTTTTTTAAAGAAAAAGTGTTGAAGAATTTGTGTCTTATTATTATTTCACTATAACTAATAGTCTGTATTATATATTTAATATCCCCAAATTATATTTTTAGATAATATTTTAGGCTACAAAATTACATTTACTTTGCTTTGGGGAGGGGGAGAAAGATGAAAGTTGTGGATTTAGAAAAAGGTAAAAAAGAAAAAAGCAAACAATGTCCAAATCAGCTAACAAAGAGCAATACGGCAAATATGACTTTTTCTGGTAGCCTTTCCTTGCAGGCAAATTTATCAGATCAAGTGCAAATCACTCCTCTAAAATGGCTGTGTTAGGATTTACAGAGTGGATAAAATTCACCACTCCCACTCCTCCAGTTTTATCCATAAATGGAAGGCAATCTCCAGTCAACTTTTAGCTTATAGCTGTTTTCTAGGAGTTATTTTAGGTCCTATGGCATGCTTTCAGTACTGCATTTGTCCATTGATTGATTATCTGCTTCTTCCAAATAATTGGTTCCAATTACACAGGGGAGTACCTCCTTTCTTCTCAGGTTATCTCTGAGAGCTTGGCTTTTTATCATACTTCCAAATATTACAACATCATTAAACATTTTAATGATTTCATTCAGGAAGGGAACTGCTATTTTCTCTGTTACGGTTTTATCTGTGGTATTCATTTTACTTATAATTCTAATTCAAGTTTCAGATAATCAGATCACTTTAACTTTGATACCCACGGAGCAAAACACCAAGGTTAACAGCCTGTTCTAATATTTGTTTAAGCTTGATAATGAAAGCAAGCAAAGCAAAGGAGAAAAACTGAGGGACAACAGGCCTTGAGGTCATGCTTTTAAAACCCATGCACAGTCTTCCCAACACAGACCCCATGGTTACCTTTGGAATACTGAACTGCAGTTGTGGTTCAGTACATCTGGGAGAGGCTGCTTTATGATGAAGAATGCAGCTGCTTCTGTCTTCACATAAGATTGTCTTATCTGAAGCTGGAATGATGGCTAAAAGCTGCACAGTTGACTTGGCATGTGCTAAACATAACAGCAGATGGGACTAGATTTATTTTTATCTAGACTGAAAATGAACAGAGTAATGAATGAGAACAAATGGCTACAATATTTTGATACTCCAGATTGTAGTATTTCTGGGCTGGAAGGATTTGTCTCTAGCACTGATGATGGGAAAAAGTCTAAATTTATAAACTGTTCCAAATGACCATCTCTTCCCATTGTAAGCAATGCTATAGAAATTGCTACAGGGGAGGAGGGAAAGACTTTTTATATGCCCTGACAATCTGCAAGATCTTTTTTCTCATTATGGCATGGAAATAAGCCATAATCCATAGTGCAGCTGTATTTCAAGAAAGTTTCACAAGTTACTCAATACTGTTATTTGGGCAGCATAATGGCAATTTTGAGTTCAAGGACCAGAAAATTTAAATTCCCCTCCCCATACACATATATAATGAAGAAAAGGAATTGTACTTCCATAGAGTCAGTGGGATACATGTATAATAAATTATTATTATTTATAAACATGCAAAGACATTCTTCTAATCACATAATAGAGGATTTTGAATTAGAATGTGATTGTGATGGAATGGAGAGAATGCATTGCAGAGGAGCACCAGACAATGCAGTTTAAATGGTATCTTCATGTCAGTTGGTTCTGGGAGGCATGATGAGTACAAAAAATGATGATTATTAAGCAAAATTTTCCCATAAAGAATAATGTAAATAAATTTAATGCACACCCCAACCAAAGACAATACACATTTTAAGGCAATATGTAAAAAGATAAGGTTGTATATCATTACTTTACATGACAAATAAACCTAAAAATTAATAAATACTTAGATTAAAAAAACCCAAAAAGTTTACTTTATCTGTACTGATGAGAAAAAAGTGCAAAAATAGACAAAAAGACCACAGAAGCTAGGATAAGATGCAAGGGGATATACCCAGAGCAAGAGCTATTGTGTGACTGACATGTTTCAGCTGGAAAGAGTAGTGAGTTATGAGGCAACCAACACCAACAAGTTCTAGCTTGTGCATTGAGTAGCAAACAAACAACAAATACTGGAACAAAATTTTCTAGTCAAAATACCTTGAGTGCCATATTCGATGGGTTTCAAAGCACTTGAATACCAAGGTACCACTGTAGATAGTTTGTGGGAGAAAAAAGAGTGAAGAAAGTGCCTTCCTAATAGTTCCCAGAGTATATATTTTATTTATAAGTAGTCTATTTCAAATTGGCAAGATCTCTGTCTAGCAGTAAGGAATAAAAAAAATTGCTTAGAAGAATAGCAAAATATCTTTTTAAATTTTTTGGAGCCTAATACTATTAATAACCTATACTACTATTTCCATCTAGTTCAGCGGTTCTCAACCTGTGGGTCGCGACCCCATTTGGGGTCGAACGACCATTTCACGGGGGTTGCCAAACAACGCAGTCCGCCATTCCCTCCCCCCCTTTTCCTTAGTTATGCTACTCCCGCTTATTCTATTGGCTTTTGAAAGCCAATAGAATAGAGTCTATTCAAGAGACTCTATTCTATTGGCGTTCAAAAGCCAATATAAACTAAGGAAGTTTCAGTTTCGGAGCATGTGGAAGAAAGCGAGACAGAGAACAAGTGGCAGAAAGCGAGAGAGAACAAGCAGCAGAAAGCAAGAGAGAACAAGCAAAAACAGTAAGTTTTGTCTCTGGCCTGCTGCTGAGCTTCCTCTGCTTGGCCACCGGACACCCCAGCAGCCCCAGAACACCCTGCCCCCATTTCGTGCAATTTCGCAACCAGCCCACCGGCTACAAAACACCCCGCGGCCACCGGTGTTCCCGTAAGGCTCCTCCCCAGCCCACAAGCTCAGCCTCCTCCGGTCCGTCCTTCCTCACCTGTCCTGCGTGGTGACCCAGCTGGTAGTTTTGCTGGCATGGTCAATATCATAGTTGTGAGCTTCCTCCCAGCCTTTCGACAAAGGCAGCTTCTGCTGGGGCATTTTTCCCGGCAGCAGGCACAGCAGCGGAGAGACGGACCAAGGCCAGAGGCGAGCCAGGCTGGCTGCCTGCCGTCCGTCCTGCTCCCCTCCTCATTTGTTTGGCTGAGGATGTGGGGGGGGGCGGCTGGGAGCCGCTGCCTCCCGTCCTGCTCGCACTCGCCGCCCGTTTTGCTGAAGATGTGGGGGGTGATGGCTGGGAACTGCTGCCTGCCGTCCTCCCCTCCCCATCTGTTTGGCTGAGGACGTGGGGGGGGCGGCTGGGAGCCGCTGCCTCCCGTCCTGCTCGCCCTCGCCGCCCGTTCTGCTGAAGATGGGGGGCGGCTGGGAACTGCTGCCGTCCGTCCTGCTCCCCTCCCCATCTGTTTGGCTGAGGACGTGGGGGGGCGGCTGGGAGCCGCTGCCTTCCGTCCTGCTCGCCCTTGCCGCCTGTTCTGCTGAAGATGGGGGGGCAGCTGGGAACTGCTGCCTGCTGTACTGCTCCCCTCCCCATCTGTTTGGCTGAGGACGTGGGGGGGCGGCTGGGAGCCGCTGCCTTCCGTCCTGCTCGCCCTCGCCGCCCGTTCTGCTGAAGATGGGGGGGCGTCTGAGAACAGCTGCCTGCCGTCTTGCTCCCCTCCCCATCTGTTTGGCTGAGGACATGGGGAGGGTGGCTGGGAACTGCTGCCTGCTGTCCTGCTCCCCCTCCCTGTCTGTTTGACACCGTCTGCCTTTCGCTCTCTCTCTCCCTTCACCTGGAGGGAGAGGGAGAGAGAGAGAAAGAGGAAAAAGAGAAAGAGGGAAGAGAAGAGAAAGAGGAAAGAGGAAGAGAGAGGAAAAAGAAAGTTAGAGGAAACTAGTTTGAATCTTCCATTTGTTGCCATTTATTCTCTTAAAACTGATTTAATTGTTTTGTTTATTTCTGATCCACAAAACCTATAACCTCCATGCCATTTCTCACTCTTCTTATTCCTTTCTGCTTTGCTTTTTATTCCCTCTCTTTCATATACTTTCTTTTATCTTCACTGAAAGAAAATCCCTCCATGTCCCCACTATAATTTATGGTTCAAATGAAAGCAGCCTGCTCTTATTTATTATTTACTAACTTTCTGTAAATTTTGGTCCCACATTTAAAGGCAGGGTAAACATGCATTAACATACATGCAGCGGCGACACAGCATTAATGGTGGCTGGGGCTGTCTTTCTTGCCACACCCACTTGGTGGCTACACCCACTTGGCCACGCCCCCAGCACCTGGCGATGTAGAAACAAAAATAATTTTATGGCTGGGGGTCACCACAACATGAGGAACTGTATTATGGGGTCGCGGCATTAGAAAGGTTGAGAACCACTGATCTAGTTACATTGAACAAGAAACAATAAATTGGGGGGAAAGGATATATTATCATGCTTCATCATCAGAACTATCTCATTTATCTTTATCTTTTTTAACTTCATGTACTGTGCTAGGTTTTATTGGCTCGCATCCAAAATGAATCAAGGCTTTTATTAATATGAAAACTGTATATTACTTCTGACCTTTGAATGCTACATACTACAGAATTTGAAATTTATATTTTGTCAAAATAGATTTTAGATTTTTTTTAAATTTTAAGCCTCACTTTTATTATTTTTGTAAATAGCTCAAGGCCAATAGCATATCTAATACTCCTTCTTTTTGCTGTTTTTCCCACAACAGACCTAGGATGTGGGTTGGGCTGAGGGAGAACGTCCAAAGTCACCCACTTTCATGCCTAAAGTGGTACTGGAACTCAATCTTCTGATTTCTAGCCTGGTATCTTAACCACCAGATCAAACCGGCTCTTATAAATAGAGACAAATATGGATTTCATGATTTACAAAAACTGTGGAAACAAATATTCCATAATTGTTTTTCTCAACAATTATAAAAGTAAGTCTACATAATTCAATGCTTTTAATATGTAACTTTTCATCTATTCAGTTTTAATATTGCGAATCCATTTCCACAGTACTGTTGATCTGTTGTCATAAATACTTTGGCAGATTTTTTTTGTAATCCCTAAGTAAACCCAGTTGAATTCAATATCACTTATTTAAGAATCAAATGTAAAGAGTTTGTCTTTCTGCTTGGTTGGTTGGTTTGCATTGGCAAAGGCATAGCTTATACAATTTTGATGCTTGTCCAATATTGGATTGTGGTGTTAGAAAGCTCAGAGAGATCTATCAATAATTTAATATCATCAAATGTTGTTTGTCTTGAGTATTTAAAAGCAAGAAAGCATTCTGGAGAAAATGGGGTTATAATTTCCCTAACAAGAAAATGATTTGAGTGCAGACAACATTCATTATCTTTTTCTCAGGTATAGTTAGGAGGAAAGAACTTAGATCTCAGCATACATTTGCTGTATAAAAAACTATCTGGAACAACTTGAAACACAACATGGGGAAATTCAATTTATTTTTGAAAGCTAATACATCTAAGCAATTGCAGAAAAGAGATACTGTACTATTTTATTGATACATTCTGAACATCACTCCAAGTGCTGCTATAAAAATGAGATAAGATAAAATTCTATTTGTATCACATAATTCTTTTAAAAGTTCTTCACCATGGATTCCAGTACATCTTAACATAATGCATTTGATAGATTTCTGAAATGAACTATTTAATCTGATTTATTTAAAAACAAAATATCACAGTATGTTAAAGTTCTTTATTGGATCATAAACATACTATGAAGAGAAATTCAGAAATTCATTCTTCTGTCCGGAATTTTGTTGAAATAAAACAAAACCATTTCTTATTTCTTTCTCATAAATCTATTCTTTACTTCCCTCTTTTTGCCGGTATAAGAAGATCTAGAGATACTTATCTATTGTTTATTTATTAATTAAATTTATATACCCACCTAGTTCACATACATGACCGAGTAACTCATATAATCAAAACAATCACAAAAAAAAAACAAAATATGGATAACAAGAAAACAACAATCCCATTGTTGTTTAAAACTAAATAAAAACTATAAAACATAAGGACAGGTATTGTGGCAGAAAAGTCTCCTCCAAATGGCCTTCCTTAACAGCCATCATTTTTGTCCTAAGCAAATAGTATAGGAAAGAGATTGGGGTCAGAAAAAAGAAATTAAGTGAGAGAGGGAGGGAGGGCAGAACACAGGAAGGATTGAAGGAAGGAAGGGATCAAGGTAGAGAAGGCTGCTTAATAAGTTTGATCTCAGTGTACCTAAATGAATTTTAACTTGTGTTTATTTGAATGCAGCCTTTAGCTTTCTACTTACTGTCTTTATCATTTCATTCTGTGTTGTTTTTAAAATTTAAAATTCTTAGCAGTGTAATTTTCTCATTTATGTTACTAATTGTAAACAACCCCTAACAAACAAATTCTATCTATTCTCTAAATAGTCTTAATGAGAAAAAGATGAAAAGGGACCATTGATTTTGTCCTCTTGTTTTTGCCATAAATATTTTTAAATAATTGAAAACTCATTCATATTTGCCAATATAGTTCTTTTTCTTCCATAAACACCAACTTTTTAATGCCTTAAAATGAACTAATAGCTTGCTTGCTAATGCATTTTCAGATTTGATCTTGCCGCAACCACTATTCTTACAATGGAATCTATATCTTCTTGCTCCTTCATGATGTTTAAATTTTAGATTAAATCTCAATGCCAGAAATTGCCCTAGGAGATCGGTAGGAGTGTGCATAATAATTGTAAAAGCCATTATTACTGGAAAAAAAAACCCTGGCAGAGTAGTAGAGTGCATTAAGCATCACTCTGGTCCAAGTTATTTTTCAAATGACTTTGAAAGGAAGGATGTTGGATAATTGGGCATCCAGACAGTGAAGCAAAGGTAAGTAATCAAGTGATTCATGAGGTACAAATACTACTTTCCTAATCTGTAGCATCTTTTTTTTAAATAATATTTTATTAATTTTCCAATTTTACATTGAGTATTTAAAAAGCAACGTGATGATTGGGTTAATCAATAGTTCAATAACAAAATCTTTAGTGCAAATCTCAACATCAGATATTTCTTCTCTTTTTCCCTTAACATTTACTGTCTCATATTCAAATTAGTACATTTCTAATTATATCAACTCAATAAAAACATCATTATTACATTTATCAATAAATACATATCTTAATTATATTCAATCTTCATAAACAATCCATATCCTGTTATTAATTTTTACCTAATTTTTAATTTCTCACCAATATTCCAGTTTAACCTTTGATATCCATAATTTTCAGACTTTGGATAACCAAGATTTCCCTTATCTCACTTCATAATAAACTATAGCATCCAAAATACACATTTTATCTATTTAAATATAATCTTGTTCTATTTCCTAAAAGTTATTATTTCCCACCATATTAAATTAAAGAGAAGAGAAGATCTCACCCAATTTCATCCATGTTGCTTTCAAAGTGCTTGATAGTAAGTTTGACTTCGGTTGTCAGCAGCTTAGTGACAAGCCATATTACTATGGCCGGTCTTTTCCCCATCGGTTTGAAGAGCTGCCCTGGCTCAAACGGAAGGGCTGTTACCCTTCTGCGATCAAGCGGGGGTCCTCTCCTTGCTCGTTGCCCCTACAGGGCAACTTTCGACCCTTTCCAGGGTCCCCAACGGGATAAAACCGGATGCTGGAGACGAAGCTTGCCTCCATGCATCCGCCAGGGCTGCGGTGGCAAAACGGAAGTCCTCTGTAGCATCTTAATTAATAGTACAGACAAATGTTCAGATCTTTAAAAAAAGGGGAAGAAGCAAAAATTAATTACTAATGTTGATCCTTTTTCTTTTTTTTTTTTTGTAAAAAATTCTTTTATTAAAACAATCAACATCAAACATAAGATCGTATTAAAAAGCAATCATCATATAACCTGCAATACAACGCTAAGGATTAATCTTTGTAAACGTCTGGTTTAGTAAACATTCCTCACTCCTCACGTCAAGCCTCAACTATACGCCTGATACATTTTATTTGATTGGTGTTTCTCTTGTATATGTTCTATCTACTGTTTCTAGTCTATCACATATTGTTCATTCAAGCTTCAGAGGTAAATTCGTCTCAGTAGTAGTGCAATCTTTTATGATCCCTAGCAAAAGATCCTGAGGTAGAAATTCAGTAACCTGAGGTAGAAATTCAGTACGCTTTTCCAATATTAAAGCAATCAACATTAAACATAGGATCATATTAAGAAGCAATCCTCTTTCTTGTTCTATTCTTTGAATTAAAAAAGAAGAAAATAGTTATTTATAAGTACACTTAAGAAAATGTTATCAAGAGGATTATTAATATTACAACAATTGTGAAATTAAACTGAGCAAACAATGGGTCTGTCCAAGGCTTTAAGTTATGGATGAATCTGCTTTTTTTTACATCAAAACAGAAAATTACAAATCAACTTAATTGCCTTTTTTAGCAATACATAATAAAAGAATATCTTTGCCCCAATTTTAAAATAAATGTATAGTTTCATCAAGTCATATTGCATGTAGTACAGCACACTTTAGACATAAAATTATATAAGTTGTTTGGTGGCTAAAATGATGAATTGTTTTCAGCATTGATAGCAATGTATTTTACTCTTTTGAAATAGAACCCAAGTTACATCCCTCCAGGGGCCAATGCTTTTAAAAAAATCTTGCTACACAAATTGGTCATCAGTTTCTTTTCTTTTTGTCCATTTCAAAATAGCCAACTAAATCCTCTTCTTGCTGCTCAGCAGGCCAAGCTATTTTTGTTTCTCAGCCTTGGTGGCTTTAAGATGTGTGGACTTCCAACTCCCAGAATTCTTCAGCTAGCCAATTCTAAGAATAAGTCCATAGTTTTAAAGCCACCAAACTGAGGAATAATATGTTAAACCATTTGTCAGTACAGCATTCTGAGTGGCCAGATTATTGTATATTTTTGTGCCATCATCCAGAGCAGAATTCAACTACGGTACTTGAATTTAAGTCAGTTAAAATATTTAATTTTATCTTAACTGTTTGTTGCATGGTAGTTGCTACTTCGTCCTATGGACACATCAAAATTAATTCAAGTATTGTGTTGTTTGAAAAATGTTAAACAATTGACCACAAATTATCTAAAAGCATACAAAGCTAAAATCTCAATTATCATATTTGATAGTGGCCACTAAATTGCAAAAAAAAAAAAAAATCCTGCCCATAGATTTTTAAAGAAAAAATTCAAAATCTCAACTCTCAAGGTGACATAAAAGGGTCAGTGTTAAAATAATGCACAGATAACTAAACAAACATCTCTTCTGATTTCCGTTAAATATTCCCTTTGGAAGAAGCCAATCTGTTTCAACTTAAAATGAATAACAGAATGAAATAGATTCACTTCTGGTGGGCTAAGCATGAGCATACTGAAGAGACTTGAATAAGAAAAATAAACAGATTCTACATTTGTTTCATTGTGGCACAAGGCATAGATGGAGCAGAAGAATTTTGTTCTGAACAGAATAATATTCCATATAATAAAATATATTCCAAAGGATGGATTGGTCAGCCCTAATTCAATGGCACAAGCAACCCCTTCTGAGATTCTAGTCCACCAAAAGGTTAGTAATATTTAGCACATGGTTCAGCTCAGAAATACACAATCGAATGACTGATGGAATTCATATGTACAAGATCTCACAATACTCACATGCCATTCTCATCATTTAAAAGAACAACCTGACATAACTTGTCCATATTTTTAGATTTTAGGGAGAAAAAAGCTTAAGTCGTTTATCATTAGAGATATAATATTTAGATTCTGCAAGATAGGAGCTCAGATTGAAATGTTCATTCCTTAGAAATGTAACTGGCACCCATTCTGTTGGCAGCTTGACTCAGGCTAAGACCCATCTGCTTTACAATTTACAAGCAGCTAATATTTACTATAAAATGCTATGTGATCTGTATCTATGTTTCTTTTGACTGATTTATGGTTATATTGTTGTTCTTATTAACATTATTTCTATCATTTTTATTGTTGTAAAGGCTGGTATTAACTGAGTAATAAAAGAAAATGCATTAATGGAAATCATTCACAAAGATGGATAAACATTTAAGGTCATAATTATACAGTTTCAAAATAAAAAGTCAAAGACAAACTCTTGACAAGACTGGAAGCTACAATTTGAAATGAATGTGCCTTGGAAAGAAACACAATGAAAAAACTGAAATTCATGATGCTGTAAAATGGAGCAAGGGAAACTTACAATTACCTGTGAGACACCAATGTACAATAAAGGTGTTCTTAGACACTCTCAGAAGTAGGCAATGTCTGATCCCCAAGATATTGCTGAAGTCCAGCTTTCCATAAGCTGTTAGGATGGCCACCAGTGAGGGTTAATGGGAATTAAAGTGCAGTAATTTCTGGAGTCATATAGAGATAACACTTGCTCTAGGAGTCCTCTGACTGCTCCAAGGTTTGATTGTCTCAGATTTCTGAAGGACATTGGTTTTGCCTTGTAGATTCCTCTATTTTATTTTTATTTTTTTTATTTTTTATTTTATTTTTTTAATTAAAAATCTCAGCACATGGTGACTCTGAGTAGCTTACATTAAAATGAAATCATAAATATATGAATAAATATATAAAATTCCATTAAAATTACAATATTACAAGTTATAACAAGATGGCGAAGAAGGGAGAAGAATATATAGGGGATTGGGGGTGGTTGGGTGGGAGCTACTATTAGTCAACCAACCACCTCCAGTGTGAAATTCCTCTCAGGGCCCCAAGCCAACTGACAGAGCCAGGTCTTCAGGCTCTTACAGATAGTCAGGAGGGTGGGAGCCAATCTCATCTCAGGGGACAAGATGTTCCAAAGGACCTGGGTCACAGCAGAGGAGGCTCTTCATCTAGACCCTGCCATCCGGGATTCCTTGAATGATGGGATTTGCAGTATGACTCCTCTGTCAGCAGAGGTGGAGGGGGGCTGT
Source organism: Bothrops alternatus (assembly GCA_034064705.1). NCBI lineage: Eukaryota > Metazoa > Chordata > Lepidosauria > Squamata > Viperidae > Bothrops > Bothrops alternatus. The sequence goes on along the minus strand of JARGCV010000021.1, from coordinate 1,373,160 downwards.
CCCATAGGGGTGAGATACTTCTTCAAGTAACCTGGAGCCATGCCATGCAGGTTTTTATAGGTAATAATCAACACTTTGAATTGTACCCAGAAGCAAACTATTAGCCAGGGCAGTTCTCTGAAAAGTAGTGAAACATGGGCCATTCTAGGGGTATGCTGCCCCACTCACTCACACACACACACATGTAACTGTGGTCTAGAGACCAATATTTATTAATATTCCCAAGCAATTCCCTTCACCAAAAACCCAGAACTTGTACTGATCAAATCCAGCCATGAACAAACCAAAGTTAGTTCACAGAGCAATGACTCAATAGTCCACAAGACATTTGAAAGTTGTTCAAACAAAATATCTTCACCAGACAAACTTAAATCCATCCAGCAAAACTTAAATTCACACACAAGAGAGCTCACGGGCAAGAAAAGTTCAGAGTCTCCAAGGCACAATTCAATTCCAAACATGGTGTCAATCCAGAGCAAAACAAGAATCATGACAACCAAATACACAGCTAGAAAACAAACATGTTGTTCCCAGCAACGCCTCCATCTGCCTACTGTGATAAATAGCCAGCTTCCAGTGCAGCCCATTAAGATGGGCAGGGCCCCCTCCTCTCCAGTAGTCTGGCTGACCTTCTCTGGTCCTGCCTTTTCTCTGCCCTATGTGTTCTCAGATCAGGTGCAGAAGGCAGTTCCTCCTCCTCTTCGCTGGCCATCTGCCACTGCAAGGTTTCCCTAGTTGGAGCCTCATCCAAATCTTCTAGCCAGCTGTTCAGAGCCATCAATCAACTCAGTTCCTGATGTGCCAGGAATTGGCTCATCCTTCCCTGAGCTGACATCTGAGGAGGTATCTGGGGAATCATTCAAGGGAGACATCACAAGGGGCCCAAGGGACTTCCTGTGCCACTATACTCTGCACCAGTTGAAGCTTTGAATGTTCTTTAAGGATAGTCTTATTGCAGTAGTCTAAGAATGAGATGACCAGGGCTTGAATGACTAAGCAGCGGGATTCCTGATCCAGAAGAGGCTGCAACTAGTCTACAATTCAAAGTTATTCAAAGGGTCTCCCAGCCGTGACTGCTACCTGCTCTTTGAGCAGGAGTTGCAAATCCAAGAAAATTCCTAAATTGCAGATTGGGTTTGTCTAGGTTTGTCTGCCCCTCTTCAGAACTAAAGGTGTCAGGGTCCTGAATCTTGAAGCTCTGTGTACCCAAAGACATTTAGTCTTGCCAAGGTTCAGCCAAAGCCTGTTGCACCCAGGCTCCAGACACTATGAGAGGGCAGGAAAGGCATCACTTAGGTCACCAGGGATGGAGATATAAAGGTGAGTATAATTCGCATATTGATGATACCTCAACCCATTGTAATGGATGATCTCACCCACTGACTTCATGTAGATGTTAAAAAGGAGTGGAAGAATATTGAGCCCTGCAGCACACCACAGAAGAACAGCTTTTCTCACTCTCTTATCAACATTGATTGGGATCAGACTTGGAGAAAGGAGCCAAACTAGTACAAGGCTGTGCCGTTCAGCCCCAGCCCCTGTAGCTGGCACAGTACCATGACTGATGGTATCAATGGCTATTGAGAAAAGAATATCAATTTCTATCTGCAATTTCCTCCTTTCTGCTTTCTTCCTTTCTGCTTTGTTTGTACTTTGTTGACAAACTGGCCCTTGCAAGTAAACTAGAATCTCAGGTTTCGCACAACAGGAAGATCCAGAAAACATCTTTTAGGAATCCTTGAGTGATTGCCTCTATTTATGGTTGCTATTTTTTCTGAAATTTATCCCATGGCATCATCATCATCATCTCCTTTAGCTTTTCTTGCTTTTATGGATTTCCTTTCAATATCTGCAGCTTTGATGGTGAAAGCGTCTCATAAGATCCTGAATAGCAAATAGAAATTTCTAACTTGGTAAAGTAGCGAAGAATGACATCATAGTAACAATATCTGAGAAAACCTTCATATTGGAACCTTTTTAATTTCCATGTTTTAGTAGAAAATATACTTTGTAAAAATTCTGCTAATTATCTCCAATAAAATTAAAGCTTAGGGACTTTTAATAGAAGATTGTGTATTTAATTATATTAGAAAAAACTAAGCTGTGATATCATGAATATTTCTCAATCTTCAAAATGTCAGAAATATCATTATTTTGACCACAACAGAAATAAGAGTTTTAACCCTAGTGTGTTTTCCTTTTAAGGAAAAGCTTACAAAACTATTTTCCTTCAAAATCTCTCTATATAGATACAATAACACTGAATTAAAAAACTGAGATTGCCCAAGATTGTTTGGCTTACCTGGCCAATAGCAGTTAGTGACCATCAATCATCCTTATGTTCCTCTTATTTATTCATTTAATGAAATATTGATACATTACTAACTTTATTTTGTTCCCATCTGCTTCTCCCCTTTTAGCCCTGCTAGTTTTTCATGGCCGCACTCAAAATAAAATAAAATAAATAATTATTTTATAATACATTTATTTTAATTAAAATAAAAATATTGCTTTTATCTACCAACATTCTGGAACAATATTTTGGGAGCAAGATTACCTATTTTTTTCAAAGGTGGTTCATAGTGCATCTTGGAGAGAAGTTGGAGCCACTAATGTCCAGAGCTGAAAATACCATTGCACAAATAGCCCAGAGGTCTGCCAAGTAAAGTTTATTTAAATCCTGAAAGTTATGCTTTACAGTAAAACTCTGGCAGTCACTCAAGCTAAGAACTCCAGAAAGGGAAGATATAGCTGATTCCCAAGCTTTCCTGATACCTAAGCTGTTGCTGTAGCTGACATGAATGGTATTGGCTGCTTAAACAACTATTCACAGAGGGCATGAGCAACCTAATATAATACCACCTGGAATCCAGAATAACGCCAATCTGCAGCATGACCCTAAGCCTATTTATTCCAAAATAAGCCCTGCTGAGTTCAGTGGGCTCCAGTTCATAAAAGCATGTTGACAGAAATGAATAGAAAAATAACTCTTATCATTCATAGCACCTTGCCAGCTGGAAGGAAAGGATCCATAGCAGGATTTGCTACTTTAAAAAAAAAAAAATAAAGTCATTCAATTGTCAAAGAAATCAAACATTCTCAATCTATATTTTTGTTTCTGTTGAAATTAAAAGGTTTTCAAAGATTAACAACTGGTATTTTGTAATATTTTAAAATTAGATAGCCTTTTGTGCCGTGTACTGTATTAAATCATAGATAATATAATGAACACAACTGTATGTATTTTTTCTGACCTTTATATAGTCACTGAAAAACTTGCTAATTGAAGATTTGATCAAAAAATACTAAAGAATTGCAAAATAGTTATTCTCCCATCCTGAGATCTATGAACAGTATATTAACCTAGAAATAGAGAAATCCTGGTTGACTAAATGGGATCTATTTAATTTCAAATATTTATGCACCATTCTTTATCAAAACTCCAAAATAGCCCAGTTTTTAATATTACATAAATCATACATAAGCGGAAAGAAAACATCACCCACCAACACTATAATGGATTATCTTTAAAACTTGAATCATTAAACCATTATTATGTGTGCCAGACATCCAAAAGTGCAATCTTATATCTAATTCCTAACTCCGATTGAATAAAATGAGTTATTTTAGAGTAATGTGATTGTATACTGGTACAACCATTTGTTTAGTGACCATTCAAAGAAAGAAAAAAGTGACCTATGACCATTTTTCACATGACTGTTGCAGCATCCTCATGGTCACGTGATCAAAATTTGCATGATTTTCAACTGTTTCATATTTATGATGGCTGCAGTGTACTGGGATCATGGGATCCCCTTTTGTGACCTTCTGACAAGCAAAGTCAATGGAAAAGCGATTCATGTAATCATGTTACTAGCTTAACAATTGCAATGGTTCACTTAACATCTGTGGCAAGAAATGTCATAAAATGAGACAAAACTCAACAACTGTCTCACTTAGCAACAGAAATTTTGGGCTCAAGTAAGTGGAGGACTATCTGTATTAAAGAAAGGAAGATGCATTCCCAATACTGTATACACAGAACTGGAGGATTAATGAAAGAAAGAGAAGGAATCTCTGTATTAGCAAATATATCTTAAAAATGTATGTTTTTTTTTCTCCTATGGGGTCAGCATGTTTAAACCCCACTATGAATAGAGTTACACTAACATACAGTAGGGTGAGTTGAAAACCAGCAAAAAAAGAGACTGCAGTCAAATTAATATTATTAAAACATTTTTCCTCAATTCCTAGGATTCAGATGTAACTTGGTAGCCTAGTTCCACTGAAGCTAATGAATGTGATGTTTTGAACTGCTGATGACCCTCACAAACAAGAACCATAAGGAATTAGACTTATTTATCCCTTTTCAATTAATGGTAAAGCAGATGCTTCTAAGAAACCCATAAGCAGCATTTGAAGGTCAGTCTTTCTCCCATCAGTTTCCCAATAAACCAATACTGTGAAATTGAACTTGATTTGTAACTATAGCTAGAAATCCTCTGTATGGATGTTGATGTTATATACAGTTTGGATAGTGAAACATATGCAAGAAAACAACCAAGCTCAGAGCAGTGAGGACTCCTTTCAACCTTGAGCTACAAATATTCTCCTTTTGTGATACATTTTTCAATTTGAAACTATTTTTGGTGGTGACTTCTACAACCTCTCTACAAACTCTGCCAAGTATACCTTTTTGATGGATGTTTGACTCTTCCTGCACATCTGACTCATTGGATATCCTTGGGTTCTACCGTGTTTCCCCGATAGTAAGACACCCCCGATTGTAAGACGTATCGGGGTTTTCAGGGGGTCGGCTAATATAAGCCGTACCACGAAAGTAAGACATATTACTCCTGCCCACTTCCGCCTCCTGCTTAAAATACTTAAAATACTTAATATACTTAAAATAAAACTGACAATTGTTTTCCAATCAATATAAGCCGTACCCCGAAAGTAAGACATAGTGGGGCTTTTGGGGATAAAAAGAAAGTGTGACCCTGTCTTGCTTTAGGGGAAACACGGGTATTAGTAATATCCTCACCAACAAAAAAGCTAATAGGGACTAACAAAGGATATTAAATGTACTGGGGGGGGGGGATTACTTAGAAAAAACTGCTTAAAAATCACTGAATTTTGATCAGTGCTAATTTGCATTTAATGGCAAATTGTAATCTGTTCTTTTATCTGGACCTATGCCAGAAGCCAAGAGAAGCAGCAAGCATGATCTTCCAGCAGAAACTTCCAGTCACTAGTTGACTCACAAGGATGAAATAAACCCATGTACTTTACAACAAATCTCTGGGGTTTTTTTTAAATTCTAAAATGGAACATAAAACTATGTTTCCACTATTACAATATAATTCCCAAATGGAATAGTGTATTGATATTTTTTGTTACCCGGATATCTTACCTTACTGGAAAAATAGATACAATGATCTGCTTTGTCTTTGAAGGGCTAGGTTTTTCCATGCTCCCTCTTCTGGCTTTACTGAGCAATTTCATTATTTGAACAGGAAAAATACATAAGTGCCTACTGTCCTATATGTACAGAAAGCAATCTAGGAGTGAGTTTTGTTCTATTTTTTTTAATTGTCAGACAATGCAATGCCAATCTTGTCACTCTAATTTAGGAGGCAAGATGTTGTACAGTGTGGAGGCACCCACTGCTTTCGCTTACCATGGGATAAGAATCCTTTCTGAGGTAAATCTGAGATAAATCTGAAGGTAATTATTGTCAAGATGATCCTCGAGGTACAGGGGTAAAGAACAATTAGTAAGTGGACTGAATTTTGGACTAATTGTAAACTTCTGAGTTATTTTCCAGGGTAACTCATGGAAAATACATTGCAATAGCCTAACTATAGATGTTAAGTCACTGTTGTAAGAGACTTTCCTTCCAAGAAAAGTTGCAACTCACCATCTGAAACTGAGCAAAGCCCTTCTGGACACAATCTCCATCTGTTGCTCCATTGCAATTCTCTTTCTTTACTTTTAATTCATGAGATCTAATGTTCCATAGTGGTTAGTACTAGGTTTGTGGAGAACTAATTGATTTGGGAAGGAATGTTCTACAGAATTTCAAAATGTTTCATTCTCACAAACCATCTCCTCCATTCCATGCTATTCTGAAATTAGCTTGCAATTTCCATCAGAAAATCTACTGAACTACAAAGAATCTGTTATGTCTTGGTGGTCTTCCACCCCAAAACAGGAATGTTTCATCAGCAACTCCATGTCAAAGACACCTAGGGACACTTCTGAATTAGATGATTAATTTTCAGAAACTACCAACCAGACTGGAATGATATGATTTTTGGGAGACCTGACATAATCCAGAGAGTGAACAGAGCATGTTGGAATGCTTCACATGTTCCTTTCCAAATTGTTGGGTTCTGTACAATTCCAGTAATCAGAATGTCAGACTAATTCTGGCCAGCGAGGTTGGAGTCAGGGTTCAAGGCTTTGGCAAGAGGGCCCAATTCAGGCCCTTTCTATATTAACAAAAATAGCAGAACTGAACTTGAGGCAGTTTTTGTTAAAACTGAGAATATCACTTAAGTTGTCCATTTTTTTTTCATGTAAATGGTTCTGAGGCTGAATTGGTTATTTCATCAAAATGCAATTATATCCTGGAAAATAGGAGGAAGGAATGTTAGGTATGTTTGCCACCTTATTTATAAAAATAATAAAAGTGGGATATAAATAAATACATAAATAAATAAATAAATAACAATAAAAAACAAATTTACTTCACATCAAATTTTTGGTCTGATCAAATGGGGTCATTGATGGGATTAGACTTGGGAAGTGTTGGATATTATAGGCTAAGCATTTTCCAAATGTGGGACCCAAGCATAAGTGGCTCCTGCTTCATGCCAAAGAGCTGAGTGTGACTCATATGGCAAATGAGATCAACGCAGTGGGAAAAGGCTGACTTCATGACTGCAGATTATGTGCCCTGTTGGATAGCAGATAGTTTTGTACAATAGAAAGTAGGTGTGGAGAGAACCACTATTATAAATACAAATTTCTAACAAACTATGGAGTTGTCAGTTGTAGAGAAGAAAATACAATAAAGCTAAGTTTTATTTAGGAAGTAACAGTGACAGGAAAGCCTAAGTTACTCAAGTTTGTCTTTAGTTAAGAGGCTGCAATGCCCTGTCCTCCTTTATGGAGAAGATTGGCTACATGGGTCACCTGAATTGCATAGGGCAGAGTTTTTTGAGTAAGAAAGTTATCGCCTTGGGGTTATTAATCTAGCCAATAGGAAACATGCCATGCAGAGATATGGAAAGACTTTTAGATAAGAAAATAAATTAAATACTACAGTGCTTCTCTGAAAATACCCAACCGGAAAATAAGCCCTTGCCTAATTTTTAGCATGATCCTAATATAAGCCCTACTCCAAAAATAAGCCCCAGTTAAGATTGTCATCAGCCCTGGAGGTGGGGTAAGCATGGCTAGCACAGGAGGCGGCAAGCACACAGGGGCTGTGTCTGACAGCAGCCTTAGCCTGTGTAGCGCAGGTGCGTCCTAGCACTGTGACCACTGAGCCAGCAGCCAGCGGAGGCAGGCAATCCTGAGGTGCCACATGGCCACCTGCCCTATCACGGCTGCGGGCAAGCCAAAAGATAGTGGGCGACCAGCCGCAGGTGGCTCCATCAACCGGCGGAGGCAGAGGCAGGCGATCCCGATAGGCAGGCATATTGTCATTCCCTGCCTCCCCCCATGCCTCTGCCTCTACTTGCTGCTTGGACAGGTAATCAACTCATCTACACTGCACAGGCTATATAGCCCAAGTGTGCTGGCCACAGGGCTGATGGGCTGGAGCTGCTGCCAGACACCATCGGCCCCTGCATGCTCGCCACCTCTTATGTGCGTGCCAGGGGGTGAGGCGCCCGGCTGGGCTGATCACCTTGATACTGTGGTTTTCCCAAAAATAAGCCCTAATGTGTCTTTTGGAGCCAAAAATATTATAAGACCAGGTCTTATTTTGGGGGAAATATGTAATCTCTACATCTACTACTCCTAGTGGCCAATAGATTAATAGATGCCAAAGATGCATAAAAAGCAGAATTCTAACCAGTTCAATATGCATTATTTATTGGCATGAATTACACTATTCAGATTGAAATCTAATTGAATTGAATAGTTTTGGTTTGAAGGGGGCCAGCACTAGGATCATGTCAGCACACAATGGAAGTTGTGGTCTTAATAGACAAGTGCTAATTCTGACTAAACTGCAAAGGAAAGAGAGGGAGGGGTATAGATAAGTTGAGCACCTTCTCCCGACACCTAATTTCTCAGAATGTTGCTACCCCATAGAACTCTTCTTGCCTCTAAGACAGCAACTCACACAGGTGAATGTGGCAATGCTTCATTTCTAGCAGAAACTCATGGCCAAAATAGTTCTGCACTTGCATTTTTTTGAATAAAATATGGGCAATCGTGCTGAGCTGGCTTTGTCCTTGGTTGAACTCCAAAGAGAAGTTGAGCTCTGAGAATTAATCTTGATGGCCTGAGTTCACACTTGAATCATTCAACACTTACGCACTCGGGTCCTAACTGAGCATTTGCCAGTCCTATGATCAAAGATAAAGGGAACAATTTCCCACATTGACAATTGCCTCCAGTAGAGAAAACTCCTGATTGCAGAAGTCCAGGTGGAGATTAGGATAATAGTTACTTGGCAACATCATTTGCCCACTAACCCACTTGACTCTGGGCAGATGATGTAATACATCATTCATACTTGGATGGTAACTTGGTGGTGCCACCAGTCTTGAAGATGAATCTTCCCTTGCCAGATTTCCCTAACCTGCCATTTAAGGACGAATAAATTTCTTCCACTTTCCAAACTTCTGGTAGCAGCAGGTGAAGATATCAAATCATCTGAATCACAGAAAGCCAATCGCTTAGTGGGAGGAAGTCATAGTCATAAGAATTACAAAATGCACCTTTAATGAAACTCACTTAGCTCATCTGGTGCCCCTTCAGTGAGCACTCGCATGGATGCAAGTCCATGCAATTCATGTTGGCTGTCCCTTTTGTTTCTGAATAAAGAATGGATGAAACTCACACCAGAAGAAAATTCCAAATGGGATGATCTAGTTGCAGGGGGATTTATTCACCATCCTGCCCCTGCCTCCCTATATTTCCTCAGTTCCACTGAAACAGTCCACTTACCTTCACACTGGATAGTAAGGATATTTAGGGGTCCTAATTCCTGACCTATCTAGATTAAATAAGGTGCACAGATGGAAAGCCACATATATAAATTCAAAGTATGCATACACACAGCATGTATTATATGATGGTAATATTCTGTCCAACAACAAATTATTTAGCCAAGACAAAAGAAAAAAGATGATCCTTCTTTCTTTTTCATTCAGCATGGTATTACCCAACTGCCCAAAATATATGTCACTATTTGGTTTTTTCCTAAAAGATTCCTGTAGAAAAACTACATGTTAAGGTGGGGCAACATCTGAGATAAAATTTGGGAAGTTATACCAAAGATGTGCATGTGTGCATGAACATGCACCTCTGTTTAGGTTTCCATAAAAATGATTGAAATGCAAAAAATGATATATGCTAGTTTAGTTGGTCCACTGCTTAGAGGCATCTGGGCATTCTGCAGTTGCTTTTAGTTTCTGCAAATGATGATACATCTTTGTCTATATAAGCCATGCTTTTGTGAGCAGTTCTGCTTTGACACTGAAGTGTATTGTTTCATAGAAGTCATCTCACTGAGACTCAGTGATAACATGATTTGCATCTTGGTAACACTTAACATTGCTTTGAATCTCCCTGTTCCCCTTCTCCCCCCCATGGCCAGAAGCACACACAGAAACTCTTCTAGTTACTAGACATGTCATCAGAGAAGACCTCAGAAGCCAGATGAATATTTTACTTTGCTTTTTAGAATGTGGAGGCACCATTGGTTCACAAATCAATGTTAAAGGGTGTTTAAAGCATTATCGAAGATATATTCCTTCAAAGCCCTTTTTTTCTTCAAAAATAGTAAAGCTCATTTATAAAAAATAATCAAAAACAAAACAATGACATCGATAGGATTTTAATTACATGATTCAGGTTGCAATGTAGTTGTCCTGACAATATTATTTGAAGCCTGATTGCACAATTCTATAACTTATGATAACAAATACATATTTTTACAACCATCCATGATCAAAGTTCTCTGGTTGATGAGTAATATTTTTAAGTGTTAGATACAATGCATGTAAAAATAGAAAGTTTAAGATCTAATCTCATCCCAGAGAATGTTTCTGTTTGATAAAATAAATAAGGCAATAGACAGCCATTATTTAGCAGTGGCTTCCTTAAGATATGCTATTAAATCTGTCCTCTCTTTCTTACTCTTAAGGCCAGTAAAGACCATCTTAGTTCCTGGAATATACTTCTTCGGGTTTTCCAGGTACTCCATCAATGTATCGTCTCCCCAGATTATACCTATGAGAGAACATTATTACAATAACATTGTAGAATTAAATTCAAAATAATTTATATTGTGTATCAGAATCTCTGTATTATTCTTTTCTAAGGTGTCCCTATTTTTAATTTTTTTTTATAGCTGAATAAAAACAATTCAACAGTATAATATAGTGATTAAGGTGCTGAACTAAAACTCAGAAGATCTTGAATATCCTATACCTCAAAACTGGCTGGGAGACACTGACCAATCACATTCTCTTAGTTCAACTCCCTCATAGGGTTGCTTTGAGGCAAATAGGACACATTACATATTATGCCTACAAAATAAAGTGAAGATATGAATCTAATAAAGAACAGGAATGATATATTAAAAGTTATACATAATAATGATTAAAATAAAGAAAAAAAACAGAAAAGGAACAAAAAGATCCATATAATTCAAACTAAATCTAGCTCAATCATTAGCAAGTTATTAGGTGGGCTGCCTTGTACTGCCCAAATATCTTACCTTAAAATCTATAGACAGAGACAGAACACTAGAGTAGTTTAAAGAGATAAAAAGGAACACAGAACTGTTTGCTTCCCACAAATTTAATACCTTACAAAATAGACTATAGTTAGAAACAGATTTAAGAGTTAGAAAAAAATTAAGATTGTTTTAGGATTATTTTAGAAGACTGACAGATATGCTGAAATGTTAGACCAATCATTGGTTATTGTTATAGTAGTTCAAGTGAATGTAGTAAGGAAGTCCAAACATACTTAAACTCTGAAGAAATATTTTTTGAACCATCTAGCAATGCAGATATATTGGTTCTCATATAATTCACATTGTGCCAAAGCGTGCCAAATCAAGGAAGAAAAAATAAACTGTCCCAAGTACCCAACAAATTATAGTTAGAACTAATCATTTAAGAACCCTGGTTAGAATTTGCTTTTAAAAATTCTTCTTTCAACCTCTTTGTGTTTTGTGTCATTTTGAAGATGGGGATAATTTAGAATACTTTATTCTAAGTGAAACTAAAGGTTCTAAAACTTTACAATGGGACTTTAGTATAATTCTGTTAAAAATTCTTCTACTAAAATTATCTTACTTAATAAGTAAGTTTTTGCTATCCACCTCCTTGTATTAATGCATAAAGTCAGGAAATACAGTGATCTGGATTGCATCATGAACTAACAGAAGTCTAAATCTCCAATTTAGAAGGATCAAATTATGCAATTGTCACTAAAGAGGACTGCTGCTCACTGGCTAAGGAAATATGGGAAGTGGGGCACCTAAGGGGCAAGAATTAGGATTCATTACATTCCAAAAAGTGTATTAAATCTGAAGGTGATATCTAACATATAGTAAAATGCCCCTAATGTATATTAAAATACTGTTATCCATTGGAATGAGAATCCATTTTGTGTGAATAGATGTTTTTAAACATACAACAATCCTTTGGTAATATGTCCTCCCCTTCCCATTGTCATTGCATTTGCTTTACAAGGTGAGTGTAAAACTTCCATTTTACCTTTGTTTTTGTTGGCTGCTGTGTAAGAGTAACCAACAGCTTGACCAGTTTTTCGACCAAACAGACCATGAAGATTGGGACCAGTCTTATGTTTGCCTCCTTCCTCTACTGTATGGCAGGTTCCGCATTTCATAGAAAAGATCTTCTTGCCCTTTTCAACATCTCCCATTGTAAATGCTGAAGAAAAGACATAGACATGTCAGCTGGGTTCATTAAAGAAGTATGCAAAAATGGATAGAAATGCAAAGCAGGAGGCATTCTGAAACATTAGTCCAGTCCATGTACAAACATTAAAAATGGAAATGAACTGCCAAAATGTATACTTTCCTAATGAATGATATGCTTTAGTACAATAAATTTATTAAAAGCATTTCATACTTCATGTTCCCAATTGTATAAAAGTGACATGAAAATTGTAATGAAGTTTACAAAAAAAAATCACTATATGCTGAATTATTAGGTTTCCATTTCCAGCCTGGTCCCAGACCCCTGTTCTAAGTACAGCCTTTGGATAACAACCTAGCAGCCTACTGTCATCATGCTCAAAATAACATAATTGGAATCAATTAAATGATCAATAACTCTAATTGTGAAATTGTGCTTCTAGAAAAAATGTATGATGCATTAATATGCACTTTCACTGAAAATTATTTTCAAATAAAACACATGCACTTAGGATATTCTTCAAAAGTGTGCCAAATATATAGTATCAATGCATACATTATTATGGAAAATATTACTGCAAGTGAGCAGAATTAAGCACATCGATTTAATATCAAAACGAGGTCCTTATGTAGTACCATCTGCCCAAAACTCCTGATTCAATTTAATAAATTATTCAATGACCCTGACTATGACCTCTAATCGACACAGAAACCATTACTCCCACTACCAGGAAGCAGGCGAAGGTTAAATCTGCTTACTCCGTCCTTCGCTGTGAATGAATCTTATTTCCAAGGGAAACAACCCCGAGAGGCGCTTCCTCTCTCCTTTAACCAAGTCCAAAATACGGAGCAACGGTTAAAAGACGGCAGAGATACCTTAAGACTCCCTCTGCCTAAAGACTCCCCAACACTGGCCTCGCTGGGATGAAGTGCATCCATTGGGGAGGTGTTAAAGCGGCGCTCTTTTTAACTTTTAATCAAAGTCACGTTCAGCCGCCGCCCTGACCTCCTTCCTTCGTCCCATATAAGGTCAGATGGCGCAGCAGGCAGCGTGGGAGTGCCTGCTTCGTCTCTTTCGGAAGGGAGGCCTGGCTCCTTCAGTAGTCCCAGCGGGGAGGGGGCCGCTTGAGATGGACCCGGCTTCCTCCATGGGTCACTTTCCTGATGTATTGTACTACAATCCCCATTATCCAGAACCGGGGTGATGGGATTGGTAATCCAACACGTCCGCGGAGTGACCGATCGGAGAACAAAGCAGCTCCTCACGTCCAAGCGACGCAGCGAGGATCCAAGGCGGAGGGGGTTCGTTCCATGGCCACGTGGAGCCGCCAGCGGTCTCTTTTGAGGTTCTGCGCAAGCGTCGCCCGCGAGCCTGCTGCTCTGACCTCGCGAGCCCTCTGTCCCCGACCCGCCAATCCGCATCAGCTCAGAGCGGTCTCCGGCTTTTCCCACCAAGTCTTTTTTCCCAATTTTGGAAAGCTCCGCGCAATCTTAGGATGGGGAGGGTTGTCTTTAATTACCAGGCTAAGTCGAGGATTGCGTGTAAGAAATCTGCGGTACCGCACTCGAGCCGATCTTCCTTTCTCAGCCGCAACGTCTCTACCCAAGGACACCCGGTACGCAAGATTTTGTAACCGGTGCCTCTGCAACCAAACTCTCTGCTCGTCTATTGTACATCGACCAATCAGACGCTAGATAGAAGCAAACTATTGGGCCAGCTTGGTGCCTATCATCATCTAGCAAAGTAGATTGAGTTTCGAGGCATGTCTCATAAGCCGGTCTGGTTTTGCGCAATGGGGAAGGACGTAGGAAGGGAGGAAGCTACGCATGCGTATTGGGTCGTTGTAACAAGGTCAAGACTCACGATTTTTTTTTTCTTAAAGGTCATGTGAATGAACTCTTTTGCCGGCAAAAAATGACGAGGATTCCGCGTGCAAGGCGAGGAACTTGCTGTTCTTTTGGCGGCAAATAGGTGATAGTGCAGTGGATGGGCGAGCGGATAATGATGCAATTATCAAACTACTGAGATAGAAAGCTTCTCTTGCACATTCAGAGTCAGTTATTAAGTCCGGTGTATTGGAAATATACATGTGGTTTGTAACACTAGATTGTGGATAGCGTTTATATTATTGTGTCCAAATTGGTGACAGACCTCAGAAGACCTTGGATGACTTCTAAAGCTAAGCAAAATTGAATAAGGTTGTACTTGGATAGGAGACCACCAGGGGTACAAAGCAAAAGCAAATTTGTACAAAAAGTGGGCTTGACTCAGAGCAGACTTTCCCTTCTGTTACATGCCCCAGAGATCATCAGTCCTGCTCAAATAAAAAATGGGCACTGGGAAAGTTTACGATCTTGAAGGGACAGGATATATATATATAGTAGCCAAGAGTGGACAATCCTAGCCCTCTTGTGGAAAAGGAAAGGAACTTTTACGAATTCCAAAGGGTGCAGAGAGGTTTATTTGCGCAAGATTCAGAGGCAGTAAAAATAAGCAATTCTGAACCCCGAGGGGGGTCCAAACTACAGTTTTATAGCTTTCCTTTCTCAGGAATAAAGAAGCACACATAAAAATCTACATTGTATTTCATCAGGTTAGTTTCTCACAGGCATACAATGAAGAGAGTCTTACTTGATACATTGTTTCTGAATGCAATGTGCTTTTGGGTTAGTCATGTATTTGCTAACACAGCTTTATTCCAGTAATTGTGCAGACACATCATTTTGCTTTAGTGATTTTTCATTATCATTATCATTATTTTACTTTTTCCTACTTTAGCCCCAGTATGTCACCATCACTACAGTCACTGTGAAACACTACAAACAACCTATAGATAGTACTTGCTTAATGATCACTTCTTCAAAAACTCTTCAAACTTACAATGGTGCTAAATGAGTACTAGTTACAATCAACCCTCATATTTACATCAGTCGCAGAGTTTCTGTAGTCATGTTGCAAGCCAGATACATGGTGCTGGGTTCACAATTATGATTTTATAGCAACCTGCTGTCATGTGATTGTCATTTGCGATCTTTGCTGGATTCCTACAGCAAAGTCAATGGAGAAGCCAGCAGGAGGTTACAAATGATGTACAAATGACATCTTAATTATCTGCTGTGATTCATTTAACAAAGGCAAAATGTGGAACAGCCTTTATTTAAACATTTATTAAAACCAATGTATTTTCTAATTAAGTAGAAAAGCCTAATATAGCAGACATAGTGCTTCCTCTTCATTATACTTATACCATGCTGTATCCATATAAGTTAAAGAGATGGACTCATACATATACATACATACATACATACATACATACATACATACATACATACATACATACATACATACATATATATATATATATATATATATATATATATATATAGAGAGAGAGAGAGAGAGAGAGAGAGAGAGAGAGAGAGAGAGAGAGAGAGAGAGAAGAGCAGGGAAGCGCAAATGCCTCTCTCTGTCTCTCTCTCTCTCTCTGAAAATGGCAGAGGAGGCTGGGAGCTATAGGAGAAGGCTGAAAGAGCCGCAGGTTGCCAACCTGTGGGCTAGATGAATCAAAAGTTGGAATTAAGATTGCTGGGAGAAATATCAACAACCTAAGATATGCAGATGATACCACTCTAATGGCAGAAAGTGAAGAGGAACTAAAGAGCCTCTTGATGCAGGTGAAGAAGGAGAGTGCAAAAGTTGGCTTGAAACTCAACATTAAGAAAACCAAGATCGTGGCATCTGGCCCTCTCAATTCCTGGCAAATAAATGGGGAAGAAATGGAGGTAGTGACAGATTTTATCTTCCTGGGCTCAGATGGGGACTGCAGCCAAGAAATTAAAAGACGCTTGCTCCTGGGGAGGAAAGCTATGGCAAATCTAGATAGCATACTGAAAACCAGAGACATCACCCTGCCAACAAAAGTGTGTATAGTCAAGGCCATCGTTTTCCCAGTTGCAATGTATGGATGTGAACGTTGGACCATAAGAAAGACTGAGTGACAAAGAATTGAGGCCTTTGAACTATGGTGCTGGAGAAGATTCCTGCGAGTCCCTTGGACTGCAAGGCATTCAAACCGGTCAGTCCTAGAAAAGATCAACCCCAACTGTTCTTTAGAAGGCCAGATCCTGAAGGTGAAACTCAAATACTTTGGCCACCTAAAGAGAAGGAAGGATTCACTGGAGAAGGGCCTAATGCTGGGAAAGATTGAGGGCAATAGAAGAAGGGGACGACAGATGAGGTGGCTGGATGGAGTCAATGAAGCAGTAGGCGTGAGCTTAAATGGACTCCAGAAGATGATTGGAGGGGTTTAAGGTGGCTAATGATGCAAACCCAAACCCACACTGATGAGGCACGACCACAAACCAGAAGCCAGACCACAGCTGCATCATTAGCCACCTTAAACCCCTCCAATCCATACACGAAACAAACTGACACCCACCATGAAGATGAGGCACGACCACGAATGCAAAGCCAAACAGCTATGCAGTTCACCATCTCTAATCCCCTTGTAAATCAGACTAACCTGAGCACAACAAAGCCCCCACCCAAACAGAACACTCCCCCAACCAGTCAGAGCACAGCCAAGCCCCTAACCAATCAGAACACACCTCCACCCCATCAGAACACAGCTGAGCTCCCAGCCAATCAGTTCAAACCCCCACTGGCAGTTAAAAGGAAGAAACAGCTAAAATCTCACATTGCTCCTAGAAGCAGAAGCCGAAAGCACCAGCCTGAAGATGACGAATGAGACTTCGTCGAAACATCGCCAGGACACTTCAAATTCTACGTGGGAGAAAACCCGAAGAACCAAAGACCTACATGTGTGTGTGTGTGTGTGTGTGTGATCGTAGCTGTTTCTTCCTTTTAACTGCCAGTGGGGGGTATGAACTGATCGGGTGGGAGCTTGTCTGTGTTCTGATTGGGTGGAGGTGTGTTCTGATTGGTTAGGGGCTTGGCTGTGCTCTGATTGGATGGGGGGTTGGCTGTGCTCTGATTGGATGGGGGAGTGTTCTGTTTGGGTGGGGGTTTTGTTGTGCTCAGGTTAGTCTGAATTGCAGGAGGATTTGAGATGGTGAGCTGCGTTGCTGTTTGGCTTCACGTTCCTTGTCGTGCCTCATCTTCATGGTGGGTGTCAGTTTGCTTCATGTATGGATTGGAGGGGTTTAAAGTGGCTAATGATGCAGCTGTGGTCTGGCTTCTGGTTTGTGGTCATGCCTCATCATCGGTGTGGGTTTGGGTTTGCTTTTTGCGTGGATGTGTGGTGGTGACATCCTTTGTGGTTTTCGTGAGTGTGGGTCTGGTGTCATTCTTTGTGTTAGGGATTCGTTTGTCAATAAGGGCGGGTTTCCAAATGGCTGGTAGGCAGGAGGTATCATCTCGTTTATTCATGCTGTGTGGGCGTTTTTTTATCTCGATGGCCTCTCTGATTCTTCTGTTATTAAAGTGTTCAGTTTTGGTGATAGTTCTGGTCTTTTTAATGTCAATTTCATATCCTGTGGCTTTAAGGTGTTGGACCAGGGAAGAAGTTGGTTCCTCTTTTTTGACTGAGTTCTTGTGTTCTTCGGTGCGTGCACTTATTCTTCTGTTGGTTTGTCCGATGAAATCCCATGCACCACTTGCCCCACCACATACATCGGACAAACTAACAGAAGAATAAGTGCACGCAAATGGCAACCTATCAACCACCATCTATCACAAAACCACTCACACTGATAGAATTCTCCACTACCAAAGCAATCATCCTGTATCACATAAAATCAGCTGTTTAAGAACTTTATTCAAAAGAATCAAGACCCACTGCATCACAGAAACAGCAAAATCTAAAGAGAAAGCATATCTTCTCAGCATATGCAAACAAAATAATTACCCACCATGTTTCATTAAACGTTGCTGCAAAGATAAGACACCACACTCAAACTACAATGCTCCAACTAATACAACTTGGGCAACAATCCCATACATCAATGGGGCCAGGATCCTTGCCCCATACAATATCAACATAGCACACAAATCCAACCAAATGTTACGTTCCCAGTTGATGCGACCCAAAGAACCATTACCAACCAGTGATTTGTCCTCCATCATATACAAGATCAACTGCAACACATGCCAATGTAACTACATTGGAGAAACATCAAAAAGACTTAAAACCAGAATACATAGAGCATATTTTGGCAGTAAGAAGACAAGAACAATGCTCCCAAGTCTGGACCCATATAGCTGAACATGGCCACACTTTCAACTTTAAAGGAGCAGAAGTCATTGCTCATGATTCCACCAAAGGAGGCCATCTTTTAAAAGAAGCTTGTTTTTCAGACTGTCATTCTATTAATAGACACATAGACCTACTACCTCCTTACCAAACCCTAAAAAGACATTTACAAAAACATAAAATACCTAAACACTTCAACCCAACCAATAATAACACAAAAACACCACCCCACCCACTTATCAAACCCCAAACCAACACAATAGATATCCTTTCTACAACACAATCCTTTTCATCAAACCTAAGTAAAGAATATAACTCTAACACAACCATGACAACTCACACAACCAACACACCACGTTCTGATATTCTCACACACAGAAACAACAACCCCTATGACCACAATATCCAGGACCCAAACATCCAAAACATAAATCCTGCAACCTCACAAGACACTCACACACAACAAAACATACACACACAATACCTAAGTAACAACAGAATATTAAGACCAAGACCAAAAGTCCCCCCTGCAATGAAATGTAACCCATCACATTCAATGGAACAAAATATTACAGTCCAATTCCCAAACACCACAAAATCACCCACAATTAATAAGCATAACAAACGACCACACACAAACATTCCAAACGACCATACCCAACGAAACACACACACACACAGCAACCCTACACCAAAGAAACTATACAATCCAAGAGGCTGACTTCTTTAACAGAGACGATTTCACAGCTTCCTAAAAAGGGAGGCCGAGGGCAGTCAAATCATTCACATGCTCCACGAGGGCATCTGCTTTCTCTCCCTACAGATCCAATCCCGCAGCTCCTGCAAGCAATAGAGCGAAACGAGCCCCCAAGCTGCACCTCACAGAAGGAATCCAGCCGGCACAAGACTGAGCATGAAGCCCTAAGAACCTCGAGCTGAACAGCTGATAGGCGTTTGAAAATGGTCTTGAGATTGACTGCTTTATGCCTTTAAGAGCTTCTTAAGCACGCTATGTGCACATGCCTCACTGCAACCGTTGTTTAACTGTTATGTAAATTTATGCACATACTCCCCCTTCTCATTTAGCCCTTTGTTCTGATGATGTTAACAGGTTGTTAACGAAAGCTCAGCAATTAATAAAAAAAGCCTTTTACCTTACATGCTGTGCAACTCTTTCTAGAAAACTTTCATATCCGAGTAAGAAAAAGCAATCTTCTGGATCCATGAAATTCTGAAAGGCACTTGATCTTTGTGCTATTTGGCAGGTTTAATTCTGGTGTGTCAAATATGCTGTTTCACAATCTTTGCAATTCTATTTTACAACTATTGGATTTTTCTCTTCAAGACAACTCATAAGTATACAGACTCAAACCCATACCACTAGAAAATTTATTTTCATCTGGATGATCTGTTTTAGAAATATGCACCTTGGCACCTTCTAGAATTATAGATGGCAATTCTTATATGCCCAATCAGTAAGACCAGTTAAGGATCCTTATTCAAAATGTATGGAGGGCATAGGTCTTCCTATTTTGATCAATTTCCTGAGGAAAGAAAATCACTAAAAATCCACATTAGAATACTCTGCAGAAAAAAGAATGTTTTTGATTAAATGAGGAAGGGAAAGGAGTGAGAAGACTTTTAAGATTACCCACAGTCTGCTGTGGAAGGGTGTATCCTTTTGGGATTTCATCTAAAACACGGATTCTCCAATCTGATACCTGTCAGCTGATTGGACTATGCGCAATAGCATTCCATATTGCAATCCTCCAGCACATAGGTTTGCCAGATGCAATCTACTTCATTAGCAGTTTATGAACAAGCCCAAAATACTTTTTCTGGGGCTTTCGTATCGTAAGATAGACAACAGTTTTAAAATCTTCTAACACTGGAATGCTATCAGTTCTGTAACTAAAATCCCTTATGCTAACCATACCAGCAAATTGATATGACAGTGCAGAAAGTGGAAAATTTCTCTATAAAGAGAGAACATACAGTGTACATTTGAAGCAGCCTCAGTTACTTTGAACTGGCAATTTCTTGTTCATGGATACGGTATTTCAAATTAAGTTTGCCACCTGGTGACAATGCAACAAGGGCAGGGATAGTTTAAAATGCTAACAATTGCAAGTCTTGACTAGTGTATCATGTATCAGGGTGAGGGAAGGGTCATTTCACATGGGCGTTGGAACAATGTGTGTGTCTGGAAAATAAATTATCTACCGTATTTTTCAGTGTATAAGACACTATTTTTTCCTGCAAACATCTTGTTCAAAAATCAAGTGCGTCTTATACAAGTACATTATACATGAAAAAATAATGGTAACCTCCACAGCCCAGGGCATGCCTGGGTGGGTTCTTTACATGCTGCTGCCATGCTGCCTGGTGCAGGTGTCTGGTCCCTGTGGGCTTGCCACTAACGGGAGGGGGGAAGGGGCAAGATTGTTGGATGTCGGCGTCCGGAGGCAGCAGATGGGACCAGCAGCATGGATGGCAGTGACAGGCCTTTCCCTCGTATC
Source organism: Bothrops alternatus (assembly GCA_034064705.1). Taxonomy (NCBI): domain Eukaryota; kingdom Metazoa; phylum Chordata; class Lepidosauria; order Squamata; family Viperidae; genus Bothrops; species Bothrops alternatus. Next base: position 1,352,290 of record JARGCV010000021.1, on the reverse strand, counting down.
TGTATGCTGGCCAGGGACCCTGTGGAACACAGCTGTGAGGCCATCCTGCTCAATAATAGCGGCTGGCTGAACTTCTGGATTTGCTGGCTCAGCTGTTTGGCACTCCACCGAACAGCTGATAGGTGCGGAGAAACGGTGGTGAGCTTAAAACCTGCCTTTGCTTTCCTTGCCTTGCTGTCATGCTGGTGCTCATGCCAGTTTGTTTACCAGGGTCGGAAGGCTGCTGCATGCTCATCATACCGGATGTTGGTTAGGTGGGTGGGGGGTGGTGTTCTGTCCCAGCCTACATATGTCCTTGTTATTGCACAAAGACAATCCCTCTTTTAACAGTAGACTGGGACATAAATCCCTTTTATTTGAGTTACAGACCTGATAATTGTCCCAGAAAAACAAAAAGCAACAGAACACTTTTCCAAGGGAGCAAAAAAGAGCACAGAGTCAAACAGGAAATAACTCAACATGCAAAATAAACAGACCATGATCTCTTGACTCTGAAGTTCTTTGCAAACGGTTGCCTCCAGCAACCAGCCGTGCCCACACATTCCTTTCTTGTTATGCAGCCCCCAAGGTGTAGCTTCTCACTGCTTTCTCCTCTTCCCCTGGAGTTGCCCCATTGCCTCTCTCTGTCTGACTCATGTGACCTGCCTACATTTAAAAGCGTATCTGAAATCTTCCAGCTGTGCTTCCTCCAAGTCTGACTCATCTTCCCAGCACAGCTGGCTCTCAGCTCGATCATGAGTGGAAGGACCAACCTCATCAGTCTGTAAGTCCTGCAGTTCATCAGAGCCTCCCTCTGGCTCTGATGGCTCTTCATGCCCTTCCTCCTCCTCCTCCTCCTCCTCCTCCTCCTCCTCCTCCTCCTCTGATTCCCCAGACTCAACTACTGGGATCACAGGCTGGCACGGAACCACAACAGGTGGGGCTGGCTGGGAGGTGTCTATTTAGACTGCTGGGAGGCAGTTGCTCCCAGCGCTAATTTTGTTTGCTGTAAGCTTGGAACTCGCCAGAGCATCTTATACAAGGGTGTGTCTTATACACGGAAAAATACGGTACATTTTATATTACAGAACAAGGATTCTGATGCAATATTTGAAAAGTAGATAGCATGGTTAAAGATAGCTAAATGATATTCCATTTTACAGAATAGGAACACTGAGGGTGAAAGACACAAACAGTTAAGCACAGCAATTTCTTTACATGTAGTTTATAAAGTATTGGGAATATGCAATTTTGGCAGACTACTGCACATCACAGAGGCCTGCTAGTATATTCTAAACCATCCCTACATTAGAGGATATTGAAACAATTCCATAATAATAAATAATTAAACTAACAGAGAAAAATACAAAAAAATAAAAAGACCAATTCAATAGTGGAGTCTGTGGCTGAGGTGTTTATAAGTTCTGCTGTTTGAGAAGATGAGTTATTACAAAAAGAAAGCATGAATGCCCTGGAATTTATGCTTTCTGCCGTGCCTGTCATGATCCCTCAGGTCTCTTAATCCCCGCTTTGTAAGATCATTTAAGTACTTGATGGCTTCTCCCTTTGTAAAAGAATCCTGGATATCAAGTAATTTTGTCTGAGGTCGAACCATCCCACAGTTAGGAATCCAGTCTGTGGATGGATTGCAGCTTGTTACAATCTCTCCGACATTAGAAGCACATTCGGAAACTGGTTTACTAGCACATCTTTCACACTTGAGTTGTGTTGAGGTTGAAGTTGGCTTACTAAGAATGGCAGGATTGTGCCACACAATATATCTGTTTAAATGGGAGGGTTGCAAATCTTCGTAGTAAATGGATTCTGCAGGTTTTAGAAGAGGCTCTGGTTCAGGTGGCACTGCAAGTTGCCTGCAGTACAATTGATCTGTTTTCCAAGTATCCGTAATTTTCCGAAATCTGTTTGAGAGCAGTTTCTTATCTTGGCTATTTTCTTCCTGGCCAGCTGCTTCAGGCTGAATCCAGTTGCAGAGCAGATATTTGTCCCTTTGGCTTGCTTTGTTTTGTGTATCCTGTTGAAGGGGACTCAGGGATGCTTTCCCACTATTCTGGATTCCCTCTGAATGCCAGTTTATGCTGCAATGGTCTCTCAAGTGAAGTGGTGACTCATAGTTCTCTGTAGCATGCTGCTGCTGATGTGAGACCCTGCCTTGAAGGACACGGGCAATGCGTCCTTCCAAGGGCCTTACTTGAGACATTGCTGAATGAAGGGATTCTCTCTGAAGAGCAGATGGAATAGAACTGATTCCCAGGACTTATATGTACAATGCTGTACATCTAAATATGATGTTCTAGAACCAAATAGACCTATATATTTATTTCATATGGCATCCATCTCAGTCTAGTGATTCTTAGTGATTAGCAATACATAAAATATAAAGTAACACAATATAAAACAAATCAATAATACAATGTAACTGAGAGTTGTAATAAGTTATAGATCACTGAAATAAGGCTAAGCTAACATCCTGGTACCAGCGCTTGAGGGAAAAACCAGATCTTCAAGGACTTCTGAAAATTAATAGGGTCACAGTCATCCAAACTTGGGTGATGCTGTTCCACAGTGCAGATGCCGCAATAAAGAAGATAGGCCTCTTGAGTCCCCACTAGATGACAGTGTTTAACAGAAGGACCCAGAGCACGTTCATTTTGCCATGAACATGGCAAAACAGGTGATTTGGTAATGCAAGTGATTATTGGTGTCAGCCATGATATGCCCATGTAACATCACTGCCTTGCCATCAAAGAAACTAGCCCCTATAGATTTCATCTTGAATTGCATGTGGAAATCTGTTGGGAGCTAATTTCTTTGATGGCAAAGTAGTGATATTATATGAGTATATCATGGTGTGCTTAAAGCAACAGACATTGTTTCATGGTGGACCAGTTGCCATTACTGAATGCTCTTCAAGACTAGCTCCATGTTATAGAGCATATTGCAACCGTCCAACCAAATAGCAACTAAACATGACTGATTAAATGAAGGGCCTCCTGATTCAGGAAAAGAGCACAAAGGCCAGAAAAGATGGATTTATGCAAAGGCCCTCCTGCCACTTACATCAAGCACCGACTAAGCCCTCCTTGCAATAGAGCTTCAGAAACAAGCCCAAGTTCCCTCTGAAATCCAACCAGTCCATTAGGTGCTTGTGGTGGACTGTTCAAGTAAGTTCTTCCACTCTGCAAAGAGGAGTGGCTGCAGGAAGTTCCAAAGCTAACATGTGATTTTGCCATGACAAGAGACTAATGGTAATGTCTGCCATATCCAGATGTATGATACCATTTTCCATACTTACAAGATCCACATTTTTGCCCAGTTCTCCTGTTGCTCTGCCAATTAATTTGGCATTATAGTCATCCAGCTGCAGTGGGTTCATAGGCCCGCTACCTAGAAAGAAGGAACTAAAATATTATTTTATTGTTTTTATTCTTTTTAAACAAGTATTATCTCATTTGTCTATATTTTCTTTTTTTATCCCCCGTAGTTTTTTTAGAAAGATATAGAGCGCCACATGATTATCTGAAAGTGTTTGTGATTTACCTGCTAACTTGAATTATAATACTTTAGTTTGCTAAAAATGCATACCTGTGTACTCTCGCTTGTAGGTAGATAGCCAAAGAGCCTTCTTTACGTTTTCTAGTATATTGGCAGCTCGAGGTGAAAGATCAGATTCTGGAAGCTGGAATGTTGATTTAGGAGTTTCATCTTGGTGACCGATTCCTTCAATGACCTGAGATTTGGCATAAAAATATAAATAAAACATATTGATAAATGACTTCACTTGAAGCCATATTGGGAATGCATACTGCTTCCTCATTGGTTTGGGAAATAGCAGTTTTTAAAATTAAAATTTTAAAATTAAATTTAGAACATTTAAAAATCTAACAGGAAACTGCATATATTTTCCATCTCCCATGTACCTCTTTTCCTTTTTATTCCAAAATAAGTTCAGTATAATTGAGATGTAATGTTTAATGAAAAATGTATTCATTTCCCTCCCCTGGGTGTTGTTCAGAATAAATAGGACTTTGAAGTGTTAAAATTTTAGAAAATGTCAGTTCCATACATACAGAAACTGATTTGGATTGAGACTATAGACCTTACCGAAGATTAAAATACCCTGGCTTTCCTTCTAGTTCCTGATCCAATTCAAATCAGGAAATGAAAAAGAAAAGGGAAAGGGGGAAAAAGGGAACCGTTCTAATAATGATATTGAAAGGTTCTGGAACAAAGGGTAATTGTTTAGTCTAACTCAGTGGTAGTTAGTGGGCGTTCCAGCTTTTATGGTGGGCGGTAGGGGTTTTGTCCGATACTGAAGCTCTTTCCTTTTTTTAATTTAAGTGACTTTTTAAAAAAAATTTCATAGCATTATTTAAAAACATTTTCATTAGGTTTTCTTAAAATTCCCTGTGACAATTTAAATTTCTGAAAATATACTATTTGTATCGCCCGCGCATAAGTTTAGTTCACGTTACATAAGTGAAACTAAATGGCGCTATAGTGCGACCGCAAACAAAGGAGCCTCATCTCAGAATAGCTTGCGCATCTCCCCCCACATCACCCAGCTGTAACAGACAAGCAGAGCTGTTAGCCGGCACCCCCGCAAACCCAATACACGATATGCAAGAGGCATGCACAGACGACGATACACAGCGCAGGCTCTTTTGTTTGCGGTCGCACTGGTCAGTACACAGTTAGATTTGTGAGAGTGAGCACGTGCCTACAGCTTCAAACAAAATATTGTGAGTCCATGTCTCAAAAAAAGAAATACGCTCGTGGCTATTTGCCAGAGTATCTAAAGATGGGTTTCATAGAATCTGTTGTAAATAAACAACATCTAATGTGTTTATTGTGTCATAAAACATTATCCAATGAGGCAATGAAGCCAAATCAATTGCGAGAACATCTTTCTACAAAGCATCCAAATGATAAGGACAAGTCCATTGAATATTTTCAGGAAATATATAAAAAATTTCAAAATCATTCAACAATCGTTGCATCATTTAAGAAACAACATGCAGTGAATGAAGATGGATTAATTGCCGCTTATCACATTTTACAATTAATTGCAAAAAGTGGTAAAAGCTATAATAGTGGAGAAACTGTAATAATACCCTCTATAAAAGAATTTATCTAAACATTAATGCATCAGGATATACCTGAAATTTTAAAAATGTTGCCCCTAAGCGATAGCACAGTAAAGCGACAAATTGAAGAAATGCCAGTTAATGTTGAAAAAACCTGATAAGTATTCTCCAAAACTCTTCATTTTCCTTGCAATTGGACGAGTCTGCCATTGTAGCTAATAATGCTTTATTGATGGCATATGCACATTATTTTGATGAAAACAAACATTATGAGAAGAAATGCTATTCGCAATAAATCTCATTACAGATACAAAAGGATTATCTATATTTAATACTGTGAAATCGTACTTTACAAAAATAATATTCCTTTGAATAATATTGTTGCATGCGCTATTGATGTAGCATCATCAATGGTAGGTCGCTATCATGGATTTGTTGCTTATTTGAAGGAAGAAGTGCCAAATGTTTTATGTATTCATTGTGTGGTGCACAGACAACATCTTGTAGGAAAACATGTAAGCACAACTCTCTGTTCACCATTAACTATAATAATTCGAGCCATAAACAAGATCAAATCCTATGCAAAAAATGATAGAAGGTTTTGACAGCTTTGCCAGGACAATAATGAAGATTTTATTACGTTACTTTTGCACACAGAAGTTTGGTGGCTGTCAAAGGGTACATCTTTGGCTCGTTTTGTAGCATTATATGATAGTGTCATACAATTTTTTGAAAGTAATAATGAGACCAATCTGTGTCAACAGTTAAAAACAGTAAAGAATGATGCCTTTTATTTAGCAAATATTTTCAAGAGATTTCATGATGTCAATTTGAAGCTTCACGGAGCTAATAAAACTCTTATAGGTTGCCAAAGTATTGTGTCATTATTTATTGACAAACTTGAACTACTTCGTTATAATCTATTGAAGAAAGAATTTCATCAGTTTCCTGAATTATCATCTATAAAAGATGATGTAACTCCAGAGGATATTGACAGATTTAGTAGCCACCTCAACGAACTTAAATTGGACATGGAAAAACGATTTGAAGATATTTTGAAATTGAAGGTGTATGACTAGATGAAAAATCCTTTTACCGCAAATATTGAAGAGGCTGATACAACTTGCCAAGAAGAACTGTTAGAAATTAGATATGATGAAGAAAGTAAACATAAATTTACTAGTGGTGGATATGAAAACCTATGGCAAAGTAAAAAAATGCCTGTTTTATATCCAAATATGTGGAAAATGATATTCAGTTTATTGATACCTTTCCCTACCTCATATCTTGTGGAATCAGGCTTTAGTGCTGTTAATCATATTATGACCAAACAAAGAAACTGCCTGAATATTTCCGAAAGAGGAGACCTTCATTTGTTCCTTACAAAAATTGAGCCAGATATCCAGTATTTAGTTTTGCAGCATCAACCTCAGGGATCTCATTAATAATTTAATTAATTAAATGTAATTTCATCAGACTTCATGCTTCTATGTATGCAAAGTATAAATGAAAAGATAGACTTAACTACAGTAAGTTGTTTTATAAAGATTTATTCTGCCAAACTTAGCAAAAGTCCGACATAAAGTATTTGGTAAGTAATTATTATTATATGCTTTAACTTGCTGTAACTCTGCTTTATAAATTTCATAAAGTAAAGTTACTTCCCTACTTTATAAATCACCATTACTGTGGAACCGGTGGGCGGTTCGAAAATTTTACTACTAACAGAGATACAAAAGTGGGCGGTAGGTATAAAAAGGTTGACTACCCCTGCTATAGAGTGAAATACCCATTAGATCAAGGGTAAATAACCTAGGGTTCTCCATGTCCTTTGGGCCACAACTTTTATAATTTCTTTTCACTGGACTAGGTTGGCTGGGATTGATGGGAATTGGAGTACTCAGTGCCTGTAATGTGCCAAGTTGAATGCTAGAAATGTATGCGGTGGGGGAAGAGCTTTCATGGCAAGGGCAATATGTTCTGCCTCACGCTCAGGTTTCTCCCATCAAGGTTGGCTTGAAATCAGTTAAGCAGGCACAAAAACTTCTGATACTTTCTGTAGAAATTTTCTGTAGAAGAACTAAAAAGTCCCTACAAAAAGGATGGTTGTATATCAAAAGCGATCCCTATTTACATTTAAATAAATATTCATATTTTTGCATCTCTTTCTTCTAACTGGAGAGATTTCACTTCCCTGTCTCTATTTTTCTTTGATCATGAACAACATATTTAATATTAGACTGACTTCCGGTTCCGGGTCGTGGCGCTTCTAGTCGTACGAGGAGACTCGTCTCCTCTTTGGCTAGCCTCCCTCCGTTGGTAGACCCTTATGCAGGTCTAAAGTTGCCCTGGAGGGTGTGACTTCTGTCGAAGAGGCTTTGCTCGGCCGTGGAGGAGCAGCGGCTCCTCCAGCCGTCCGGGCCAGACTCTGAGGGCCGACGGAGAAGAAGATCAGCCAGTAAAATGGCCGATCACCTAGCTGCTAGAAACCGCAGTCAAAGAACAGCTAAGCTTTAAACCCACCGTGGTGAATCCGGGTGAGATCTTTCTTTTTTTCCCTCTCTTTTTGCTTTTCTATCTTTTTTGCCCGTAAGAGCCCTGTTGGAACTATTTCCCTGGCTTGGAAAGGCAGCTTCTACATGTCTGGGAAGAAAGGCGAACAAAAGAATAGAACGAAGCCTTAAAAACTACGTTTTCTTTATATAAGTACATTTTGGGGTACTGGAAAAAAAATTTTTCCTCCTAAGAACTCTATTATCAGCCTATGTTGTTATGTCTTTTTTTAAAATACTTCTTCCTCTATTTTTCCTTGGAAAAATAGAAAAAAGGGATGAGGGAGGAAAAAAGAAAAAAAAATGAAATGAAAAAAGATTTTTTAGCTTACTGAGGATATCTACTGGTTAAAAGCTAATATGGCAATTGGAGAGGAGATTATTTCTTTAGGAGAAAGTTAATTTGATGAAGTTGAACAATTTTTATAAAATGGAGCTGCACTCACATTTAAACTGTAAACTTATTCCGGAAAAGATCTATGAGACTAAAGTGGAAATATGTGTTACAATGAAAGAGCTTACTACAGAATTAAGAACCAGAATTTCTTCTTCAAACTTCAAAATTGACTTTCAGACTACACCTGATTCTTCTATAAAACAGATTACACAAGGAGAGGACTTAACTGAGAATAAAGAGAACTTGATCTTGCCTTATAAATAATTCACTTATGATACTAAGAACCAGAAAAAGCAAAGACTGGGACTTCAAATCTTAAAGCAACAAGTCTTCATGGTTAAGAAAATCAGAGGGCCAATGCAAAGATCAAGATGGCTCTTACTGATCCAAACACTACTACAAGCAATAAAAAAAGACTTATCCGCTGGAAGGGAAGCTCTGCTATGGAAACCCACTTGGCATTTGAAAAAACCTAGAATAAGACTAAAAAAAAGAGTGAAAATTAAAGTGTTATGTAATGGACTAAAGGCAATCTAGAATTATGGACTGATTTAAGGACTAAGATTATGAGTTAGATGTGCGATTAATGGAAGATATATAAAACTTATCTATATGAAAATTATTGATGATTTATTTGTTTGATGACTAATGAATTGAAATAACCTAAAGTTTGATGCTATTTGGTCAGTTTAAAGAGATTGATTGATAGATTAGATAGCTTTAGAATAGATTATTATTTTAACTTAAAAAGGAGATATTTTTAGGTAATGGATTAAAGGTAATTTAGAATTATGGATTGATTTTAGGATTAAGATTGTGAGTTAGAAATAAGAGAAAAAGGGGTGATTAATGAAATATATATTAAATGGATTAAGAATATGTTTTTTTTCTTTAGGACAATAGGATTACTTGCAAGAAATTTTTTATGTAATTTTGAGTTAATCTAATAAGATGATTTGTTTGTTTGATAACCTGGATGTTATTAGTTATGATAATTAATTGGATGTAATTTGAATTCTGTTAAATGGATCAAAAGGACTTAAGGTTTGATTTTCTTTTGTTAGTAAAAAGAAATTGATTAATTGATAGACTAGATACGTATAGGATAGACTAATACTTTATTTTAATTAAGGAATATTAAATGAAATTTATGAAAAAATTAAGGAACTAGAATATATTTGGAAGGGATACCCGAATAGATAAGGTTTGTATTTAAAGTTAATTTGACTATGGTAGTGTAAATTTGTAAAAATTTTGAAAACAGGTATAGGTTAATTAAATTTAAGATAGACTGAACTACTTTAAATAAATTATGTTATCTAAGGGAATAAGAGAGGGAATACTAGAGGTATTGATTGAAATATGTATAAATGTTTTGGTTTTGAATGTTTGTTTACCCTAACACCATGGTGTGCCTTGAGCATTTTTTGTAAAAATTAAAAAACCAATAAAATTTATTTATATTTAATATTAGACTGTTTTCCTCTGACTAACTCTCACATCTTAAAAGTAATAACACCAGGCTAATTTCCTGCGAGTCTTGTCCCAAAGAAATTGCCATCCATGAGTATTTAAATGCATAGAAGACATTTTTCCAGATGAAGTGTGGCAACTGTTTACTAGACACCATAGCATTTCCTGCACCGAATTTCAATGGTGTTTTTCTTACATCTTCTTTTAGGCCAAGTGTTCTTTAAAGACCCTATTGAATATCTCTGGAGTGGCTTAAGATTTGGTCACTGTAATTGGTAATATTCCAAATGTTATAGAAATCAGGAGCTGTGGTTGATTTTATTATGATTCATGCATAGTCATCCAGATGTTCAGACTTTATTTGGCATTTTTATCCACCTACTGAGTCCTTCCCAAGGATCTGGGATAGGCAGATATTGGTGTTTGACGGTGTTAGAGGTATCGTTGCAGGATGTAAGCTGTTCTAAGTAAAACTGAATTTTGCAGTTGACTGATGGTGAATTTGTCAATGCTAGGTGGTGCTCCAGTTGTTTTTGGATTGCACCCAAGGCATCTATTACTATTGGTATTACTTTTGTTTTCTTCTGCTATAGTTCTATTTCTATTTGCAGGTATTTGTATTTTGTTATTTTCTCTAGTTCCTTCTGTTCTAATTTGCTGTCTCCAGTACTGCTGAGTCCACTATTCAGAATTTCTTTTCTTATTGATAATTGTTAAGTCTGGCGTGTTATGCGTTATGTGCCTGTCTGTTTGAATTCTAAACTCAGAACATTTTAGCCTCTTCAGTTTCTATGATCTCTATTTTATCGTCCTGCCAGTGGTAAATGGTATTTCTTGCAGATTTTCTAATGCACCATTGTTGTTTCTTTGTCATGCCATTGTTTGTAATTGATTTGTGCAATCTTTTTGCAGAGCTAACCAGGTGATCCACTGTTTCTTCAGCTTCTTTGCAGAGGTGGCACTTACTACCTGTTGCTGTCTTCTCAATTCTGGCTTTGTATGCATTTGTTCTTAAGCTTTGGTCTTGTGCAGCCAGAAATAACCCCCATTTCTTTCTTCTTCAACTTTCCTGCTCTTAGCCATTGCTGGGTTTTTGTTATTATCTGCTTTACCTGTTATTTTTTTTAATGTACTGAATTATTATTGATCATCACATAGTCAGCCAGATGTTCAGATTGGGTTTGGCATTTTTGTCTACCTATCAAGTCCTTACCAAGAACCTGGGATAGGCAGATGATGATGATTGTTGTTGTTGTTGTTGTTGTTGGGTTTTCTTTTGTTTTACCCTGTACTCACTCTGGGAAGTCGGGGGGGGGAGGGTTAGGGAGGGTTTATAATTTTATATACGATGTTTTCTCAACTGTAATTGGGGTTGATGTAAGAATATGTAATTACTGTCATTAAGGGGTTGCTCGGGTGGCCTCTGGGCACCACATCTGATGGAAAGAGGAAGGAGGAGTGAAGGCTGATGTAAGTGGAAGTTGATAAGAAGGGGGAAGAGTAGGATGGAGATAGAGAAGGATGGAGGGAAGTAGAAAGGAAGTAGAAAGAAGGTTGGCAAGAGGGGGGATGAGTAGGGATAGGTGGGTATAGAGAAGTAGAGAAGGAGGGAGGAAAGTAGGTAGCTAGTTGGTAAGTGAGGGGGGAAAGACAGGGTTAGGGGGATGTGGTGGTGGGGGTACCGGGCAGTAATGTTAATTGTTTGGCATGATTATTTTCAGTTGAGCTATTGGTATTTGATGTATTGAAAAATGTATTTATGTTTTGTTTATGGATGATTGTTTATTTTAACACTATGACTTGATTTGACTAGTTTCTTTTTTCTGTAAAAATTAAAAAAAAAACCAATAAAATATATTTAAAAAAAAAACAAAAAAAAAACAAGTCCATGCAATTTTCTTGGCAATATTTCAGAGGTGATTTTCTATTAATCTCTTTCCAGATTGAGAAAGAGAAAAGGGGATTGCTCCAAATAGCTTCCAAGGACTTCTATGACTTCCAGAGATAGTAGCCATTTGAGATTTCAGATTAGGCTTTTTGGGAGAACCAGATACTGAACCTGAGATCTGAAACATGCATGCCATGTGTTCTGTCACCAAGTTAATGCTACTTTTCAACTACTGGTAATAATTACTTACATGATTTGAACACGTCACAGCTTCTCTATGGATAGATTGATTGGCATCTGCCTTTTTATTGGGGCCAACTGCAATGTCAGATGAAAACATTGTATTATAGTATGAAATTCATTAAATTTAGTTTAGAATCCCTATTAGTTCTGCCCAGATTAGCACAGAATTGACATTGCTTGTGATATTCTTCCATTACATTGCATGTAGTTTTTAAAAGTACCATGAAAATTAAAACAAAGCAAGTTTTATTTCTCTGGCTTTGCAGATAAAGTTCTAGATCTCTGATTCTGATTCTGTAGGACTATTAAAACAATTCCTTGTGCTGCAGACACAAGGAAGTGAAGATACTGGAGTTGTGTTTGCATGCTGACATTGAAATACTGTTATGAGTAGGAAAAGTAAGGGAATGACTACTATTAGGATATTCAGTGAATGAAAAATAATCTCTACCGCCATCCCTTTAAAAGGAAAAAGTCTTTCCACATTTTAAACAATATAGCAATAGAGGCATATTAGCTTTTGTATCTAGTCTCCTTTTGGGGGGCAGGAAAACTTTCTTTCAATAAAACAGGACATTTTGCTATAAACTAAATACAGGAAATGGTTCACAGTATTTTTTTTTTTTTGGTCGGTGAGCCTTGTACACAATTAGTTTTAGACTTTCCAGCATTATTATTAACAGTTAATTAACATGGACTGTAACAGTTACCAAACTAGTCTATAATCCAAACATTGATTTTTCTCTATAATACACTTTTAAGCTACAATCAAATATGGGAGGGGAGGACTATGCTACAGCAAAATCAATGAACACTAAGTGTATAGGTTATTCAAAAGCATTTTTTGTAGGAAAAAATACCCAAAGGCTAACCTGTAAATAGTGTTTTCTCTAAGACATCATACACAGTCCTCCAAGAATTGTTTTACGTGAAATGTTCACATTTCATGGATAGTAAAGATAACTGAAATCAATGTGCCTTGAAGAATAATATATATTGTTGTTGTTTACTTAGGGCTGTGCAAAGCATTTACTTCTCGAAGTACATGGCTTGAGCAAAGTATCCCTCCATAAAGTACCAAAGCAACAATGCTTTTGGGAACATTTGCATAGCTGCTTTGAAAAATTTCCCCATTATCTATGTATATGCATGAATGGACCTTCGACTGGAATTTCCAGTGGACCACTTTGCTTCTTCTCCAGCATGGTGGATGTAGAATCCACTTGATTGATTGGGTTATTTCAGCCTTCCTGCTCAGAGAGATTAAGTCAGAGTTTTAGTCACGCCTCCCTTTGGGTGTGTCTTCCCAGTTTTGACTTAGTCTTAGGCTCAGCAGAACGCAGGTTGTATTGGCTCCATAGTTTTTTCTCTTTAGATCAGACTAATTGATTTTTTTATTAAGACAATTTTTTTCCCCAAATTATCTAAATTTGACAGGGATTTGGTTTTGGCCATTAGGAAGGACTTGGTCCTTTCTCCTTGAGGATCGGAGCCCCGTGAGCTCTGAAAGGGCTCTGCTCCACCCCACCCCCCCTTTTTTCCGGCCTTCAGGCTTCTTCAGGCCCTTTCAAGCTGGACCCTCGGGTACTCCCAATACCCGATCCGAGCGGCTACCCACGATCGCAGTCCTCCGCTTCCTTACCAGCATTTTCCTCGGAGATCTTCACTCACAAAGGAGCTTGCACGAGGCTTTTCGGATGACTTTCCCTCTGGATTTTTGGCGGAATTTTTCCATCCAACCGCAAGTTTCTTTCGCTGTCGGGGGGGGGGGGGAAGCGGGCAGCTCCGTTCACCAGATCCGGCCCAAAATTCTTCTCCTCCTTCCCCTTTGTCATATCGATTGTTGTGGGGAGATCCGGGAGTCGCGGCTGTCATTTTGACCACGTGGCCGCCAGGCGGTCGCCATTTTGAGAGGGCAATAGGCGGACGCCATTTTGGGCCCTAAAGTTCAGGCCTACTAGGCCGGATTCAATTCCTGCAGTTTGCCTTGACTTGTGTTGACAAGTCCAAACGGGGGGATTGTTTACGTATTCACAGTTAAACTGTTTGAGAGGTATAGGCGGACACCTCTTGACCTCTAGAGTATTAAGGCCGGCTAGGCCGGATTTCTTGTTGTTTGGCTAGGCCCATGCTGACAGGGCAGTCCGGATTACCCATATATATGTGGTTATATTGTTAATATTATTATTACAGTAATTGTTAGTGGATTGGTATTGAATACAGGTCTCCAGACCTGTGCATTGGAGTGGGGAATTGCTTGACCACCTGTTATTGTTAGTAGTGGCCTTTAGCCACCGGGCCTATTCAGACAGGAGTAGTCTGCTGTCTGACTGTCCCTGCCATTGCCAAGGCTCAGTGTGAGGATGGGTTGCGCTCCATCTCTGACCTTGATCTGCGTGCCTGGGTTCCCTCCACTTCTAGATACCCTTGGACGGCTCTATCTAGATTGCAATGGCAGACAGTTCTTCACCACAGGCATCTCAAGTCTCTGGTGCACCCCCTGCACAGCCAAAGTGCAGATCTACTGAATTGGAAGCAAGGGGGAAGAAAAAGGCCAAAACCAAGCATTTAACTACTAAGGAGACTTCAAAAACAGCCGAGCGAGAGGCCTCGAGGAGACATCAGGCACTGGAGAGGGAATTCTCCAAGGCACAGTGGCTCCAATCCAGTGGGGCTGAAGCAGTTCCCCCTGCCCCACTGGATACTTCCATCCTGGAGCCTCCTTTAGCACCTGTGCAAGAAGCCTCTTGGATTAGTTCTCCTCTGGGGGCAACCAAGCAGGTAGGTCCCCCCACTCCTCTTCCTCTTCCATCCATCAGAGCCCTGAGGTTGCTCATGCCCCAATGGTGGTTGGGGCCGCTCCCAGGGACCAGGGGGATATGTGGTCTCAGAGCCAATTTCAGGCATTCATGCACCATGCCTTTGTTCAATTCATGTCCTCCTCTAGGAGTTCCCAGGTTCCTTCTCAACAATTGCCTCCCCCTCCCAGTCCCTCTTCTTAGCCGGGACGTGCAACAGGGCCTGGTTCAGATATCTCTGAATACTCCTCTCAATTGGGGAGGGGGAGTCCATGGATCTGGCCATAGCTGACATGCCCATGTCAGAGGATGAAGAGGCAGCACCAGAACAGGCCTCTACCTCGGGTCTGTTTGACCCTTCCCTCTTCAAATCCCTTCTTCTGAAGGCCTGCAACACTACCAACCTGACTTCAGTTCAGGAGGAGAGGCCTTTTACCTCCTCCGAGCAGGAGTCTAATCCTTTATTTGCGGTGAAGGTAACTGAACAAAAACAGATTCCTTGCCCACTGGTTTTTCGGGATGCAGTGGAGTCTCAGTGGTCCTCCCTGGCCTCCACTCCAAAGGAAAGTAGTATGGAAAAGAAACTGTACAATGTTTCTCCTTCTTTCGCTTCTTTATTGGAGGTTCCATTGGTGGATTCCCCTTTAATTTCTCTGTTCTCTACTTCCGCCTCTCCAGGCAACACAGCAGAGGCGCTCAAGGAGGAGGACAAGAAGTTTGAGTTCTCCTTCAGATGAGCTCATCAGGCCTCGGGGTTGGCCATAAAGGCTGCGACATCTGCCTCCTTTTTTGCCAGGGCAGC
Organism: Bothrops alternatus; assembly: GCA_034064705.1. Taxonomy (NCBI): domain Eukaryota; kingdom Metazoa; phylum Chordata; class Lepidosauria; order Squamata; family Viperidae; genus Bothrops; species Bothrops alternatus. The sequence continues at coordinate 1,337,053 of JARGCV010000021.1, read as the reverse complement.
CATCATGTGGCTTCGCGACCTTCAGGCCTCAGTTCCCCCTGATCAGGTCAGAGTTCAGCAGACTCTAGTCAAACTAGTGGCAGCCTCCCAGTACATGGCCGATGCGTCTCTCCATTCGGCCAAGTGTTCGGCCAGATCCATTGCCGCCACAGTGGCCTCTCGTAGATTACTGTGGTTGAAGCAATGGAGAACTGACCTAAAGGCAAAATGGCATCTCTCCACTGCCAAGTACGCCGGCAAGGACCTGTTTGGCCCAATCCTCGATCCTTTTGTGGTCGAGGGTAAGGACAAGCGTAAGGTCATGGTTCACCCCTCCAAGAAGTCTGACAGGCGTCCTCAGCAGGAGTTCCACAGGCAGACGTTCTGCTCTGCTGGCTCTTGGGAATGGCGACAGCCCTTTCGGGCAGGGCAGTCCTGGGATTGGCCCAGAGGCTCCCGATCCTTCCCCCAGAGGCAGGATCGGCAACAGGACCACCCGAACAGTGGAGCCAGGGGTCAGTCACAGACCAAACATTCCTTCAGAGTTTCAGGTCATCCCTACAGACATTCTAAGTGATGCCAAAGGGGACATTCCGATAGGGGGGCGACTGGAACAGTTTTACCAGGTCTGGGAGCAGACCACCACCGACTCCTGGGTCAGAGACACCATCAGACGGGGTCTGGCTCTCGAGTTTCAGTTGCTTCCCCATGATCACTTCCTACAGTGTCCGGTATCCCGAAACCCCTCAAAAGCATGATTGGTCACCACTGCCATCACACACCTTCTAGAAATCAGGGCCATAGAGGCAGTCCCAAGGGATCAAATTGGGAAAGGTTTCTACTCCATCCTGTTCGTGGTCCCCAAATCATCAGGAGGATGGAGGGCGATACTGGACTTAAAAGGCCTGAACCGATTTCTAGTTTACAGAAGATTCAAAATGCAGACCCTAAAATCCATTCTGGCCAGCATCAGGAAGGGAGATTTTCTCTCCTCAATAAACCTCATGGAGGCTTACCTCCATATCCCAATTTCCCAGGAGCACTGCAGGTTCCTGCGCTTCTGTTACGCACACCGGCATTATCAATACAGGGCTCTTTCGTTTGGCCTGTCTTCGGCTCCAAGGGTTTTCACCAAGGTCCTGGCAGTGTTGGCGGCCCACCTTCGAATGAAGCCGGTGCGCGTACAGTGCTACCTGGACGACATCCTTGTCCAGTCCCGGTCCCTCCGGTTAGCAAGGTCAGATCTGGCTACCACCATTCAAGTCCTACAGGATCATGGCTTTTCAGTGAATTTCAAAAAAAAGTCACACAGTTCCCACAAAGCGGCTCCTTCATCTAGGAGCCCTGATAGACTCCAACCTTTGCAGGGTCTACCTCTCCCTGGAGCGCCGGGTCAGCATTCAGAAATTAGTATCCCAGATTCGGGGGGCAAAGACGGTTCCTCTGGTCCAACTGTCCCAGCTCCTGGGAAAGATGGTATCTTGCATGGGAATAGTCCTGCGGGCAAGACTGCACTCGAGGAACCTCCAGTGGTTCCTTCTCCCCTTTCAGAAGCGGAACCTCAGTGCCTCTATCAGGTGGGTCCAGGTTCCACCCCACATTCTTTCATCCCTCCAGTGGTGGACTTCCACAGCCATGTCCAAGGGTACCATCTTCAAGGAGCCCTCTAGGCTCGTCCTGACCACAGATGCCAGTCTGTTCGGCTGGGGGGCCCACCTCCAGAACCATTTGGCACAGGGGCGATGGTCCAGGGTGGACCTCAAACAAAACATAAAGTGGCTGGAACTCAGGGCGATTCATTTGGCTCTCCTCTATTTCTCCTCCCTAGTGTCAGGGAAGCACGTGTTGATCCTGATGGACAACATGGCTGCCAAGGCTCACGTCAACAAACAGAGGGACACATTCCTGGGCTCTCCTGCAGGAGGCCATGCAACTAGGTTTGTGGGCAGAGGCCAACTTGGGCTCAATCAGAGCAGAACACATTTTGGGAGAGGTAAACTGACAGGCAGACTCTCTGAGCAGGGCGACTGTGGACCATTCGGAATGGCTCCTGGACCCGAGGCTGTTCGAGATGATCGCGAGCAGATTCGGCAGGCCATGTCTGGATCTGTTTGCCTCCCTGTCCAATGCTCAGCTCCCCAGATTCTTCACCAGATATCTGACAAGGGGGGCCAAGGGGACGGACGCTCTCCGGTGCAAGTGGCCGGAGGGTCTGCTTCATGCCTTCCCTCCTCTTCCGCTGTTACAGGCCACAATCCGCAGGCTAATCCTGGAGCAGGCAGAAGTAATACTGGTTGCTCCTTATTGGCCGCGATGCCCGTGGTTTGCAGATCTAGTGGATCTGTCCCTGTCTCCTCCGTGGAGGTTTCCTCCAGACCGAGTAGCTCTCAGACAGGGGGAGCTCCAGCACCCAGACCCCCAGTGGCTTCAATTAGCCGCTTGGCACTTGAGCGGGAGAGTCTAGCCAAGCAGGCCTATTCCTCGGGGGTGACTTCTATGATCCAGGCCTCTAGACTTCCTTCAACGAACTGGATATATGACGCCATGTGGAGAAACTTCTGCCAGTGGTGCATCTCACACAAATTGGATCCTCTTTCAGTTACAGTCCCTAATATTTTAGATTATCTGATGGAGGGCATTTCCAAGGGCTTGTCCACTAACACCATCTGTAGGCAGGTTGCGGCCTTGTCCACGGTTCTTACCTGTGACAATTTGGGTCCGCTCTCACACCACCCAGCTATCTCTGCTTTTCTTAAAGGGGCAGCCAACTCTGGTCCTCCCACAGTACATAGGTATCCATCTTGGGATTTACCTACTGTGTTACAGGCCTTAACCACCGCTCCTTTCAAGCCTCTCCAGTCCTGCTCCCTGCATTTTCTCTCCTTGAAGGTTGCCTTTTTAGTTGCAATCACTTCGGCCAGGAGGATCTCGGAATTGGCCGCCCTCTCAGTCAGAGATGATCTCTGTACCTTCCATGAGGACAGGGTGGTCCTTAGATTGGACCCCTCCTTTATTCCCAAGGTGAACACTGAGTTTCACAGGTCATTGGATCTAATTTTGCCTAGTTTCTGTCCAAATCCTTCTCACCGTCTGGAACGTCAGTGGCACAAGCTAGATGTCCACAGGGCTCTGCGTCTTTACATCAAGCGTACTTCGACCTTTCGCAAGTCGGAGGCCTTATTTGTATCCTTTCAGCCCTCTACCATGGGCAAGAAGGTCTCTTCTTCCACCATTGGTAGGTGGATCAGGGCTTGCTTTGCTAGGGCCTACACGTCCCATTCATTTCCGGTCCCAGCTCGTATCACAGCTCACTCCATGCGCAGCGCAGCGACCTCTGTGGCCTGGCCTACCCAGGCTTCTGTGGAGGAGATTTGCAGGGTGGCATCTTGGTCGTCTCCTTCTTCTTTTATTACACACTATAAGATCAATAGGTTTGCCACGGCGGGCGCCGCATTTGGCAGACGGGTTCTTCAACAGGTTGTTTCCTCTAGGGAGACACCAGCCTAGACCTTCCCTCCCTTAGGGACATGGGGGGCTTTGGTATGTCCCAATCAAATGGATTCTACATCCACCATGCTGCAGAAGGGGCGTTGTCTTACCTGAACGCCTTTTCTCAGCATGGTGGTGTAGAATCCACACCCTCCCTTAGATAGGTGTCTAGGCTTGCGTATTGTCATTTTTTTGTATTTTGGAGTCATTGTGTCGGACTTTGTCAGGATTCTTCGCCTCGTCAAAACTGGGAAGACACACCCAAAGGGAGGCGTGACTAAAGCTCTGACTTAGTCTCTCTGAGCAGGAAGGCTGAAATAACCCAATCAATCAAGTGGATTCTATACCACCATGCTGAGAAAAGGCGTTCAGGTAAGACAACGCCCCTTCTCTACTGAATATTTAAATACTGAATATTTAAAACGCTATCCTACAAAAAGAGAAGCATGCTTTACCTTGGATGTCAGTGCTGCTATGGACATAAGGATGAAAAGGACGAAATCGCCCCTCTATGAGTAGAGCCCCTGGTGTCTTATATTTTAGATATCTTGTGCACCTAAACAATAGAGCAGATTTTATAAATATTTGGCAAGAAAATAAAACGCATAATGTTACATAACAGCATATCTTATTGGTTTCTGTAAGTCCTGTGTGGATTCTTCTCCTCCTTCTCTCTTCCCCTTCCCCTTCCCTCCTCCTCCTCCTCCTCCTCCTCCTCCTCCTCCTCCTCCTCCTCCTCCTCCTCCTCCTCTGTCTTTGTCATCCTAAATCCATGTGATCAACCTTGTTATTGACTATGAGTAGCAAAGAACATGCACCTTTTTATTACATGTTTTTGCATCCTTCATAGATCAATATATATACTTCCTATATGGAAGGCATTTGTATTGGTTTCTGCAAACCAGAAAAATAATAGCTCATATCTGGGAATACTGAGAATGCTAAACTCCTTGTTATGGCCTCTCCCTTGTTTACTCATGGTACAGTAACCTCATTACTTATAGTACATAAACTAAGAATCAAGTGTGGACAAGCAGGAATTTTGATGTTTATTATGCTATGGATTATGAATCCAGTATTAAGTTCACATAGCAATAGCTGTATAAGTCTCCTCCTATTTTTTTACATAGCTGTGCCTGTCCTATGCCTATATTTCACCATATTACTTATATTATTATTGAGAGTTGAAGTCCAACTATAAATACATTGCTTTTTATTTAAAAAAAATCGGATCTGACACATTCTGTTCACACAGATTCAGTTTTTAAGCACTACCCACAGGTATTGTATGCTTTTAAAGCAGGGATGAGGAGCATGTCAATCTCCAGGTGTTGCTGATCTATCACAGGTTCACCACTGGCCATGATGCACAGCTTATATTTAAAGTGGCTGTGAAGAGCTGAAGCCAGTTCAGAAGCCCAGATTACTGCTCCACCTACCAACACTCAGGTGGTACCAATGAATATAATTTAAGAGAATGATCTCTACATGGGCAGAAAGAAATAAAAGATATATGCTTACTTGTTTGAATTGGAATTTTCTGGTAACTCAGGTAGTCTGTAATTAGAATAAAAAAAGATTCTGCATTTATTTATTTATGAATCCAATTTATAAAGCTGCTCATACCACTGACATGATTCTAGGCACCATACCATAAAACTAACAATTTAATCTTAAATTATGTTATTAAGTTAAGTTATATTAAAAATAATTAATATAAAAGATAAATAAGATCACAGGAGAATGCATCAAAATTTCACACACAATTTACTTCTTATTTATTTGTACTCCACTTTTGTTATTTTAAAAATAGCTCAAATTGGCAAACACATCCAACATCCTTTCCTCCTCCTATTTTCCCCATAACAACAACTCTGTGAGGGGGATGATTGGCCCAAAGTCATGTTACTTTGAAGACTTTTATTTTGAACAAATGAAAAGTTGTTTTGATGCTATCAGGTGGTTAAATTCTAGAACACACTTTTAATCTTCCAGTCCTCAACAGTCAATTAAAGTTTAAAATAAACATACAGAATCCTTGTAATATATATTGGTGAAGAGGGCAAAGAGTGGGAACCAGGGCCGATTATTTTTCTCTTTAAATTTCTTCATTGTAGAAGTATGAAGCTGGTGGGGTGAGGGAGTTAAAACTCCTTAAAATCACCTGCAACCTGGCATGTAGGTTTGAAAGAAAGTATAACAGAAGCCCAGAGCAGGAAGACAAAATCCAAGGTTGGCAGGACATGATGCTAGAGTTAAAGGTCCCTTGATAAGATAAGCAGCTGAGAAATTTGGTATAAAGGTTAAGGTGTGCTGGCTTAGAAAGCAGGAGATTGTAGTTCTAGTCTCACTTTAAGCGTGAAAGCTAGTTGAGTGACTTTGATTCAGCCACTCTTTCATAATTCAACTCACCTCACAGAGTTGTTCTGGAGAAAATAGGACAAATGAATATTAAGTATATTCACCGTATTGATTTATTTATAAAGTAAGAAAGGTAGGATAAAATCTAATAAATAAAAATAAATAAATTATCCTCAATCAGGAATAGGAGGAAGGCTAAAGTAGATGATGCAGAAGAAGGAATCTGTAAAAAGAGTCAATCAAAAACCAAATGCAGTTCAACAACCTTAAGGGAACATTTTTGGTGTCCTCATCATAGCAGGGTGCATGAGTAAACTTGTAAGGTGGCTCATAGATTCTGTGAGATTCAGGTAGCATAGGCTCACTTCCTCTAGGTTCTTCATTTCCTCTTAAGATTGATTTGCATAGCTGAAATGTTTTCCTTAGCTCCTCATATCTGGAATGAGATCAAACATTATGAAAAAGCAATTCCAGCTTTAACATACAAAACCTGGTTGATAGTTTATGGTGATCCAAAATTGCTGAATTACACTTCCCAATTTTTATCACTAATTCTTGTAACAGATAGGATCTGAATGTTGTGTTCACACATTTCAAACTATGGCTTGCTTAATCAGGATTTATTGAGTAAACCACAATTGGCAGAGTTTATACAACATACAGTTAGCCTGATACAACAATACAAGTAGCCTGATACAACAAAGAAATACCCTTCAGTTAACTTAACTCCACCATAATTGACCTAGATGGGTCAATGAGAATTTCCCATAGCCAACTTGCCACAGCCAACTCACCATGGCTAATTTGCCATGACCAACTTGTGCCGCCAACTTGCTGCAGGACAAGAGTTATGCTAATATCAAAGAAATAGTGGAATAGAATCATTAAAGAGAGGATGCAAAACAAGGGGCAGAATGAAATGTGAATGGCAAAAATTAAAATAATTTACTATTATAAATAATTAAATAGAATCGTTAAATTGTCTCGCAATGAGTTGTTCCACATCAAGTTGGCCACGGTGAGTTGTCCCGCAGTGGGCTGGCCGTGGTGAGTTATCTGTGGCAAATTGTCCCATTCTGGACCAATAATCCAGATGGAAAATTTATAGCAAATTATTGTAAATAATTAAATAGAATTGTTAAACTGTCTCGCAGTGAATTGTCCCACACCAAGTTGGCCAGAGTTAGTGGTCCCGCAGTGAGCTGACCGTGGTGATTTATCTGTGACAATTTGTTCCACGGCCAACTCACTATGGGACAACACATCACGGCCAACTCACTACGGGACAACTTGCCATGTGACAACTCACTGTGAGACAGTTTAATAATTCTATTTAATTATTTACAATAATTTTCACAAAGAAATAATACAATCCCTATAAAGCTAAATAGTTTCCTCCAATACAGGGAATTAAACAATACTTATTCCAAAGAAGCAAGGCTAAGCCCTGATCTTAGTAATTGTGCAGATGCATCCATTATATAACAGTTATTTGAAAATCTAGATTGAAGCTATGGATGATAGAAATGAAAGCAGTTAAAAGGTGATTTTTTACCTTTTTGGGAATATAGGTGGGCCTGGAGGGATATGCAGTGGAGTAAAGTGATCAGTGGATTCCAAAGTTTTTGTTATTACAGCTGTTCCATCTTGTACATCATTGTAATAGGACATTCTTGGGTGAACCTCCATTTTTATCTGCTATGGAGAGGACCTGAAAACAGATAATTTCAATAGTCTGGTTGTGAAACCAACCAACCAAATACATTTCAATACATTTTCAGACTGTATTGGCACACTAAATATGTTTGAATGAATAAAATGGATAAGGACTTTTAGTATTTAACATAAATAAGAAGGAAGGGAAGATTTCTAAAATAGAGACACAGTGATTTTGCATTTTTAGTAGATCAAGGTTTCTAATTAAAACAAGAATTTGATTTGTCAGAAGTCACATAAATAATGAATGTGTTGTAATGATAGTTTCTTTTACTAGTGTGTTGGATTGAGTAAAATATGCATATTATGACTTTAAATATTTCTGTATATAGAGATGTAACATGAGGAATAAAAGGTATTTTGATTCCCCTTAGTTCATGACAGAAAGGCACAACCTATTAACACTTGCAAACTATGTTTATTCAAATGTGCAATTGTTAAATAATATATCTTGTAATTATAATCTCAGCCTTAGATGTTCTTCAAATATATTAAATATCAATTCCCATGATAATCATCTACCATAGAAAAGAGACATACTCTCTATAAATTATGGGAGTAGTTTGAATACAGTGAGAAGGTGTTCAGTTGAAGAAATGTCTTTGAACTCTAGGGACAGTTAAATCTATGGTCTTCAACTATGACTAAATTAAATTCTCTTTGACTACATTGGTTGCTGGGAGGTGTGATTCAGTTTATCATTCACTGTCCTCTTGCAGCCTCAAATCCACCTACCTTTCCATTTAAGTGTTGCACAGGATATTGAATTACTTTCTTAGCTAGACCCCCAAGTTTTTATCTGACATCACAATGACTTGGTCATCAGCTCCTTGTGAAATAGAGGAGACTATCCTCACTCTTGTTTCTATCTAGAGTAAAAAGAAATGACTGAATTTTCACAATGGTTTTTAATCAAATGAGTCTGAAGAGTGAAACATTTTTGTGATACTGTAGGGGAAAAAATATCAGTGATTGATTTAGGCAGGATTGAAAGTTAAGCTGATTAAGAGACAGAGAAACCTTTTGCAGACAAACTATAATCTTGCTGGAAATGATAAAATAGAAGGGTGGTTATCTTTTGGTAAAACTAGACTTTGATTCTGTTCCTACACAAGATAAAATAATCTGCCTTATCAAGCATTTTAAATATCAATTTTAAGCTTCAGTGGACAGCTTCTGCACTTTAGTAGCTGCAGGATAATTCTGAAAAGATCCAACTTTAGTTTTTCAGATTCACTCATAACTTTGAAATTATTCAATATTAGAAAAGGAATAAAGAAATACACTTCTTTTGTTAATACGTGTACTTTTTCATATTGACAAGAGCTGAAAGTGTGGCTTAGCTGTAGTTATAATGTCTTCGAGGCCATAAAATGATGCCAATATGTTGACTGTTTATAGCTCAGCTAACTTGTCTGTTTGCTTAATTTCTGATGGGAGACTATGAATAGAAACAATTTTCACCATTCAAGTCAGCATTGAGAATTCTGCAGCATATAGGCTACATGGAATTCTAACATTCCCAGATTTTACCATTAAAATTCAGAATTAAAATGTTCACATTTCAGAGGCATAGTTTCAGACTATTTGAGGGGAAACTTGGGGTAAACAGGTCTTAAGGGTAGAATGGGTTCCCAGAACTGCTCTTTTCGTAGTGTAGCCTTCAAAAGACAAAAGGGCCAACGTCTTTGGCCCTGCTCTCTCAGTGACATCATAGCATTAGGAGACAGTACCTGTGCTTATCCAGAATGTTGGGATTGGATTGCTGCTCTGAACCCACACACATAAACTGTCCATGCTTTAAATTAAAATATACCATGTCACCATAGTGAAAAGGGCTATCTGAAGGTTATTTATGGATGATTCTTTTCTATATAGGGAAGGGACAATATGGCATAGCCCAACGATGTGGAACAAGCTCCCCCCAGAACTCCGGACGTGTCATGATCTCCGCACCTTCAGAAGAGAGTTGAAGACTCATCTCTTCAATCAAGCCGGCCTGGCCTAGACCTCCTCGGGTTTTATCTAAATTTCTGTGTAAATTTTTTAAACAAGGCTGTTCGGGTTTTAGAATTGGGATTTTAACAGGTTTTAGTAACAGCCATGTATTAATTTATTTTATTTTTAAATATTTATTGTTATTATCTGTTTTAATTGGGCTGTAAACCGCCCCGAGTCCTACAGGAGAGGGGTGGTATAGAAATTTAAGAAATAAAAAAAATAAATAAATAAATATGCATTAAACCACAATGTTGATTGTTTGGTTTGGTTCTAAAGGCTGAACCCAGCTATTGTATGTTGCAAATGATGGTTTATGAATTAATGCTATATTGGAACCATACTACTTATTTATTTGTTTACTTGTTTGTATCCCACCTTCATTTTTTTTACAATAACTCAAGGCAGCCAACATATCTAATAAACTTTCCTTCTCTAATTTTCCACACAACAACCCTGTGAGTGAATTGAGCTGAGAAGGAGTAACTGGCCCAAAGTCACTTAATTGGCTTTCATGGCTAAGGTGGACTAAAACTCACAATCTCCTGTTTCCTAGCCTGATATCTTAACCACTAGATCAAATTGGCTTTCTATTATACTATTATAATTACTATTACTATAGTATTATTATGGTGGTTTGTCAAGGCAGGGTTAAAATAAACATGACTGCAATGAGAAACATTCAGTCTTTAGCAGAGACTGGAAATCTGGACATATGAAGGCCAAATATGAAAGTACTGCATTGAAAAGCTAGATTGCGGTCCTTAACAACCCTGTTCCTGAGGTGCTTATCTGTTCTATCTTTCATTTCAGAATTTTAGCATTAGAATCTGAAAAGGACACAAAATATTATCTTCTCCCATGCCTGGGCAGAAGCATCTTTGGAACTACTTCTCATTCCTTGCTTGAATGAGGAAGGATCTGCTTCCTTTCCTCTGGGCAGAGAAATCTTTTAACAGAAGAGATCCAGATGAATCTATTCTTTAATCTTTCTTTTTTTCTTTTCTTTGGGGGTGAAGCATCTTCCATAATTCATATGTTCCCCTTATGTTCGCTTCTGGGCGAACAAAAGCTTGCCAAGTGCTACCAGTCACTTGCAGCTTGTGGGTTAGTTGCTGCTGCTGCTTAACAACTGAATCTTGAAAACTGCACTGTCTGTACAACATAAGCAAAACTGGAAGTGAGAAGGTAAATATGCTGCAGCAAAATCTTGGCCTGCCACAAAAAGTTTCCTAAACTTACAGTTCTCCCAAAGGGAGAACAAGTGGCAGAATTGTGCTAATCATAAGAAGAAACTTCCTGACAGTTAGAACAATTAACCAGTGGAACAACTTGCCTCCAGAAGTGGTGAATGCTCCAACACTGGAAGTTTTTAAGAAGAGACTGGATAGCCATTTGTCCGAAATGGTATAGGGTTTCCTGCCTGAGCAAGGGGTTGGACTAGATGACCTCCAAGGTCCCTACCAACTTTATTATTATTATTATTATTATTATTATTATTATTATTATATAATATTTTCATTGTTTTTGCATTGAAAATTTTTGCATTGAGGTTGATATGAACAGGTCGTTTCTGGTAATATTTAATGTGTCTTCTCCAGTTATGTACTGTATCTGCTGTTCAAAACAAAGTTATTCGTGTGATCTCATCTCATCCTATAGAGTATTTCGTACTAAACTTCCTGCTTTGTCAATCTAAGTAGCATTTCTGAGTTACTTATTCAAAATATATTAGGAGGAGGACTATAGTGGCAAAAAACCCAGAAGCATTAGTTTATTAAATATTTGTTAGTCAGAAGATGTGCTGAAAAGACTCAAAATAACACTTGCATCATCTCCTGCTCTTCAAAAATAATACAAAAATTAATAGCAATTCTTACCAGAGAGAAAGACTGCAATTTGTGGGAAAGATAGATGTAGCTTTTTCTTCTTTTTCCCTTCAGTACTTATGGCTCAAATGAAAAAAGGCTTTTTCTTTCTGAGTTGTATTGAGCAATTAGCATATCTATGTGTTTGCATGATTTTCATTTGGGCTGTGGCTGATTTAAAAATACAGGTAGTCCTCAAGCTATGACCACAATTTCCATTGCTAAGCAAAACAGTTGTTAAGTGAGTTGAGCCCATTTTACAACCTTTTTGTCATAGTTGTTAAGTGAATCACTGCAGCTGTTAAGTGAATCATAAGATTGTTAAGTGAATTTGGATTGCCCATTGATTTTGCTTTTGGAAGCCAGCTATGGCCTCTGGACGGTGCAACTGGAAAAATACATGCCAGTTTCAAGCACCCAAATTTTGATCACATGACTATGGGGATGCTGCAATAAGTGTGAAAACTGGTCATAAATCATTTTTTCAGTGCCATTGTATTTTTGAATGGTTGTAAATTAAGAACTACCTGTATTAGATATCCCCCTTACCCTGTGCTGAACCCTGAATTTTACATAGAAAAATGCCATGAGATATTTTGCAAATGTTTTGACTCTCCACAAGCTCGGAGAACGAACTTTCACCTTCATCCTACACCCGAGCTGCAGATATTTGCCACTATTGTTTTGACTCTCCTAACAATCCCCAGCAAGGATTTGTCTCAGTCTAATTTCAGTCTACATTTTTTACATTTCAGTTCACAAACACTATTTTGGATTAAGAAGCAAAATAGAAACTCTTGAATATCATGATTAGTATTTAGTTCCTGATTCTGCCCTTTTCCAGCTCAATATATGTGCTCACATAATAAATTATCAAATCTTCTTTGTCCATTCCGTCTGGATTATCACATTTTTTACACATATTAGACAATTACACTATTAAGATGAAAAGGAAAAAAAAACACCACTTGTCTCCCTATGCAAAGCATCCTATCATTTCAACAAATGGAATAAAGGGCCAATCGTATGTAAACGTGTGTGGGATGGTCAGGATTCTGGCTGTGATTGTGTGATTGAAGCCCCACCCTCTTTGTGTTACCTCCCAAAAGAAAGAGGAAAGTTTCAATCCACCAGTTACAAATGCCATATTGACTTTTTCTGATCCCTCCCCCCTACTTTTGGACTCTATATATGAGATACCAAGTAGTTATATTCATCTTTATTTTGCTTATACAGATAATATTTTTCAACTGACTGGATATTAGTTATAATAAGTGCAGAATAATTAGTATTGACAGCATAGCTATGGGAATAAACTATTACTGAAGTTATCATTATAACTTATATATGTTTAGCTAAGGACAAATGCTCTGGATTGAATCACAGTTTGACAGCAGACATTTTTCTTTTTCCATTTTTTCTTTCTACCACCTTAGCATTTCAGAAAGAAAACTGGTCCTGCTCATTCTGGTGGCTTGTCTCTTCATTTCCAGAATTCTTTTTCAAAAGTTTGCTCAAATGGCCAAGTCTGAAAGAAAGAAAAAAAGAAGGAAGGAAGGAGAGAAAGAAAGAAAGAGATTATTAATGTTATTTTAGTCATTAACTAGTCTTCACTGTTTGTTTGTTTGTTTGTTTGTTTGTTTGTTTGTTTATTTATTTATTTACTTATTTATTTATTTGACTTATATGCCGCCCTTCTCCCCAGACTCAGGGCGGCTTACAGCAGAAATACAAGTACAAAAATATATAAATCATTTAAAATAGTAATATAGTATAAAATTATAAACTATACCCAGTTTAATTTGCTATATAAATGAGTTGGGCTTTTCAGTGTTCTAAACACAATCTAAAAACACCTCAAAAGTTTTTGTCCAACAGCTTGAACATTTAAGCTCAATTAATGTTTAAATTAATGATGCATTTCCTACCCTTTGCTAATTTCTTCCTCCTGAGTAGCTTTCAGAGCCCCTCCAAATATAGCCATTTATTTGTATTTTTTAATATGACAGGAGGGGAAAAATGATTAAATATGGGGGAGTGATTATATGATAGCCAAAGCTACCTTTACATTTAGCTGATGAATTTAGAAATATATCTGTTGTGCCAATAATTGTGAAGTCATTCTTGTAGTTGGGCATTGGAATAACATTTAAAACCTGCAGCTACTGACTGAGATGACAATTTCATCAAGCATGCTTTAAACTATTCACCTATTTTTGATCTGGTCACAATCCTGGGTGCCTTGAATCAAACTGAAAAGAATGGATCTCCCAAATTTCTCTGGTAGGTTGGCCAGCGAACGCAAGAAACTTTGAACTGAAGGAGCTTTTTCATAACTGTCTGAGAAATATCTAAAAGCCCTTCCGAACCTGAGGGGCAGATTGGCTGCAGGTTTGATATTTCTTCTTTCCAGGAAGTTCCGGCCAAATCTCAGTGGCAAATTAACCATTGAACTTGGCACTACCTTCCCAGCAGGTCCACTCATCTTAACTATGTTCTTCAGTTCCCAATCTTTCAGTTCTTCAAGACTGACACGTCTTTGTTTTTCTTCTATAAGGTCTTCACTAGACTGGAAGGGGAAAAAAATAACATGATTTAATGTTATTAAAAATATAGCACAGAGACCAGACTAACATAAGTGGCATGGAAAGGTGCACCTAACTCCCTGAAGGGTTGCAAATGATCTTTGGCACCAATGCTTTGAGAAGATATGTGGAAGAAGAAAGGATTTGTGCCGTTTGATAAAATCTAATGCAAAAGCAAGTAGAATAGTTTCACTACACTGAAGTTAGTGCTGTACTGTTGCAATGTGAAAGGATGATTTTGATTAGACCTTGGGTGAAGTCTTGTACAATTAGTTGTGCAAGGAAAAGAATTCCTCTAAATTTTGGGAGAAAGGATAAGGAAGATAACTTTGTAGAGTTTAAAGTGAACCTCACGATGGGTCGGACACGACTTCGCAACTAACAATAAAAATCTGACTTGTATTTTCCCAATCAATATGTAAAATGAAATGCAGTTTAATCATTGCTCTTCTGAACAACAAAAACATTCCAACAGAAATGTGCATAGAACAGAAAAGCAGTCAATAGGAGGGAGCACCAAGAATTATTATTACTATTATTATTATTACTTTAGGCAGGCAAGGGGATAAATATAATAAATCGATCTAATAGAGGTAGAAAACCTGTGGGAGAAACAAAAACCAGGTCTATTTAGAAATGATTCCTGCTTTCCAAAAGTGGAATATAAAGAAAAGTTCATTTTATTTTTTTTATTGTTATTGTTTAATAACAATATTTAGTCAAATAAAAATATTTGACTAAAATCAACATGGATGACAGTAAAATTCTACTCCTTCACTCTCAAATGAATTTGCCCCAGGATATATGTAAAATCCTGTAATTTCTTTGGTTCCTTTCTTAATAGATGTAGTGTCCTTGACTTACAATATTTCTGTTAGATCATAAAGGATCTCCTCCTAAAGCCTATACATTGTAGGGTTGTGTAAAGCTTTGATCCAAGCAACCTTTATCCCCTATTCCATGAAGCAATGTAGAGCTTTGCTTCTGAGGGAGAAACAAGCACATTGTTTCACTTTGCTGTGATCTGGATGCTCTCTTGGCTACTTCCACAGACCTCATGCTATGAGAAAAGCTGAGGAGACTTCTTCAATGATCCCTGCTGCACTGACAGCCAGGAGGAATCTTCTCTGTTGGACAATGGTGTCTGGCTTATGCTAAAGGTTGTCCAAGCTACGGTAGGTACCTGCCATTCACATTGTGAGCAATCCTGAAATACCACAGCACTTTGGCCAGCATTGTGAGAGAAGGCTGAAAGTGATTGGATGCCTCTTAAATTGTTTTTTTGAAGTACCTTCTCTTCAGCCAAAAAAACCTCCAATCTTATTGTTTCCATGGCCCACAATGTTTCACTGAGGTGAATTTTGTTGCTTTTCATGAGCCAAAGGAATTTCAAAAGCAGTTAGAGAGGCTGCAAAATGGATCAAGAGAACCAAAACCAGCACCCTGTGCCACAGCAGAGGAATAACAAGGCTAAAACAGGAGGAAAACCAAAGCCCCCATTTCAAGAGAAAGAAAACTTCCAGCAAATTAAGAACAGATTTCATACATTAATCGTAATAATGATAATTCAATATTCATGGAAAAAATAATGCCAGTTAAGATCTTACCTCAGAAGAGTTTTTCTCACTGTTTTCTTCTCTACTCCGCAAACTAGTCATTAATGATTCATTGTGGCAAATGGTTTTTGAAGCTAAAAGCAGACATGTAGCTAAAGTAACTATGATCGTTCTGTTCATTTCTCTTAAATTGAACTTACATAAGAGATAAACATCAACACATAAAAAGTAGCATCATTTTATACCAAGAGACAACAACAGAATCTTTTATCATGACGTCAATATCACATACCTTAATTTTAATATCAAAAGAAAGTGTTAATTATATGTAGCAACAATGCAGAGAATTTGTTTTGATAACTTCTGTAAACAAAAGAGCTTATTTAAAAAATGCAGATGACTTTCCAAAAAGTTTCTTGCCTGTTAATTAGGGTTACTAATACTGACCAATTAGGTTTAATTACATTTTAAACAAAAGTCTCTTATTATATTGTTTATATCAGGCGTAGTCATTAGTACCTAGAAACAAAATGTCAGTGTCTAGGCCATAACTAAATTCTGAAGTGTAACACTGCCCAAAATGTCAATGTATCTTCAGCATAAATATGTAATTATAGAAATTAACTGTCAAGGAATAGTTCCAGGTGACCATAGAGACAAATGCTTACCATCATAGTTCCTCTGACATTTCTGAAATCTCTTCATCGTCAGTTAAACAGTACTCATAATCTCTTACAGAACTTTTACTTTCCAGAGCCCTGTCAAATATAATTTCAATAGATGAGAATATAGTAGTAGAAGAGAACATAATATTTTTCTTAGTGTCCATCCTTCATTGACATTGCTTGCCTAAAATATGTGAGTTTCAACTTGCTGATCAAGTGAGCAATCAGTTTTCATCTGATTTCAGAATGATTGATATGTTTATTTGACTGTGTATAGTATTCTAAACAGCATAACCAAATCCAAAATCTGAAGATGATGAAACTATTCTTTCTCAAAGTCAAGCTTCCATAGCCACATATTATTGCTGGATACATTAGTGAGAGAATACAGACAAATTATGAACAACTCACTCCTACTGGTGCATGCTGACCTTCATTTATCAGCAGGAAGATTCAAATCCAGGAAATCCCCCATTGACATTTGCACAACATCTGCCCAACAACTTTAATATCAATTCCCAATGGAAA
This sequence comes from Bothrops alternatus, assembly GCA_034064705.1. Classification (NCBI taxonomy): domain Eukaryota; kingdom Metazoa; phylum Chordata; class Lepidosauria; order Squamata; family Viperidae; genus Bothrops; species Bothrops alternatus. The sequence goes on along the minus strand of JARGCV010000021.1, from coordinate 1,320,308 downwards.
GCCAAATGGGTCGCTGAATGTCCAGTCATTGGAAGACATATAAATGATCTCAAAAAAGATGCCAGGCGACTTCCGGTGGCTCCGCCGGTGTCGCTAGAGTCTCCTCTGTGAGGCTCCGTTCCCTGGGTCTGTAAAGCCGCAAAAAACAGCGCACATCAGCTGTTTTTTTTTGCGGTGAAAAATCCCCTCTTCGGGCAAAGAAGAGGTGTAGAGCATCAGGAGCAGGGTTGAGCACCTCTTAAATCCCTGAAAAAGTTTTCAGGGATCAAGAGTGATAGCTCCCTAAGCTCCTGAGGACGCTCCTGCCCAGAGACGCTTCTGTCATCAGACAGAGAAAGACGCCGCGACCGCTTCTGCTTATAAAAATAGAACACGAGACTGTAAGCAGACTGAGTGAATACAGGAGTTCTTATTGGATTTGCAATCTAAACAAGAAGAAGAACAAGAACAAGAAGAAGACAGTACTGAGAATAAAGAGAATAAAGGGAAATTGATCTTGCTTGATAAACAGTTCATCTATGGAGTGGAGGAAGAGGATTTGTTTCAAGAAAGGAGGGGATGGTTATTCCTTTTAGATAAGCAGCAAGAAGAGGATTTAATTGAGAAAAAAGAGACATTGATTCAGTTTAAGAAGCAACTTACTTATGGGCCTGAGGATCGGGAAAAGCAAAGACAGAGATTTGAATTGTTATCTCAACAAAAGTTTATGGCTAAGAGTAACAGAGGACTAATGCAAAGGTTAAGATGGTTTATTTGGACTCAAATGATATTGCAAGTAAAGAAGAGAGACTTATTATTTGGAAGGGAGGCGTCGTTATGGAGGTTTACCTGGTTGAAGAAAAAACCTAGAATTCGACTGAAGGAGTGAAATTTAAAACTGTATGCAGGAATTATGGGTAATTCAAAATTATGGACTGATTTAAGGACTAAGATTATGAGTAAGATGTAAGAGAAGATGATTAATGGAAGATATAATTAAATTGATGAAGAATGTATTTGCTCTGAAATGATCTAGGTTTGACATTAGATTGATTGATTGATTGATGGGATAGATAAGCATTATGTGATTTGATAAGGTTGAAGGAATGTAAGTTAGAAATGGAATAAATAGATTGTATTTGTTATGGAGGTTTATCTGACAGATGAGAAAGCCCTGAAGTCAATTGAAGAAGTGAAATTTAAAATTAAATGTAAGGAATTAAGGCTAATCTAAGATTATGGGCTGAATTAAAGACCAATTTTATAAGTAAGATGTAAGAGAGGATGTTTAATGGAAGATATATTACATTGATTAAGAACATATTTTTTTTGAATTGAGGGGTTTATTGATATTATTTGTTTATTTTTCTAAAAAGATGATTTTTTTTTATTTGATGTTCAATGGTTTGAAAGAGGTTGATTACTGGAAGATGTATATAAAACTTGATTGTTTGGGCGATTTTATATAACCTCTCAATGGATTGAAGTGATTTAAGGTTTGACTTAGATTGATGGTTTAGATATGTAAATGAAAATTATTATTCTTAACAAGATGATTTGTTTGTTTTGTTTAATGGATTGAAATGATTTAGAGATTGTATATAGTATATAGTTTAAAATTCTTGTTAGGATTATATAATAATTTTGTTTGATGTAGTGGGTTTTCTTTTGTTTTACCCTGTACTCACTCTGGGAAGTCGGGAGGGAGGGTTAGGGAGGGTTTATAATTTTATATATGATGTTTTCTCAACTGTAATTGGGGTGGATGTAAGAATATGTAATTACTGTCATTAAGGGGTTGCTCGGGTGGCCTCTGGGCACCACATCTGTTGGAAAGAGGAAGGAGGAGTGAAGGCTGATGTAAGTGGAAGTTGATAAGAAGGGGGAAGAGTAGGACGGAGATAGAGAAGGAGGGAGGAAAGTAGAAAGAAAGTAGAAAGAAAGTTCGTAAGAGGGGGGATGAGTAAGGAGGGTGGAGTATAGAAAGTAGAGAAGGAGGGAGGAAAGTAGGTAGTTAGTTGGTAAGTGAGGGGGGAAGATTAGGGTCGGGGGGATGTGGTGGTGGGGGTACCGAGCAGTAATCTTAATTGTGTGGTATGATTATTTTCAGTTGAGTTATTAGTATTAGATGTATTGAAAAATGTACTTATGTTTTGTTTATGGATGATTGTTTATTTTAACACTATGATTTGATTTGAGTAGTTTCTTCTTTCTGTAAAAATTAAAAAAACTAATAAAATATATTTTCAAAAAAAAAAAAAAGATGCCAGGCTTTGCACTACCATGTCAGCAATGGATCATCCTGAATAGGATTCGCACCTCACGGTGTCTACCAGAATTCTCTGTATAAATGGGGTGTAGTATCCTCCCCTCATTGTAACTGAGGGATCCCATGTCAAACTTTAGATCACATTGTGACCAGCTGTAAGCTGAGGGCATATACTGGTCCGGTATCAGATTTTTTAAAATATAAATAAAACTGCGCTTCAGTGGTTAGATGGCCTAGACTTTGGTATTTGAACATAGATCTTTTTAATGTTTATATTTTATTGTGTTCTATTAATCTAGATGAAATGTTAATATATACTGCTGGTCCATGTATGATATGCTATATATTAAATAAATAAATAAATAATTGCTGGGAACACCATTAATTAACTATTTTGATCTTTGTTGTTAATTTATTTTGAGTTCATTTATTAATGAGCTCTTTTATGTCTTCTTTAGTTTCAGCTAGTAAAAGAACATCATTTCAAGCAGAACTTGAAATTTTATTATTTTGACTGCCACTTCTAGTTTCAGCTTTATTAGAGGCTATATATAAAACACTATTTTATTCAAAGTACAATATATGTAAAATGTTACTATAGTGGTAGAAAACTTTGCTTAATGTCAACCCTATCACAGTACAATGTCCAATGCAAGTTCAGTTGGAATGATCAGGTTCACATAGGCATCAGATAAGTTGCAGTAGTCTTAGATTTTTGCAGACAGCTGCTTTGATATTGGATGATATAGAAATAGGATCAGGGTAATGAAAAGAGCACCTTCGTCTCCTAAGTGAATCAGCTGGTGGACTGTAAATCATTTGGTACCGGTAGAAGCAGAAGAGTTTTAATACTGTCTGTTACATTTCCTATAATACTATAATGATAAATCCTTATTTATTATTAACAATACACCATGCAAAAATGCATTCTCTGGCTCATGTCATTGATAAGTATCAAAATATTTCCATACAGATGAATAATTCATGGCATATTCATTTTGCCCAGCATATAATAACCTATTTTATGGCTCATTTTGAAATAGCATGATTTAAAAATGCATACTTTTTTTAGTTGAGAAATTGCCCAGTGATTTTTTAAAAAAAAACATTTTGTGAATTATACAGCATTCTGGCTGAACTCTGAGATAGTCTAAAAATGCTATATATAAAATGGCCTTTTCCAATTTGGATTTCCCCCAACCGGGTTTTTCCAGATATATTGATCTACAACTCCCAGAATTTCTAGTGAGTTTAGCAGGAAACTCTGAGAATTGAATTTCCAATATTGCTAATAAAAACTGGATTCGCAAGTCTGTGATAACAATTCATGCAGTGTGTAATCTGTTTGTTTCCCACCCAGGTAATGTCAACCTCGTAGAGCTCAGTTTCAACCCGAAAGGGAACTTTTGCTAGAGAAGCTTAGTAATTATATTCACATTATCAGGGTTCATGCAAATCCCCTGTCAGAATTTGTAGTTGAGTATTATTACTATTACTATTACTACTACTACTACTACTACTACTACTACTACTACTACTACTACTACTACTACTATTATTATTATTATCAACTCCTTTTGCAGCTGTCTGTTATATAAGTGGAGCTTCTAAGCCATTGCTGCCTATTGTAAAAAGAAAAGATCAATCATCCACAACTAAAATGGTCCTTTCCCTCAAACGGCATGTCATCTATTATTATTCAATGAATTCAGACTGAATTCTAATTCCTTAGGTATGAAAGCTGAGTGGATGACTATAATCTATAAAAACTGTTTAACATATATAAGGGCAGAGTCAAAGACTAACATAAATTCTCTAAATAAGCTAAGGACTTTTTTTGGCATCTTTGACTAGTAGTAAAATTGTTGAGAAAAATATAAATGTTCTCTGACATTTTAGTTATTTCAATATTAGTTTTCATTGAATTTTTTGCAGTTTCTGAAAAAAGTATTATTTGAAAAACATTTGCAAATTAAAAGTATTCAAAATTTTTCTTGAGTGAGTAGATTGGATGGATAACCTGGGCTATATAACAGCAGGTCTGTGATCTAATTTTATAGTCATTAATTTTTGGATTACTGCACTTATCAATTTTCCCTATTAATTTTGCCCTGACCTTTGAGACTCATTAGATTTTTTTACATCCTTGTCTTCTTTTGAATTATATATTAAGGCTTTGAAACTTGATCTATACTGCATGTTTTTTTATTGCAAACAAATTAATACAAAGATTATAGAACATACATTCACACACAGACCATGTCTTTCTTCAGCAGGCATTTCATTGCCAGCAAACCTGACTTAGAGAAGTGATTAAAAATTTGGACTTTGTGGTAGTCCTCCACTTAGGACCACAATTGAGCCCAGAATTTCTATTGCTAAGTGAGACAGTTGTTAAGAGGCTTGGCCCATTGTATGATCCTTCTTGCTACAGTTGTTAATCACTGCAGTTGTGAAGTTAGTAACATAGTTGTTCAGTGAATCTAGCTTCCCCACTGACTTTCCTCGTCAGGAGATTGCAAAAGGGGATCGCACAATCCCGCGACATTGCAACCATCATAAACATGAGTCAATTGTTAAGCGTCTGAATTTTGATCATGTAATCATGAGGATGCTGCAGTGGTCATAAGTATGAAAAAGACTCATGTTATTTTTTTCAGTGTCGTAACTTTGAATGGTCATTAAATGAACTTCTTGTAAGTCGAGGATTACGTGTATTAATATATATGTTGCATTTTCAGTTTTCCCGATTATTAGGCAAACTGACTTAATTGTAAAACATAAAATTATACCAGAAAGAATTTGTGAAGTTTTGCTTTTCCTATTTTGTCTTTCTTTTTATATATAAAATACGGTAGCAAACCAAGTAAATAGTGGAGACAGAACTTAAACATTATAATGCTGTACATGATTATTTGTATTGCTATTATGTAGTAACTTCTGCTAAGTTTTGGGAAATTTATTTATGCAAAGAAAAATGCAAGAATGGATTTAGAGCATTGTGTCATTTGTAAGAATCTATCAATCTTTAATTTTTCCTCTAATGAAGTAAATATTTCAAATTATATATAAGAGTATTGTTTATTAAGTCATTTTTCTCCTGCGGGTGAACATAGTAGAAGCAATGCAGAAATCAGAAAACCATCAGGGGTTGGCAATATTAAAGCAAAAGACCAAAGACAATTATATGTTCTTTTTAAGAAGGAACTAATAATTTTAAATTAGACATGTTCTTCAATTATGCATTTGATTTTTGGCAATAAAATAGCAATGCCTGGTTTATAAATACAAACAAATTTTTTTACTAAATGTTCTGAAAAGAACATTCATAAAAGCTAGTAAGATCAAGGGAGAATCTACAATCTACATTCAGAGATAGTAGTAATGAAGTACATGAAATAAAAGAAATCTTCCATTAATTTATTTTTATAAAGACTTTCTAGAATGTTAAAAGAATATTAAACATTAACCAAAACGTTTTCAATGTAAATGCGCTTTTTAAAAAGGTTTTCTATTTAGGTTAGCAGAGATATTAATTTTTTTGTTTGCTTTCTTTTACTTTTTTAATGAAATTTTAATGTCTATTTTTATTGTAATTTTAATAATATAGACTAGTGTTTCTCAATCTTGGCAACTTTAAGATATGTGGACTTCAACTCCCAGAATTCCCCAGCCAGCTACAAACAGGTAGTCCTCGATTTACAACATTTCATTTAGTGACCATTTGAATTTACCATGGCACTGAAAAAAAGGACTTATGACTGTTTTTCACACGTAGGATCATTGCAGCATTCCCATGGTTATGTGATCAAAATTCAGATGCTTGGCAACTGACTCATATTTATGACTGTTCCAGTGACCTGGTGTCATGTGATCCCTTTTGCGATTTTCTGACAAGCAAACTCAATGGGGAAGCCAGATTCAGTTAACAACTGTATTACTCACTTAATAACTTCTGTGATTCACTTAACAAATGTGGCAAGAAAGGTCTCATACAATGGGGCAAAATTCACTTAACAAATGTCTTACTTAGCAACAGAAATGTTCGAGGACTACCTGTATTGAACTGTGTAATGGTGCATCTGCTTACTAGAGCTTTCCTGACAAATGCTTTAAAAATGAAATATATAAATTTCCTGGTACAACTCTAGTAATTCTCTAAAATAATTCATATTGTGCTCAGCATCAAGAATACCACTTCCGACTTCCGGTTCCGGTTTGCGGTGTCGCTAGTCGAGCGGGGAGACTTCTCTCCTCGCCAACTAGTTTTCCCTCTGTCGGTGGACCCTTATACGGGTCCAAAGTCGCCCTGGAGGGTGCGACTTCCATCGAGGAGGCTGCGGTCTGGCTGTGGAGGGCCAACGGAGAAGAAGATCGGCCAGTAAAATGGCCGATCGCCCTGCCGCTTCAGACCGTAAGTCAGACAACATCTAAGCTGTGAATGCCCCTGTGGTGAGCTCGGGTGAGAATTTTGCAACTCTCTTTTCTACTTTTTGTTTAATACCTGTAAGAGCTTTTGTAATTGTTTCCCTGGCTTGGAAAGGCGACTTCTGCTTTTTTGGGGTGGGGGGGGAGAAAGAAGGCATTTTGTAAATATTGAAACAGACTCTATTTTACTTTTATATATATCTTTTTTTGGATATAAAAAAGGGGAAAAAAGTTGGAAATTTTTTTTCTTTTTTTCTTCTCTCTTGGCAAGAACTGTATTATTTTTCTTCCTGTATATTATACTTTAAAGGACAAAAAAAAGAAGGGGGAATTGATTGCTTTTTTAACCCACTGAGGACATCTAGTGGCAAATGTTTAATACTGCAAGTTGAGACTATTTTTTTAAAGATGGAACACTGAACTTCAAAATACTTCTGCAAAGGTAAGCTGTGCAGCTGTGGAAACTGTGGAGGTGGATGTTGTTTACCTTAAATATAGCCTTCACAAAAGAGATTTTCTTTTAAGCATTAGTATCTAAAATGGAGATTCAGCCACAATTGAATTATGCACTTATATTGGAAAAGATATATGAGGCCACTGCTGACATATGTGCCACAATTAAAAACTGTACTTTAAAATCAAGATTCAGAGAGTCTACTATATCTGTTCAAACTGATGTTGAAACTACATCTGATTATGGTATAAATCAAAATATACCAAAAGAGGAATTGATAGAGACAGAAGAGGAACTTATTTTGCTTGACAACCCTTTCTTCTGCATCTCAGAGAATCAGAAGAAGCAAAGACTAAGATTTCTTACTACAAAGCAACGACACTGCAAGGAGAAGAGAAAAAGGTTTCTACAGCAGAGGGAAAGATTTATACTTCTACGGCAGAGGGAAAGATTTATACTTCCTCAAAGAATGCTACAAATAGCAAAAATGGAGTTACTGGCTGAAAGGGATGTGTTGTTATGGAAACCTGTCTGGTACAGAAGAAAACTTAGAATTAGACTGAAAAAGAAACTTAAAACTGTTTAATGGATTAAAAGGCAATGCTGGTTTTATGGATTGTTTTAAGGATAATGATTTAGGCTCAGTAATATGGAACTGCAGTTATATATATGTATGTTTAATTTAGTCTAATGATTTTTTATAGTTTTATGGAAACTTGTTTGATATGGAAACACGAAAGTTAAACTTGGAGTGAAGTTTAATCAAATTTAAAATTCTTTAATGGATAAAAAGGCAACATTGGTCTCATGAAAGAAATTTAAAACTGTTTAAAGACAATGTTGGTTTTATGGATTGTTTTAAGGATAATGACTTAGGCTTAGTAATATGGAAACTGCAGTTATATATATGTATGTTTAATTTAGTCTAATGATTTTCTATTGTTTTATGGAAACTTGTTTGATATAGAAACATGAAAGTTAAACTTGGAGTGAAATTTAATGAAATTTAAAATTCTTTAATAGATCAAAGGCAATATTGGTCTTATGGAGTGTTTCAAGGATAATGACTTAGTCTGAGAATTATGGAAACTGTCATTATATATATGTGTGTTTAATCCAGTTTGATGATTTTTTACTGTTTTATGGAAACTTGTTTGATAGGGAAAAATGAAAGTTAAATTTGAGTGAAGCTTAATTAACTAAGAGATCTTTGTGTATAGTAATATGATTTGATAAAGTATGATAATTAAGTGGATGGAATTTGGAGTCTGTGTAATGAATTGAAATGAATTAACTCAAAGACTATCATAATCAATAATAATGGCCTTTATGGATTTTATTAAGGGGGAATATATATATTATGGTTATATAATTACAAGTTAGTTATTATTGGAAGAAGAAATAATCAAGATTGATGATAAAAAGAGGGTCGAGAGAGAGTAACTGTTTGAATGTGAAAGAGACATTTGAAGTGATAATTTGTTTATATAAAATAATATTTGACTATGGTAATTGAAATTGAAAAAGTTTTAAAACAGGTTCAGTAGTAATAGAAATTTATGATAGAAATGGAATATATTAAATTTATTATGTTGTTTGAGGGAAATAGAGAGATGACAGTGTATGTATTAAGTTGAGTTGTTCATGTGTGCTTGTATTTTGGAATTTTCATTCACCCAACCACCACGGTGTGTCTTAAGTACTTTTTGCTAAAATTATAAAACCAATAAAATATTTTGGGGGAAAAAAGAATACCACTTCCACATTGCCATCATTTTTCTCCCCAAATGCATTAATGCACTTTGAAGGCAATCAGTGCTGATCTTTCACTTTGTTGAATTGAAATGCTAAGAATAAGAAAATGCACCTACAAAATCACACAATTCTTACCACAAAAGAAAAAAAAGGGGAATCCATACATTTGCTTCTTTCCATGCTGTCCTAAAGAAGAAGCACAAACCAACAACTTTTGTGTCGACTTCAGCAAAAAAAATTTAGGCAAAGTATTATTCCTTTACTATATAGTAAATCTGAATTTTAGGACCAAGAAAAGGGGTAAGTTGCTTGAGACTCCTATGGACTAGGGTTGAATTGTAGCTGGTTCCTCACCAATTCTAGGCCCTTATAGATCCCCAAAAGTGAGGGCAAGCATCTGAATAGCATCCCCTGCCTAGCCTTGAATAGAGTTGTATAACTGAATATCAAGCTCATATTGATAATACAGAGGCATAAACCACCACTTAGACTCAGCCAGAAACTACCTTCTGGTCTTAAGTAACCAGAAATGTAAGGGTTCAGAATGCAGGCAATCACTTCCTCAGCATTGATTAGCTAAAACTCATCCTGGATAATGAAGCTAAAACATGCCTCAATCACTTCCATAAGACCTTCTCAGCCAGAGTCTAATTCAGAATAAATTTGAGCACTTGTCTAGTGGATGCCTAAAAGTGCTCATGTCAGCTTTGCAGCAGCTTCCCCAACAAACATTTGGGTACTTAAAACAGGGCTGCTATACACAGATGCAAATGTCTATACACGTTTCCATTCTTTTAACTAAAAGCTAACTCCTTAAAAGACCTTTACTCGAGCCTTGTCTGCTTTGTTCATTGTCTTTTCCTAGTGGTGCTCTACATGTCTTCTTTGTAGAGATGGCATTTGATGTCTATTGCTGTCTTCTTAAGACTGGCTTTGTATGCATATGTTTTTAAGGCTTGGTCTTACTGTATGTAGCCAGAATTAGCCCCTCTGCCTCTTTCTTCAACTTTCTTGCTCTTAGTCATTGCCAGGTCTTGTTATTATCTGTTTTCCCTGCTATTTTTAATTATCTGCTTTGCCTGCTATTACTGGCCATGTAATCCTTTGTCTGTTTTCTGTTCTTTATTTGGTCTTTCTTGTAGGCCAGTTTGATCTTTCCATTACTCAGTACGCTTTATTAGCTTTAGTGCACTTTCTTCACTGTCCTTTAGATATTCTTCTAATGTCCATTTTCTTCTTTAACCATTTGATATATTTACAACATTTTATGCCCACCTATTTTCCTTGATAAGTAGGCTGGCAATGTCTTTGCAAGGATGAAGGACATGATTCATTGTCATTATTTTTCTGGTCTTCCTACTAATTGCATTTAGTTTTGCTTGAGTCCAGTCTACTATTCCAGCTGTATATCTAATGACTGGAACTGCCCGGGTGTTGATTGTCTTGATGACATTTCCTCCACTGAGTTTGGACTTTAAGATCTTCTTCACTCTCTTGATGTATTCACTTCTAACTTTTTTTCTTCACTTCAGTGTGCTTGTTGTTGTCAACTTGGATAGCTGGATATTTGTAGTGATCATTTTCATCCAGATTTTTGATGTTATTTCCATAGGGCGTCTTCAGCAGTCCTGGATCATATAACCCAGCAATCCCCAATCTTTTTGGCTCCATGGAATGGCAGCAGCAGTAGCAACGATGGTGGCAAGCGTTAGGGGATGGTTTTACATGCGCACTGATCAACTGCACAGCCTAGTTCCCAACAGGTTGCAGACCCATACTAGTCCATGGACCGGGGGTTGGGGACCTCTTTTGTAGCCATTTTTCACCAGATCAATACCTAGCATAGTCCATATTTGCTCAAGAGACAACTGAGCTGGAATATGTTTCATGTAATAGTTTACCTTTTTATTGGTTTTTATGGGAGAAATACATATTAGTGGCAGCAACAAGCCCACAGTGTTACTGTAATGGTAGCTGAGACAATATTTAGGGGAAAATCTGCATAAATTATAATTATACATGTTCCAAATATTATTAATATGCAGATCTGAAATAACTGTATACATGTTAGTACAGATGAGTTTTTGATATTGAACATCTAAGTTAGAAATTTATAACACATTATGATAATGAAGCGATTCATTGAGGCAGGTCATGCCTTACATATAAAAAATGGGGTTTGCGCACAAAAATTGAGCAAAGCTCTGGTTATACCATCACAGCCACTTTTACCACATTGTGCAGCAAGTGTGAACATATTGCCATCTGATATTAAAAAATTATAAGATTAGGATCTTTTACCACTCATATATTTGGGAGGAAAAGAAAGGACATCCATTGGACATTTTTCTTCACATGTGCCTATCTTATCACACAAACAGCTGCTTTGTTTGGGCAAAGGGATCATCAATTCTATTGGGATTCTTGACTGCCATCTGTCAGCTAACTATTTATTTTGCAGGCAAGGAACTGTTTCTAAATCCCAATCATTTTCATTGATATGTGGCTCACAGCCTGTCTGTTTCATGATGTGATGAACATTTGTCACACATTTCACACAAAATTGGCAATTATACTTGAATGTTGGGAAAATAGGATAATGCTCCTTCTTTCCTGGGAAAAAAATTAAGATCAAATTGATAGATGGCTGCAAACCATATTTCCAGCTTGTATGGTTTTGCTGGAAGCCTTTCTACCATAATATTCATGCTTGTTCATTCATCTGATGTTTTCCTTTCTTCTCCAAAGGACTTCAAAGATATTGTAGTTTCTAATGGTTTCTGGGAGCAAAATGGCAGGCTTCAGCTGGCTAGAGCATCACAAAGCATGACTTTCTTCTCAATTCTCTCCTCAAAACTTCTTTGACCTGCTGCCTCTCTCTTTTTCTTCTTTTCTGACGTGCAAATGGAGATATATCTTGATTTAGCATCTCCACGTAACTGTTAGCCTTCCAAGCTTTCTAAATGTGAAGGTCATAAAGGAAGTAGGATCTACAAAACCATGCTTCAATCTTTCAGTACTTTTATGCCATAAGTAGATGCACTGAAGTTGAATCAGATTTTAGTTCTTTATATAAATAAATGTATAGCGTTTTTATAGTTAAATTCTTTTGCATGAAACAAGAATGTAGTCATAATTAAAAGATTTCATGTCTGTCTTGCCTGGCTATGTTGCCTCTTTTATAATCATCTTAACATTGACATTTTTTTCAGCCATCTCCTACAACGTTATAGGTAGTCTTCAGCTTATAATTATACATATGGTGAAGGTTCGTTCTTCAAGCTTGTGGGTTAGTTTCCGAACATTTCGTTACCAGGCTAGGTAACATCTTCAGCGGAGTGTAGGGGATGTCAGTGTCAGTATTCTTCTGTTTATAAGGCTTTAGGTGTGAGGGTGCCAAGTGAGGGGCTTGTGATGGGGGAGGTTATATCAGGTCAGGGTCATTTGGAGGTGAAATGCTGGTGGGAGGGCTTGTGTGGGTTGGTCGAGAGTCAGTGCTATCTCTGGTTAGCTTTGTGGTTGATTTGGTTCATAGGCTGGTTGCAGGTCAATGTGTCTGTTGATGGAATTGCTTGTGAAGCGCCAGGCTTCGATGAACTTACAAGCATGGCAGGTAGTACCATGGTTGATGACTTTTGTGTTGCTTACAATGACACAAAACCACCAGTTTGATTGGAGCAACACAAAAATCATTGGCCAGACTACCACCTGCCATGCTCATGAGTTCACCGAAGCTTGGCACTCCACAAGCAATTCCATCAATGGACACATTGACCTACAACAAGCCTATGAATCCCTCAGAATCCAAATCAACTAACAGCCAAACAAAGACAGCACTGACCCTCAACCAACCCACACAAGCCCTCCCACCAGCAGTTCACCTCTCAATGACCCTGACCTGATGTAACCTTCCCATTACAAGACCTTTCACAAGACTCTCACTGATGACTCACACCTGACCCATCACAAGACTCTCACTTGACACCTATACCTGAAGCTCTTCTAAACAGAAGAACACTGACACTGACATCCCCTACACTCTGCTGAAGATGTTACCTATCCTGGTAATGAAACATTTGGGAACCACCTACAAGCTCAGAGAAGGAACCTTTACCTTTATCCTACACCCGAGCTACAGATATTCGCCACTATACATATAGTGTAAGTTTGAAGTTATAATGACACTGAGAAAAGTTACTTGCATTTGCGACTGTTGCAGCATCCTTAAGGTCACATGATCAAAATTCAGATACTTGGCAACCAAGATGTATTTATAACAATATATTATTATCCTGTCCTGTCCTGTCCTGCCCTGCCCTGCCCTGCCCTGCCCTGCCCTGCCCTGCCCTAGCCAAGCCAGGCTTAGCCAAGCCAGGTCTAGCCAAGCCAAGCCAAGCCAAGCCAAGCCAGGCCAAGCTAGGCCAGGCCAGGCCAGGCCAAGCCAAGCCAAGCCAGGCCAGGCCAGATGTAGCCAAGCCTAGCCTAGCCTATCAATTCCATCCCATCCCAATTTCTGTTGCTGTCCAATTCAGCCAAGTGACTCTGGGTGGTTAACAATTCTAAAATTATAAAACAGTTAAAAAAACTTAATGACAATAAAAAATATCCACAAAATAAAAAGCACAAGCAGCAGCTATGATGATTAATCAGCTATTAGTAAACCCAAGTAAAAGAGCCTTAACACATTCTGAGCCCCAGGCCCAGGAACATAGCCAAGTTTTAAAGCTTTGCAAAAATCCAACAGGGTTGGGGGCCATTCTAATCTCTGAGGGTACAATATTCCATAAGACAGGGGCTTCAGGAGAAAAAGCTCATCTTCTAGTTCCCACCCATCAATGGTTTTTGGCTGATAGGATCTGCAGCATGCCTAATCTGTTGGATCGGATTAGATGGATAGAAATTCTTGGAAAAAGACAGTCCTTCAGGTATCCTATCCCAACCATGTAAGGTTTTAAAGAGGACAACCAGCACCTTGTATTGCACCCAAAAATACGCTGAAAGTTAATGTAGTTCACAGACTTGTTATATGTACTGTATAATTGGTACCATTTATTACCTATGCAGTTGCATTATGCACCAGTTAAAATTTCCAAATTCTCTTCAAGAGCAGTTCCATGTAAATGTGTTAGAGTAATCTAAGTGAAAAGTTATAAGGGCCTGGGTGATGGTGAGCAGGTGAGCAGATGAGCCTTCCAGTCAAGAAATGCATGCAACTTGCATATCACCTGAAAAGGCTCTTCTAACCCAGCTGCCACCTGGTCTTCAAGCAGGAGCTATGAGTCTAGGACAGCGGTTCTCAACCTATGGGTCGTGACCCCATTTGGGGTCGAACAACCGTTTCGCGGGGGTCGCCGGACACCGCGGTCCGCCATTTTTTTGTCGCGCGCGCGCCGCACATCCACAGTTCGGGCCGTCGCGCACGCTGCGCGTGTGCAGATCAACCTGTCACGGTCCGCCATTTTGTTTTTGTTGTTTTTTGTTGTTTTGGTTTTTTTTTCGTCGTGTGCGCACCGCGCATGCGTGGATCGGCACGTCGCGCGCGTGCCGCGCATGCGCAGATCGGCACGTCGCGGTCCGCCATTTTGTTTTTTTGTTTTTTTTCCATCGCACGCACGCCACGCGTGCGCGGATTGGCCCGTCACGTGCATGCGCGTGCGCGCGTGGGTCGGGGTCACGCCGCGCATGGGCGGCGCAAGTGGGGTCTCAACCTGAAAAAGGTTGAGAACCACTGGTCTAGGAGGAACCCCAGGTTGCACATTGGCTTTGTCTGAAGTAGTGTCACTTCATCCAGAACTAGAGATGGAAGAACCTTGTTTCTGTAGGTCCAAATACTCACAGCTATCTTGCTAGAATTGAATCAGAATCTGTTTCACCTAAAGACATTTTCCAAAAGGCAACTGGACTTGCTTATTTTTTCCTTAAAAGTATATTGCTTTTCATCCAAGAAGCTCTTCAGTTCTGAAGAACTAAAGTCCAGTTGCCTTTTGAAAATTACCTTTGGGACAACCATGACCTGGATGATTGATAACCTCCAGAAACAGTTTGTTTCACCTCACTCAGACCAAAACAGGCTCAAGACACTGAGATAGGACACCCACAGCATCACTCAAGGGTCCTGGAGTGGAGATATAAAGCTGGTGTCATCTGCCTATTGATGATATCTCACCCAAAACCAACAAATCACTTTATACAGTGGCCTCACATACTGTAGATGTTAAATAGGAGAGGAGAGAAGCCTGAGGTGCCCCACAAAGTAAGGGCTGCAGTCTAGATATCTCCCTATTTATGAACACCAACTCAAACTAATCCTGGAGGAAAGACGAGAACCAGCATAACACCGTGCCACTCACCCACAGCTCCTGGAGCCAGCCCAGAGGGATACCATGATTGAAGGAATCAGATGCTGCGGAGAGGTAAAGTAGATCCAGGATGGACATGCTACCACTATCCCATTCCTGCCAGAGGTCATCCATGAGTGTGTTCAATGTCGTCTCAAACACAAACTCTGGCCTGAACCCCAACTGAAAGGGAACTAGATACTGCTTCATCCAAGTCCTCTGCAGCTGCCACACAACTACTCTCTCCACAATCTTCCCTGTTGGGTCAAGTAATGATCCTTTGGGTAGGGGGTGCACCATCACCCTTTTAGGAGCTGGTGGGACCACTCCCTCTTTCAAGGAGGAGTTAATAATTGCCCAAACCTAATTTCACATTCTCTCCTGCAAGAGAGATTTAATAAATGTAATAATTATTTAATAATAATTAATTTAATTAATACACAAGTGGCCGAACTAGCAATTGAGAAGGCTTTGTCCATTTCTTCAGTTTCCATAGGCTCAAACTCTTCTCAGATCACCCTGCAAGATGTTCCCACTCTGTCTACAGATTCAGCTTTAAAGCTAAAGTCCAACAAATAGCAAATGCAAATGATTTTAGAATATTTGGAATAGAATAGAGCTGAAAGAGACCTTGGAGGTCTTCTAGTCCAGTACCCTGCTCAAGCAGGAGAACCTATACCATCTCAGACAAGTGATTGTCTAGTCTCTTCTTAAAAATCTCCAGTCATGGAGCGCCCACAATTTCTGGAGGCAAGCTGTTCCACTGGTTAATTGTCCTCATTGTCAGGAAGTTTCTCCTTAATTCCAGGTTGCTTCTCTCTTTGATCACTTTCCATCCATTGTTTCTCATCCTTCTCTTTGGTGCTTTGGTGAACGCGATCCCTCTTCTTGGTGGCAGCCCCTCAAATACTGGAATACTGCTATCATGTCTCCCCTATTTCTTCTTTTCTTTAGACTCGACAAACCCAAACCCAATCATCTTAGTTGCTCTTCTCTGAATTTTTCCCCAAACTCTCAACATCTTTTTTGTGATATGGTGACCAAAATTGGCTGCAGTATTCCAGGTGTGGTCTTACTAAGGTTTTATAAAGCGGTACTAATACTTTGCATGATATTGATTCTATGCCTCTGTTTATACAACCCAGGATTGTATTAGCTTTTTTGGTTGCTGCTGCACACTGTTGGCTCATGGTTAAGTGATCATCCACTAGGACTCCAAGGTCCCTCTCACAGTTGCTGTTTTTGAGCCAGGTCTTACATAATCTGTACTTGTAACTTTGCTTTTCTCCACACTGAAACTCATTTTGTTGGATAGGGCCCATTGTTCAAGTTTGTCAAGATCTTTGTGGATCCTGAGTTTATTTTCTGGGGTATTGGATACTCCTGCCAGTTTGGTGTCATCTGCAAATTTGATGAGTTCCCCTTCAAGTCCCTCATCTAAGTCATTGATGAAGATATTGAAGAGTACTGGGCCTAAGATTTTGTCTGCCACCTGTGCAGTATATTCTTCATAGTGACCCTTTAAGTGAACTTCGGTATTACTCCCTCTAAGAAGGGACTGAGTGACTTGAAACCTGAGTCACCTGCTGAGTAACTATAGGCAGGTGCAATAAGGTTAGAGAAATAGTTAAATTTCACCACCCATACATTGCCATGAAGTGGGGCCTAATGGTGTCTCCAGCTCTTGTCCAGTTGTCTTAACTCCTTGTTGTGCAGCATTCCTAGGCCATATACTTACGGGACCGCCTTCTGCCACATACTTCTCTACGACCGGTGAGAGTGCACAGGGTCGGCCTCCTCTGGGTCCCGTCAGCGAAACAATGTCGTCTGGCGGGCCCTAGGGGGAGGGCTTTCTCTGTTGTGGTGCCCGCCCTCTGGAACCAACTGCCTCCTGAAGTCCGCGTTTCTCCGACTCTCCCGGCCTTCTGAAAGAATTTAAAAACTTACCTCTGCCGGCAGGCCTGGGGATGATTGTTGATTGTGGTGTGACTGATGAGTATGCATGGGGTTTTATTTTTAATGTTTTTTTGTTCGGATTTAGTTGAAATTGTTTTATATATGTGTTGTGAGCTGCTCCGAGTCTTTGGAGAGGAGCGGCATACAAATCCGAATAAAATAAATAAAATAAAATAAATATGATGTCATTTGCGACCTTCCCAGTCAGCTTCTGAAAAGCAATCAATGAGGGAGGCTGGATTCACTTAACAGCCATGTGATTTACTTAATAACTACAATGATTTGCTTAACAACCATGGTTAGAAAAAGTAATAAAATCAGGTATAACTCACTTAATAACCACCTTGCTCAGCAATGGAAATTCTGGTCCCAACTGTGGTTGTAAGTCAAAGATTATATGTAGTTCAGAAATATGTGAATTTATACTTCTGGCTTATATAACTTGTTTCTTGCCTCCACATTCAGCATAGTATCCATGCTATTTTGGGATGCTCTCCTGCTAATTGGCTGCCTGAATGATCTGCTCCAAAATTCTGTCACAATAGTTCCATTGTTTCCTGCAGAGATGATTAAGACAGCATCATTGAGAGAGCCAAGATACCTGCACCCAAATTTGAAAACCTCAAAAAATCCAGTGAATAGCAGAGATTTCTTATGAGGTCATAAATATTTTGTCATTCTATGTATGATCTCAGGGATAGGTGCATTGAAATATTTAATTATTTTAAATAATATTTTTGGGAATCATATTGATAAATAAGATTGTGGTTATGGTGTTATTTGGATGAAAAGATACTTTTTGAATAATAACATTTGCATTTTTTTTCTTTTCCATTATAAATGGGATTCTGGCAATGTTTAATGGGCTGAGGTCCAGATATGAAGTTGAATATAAAAATACTCCATTCTACGAACTCATCCTTACAGGCTAAATTGCACCTTAATTAATCATCCATTAGGTTTGTTGCAAAAGAAAAAAAATTATCACCCCAAATTGATACAATATCTGCAGGTATCCCTGAAGCATATGCTGTTCATGCAAATATATCCCAAATAGATGCCAGCTGTATATAAAAAAAATCCTACTACACAAAACCTCTTCTGCTATCCTAATTTTTATCATTAGCTTGCTTGCTTCTATATTAGCCACTGTCATTTCTGTGCAGAAACAGAGACATCAATTTCAGACCAGAATTTGAATTAATTAAGAAAAAAAGCCTTCCTTTTATGGAGCTAAGTCAGTTTATTTCTGAGCAGGTCTGGTGAAAGTCATGTAGTCCTTTTTTATCTCTAGCAATTGCATGAATATAATTCAGCAAATGTAACAAGTACTTTTTTGATGCTTAATAAAGTATAATCAATGTTTTCTTTTTCAAAAGCAATTATTAATGAAAATGGTCCATTTCCTTTCCACACCTAGTCACCTTTCTTAGTTTCTAAAAACAGTTATATAAATTTGCCAGGCAACTTAAAAAGGATATTTTTGGCATCTTTTCAGTTTAACCACAAGGGGGCACAATATGTTTGCATAAGAAAAGTTTTATTTGCTCGGAAGACTCACCCAAGATTCTTGGCCTTTACTGTGAATTAAATGCTTGGTTACCACTTAATGCTTATTAATTTGTCTACAAATAATGCATAACTAAAAGCTATTGCAAAATGAACTTTACATGAAATAAATCTAAATTCATTTACAAATCATAGGTTTGTTTGGGAGAGGAGTTATAAAAAAAATCCTGCTTAATTCATCTGCTTTCTAAATATCAGAATGTTCTTGTAATATGGTATCCAAAGGACCTTAAATATTAAAAATACATTCTTGAGTGTATTTAACCTAGGCAGTTTCAGCTACGTTTTAGGTTAAAGCAATATAAATTTGACTTATTAGATACATTATTTAATTGAACCACTGTTATAAACATTCCAATGTGGAAAAAATACCTTTGTGCATGGCATGTATATTGCATTTTCCCCACATTGCAATATAATTGGATTAGAATAATTTTAGCTATGCTTTCAGAGCTGATGATGTTTATAGAATGCTGTTCCTTGCATTTTATCCCCTAATTAAAAGGATGGCAGGCAGGTAGGCAGGCACAGACAGGCAAGTCCTTAAAAGAGCTTCCAATGGAATTTGAATTTCATTTTATATTGCTTTGTGGTTTATGTAAAGTAAAATGCTTGTTCCGAAATTCATTTTACAGAAGAAACATGAAACCTATTTATCTCCTTATGTGGATAAGATAGTATGCTTTGCTTCATCTCTAAATTTGTCCATTTATTTTACTAGTTGACTTTAATAGTTTAATTTTTTTTTACAGATATTCAGTCTGGGTAATAAAATACAAACTGTCCCTTTTAAGAATAGCTATAGAAAAATATTTGTGCGAAGTCAGGCCCCTTCAGAGAAAGAAATATTTTGGGCAATATTAAAAAGGCAGAATATTTCCCCAAAGGATCTTAAAGGCAGAAAAGCAGGCCCAGTTTTTCTTAATAGTCCCAAGCAGAAACCAGGCAGAGACCAGGTCTGTAGAAATGCAGATTTGATCATCCTTTCAGAAAGACTGGAGCCAGGAAATTTGGAGCTGATGGGATTAGAAAGACAAAGGTCCCTAGAATCAACAACCCCTCACCCAAAAAATCCAACACAGGACATAACCATAATCCCCAGCCCCAGGGAAGCAGGACATGACCTTTAGGACATAATAGGATTAACCCACCACCATCATTAGAATACAAAAAGGGCACACTCAAACTCACGTCAAAGTACATGACACAGGAAATACAAAGCTACAGGAATAGGAACAACTCCAAAAACCCACCACTCCCACCAAAATGTGGTCAACTGCTCCCGAGCCACGTCTTATGGTTCTGCTCTTCAATAAATTACAACCTTCTTTCTAAAGCAGTCTCCATTTTGCTGTGGGTAACTTTCAGACTGTTTTTTAAGCATCTTCTCTTTGCGATAGGAAAGGTTGGTGGGGTTCAGAAATGAGAAAGTTAAGCAATATCTCTTCTAATTAAACATATTCTATTATGGCCATTTTGAACAAAATAATAGTTGAGGAAAGAATAATGGCATGATAAAAAAAGGAATCCTGGAGAGAACACAAAAAAATAGAATTCAGGTTACATTAAATGCTGTTTTATTCTGAATAATTTGAAATTAACCCTGAGTCTGCTTGATTTAAAGTTCTGTGTGTAAGTTTAAACGAGAGAGGAAAGAAGATATTGGAACTTATTATAGTTTGTGATTTTACTGTGGCAAGTAACATCACCATCACCCTTGATAATTGCATTCTGAATGTAAGCATTTTGTTTTAGGTTTCCCATAGAAGGATTGCATTGTGTTTTCCAAAAGGTACTTTTAATTCAACAGACTTCATTTAAATAAAATGTGTGGCATTCTATCCTTAAGCTGTATTTCAGTTTTTTCTAGTTACCCCTCAAAGATGTCATTTTCCAACTCCCAATAGCTTGATCAACACCAAGATGACTAGGGATTATGGGATTATGATACACAACTTGCAGCGTACAGGTTTAAGGAAAGCTGATTTGAAATGGCTTTGATTTAATTTTCAATTGATGCTGAAGTGCATAAGTTTGGATTATTTGAGTAACTGCCTCATCGCAATGGGATTTTCCTGCTCCACCTGCACCAGCAGAGGAAGCCTGTTGCTGGTCCCTCAGTTAAGGAAATTCACCTGGCAGGGTCCAGGAAATAGGGCCTTCTCTACCATGGCCCCAGCCCTTTGAAACATCTTACCCCCTAAGGGGAGATTGACTCCCACTCTTTTGACTTTCTGTAATGGCCTGAAGAACTGGCTTAACCAGTTGGCTTGGGACCTTAATGGAGAAGTATCATATTAGAGTGATTGATGAATTAAGAGGTAATCCCACATCTCTCCCCCCCCACACACACATCCAGCTTTCATCTAAACAAGAAAGGTGATCTTAGAATTTGGATCAAAGTCTATTTTGCTGTTAACTGGTGTTAGTGAGATAGATCTGACAGACTGACACCCAGCTTTGGAATGTCCAATTCTATTAAGATCTGTCACTTCTGACCCAGTGGATATAAATACATCAGCATTTGCTGTTTTGACTTTTCCTTTGGGAAGAAAAACTGTAAGAGCTTACCAGGTTTTACTACACATATTTTCCATAGCTCTTCAATTAATGTCAAGAAATAATAGTGGATACAAATGCCAAATACAGGCTATGTCTGCTGGCTGTGTGACCAGCAACAACAACAAAATACTACTTAGAACTGCTTGCATCCTTAATGATGCCTTAAATATCAGAAAATAAAAAATATCTACCTATCCCAGGTCATCCTTGGGAAGGGCAAAAATACCAAATCCAGTCTAAACTTCTGGCTGACTATGCAACCAACCACAACAATACTAATATTCCCAAAGCATCTGGCACACCACTTGAACATCATCAGCATGGATAAAATCACCATCATTCAACTGTAAAAGGCAGCTTTACTTGAGACAGCTTACATTCTTTAATGATATCCTTACTACGGTACTATCAAACATCTGCTCATCCTAGGTCCTTGGAAAGGTTGATTGGTGGATAAAAATGCCAAATACAGTCTAAAGATCTTGTTGGCTATGTGATCAACCATAGAAATAAAATAAAACACCATCAGCTTTTGATAAATTCACTATTAGTCAATTACAAAAGGTAACACCTGACTATATGACGGACTGTATTAATAATGCCCTATACAATACATTCCTGTAGTGATATTGATAGATTATTTATTTATTAAATTTATATGCTGCCCATCTCATTGTCTGAAGCAAATGAGAAGGTTATACCTGCCTCACAGAAATGGAGGCAAAGGTTTAGTTTATCTTAACTGTTGAAGAAAAAAAATGCATTGACTTATTACATAAAAGATAGCTAAAAATAAGCATTGATGCAAATTAAAGATTGGGACAGTTGAATGTGCAGGAAATAAAGCATGAATATTGAAATAATATAATAAAAGCAAGAATGCAGGCAAGGAAAAGAACTACATGGTCAATTTCTACCAAAGAATGAGGGAAAAGTAGGTAAAGAGAAAACCTAGCAACAGCTTATAATTGCAACATTAAAAAAAGAAACTGAAGGCTTGCTTTTGGCTGTTCAAGAGCAACTATTTGAACTAATACAATCAAAGCCAGAATTGAAAATGATTCAAATGATTCCAAGTGCAGATTGTGCAAAGAGGCAGAAGAAATGTAGATCATACACTCTGCTTGTCTCAAACTAACTATAAACAATGACATAATACAGCCATTGAAATGGTTCAGTGGAATATCGTGAAAAATATCTTGTTCCAGTACTGAAAAATTGGGGGAAAAACATGTAGTTGAAAAAGTAGTTGAAAATGAGCAGCTTAAAATATTGTGGGGTTTCCAGATACAAACTGAAAAAGTCTTGGCTCATAACATACCACATTTAACTATGGTTGAAAAGGGGGAAGTATGTATAATTGACTCAGTAGTAACCAGAGATAGTAGAATAGCAGACAAAGAATGGGAGAAGTCACAGAGTATCAAAATCTGAAAATCCAAAGTGAGAAATTATAGCATAGTTGATAGTGATAGTCCTAGGGCTATTAGTACATTGG